>CAWUFW010001640.1:492500-1910000 GCA_963921515.1 Calotriton arnoldi | reverse complement strand
AGCATTGACCTGCTGTTGCCTACTATATAATGCTTCGTAATGCTTAATAAATCTCTCCTGAATTTGCTGGGAGCCTCTAACATAGACATTTGTCTCTGCATCTACGAGTGATAATATATTATTCTGCTCTTCGCGGTCTCTCGCCTGCCAGGCCAAATGTTTACCTGCGTACTCGCTTTCCTCATACACCTTTTGTAAGTATGCGGAGTTAGCTATATATCAACGCTCATAGTAGTACTCCTGCATACGCAGTCTAGCCTTCCTAAGCGCCACCTTATTGGCTGTCGTTGCTGACCGCTGCATATCCATACTTGCCTAATTCTGTTTCCAGCTCAGCCCTAAGTAATGACATACATTTCCTCTGCCCAATCTCTTTGGAAGTAATATATCCACGTATTGTTGCTTTGAAAGCCTCCCCAACATTCTCAATCCACCCCCTAATATAACAAAACCTGGAATATTGAGCAGTGCCTGATAGAATTCTATGAGAGGAGTCGGATTGTCCAATATTGGGGCAAGCATTGTTGCAATCATGAGCCTGTTATTATTAAGAAGTCCACTAATAAGGGCCCACCTGCCTTCTGTATCCATTTGAGAGTATGTAACTTGGAGAGGGAAATGTTTTTTCACGTACAATGCCACCCTTCCACGTGCTGCACTTGCACATGACAAACACTGATACCATGCCCTTGCTTAAACATTTTAAAAATAGGTTCCTTTTTATCAATAAAGTGTGTTTCTTGAATAAGCACAATATCTGGCGAGTGCCCTCTCACCCATGTATCTATTGCCATAGCCTTAGATTTATTGTTAAGGCCATTAGCGTTCAATGTCACGATCCGAATAAACTCCTTATGCTGTGTTATCATTTCTGAGTTACTATCATGCATATAAATCCATTAACAGTGATCCAACCATTGCCTGGCATGAGAATATCTATCTACTTAACCTAGCTGGCCCCTGATCCCGGTGAAATAAAATGACTAGAGTGGCTAAATGCCTTTCCTTTCTACTGCTGGAGGGAAAATATCCCTGCTTGTGTACTAAAGTGCCCCATGCATCATAAAAGTGCAACGTGCTTCTTGAGCCATAAATATAGCCATATATTCTAGTATCCCTATGCCATTGCAAAAAAATAGTGCCTGTGTATCTGAATGTCTCATAGGGCACCTCCCTGCCACACAAACAATCTCAGATCATTAGATTAAGAGAGATTTACGATATAAAATGAAAAAATGATCTCTCAATGGGCCCTGGCCTCTTTGCCCCTTTATCCTTCCTTTTGTCCTGTTAGCAGCCTTTCTGGTATTAATAATAGATGACCTTGTAAATACTGTTCCATTTTTCCCTTGCCAATGCCCAGAGCCCACCCCATATTAGCTTACCACCCCCCAGTGCCCATCCTACCCCTCTTCCCACTGAGAGCGCCCCCAGAGTGAGAATTGCCCACACATCCTCCCTCTCCCCCAAAAGTACCTCGGGTGCCATGTTATTGCACCTCACCGTACTCTTGCCTCCGGGATAACCGAAGGACCCCCCGCCCCACTAATCCTCAATATACCAACACAAACTAACTAGGCAAGCTTTGCAAAAGTGCCCCCTCTTCTGTGTTAGTAAAGAGATAGATGTGACCCTTTGCTAGGACCTTAAGTTTTGCATTTTTGTACAATGGACACTTGTGCGCCCCTCTCTTTAAATGAGTCAGTCATCTTAACAAAGTCTCTTCGCCTCTGTGCCAAGACAGCAGACATGTCCAAAAAGATCTCGAATTGTGGCACTTCCTGGGTGGATAAAGTTCTCTTTTCTATAGCTTTCGACAAGATGCTTTCCCTAACACGAAAGTCAGCAAAACTGACTAATATTGTATCAGGGTATTTGGCGTTGGCATACCGTTGTGCTGGTACTCTATGGGACCTTGTAATAGTTAAGTCCTTTTAAGCTCCAGGATGGCCTTCCTCATCAGCGAGTCTATCCAGTGCCATACAGCAAGCCTTCACTTCCTTCTGGAACACCACTGTCCAGAGATTTGATAGCCTATCGTAATTTTCCATATCAAGAATTTTGTTTTCAAACAAACTTTTGTTTTTCTCCAATTGTCTGATTTCCTGCTGCTTGGACGAAACTTTATCCTCTAGATTTGAAATTCAGCTTTTAGCTAACCCTGGGCAGAGTTGGCATTGTGCCACTACGCAGAGTTCCACGGAGTTATGGAAAAAATCAGTGGAACAGGAGCCCATGTCCTGCGGCCAGCCGAGGGTCAGTGTGCCTGGGACGGGGGTCCCTCATGCCCGGGCAGGCTCCCAGATCGCCCCAGCCTGACTGGGTTGAGAAGCAGGGACCGGGCCCGGGGCCTGGGTTTCGGGCAGGGCCTTGGGGTGTGGGAGCCCCCGTCCTGCGGCCTGCCAAGGGTCCGTCTGCCTGGGACAGGGGTCCCTGGTGCCCGGGGAGGCTCCCCCCCCCTCCCCGGCCTGGCTGGGTTCAGAAGCGGGGATCGGTTCTGGGGCCTGAGCTCCGGTGGGCCCTGGAGCCCCCTCCTGTGGCCAGCCGAGGGTCTGGGTGCCCATCACGGGGGTTCATCGGGCCAGGGCAGGCCTTCCCCGCTTCGCCTGCGTGTCAAGGTGCCTGCGGGCCCCAGGTCAGAGTTCCGTCGGGGGGCCCCCCCCTTGCAACCCCGTGCCTGAGACCCAGCTAAGGGCTCTGATGAGCCCCGGGAAGCAGAGCCCCCGAGCCCTCCAAAGGGCAAGCGGGAGCCCTCCGGCGAAGGCTCGGGGCGGGCAAATTGGCGTCCTTCTGACCTGGCCATCTGGTTGCGCCTTTCCCATCGGCCATCTGGTCGTGCGCAATGCTTTCCAATGGGGCGACCAGATGGCCGGGCCGGCCTGGAAGTCCCGATGATGGCTCGCCCGCCTCCCTGATCCCAGCCAGGGCTCCAGGAGGTCGGGCGCCCCGTGCCCTGGGTCCCCTCAGTCACTCGGTGCGCACGGTTTACCAGAAAGAAGGGTAGCTTTCCTCCGGATTACTAGGGACAAGGTATGCCGGAACCGCTCCCGGGCTGGCAGTTCTCAGCCGGGGAAAAGATGGGCTGGGACCGGGCACCACCTTCCCCACTGCCCGGGGCTCCCTCCTCGGGCCCGCCGCGCGGCAAAGTGCCCGGGACGGGCTCCATCGGTCCTGGGCAGTCCTCCCCTGGGCATCCGGGCTCGAGAGCTCTGGCCAGGTGCTCCCACCCCGGGCTCTGTACCGCGCCCTGGGCCCGGGCGGGCCTTCCCCAGCTTGGCTGGGTTCAGGAGCATAGGCCGGGGCCCTTGGTGGCCCGACGCATGACCGTGGAGGCCTCCCCCACGCGGCCTGGCTCCGGACCGCCGGGCGGGCCCTGGGATGGGTTAAGCTCCGCCATGGGCCCAGGTCGGAGGTCTGCCGGGGACCCCCATTCTCAGCCACGGGCCTGAGGCCCAGCTGGGGTCTCCGAGCCCCCGGGACGCAGAGCCCCCGAGCCCTGCATGGGCAGGCGGGAGCCCTCCTGCGAAGGCTCGGGGCGGGCAGATTGGCATCCTTCTGGCCCGGCCATCTGGTCGCGCCTTTCCCTTCGGCCATCTGGTCGCACGCAATGCTTTCCAATGGGGCGACCAGATGGCCGGGCCGGCCTGGAAGTCCCGATGAGGGCTCGCCCGCCTCCCTGATCCCAGCCAGGGCTCCAGGAGATCGGGCGCCCCCGTGCCCTGGGTCCCCTCCGTCACTCGGTGCGCACGGTTTACCAGAAAGAAGGGTAGCTTTCCTCCGGGTTACTAGGGACAGGGTATCCCGGAACCCCTCTCGGCCTAGCGGTCCTCAGCCGGACGTGCCAGGACGCCCCCTCCAGCCCGGTGCTCCGTCCCCCAGCCCAACGTGTGGCGTGGTGCCCAGGATGGGGGCCCGCGGGCCCGGGGAGGCCTCACCTCTGCCTGGGATCCCCGACGGGGTCCAGAGGCCCCAGGCTCAGTCTCCTGGCCTGCCGCTCTGCCAGGGGCCTGAGACGGTGTTCTGCCGGGCCCGGGGAGCCTCCCCCTGCTTGGCTGGGTTCAGGAGCTCCAGTCGGGGCCCTGGGGAGGGCGGCCTCCCCACCCCGGGCTCTGTCCTATGGCCTGCCAGGTGGCAGGGTGCCCGGGACAGGCTCCCGCGGGCCCGGGGAGGCTTCCCCTGTGCCTCTGGGCCCGGGAGCCCCGGCTGGGTCCAGGGGCCCCACCAGGCCCCGGTTCGGGTGCTCCAGCCCTGTCCCCCGGCCTGCCGCTCTGCCAAAGGCCTGAGACGGGGTTCCGTCGTGCCCGGGGAGCCCCCCTCGCTTGGCTGTGTTCAGGAGCTCGGTCCAGGGCCCCTGAGGGCCCCGGTGAGGGTGGCCTCCCCACCCAGGGCTCCGTCCTGCAGGGCAGGGTGCCCGGGACGGGGTCCTGCAGGCCCGGGGAGGCTTCCCCTGCGCCACTGGGCCCGGGAGCCCTGGCTGGGTCCAGGGGCCCCGCCGGGCCCCGTGTCGGGTGCTCCAGCCCTGGGCCCTATCTCCTGGCCTGCCGCTATGTCAAAGGCCCGAGACAGGGTTCCATTGTGCCCCGAGGAGCCCCCCTCGCTTGGCTGGGTTCAGGAGCTCCGTCCGGCGCCCCTGAGGGCCCCGGGGAGGGCGGCCTCCCCACCCCGGGCTTCGTCCTTGGGCCTGCCGTGTGGCAGGGTGCCCGGGATGGGGTCCCGCGGGCCCGGGGAGGCTTCCCCTGCGCCTCTCTGCCCGGGAGCCCTGGCTGGGTCCAGCGGCCCCGCCGGGCCCTGGGTCGGGTGCTCCTGGGCCCTGTCCCCCAGCCTGCCGCTCTTCCAAAGGCCCGAGACGGGGTTCTGTCGTGCCTGAGGAGCCTCCCCCTGCTTGGCTGGGTTCAGGAGCTCTGTCCGGGGCCCCTGAGGGCCCCGGGGCAGGCGGCCTCCCCCGGGGCCCCCGGGGCAGGCGGCCTCCCCAGGCAGGCCAGAGGCTCCGTCCTCGGGCCTGCTGTGTGGCAGGGTGCCCGGGACGGGGTCCCGTGGGCCTGGGGAGGCGTCCCGTGGGCCTGGGGAGGCTTCCCCTGTGTCACTTGGCCCGGGAGCCCTGGCTGGGTCCAGGGGCCCCGCCGGGCCCCGTGTCGGGTGCTCCAGCCCTGGGCCCTATCTCCTGGCCTGCCGCTATGTCAAAGGCCTGAGACGGGGTTCCGTTGTGCCCCGAGGAGCTCCCCTCGCTTGGCTGGGTTCAGGAGCTCCGTCCGGCGCCCCTGAGGGCCCCGGGGAGGGCGGCCTCCCCACCCCGGGCTTCGTCCTTGGGCCTGCCGTGTGGCAGGGTGCCCGGGATGGGGTCCCGCGGGCCCGGGGAGGCTTCCCCTGTGCCTCTCTGCCCGGGAGCCCTGGCTGGGTCCAGCGGCCCCGCCGGGCACCGGGTCGGGTGCTCCTGGGCCGTCCCCCAGCCTGCCGCTCTTCCAAAGGCCCGAGACGGGGTTCTGTCATGCCTGAGGAGCCTCCCCCTGCTTGGCTGGGTTCAGGAGCTCTGTCCGGGGCCCCTGAGGGCCCTGGGGCAGGTGGCCTCCCCACCCCGGGCTCCGTCCTCGGGCCTGCTGCGAAGCAGGGTGCCCGGGACAGCGTCCCGTGGGCCCGGGGAGGCTTCCCCTGTGCCACTGGGCTCGGGAGCCCTGGCTGGGTCCAGGGGCCCCGCCAGGCCCCGTGTCGGGTGCTCCAGCCCTGGGCCCCATCCCCCGGCCTGCGGCTATGCCAAAGGCCCGAGACGGGGTTCTGTTGTGCCCCGAGGAGCCCCCCTCGCTTGGCTGGGTTCAGGAGTTCCGTCCGGCGCCCCTGAGGGCCCCGGGGAGGGTGGCCTCCCCACCCCGGGCTCCGTCCTCGGGCCTGCCGTGTGGCAGGGTGCCCGGGACGGGGTCCCGGGGGGCTGGAGCTTGAGCTCCATCCGGTGGGCCCCGGGGTGCGGGAGCCCCCCGTCCTGCAAGCCAGCCGAGGGTCCGGGCGCTGGGGACGGGGGTCCACCGGGGCCTGGGGAGGCTCTCCCCGGCCTGGCTAGGGTTCGGAAGCTGGGACCGGGCCTGGGGCTTCAGCTCTGTCCGGCAGGCCCCGGGGTGCGGGAGCCCCCCCCATCCTGCAAGCCAGCCCAGGGTCCGGGCGCTGGGGACGGGGGTCCATTGGGGCCTGGGCAGGCTCACCAGACCATTGCCTATGGGTTCAGAAGTAGGGACCGGGCCAGGGGGCGGGGGTCGCTGGCTAACTCCACTCCGCTGGCGGAGCGGAGTTCTCTGCCCACCCCTACTTTTAGCCTCTGTCTGCCTTTCAGGGAGTTTGGCAATGACCTTCTCGATCTTTGTCAGTCTCTCATTCAATGCTGCAATTTCCTGTGTCTGCGTTGTTCTTAATTCTCTTATCTCGGGCAAAAAGTTCTCGAACATATTTTTATTAGACTGACTGGATGCCCTTAGATCTTGTTGCAATACCTGAGAGCTTGCCCTTTCCTCAGCCTCTGACATCATTTTGTGAAATGTCCTCAGTTATGACATCATTCTGAACTGGAATTACTCCTGAAGACACCACTTCAGATATTTGTTGGCCCATATTCTCAACTGCCTGCGACATAGCTTGAGCCTTAATCAGCGGCAATATTTTATTTTGCTTTAAAAACAGGGGGTACTGCTTGCAGCTAAATAGACTGACAGCCGGCCCCTCAGTACTTATTGCAGTGTTACTTCCTGAAGCGAAATTAATGTTGTCCACACCCTCAGAGCCTGAAGGCGAGCCGGATAATTGAAGGTCAGAGATGTCTCCTCCACTTTCAATCTCTGATCCCCTCGCATTCTCAGTTTGCTTGTTAGGGCCCTCTTTTTTTTCTGCCTCCAATAACTGCTGAACTTTCAAGTCAATTCTTTGTTGAACCCCTGTTTGTGAGCTAGAAGTAATAGAAGTTTCAACTTGATTGCCCTTTCGTCTTAATTTCTGGGCTGGCTTGGATTGACTAAATAGGTCAGTAGTAGCACTGGCTGCCTTGCGCTGGAATATTCGCATACTTATTTTCTAATACTGCCTCAACATAATAGAATAGAGGTCACTTCAGTGAATAATTTCGTTGCCAAATTTCAAATGCTGTTTCACATGCTATTTCCAGCCTATATGTGCGCTTTTCCCTTTCGGCTTTGTAGCATCCACCGGGACTGCAGAGATGTCACAAAAACATCCAGCGGACCCCCCAGGTGGTGAGACCCACCCGCTCAACTCCTCGTGACTGTGTGCTCTCACCTGTCTCTCTCTGAGAGATCGCTCGTGGTGTCTCACCCTGCCTTCCTCAAAAATATTTCCAAGATGAAATGCATGCCACATTTTGGTTTTCCAGCGTTTGCCTGCCATATTTGCCAGTGCGCTGGTATATAGAGAAATGGCTACCCTGTTTGGATGCACACCAAGCAGCCGCACTCCCAATCCTAGAGCTGCTTAATGGGCTGTGGTGGAGTGCTGCCTCCACTGCCGCCATCGCTCTGCACGAAGACCCTCGCACCTTCACTTCCAGGGGAGGGGCCGGGAAAGTACGCTAACGGCGACACGTGTGGGTAGCGTCTGCTATCATCCCATCTAAAGGACCCCGCAGATCAATGATGACACATTGCCTACGAATCACTCTGATCGATGATGCACCGCCTCCCTCCTACTCGCATCTCGATGTCAACGCACCCCCCGTTTAAAGGTACTGTTTCAGCGGGCCAAACCTGGTCCCTGTATCCGACCCATGCTCCATCGTTGTCAGCCCACTGTTTGGATTTACCCCGGTGAAGCATGACCAGATATACCCAGTTGGCGCTTTAAGACTCTGTAGGAAAGTGCCCCTTTTTGCATGGTTACCCCCTGACTTTTTGCCTGATACCTGATGCTAACTTGACTGAGTGTGTGCTGGGACCCTGCTAACCAGGTCCCAGCACCTGTGTTCTTTCCCAAACCTGTACCATTGCTCACAGAATTGGCATCCTTCTGGACCACATATAAGTCCCTTGTAAAAGGTACCAGTGGTACCAATGGCCTTGTGACCAGAGAGGGTCCCTTAGGGCTGCAGCATGTATTGTGCCACCCTAAGGGGCCCCACCCCAAACACACACACTGCCATTGCAGCCTATGTGTTGTGGTGTGACTAAACTAAAAGTCGACATGGCACACCTACTTGAGTGCCATGTCTACACACCACTGCCTGTGGCATAGGTAAGTCATGCCTCTGGCAGGCCTTACAGCCTTAAGGCAGGGTGCACTGTACCACAAGTGAGGGCATAACTGCATGAGCAGTATGCCCCTACAGTGTCTGAGTCCATTCTTGGACACTAAGTGCAGTAAACCCCCCATTTTTTGTACATGGGCTAGGAGGTTGTCAACACGAACTCCCCAGCTCCATGATGGCTTTGCTGAAGACTGAGAAGATTGGTATCAACCTTCTCAGCATAATAAACCCACACAGATGCCAGAGTTGGATTTATTATAAAATGCACTCAGAGGGCATCTTGGAGATGCCCCCTGAAAAACATCCTACTTCTAGTGTATTGGCTGACTGGTTGTTGCCAGCCAGGAGGCACCAGACAGGTTTCTGACCTCATGGGGTGAGAGCCTTTGTGCTCTTGGAGGTCCGAAACAAAACCTGCTCTGGGTGGAGGTGCTTCACACCTCTCCCTTGCAGGAACAGCAGCACATGGTGGTGAGCCTCAAAGGCTCCCATCTTCTTTGACGCTGATTTGGGCAGCTTCAAATAGTGGAGATGCCTGCCCTCGCCCCACTTTTTGGCAGCAGGATAGGTGGGAAAAGTAGCCAGCAGAGTACTAGTCTACCAGGGTTTGGCACAACCCAAGGGAGGCCAGGAGCTGAGGTAAGCCCCTCACTTAAAATTCTCCATTATGGTTTGGAGAATTAGGCCCAATAGGAACAAGGATGTGCATCTCTCCCCAAAGGAATAGGGCACCTAAAGGGTGTAGTCACCCTCGGGGACAGTAGCCATTAGCTACTGCCCCCCCCCAACCTCTGTAACACCCTTAAATTTAGTATTTGAGGGCTTCTCTGAACCTTGTTCCTCCGAATTCTATGCCCAAAGAAGAAGGACTGAAGAGCTGTGCAGCAGCGAAAGAGGAAGACGAAAACTGACTTGGCCCCAGCTCTACAGGCCTGTCTCCCGCTTCAAGGACCCTGCTCGAAGAAACCTGCGTGTCCCACAGACAGCAACCTCCAAGCACCCCAGAGACCTGAGCTGCCTTTGACAAAGACTCTTTTCTCCCTTGGACGCCAGATTTGTCTAGAAAGGAACAACCCCAAGGACCCCGGATATAGGTGGATCCGCAACACTTGCACCACTCTGCACCCAACGCCCAAGGCCCGGGTCTGAGTGACTCACCTGTCCTGTGAAGTCCCCCAGAGATCCTGACTGCATCTACATTGGTGGCTGACCCCTCCAGGACTCCATAACATCGCCTGCAGCCTCTTCATGAAGGGTACCCTCGACTGCAACCGGATCCAGCGGAGAAATTTGACACCAAAAGGCACCCCTGCATCCTCCGCCACCAACCTTGGGGAGCCCAGCCGACAGTGCCCAGGGGTCCTCCCGCTATCCAAGTTACCTACCCAGCCACTGGTCACATTCGTACAGTCTCCTGGTCCAAGCCTGTAGCCTCTTTGTGGAACCGATGAACTCCATTGAAAAGCATTGGGTGGCTGATGCTGATTTGCACCCTGCACCCACCGCCCCTATGCCGCGGGTGGTGTAGCCTTGGTGCTGCCTTGTGGTACCCCACTCCTTGCTTCAACCCCTGGGGCCTTGCCCTGAAACCACAGGTACCTACCTGTAAATCTGTGCCTCTACAAGGTGTCCCCAGTCGCCATAGGCTAACATTGGGTCAGTGACCTCTGCACCCGGCCGCCCCAGTGCCGCTGGTGGTGCAGCACCTACCTGAAACTGAACCTTGCCCAGTGTTGGTCAAAAACTCTTGATGATAATTGCTGTCTTTAGCTCCTCCTGGCAGGATCACCTGGTCCACCTGGGGAAGGATTTACAGGCCCTGCAATCTGCAGGCCTAACTCCAACTATCAAGGCATCCACATGCTAGATAGGGCAGGGAACTGTTGTATACTTGGGCCACCTTGTAGGTGGAGGCCAAGTGCAACCTTTACAACCCAAGATCTAGACAATTCTGGACTGGGAAGCCCCAACAACCCAGACCCAAGTCAGGACATTCCTTTGCTTTACTGGGTATTACAGTAGGTTTGTGAAGCGGTATGGATCCATTGTGACACCCTTCACAGAACTCACCTCCAAGAAGATGCCCAATAAAGTGAACTGACAGTGAGTGGTTAAAAGGCTTTTGACACCCTTAAAGAGGAAATGTGCTCAGAACCTATTCTCAAAGCTCCATACTACTCCAAGCAGTTCATTGTGCAAATGGATGCCTCTGAGCTAGGGATAGGAGCGGTCCTATCCCAGACCAGCTATGATGGCCAAGACCAGCCTGTTGCTTTCATTAGCAGGAGGTTACTCCCCAGGTAACAGCATTGGAGTGCCATTGTGAGGGAGGCCTTTGCTATGGTTTGGTCCCTGTAGAAGTTGAGACCATACTTATTTGGGACTCACTTCCTTATCGAAACTGACCATAGACCTCTCAGATGGCTAATGCATATGAAAGGTGAGAGCCCAAAACCTTTGAGGCGGTCCATCTCCCTACAGGGAACGGACTTTACAGTGGAACACAGACCTGAGACTGCCCATGCCAATGCAGATGTACTTTGCCTGGTTCTTCCCCTTAGACAATGAAGACTCTCTTGGGAAAGGTTAGTTTCATCCTCTTTCATTTGGGAGCGGGGGGTTGTGTAGGAAAGTGCCCCTTTATGCATGGTTACCCTCTAACTTTTTGCCTGATACCTGATGCTATCTTGACTGAGTGTGTGCTGGGACCATGCTAACCAGGCCCCAGCACCTGGGTTCTCTCCCAAAACCTATACCGTAGCTCCCCAAATTGGCACACCTCTGGCCCACATATAAGTCCCTTGTAAATGGTCCAAGTGGTACCAAGGGCCTTGTTACCAGAGGGGGTCCCTTAGTGCTGCAGCATGTATTGTGCCACCCTAAGGAGCCCTACCCCAAACACATACACACTGCCATTGCAGGCTATGTGGTGTGACTAAACTAAGAGTCAACATGGCACACCTACCTGGGTGCCATGCCTACACACCACTTCCTGTTGCATAGGTAAGTCAGCCCTCTGACAGGCCTCACAGCCCTAAGCCCTTTACCACAGGTGAGGGCATAGCTACAGGAGCAGTATGCCCCTACAGTGTCTGAGTCCATTCTTGGACACTGTAAGTGCAGTGAAGCCATTTTGAGTACATGGGGTGGAAGGTTGTCAACACGAACTCCACAGCTCCATGATGGCTTTGCTGAAGACTGAGAAGTTTGGTATCGAACTTCTCTGTATAATAAACCAACCAGTGGCGGCTGGTGACATTTGAAAGTGGTGTGCGTAAAATAATTTTCATACTGCACTGTGGCGAGCGAGCGTAGCGAGCAACCCCAAAAAACCTACATGGAATTCGGGGGGGTTCTCCCCCCTAGAAAATTTTGAAAAAAGAGTGGACAAATGGTGCATTTTCAAGCAAATTTGAGGTCACAGAAACCCCTCTTGACTAATTTGCAAATGTCCACTTTCACCTCGCCAATGTTAATACCAATTAGTGGCTAAACAAAGTGCTGCGCCTGACCTGCACAATGACACCGTCAGACCAGGCATCCTGTCTTCCGTGGTTTTACTGCCCCCCTAAGAACAACATTTCAAGTGCTCAGTGACAAAGGCCTGCCAGAAATGCTCCATCTTGTACAGATGGGTGTCTCATAAAGTAATCAGAAAAACTCCACCTTGTGACTAACACAACTGAACATGTTGGTATTGTTACTAATTGTAACCGAACCGCACTGTCAGCTGCATCAACCAAAACTACCTGTTTATAGGCAAAAACACAAACTAGGACACCCCGAACACACCCCAAATCGGTTCCATTGGATAAAATGGGAAACCCCCACCCTCCTCGACATTACAATATCGACCCCTTCCCCAACACCAATTTCCGTCAAATTACACACACACACACACACACACACGCACACATGCACACACGCACACACACATACACACACACACACATACACGTGTTACCATCCTTGTGGGGACTATATGTGGATACCTGCCTTGTGGGGACTAACCTTTCCCAATGTTTTTAAAATATACCAGTAACAGAAAAATGTTAAGAAAAAATTCATGATACAGGATCCTGCTTCAAATTTGCAAATATATTGTTATTTAATCACGCGCACAGAACCATCCTTGTGGGGACTTGAACATGTGCTACCATCCTTGTGAGGACCTAGTCCATAATACTATTTGTAATTTAATACAGTCAAAGGCACATGGCTAAATGTTTGTTTTATCAACAATATACACAGACAACATTATAATCTATTCATATATGAATTGCTGTATATATACTAGGGGCATACACAAAAGACAGATTATGTTAATGTGTCCGAAAGTATATCTTGATTACA
Organism: Calotriton arnoldi; assembly: GCA_963921515.1. Classification (NCBI taxonomy): domain Eukaryota; kingdom Metazoa; phylum Chordata; class Amphibia; order Caudata; family Salamandridae; genus Calotriton; species Calotriton arnoldi. The sequence continues at coordinate 1,897,417 of CAWUFW010001640.1, read as the reverse complement.
GAAAGGCACTTAAAACTGTATTTAACCTATTTGTTAGTGCTTAAAATCTTAGGAGATAAGGGAACTAACCCATAAAGAAATTAACATATGGAATCAAGGAATATGGTCAAGTGGACCCCGGATCTTTGTTAGCTGCTTACATTTTTGCCAAAATAGCTGTTGGACAACACCTCCCTAGGAATGCATGCAATGTTAATGTCTGCATAGGGGTAGTTTCAGATGATGCCCACAGAGGTTGTATCTCATCACTGCATTGGGATGGTGTGTGATAATGTCAATAGAGGTGGTTGTGATCACAGTAGCACCAGGGTCTGTATAGAGATGGTGTCTTCAGCTGTGAGGAAAGTTCCCACAAAGTACAATGTGATGATCATTTTATTCATGTCACCATAGAAATAGCATATGATTATAGTAGTGCTCACAGAGATAGTGTGTGAATTTATTTATGTCCAAGTCTCCACAGAGATAGTATGAATTTATTGGGATGTTCAAGTACCCAGAGTTAATGCATGAATATGATTGTGTTCAAGTCCCCACTGAAATAGTGTGTAAAGACAAAGCTTAAATCCCCATACAGAGAATGTGCAGCTAAAGATGCTCAAGTCAACAAACAGAGCTTGTGCATAGGTACAAGAATGCTCAAGTCCCGACAGAGATAATGTGTTATTATAGTGATGTTCAAGTCCCCACAAAGATAGTGTGTTATTATAGAGATGTTTAAGACCCCACAAAGATAGTGTGTTAGTATAGAGATGTTCAAGTCCCCACAGAGATAGTGTGTTATTATAGTAATGTTCAAGTCCCCACAAAGATAGTGTGTTATTATAGTGTTGATCAAGTCCCCACAGAGATAGCATAAGATTATTGGGATATTCGAGTCCCCAGAGTTAGTGCATGAAGATGATTGTCTTCAGGTCCCTACTGAAATAGTGTGTAATGACAAAGCTTAAATCCCCATACAGAGAATGTGCAGCTAAAGATGCTCAAGTCAACAAACAGAGCTTGTGCATAGGTACAAGAATGCTCAAGTCCCGACAGAGATAATGTGTTATTATAGTAATGTTCAAGTCCCCACAAAGATAGTGTGTTATTATAGAGATGTTTAAGACCCCACAGAGAGTAGTGTGTTATTATAGTGATGTTTAAGTCTCCACAGAGATAGTGTATGAATATGATTGTGTTTAAGTCCCATTGAAATAGTGTGTAGATTCAAAGCCTAAATCCCATTATAAAGAGTGTGAAGCTAATGATGGTCAAGTCCACACAGATGTGTGTAATTATAGGAATGGTCGAGCCCCCACAGAGATGGTATGTTATTGTAGAGATGTTCAAGTCCCCACAAAGATAGTGTGTTATTATAGTGATGTTCATGTCCCCACAAATATAGTGCATTATTATAGTGTTGCTCATGTCCCCACAGAGATATTGTGTTATCGTAGAGATGTTCAAGTCCCCACAGAGCAGTGTGGGAAGATGATTGTATTCAAGTCTCCACTGAAATAGTGTGTACAGACTAAGTTTAAATCCCCATGCAGAAAGTGTGCAGCTAATGATCAAGTCCAAACAGAGGTTGTGTGTATTTACAGGAATGCTCAAGTGCCCATAGAGATGGCATGTTATTGTAGTGATTTTCAAGTCCACACAAAGATACAGTGTCATTATAGTGTTGTTCAAGTCCCCACAAAGATAGTGTGTTTTTATAGTGATGCTTTTCGAATATTGTCATTCTCATCTCCCTTCAGAGGTGCACCGTTGTGCTAAGTGCATTTGATAAAGTCTGACTTATAGTCATCCTGTATTGCTAGCTCCATCTACGTAGCAGTCTTATATTGACAACCAGCCGTTATGTAGTAGTTGAGATTGGACTTTATCAATATATTCGCTGACATATCAAATGCATTTGTGGGTATATTAAATACTGCCCAGTCAAGGCAAGATCCTCAATATATGTTTGTTCATATTTTGTCATTCTATTTTTGTCTATCGCTTGTGTGTCCTGTGTAGAATTGGGCCAAAGACAACTGTTTTCTATGGAGCAGACACACACATGTTTGACGTGGTGATGTCACCTCTTTTTCCAGACCTCCAAAAGGTGCATAAAAATGGGGAAGTACTGTCAGTGGACATTGGAAGCCAGCATGCCGCTCGCTCTGGGTAGTCGCTCACCTTCCCAGAAGAGCTGCTTATTTTTTGCCAAAAACTGGGATGGTTACTTGAGGTCCCCACATAGAGACTGACTAATTGTTCCAGTATTTACTTCATCACAGTTTATACATTTCGCCCTGACACAGCAACATCTTCCATCATGCCCGGTTCCTATTTTAAATAGATTAAGTATCCTTTTAAAGCCCAAAAACCTTGTTACCACAAATATCTTTTTACTAATTGTTCACCGTTAAGCTAAACATTTATAAATTCTTTACCACTTCATGACACTGTGCGCCACCTTGCATGTGTGTGCTATGTTTTCTAAAACATATTTGGTTATAGCCAGTAAACAGGGCTTCACAACCATTAAATGAATGAATAGCCAAGCCTTACATGTATAAATGGAGATATTAGTAATATGTGATTTCTACCTGACTGATTCTGCACATGCAATTTCTTCAACCTCTTTTTACAGTTAGGTATTATCCTGAACTCAGAGAAAATAAACTGGCCTGGTAGAAGAAATATTAATTTTCTTGATATTGAATGCACCTTAACTACCACACATTAGGTTTAGCCTACATACAAAGACATCAGTAGTGGGATGCTGGTTGTGATGAAAGCTATAGACCCCAGCTATCTTGTTTGATGACTGAAACATGTTTACCCTGGGTTCAGAGGGAAGTATAGAAAAGAGTGATGGTGGAATGCTTAAATAGACCTCAGCCACAGGTAACTATTCAGGGCTGCATCCCAGTCCATCGTTATTTTGCACACCATCCTACCTCCATTTGGACAAGCTGTATGCAAATCAGTCTTGACCCTGCTCCAATAGGAGCATCCTGCCTAAACTGCCAGGCACTCCTTGAACCTGAACACAAGCAACCCAAGATTGGTTTCTCCCTGATTGGGGTCCTTCAGACAGGTGAAGATTGGTTCCAGTGGCACAGTGAGCACGGGACATATGTCTGGGCATTCACGTCACACTGAAGTATTCAGACTCAAGCAAGGTCATAGAAGCAGAGCTCAAGGAGGGAATTAATTTAGTGTCCACTGTCAAGGCAGTGAGAGAGGGTGGTTTCCCTATTGATTTCATGTAAAATCAATCCCAATAGGCTAGCCTCTCTGTTGTACACAGTTTTCAAGGAAGCCAAAGATAGTGATTAAGTCCAAATGGATTTTAACTATCACGTTGATATCCAAAACAGGGAAAGACCAACTACTTTGCTCCAGCTGCAGACTAATCTCACTATCAACTCCGATGTGAAGATTTAAGCAAAAGTACTTGCCAGTCAATTAAAGAAAGTGATCCCCAGTCCCCACTGCTCTCAACTAGGCTTTCTCCCTGGAAGATTATCTAGGAACTACCTCAGAATGCTCCAACACCTCCTATTGTAAGCTTGTAATGTCTCAAATGAGAAAAAGAGGCATTCCTTGGATGCTGATAAAGCATTTGACAGTGTTGAATGTGAATATATGAATAGCATTCTCTCCAGAACTGGTATTCAACCAAACTTTATAGCACAATTTAAGTAGCTGTACAAATCTCACAAGCTAGATTCAAAGGTGATGATTTCTGTCAAATGTCATCCATGTTCACAGAGGCATGCACCATAGCTGTCTTGCTTCACCCCTCATGTTCATTCTGACTCTATAACTTCTGGAGGTAGCCTTTAGGAAATCTGAACAGCATAGTGAAACAGGCAGGGGAGCTCAAACTACAGTTATATGCCTATAACTTTTTGGAGCCTGATGATTCAGTTACATCCTTGAAGACCTGATGACTGACTTTTCTTCTTTCTTGGATTGTAAAATTAACTGATTGTAAAGTGAAGCATTCCATATGGGATTAGCAAACATGGCACATGACAATCAGACTCCCCCTTAATGCCAAAACCTCAGCAAATGATGTCAAATGAAAGCCTTTACAACTTTCCATATCAGAAGATTGCAAACTGTTGGAAGAGTTGTAGTAGCAAGATATAACTACCTCTTTAGGATGCTTCCCCTCAAAATCCCTGCCACCTGTTACAACAGTCTCACAACCTAATAATACATTGTGTGGAACAACTCCCAACTTCTGTTGCTAATGTTTAAACTATATGCAGCTACAACAACAGATGGACTGTGATTGCTGCACATGCAGTCTTACTGTGAGGCCTGTTACATTCTGCAGTTGAAACCCCTCATACCCAGTGCTCAGGATCCCGGTTGGCTTCTAATCGAAAAGGGACTATTACAATTCTAAGTCTCAGCAACAGGCATCCTGTACACAAAAGCAAGCCCCTCTAGACACTGATGACCTATGTTAAATGCAAAGTTTCCCACCTGGCACTCCATACATAAACACTGAAGATCGACAAGCTGAAATGTTCAAATGCTCTTATTTGGCACATTTAAGGTCTGATTTTTGGTGGCTAAAAATTCTTTTGGCACACCTAGAAAACAAAAGGTTTTTACGGCCAAAGCACCAACTGCGAGATGGTTAAATCAAAATATTTGAATCTCTGTGACAGGAATTTCATCTGTCTAGTAATGAAAGTGGAAATACTTACAACTGACACAGTGCCTGAGGAACCATTCATTGCCCCGTGATTGCACTAAAGAGGAATTCACCAATCAATTACTTCTTGAAAATTTGGGGACATTAAAGCAGAGTTGTGCCGGGTATGTACAAAACAATCATCCCAGAATGCACCTTCTAAACAAAATGAAACTTGTCTGATACTCGGCTGGCAGGATGTACCCCAAACAACTTTCTTGGTGGACAGTTAGCCAGAGATGTTGTCATTACATGACCTTGACTTGAGACAGGCCCACTTGAAACTAAACTTCTTCAAAGTAATCCAAGGCTGGCATTGGTTGCCTCAACACTTGCACATTCCTCTCTCTGGCTAGAGATGCCAACCAATAGACTGTGGCAGTGTACATATTCTATGGTTTTGTACAGCCCTTCACACATACTGGTACAAAATTTGGGAATATTCAAAAGAAACAATGACTTTACATGCCAATAGATGTTGCAAAAAAAGATGTGCTCTTCGCAGAGGGAAATCTCATAACTTTCCAGGAATGGAAGTCTGACCCTAATAGCTATATGTAGATACCTGAGTTGCACACTTAACGAGGAGGGATGTGGGTAAGGTCCATGTCTTTTCTGGGCATATATACGCAGACAGTTTCTTGAGCCCTGATAGGATGTGTAGGTGTAGAAGGAAGGTGAGGCCTCAAAGAGTCAAATCTGTTCATTGAACGAAACCTATTTCCGGAGGTTCCACCCATGGCTTTTGGCACTTTCCCAGAGTTACTAACACTGATAAACCTTGGAATGTGTCAAAATTCTACTTTACCCCAGGTGAGGCGTAATGAGGGGAAATATATTTATTTCTCATTGTTTTTTTTTTCTTTCTAACACCTCAGGATTGTTTTTGTGCAGGAAGGTGCCCTTTCCTGCACAAACACAATCCTGCTTACAACGCAGGCACCCTTGCACGATGGTGCATGGGTGCCTGCGCTGGTGCTAGGCAGTCTATCGTGCCACAGCGCTGGGAAATGACAGGAATGACTTCTATAATGTTAAGTACAGCGCATTCCTGCCCTTTCCCTATCAAGCAGTGCAGCGCAGCAAGGTGGCTTGCTGCGTTGTATCGCATGATTTGTTGATCAATGTGCCCCTTAATGAGAGTGTGTAACGCCTCTTGTAACTTATACCACATCAGTATTGAATGCGTGTACTTTGCAGAACTAAGCGAATACATTGTGAAGGGCATACTCACAGCCTATGGAATAATGTCAGCCTTCCCGAAATTAAAAAGCAAATTATGCACACAAAATTACAAAATATGTGTGAACTATGCATCTAAAGTGAAGTTCTGCATCAGATTCTAAGGCTTTATTTCTAGTATTTTTACCATTTAACATACATTGATACAAATTCCAATGTTGCAGAAGGCGCAGTGGTTTAAGAAACTTAACTACGAGTTCAGTAAGTGATAATCAAATTGTTATTTACCAACATAATAGTGTGTATTTTGTGCATGGATGCCCCAGAACACCATTTTATGAATGCTGTTCATTGAGGCTCTTAAATTCTTTTTGGCTACTTTTATATAGCGCAAAATCGACCGTAAGGTATTGGAGCGCTTTACATGAGCACTACTTACATTACACAAGGACATATTTTATTCCAAGCATGGGGAGATTAAGTGATTTGCCCAGAATTACTGGACTGATGCTGAGACTCGAACCACGATCTCCAGTTCCAGCATTAGCAGCTCTGGCCATATGCCACATTCTCCCCATTAAAGGAGCAAGTGTAAAACAAATGTTGAATTAAAAAGAAAATAAAAGCACAAAAGCACAAGTGTACTAATAGGAATGCCTTGTTTTTTGTTTTAAACTGTGTTTTCAATTTTGGGTGTACCAAGTGTTCACATTATTGGGCCTCTGGATGCACCTCCTTCCATTATGAAAAAAGCCCTGACAATCCGTACAGAAATGTAATTATTATTAATGTGTCTCAATGGATCACTCAGGCGCTGAATACATCTGAGAGATGTTTTGGGGTTATTCTAAAATCTGAGACCTGTTGAAAAAAGTACTGTGTTTACAACAGTGGCAGTGAAATGCCCCTAATTTCAGGACAATGCATGTAATGCAAACGTGAGAATGTCTGTCGATTTTAAACCAAACAAGTTCATGACAAAGAACACGCTTTTCGCGCCTTTAGTGAAAGGCATGAAAGTATTTAATGTTTTGTTGCATCCTGAAGAGGATAACAGAAAGGCCTTCCTTCCAGACATCAAGTGCAATACTATCTGCCTTGAACGGAAACTCAAGGCAGGACTTCAGACCGGCAGAGTTGCAAATGAGCGTCTCTGTGCATAACAAAAGGGTCATTAGCATCGCAAGAGACCCGTGCGGCCGAAAACACCTGAAGTCTGCTACCTTTCCTGGCTGGGGGATGGGTTTGCTCCTAACAACACACCTTCCTTCAAGTAAGCAGCCTGGGAAAGCTCTGATATGCGGCCGTGATTGCAGCAAGGATGGGGCTGAGGCGTGCAGACAAAGGCTGTCTGTGAGCAGAAACTCCATCTCCAAATAAATTTACAATTGCAACAATCACGCAGCGTTTTTCATTTTAAAAGGCAGAACTAACTTTAAAATGCACTTTCTTTTATTTGTAATTAAATAGCTGCATCTCTGCCATGACTTTGTGCAGTAGGAAAGGGCCTCATATCTCGAGCCCTTCACAAAGTGAACGCTTGGAGATATGTTTTCTCAAGTTGTTCATTTAATTGAAATGGAGGGATGTGGGGAAGGAGAAAGTGACAGAGCTACAAAATAAAACATATAAAGGGGAGACCACGGAGAGACATGACGTAAGAAGAACACAAGAGTGTTTGGGGATTGCTTTTTGAAGAGGGATAAAATGTAGAAAGTGTGCAGAACTGTGTAAGATCAGAGAAATATGTATAAGGCTTTAGTGGAACTTTAGAGAAGGAAGAGAATTACAGGAATGGCGTGAGGAATATGTAGGGAAGTTCAGATGGATAGATTTGGGGTGATGTGAAATGGGTAAGAGGCGCCTTACATACAACATTTTTAAACACCCATGCAGGTCACCATCCCTGTGATTGTAGCCAATCATAATGGGTTGCAATTTGTGACCTAGCTCATGCATACTAATAAGGTAGGTCAAATTGCGACCTACTACGATTCTGTATGATGTGAACTGACCTACTAGTACATTGGTTGGTTCGCAAAATACAGATGCATTCGGTGAAATTCAATGTGCACATTGCAACCCCTTTTACCAGATTTAATAAATTATCAAGCGGAGCAGTGCAGCAGCTGCAAATGCTGCGCTGCGTGAGAAGGAGAGAGCAGGAGAGCACCATATGTACAGAAATATGGCACTCTCCCTAGAGCCGGCACAGAAATATACTGCTGTGCACCATGCATACACCTTTGCACCATAGTGCAAGGGTGTCTGCGTGAGTCTAGCATAGGTTTTGTACTAGAAGGATACCCTTCCAATACAAAATACTATGCTTAGACTAACTTTAAAACTTTTCCCACCTTGTATGTTTGCTGTACAGTGCAGCACACATGCAAAGTAGGAAAAGAAAGAAGAAATAAAAGCATTTCTCAGTGATAGCGCCTGGTTGAAGTGGCCACTATTTTTTGACGCAAAACCCTGTCTACTTTTTAAGTAAATAGGGTTTTGTGTCAGAATCCTTGGTGGTTGCATGGGAACACCCATGCACCACCCATGGAACGCTCCCTTGCAATAAATAAGCTGCTTTGCACTAATTTCAAGTGATTTTCCAGCGCAAAACAAGTTTTGCGCTGGAAAGTAAATTAGTAAAAAAAGATTTTGCATTGATTTGCGTCACTTTTGAGATGCAAATACAGCGCTAAATCTTAGTAAATATACCCCCAAGTATTCTTAAATAACGAATCATAAAAGTTGCTATTTAAGACTCTGGACCCATAGTACATAACATTTTGCTATTTCTAAATAGGAACTGGAAAAATTACTTTTTGTACATGAGGCCCTTAAAGTAGCAGAAGCAAATGACAGTATACGATTCAATTTGCATTTCTCTGGGTGGGAGGAGGGTAGAGGTGGTAGAAGGATGCATATTTTCCCGTAACGGGTATTATTTGAGTAACTTAAGGCTCCGTTTCTGACTTGAAATATATAGAGTTTTCCAAAACTCTGTTGCATGAAAGTTGCCAAATGAAAATACTCCCATATTCCATACTATGACTAGTTTTAGGGCAACACACTAACTTATACAAAAAAATTATGAATGGAATGTTTGAATTCATCTCAGCCACTGGTAATTACTCTGGCCGCATCCCCGTCTATTGATTTTTTTGTACACTATGCCACCTGACTTTGGACCCATCCATATGCAAATCAGTCTTGACCCTGCTCCAATGGGAACAGTCCATCCCAAACTGCTAGGCCAGACCATCGGTTTTCGCTCTAGTAAGGTTTCATCAGACAGGTATAGCTTGGTTCCAGTGACACAGTGTGTATGGGACCTACAACTTTGTATAATGTAACGGGTGCTCATGTAAAGTTCTCCAATACCCTCAGAGCAGAGAGCACTAAAAAGCTTTTAGGAAGGGATATGTAGGAACTGTTGATATACCAGAAATGGCTTTGGGACACCACCTAGAGTGATTTCAATAGATATTGCTACAAAGAAATGCCTGAAGGGCTGTCACATATGTTTCATTCAAAAGAGCGCACAGGACACCTTCTCTCAATTTACCTCAGGGCAAATCTAGAGGCTCATTTGTGCAAAGCACCTGAAGCGACCCTTGACCTTGCCAGGTAGGTCGCTCCCCCGCCACACAGCTCCGCCTGTGCTGTCCTGCCCGCTGCTGCTGCTGGTAAGCTCGCCCCTCTGCTGCTGCCTCGGTGCCCGATTTTGCCTTCGGTTTCCCCTCGTGCCCCCATTCTGTGTGCCCGTTTTTGCTTTCTGTTTCCCCCCGTGCCCCCATCTCCTGTGCCCGATTTTGCCTTCTGTTCCCCCCCGTGCCCCCATCTCCTGTGCCCGATTTTGCTTTCTGTTTCCCCCCGTGCCCCCATCTACTGTGCCCGATTTTGCTTTCTGTTTCCCCCGTGCCCCCATCTACTGTGCCCGATTTTGCTTTCTGTTTCCCCGTGCCCCATCTCCTATGCCTGATTTTGCCTTCTGTTCCCCCCGTGCCCCCATCTACTGTGCCCGATTTTGCTTTCTGTTTCCCCCGTGCCCCCATTTACTGTGCCCGATTTTGCTTTCTGTTTCCCCCCGTGCCCCCATCTACTGTGCCCGATTTTTGCCTTCTGTACCCCCGTTGCCTCTCTCCGCTCCCGCCGCTGCGTCCCCTGCGGCCCCGCCCCCCTGACTGCCCATTCGCTGCCCCTGCCTCCCGCCTCCCAGCTGCTCCTCCCTCCCACCTCCCCCATATATGGCGGCCGCTGTGCGGCCGCTGCGGATGGCGCGCCAGCGGGCGCGCCTAAGGCAAGCCCGTCTGCGCCCGTCCGCGCCTGGACCGCGCCCAGTGCCAGAACCCCTGGGCCGCGCGCCCCCGCACCAGCCTCGAGGACCGACGCCGCTACAATGCCACCACACTCCACGCTCTCAACCCGGGACGGACACACAACTGCTTCAAGGCCGCCCCGAAACTGACAGAGACCTGGATGAACGACTCCTCTACACCCGACATCGCCATAGCCATCCCAGACGGCTATAAGATCACCCGCAGAGACCGCGTCAACGGAGTAGGAGGAGGAATCGCCATCGTCCACAAGAACTCCATCAGGGTCTCGACCAGCACCGACGACCTTCTCCGCACCGCCGAACACATGCACTTCCAGATCCACACGGACCCCAACACCACCCTTAGAGGCACCCTTGTCTACAGACCCCCTGGGCCCCGACCCCAGTTCAGCGACTCCATCGCCGACTTCATCAGCACGCACGCCCTGACCTCTACCGACTACATCCTCCTCGGAGACCTGAACTTTCACCTGGAGAACAACAACGACAGCAACTCCACCACCCTGATCGACAACCTCGCCAACCTCGGACTGAGACAGCTCGTCACAACACCGACTCATTCCGCCGGCCACACGCTCGACCCCGTCTTCTCCTCAAGCTCCCACGTCTCCTTCAGCCACACCACGGAACTCCTCTGGACCGACCACCGCTGCATCCACTTCACCTTCCAGAAACCCACCACACACCACCGCACCCAACAGATCCCACGCCGCTGCTGGAGCAAAGTCACCGAAGACCAACTACGGGCAAACCTCGCTCTCAGCCCCCCTCCGACCCATCCAACACCGACGACGCTGCCTGCAACCTCAGACGATGGATAGACGACTGTGCCAACACCCTCGCCCGCTGAAAAAACTCACCTACAGCGACACCACCAAAAGAGCCAGCTGGTTCACCCCGGAACTCCTAGCTTCCAAGCGTACCTGCCGGAAACTAGAGAAGAAATGGCACAGTGATAAGACACCGGACAGCCACGCAGCCCACAAAGACGCCATCCGTAACCACCACCACCTCATCAGGTCCGCCAAGAGAATCTCCTTCAAAGACCGCCTCGACAACAACGCACACAACAGCAAGGAGCTCTTCAACATCGTGAAGGAACTCTCCAACCCCAGCTCCAACACCAACGACATCCCGCCGTCGCAAGCCCTGTGCGATTCCCTCGCCACCTTCTTCCACCGCAAGATCGCCGACATCCACGACAGCTTCAACACCCAGACAGCCCCTACTAAGATAGATACACCAGACCCGCCGCACACCATCGACCATGACCCCTTGCCAGCCTGGGCCAGCGTGAACATCGACGACACCATCAAGACCATGAGCACAATACACTCCGGCTCCCCGTCAGACCCTTTCCCGCACCACATCTTCAACAAAGCCAGCAGCTCCATCGCACCCCACCTGTGCAACGTTATCAATCTCTCCTTCGAGACCGCGACCTTCCCAGAGAGCTGGAAACACGCAGAGATCAACGCCCTACTCAAAAACCCAAGGCGGACCCGAGAGACCTCAAGAACTTCCGGCCCATCTCCCTGCTTCCGTTCCCAGCCAAGGTCATCGAGAAGATCGTCAACAAACAGCTAACCCGATACCTCGAAGAAAACAGCATCCTGGACCCATCCCAATCAGGGTTCCGCAGCAACCACAGCACTGAGACTGCCCTCATCGCCGCCACCGACGACATCAGGACCCTGCTGGACAACGGTGAGACCGCAGCCCTCATCCTGCTGGACCTCTCCGCCGCCTTCGACACTGTCTGCCACCGCACTCTACGCGCACGCCTCCACGACGCAGGGATCCGAGACAAGGCCCTGGAATGGACCACCTCCTTCCTCGACGGCAGAACCCAGAGAGTCCGCCTCCCACCTTTCCGATCCGAAGCCTCCGAGATCATCTGCGGCGTACCCCAGGGATCTTCCCTCAGCCCAACGCTGTTCAACATCTACATGGCCCCGCTCGCACGCATCGCCAGACAGCACGACCTCAACACTATCTCCTACGCCGACGACACTCAACTGATCCTCTCCCTCACCAAGGACCCCCTCGCCGCCAAATCCAATCTCCATGAAGGAATGAAGGCCGTCGCCGATTGGATGAAGATCAGCCGACTAAAGCTGAACACGGACAAGACAGAGGTCCTCATCCTCGGCTCCAACCCCTCAGCCTGGGACGACTCCTGGTGGCCAACGACGCTGGGAGCAGCCCCGACACCCGCCGACCACGCACGCAACCTGGGAGTCATCCTCGACTCAACGCTCTCCATGACCAAGCAAGTCAACGCAGTCTCCTCCTCCTGCTTCAACACCCTCCGCATGCTTCGCAAGATCTACAGGTGGATCCCGACAGATACAAGAAGAACAGTCACCCAGGCCCTCGTCAGTAGCAGACTCGACTATGGGAACGCCCTCTACGCGGGAGCCCCGGCCAAGCTCATCAAGCGACTGCAACGCATACAAAACGCCTCCGCACGCCTGATCCTCGACGTACCACGCCACAGCCACATCACCCCCACCTGAGGAACCTGCACTGGCTCCCCGTCAACAGGAGAATCTCCTTCAAACTCCTCATCCACGCACACAAGGCACTCCACAAGACTGGCCCAGCCTACCTCAACAGACGACTCTTCTTCTACGTCCCCAACCGCCAGCTCCGCTCCGCCGACCTCTCCCTCGCCACCGTCCCTCGCATTCGAAGAACAACCACCGGCGGCAGATCCTTCTCACACCTAGCCGCCAAGACCTGGAACACCCTTCCACTAAGCCTACGACAGACCCAAGACCTGCTGACCTTCAGGAGGCTACTCAAGACCTGGCTGTTCGACCAGTAGCAGCACCCCCCCCTTTCTCTCCCCAGCACCTTGAGACCCTCGCGGGTAAGTAGTGCGCTCTACAAATTCTATGATTGATTGATTGATTGATTGATTGATTGAATCAAATGAAGTCTTACCACTGGAGGTGGACTTTCCATTCTTTATAACTTAGATTCAGTATGAAACAGTGAACAGCACTCAATAACATCAATATCCAGTCTGTACTTTATGTTGTTAAAAGAAAAGGACTTGATTTAACTGGTATATAGATAGAACAGAAATACCTAATATAAGCAATGAAATATAGAAGGAGATAGTACTTTATTTGCCCGGGCGGGAACACCAAATATTTTCATAAATGGGTTAAAGTCACTGCTGCTGTACATGGAGAGGATATTGGAAATCAGTAAGGAGTTCCATGATTCTGTTTAGAGGAATAAGGCTAAAATCCAAATTCCTTTGTAGGTCATTTAAATTCCGAGGTGATTTGCAATATCCTTTTAACATACAGCAGAGAGGACTTTATGGCTTATAATACATGATCACACCATCACTCGTCTCACAAACCACTTACATTCTCGTTATCTTGCTCTTACAAATAAAAGATAATCTGCTTGCAAACATGAAGTATTACAACGAAATCTGTAGTATGGAATTTAGCACACCATAAAGCAGTTAGTAACTTGCAGCAAAAAGGTATTAGAGCCAGTTTATTGTATTTTAATTGCTTTATATAGTTCTTACTACCACTGACGAGATATTGAAGTGTTTTGTGCAGGAAGCACACTATTTCAGTACTCAAGGTCTGTGGTTAGTCTGGTGGTCATTAGGCATTGTTAGTTATTTTTGATTAGTGGAGCTAGAGCTGTGCTCTCAAGAAACTGTTCCATGCGTTTCCTCCAGTTTTTTGTGGTAGATTAAGTTATTAGGAGGGAGGTGTGATCAATAATGTGAGTTCATGTTAATGGAAAGCGGGATGAATTTTTCTGTTCTTTACAACTTTATGCTTCCCTTTTTCTAATGTGAGGTACTGTGTTATGCCTGATTTTTGTGCCTTGGGTTTGTCAGGTGAGATTTAGAGGAGTGGATCACCTCTGTGATTTGCAACTATTGTTCTTTATGTATTTTTGAGAAAGATGCATGATTGATATATCTGTAGGGTGATCTGGTTATCTCCTGATGTTACTAAGGGGGGTGTTTATAAAGGTATTGTGCTTATTTAGTTCTCCCTTGATCTTAAAGGGTCTTGCAGTGACGTCTGTTTATAGGCAGAGTGGTCAGAATGTGTGAGGGTACTCATTGTGAAAGAGATCATATAGTTTCTCTGATTTATTATGTTGGGAAAACCTAAATCTTAACCACTCTTTGGAAGTCTAAGTGATTCTGAACAGCTCTAATCATTTCAAGAAGGGAATTCCATAGTTTGGTGGCTTGAAAGGAGAAGGTAGTGCCACCTACACTTTTCTTCTGGCCAGGCATTAGTAAACACAGTGCCATCTTGTGATATAAGCTCCCTGGATGGAAATATTTGGTTCATTTTGATCAGAGGAATTCAATTTCTTTGTTTTTTATTGCTCTGTGAGTGATGCAACACAGCTTACAAAAGTATATTTTTGCAGTTGGGAGCCAGTTTTTAGGGACATGGCCACTTACTTCTCATTGAGGTCGTCTACCTACAAATGCTTCACTTTAGGGTGAAGACAGGGCCTAGTTGGAACTTGCCACCTAATGGGGTCTGGGTGTCTGGGGAGAGTGGACTCTGTGAAGACCTTTAAACAAAGCGAAGGCTTTACGTTGTACGGGCTTGGCAAACCACATCTCATGGATTGCACATGAAAGGTTCCCTACGCACAAAAAGCGAAGCCTGTGTGTTGTAGGGGGGTTGGCCAGCCATGTCTCGTTGTTTGTGAACAAGAGATTGTCTACGTAAAAAGGGTCTGGTAGAGGGCAAAGGCTGTGCATAGTAGGGTTTTGGACATCAAATGGGACTAGAGTGTCTGGAGGGAGTGGGTGATCCATGAAGACTTCTGTACAAAGTGAAGGCTGTGCACTGTAGGGGCTTGGTCACACACATCTCATTCATTGAGCATGAAAGGTCACCTACACACAGATGTCCAGTACAGCCACCCCCCCACACTGCTTCCCCATCCAAATAAATGGCAGGCTCCTGGGGATGGGGGCCCAGGGGCAGAAAGCAGCTTGGAGAGGAAAGCCGCATGCTCCTAACTAAATTGAAAAATCTGCCCTAGCCCATCCCGGTGTTTTGTTTTTCTAAAAGCTACCACAGATCATCCACAAATTCACACTAATATTTTAAGTTCTTGGTCCCAGATTGCTCCCTCTGGGAACCCACAAACAGGCCTTGGGAGACAGGGTATCCCTACCCAGCCCTATATATGTTTTTTTTTAACCTTTTTGCTGGACAGGGTACTGAGTTCCAGAGTCCTAAAATGGTTGCCCCCACATCTTTGTTGATGTGGTGGCAGCCAATCAGGTCATATCTTTTAATCTGTTGGATCCACGGATCCTCCACAGCTTGAGATATATATCGCACTTGACACTGAGGGTACCGTGATTCCTGAAGGCGGAGTTTCATGCTATCTTCATTTAACCATAATAGAATCACACAATTGCGGGAAATCGTTGCAATATTCTTTAATAAGCCACTTGATGAAAATCGCTCCGACAAACGTGTTTCGGCTACAAGCCTTTGTCATTGTCGGGTTAACCGGCATTCATAACATACTCAACCTATACTCGCCATTTCGATTGGTTGGCAATGTATATCGGCAAAATAGAAAACGGATCATTCTTTTACTAATGGTACATATACGACGGTCATCTTTGCACAGTTTTAGAGGTTCTGCATTTCATGTCGCATAACATTTCATTTCCTCTATGTTATTATGTCAACCACATTTTCCTTTTTCTTATTTACAATTTATCTTCAACTGTGATATGTCAGTTCATTTTGAGAAAAATAATCATTGTGTATGTACAAACTATTTACAATACTCACAATTCATAGTATATCTGTGCATATTTCCTGATTAACCATGATCATTCTTTGTGGGTTTTCTCAATTGCATATTCCCAAGCATAATTCATGTCTACCAATTCCAAAGAACCATTTGACAATATTTTCTCCATATTGTTATAAAAGAGAGTGTAAATTCAGTATCCACTCTCACCCAGAATTGTGCCCTGAATAGGCTTGTGTACCACTTGCTCCCATAAATTTTTGTAAACGTGATCATGAAGTGCCAAAATCTTTGTATTATGCATTTGATATGTCAGGAGGCTCTATCTACTCTTGATCAAGGTTTCTAATAATGGCCTGAAATTGTTATCCCACATGGACATCTGTGTTGATGTGGTGGCAGCCAATCAGGTCTTATCTTTTTTTCTGTTCAATCCACGGATCCTCCACAGCTTGAGGTGCCTGCGCCTCATCCCTGGTGGTCCAGTGGGAGAGCCTTGCTCTTCTGCTGGTCCGTACTGCCAGCCTTCTGTAGTTTTCTGCCTTGTTTGTCTGCCTTTTGTCTGTCTGCCTTTGTCTGTCTGTCCCCTGTTTTTGTGCCCCGTTCTGCCTTTTTGTCTATTTGTTCTCTTTGCCTTTTGTTCTATTTCGTTCCGTTAGAAGCCATTTTTCCACTTTCCTGTTTGCCGATTCCCACTCCCTTTCCCGCTGCTGCTGCCCCCGCGGCCCCTCCCCCCCTGCCGGTTTCCGCTCCCACCTCCCAGCTGTGCTCACTCTCCCGTCCGCTACCTAATGGCGGCCGCTGTGCGGCCGCACCGCTGGCACACCAAAGGCAAACTTATCTGCGCCCGTCCGCGACCCGACCGCGACCAGCGCCAGGGACCCTGGTTCTCCGACCTCCCAACGCTTTGACTCAGCTGCCCTCCATGCACTCAACCCCAGAAGAAACAACAACTGCCAGCTGTCAACGCTGAACACCACCCATGGCCAGTTCTCCTGCCGACACTGCCGCCACACCTTCACTCACCTCCGGGCCCCGACAGCTACCGCTCACCCACCGGGAACCATCGCACACAAACCCCTGAGCTGCATCCTCCTCAATGTACGCTCCTTGCACAGACACGCAGTAGAAATCTGGGACCTCCTCGACACCCTGTCACCAGACGTCACCTTCCTCACAGAAACCTGGACCAACGCCACCTCCGACCCCGACATCGCAACCGTCATCCCCGACAAATACAAGATCCAGAGGAAGGACTGCCTGAACCACCCGGGAGGAGGACTCGCCATCGTACACAAGAACTCTGTCCGTCTCACCACAGCCAGCACAGAGAGTGTGTGAAAGAAATGATGTTCACGTTCAAATACGGATAACATGTCAGTTCTGCCAAGTACCATGCATCAGGCGGTAGACTAATGCATTTTAATGTGTTGTCCACATCACCACACTAAAATAGGTTAGTCATGCCTTTATAGCGCTTCACTGACGACAACAGCGCTGTGCAAGCCTTACCATGAGAGGTGCTGCATTAGCAGCGGCGCGAGTGCGCTACTGGCAGAGTGAACACTATCCGCTGTCTGAGACTGATGCTGCATAGAATGTACTCTGAGTTTATTGGCAAATTCGATGGCCATGGCTGCTACAACTCTAAAAAGAAAAAGGATGGTGCCGCTGCAGCCTGGGGGCTGCATTGATCAAGCTACCATTCAGGCAGCCGGGTGGCTCTAGGTATCATTTGCCCCGTCACAGCCCCATGTCACCACGTTAAAAAATACAACATCCTATTGGAGTAATTGAGGCGACAGGCAGGAGCTCTGCTTCTCCTTGTTGCACTGCTCAGTGTCCCTCTGGTCCAAGTGGCGTAGTGCGAGTCAGCCTCAGTGCTGGTGATGATGTAGTTTAGGAGGTGGGCATGCCTGACTTGCACCAGGCAGGATGTTTTTAAGAAAGCTCTGTCGAGCCTCCAGGAAGACATCGTGTGACTCCAGACAAGGCTCTGAATCAGATCAACTTGTCACGGTGAGTGCTGTCTTTAAAGGTAAAGCTCAGTCCGACAAACCATTCCACGGACTAGCTCACTCACCGAAACGTCTACTTCTGGGAATATCTGCCTGATCTGTCCCCGGTCAAAGCACTGAGGTCTCCGGGCTGCTCGACTGACTGGAGCACTGTACTGTCTGAGCAGCCCTGAGCAGAGCAGCTGTCAGCAGTGTTTGTTCCCCACAGCTTACTGTACAAAACCCTTTCTCCTCTTTACTTTTCTGTCAGAGAGCCAGACGGGGCCATTTCCTGCTCAAATGAAAATGCCAATAGAAAGAGTGTGTGCATACGTGCAGAGACTTTTTAAGGCATAGGCAAAGTGGGCCCTGGCCCAGGGCCCCAGCCTTTCAGGGGGCCCCCTCCTTGATATAGCCACCTTTGTTCTGCAGTGTTGCCATGATGACCTTGGTAAATTTTAAACAGATTGTTTTAAACACCGTTTTCCTTTAATTTAATTTTAATGTGGGCGATGTGTTATTACAGTCATTTTTCAGGGAAATGCTTATGTTTTTCAACAATAGCTACATCCATAAATCTTTTAGATCAAAACAGGGCCTCACAAACGAGAAATAGGTGGGAGTTACAAAGATTATTTGCAATAATATTAGTGAGCTGGCGCTGTATATTCTAATATTGAAAACAAGTCACCATCCTTGAGTATTAAATGTAAACACACATAGAATATGGACCAGTGTGCCTGTACACTTTGAGTGACGTGGCCAAAGAGAGCAGGAAAGAGCTAAAAGTAGATCATGACCCCAAAGCTGTTCCTAACAGGGGCCCCCAAATTACATTTAGCCCAGGGCCCCTGAAATCCTTAAGATGTCCCTGTGTGCGTGCACTTGGAGTGTTAAGGAAAACAGAGGATAGGAAGTAGTGAGTAAGTGCAATCACTCTCTGTACGCTGGGCTCTTGTTGGGCTTCAGTGTGCAGATTGCTGCCCACTCTCTAGTCCACTGGATTAATCACTGCTTCTATTCTACTAATGACATTAAAAGGTGGACTTCGAGGCGCTGTGTGGCTTCTTGCATTTATGTCGTGCTCGCACTGTGCAGTCGAGGTAGTTAACAGGTTCGCATCAGACGTTGCTTTCTCGCCAATTAACATTAAATAAACAGTTTCAAGTAAAATGGTAATTTCGAAGAGAGTAAGTATGTAGGTGCAGAGTTATATTATTGTTGTAAAGGGAAGGAGTGGATGATTCCATCACTGAAATTGTATACTTATAACACCACATCCCAGCTAACAAACTACTAGAACAGCGTCAGCCCAAGGCAGCATTTTCCCAGCAGCGTGGCCTGTTACAGGCGGGGCAAGCACTACAGAGTTCAGTGATTTTTGTGTTTACAGAGAGATCACATAATATGGTACTGTTTAAAATAAAAAAGAGATGGTTTGCAAATCTAAGTTGCAATAAGGTGTTTCATAGCCAAACATGGTCTGGCAAATTTACAATGATGTCATTTGTCTGTGGTTCTGAAAGCAACTGCAATGGTCAGAACAGGTGTAAACTCATGTAGGGTGTGACTGGAGTGTGGTTACACAATTGTTTTACAGCATGATCAGCTTTCAAAGCTGCAGTAGAATAGTGCCTTTCCATTTCAGGTGCTTTGCAGCCATTTCAAGACCTTTTAGAGCTTCTTCTTGCTCAAATGGATGTAATTTCTTATGTTTATCTGTTATTACCATGGACTTCATTGCTCGATTTAGCTGGTGTAAAAGTGTCACTTTAAGTGCCACACAATTAGTGGTTGAATGTTACTCATAAGTACGCTGAAACCATAAAAATGTCACAAATAAGAAATCTGAAAACTTGGCAGCTACGCGTCGAGCTCAGAGTGAGCGAATCACGCCCTCTTTGTTTCAGTGAAGCGCTTGATAAATATAAAAATGTATCTGGACCTGCGGCAATGGCAGAGACAGTGCCCTCATATGGATCCTGATGGTGGCAACTTGCTCTTATTTTCCGGCAAAACGCTTGTGTCACTGTGTGCTACAGTATTTCATGGCCGGACAGAGCAGGCCCGGATGTACCCTTCCATTTCTGGTGCTTTGCAGCAGTTTTGAGATTGTCTTAGTGTTTCTTGTTGCTCAAATGGTAATTTCTGATATTTATATATTTCCCTTGTCTTTATTGCTTGATTTTGCTTGCGAGAAACTGTCACTCATAGTCGTTGAAATTTTACTCATAATTACACTGAAATTATGAAAATGTCATACATAACAATCTGAAACCTTGGCAGCTATGGTATATGATTATGGGAATGTTCAAAACTGCATATACCTAGTGTGTGATAATGATGTTCAAGTCCCCACAGAGATAGTGTGAGATTATAGGTATGATCAAGACCTCACATAGATGGTGTGAGAAGGTAATGATGATCAAGATCCCACAAAGACAGTGCATGAAGATGATGTTCAGGTCTCCGCACAGATAGTGTGTGTAGATAATGATGTTCTAGTCCCCATAGAGATAGAACTATTACAGGAAAGTTCAAGACCTCTCAGTGATTGTGTGTGAAGGTAATCATGTTCAAGTCACCAAAAAGATAGTTGTTGATAATAATGTTCAAGTCTCCATAAAGAGTGTGTGACTGTAATGTTGTTTTAGTATCAGAGAGAAACTGTGGTCCTGATTCACAAAGGTAAACTTACACTTTTGTGTAAGTTTACGATGTTTCGAAATTCCCATGGAATTTTACGAGAATTATCTTTATGACTGAGGAGTCTCTGCACTCGGGGCAGAGACTCCACACATAAAAAGGTAGGGAGTCTTAAAAATACTGCTCGTAAAATTGCTTTGTGAATTGCAAAATGTCATAAACTTTCACAAATGTTTAGGTTTACCTTTGTGAATCAGGCCCTGTGTGATTATGGGAATGTTCAAGACCTTCCACAGATTATGTGTGAAGTTAATCACATTCAAATCCCCACAAAGATAGTGTATGAATATAACAGTCAAATCGCCCCACAGATAGTGTGCGGTTAGTGATATGTTTGAGTCCCCACAGAGACAGCATGTGGTTATTGGGATGTTCAAGCTGCCACAAAGATAGTGTGTGTTTATTATGATGTTCAAGTACCCCCAGAGATAGTGTGCAACTATAGTAGTGTTCAAGTCCCAACAGTGATAGTGTTTAAATAATCTTCATGTCCTTACAAAGATAGCATGTAAAGGTAAGATTGTTCACATTCAAACAGGGATTACAGGCATGTTTAACCCTGCACATACATAGCGTTATTATAGTGATGTTCAAGTTTCAAAAAGATTGCGTGTGAAGTAAATGATGTTCAGGTCCCCACACAGATAGTGCATGATTATAGGACTATTCAAGAACTCACACAGATCGTGTGTGAAATTAATCTTATTCAAGTCCCCAAATAGATAGTGTGTGAATATGATGTTCAAATCTCCCCATAAAAATTGTGTGATTATTAACATGTTCAAGTCCCCACAAAGATAGTGTGTGGTTACAGGGATGCTCAAGTCCCCACAGTGATAGTGTGTGGTTACTGGGATGTTTAAGCTGCCACAAAGACAGTGTGTGTTTATTAGGATTTTCAAGTCCCCACAAAGATAGTGTGTGGTTGCAGGGATGCTCAAGTCCCCGCAGTGATAGTGTGTGGTTACTGAGATGTTCAAGCTGCCACAAAGAGAGTGTGTGTTTATTAGGATGTTCGAGTCCCCACAAAGATAGTGTGCAAAGATAATAGTGTTCAAGGGCCTGATTTAGACAGAAGAGTTACTCTGTCACAACAGTGACAGATATCCCATCCGCCGAAATATAAATCCCATAGGATATTATGGGATTTATATTTCGGTGGACGGGATACTCGTCACTGTTGTGACGGAGTAACCCATCTACTAAAATCTAAATCAGGCCCTAAGGGCCAGATGTATCAAGCCTTTTTCCCGTTCGCAAACGGGCCGATTCTCAGAATCGGCCCGTTTGCGAACGGGAACAGCCTTTGGGATGTATCATCCCAAAAGGCCATCGCAAAATTTGCGATTCCCTATTTTGCGAATGCATTTAAGGAATCGCAGATTGCGATTCCTTAAATGCAATTCTGGAAGCACCCAAAAGTTGCGATTTGGCCTTAAGGAATCGCAAATTACCACCAACTTCAAGTTGGTGGTAATTCGCGATTTTCTAGAAAAATGCACTTTTTGCATTTTTCAAAGTGCCATGTGGCGCACATACATGCCCTTAGGGCATGTATGTGCGCCACATGTGCACACATGCATATTTCAGGGGTGCAACAGGGTGTCCTTTTGGCACCCTTGCACCCTTGAAATTGCATTCGCAATTTGCGAATACCTATTGGGTACTCGCAAATTGCGAATGTCTTCCCATTCATTCCTATGGGCCTCTAGGCCCATAGGAATGAATGGGAAGGTATTCCTTAATTGCGAATCGCAATTAAGGAATATGTAGGAATCGCAATTATTATTGCGAAACCTACATACATTGCATTTTGCGAGTCCTTAATAGCGTATCGGTAAAATTTGCTTTTAAGGACTACAATGATGATACATCTGGCCCCAAGTCCCTACAATAGTAGTGTTTAAATATAATCTTTAAGTCCCCACACAGATAGTGTGTGAAGGTAATGATGTTCACATTTAAACAGGGATAGTATATGATTATCGACATGTTCCAATCTGCATATACATAGTGTGTGATTATAGGGATGTTAAAGTTTTCCAAAGATTGTGTGTGTTTATAGGTGCGATCAAGACCTCACAGAGATGGTGTGAGAAGGTAATGATGATCAAGTTCCCACAAAGATAGAGCATGTAGATGATGTTCAAGTCTCCACAAATATAGTGTGTGTAGATAATGATGTTTAAGTCCCCAAAGAAATGAAGCGATTACAGGAAAGTTCAAGACCTCACAGCGATTGTGTGTGAAAGTAGTCATGTTCAAGTCACCACAAAGATAGTGGTTGATGATCATGTTCAAGTCTCCACAAAGCTAGTGTATGACTAAAATGCTGTTCTAGTGTCACAGAGATACTATGGTCCTGATTCACAAAGGTAAAATCAAACTTTTGTTTAAGTTTACAATTTTTGCAATTCACAAAGGCATTTTACGAGTAGTATCTTTATGACTGATGCGTCTCTGCACTCGGGGCAGAGACTCCACACATAAAAAGGTAGAGAGTCGTAAAAATAATGCTTGCAAAATTGCTTTGTGAATTGCAAAATGTCATAAACTTATACAAATATTCAAGTTTACCTTTGTGGATCAGGCCCCGTGTGATAATGGGAACGTTCAAGACCTTCCACAGATAGTGTGTGAAGTTAATCATATTCAAGTCCCCACAAACATAGTGTGTGAATATAATGGTCAAATCTCCCCACAGATAGTGTGTGGTAATGATAAGTTTGAGTCCCTACAGAGACAGCATGTGGTTATTTGGATGTTCAAGCTGCCACAAAGATAGTGTGTGTTTATTATGATGTTCAAGTACCCCCAGAGATAGTGTGCAACTATAGTAGTGTTCAAGTCCAACAGTGATAGTGTTTAAATAATCTTCATGTCCTTACACAGATAGCATGTAAAGGTAAGATTGTTCACATTCAAACAGGGACTATAGGCATGTTCAACCCTGCACATACATAGTGTGTGATTATAGGGATGTTCAAGTTTCAAAAAGATTGCATGTGAAGTAAATGATGTTCAGGTCCCCACACAGATAGTGTGTGATTATAGGACTGTTCAAGAACTCACACAGATTGTGTGTGAAATGAATCTTATTCAAGTCCCCACAAAGATAGTGTGTGAATATATTGTTCAAATCTCCCCCAAAAATTGTTTGATTATTAACAGGTTCAAGTCCCCACAAAGATAGTGTGTGGTTACAGGGATGCTCAAGTCCCAGCAGTGATAGTGTGTGGTTACTTGGATGTTCAAGCTACCACAAAGATAGTGTGTGTTTATTAGGATGTTCAAGTCCCCACAAAGATAGTGTGCAAAGATAATAGTGTTCAAGGGCCTGATTTAGATTTCGGCGGAAGGGTTACTCTATCACAACAGTGACAGATATTGCGTCCGCTGAAGTATAAATCCTATAGGATATTATGGGATTTATATTTCGGTGGACGGGATATCCATCACTGTTGTGACAGAGTAACCTGTCTGCCGAAATCTAGATCAGGCCCTAAGTCCCTATATTGGTAGTGTTTAAATATAATCTTTAAGTCTCCTCACAGATAGTGTGTGAAGGTAATGATGTTCACATTTAAACAGGAATTCTATCTGATTATAGGCATGTTCAAATCTGCATATACATAGTGTGTGATTATAGGGATGTTCAAGTTTTCCAAAGATTGTGTGTGTTTATAGGTACGATCAAGACCTCAAAGAGATGGTGTGAGAAGATAATGATGATCAAGTTCACACAAAGATAGTGCATGAAGATGATGTTCAAGTCTCCACAAAGATACTGTGTGTAGATAATGATATTTAAGTCCCCAAAGAAATGAAGCGATTACAGGAAAGTTCAAGACCTCACAGCCATTGTGTGTGAAGGTAATCATGTTCAAGTTGCCACAAAGATAGTGGTTGATGATCATGCTCAAGTCTCCACTAAAATGCTGTTCTAGTGTCACAGAGATACTGTGGTCCTGATTCATAAAGGTAAAGTTAAACTTTTGTTTAAGCTTACAATTTTTGCAATTCACAAAGGCATTTAATGAGTAGTATCTTTACGGCTGCAGAGCCTCTAAACTCATGGCAGAGACTCAGCACATAAAAAGATAAGGAGTTGTAAAGATACTACCTGTAAAATTGCTTTGTGAATTGCAAAATGTCATAAACTTACACAAAAGTGTAAGTTTACCTGTGTGAATCAGGACATGTGTGATTATGGGAATGTTCAAGACCTCCCACAGATTGTGTGTGAAGTTAATCATATACAAGTCCCCACAAAGATAGTGTGTGAATATAATGGTCAAATCTCCCCACAGAGATAGTATGTGGTTACTGGGGTGTTCAAGCAGCCACAAAGATAGTGTGTGTTTGTTATTATGTTCAAGTCCCCACAGAGATAGTGTGCAACTATAGTAGTCTTCAAGTCCCTACAGTGACAGTGTTTAAAGATAATCTTCATGTCCTTACACAGATAGCATGTGAAGGTACAATTGTTCACGTTCAAACATGCATTATAGGCATGTTCAACTCTGCACATACTTAGGGCCTCATTACGATGTTGGTTGGAAACTACACCGCCTGACTCCTTGTCGGATTCGGTTCCGACTGACTTGCGGTCGGTGGTTCCGCCCGACCAATTACGATGCTTCCGAACACTGTTCGTAAGGACTCCCATTGACTTCAATGGGAGCCTGTGTTCCGACCGACAACACAGGCTCCTATTGGGAAAATGGGTGTCTGCGGAAAACCTTGCTCCCTGTTGCGGGCACCCCATGGTGCCTGCCACACTGTGCATAGTTTCACAGGGGGTCCCTTGGACATCCCCTCGAGCCCAAACCGGAGGACTCAGGATGAAGGGGGCCTGCTAGGGGCCCACCAAAGTCCGTTTCCAACAGCCTTTTCGTGTCGGACAGACCGAGTCGGAAAGGCTGTTGGAATCCGACATCGTAATCGGTCAGGCAGAAACGCTGACAGTTGAGCTGTACGAATCAGTCCCGACCGACTCGGATTCTCCAAATGCCGGTCGGAACCAATTCGGAATTCACCTTCCGACCGCGGGCATCATAATCGGTAGGTCGGAATTGTTTCTGACTGAGTCGGGCGGATGGGTTCCAACACGGTCTAGGGGAATCCGACTGTCGGTCAGACGCTTTCCGACCGACATCGTAATGAGGATTATAGGAATGTTCAAGTCTTAAAAAGATTATGTGTGAAGTAAATGATGTTCAGGTACCCACAGAGATAGTGTGTGATTATAGGAATGTTTAAGATCTCAAAGAGATTGTGTGTGAAGGTAATCATGTTCGAGTCACCTCAATTGTGTGTGAAGATTATGATGTTTAAGTGCCCACACGAATAGTGTGTGGTGATAGGACTGTTCAAGAGCTCACACAGATTGTGTGTGAAATTATTCTTATTCAAGTCCCCACAAAGATAGTGTGTAAATATAATGTTCAAATATCCCCATAAATAATGTGTGGTTACTAACATGTTCAAGTCCCCACAGAGATAGTGTGTAGTTATTGGGATGTTCAGCCACTCTTGAGAAGTCTTCCCTGGCTGGCTGCAAATCCACAAACACACCTGTTGTGGATGATCACAGTTCAGTGGGCAGTCTAATACTCTTCTTACTCAAGTTACATGCTTAAAGAGTCCTGAAGGCATATCATGCTGAAAGGAGCAGTGTACCTGTTTGAATTAACCCAGAATGTCTGTGTGGTGGCATGCAATAACTTGATAAGTACAAGTTAGTGAATAAGCTGGAGCTAGCACAGCTCAGAAACAGGGGTGTCGTGTTGCTTCAGCAGCTACAGCGGGGGCTGTAGTTCTTTGTGCTTCTATTCTGTCTGCACCTGGGCAGACAAAATGTCGTAATTATTGCAATAAAGAAATACTGCCTCAA
Source organism: Calotriton arnoldi (assembly GCA_963921515.1). Taxonomy (NCBI): domain Eukaryota; kingdom Metazoa; phylum Chordata; class Amphibia; order Caudata; family Salamandridae; genus Calotriton; species Calotriton arnoldi. The sequence continues at coordinate 1,870,814 of CAWUFW010001640.1, read as the reverse complement.
TAGAAAAGCAAACAGGAGAAAGGAAGAACAAAAGATGGGTGAAGAGAAAAAGAAAGAAAGAAGGAATATTTAAAGGAAGGATGGGTGAAAGGAAGGAAGATGGGTGTATGAGTAGGTGGATGAATGAGTGGGTGGATAGATGAGTGGGTGAAAGGATGCATGGAATGAATGGATAGTTGGATGGACAGGTGAAAGGATGGCAGAGTAAATGGCTGGATGGATGAAAGAGCACAATAATAGGTGGATGAACATGTGAAAGGATGGCAGAGGTAAGACATCGATGGATGGCAAAGCGATGGATGGATAGATAAATGGAAGGATAGGTGAAAGAATGGCAGAGTAAATAGCTGGATGGATGATAGAGTGAATGAATAGGTGGGTGAACATGTGAAAGGATAGCAGAGGTAAGACATGGATAGATGGCAGAGTAAAGCAATGGATAGTGGGGTGAATGGACAGGTGAAATGATGGCAGAGTAAAGGTATTGCTGGATGGAGTAATGAATGGATAGGTGGATGGGCAGGTGAAAGGATGTCAGATTAAAGAGATGGATGGATGGATGGATCGATGATTGGATGAAATGAGTTAATGTATGGCAGAGTGGATGAATGAGTGAATGGATGACAGAGTAGGTGGATGGCTGAATGGATGGCAGAGGGGATGGATGGCAGAGTGGATGGATGGATGATGGATGGCTAGATGGATGGCTGAGTGGGTAGATGAATGGCATAGTGGATGGGTGGATGATGATGGATGGCTAGATGGATGGCTGAGTGAGTAGATTGATGGTAGAGTGGATGGGTGGATGGCAGACAGGATAAATGGAAGAGTGGATGGATGGTAGAGTGGATAATGGATGGATGGCAGAGTGGATGATGGATGGATGGATACATGGATGAATGCATTACAGAGTGGATGGATGGCAAAGTGGATGGATAGATGGATGGCAGACTGGATAGATGGATGGCTTGATGGATGTAATGGGGAAGAATGAATGACGGATGAAAGAATGAATGACTGAGACAATGTAAAGGTGAAATAGTGGATATCAACAGATAGGTGGAAGGGTGAAAGGATGCTTGGATGGAAGAGACAAGGGAACTCTTCTAGGGTGGGTTGGGCTCACTTACTTGGTACCATCAGAGCTTTAGTTCAAAATCGGGGAGTATGCTCATTTTCTGGCTACTCTCTTGTTCAGAAACATAGAGCTGTGGTGCCACCCTGTGATCTAGATAAACTAAACATGGGGCAGTGCTATATAAACATTTGTAATATTCCATTGCACTCCCTTGGACAAACAGTAAAAATAGTACAGCACCATATTTTCAAAGAGTTGCATGCCAATGATGTCTGTTTTGCGTGATTCTAAGCATTGCACAACAGTGCTAAGGCAAGCTAGTAGTGTCTTTTGTGAAATTTATATACGATGAAGCCCTCCAGTACAAACTTCAGCACAATGTCAAGAGGCTAAGGGTAAGCTGTGTCAAGTGGATATTTTTGCAGAAATTACATGAGTGCCAGGAAATATCCTAGGCTTTTCCGTAGACCCATTGTTTGCTCCTGGTTTCGTTTGGTGGTATAACTTCATGCAACGGCAGGACACATTAGTTAAGTAGATCTGGCTTTGTGTGGATTCCAGTTGTCTTTGAACTGTTCCCACCCTGATAGTGGGTTTGTGCACCACAGAGCAGAGAATTTGGTGCTGCACTCACGTCAACGTTTGACACAAAAAGCATTTTATGTGGCCAAGTTGATTGAATCCCCCTCAATGCCACACGAGTACATGATCAAAATGTGAGTAAATCATGGCTATAATATACTGTCTACAGCTTAGCCACTAACTTAGACTATTTCCATGCTAGGGTATGAGCTGTAGGTAATGTAGTACAATTACATTCCAAAACAGACACACATCTACTGTTTTCTGCCCGCACCCATATCCATGCTATGGCTCTTTCTTCTTAGATGTATACCAATAATTTTCTAGGCTTACCCAAAATATTTAGTGTAGTGCCTCATTTTAAAAAGTACTGCCCTCCTTAAATGACAGTCTAATTACAGCAACATTCATGCTTCAATTCCAATACACGTATGGTAGATTCCTTGCTGAAGGTAGGCCTCCTAAACTTATAAACACTCTTAATAGTCTGCAGTTAAGCGAATCCCACAATCTCTGCTCCCAACTGCTGACCAATATGATCATAGACAACATATTATGCCAAAAAATATTTCACTTCTAAACAAGACATTTTTCACCCCTAAATGTGGTATACTTGTCCATTCTTTATGCACCCTATGTCAGAGGTGAAAGCCCTTCTTCTCTTGGGTGGAGTATGAGGCTCTCCAGGATTGAGTCATTTTTATACAGAATAAGTGTATAGTCATAGTAAGGGCTTTGAGTAGCTAAAATAGTTCAGCTGTGTACAGCAATTATGTGCTCCGGACATTTTGATATTGATGTATGTTATGCCATGAGCAAATGTTTTTGATCAGTGAGGCCCTCTGTTTTAGATGCTTCATTCCCTGCCTAGTTGCTTTCAAGGTCTTAGGTCAGGCACACACCATGCTGCTTCTATTTCAAAAGGTGCGCTCTTACCAGCAGGGCCCATCTCCCACTCTGGGAGTGGAACCAACTTCAGGAGGTTCAGGTGCACCGGCCTATTCACTTGTTAATGGGAAATTTGTTATGTGCGAGGATCATTGCCCTGAAGCCCTGCCTGAGTTTCTTCTCCAGGCAGATGATAGTAACATTCCCAATTGAAGGAAAGAGGAAGGAATATGAACACACAGGCAGTTCATCTTCTCAGTAGGTCTAGCACTGATGTGTCACAGGCTGCAGCTACCTCATGACAGATCTCGAGACCTGAGCAGTAGTGTATATCATCCTCACCCATGGCTGTGGTTGCATTAGTAGACTTGACCCACACAAAAGTTCTCATGGTGAAGCAACAGAAGCCACTTCTCACATACTTTGGTAAATGCCTCATTCCCATCAGTGCTGTGCTTGTGTCACTCCACTTTGAAGCACTTTACATGAGCACCAGTTAAGTCATGTACAATTTCTTTAGGCACAGGGAGATTAAGTGATTTGACCAGAATCACAGGATGTCAAGCCAACGTCAAGAATTGAGTTCCAAGTTTGCAGCTCTAGCATAACGCCACATCCTCTCCACACTTCCGGCTTGAAGACCTTCTCACTCATAGGGCAGGTGGTTGAGCACAGCCTATGCTACTGCAGTATGTTGTAGTTAAACTAGTATGATCTTGGAAGGCAAACTATATTTAAATACACAAGAAGGGCAAATTGAAGTGGACACCAACAAGAGGTGGCCCAGTTTACAGCAGAACTTTGCACCTTAGCTGAAGCACTAAGTCCAAACTGTTATAAGTGTGGGTGCCAATGCAGTATTAAGGGCACTGTGAGCCCTAACGCAAGATAGGGATTTGGTCTCCTATCCACCTCCCCTGTTTTGGCTTTTAAAACATAGCCACTAATTAGGGTGAACCAGGACCCTGTCTCTCTGCACCTACTTCACTAAGGTTGATATATATCAGAGTCTGCATTTTATAATTGAATAAGGCCAAGAAGGCTCTGACAACCTCTTTATATACTGTAATCAGTAGTGGCAGCGTCAGCGATTTTTCTTTTCCCCACCCCCTCCGTTGATAGTGTTGACCCCTCACACGTCCCCACCCTCCTGCCAGCAATAAAAATAAGTGTCTTGATGTGGTCTGTTTTGGCTGTATCATTGTGCTTTTTACAATTTTTAATTTCTATTTCATCAATGCGGCAGAGCAGGCACGCTGCTGTACAACAGGGCAAAAAACTCTGTCAAAGCCAGTGGCTCTCTCGTAGGTGACACCTGTTGGCTTTGCCAATGCTTGTTATATGACTGTTCTTCACCCATCTTTGGGAATGAAGCTGCTTCAATTTGTAAAGCATTGGGAACAGTTTGGAAATTAAGCAATTCAAAGGATTTAAATGTAATTTCATCTTATGGCAATATTTGAATATATTTCTAAGAATGTCACTAATGTTCTAAGAACATGCTTTTTCTGTTAAATTTAAACTTCCCCATGCTGTGGGCATGACATTACTGCAGTTCGGCGTCTGAGAGAGCATAGCTGTTAGCACAATGCAACTCTAGGCACTCACTCATCTAGCAATCATCTTAAGAACGTATTCCAAAGTGCATATTAATGTGTAATCAAATTTGCAAAAACGATCAGATCGGTTTATATTGTATCATGTTTTAATGCACCATCATTCTTTAATTGCAGATAAGGATCAAACTGCAATAGTGACGTAATCTGGGATTCGAAACATACCCAAATTGCTTTTAGCAATGTTCATAAAACCACTAACAATTCTTAAACTCAAATAGCCTAAATTCAAAATTTTCATTTAAATAAAGTTTTACTTTATTAAATGGGGAAAATGTTACTTTGCATGAAAATTATTTTTTAACACAGGGTTTTGCAGCTTTTCCTTTGAAATATCTGTACTTTCTGCTGCTAACTTGTGTTCCTGGTGAACAAAGTGTGTTTAAATGCAAAGTGTGTTTAAGACTGCAGTACCGCCTCCTGTCTACAGGGGCAGACCTGAGCAAAAATATAAACACACTTCATGATAACACAGGTCCCCACAAGACAATTTTTAAAAAGTTGTAAAAATTGACACAGATGTTCCTGAAGCCATTTTTTTATCATTTAAAGGACACTGCCTTGTGGGGGTTTCAGGTCCCCACAGCGTGAGTGTGTTATCACACCCAAGTCCCCACAAGGAGACACACACACACACACACACACACACACACACACACACACACACACACACACACACACACACACACACACACACACACACACACACACACACACACACACACACACACACACACACACACACACACACACACACACACACACACACACACACACACACACACACACACACACATCCCCCCCCCCATATATCCTTGTGGGGACTATGTGTGGATACCTGCCTTGTGGGGACTAACCTTTCCCAATGGCCTTAAATCATGATAATTACAGAAAATTGTTAAGAAAAAATCAAGATACAGGATCCTGCTTCAAATGTGCAAATATAGCATTATTTCATCGCGCGCACAGAACCATCCTTATGGGGACTTCAACACGTGTTACTATCCTTGTGAGGACTTACTCCAAACTTTTCATTTGTGATAGAATACAGTCATGAACAAATTGCTAAATGCTATTTTTCAGTACTATATCTAAATTACATGATAGTTTAGTCATATAGGAGCAACTCCATGTGTCCTATGGACACACGTAAATTGGATTTTAATGATAATGCATTTTTCAGGGGAAAACAATAGCATATGAACTGTATATTTAGCCTATTGCTGAATGCTCACACACTTTAAGGAAACAACATATAGTTAAATTAATTTAGATGCCAAAGATCCTGAAATGTAATCAAATGGAAAAATAGAAAAGCCAAGCTGGGATTACCAGTTTTTTTTCATTACCTTCACCACTAGGCATCTTCTTCTTCATAGGACTGTGCAATAATAGTTCCAAAATATATGGCATGTGTTTATAGTAATGTTCTAGAGCTGACAGACACTGTGTGATGATAGTCATGTTCAAGTCCCTGCAGAGCTAGTGTGTGATTATATTGATACCCAGGTCCCCACACAGATAGTGTGTGATTATATTTATGCCCTGGTCCCCACAGAGATAGTGTGTGATTATAGACATGCCAAGGTCCCCACAGAGATAGTGTGTGATTATAGACATGCCAAGGTCCCCACAGAGAGTGTGTAATTATAGACATCCCTAGGTCCCCACAGAGATAGTGTGTGATTATATTTATGCCCAAGTCCCCACACAGATAGTGTGTGATTATAGTGATGTTTAAGTCCCCACAGAGATAGTGAGTGATTTAGTGGAGAGGTGTGGTGCAGCGGCCAGGGCAGCTGACTTTGGAGCACAGGGCTCACGGTTCGATCCCTGGCTCCGGCGGCAGCTCAGCACCATATGACTCAGCGCAATAGCTCACTAAATTTCCACGACGGCCCCCAGCGCCTTGAGACCCATAAGGGTGAGTAGTTCGCGCTTTACAAATACGGATTTACATTTACATTATAGTGATGTTTAAGTCTCCACAGAGATAGTGTGTGAATATATTGATGCCCAAGTCACCACAGAGTTAGCAATAATTATACTCACTCTCCTGTTCCCATAGACATAGTGTCTGATTATATTTATTTTCAAGTCCCCACAGAGATAGTGTGTGATGATAGTTATGTTGAGGTCATATGTGGTAGTATGTCAGACTGTTGCTCAGGTTGCCACACATATAGTGTGTGATTATAGTCATGTTCATCTCGTCCAAGAGATAGTGTCTGATTAAAGGCATGCAAAGGTCCTCACAGATAAATTGTTTGCTTTTAGGCACGTCCAAGTCCCCAAAGAAATAGTGTATGATGATGTTTATATTAAATTCCATGTAGAAATAGTGTGTTATTACACTAAGTCCGCACAAATGTAGCATTTAATTAAAGTTACTCTCAAGTCTCACTAGAGATAGTGTGGGGTTATATTCATGATCAAGTACCTATAGAGGTAGTATAGTTATGTTCAAATACCCACAGAGATAGTGTGTAATTAAAGGCAGGTTCAAGTTCTTACATAGAGAGTGTTATGCTAGTCATGTTCAAGTCCTTGTAGAGACACTATTATAATAGTCAAGCTCAGGTTGCTGCAGAGATGCTATGTTTTTATTGTGACGGCCAGATCTCTGCACAGACAGTGTCATTATATTGATGCTCAGGTCCTGTAGAGATATTGCGTGATTATGGTGAAGCTCAGGTCCCCACAGAGTTAAGGTGGTTTATAGGGATGTCATATCCTCATAGAATTAGTGTTTATAGACCTGTAGAGAAATGGTGTGATGGCTGTCAAATTAAAGCCCATGTATGGATAAGCTTTTATGATAGACATGTTGAAGTTCTTGTAGAGATGGTGCATGATAACAGCCATGTTCAAGTCCCCACAAAGATAGTGTTTGATTATATTGATGCCCAGGTCCCACAGAGATAATGTGTGAGAATAGACATACCCAGAACCCACAGAGATAGTGTGTGATTATAAGATGACCATGCCCCCAAAGATAGTGTTCTTATAGTAATGTTCAAGTCTCCAAAGAATAGTGTGTGATTAAAGTCATGTTCATGTCTCCACAGAGATGTTGGGTGATTATAGGGGTATCCAGGTCCTCATATTAATGGTGTATGATTATAATGTTACCCAGGTACCCAATGAGATAGTGCATCTTTATGGTCATGTTCAAGTCCCCATAGAGATAGTGTGTGATAAGAGTGATATTCAAGCCCCCACAGTGATAGTGTGTGTTTGATTATAATGATGCCCCGGTCCCCGGAGAGATAGTTTGTGATCATATTGATGCCTAGGTAACCACAGAACTGTGTGTGATTACTGGGATGCCAGGGTCGCCCCAGAGATAGTGTGGGATGATAGGGATGCCCAAGACCCTACAGAGACAGTGTGTGATTATAGGGATGCCCATGTCCCTCCAGAGACAGTGTGTGATTATAGGGATGCCCATGTCCCTCCAGAGACAGTGTGTGATTATAGGGATGCCCAGGTCCCTACAGAGACAGTGTGTGATTATAGGGATGCCCAGGTCCCTACAGAGACAGTGTGTGAATATAGGGATGCCCAGGTCCCTACAGAGACAGTGTGTGATTATAGGGATGCCCAGGTCTCTACAGAGACAGTGTGTGAATATAGGGATGCCCAGGTCCCCACAGAGATAGTGTGAGTAAATGGATGTCCAGGTCCCCACAGAGATAGTGTGTGATTATAGGTATGCCGAGGTCCCCAATGATATAGTATGTGATTATTATGTTACCCAGGTCGCAGAGAGATAGTGTGTTTTTATAGTCATGTCCAAGTCCCCATAGAGATAGTGTGATTATAGCCATGTTCAAGTCCCCATAGCGATAGTGTGTGATTACAATGAGGTCCAAGCCCCCACAGTGATGGTGCATGATGATAGTCATATTCAAGTCTCCAAAGCGATGTCTGCAATGATAGATATGTTGAAGACCCCAAACAGATATTATTAGTCTGGTGGCTTAGTAAACTAATGTTTCCACTTGACGGATCTGTGTTTGACTTCCTACTCACATGTTTGAATTCTTGTGCTTTCGCTCAGCCTTTCATCTTTCCAAGGTTGATCAAATAAGCACTATTGATTAGGATAATAATAAACATCTATTATTCAGCACCAAGATACCCACAGGCATATTAGTATTAATTTATCTTACCATATCTACATTATTAAATATGTTTTATTTATTCCTTTTTATTTTTAAATAAGGATATTGTTGTAATATGTTTTTTAACTAAATACTGTTTGAAAACAATTAGAGCATTGTAACATTGTTTTAAATGTATATTTGAGTTCACTTTTCTAAATACGTTTAATTTTTATTTAAATATTTTATTTTAAATTATATATTTTACATTTATTAATATATGATTTTTATCGTGTACTTCCAATTTAGCTTAATTATCTCATGTGCTTTTTGGGCTAATTAAAATTAATTCTTCTAAAGTTATTTATATTTTTTTATTTTGAAGTGATATTTAATTTTGTGGGAGTAGTTTATTATAAACCCTAAAAGTATAGTAAATTTGCTCCCACAAAGTCCAACACTTTCCCTCATGTGGTTAAGTTTGGGGTGATGAAGATGCTTTAAAGTGATTGATATTGTGAGACATTTGAATATGTACCAATTAGGTGAGCTCTATTGCCTGATTATAGCATTACACTCACTGTGATATATCACCCCCTAAATAAGACTCCCATTTTGATGACCTATGTTCTCAATATCTTATTTTACTTTCAACAGGGAAACACAAGGCTATTATACTACAAACAGGCTGCTCAATTGTTTTCTTCCTTCCTGCCTGACAGGCGCAGATACTAATGGAAAAGCTTTGTTCACTCAGATGACTTATGAAATGTGTAGTCATCCCTGTTTACTCAATGTATATCTTAGACCAAAGCTGGATGTCATAAGAAAACCTGATTTTAAATATCAGTCATACACCGGTGACATTCAAATCCTGTTTAGGGTACATGGTATTATTCCTAATTTGTTTACTCTATCCGTATTGAAAGACATTTAGGGCCCGATTCACAAAGAACCTCTGCACTCATGGCGGAGGCTCAGCACTCGTGGTGGGATAGCTGCTCTTGTGGCGGGATCTCCGCACTGCAGTTTCTCATTGCAGAGATTCTACCATAAGTGCAGAGATCCCGCCACGACTACGGAGCCTCCACCACATGTGTGGAGACTGTTTGTGAATTGAGCACTCATTTATGGACGATGACAGTTCCCTTCAGCTGAATGGTAGTAAAAATGAGATATATTTAGCGGGGACCAAGAATTGCATACAAAACTCTGACCTCCACCCATTAACTCCTGAGATGCTCGATCTGCTCATGGATCCATAAAGCAAGGCCAAATACCTTTGGTTCTGGCTAGATTATTCATTATCATATTTATACCAAGTGGAAAAGAGGTCAAAAACATCATTTTCCTTCTTAGCTGACTGAAAAATCATCCTAAATGCCCCTTCAAGTTAAAGAGGAATTTGAATTGGATGCATTGAAAATTTCAGGCTGCCCTACAGTAATTAGTCCTTCCTGGGCATTGCTGACATTAGATAAAGATGCAGGAAGTCATGAGAAACAGAAGTAAAGGCTCGGATTAGCTCTTGGCAGTTGAGCTCTTACTCTGTTGAACTCTGACACCAATGCTGTAATGTTGACAGATTTATTCTGTGGTGGAAGAACCTTCATTAAATTCATATTCAGCTCTGCTTCTATAAACTGAGCTGGCTGTTTTCAAATCAGAAGTTAAAAAAAGAAAATTGACAGAGAATCTCAAGTCATGCAAAAAAGTGACTGTACTTGAAAGGTTCTTTAAAAAATTCTTGTGCGTACTCACCTTCAGCAACTAATTATCTAGCTGGAGTTAAAGTAGAATTATATTCCAAAGAAGATGGGTAACCACCACTGCCACTACTTTCATAAATACTTGAGAGGCTGAATCCAGGTCGAATGGCAGAAATGCAAATCGGAACTGCCATTCCTTGTAGTGAGTTAATGGTAATTATGTAGGAATATGAAACAAAGCATCTTGCTGGTCTAATGAGATTAACCAATCTTAACCCTGAAGAGGTGTCAAGATTAATTGCAGTAACACATACAAAGCCTCCCTTGAATTAGAAATCTGTTGACAAATCTGAGATCCAAATCAGTCTCTGTTCATTGAGCTCACGCAGGAGTAACTATCGCACCCATTCTACAAATAAGGAACCGGCTCTATGGCAACTTTCACCAACAAATCTTCCACTTTCTTCATCAAGATGTTCATGTGGAGGAGGTAACTTCCTTTTAAATGGCAGAGAATAGCCACTGGCAAGAATTTACAGGACCCAATAGTCTAAAGCTATGCTCTGCCACTGGCTCAGAAAATCTGCCAGCTGACCTCTGACTGGAGTCTTGCGATGCTGCATTACTAGGAAGTCAAAGTGGCTTTGCAGGAGTCACAGTAGAAGTGGACTCTGCTGCCTACCTTTGCCCCCAAAGACCCTAGTAGAAGGCTGCTGCTAATGAACCATGTGCTGGAGTTGTGAATGACCAATTTGAAGACAATGCTCCTGGAAATATTGGTACTGATGGTAGAACTTCTTAGTAGGAGATGAGAGTCCAAACTTGCTGAACAATCTTTGCACATCAATAGGCATATCAAACAATTGGGATTGAACATCTCCTGAAAAACATGTCATCCGAACATGTCTAGACAAACTTACAGCAGAGCAGACCCCCTTAAAGCATGGCACATAATCCATGGTATCCAATCCAGTTTGAACAGCATGCTTAGTGTCCGTGCCATCTTTAGAAAGATTGCAAAAATGTTTTCTTATCAGCTCCTGAAGTCTATTCAAGACAAGAGTGGTAAACCTTAAAAACACAAAAGGCAATGAGAGGAATGCTTTCAATCAGTCTAACCAATGGCAATCACTTGGGGTAGCCTTCCAACCCATCCGTCTTTTGCTCACGACGCCACCTCAGTTTGGATCCAGCCATATGAAAATCATTCTTGACCCTACTCCAGTGGGAACAGTCCAGCCTAAACTTTCAGACCAGGTCTGCCATGAACCAGAACACAAACAAACCAGGAACAATTTCACCCTGATTGGGTGGCTGAGATTAATTTGGGCATTCCATCCATCCCCTTGTTATTGTTGCAGTTAACTCTCAAAGAGCATGATTGTATCTCAATATTAAACAACCTGTAGTGTAGCTGCACCATCAGAGGCAAAACCTTCTGACCTAAAGAATCAACCCATTTAGATTCTCTTATCAGGTGATTCAAACAGAATTGTTTTCAACTTAACCTTAGAGCCAGAAGCTTAAACCACCAGACTCTATGGCATTAGATTTGAAACCAAAGATCACACACAGCAGGTCTACACTTCCTAGCCACCATTCATGAAACGCAAAAGAAACAATTGATGGACGGAATGCTGGACAATGCAAACATTCACCCCCAGTCACAAAGATCTGGGTTAAATCCATCATTCTTTTGCTCACCACACCACCCCAGTTTGGACCCAGCCATATGCAAATCAGTCTTGACCCTGTTCCTTGTGGGAACAGTCCAGCCCGAACTGCCAAGCCAGGTCCTCCCTGGACCGGAAACAAGCATCCTGGGACCGGTTTCAGGGCATCACCCTTCTTCAGCCAGGCTAGCTTGAATCCAGTGGTGTAGTGAGCACGGGACCCACGTCTGGGCATACCCTTCCCACTTAGGGCGACAAATGCAAAAGAAACAATTGATGGACGGAATGCTGGACAATGCAAACATTCATCCCCAGTCACAAAGATCTGGGTTAAATCCATCATTCTTTTGCTCACCACACCACCCCAGTTTGGACCCAGCCATATGCAAATCAGTCTTGACCCTGTTCCTTGTGGGAACAGTCCAGCCCGAACTGCCAAGCCAGGTCCTCCCTGGACCGGAAACAAGCATCCTGGGCCCGGTTTCAGGGCATCACCCTTCTTCAGCCAGGCTAGCTTGAATCCAGTGGTGTAGTGAGCATGGGACCCACGTCTGGGCAAACGATGGATTTAGGCCCAGATCTCTGTACTGGGGTGAATGTATGACATTGTTCTGCATTCTGTCCATCAACTGTTGTTTTGCATTTGTCACCCCGAGTGGGACGGGTATGCCCAGACGTGGGTCCCGTGCTCTCCATGCCACTGGAATCAAGCTATCCTGGCTGAAGAGGGTGAAACCCGAAACCGGTCCTAGGATGCTTGTTTCCAGTCCAGGGAGGACCTGGCTTGGCAGTTCGGGCTGGACTGTTCCCATGAGGCACAGGGTCAAGACTGATTTGCATATGGCTGGGTTCAAACTGGAATGGCATGGTGAGCAAAAAACGATGGATTTAGGCCCAGATCTCTGTACTGGGGTGAATGTATGACATTGTTCTGCATTCTGTCCATCAACTGTTGTTTTTGCACCATTCATGAAACAGCTGCAATTGATTGAGGTGTATTCCCAGTCTGTGGGAGCTAGTCCATCAAGGCTTCATTTAGCTTCAGTAAATGTTAGAATACCCTCTGTTTAGGTCTTGCCTACGCAGCGCGCATGCGCGCATAGGAAAAAGACCTTTAGCCGTCGATTCCCTTTTACGCCCAAAAACGTGCACGCGTTCCATTGCCTTCAATGGCAACGCGTGCACGTTTGGTGATTCCCTTGCGGGAGCGAGCAGCGGCGCCATATGTTAGCAATTATCGCGCCTTGCTGCTCGCTCTCGCAAGGGAATCCGGCGCAGGCCCCCTCCCCCTGCTGCTGACGCGCGCGCTTGTTTAATCTGGTAAATATCCCACAGATAGAAGCGACAACTAAGACCCGTGGACTTTTATAGCTTTAAACTCTAGAATTCCATCACCTTTCCGACAAAAGAGCATTTATTTTACTGTAAAGCAAATAAGCGGTCTGCTTATTACTCACTTGAAGCCGTTTTCATGTGTATTCTGCAGATATCAATGAATGCAGCATGAACAACGGAGGATGTCAAGAGGCCTGTGTAAACACGCTGGGAGACTACGAATGCCAGTGCCACTCAAGCCGCAAACTGCACTGGAATAAGAGAGACTGTGTTGGTAAGCTGGCGTGCGCAGACGAGGTTTCATTCACTGGGTGCTCGATTAGTTAGGAGGCACGTGTTGTTTTCGTGTGCGTCGCCTCTAACCAGCACGCAAGCATGGAGCCCTGTCTCATGACCCCTCTGCTTTGCTGATCATGGGCTTTCGCGGCCACCTTGTTGAAACAGCTGAAAAACAGGAGATACTTTGTGGGCCTTTCGGTGCTTCCTTTCCTGTGCTTTTTTTTTTTTATCTAGGCTTGCCCTGTTTTCTTTCATGCTTTTCTTCTTCATATATTAAGCTGCTGGTGTTTTTTATGCAATTGCTAATTATATACGGGTGTGTGATTCATGGTGATTTCAATCTTGTTTTTACTGTGTATGTCAGCAAAACAAATGTCAGGGTGTGTAATTAAAGAGGATTTTTTCCTTTCCTTAAAAGTGCATTCCAACCCTTTAATCGTCAGAGACCTGTAATAAGCATCCTGTTCTACTTGCGGTGCCCAGGGCGTGCCAGGGCCAACGTGCAATGGCCAGCGACCATGGCCTTGTCTTGGCTGACCCCCTACGTGCACGCTAGACACACGTGTTAAATAAAAAAAAAAATAACATTCTTGTGCATGAATCTAAGTCTTTTGTTGCTGTTACTTTAAAACACAATTACAATTCTCGGGTCGCAGCATGAAAGTCTGTGTAAACCCACCCGAGCACTCACTGTGTTGACAGCAGAGCTCACATTAATTAAGGTTCTCCACGCCTGGAGAGCCCTGAAGCTGCAAGATGGGTCCTGCATCCAACTGTGTGTACCTGCGCGCCTCGTAAATATGACACATGCAAAGTTTTTACTGTTCCCATGAATATTTATGTTTCATCTCGTTTAGAAGTAGAGAGGCTCCTGCCAGATTATGTATCGCCAAAAGTGTTACTGCGCTGTGCTAAGAATGCTGGAAGTGATAGGTGCATCTTAAACTGCCCATCCGATGTCCATTTTGTTCCGGGTGAGTACGGCAAAGCACGACATATGTGTTTCATATCTTTAGTTATGTTACCTGTTGACATGTAATAAGAAACCTGCAGAGAAAGCCATCCCGGCTGTCTTGTCTCTTGCTGGCCTTTTTATTTGCTACAGTGGAGGCCTCTGTCCAGAGCTCTCTGTTTTCTCAGTTCCATGCACAAGTCGCTCATCAGGTCCAGGTTTTCTCTTTGCATTCTGAGATTTGGAGTCTTGTTGATTTTAATATCCGAGCTAGAAATCCAGTGGTGTAGCAAAGTTGCCACGGGCTCTAATGCATCCAGGAAAAGTGACTCTTTCCCCTGGTTTGGAAGTGATGACAGCTGTACTTGGGGTGAAGTTGGACCCTTACATCTTCGGGCCCTAGTGCTACTGTAGCTACTGCACTATTGATAGCTACTCACCTGTACAACCCCCAGAATGTAATAAATAACCCTGGACTGTATGGTAGATGGACGCTTTATTGAATAAATGAAAGAAAAACATTATACTTAAAATGGGCATAGGACAACAGTGCTTATCATCTACCTGAAGATGGAAGTTGTTGATATCTCTTGGCTTTTCAGCATGCTATGTTTTTAAAAGAAAATATTTTCTAAGTCTGTTTCAATAAGTATTTCATAAATTTACACTTTGTGTTACAAAAGGTTTTTTTGTCAGTGTTCCAGCTGACTTTGGGTTTTGTGTAAGTGTGCCCCAAAGTTATAGTGCTGGCTTCCTCAGACTTCCTATACGAATAGCCAGAAATGTAGATCATTTTCAGATAAAGGGGCTAGTTTGCAGGGTGAACCAACATTCTGTTGCTTCCCTAATCATGTCTAGGTTTAACTCTTTGAAAGAGGACAGTAGGTACCTTCAAAGATCTGAAGATTTGGGCAGATGCACAATATGTGCTCTGTTTCATCCCGGTAGTTGCATGCTGGACTGTATGAGCTACTCAGGCCTTTACCTGAGAAACTTAGGAGCGCTGTATTGTCTTGCAAGAAATTTCTGTAAATGTTTTTTATTTATGCAAAAGTGTTAAACTTGCAACAGTGTAATGTGCCTAAAATTGCCATAGCAGTGGTTCTCAGCCTATTTTTTTTATACCACTGTGAAATATATTTTTTTTTAAAATAACGATGAATGTCTTAAGCCCCCAAACTACTTTACTCTGATTACGTCATTGTAATATGCCTGTACCCAAATCACATTATTTAATTATGTGCCCTGTCTAGGTCTTCAAGATTTGTATGTTGTATCCTGTTTATTCTCTTCCCAATCCAAAAGCAAGCAGCATAGAACAAATTAATCAGCCAGCCTAGGTAATTTTATAATATGTATTATGTGGTTGTGATGGGTTCTGTTCACAGAAATCAATATTCAAAATACAGATTGTTGTCCCACTGTAGGTTCAAGCATATCTCAACTTTTATAGTTTTGAAACTAATCATCCTTTCGCAAAAGTACCTGCTAGCACGTATTTAATTAAATTAATGTCATTTAAGCTTTTTTTCACAAGTTATTACAGGACTTATTATTCTGCTTCTCTATAAGGATACAGACCTTTAGAAATTGGTCAGCTCTTTTTGCACTTGTGCTTGTGCTGGCATCCACCTTGCGGCAGCGAGCAGCGGCGCGCGTGCTAATTGAAAACAGATGGCCTGCGCGCCGCTGCTCGCTCTCGTGGATGCCAGCACAAGCACGAGTGCTTCATTAGGCTTGTTAGGTCTCGCCTAGGCAGGCGCGCAGGAGATGACCTTTAGAAATTGGTCAGCTCTTTTTAAGCACTCGTGCTTGTGCTGGCATCCACCTTGCGGGGGCGAGCAGCTGCGCGCGCGCTAATTGAAAACAGATGGCCCGCGCGCCGCTGCTCGCTCCCGCAAGGGGCATGCTAGCACGCGCGCTTGTTCTTCCACTGCCTGTCACTGCGTCTGCTCACATTGTCCTTCCAGCCCCACTGCATCAGCGTGCAGGGGCCATCCTGTCTCTCTCTGCCTCTCGGCACCTCTTCCCTGCTCTTTCTCTCTCTCTCTCTCCGTCGTTCTCTTTCATTCTCTGTGTACATATTTCTCTTTCTCTGAATCTAGCTGCGCTTGTTTTTTAACAGCCTATGCCACGTCCCTAAAAAGAATGCACTTGTTCTTGTAACAAAAGTAACACACACTCTGAGGCTTAATAAACATCAAGAGTTCTGCATCTTGGTGATTGACGATTTCGAAAAACCTATAAGAGACAGCACAGAAATCTGTGGAAATACTAGTTCTCCAGGAGCATCTCTAGTCTGCCACGCCTACTCAGGCGGAAGATACATAGGAGCACACATGGTGGAAATGTGTAGAAGGCGAAATTTAAGTCTAGCGTGACTAGATGGTTAGTAGATCTCATGTAAAAAAAAAAAACATTGGCATAGCCAAAAGGTCTCACCTTAGGAACTTGTGTTTGACTGACTCTCTCACTCTCACTGACTGACTGACTCTCTCACTCTCACTGACTCACTCTCCCACTGACTGACTCTCTCACTGACTGACTGACTCTCTCACTGACTGACTCTCACTCTCTCACTGACTGACTAACTGACTCTCTCACTCTCACTGACTGACTCTCTCACTGACTGACTCTCTCACTCTCACTGACTGACTGACTCTCACTCTCACTGACTGACTCTCACTCTCTCTCACTCTGACTGACTCACTCTCACTCACTGACTCTCTCTCTCTCACTCACTGACTGACTCTCACTGACTGACTCTCACTCTCACTGACTAACTGACTCTCACTGACTGACTCTCTCACTCTCACTGACTGGCTCTCTCACTGACTGGCTGACTGACGCTCACACTCTCACTGACTGACTCTCACTGACTTTCACTCTCTCTCACTGACTCTCTCACTCACTGACTAACTGACTGACTCACTCTCACTCACTGACTCTCTCACTCTCACTGACTCTCTCACTCTCTCTCACTGACTGACTGACTCTCTCACTCTCTCTCACTGACTGTGTCTCTCACTCTCTCTCACTGACTAACTGACTTTCACCCTCCTGTTATTTATGCCCCCCATAACAATAAAACCCATAACAAGCAACCATTGGGACAGGCAGATACAAGTTGCCAGCATTGAAAGGACAAAAAAACTCAAGACATTATTTATTGTTAATACTTCTTTAATATGTACATAATGCTTTCTTGGTCATATCTAAGGTAACAAAAACGCTTCTGACACTTCTTTATTATAACTTTTCAGCAACCTGCAGACTTCTGTTCAGCACAGCTTAAAGACGTAGGTAAAGTCAATATCTCTGGCTAAACACTTATAAGGTCCCAAAGGCAAGACCTATTGGCTATGCCAATGCTTGTTTTATTTAGTTGCCTAAACCTCCATAAAAAGAGATGATTTCGGTTCTATGGTGTGAGTATGTAGCTTAGTAAAATGAAATTCAGCTGCCTTTTTCCCAGCATAAGCAAATTTTAACTGCTTCATAGAAATTCAACCTTCGGGAAAAGACAGTCAAGCATCTTATCCATACTATATGCATTTGCAGACCTGCATGCAACGCTTTATCTGAATCAAGAGGAGGGAGTCAGTTATACGTATCACTATCATAATGTTCATCCTCTTCCCAATAAGGGAAGGACATTTAAATTGAGACTGAATCAATTCGCATAGTTTCTATAGTTGTGACCTTTGGTATTTTCTAATAACAATTCTGTGACTATCTTTGAGCATTAGCCTCCGCTATGTTAGCTTTAGATTTTAACTTTATAGATGAAACTGGTTCCACAACAATTTCATTTATCATTTATTTATTGTTACCCACAGGAGTAGGTCCTCGTACCAGCTCACCACTGCCAGACAGGTCCCCTGTTTTCCGCTATTGCAGTCACCCCACCCCCTTGTCTCTTCTCCTGCTACCGCAGCACTCCGCCGCATACCACTACAGCTGAAATCAGCCCAGTAAAGTATTGTTAAAGTATTGTTTTCCTCAAGTTTGCCTGTATTCCCCCTGGATTGTGTTGTCTCTCACATTGCTCACACTGCTGTTTTTTCGGTATTTGCTGTTCCCCTGCATGGATAGCTAGTCTCTCTTCCTGCATTAGGCAGTCAGTGTAATTTGGTTTTAGCTGTCCCTTTATTTCCTAGTCAGCCTTTCTCTTCTGTACCCAGTGAGCCCACCAACTGTTCCCGCCATTTGTTTCCTGCCGTCACCACATCCCGCCTCCCACCACCCAGCGCCCCTCCCTCCCCAGAACTTACTTAATGGAGGCTGCAGCATGGCTGTGCAGTGGGCGTGCCGCCAACACACCAAAGGTAAGTCTGTCTGTGCCCGTCCATGCCTGGACCATGCCCAGCGCCAGGAACCCTGGCCCTCCTGCCATTTACTATTACACCTCCACCGAGCTCCTGTCTCACACTCCCAGAAGCTGCAACAACTGCTGCATCTTCTCTCCACGATCCACCGAAGGACCATTTGCCTGCCACCACTGCTGCTTTACCTGCAACGCTAATACTCTCACCATCCTCACACAGCCGACCTCCGACACCCAGGACCAGCTTCAATGCATGCTGCTCAACGCCCGATCTCTCTGCAAGCACGCCACCGAGATCTAGGACACCATCACAACCTTCACCTGGTGTGGTATTCATCACTGAGACCTGGCTCACCCAGTCTTTGAGCACCAACATCACGACTGCAACACCCCACGGCTACAAGATGATACACAGAGACCGCTCCAACAAGCACAGAGAAGGCATTGCCATCATCCACATGGACACCCTCCAATGCACCACCACCGAAGACGACATTTTGTTTTCTTTTCTCCATGTCCGTTTCCCCATGTCACTGGCCCCTTGTCTCAATCTCTCTACTCTGTGTGAGACTTCTGGTCCATGTCTCACTGTATTAGTGCATGCACATCTGTGTCTTCCTCTGCCTATCTGGGGCCCTATTATGTATAGGGTGCACTTTCGCTGTTTGCACCCAGCGCACCTTAAAACAGGTGTGCCAGGAGCAAACAGGGAAAGTGCACCCTATTACATAGAATGCGCTACCCCCAGGGCAGCCGCAAACTCGTACTGCCCTTGGGACAGCGCATTCAAGTGAAATATAGAGCAGCTTTAAAGCAGCTGCTCCGTTTTTCAATGTGAAGTCGGCAACCAGCCTGCACTTTTAAGGGGGATTAGAGACCCCATTGCAGGCAGGTGCAGTCAGTGATTGCACCTGCATGCAAGGGGATGTCTGGGGGGGTCCATGGGACCCTCTTTCCCCGCACCAGAGGGCAGCAATCAGGGGGCGCACTGACAGTCCACCAACTTCTAGGTGGCGCACTGCCAGTGCGCCTCCTGAGAGCTTCAGGGTCTTCCCTTTGGATACTTGATATTACACACTACTGGATGCACAAAAAGCAATCATAAAATCATACACCACTTATTGTAGTGTGTAATATCAAGTCTCCAAAGGGAAATTGTTTGACTTTTACAGTCTATTGAGGTGGCCTGTGTCGTTGATTATGGGACCCCTCTCTTTTTGCTCTAATCTAATTGTGGGCAATACCAATGCTTACAGTGGGTTTATGACCAGCCCATTACTCTGCACACTCCATGTTTTCCCCTCTGCCCCTTCATCTTGTCTGATGCTTCCCCCTCCCTCGCAGCTTGGAATTTTTGTGTGCTTTTTTCTCTTCCCACTTTAAGCTCCTCCCTGCTCCTTGACTGCGAACACGCATTGCTCCTCCCTGTGTGGACTTTCCTCATCAGCTTCTCCATTGCTTCCCTGCTCTACTCATCGTGGTCTTTTAAATAAATTAAAAAAATTAAATGTGAAAGCCTGGCTGCTAGGTGCCTCTAAAATGTGCTTTCACGCATGTTTCTTTTTTTCAGTTTACCGCTCCAAGATCAATGTTTACTGCTTGGAATAGTAAATTTAAAAAAATGAAAAGGGTGGTTGTCTAATGCCATATGGGCATCCTTGCATTGTGATACATGCATAATTCATCAAGCTAGGAGTATGTAGTCATGATGTGTATCCACATATATGTTATTGAATTTTTTCTGGTTTTTTTTGCCGGTGATGTACAGCATAAGAAAAAAGAATGTATTTTCACTCATACCGAACATCACAGGCTAAAATCATGTGCAAAGCCAGGAAAAGATACCATAGCAATCTGTACGAAGTCCATAAATATTAAAAAGTTTATAAAGTGGGAATACGTATTGATGAGTCAATCATATGATTTATTGAAGAAAGAAGAAATCTGTTATCTTTAGTACATTCATTATGCAACAACCAATCTTCAGTGTGTCCAATAATGGATAACAGCAACACTTTATTCATCACACAGTGACTTTTTCAAGGCTAACAAGGTTAGTAAGGTTGTAGAAGTGAAGGCTCCAATGTCAGTCAACCCGTAGCAAGGCAACATATAGTTAGCGGAAACTCCCGTCGGTATATACCAACTTAACAGGTAGTGGTATATCTGATCCTAGAAATAGTACACTACCCTTAATCCAATTCTGCAACCCAAAGCACATATGTAACTATTGGGAAGATTCCAAAGGTAAGCTGTCCCTAATTATTCAACCGTAAGCTAATGTTCCCTCTTGTGGCTGAAATGTGATGCCTACTGAGGGACCATGTCTCCAGGACCTTGGGTTAAAGTCAGATGTTCCGGGATGTAGTGCTTCTATGCGAAAAGGTGGAAACTATGTATCGTTCCTACCCATAAGACTGTATATAAGTGTGTAGACCTTAATTAGCTTCTACCTGCACGCGTAGAGTTGCAGCGCGACTTCAAGGCGTCCAGGAGAAGATAATTCAACAGGTCTCTATTGGTGGTCAACAGACGAGGCCTACTTGTCTTTGCCAGTGCTTGTTTTATATAGTTACCATTGTGTCCCGGTTTCCTCCATCCATGTCTTCCTGTTTAGGTCGACACCTAAAAGACAGCTTGAGGACATTCGGAAAGCTGACTTACGAATGCAATCCGCCTGTTGCTTACCATTGGCTTTGTGGTTTGTAACTCACATCTTCTGACTTTCTGCTTGCTGGCTTTATTCGTTTTAGGCTGTCCTGGGTGAGTTTGTATCACCCAAGGAGCAAAGCCTTTTCACACCAACTCCCTTGTATTCTTCCATGAGTGTTCCTTTCTGTAAACAGGCCTGTAAATCTTGATCTTCTCTTGTCACATTTGCTCTGCATTCAAAGACAGAGGTCAAATGTCAGGCTCTGTCTTCTGGGGGAGCTTGGTGTTTTTCTTTTTCTGACTTCAAAATGAGAGGATTTATGGAACAATCTATACTGGATGCAAGAAAGGTTTTTTTCTAGCACACAAGAACATTTAAATAAACTTTGCAAGTATTTCTGAATATTGCAGAATTGGCAACGGTCAAATGAAGCACATTTTTTGTTAATTCTGAAGTTTTTTGGAAACAAATACTTTAATATGATCAAAACAAATCAATTCACTAGGTGATGGCATTTCCACACAATATTGTTTGTGCACTCCATAGTTTTATTACTAAAACGGTATGCCTGTGCAAATGTAATGGTCATTTCAATTGAAAATGTGTTGTCTGTAATGGCAGTGTGCAACCATACCATGCATTCTCTACTCTACCCTGCACCACTCCATGTCACTGCACTCTTCTCTGCACCACTCCAATTTACACCACTCCATTCCACACCACTCCATTCCACTGCACTCTACTCCACTCTGCACTCCTTTACTTTATGCCACTGCACTCTACGCCACTTCACTCTACGCCTCTCTACTCTATTCTGCACCACTCTACTCTATATTTATGCACTCTGCGCCACCCTACTCTACACCACTGCACTCTTCACCACTGCCCTCTACACCACTCCAGTCTAGCCCACTCCAATCTACTCTGCACAACTCTACTCTAGGCCACTCCACTCTACGCCACTCTGATACACTGCACTCTATGGCACTGCACATAATGCCTATATACTTTATGCCAATGCACTTTACTCTGTAACACTCAACTCTACCCCATGCACTCTATGCCAGTCCACTGTACTCTACTCTAATCTATTCTGCACCATTGCACTCTATGCCACTGCACTCTACCCTGCACCACTCCACTCAACTTCACTTTACTCTGAAACAATCTACTCTACGCCACTGCACTCTACGCCACTGCACTCTACGCCACTGCACTCCACTCTGCACCACTGTACTCCATGCCACTGCACTCTACGCCACTCTACACCACTGCACTCTACAACACTCTACTCTGCACTACAGCACTCTTTTCCAATGCACTCTGACACTTTACTCTGCATGACAGCACTCTGCGTCACTCCACTCTACGCCACTGCTCTCTACACCACTCCACTCTGCACGACTCCACTCTACACCACTCTGCCACTACACTCTCTGCCACACTACTCTATGCCACTCTACTCTACTCCTCACAACTGCATTCTCCGCCATTGCACTCTATGGCACTCTACTCTGCACCACTCCACTTCACTCTACTATGCACCACTCTAATCTATGCCACTGTATTCTATAATGCTGCATTGTACGCCACTGAATTCTATGTTGCTGCACTTTATGCCACTGCACTCTACCCTGCATCACACCACTCTACGTCACTTCACTCTACTCTGAAACAATTTACTCTACACCACTGCACTATATGCCACTGCACTCTACACCACTCTACTTCACTCTGTGCCACTACACTTTACTCTGAAACAATCTAGTCTGCGCCACTCCTCTATTCCACTGCACTCTACGCCGCTCTACTCTAAACCACTGCACTTTATGCCACTGCATTCTATTCCAATGCACTCTACATCAATGCACTCTAAACCACTGCACTCTACTTTGCCCCACTGTACTCTACGCCACTCTACTCTATGCCACTGGACTCTATGCCACTTTACACCACTGCACTCTACCCTGCACCACTCAATTCTATGTCATTTTACTCTACTCTGAAACAATCTACTCTACTCCACTGCACTATATGCCACTGCACTCTACGCCACTCACCTCCACTGTGTGCCACTACACTCTATGCCACTTCACTTTACTCTGAACAATCTATGCCACTGCAGTCTATGCCATTCTGCGCCACTCCACTCTATGCCACTGCACTATACACCACTCTATTCTAAACCACTGCACTCTATGCCACTGCATTCTATGCCAATGCACTCTGTCACTGCACTCCAAACCACTGCACTCTACTCTGCCCCAGTGTACTCTGTCACTCTACTCTGTCACTGCACTCTATGCCAATGCACTCTGCGCCACTCTACCCCACTGCACTCTGACACTCTACTCTGCAATACTGCACTCTCTGCCACTGAACTCTACTCCACTCTACTCTGCAGTACTGCACTCTGCCAATGAACTCTACATTTCTCTACTCTGCATCACTGCACTCTATTCCACTGCACTCTCTGCCACTCTAATCTACACCACTGTACTCTATGCCACTGCACTATGGCCCTCTGCACACTGCACCAATGCATGCTACTATGCACCAGTCTAATCTACGCCACTGCATTGTATGACACTGCATTGTATGCCACTGAATTATAAACCGTTGGTCTACACCACTGCACTATATGTCACTGCATTCTATGCCAGTGCACTCTCTTCTGCACCACTCCACTCTGCACCACTGTACTCAATGCCACTGCACTCTAAGCCACTCCACTCAACACACTACGCCACTCTACTGTGCACTACTGCATTTTAGAACAATGCACTCTACGCCACTTCATTCTAACATTTTTTTTAAAACAAACTTTATTGGTATTTCTCAGGCACATACAACGTAAGGTATTACTATGGTTGTAAGTTGCCACTTCATTCAAACATAACGTGCATTTGTAAAGCGCACATTCACCCAGAAGGGCATCTTGGTGCTGAATAACAGATATTTATTGTTACCCAACTTAATGGTACTCATTTTATCAATCACAGAAGGATGAAACGCTGAGTGGACCCGCCGCGATTTGAACCTGTGACCATGTGGTCAAACACAGGCCCCTATAGTGGATGCATTAGTCCACTAAGCAACCAGACCCAGCCACTCCATTCTACTCCACTCTATGCCACTGCACTCTGCAGCACTCCACTCCATGCCACTTCACTCTTCGGCCCAATATTCTACTCAGCACCACTCTGCCACTCTACTCTGCACCACTCTATGCCACTGCACTCTGTGCAACTCTACTCTAATCTGCACCACTGTACTCTATGCCACTGTACTCTACACCACTCTTATCTGCACCACTCCACCCTGCACAACTGCACTTTATGCCACTGCACTCTACTGTGCAACACTCTAATCTATGCCACTTCATTCTACGATGCTTCATTGTATGCTGTTGAATTCCATGCTTCTGCACTCTATGCCATTGTGCTCTATGCCACTATACTCTGCAACACTCTATGCAAAAGCACTCTACAACAGTTCACTCTACTCCATGCCCCTCCACTGTACGCCACTCTGTGACTCCACTCTGTCGCTCCAATACACAACACTCTATGCCACAACATTCTACTACACTCTTCGCCATTTCACTCTGACAATTCACACCACTCTCCTCTACACCACTAACTTTTAGCCATGCTGTAAAGCAGCTATGCTAGTGTACAACATAACTAAAACACATTGGCAAAGCCAATAACTCTTGCATAGGCAAGAAATATTGGCTTTGCCAATGCTTAGTTTGTGTTGTCTTTGTTTTCCCACGTATGTCTTTCCATTTCAACCTTCTGTTGTCTCCTTGTCATGCCTCCTCATGTTCTTTTTTCCAGGGTCTAAATGCAACTAATCAGCAAAATGAAGTTCTGTTGCCTTTTTTAAAATTTTTAGTTGCATATAGCACAAACTCTACCCCAAGTTATTTAAGTGCTTTATTTGAGCACCAATTACATTACACAAGGTCACGTTCGTTTATTAGGCACGGGGGGATTAGGTTATTTGCCCAGAATCACAAGATGTTGAACCGATGCCGAGACCTCTAACCTGGTTTCCCAGTTCCAAAGTCGGTAGATCTGGCCGTAATAACACCACCTCCAATTTCCTTATACTTTCCTCTCCCCTTATGTTATCCTGTTGCCATGTAATTTGTTTGCACTTGATGAGGCTCAGACATATAATTTCCAGGAATAGTGTGAAGGTGTATAAAGAATGATTTTATTGTAGAAGTTTATTTAACACGAGATGCTGTTTGCAGAAATATGTGTGCACGACCAGTAAAGTTTTATTATAGAAACCATGATGTGATAGGGACTTGGAGAGTAGCAGAACAGTTAAGAAGGGAGATAAAGAGACTGCGCAAAACTGCAAAATCTTTTTGTCTAGTGCAGAATGCACGAATAGAACCTATTTTTCCAGGAGCAAAAAGTTAGCAAACTAAACGTTCCTGTCACGGTATATTAGTCCCCCAAGCATTTTACAATTTTAAATTAGTGTAAAAAGAAAATGTTGCTAGCTAGCGAAATGACAGCATTTTACATGTAGCAAAAAAGGGCCTAGCCTGAGAAATAGATTTTTTGTTCTGAAATAGAATTAGTCTTGACATAGTCTTTTATATGAAGATGCACTCGATAACCTTTTGTTGGACAGCTGCCTCCGAAGTATACTTTCGTACAATGAAAGATTGAAAAGTTAAAGTGATGCGGTTCAATGTTCATTTTTCAGATTGGGTTTTTATGTTGAGCCCATTGAATCCACACCCCCCACGACTACAGTCTGGGATGCAAGGTTGCCCCGGGATGTCTTGCTGCTGTGCACGCACTGGTTCAGGGTGTGAAATGGCCTGGTCAGAATGAAGCGGAGAGCGTCCATCTCTCAGGCCTTTGTTGTGCTGAACCTGGGAGAGGCCCCGTTCACACCTGATCCACGGCCATAGCCATGACAACAGGGGCAGACAGAAGAGGCTCTGCGGCTGTCCGCGGCCCCCGCAGGGGGCCACCTCAGCAGGGCGGCCCTTTAGTGCCATTTTGGCACCGCCCAGCCGCTCTAGTCTCTGGAGGGGTCTTGGAGCCCTCTAGCTTGGTCACCTCAGTGACGTCCTTCCGGTGCGCCGAGGTGGGGGGGAGGGCCCTGAGCAGAGTCTGTGCACTAGGCCAGATGGGACGATAACGCACTTCCTGGAATAGAGGGGTAACGCGCAGTGCGGAGACTCATGATGAGCAGGTGTAATAAAGGAGCGTGCCACCTTATAACGACCCCTACCTGTGGAGACGGATTACCTCTACATGGAGCGAGCCTGGAGAGCCTGTCCAGGCGGAGCTCCCTGACGGCACCTAGGGCTGGAGGAGCGGGGGCGCAGCGATGGTCGGTGGTGCAGCGGGGGGAGAGTCCCTGTAGTGGCATAGTGGTTGCGGTCTTTGACCCCTATGCCGAGGGTTGTTCTCAATCTGATAGCGGGTGATTGTCTTAGAGCTTATTGCTGGGGATCCAGTCCAGGACAGGGTAACCCTCCCCAGAGGCAGGCGGAGCAGTTGCTTCCTCTGGAGTCGGGTGCAGTTGCCACAGGTTGTGCGGCTGGGGTAGGGTCACGGCTGTGCTTTGGGCTCCATGTAGAGGTAATCCGTCTCCACAGGTAGGGGTCGTTATAAGGTGGCACGCTCCTTTATTACACCTGCTCATCATGAGTCTCCGCACTGCGCGTTACCCCTCTATTCCAGGAAGTGCGTTATCGTCCCATCTGGCCTAGTGCACAGACTCTGCTCAGGGTCCGGTAAATAGAATTAAAACGCTCTCCAATAGTGATGATCAGAGCCATTTTGAGATCATTGTAATGCCAGGTTAGCATATTTTCTGTGCTATTCATGATTAAATGCTAAATTATTTATGCTATGCTTAGTGCATGCGTTTCGGATGCCAGGTTTGCATATTTATTTTACTATGCTGCCTGCATGCATTGGCAACGCCATGATAGCATACGTTTGAGTGTTATCCTTGGATTCGGGTTGCGGTTGCATGCGTCGCGAGGACCCGGACAGCTGGCTGCATTGCCACGGCGCTTGTTGGCAAAATGTGTTACTTACGGGTTTTAAAGAACATTTTGTTGTGTTACAGGTACGCGGTACTGTGCACGCCGGGCGGTGTACATGGCAACATTAAGATGTAGGTAAAACACAGGGTGTTAAATAGCACCGCCACGCACGTGGTTGATAAGGGTGCTGGGGGCCGGAAACATGAGGGCCCGCTGGCCAGCGTGAGTCGGCGGGGTCGCGCACGCAATGTTGGGAGCCAGAATGTTATTTCACTAGGGATTATGGCCTGTTGCGTCATTTCCGAGCAGCTCTGGTAAGATCTAGAAGCAGGCAATGCCTCATGTTTTAGGCGAGCATTCTCCTTAGAACGGTTGGGGAGCGCATTCCTTCCCGCTCAGCCGTGTTGTATTGTGGAAATCACATTTGTCTGTTGGGGGCATCGCGGCTCGGGTTTCTCAAAGCTGCGCCTTGTACTCTTTCACCGGTGGTGTGCATATTGTTAGCCTTCAATGGATGTGTTTGTTCGCAATAATTTCGCTCAACCAGCAAGTGATTGCCGTTATGGGAATCAAACGCGGCGCTTGGCGGCAACTCAAGCAAAGACTTATGGCTTCAGGGTATATTGTTCAGAGTGACGCTGCCATAATCACACAGGTTTTCCCCCGGTTGGTGCCGTGTCGCGACGAGCACGGCCGTGGCTCTGATTCGTAATCAGTTCATTGAATGGCAAATGCTAAACATGAATCATGTTTGACGGCGGCTGAGATTCGTGGATTCACGGCCGCCGCCACGTTGTGGGGTGGTCGGCCTGCTTGCATGGCTGTGCCTCTACCTTGAGGGGGTACATTGGTTGGAGTTCTGGTTTGGGATCTCGATCCACGCGTAGATCTACCTCGATCTACGCGAGGGGAGCTTGTGCACACCACCGTGCAAGGAAAACGGCTCTGTCATGGCATCTTTTAAAAATTTGACTAATCATTACGCAGCACCAAGGGTGGGTTCCCGGGTGCAGTCAGATTGGTAACCCTTACAGGGGGGCAATAAGGGTAGTGGGACTGGGCGAGTACACCTTGGTCCGTGATGCACGCCCGAATAATTGTGTGGCGGTACTAAGTACCTTTAAGCGGTCAGCTGGCACATTAGGATAGTTGTGCTGAATATGTAATGTAACTGGCGCTCATGTATAGCGTTTCAATACCTTGGCATTTACATACACGTTACATCCTTATACAACTAAACAAGCAGTGTCTAAGCCAATGGTAGTGACGTATTGCAGGTATAGTGTGGTTGTGCAGTATATAGCTGGAGGCAATGACAGAAGCCGCAAAATGCCTGCTGGCGGCACACTAAGCTTATACAAAATGCCAGCGTATGGGTCACCCTCACACATATGCATTGACCAGGCATCCAGGAGGTGCCGACACAGCATCCGTCAGTGCAGATGACGGATGGGTTTGCAGGCGATAAGGACAGGGTGATCCACCCTTGCCTTGGGCGAAGTGGCACACCGAGCGGCCTTGTAGGGCATGAGTTAGTGTAAATTCACGCCATGTCCACGTGTTTATTGGCTGGCGCAGCACTTGGTCATCAGTCTGTACCCTTGTACTGGGGATCATCCAGGTAAGGGGGTACATTAGGGCTTAGTCACCCCAGAATTATATGCACAAAGGCGCTGCGAAAGGCGGAGACTGCATTGGGCAATTGGCTACAAGGGCCTTTATGAGGAACATCTGCTGGCACCATATAGAAACAGGTACCATGTACACTGGGTGGGCATTCCTCTGCAACCAAGGGCAGGTTTCAGGTCGCTTCAGTTAAGTCCTATCCACCCGCGCTTTAGCCAGGGCAGCAGGCGGGTGGTGGTAGTTGTCATCTAACAAGTGTGCTGCGGCGTAATACAGTTTGGTAAACACTGCGTTAGAGCCGAATGGCGACAGGGTACTATAGACCATTTGGCAGTCCCAATATTAAGGAAAGTGCAGGTATTTGCACAGTGTTTCCCTCTGGTTCCCACAGACTTGTCTGCCCCATGGGTTATCCTTATGGGCCAGCACCTGAGACTGGAAGGGGCGTCTTCTGCTAACGGTGGCCAAATAAGTTGATAGTCAACGCTGGGGTAGATGTACCATGCAGGGCATGATTACTCCTTGGGTTGTCCCAAATATTTGTATATTAACGGAGCAGGTAATTTTCCACCGCAGGGCAGCTTAGGGGGCGGTGTGAACCCCCACCATCTATCTGGGAGTTGCTAGGATGGGGGTAAAGTAGGACTTAGCAATCGTTAGTGTCAGGCACCACATTGCAGTCAGTGCGCACTGTACTAAATCAGACAGATTCTCTAAGCTGGTATGCCTAGGGGGTTCCACCACTGAGGGAGCTGAGCGGGCGAAACTCCCATAAGGTATAGGGGATGCATGGCAAGGGCGGGATGGCACCCTTGCTTATTGTCACATACTTCTAGTTGTGGACATTCCGGTGCGTCAGGATTTCAAAAGCTAAGGGGCCCTTCAAATGTTAAGGACAACCCTTCCCGCCCTAATAGCCAAGGTGGGCAGGCGGGCTGATTGGAACAGAGATTGACCAAAGGGGGTCACCCCCATTTTCTTAGGATACACCTAGGGGGCAACGACATCATTGCCAGGAGGAGGTCACTCTTACAAGCCGTGAAAGCTGACTTAGGGAGATCTGTAAATACAGGGATCAATGTGAGTTCAAGTGGTCTGAGATTATTCCCCGCAGAGTGGGGCTCGGGATGGGGACACAGGTGTTCAGGTACATACAGTGTTAGAAGGACGGCAACCAGGTGATATCAACACATACATGGGGCAATGTGAGCTATGGTTGTCTGAAAGCATCCCGCGCAGATAGGCACGGGGCTAAGCCATGTATGGCCGAGGAACATGCCTGCAGGGGGTGGACAGTCAATGTACAAGTTCTCAGGCCTAATGGGCCTCATGAACAGATTGGACCAGAGATTGGCCCAAGGGGGAGTACTCCCCAACGTCTTAGTGACACATCTAGGGGGCAACAACCTCACTGCCATGGGGAGGAGGCCACTTTGACAAGCCAGGAACGCTGATTTAGGGGAAATCAGTAAGTCCATGGGTCAATGTGAGATCTGGTGGTCTGATATTATCCCCCGCAGAGTGTGCCACGGGGCTAATTCAGAGGAGGCCGTTGAACATTCCCGAAAGAGAGGAATAGTTCTATGCGTAAGTTCGCAGACCAGGGGGTATGGGCTTCATCAGACACGAGCTGATTGAGGCTAAGGTCAAGGGCTACTTTGAAACATGGTGTTTATGGTCACCATTGGGTATGGATTTGTTCCCTTGACCTTGCAAGGGGCCCTGGAAATGAGAGGTGGCAAGTGAGAAGACAGCTGCCTTGAGGGCACTGGCCATCCAGGCGTACGCCTAAGGTTAAGTTGACAAACATGGGGTGCATTTGTCACAGCATGGACACGTTTCACTGGACATACAGGAGGCCCTAGAAAGCAGGTTACAGGTGAGAAATTAGCTGTTTTGGTGGGGGCCCTGGCTGCGACGGTGGCCGCCTCCAGGGCTGTGGCGGAGTTACAGGGCGATCTGGAAGCAGACCGGTACAGTAAGGGTACCTCTGCGGCAGACCGGTACAGTAAGGGTACCTCTGCGCGGCACAGTAGGGGTACCAGAGCCAAAGACCAGGAGCCTCAGGGCAGGTTCCGGGAAAACCGCGACGGCGCCCCGTTAGTCCTTCGGGCGGTTGGGGGCCTGACCAACCGGGGGTTTGCCCTGCTACGCTCCGCCCTGAAAAGGGCGTGAGTAGAACAGACCAACGTGTCACGTGATCCGGAAGAGGATCATCAAAGGTAGCACTGACTGGGTGCCCCACAGTGCTGGCTCACCAGGCGGGCGGGGGCAGCATAGGTTGTTACAGCTGCCCGCCCTTGGATCGCCCGTAAGATAACCCACATATTGCATACTCCTGTATGGAATAAACCTGCAGCAATATTTTCCCACTACAAAGTTGTCTCGTGTATTTATTCATTCTTGCATGCTCAGACTGGGGGTGGGAGAAGTTGCCGGTAATGGCACTATGCGGCTGTCCGCGGCCCCCGCAGGGGGCCACCTCAGCAGGGCGGCCCTTTAGTGCCATTTTGGCACCGCCCAGCCGCTCTAGTCTCTGGAGGGGTCTTGGAGCCCTCTAGCTTGGTCACCTCAGTGACGTCCTTCCGGTGCGCCGAGGTGGGGGGGAGGGCATATATGCCTCCCCAGCCCCTCCTGGCGTCCTCTGTTGCACCAGCCACGCCGTCTCCCACCCCACCTCTTACCCGGCGGACAGGCTGGTGGACAAGCTACTCAGAATGTTTTAATGTTTTCTTTTGTGTTGCAGGCGGAGTTACAGGGCGATCTGGAAGCAGACCGGTACAGTAAGGGTACCTCTGCGGCAGACCGGTACAGTAAGGGTACCTCTGCGCGGCACAGTAGGGGTGCCAGAGCCAAAGACCAGGAGCCTCAGGGCAGGTTCCGGGAAAACCGCGACGGCGCCCCGTTAGTCCTTCGGGCGGTTGGGGGCCTGACCAACCGGGGGTTTGCCCTGCTACGCTCCGCCCTGAAAAGGGCGTGAGTAGAACAGACCAACGTGTCACGTGATCCGGAAGAGGATCATCAAAGGTAGCACTGACTGGGTGCCCCACAGTGCTGGCTCACCAGGCGGGCGGGGGCAGCATAGGTTGTTACAGCTGCCCGCCCTTGGATCGCCCGTAAGATAACCCACATATTGCATACTCCTGTATGGAATAAACCTGCAGCAATATTTTCCCACTACAAAGTTGTCTCGTGTATTTATTCATTCTTGCATGCTCAGACTGGGGGTGGGAGAAGTTGCCGGTAATGGCACTATGCCCCTGCATCAACCTGACTATGGAGGGGGAGGGCTTCCACGAAGGATGGGGCACTTCGGAAGGACGACTTTAGTAACAGTGCATGATGAGATTAACGCACGCTTCTCCTCATGACTCTTACGTTCTCTGCATGCTCTCTAGTTAGCAGAAATGGCAGGAACACGGGAACTTTCATTCCCAGGTTCTTGAAAGCGGGCATTTAAGGCTTGATATTTTGACTTGGGAATCGATTGTGAAAATCCACTAGCAACTCTAAGGTACTTTTAAGAAAACAATTACATTCACATAGCTAAATTAAATTCACATTCCCAGTAAATGCGATACCTTTCATTTCAATTCTCATTTACAATAATACTTTGTCTACTCGTATTAGTGAGAGGGTATTTTTGAAACGTGAACAAGTCTGTATATGCGTGTGCTTTTTCCCTATTATCAATTTTATAGGTACAATGTTTGTGAATACTTTTTATTATGTGGTGCTGGCATGGGTTCTCAGCATTGTATTATTGTTTTATTTCTTGTATTCTGAAACTTGTAGTTTTGTTTTTAACCTTACAGATACAGCACTACCAGCACGATAATGAGAAAAGCAGACGGGGTGAGGGCTGGATATAGAATAACTTGATAACTGTATGTATGTAGCACAAACCTAGCCAGAGGCAACAGGGAAAAATATGAGAGGCCAAAGACAGAGTATACGCTGAGATTGTTTCTATGGTTTTAGGGTGGGCTGATCTGCATAGAGAGGGGAAGGTGCTGTCAAATCATTACACTTTTTTCAGTGAAGAAGAGGATGACAGCATTGTACTTGTCTGTTGAATGTGGTATTTATCTGTCTGGTAAGGATTTGGTGAAATGCGTAATTGTCTTAGAGCATTCTACTTTTGTTTGCTGCATCTTTGATGGTATTGTTGCCGAATGCATGGATTTTAGTAGAGTGAGTTCAGTGGTAGACCAGCTTTTCTTCCATTTTGTCTTGTCATTAAATGCTGATTGACATCGAGCTACGTGGAGTACCAGGGTGCCTATGATTTGGTTATATATTTATGTGCTTTCATTTGTACATGAATGTCTGCATAGTCTTCCAGGAATGTAGTGAAGTTTTCAAGAAGGATATTAATATCAGAAGCTAGGGG
This sequence comes from Calotriton arnoldi, assembly GCA_963921515.1. Lineage (NCBI taxonomy): Eukaryota > Metazoa > Chordata > Amphibia > Caudata > Salamandridae > Calotriton > Calotriton arnoldi. The sequence continues at coordinate 1,837,563 of CAWUFW010001640.1, read as the reverse complement.
GTTAGGGTTTGGTGACCCAAGAGATAATTTCAAGCTGTAGAGTGACATGAGGCAGCATTACCCTGAAGGTGCTTGATGCTGTTGAGGTGGGAGAAGAGGATTTGGAACAAGGGCCTGCCATGATCCCTGTTAGAGGACAACCCAGGGAGTGCTTTTAAGCAATGCTTTGATCTGTCCAATTTACTGGAAGGAGGTCAAAAGATGCAGTTTACTGGGAATGGTGGTTCTAAGCCTAAAGGAGGGCTGTGGCTTTGTAAGCAGGCTTTTGCAGAGTCTGCTTGGTGGGAAATGGTTTACATAATGCAGGGTTTCCAGTAGTTGTGGTCTTGAGCCAGAGTTGGACTGGGACGAAAAATAGGTTGTGCACCAAAATAAAAGTGTTCCCTATTAGCGAACTGGGTAGCTAAAAAGTGACACCCACACTTGCAAATCAGGCCAGTCTTGAACTTGCAAAGACACGCTGTATGGGTATTTTGTGCAATATGCGAGACTGCATGCATTTGTGTTTGCTGCAGCCAATGCTTGTAATAATATCAGGGAAATTAGCAGTAAAAATAGCCCACCTGGCCATAAATCAGGCCCACATATTGACTGGTCAGACCAGTCCGCTGAGCGGTTCTGCCTGATTGCCATGCATGAATGAGATGGCTGTTCCACAGGAGGGGCCTTACAACTGAAAAGCATATGTCCCCTGTGGACTGCAATTGGATTTGGGAGTATGGAGGAGGTTGAAGTTGATGAAATGCACGGGTCTGGCTGGGGCATATTTTTGCATTATGAGCTGTGGGTAAGAAGCAGCTGAACCATTTTTGCGTTTGAAGGTAAGGACATTTTCTTAAATATCTTAAAGAATTCTCAGGGACAGTTCATTGCATTTTAGATTTGCCCTGCATTAAACTCTTGTTTGGCTTTGAGGATGGTGATAAAAGTGGTTCTGGCATATTTGAGGGAAGTGCAGGAAAACAGACAGATTCCAATTGATGGATTTTCTTTTTTAGCAGTTTCAGCACTTTTGAGTACCACATAGACCTTTTTTGCGGGGGAACATGAATCAGCTGTCAGGGCAATTGTGGAGTGTATGGGGTCCATGATGGATTGAGGGGAATTAGTGGTGATGACTGGCGAGAGATTTTTCTCCAGAATGTATTTGACTGAACAGGACTTTTTGTCTTGGAGCAGAAGTAGGAGGTGGGGTGTTCGTTAGTGATTGCGCTGGGTACAGGCAGGACTAAATTGAAAAAGATGATTATAAAAAATGGTGTGATGGTCATACCAAATGACAGGGGCGATATTATGCCCATGGTGAACTATGGTGTCAAACAATGGCCTTTGATTTAAAGGAAGGCTGTGACTGCTATTTGTAGGCTGAAGCTATGGCATTTGCCAAAGACCTCTTTGAAGGATGGGATAGATTGTTCTGTGGCCTGAAGTTGAATCCCCTATTGATAGGAGGTGACTGGATGTGAGGAAGAAGTTGATCAGGAGAGAAGAGAAGTCTTCAAAGAAGCTTTGTGCAGTACTAGGGGGGTAAGAGCAAGTACAGATTTTGATCGAAAGGTTGGGAGGGCCTTTCCAAGGATTCAAAAGAGCTTCTGTCACAGATGGTGAGCTTGATAATATGGATATTACTCTTATGGATAATGAGTGAGACATGCAGTCTATCTGTATGTCCGTGGGTGAGTTTGAGGGAGTAATTCTGTGGGCTAATGTGTTAAAATGTTGGCAGGCAGAAGGCAGTGAGCCAGGTTTGAGTGATAATGGGATGGTTTTATGATAGAAGCACAAATGGTTTTACCACGCGTGCCTCTACCACGCAGCCCAACCAGAAATGCGTCTTAACTACACATTCCTTAACCATGTATGCCTTTACCACGAAATTTCGTGGTATAGGCATGAATGGTAATTTGGTATGTGTGGCTAAGGTCGCCACTACCCCGCCTTCCCCCGACCACCCCCCACGCTGTCCCTCAAACTAGCCCCAACCCCTTCCTCTGCCCTAAAACCTGCCCCGACTCCCCCAATACTAAAAGCTACCCCATCTACCCATTCCCCTCCCACTGCCCTAAGGCCTAAAACCCTACACTACCCTGACCCCCCCTGCCCCCGCCATCCCTTAAACTACCCCAACCCCTTCCACTGCCCTAAAACCTACCCGACTCCCATCCTAAAAACTAACCCAACTACCCATTTCCCTCCCACTGCCCTAAGGCCTAAAACCCTGCACCCTAACTTACACTACCCTGACCCCAGCACCCCCCTGCGCTGTCCCTTAAACTACCACAACCCCTTCCACTGCCTTAAAGCCTACCCCCAGCCCTAAAAATTCCCCAACTACCCATTCCCCTCCCACTGCCCTAAGGCCTAAAACCCTACACTACCCCGTCCCCGCACCGTCCCTTAAACTACCCCAACCCCTTCCTCTGCCCTAAAACCTACCCCGACTCCCCCAACACTAAAAGCTACCCCATCTACCCATTCCCCTCCTACTGCCCTAAGGCCTAAAACCCTACACTACCCCAACCCCCCCGCCATCCCTTAAACTACCCCAACCCCTTCCACTGCCCTAAAACCTACCCCGACCCCCCGCCCTAAAAGTTAACCCAACTACCCATTTCCCTCCCACTGCCCTAAGGCCTAAAACTCTACACCCTAACTTACACTACCCTGACCACTGCCCTAAAGCCTGCCTCCAGCCCTAAAAATTCCCCAACTACCCATTTCCCTCCCACTGCCCTAAGGCCTAAAACCCTACACTACCCCGTCCCTGCACCGTCCCTTAAACTACCCCAACCCCTTCATCGGCCCTAAAACCTACCCCGACTCCCCCAACACTAAAAGCTACCCCATCTACCCATTCCCCTCCCACTGCCCTAAGGCCTAAAACCCTACACTACCCCGACCCCCCTGCCCCCGCCATCCCTTAAACTACCCCAACCCCTTCCACTGCCCTAAAACCTACCCGACCCCCGCCCTAAAAACTAACCCAACTACCCATTTCCCTCCCACTGCCCTAAGGCCTAAAACCCTGCACCCTAACTTACACTACCCTGACCCCCGCACCTCCCTGCGCTGCAACTTAAACTACCCCAACCCCTTCCACTGCCCTAAAGCCTACCCCCAGCCCTAAAAATTCCCCAGCTATCCATTCCCCTCCCACTGCCCTATGGCCTAAAACCTTACACTACCCCATCCCCGCACCGTCCCTTAAACTACCCCAACCCCTTCCACTGCCCTAAAACCTACCCCGACCCCCCAACACTAAAAGCTACCCCAATTACCCATTCCCCTCCCACTGCCCTAAGGTTTAAAACCTTACACTACCCTGACCCCCCGTCCCTTTAACTACCCCAACCCCTTCCACTGCCCTAAAACCTACCCCGACCCCCCCGCCCTAAAAGTTAACCCAACTACCCATTTTCCTCCCACTGCCCTAAGGTGTAAAACTCTCCACCCTAACTTACACTACCCTGACCCCAGTGCCCCCAAGCACAGCCCCTTAAACTACCCCAACCCCTTCCACTGCCCTAAAGCCTGCCTCCAGCCCTAAAAATTCCCCAACTTCCCATTCCCCTCCCACTTCCCTAAGGTTTAAAACCCTACACTACCCAGTCCCCCGTGCCGTCCCATAAACTACCCCAAACCCTTCCACTGCCCTAAAACCTACCCCGACCCCCCCACCCTAAAAACTAACCCAACTACCCATTCCCCTCCCACTGCCCTAAGGCCTAAAACCCTGCACCCTAACTTACATTACCCCGCCCCCACCACACCTGTGCTGTCCCTTAAACTACCCCAACCCCTTCCACTGCCCTAAAACCTACCTGACCCCCTCCCAGCCCTAAAAATTACCCCAAATACCCATTCCCTCCCAGGGCCCTAAGGCCTAAAACCCTACACTACCTCGTCCCCCGCCCCCGCGCTGTCCCTTAAACTACCCCCTTCCAGTGCCCTAAAACCTACCCCGACCCCCCGCCCTAAAAACTAACCCAACTACCCATTCCTCTCCCACTGCCCCAAGGCCTAAAAACCTGCACCCTAACTTACACTACCCGACCCCCTCCCTTCCTGTGCTGTCCCTTAAACTACCCTAACCCCTTCCACTGCCCTAAAACCTACCCGACCCCCTTCCAGCTGTAAAAAAAAAAACCATCCCTACTTACCTCACCGCGGCGTCTTCCTGTTTCAGTCTTCCAGCAGCTAGACCGCGCACTGCCTTAACCACGCATATGCGTGGTTACGGCATATGCGTGGTTAAGGCAAGCGTGGTAGAGTTTGTGTAGTCGGAACATGCGTGTTTCAGACCACGGTGTTCTGACTGTTTCCCCAATGGGACAGTCTAAAGCCAGCCTTATAATCAAATCGGTTAAGTTCTAGGAATTTCTGGTGGCATATCTAGCATTAATAAGGCAGTACTTTACATTAGATAAGTTTTGTTGTACATTTTGTTTTACACTGACAATTGGTAGAGGGATGGTGAGAGTTTAGGATCCCAAGATTTTTTAAGGAGATTAGAAAGATTCCAGTGCTGGTGAAGTTGTAATTCATCAGATTGTGCAGCTGCTCTGGCGAGTATTTCTTAAACAAAGATACGGTATTCAGATATGTTAGTTGTACTTAGAAGTAATCAATGGACTCTATATGTCAATGGCACTGGAGAAGAGTGATAATCGCAGACCTCCAAAGCCCAAACATTTAGTGTCTGGAGAAGGTAGTCATGTGGCCGGCCAGGATTTGCTCTTCTCATCAGCCTATTTAGAAAACTGCTGAGCACAGCCCTTGCTGTTAAGTGGCAGCCTGGGCATGTGTTTTTAATGGGCCAATTCCACCACCTTGCTTTTCTTCTTTACTTTCCAGGGCTGAAGGCTGCTCAAGCTGTGCAGTCTCAAAGCACTGCCTCTTTTGCCTCTTTTCAATGGCCCAAGGCTCTCCAGGTTACCTACATGGCTATTCAGGCATTGCTGGACAGAGGGTTTCGTCTTCTTCTCTAGGTTCTGACAGCTTTTAACTGGTTTTATCCTTTTAGTAAAAGTTTGGCAGGCCTAGAGAAATTAATAACTAAAGTGGGCAAGCCTCAGAATAAACTTTATGTAACACCATTTTACTTGCACCCCATTGGTGCTAATAACCCATAACAAATCACTTACAGAAAGTACATTTTACTTTTGGATATATCAATGTGTTTTCTTATGTTGAAAGTGAGTGTTCATTACGGGTTTGAATGTTAATGCTAGAAGGACAACTGCTAAGTTTGCATCGAACACAAGAGCAGGCAATGTTGATAAGGAATAATTGCATTTTAAAATACACCTTTAACACTTAGTGAATAATATCACTTTTTATACATTTATTCATCCAAAGTACACATAGTTTCTGTCTCTTGGATGTATTTGGGATCATCAGGTAGCATGATGTCTGTGTGAGCTGAATCCTCATAAGTTTGAATCCGAGTGAAAGTTGCTTCAGCCTTCCATCCTTATGGGGTGGGTAAACTGAGTACCATTAAATTGGATAATTGTAATAGTTTCAGATAGTGCTTCATACCCCGTTGAGAGGTACAGAAATGCATTATCAGAAGGTTAGCATGCTACAGACTTAGCTTGAATGGTGGTGTTTTGCAGTGAGATCTATGTGAAAAGCATTTTGGCGCTGTGCATGAGGGCCAGAAGTGATCGTATCCTGTCCTAGACAGGAGAGCTTATCAGTGAGATGAGAGAAAGAGTGTGCACAGTTTACAGTAATTGGCTGCTATGATTTACTTTTCAGCGTTGATCACTGTAATGAAAATGTGCCCACTGATATCACGGTTACACTTTCATTACCCTTCTGATATATTGAAGTGGCCTTCGTGGCATTATTCTCTTTTCCTTGCAGCAATAAGATACTTCAAGCAAAAAACAAATGTCACAAGGTGTTTCCTCCTTGTGCATTAGGGTATTTAAAAAATATCCATCCGGGGACTGACATGCTTCACATGGCAGTTCCAGAAAGAAAAATTCAGTGATGGTAACCGCAATCTAGGCCAACTGCCACTTTTACCTGGTGGCCGTCGAGCAGACAGACCACTGGGGCAATGGTTTCCGTTAGAGTTGACTGAGGCTCCACTGACAGAAACCCAGTGATCGCACTACTTGTTTGGCAGTGGAGAAGTGCTGCTAATTTATAGCAGTACTCTTTCTCCGCCTAACTCTAAATGACTGTGAAAATGTTTTTTTTTCCTGTTAGCTATTTAGGTTATTAACTTTTAGGGAGATGGTTCTTTAGTTATCAAATTGTTGCTGTCAAATGAATATATGTTGGCAAAGTATCACAATGCATGAATGTATTTGTCAGGATGAAAAAACTGTAAAAATATGGATTGCAAATGTCAGCCCTGAGATGAGTGAGGACCAAAGGTTGTGCACTTCACTTAGTAAAAAATACCAATAGTATATCATGACAAAAAGAGATTTAAAAAACGTTGTACCGGGCTTATAAGAGAGATGTTATTAACTTGACTTAGTCATATACTCTCAAATAATTTTTGTTACTCCCTGAAGTTCTTTCCATGGGGATGGTAGGATTTCCAGCATGCACACATTTAACCATTCTTGTAGCATCGTAAGTAATTTTTAAGTAATATCTGATATTTCGTAGGCAAAAACATCAAGGTAGCCACATGAGACATTAGGCATGTATGCAGAAATTGGGATTATATGGTAGCTGCTAGACACAAGTACCATAAAGAGATAGCATTCGCAACTAGTAAATAATTTTCCAGCTGTTATTGCCTATCTTTACTATGAAACAGCTCACCTAATACAGAGGTAATGTCATATGCTGATAACAGCAGTTTTTATCAATTCTCCCGCTAATAATAAACATAGAGCTCCAAACGTATGCAGTTTTTTGCCTTACCAGGACACCGCTTGGATACCCACCAAGCAATGCTTAACAGTACACCTTACATTAGGTCAAACCCCTCTGTTCAGATTTTCAACTACAATGTTCCAGCATATAGCAATGATCCAACAACGTAATATTGTATGCATAAATCTCACAGTTCTGTCCCTGCAACCGTGGTAAGTGTCTGTTCAGCGGGGATAAATACTGTGCAACACTCCGGGTGTGAGGTACATTCTATCTAAGACCTCAAACTGTGTCAAATTGAATCTGGCATTTCCATATACAGTAAGGACACATTGACACAACCTATGTCACTCTCTATCTGTAAATGGTTCATTAATTCAATATCCCGTCTGTCTCTTATGAAATGAAATACCAGCATTTGTAAAGCGCACAGCTACCTCCGCAGAGGTGTCCCGGCGCTTGGGGCCCTAGGGAAGATTAAGCGAGCTATTGCCCAGAGTCACATGGTGCTGGGCTAACCTGCCGCCGGCAACGGGGATCGAACTGTGAACCCTGTGGTTCGGAGTCAGGCACCCTGGCCGCTACGCCACACCTCTTCTTTATCGGTAATCTGCGTTCATTACTGTCTTGTTGTAATATTATATACAACATGGAAATTGCATAGCCTCTCTGAATAAATGGCACCTGTTCTTCAAGAATTCTTGGAGTCGGAAGCTGAGCTAGGAACACCGTCCATATGAGGCATGCAGTTGTAATAAGCCTGGAAAACACACAAAATTACCCTTCTGAACTTTGAATCCTTCACACACCTACTCAAATTCAGTAAATGTCCCATTTCAAACACATGGCCCGTTACTTCACATCCAGCCTCTATCTTTCTTGTAACAGATAACCACACTCCTAAAAAATAAAGACGCCAACCACCATAGTGATGAAATGGATAACCCTTAGCGACTGTTAACATACGAAGTCCATTATTATTTTGCGCATATCATGCCACCTCAGTTGGGACCCAGACATATGCTAATCAGTCTTGACTCTGCTCCAGTGGGAAAAGTTCAGCCCGAACCACCAGGCCAGGTCCTCCCTGAACCGGCACACAAGCAACCCCGAGCCCCCATGCCAATGACTGCATTCTGGAGGTCATGCTCACATTAGGGACCCCTTTGCCGAGGCCAGCGCAATTCCATTTTCCCCACCTCCTCACTTATGTGGATTACTACAGGGACCAGATCTATGTCATCGGCCTCTTCACAGCTTTTGCCAAATGGTATAAACATGATTAGCAAGTCCAAGATTGCAAAGGAAACAATCTGACCTGGGTGAGTTACACTAGTATGAATCTGGGAAAATTGGGAGCTCTGACATAGGCCTCCAACATAGGTCCAGTGTGATCAGAAAACCACAGTTGGCTCTTTGTGCTTTTTGGCGCTATTGTCACTGAAATCTTTGAACTTGCATATCTACGGTCCTACTGATTGGATGTTTATCATTTTGGTTTTGATTTATTTATTTAATTTTGCTCTATTTTTCAAAATATGTATGGGATTTTTCTTGTGTTGTGCTTACACTTCATTACTGATTGAATTGCTGCATAAATACTTTACATGTTGCCTTTAAGTTAAGCCTGAATGCTCTGTGCCAAGCTACCACAGGGTTGAGTACAGGTTAATTTGGGGTTGCTTGTGCCTCACCCTGACAAGGATTGTGGTTGCTGCTTCAGTAGGTTTTCACCCCCCCTCAACCAGTAACCCAATTTCTCACAACCACCTTTGCACAAATAGAGACAAAAACCTCTACAAGGTGTAAAAAGCATAAGCATAGCATTTTGGGGCCTGTTCAGCCTATGGATGGCATGGCCACAAATAATGTCTGTTCTCAGAACTCCTTGGTTAGCATAAGGGGGATCTTGGCATTCATTAAGTCTGGTTATGATTTTTTTTCAACAAATGGACTGTGCTGCTTTTTAAAAACATGGACAGATGTACCAACATTTGCACTGGATTTGCATTACAAAAGTGAGGCAATCTGGTGCAAAATGTTTATTTTGAATTTACTATCCAGCTCAAAATGTGATTTGTGCTGCAAAGTTGCCTGAAAGTAGTGCAAAACAGCGTTTTGCATTACTTTGTGTCAAGGGAGTGTGCCATGGGTAGTACATGGGCGTTCCCATGCAACCAACCATGGTTTTTTTTATGTAAAAACCTATCTATCAAAGTGGGAAAGTTTGTCTATGCATAGTATTTTGTACTGGAAGGGTAGGCTTCCAGTACAAAACCTTTGCTGGACATGACACAGACACATTTGCACTATGGTGCAAAGGAATGTGTGTTGCTCTAGGCAGTCTCATTGTGTGCCAGTGCTAGGGAGAAAGGAGGAGAGTGCCATGTCTTGGTAGAAATGGCGCCTTCCTGCTTTCTACCTCCCACTCACGCAACAGAGTCAGTCAATATGCAAACAGTAACTTAGTTAAATATTTGACAGTTTTGATACAAAGTGATATATGAAAGTGCATCATAGGAAGCTAATTTTCTCTATAGCTTGCCTTCTGTGTAGGAATATGTCATCATGACAAAGCTGTACAAATTTGTAGTCTTCTAAACATAAATGTGGTTCACTTATATTTTTGGGTTTTAAAAGATTTTGCACACACTCAGTCAACCAACATATATTAATCTAATTTTGTTTAAGTGCATGTAATCAAACTTGTTCCTATAAAAGAAACCAATCATTTTCACAATGCTAACACATGCATGTAAAGGCAGGAATTCAAACATTCCGTTTAACTCAATAGTCATGAGAAAAGATGATCAGGTGTGCTGACCTACTGCAAAGGTATCAAACAACTTGACACATATCCCACTCTTTCCCTTGTCACAAATGTTTGGTGCTACTATGAAGTGAAAGTAGAGAATCTGTCATGCATTGATATCAAACTGGATATTATTCTGCTCTTTAAACCACTCAAAATAAATATTATCATGATATTTGAATATATCTTCTAAGAAGTTCACTAATTTTATGAGAGCATGCCTCTTCTGTTAACAATAAACCTCCCTATGCTGTGGGCATAACATTGCTTTCATTCACTGTCTGCAAGAAAACAGCCCTTAGAACAATGCAACGCTAGTCACTCACTCATCTAGCCATCATCTTAAAGAACATATTCCATAGTATATATTAGTATGTGAACAAAGGCAAAGCAACATAAAGACTCTGAATTCCTGGTATGAGCATTAAAATGTAACAATAAGCATTGATGCCTAAAAGTTATTTGCGAAAAACCAATCAGATCAGTATATAATCTTTTCTCAGTGCAGTGCGCCATCATTCCTTAATTGCAGATAAGGATCAAATGGCAATAGTGTAGTATTCTGGGATTAGAAACTGACCCTAATTGCTTTCAGCAATGTTTATAAAACCACAAACTATTTTCACATGCAAAAAGTCTAAATTCAATAAATTCATGTAGATAAACGTTTATTTCAATAAATAGAAAAAAGGTTCATTTGCATGAAAAATATTTGGCTAAATACAGGATTATGCAGCTGTCTCTTTGAAATACCTGTGCATTCTTCTGCTAGCATGTGTTTCTGGTGAGCAATGTGTGTTTAAATGCAAAGTGTGTTTAAGACTGCAGTACCACATCCTGCCTATGGGGGCAGAGCAAAAATATAAACACACTTGGTGAAACACAGGTCCCCACAAGGCAATTTTTAAAAAAGTTGTAAAAATCGACGCAGATGTTCTTGAAGTCATTTTTATCATTTAGAAGACATTGCCTTGTGGGGACCTGGGCTCAGGTCCCCACAGCGCAATCAAGTCCCCACAGCGTGAGTGTGTTAACACACACACACACGCCTCTCTCCCTCTCTCTCTCTCTGCTCTCTCTCTCTCTCTCTCTCTCTCTCTCTCTCTCTCTCTCTCTCTCTCTCTCTCTCTCTCTCTCTCTCTCTCTCTCTCTCTCTCTCCTTTTTTTTTTTTTTTTTTACTACGAAATGATATACGGGTAGCTCTCACCCTCTTGCTGCCACACTCCTGTTTAAGCCAGTACGCCGCCAGTCGGGAACTTGTCCGGGCTTCTATCGGGACCTTTCGGTTTTAGTCAGGCCTATGGCTGCCTCGAGAGATTAGTCCGTGGCAAGTCAACCGCACTCTACATGAGCCGTGGCAAGTCCAGACGCTGCTCTCTACTCAGAGAGTAGAGAGCAGCGCCAGGATTGAGTTGAGCAGGCAAAGTCGCCGCTCATTTTTTGCCTACTGGGGACAGCTATTTAGGCCAGCCCCCACTCACCGATACGGTTTCTGCTGAAAAGCCACTGTGCGCATGTTGGCTTCCTGGCCGGGTAAAGGCAGCCGGCCAAACCCAACATGCGCACTGCCGTCATGCCACAGACATCTGCTGAGCCGCACAGTCCGCACTCATTTCCTGCCAGTGCGCGCCGCTCTTCACTGTCAAGTCACGTGACACCGTGCGAGAGCACCGGTTTAAATTATTTATTAATTTATAGAAGAATTTCAACTTTTAAATATAAACTTATTTGAAAGTTGGAAATGGTACAATAATTATAAGTGGGGCAACACCCCACTGCCCTAACGCAAAAACCGCCACTGAAACCAACACTGATACCAGTGTTGGATTTATTATAAAATGCACTCAGAGGGCATCTTATAGATGCCCCCTGAAAAAAGGCCAACTTCTAGTGTATTGGCTGACTGGTTGCTGCTAGCCAGCACCAGACAAGTTTCTGACCTCATGGGGTGAGAGCCTTTGTCCTCTTGGAGGTCAGAAACAAAGCCTTCTCTGGGTGGAGGTGCTTCACACCCCCACACCTCCGCAGGAACAACATCACTTGGCGGTGATCCTAAAAGGCTCCCACCTTGTGTCATGCTGATTTGGGCAGCTCCAACTAGTGGAGATGCCCGCCCTCGCCCCACTTTTTGGTGGCAGGACAGGAGGAAAAATTAGCCAACAGAGTAAGAGTGTCTACCTGGGCTTGGCACACCCCTAGGGTGGCCAGGAGTTGAAGTAAACCCCTCTTCAAAATTCTCCATCTTGGTTTGGAGAATTAGGCACAATAGGAACAGGGATGTGCCCCTCTCCCCAAAGGGAGGAGGCACCTAAAGGGTGTGGTCACCCTAGGGGACAGTAGCCATTGGCTACTGCCCCCCCAACCTCAGTAACACCCGTAACTGTAGTATTTAAGAGCTTCCCTGAACCTTGTTCCTCAGAATTTCACAACCTAAGAAGGAGGATTGAACAGCCGGGCAGCAGTAAAGGAGGAAGATGACAACTGACTTGGCCCCAGCCCTACCGGCCTGTCTCCCGCTTCAAGGACCCTGCTTGCAGAAACCAGTGTTTCCTGCAGCCAGCAACCTCCAAGAACCCCAGAGACTTGTGCTGCCTTCGACAAAGACTCTTTTCTCCTGTGGACACTGGATTTTACCAGAAAGAAACAACCCCAAGGACACCGGATCCAGGTGGATCCACAACACTTGCACCACTCTGCATCCGACGCCCACAGCTCGAGTATGAGTGACTCACCTGTCCTGTTAAGTCTCCCAAGCAATCCTGACCTCGTCTACATCAGTGGCTGACCCCTCCAGGACTCCACGATGTCGTCTGTAACCTCTTCACGAAGGGTCCCCTCGACTGCGACCTGATCCAGCTGAGAAAATCAGACACCTAAAGGCACCCCCTACATCCTCCTCCCCCTGACCTTGGGGACCCCAGACCATGGTGCCCAGAGGTCCTCCAGCTATCCAAATTACCTTCCCAGCCATTAGTCGCCTTCGTCCAGCCTCCTGGTCCAAGCCTACAGCCTCTTTGTGGAACCAACGACCTCCATTGAAAACCATTGGATGCCCGACGCTGATTTGCACCCGGCCACCCCTGCGTAGCTGGTGGTGTAGCCTTGGTGCTGCCTTGTGGCCCATCCTGTGCTTGCTTCAACCACCAGAGTCTTGCCCTGAAACCACAGGTAAGTACCTGTAAATCTGTGCGTCTACGAGGTGTCTCCAGTCACCATAGGCTAACATTGCTCTCAGTGACCTCTGCCCCCGGCCGCCCCAGTGCCGCTGGTGGTGCAGTACCGACCTGAAACTGAACCTTGCCCAGTGTTGGTCGAAACCCCTGAAGACTGGGGAAGTAAGTAACATACTTACCTCTTATTGCATAACTCTGTTTCCTTCCATAGGATTGCACTGTGCTTTCTCCTATTGCAGATAATTGTCTATCTTTAGAATTGCAAAGCCTACTGTATTTGACTGACAATACAAGCATTTAATTCCCTGTAAAACATTGTTTACTGCTTTGCAAATGATTCCTCCTACATCTTGAACAGTGTTACTGCTATTCTTTACTTACCTGCAACTGAGCTTTACTTGATTCTAGAAATAAAATAACAAAATATAATCTTTTTATAAAACCATTGGTCTGGATTGTCTTTTAGTGTGTGCTATCATTTCTTCCCTGAGTCTGTACAACAACAGTTCTCGGATAAACCTAACTGCTGAGCCCAGCTACCACTATAGTGAGAGTAAGGTATTCTCTGCTTTATCCTCTGCTATATCTTTGGGGACTCTGTACACACTATACCTCTTTTTGGTATAGTATATAGAGAGCCAGCTTCCTATAGACTCTAAGCACTATATTTTCAAATGTTCTTTAAAAGTTCATAACTCCGGTTCTACTTCTTGGATTTTTGCTCTTTTGGTCTTTCACTGATAAGATTATTGTCTTTCTTTAAACCAGTGTGGAGTCTTTTTGTGGTGTCTTCATTGTGTTACTGTGTGTGTGTCTTACACAAATACTTTACACATTGCCTCTTTAGATAAGCCTGACTGCTCTTTGCGAAGCTACCGGAGGGTGAGCACAGGTTATATTTTAGTGTGTATTTAGCTTTCCCTGACTAGGATGGTGGTTCCTGCTTGGACATGATGCATACCTCTGCCAACCAGACACCCAATTTCTAAAATTGGTGATCAGTGGTGAGGATAGAACTTGTGTTTATGCAATACCATATAGTAACTAATTCTTCACTACTACTGCATACTAAAGACCAATTTGAACCCTTTTTCAATTCTCCCTAATTGGCTTTTTGATTTTACGCTAGCCATGTTTCTCTCTGGTGAAGCAACATCTGCACCTGCAGTAATTCATTTTGAGCTGGCCAAGTTGCAAACCTACATGGTGGCCCAGCTTAAGGATTTTTGCAATTGGTATCAAGTGTCCACTAAAGGCTTCACCTGAAAGGTGGAGCTACAGAAGGCTTTGAGAGCCTGGGCAGAGGCCCGTAATGCAGGGGCTGAGCCCCCAGAGGAGGAGGAGCAAGAAGATGAGGATGAGGAGCTGATCCTAGAGTCTGAGGTAGATCTGGAACTGCCTGTGGAGGGGGCCAACAGCTTGCAGGAAGTAGTGGAGGTTCCCAGAGCAGGAAGCAGCATCTCATCAAAGAACCTGTCACCAGAGGAGCTGACAGACAGGAGGGAGGAGAGAAAGCTGAAGCTGGAGCTTGATAAGTTAAATCAAGAGCACAAACTTGCTTTGGCTGAGAAACTGCAGGCCCTAGAAGAGAGGAAGCTGGCCATGGAGTAGAGGAAGGTGGCCGATGAGCTAAGCCTCAGAGCTGGACATCAGAGCACTTCAGGTGGGGTCCAGCAGTAATGGTAGTAGAATACCTGCAGTGTCCACTAGTGAATCAGGAGTCTGCATACCCAAAGACTTGGTGCCCAGTTATGTGATGAGGGATGACCTAGATAAGTGGTTTGCAGCCTATCAGGTGGCTCCAAGAGTGCACAAGATCCCAGAGAAGCCCTGGGGTGGTAGTTTATGGAGGTACATGCCCACAGTGGGTAGGGATACACTGTTGACACTGGAGGTGGAGGTCCAGACATGCTACACCACAATGAAGGTCATCTTAGTAAGTTTAGACTGACCCCTGAGAAGTATAGGCAACGGTTCAGGGGCAGCCACAAGATCTCATCACAGACATGGGTGGATTTCTTGGATTATACTAGCAAGGCACTGAAGGGCTGGGTGAGGGGCAGCAAGGTTGATGATTATTCGGGGCTAGACAACTTGATTTTGAAGGAGCACATGCCTGACTTGTTTTCCAGAGCTGCTCCAACACCTGGTTGATAGCAAGCTTACTGACCCCAGGAAGCTTGCGGAGGAGGCAGACATCTGGATCAGCACCAGAGTGTTCAAAAAGGTATCTGGAGGGAAGTCCCAAAAAGGTGGTCAGGGTTCCCATCAGAAGAAAGGGGGGAGATCAAAAGGAGTTCTTTCAAGGCCCCCAAAAACAACTCACAGGAAAAAGGGTCTTCTTCCCAATCTGGCTACCAGAAGAAAAACTACCCTTACAAAAGTCAGCAGCCCAAAACTCCCAAGTGCTATAAGTGTTTTGAGTATGGACACTACAAGGGGGATCCCAAGTGTCCAGAAAGAGTACAACTTCCCACTGTAGGAAAGGTTTCATGGGTGGCGGGTATAGTGCTGGGGGAGAAGTTTGTTCCAGTTAATGGGAAGGGGAGAGAGTTTAGTGGGCATATAATAGTGTCCCTGGGTGACAATGAGCTGGTTCCTAAGATCCATGTGTCCTCTAATACCACAAAGTATAGGTAATGGGTCACCATCAATGGGCAAGGTGTTGAGACTCTGAGGGATACAGGTGCCAGCATGACTATGGTACGGAGTCAGCTGGTGTCCCCAGAGCATGTGATACCCAATGCATTCCACCCTGTTATGGTGGCTGAAAACTGATCGGGTCACTATCCAGTGGCTCTTGTTCCATTGGACTGGGGGGAGGGTTCAGGTCTTCTGAAATTTGCAGTGAGCCCTGCCATGTCTGTGGACAATTACCTTGAGGACAAGTCTACCTGGAAGGAAGAGGCGCTCAATGCTCATGTGGAGATGTTGGGGTTACCTGTTTGGATCTGTGCAACTACAAGGTTCATGGCTGCCCAGTATGGGAGTCCAAAAGGGCTGGAGCCTGGATAAATGGCTGAGCCAGTTGCTAAGAAGGGGAAAGGCAGAGGGTGTTGGAAGCCAGCCCCGGAATCCCAGTGAGTGATGGCTGCTGCGGAGCCCACTGAGGAGGGCATTGCTCCCCTTGGTGACCTGACGGAGCTTGCTGGTTGTCATGTGGAAGGAGGACCCACTAAGGAGGAGTTCTGTAGGGCACAGAGGGAGTGCCCATTCTTGAGGGCATGAGACAACAGGCCAAAGCCCAAGCATCAGGTGATGTCTCTGGAAGCCATCAAATTTACTGGGAGGACAAACACCTTACAGTGAGCCTAAAGCTCCTGTGCATGGGACAACAAGGGCCCTGGTGGTCCCCCAACGCTGCAGGGCCTTCCTACTCGAGCTGGCTCATGAAATTCTCTTGGCAGGACACCTGGGCCAAGACAAGACCGTTGCAAGGCTTGTTCCCCAGTTTTATTGGCCTCGGATCAAGACTTCCTCAGATGCGTTCTGTAAGACTTGTGTGACCTGCCAGCCAGTGGGAAGACAGGGCGGAGGCTGAAAACCCCCTTAATCCCTTTCCTGTCTTTGGCACACCATTTGAAAGGGTGAGCATCAACATTGTTGGGCCTATTGATTTCCCAGACTGCTTCAGGCAAAAGGTTTATCCTGGTTCTGGTGGATCATGCCACTTAGTACCCAGAGGTCATCCCTCTGAGGACCATGACTGAACCTGCAGCGGCTGAGGCCCTAATGGGGATTTTTACCTGAGTGGATTTCCCCTAGGCCCGGGCGATAAACTTTGCTCATGGAGTTTGCGGAATTCGGGCACTCCGCGTTGGAGCGTGGAGTTCCTGAATTCCATCTTCCGGGGTGCGAAGCGGAGTTTTTTTTCCTTTTGCGCGCTCAAGATTTGCTTTGGCGCTCGCTCTGCAGCTTCACGATAATCTCTGGCTGCAAGCGAGCTCGCGCAATACTTCACGCTCGCTTGCGCGGCTTCTGGCCGCAACAGTACCAATGTAGTGCCGATCGCGAATGCACCGCGTGAGCAGCTTTCGTGCTCGAGAAGCAGCTGAGCGGCTTTTCAAGTGGACTTCCTTCTCAAACGGGCCGTTGGAGTTGGGTTTTTTGTGCAAGAAGCCTTTTTTTTAAACTAATTTTTACCAACAGGAAGAAAGTGCCACAGTGGCTCCAATTTCCTGTTCCTGTCCAACAGGCTCCTCCCAATGCTTTGTCCATCTACTGGTCACTCTTCCTTTGGAGCTGGAAGTATCACTCTCCTTGTATGCTGCATATATACCATTGGATTTAAGGACTTTGTATTTGAGATTTCACAAGTAAGTTCAAAACTGGTGTATAAGGGTGTTGTTTGTTTGATTGGGGGCATGCACCAGGATTTATTTATACTTTTATTTGATTTTTCATTGTGGTGGGTGGCCTGCAGTTTCAGTATGGGCCTAGTTATTTTTTTGCATGTAATTGTTTTTGTTTTGTAAAGGAAAAATGTTGCACAGTTTAGTTCATTTTCTCCATGCTGTTTTTTAAATACATTTGCAATATTCATTTAATTCAGTAGGTGGCCTAGTCTGCCAATGGGTCTTCCAGCCAGTAGGCCCAGTACTAGTCATGGGTGCATGAAACATCTGTTTCTGTGGTGTCTTTTGAATTGAAACATCATTTGGGCCATGGATGGCTTTGGATTTAATTACAAAATGTGGCTTTTTTGGGGTATTTCACGTTTTTTTCTGCAAACAGTATATAGGTGGAGTAATATATTTGATAGCCTTTGGAGGATGTGTTGTTAAAAGTTTTAGCCCAGTTAATTTTCATTTTTGTTATTACTGAATTAATGTTGTTTTCTCCTGTGTTACCATGCCGTCTTTGTCTGGCCAGAGTGGGGGGGTGTTTGCCATAGGCCACAATTTGTCTTTGTTCCTCATGCCATGTGCTATGTGGCCATTCTGTTGGATAGTCAGTGTCCATAGGCCTGTATGTGTTCTTTGTTTTCCATGCCTCCTGCTTGTTGTTTGACAATGTGGCTGGTGACCATTTTGACTAAGCAGCCAGTGTGCTTTTTTGCCATAGGGCTGCATGTGTTCTTTGTTTTCCATCCCTCCTGCTTATTTTAGAACCAAGTAGCTGGTGGGCATTTTGTGTAGGCAGCCAGTGTGCTTTTGCCGTAGGCCTCCATGTATTCTTTGTTGTGGCCATGCCTCCTTGCTGGTTGTTGTTGTGACCATGTGGCTGGTGGCATTTTGTGTAGGCAGCCATGGGCTTTTTCCAAAAATGTGTATATGTGCGGTGCACTCCTATGATAATACTGTTTAAACCAATAACGTAAGAATCAAATTTTAACCAATTTGTCTGACCTACTAAACTAGGTTATAGTGTGCACCGCAGTATTTGTGGGCTGCCTGTCCCACATGTGTAAGAATGAGAAAAAACCAAGCGAACATTCACTTGACAAACTGCGTGCACTACAGGGTATGTTCAACAAGCTTAATTAAGTTTTGAACTAAATCATCATGCTAAATATCTAACATGTTCAAGAAAAAACACTTTGAGAAAATCAAGCTCCAAGCCAATTCTGTTCAATAATTTTTCTTATTGAAAGAAACAAATGACAAATCAATAATCTATAACGCAACAATTCTGAAAATACAAACACAGATGTATCTCTTAACTTATGCACAGTTGCTCAACCTAAATGCATTTTACAAAATATACAGTGTTGATCATTCGCAAACAGTCATGGGTAGCCCAATGCATTTCGGGACCCTGTCCCTTCTTCAGGGGCCACTGTAATACAAAAAACATGTATACAAATGAATGCTAAATGAATATCTCTCAATATTTAAAGCTTAACAAATGAAATTTGCCACAACTACCAAAATAGTGAGACACCCTGATTGTAACAGGAGACATGTCATAAATATGTCAGATATGATGGAGGAAAAGTTTTTCAATACATGAATGAAAAGAGGGAAGAGTTGCCATCACCGATAGATATAGCTAGTGAGTGATACATGATATTACCCGTGATGTAGAACGACGACATACCATAACTGACCACTAATACTGCATGCTACTGAAAAACACGCGAAGTGAGAAAATACAAAATACAAAATAGAAAAAGTAGAAAAAGGATGTGAGTGGCAAAGACAAATTGAATGACAGAAACCTACTTGACACGTGACTGAATACTGACGTACTGTATAATAGCAAAAGAGCTGTAGTGCTGTAAAACAAGAATAAATAGAGGGAATGAAGCGGAACATATATCTTGATAAATGATGTTACTAACGACCATAATCGAAACACCAAGTCTAGGTACCTGGTAAAAATGAACTTAAAGAAAACAACCTAAGAATGGCGAGAATCTCAAATCAAGATTCGGGACGTTGAGTATTAAAGAACGCCCAGAGAAAGTACGGAATTATGAAGAAATACCTGATAGTGGATTCAAACCAACGACACCATCTGCTACAAATGCAGAAACATAGTAAGTAGAAAGCCTCAAGCACACGTACACCAACCTCGAGAAAGCACGTAGTGTCTGAGTATCTAAATCACTCACCAATAGAAACGAAGACGCCACCTCGTAACGAATATCCAAAGACTGCACCATAGATACGGGTAAGACGCTAACCCTGTATTTGATTCAAAAGGAAGCCCGCGAAAACACGCTAATCACCCGGCTGTAAAGATTAGAGACAGACCGAAGACAACTGGGCGAACATGGCCGCCATCTTAGAAAGGTGCGATCCAACATAATACCCGACCTCAGCAACACTATTCCCCAAGAAACCAAATACTGTTCCCAAAGAGAGCATGTGGACAGGCAAAAACCACTGCAAATGAGTATACGAACTGGTCAAGAGAAGGGTATAACCGGGAATGTTTTACGAATGAATGGAAAAATGCGAAAGGACAACAAAAGTAAAAAATGAGAACAGAAACCGTGATGAACAACATATTACGAGGCACGACTCATGTCATAAAAACATGCGAAGGAAAAAACAAATACATACATAGTGCTTAATAAACGCAAAATAACAACTGGGATGAAACTTGATGTGAACAATAAAGTGAAATGTGAAAAAAGAGGGTGATGGAAATGATAGGAAAATGTGTGCTAGAAACAGGTCACAGAAAATGATCCCAGAGGTATACAAACACTAATATGATGTAAAACATGTGAAAACAAACATACTAATTTGAAATTTGGTATTTTTAGGTATGATACAAATAATCCAAATGCTGCTGATAGTGAACAACGTATCATGAAACACAAACAAAGAACAACATATGCATTCTGTCTGTAGTGAATATATATTAGCTGTGACAGATAACCTGGCATGACGTTAACAATAATGACAGTTGTCCTGCGATGTATGTGCTGGTTGTGAATGTAAGTTGAAAACAAGAAAATTATGGTGAAAGCAACTCCTCCGAAAAACAACAATATTTACAAGAAACAGCTCAAATCCAATTTGTCGTTCAGACCAAGTGGCATCATGGTATTGAGCCTCCTGATCCAAAACACTTCTCTTTGGGATAGTTTTTTACTTGAATCAATTCCTTTCTTTAATGTGAGTTTTTCCACAATTGCAAACCGGAGTTGGGTGATGTTGTGACCTTGCTCCATCCAGTGGACTACTAAGTTCGAATTTGTATTTTTGTTTCTGATCATAATTTTGTGTTCTCCAATGCGAACTTTTACTTTTCTCTCGGTTTTTCCAACATATAAGAAACCGCATGGACACTTAATGCAGTAAATCACATGAGTTGTGTTGCAATCTGAGGAATGATTAAGAGTGATTTTAACGCCAGTTCTGGGGTGTGTAATGAAATCCTGTTGCATGACATTATTGCAATGCGTACAATTGCTGCATCTTTTCATCCCTGTAAATTTGGTGTTGATGTTCAGGTTTTTTTTGGCCAAAAGTTCTTTAAGATTGTCACTTCTAGTGTAAGCAAAAAGTGGTGGTTGGTTGAATGATGCACCAAAGTCTGATTCCTGTGCTAATAATTCCCATCTCTTAAGAATGATTTTCTTGATGCTTTTGGATTTCGTGGAAAATTTGGACACGAAAACTGGCCGGTTACTGGGTGTTTTTTGTTTGGTGATAAGAAGAGTACTCCGATCAATTTGTTGAATTCGGTCCTCCGCACGTTTAATAATTGCTGAGGGGTATCCACGTTGTACGAATCTAGTCTTGATCCTATTCAGTTCTTCATTGAATGTATCTGGGGTAGATGATATTCTCTTGGAACGAATCATGTGGGAATATGGTAAATTCTGTATCAATTTTGGGGAGTGAAAACTCAAACAATAACGTATTTCGATCAGTAGGTTTGATGAACACACTGGTGTCAATGGTAGAATTCAATTTAACCACCAAAACATCCAAGAAAGGTAGACTCGTCTCGCTGATGTTAAAAGTAAATTGAATCCTGTTGTTTCGGGAATTCAACATTTGAATTTGTTCTTGAAGTGCTTCTTTGGTGTTCGACCAAATCAAAAAAATGTCGTCAATATAACGACAATATGTAATAAGGTATTTACTCCAATTGAGATTTTCAAAGATGTGCTTTTCTTCAAATGCGGCCATGAAAATATTCGCGTATGTGGGCGCCCCCCCAAAACCCATGGATGTTCCACTGATTTGGAGAAAAAACTCATTTTGATAATGAAAATAGCTATGTTGCAGACAAAATTGTAGTAACTCCATGAGGAAAACTTTGTGGGCACGTATGTCTGGCTGATTGAGTAACGCCCATTCAATAGCTTCAAGACCTTCTTGCAGCGGGATAGAAGTGTACAGCGATGTCACGTCAATTGTACATAAAATAAATTCAGTAGTATTGGATAAATCCAACTGTTGTAAACGTGATAGAAAGTCTGTGGTGTCTCGTATGTAGGATTTCCAAGTCCGTACTATTGGCTGAAGAAATTGATCGATGTAAACACCCAGAGGTTCAAATATCGACCCGCATCCAGACACAATAGGTCTGAATGGGGGATCAGTAGGATGTTTATGAATCTTTGGCAACATATACATATGTGGCTGTTTAGGATGCTGTTGAATGAGAAAGCTCTTAGTTTTGCTGGAGATCCAATCCATGTCCTGAGCTTTGTCCAAGATATTTTTTAACACTTGGAATATTTCAGTGGTGGGGTCATGATCCAATTTCAGATACGTGTTTTCATCCATAAGATGTTCTTGCACTTTTCTGTGGTAGTATGATGAATCCTTCATGACCAGGGCACCTCCCTTATCTGCAGGCTGGAAAGTCAAAGTCTCATTGTTGGCTAGATCTTTCAAAGTGTTCCTTTCTTTTTTAGATAAATTTTGACCTTTAGGTTGATGGTAATTCAATTTGCTCAAATCCTGCTTTACATAGGATTCAAAGCAGTCCAATATTTTATGAGAAACCGGAGGTACAAAAGTGCTCTTAGGTCTGAACTCTGCAAACTCATGCTCCTCTTTGGTAATTGGATGTATCAAAACATTATCAAAAAAGTGACGTAGACGTAAAGTTCGCATAAATCGATAGATAGCAACTTCTGTTTCATGAAAAGTTGTCTTGTACGTTGGTACAAAAGATGTTTCTTTGTTTAAAATTTGCGTTTGTTGAGTAGTCAAGGTTTGAGAAGAAATGTTTATGATGATTGTTTCTGGCTCCGTAGATTACTCAATCAGCCAGACATACGTGCCCACAAAGTTTTCCTCATGGAGTTACTACAATTTTGTCTGCAACATAGCTATTTTCATTATCAAAATGAGTTTTTTCTCCAAATCAGTGGAACATCCATGGGTTTTGGGGGGGCGCCCACATACGCGAATATTTTCATGGCCGCATTTGAAGAAAAGCACATCTTTGAAAATCTCAATTGGAGTAAATACCTTATTACATATTGTCGTTATATTGACGACATTTTTTTGATTTGGTCTAACACCAAAGAAGCACTCCAAGAACAAATTCAAATGTTGAATTCCCGAAACAACAGGATTCAATTTACTTTTAATATCAGCGAGACGAGTCTACCTTTCTTGGATGTTTTGGTGGTTAAATTGAATTCTACCATTGACACCAGTGTGTTCATCAAACCTACCGATCGAAACAATACGTTATTGTTTCAGAGTTTTCACTCCCCAAAATTGATACAGAATTTACCATATTCCCACATGATTCGTTCCAAGAGAATATCATCTACCCCATCTATCATCTATCATCTACACCATCTATCAATGAAGAACTGAATAGGATCAAGACTAGATTCGTACAACGTGGATACCCCTCAGCAATTATTAAACGTGCGGAGGACCGAATTCAACAAATTGATCGGAGTACTCTTCTCATCACCAAACAAAAAACACCCAGTAACCGGCCAGTTTTCGTGTCCAAATTTTCCACAAAATCCAAAAGCATCAAGAAAATCATTCTTTTTTTTTTGTCCTCATTCGCCACCAACCTCACTTCAATTCACACCCAAGATGTCTGTACCAACACTCAGCTAGCTGAGGAACGTAGGCAATTGGAAGTAGAGACCCGCCTACAGGTGCCAGACCTTCCTGGGGATCAATGAAGAACCAACTGAGATAACTCTTCCGCCAAGCTCCAAGAGCTAGATGACACTCGTCGTGAAACTACCAGGAGGAAACTGGAAGTAGCCGACTTAGCCCAAAGAGTATTAAGGCAGCATAATCATAGGACTCAGAGAGAGAGAGAAAAAAAAAACAAGAAAAAAAAAACAACTCAATCAACTCTGAGCCCCATCTGAGTTGCAAGAGGTTCCAAAATGCTTTCTTCTTCTTGCTGCCTGCTCTAGCAAGATCTAACTTGGAGACCGCCAGAACTGAAGCCTGCCAATCTAGGAAGGAGGGGGGGAGTTGATTCTATCCATCTTATGCAAATTTGCCTCCTGGCTAGAAGGATAGCGTAGAAAAGCAATAATCCCGCAGGGCCAGTGACTTTATCTGCAGAGCCAAATATGATTAAAGATAAGTCAATATTGATAGGGCATCCCAAGGTGCTTGTCAAAAAGTTTTCGATGCTATCCCAAAAAGAGGCAAGGGCAGGGCATTCTTTAAACATGTGGATGTCCGAGGCAGAAACCTGCCCACATTTCTTGCAACTCACCGGTGGACCTTTAATGATTTTTGACAGTTTATGTGGGGAAAAATAGGCCCTGTGGATAGTGAACAGATGGTTCCTTTTTAACCAGGCCGGTTTTACTACTTCATTTAAGATCTTACAAGAATTCTGCCATAATGAGCGCAATCGCGAGTAGGTAGGGAGCCACCCCACAGTTCCTCTGCAAGATTAAATTCACCATCCACAACTTCGAGGATGGCCTGATACCAAAAGAAACTTCCTTCTTCCCAGGGGGCTTAGTCACAAGCTGGCGTTCTAGGAAGCTGCCACAACCAACTGAGTTCTTACGATTTGGTTGTGGGTGTGATTGGGCCCAGCTTTCCAACTGAAGGTATTTAAATCTAGAGAGGCCTGCTCCAACCTTGTCCTCAAGTTGTTCCCATGAAACAAAGGTACCCTCAGGGAGCAGGTCCCCCAGACCACCAGCCCGGCTTCTCTCAAAGGGATTGCCAGCCTGTCCCTCAAACACTCAGGAGCACCCGGGGAATCCCAAAGGGGAGCCAAGTTGGAAAAATAACCGAGTGCCACTGCACCCTCAATTTGGTCCAAGTTTTGACTAGGCCCTGAAGAACCTTCAACTTGACCTTTTTAAAAACTTTGGGTCCCCGAATTTGAACAAAAAGCCCTCCTCTGGTAGTTTGGCACCTCTAAGCATAGCCAGAAACATCCCCCCGCACCAGTATTAACAGGCATTCTCAAAAGCATGCGTGAATGTGAAAGTTGGAAAGCCCAGGCATAAAGCTGAAGATCTGGTAAAGTAAGGCCTCCCTTTTCTCTCCTCCGCCTCAGCTTTTTCCAGGCGATCCTGGATGATTTATACGCCCAAACAAATGAGTTGATATCCCTCTGCAACTTATCAATGATTTTTCAAAGTGAAGAGGGATACAATTAAAAAGGAAAGTAATTTTAGGGAGTATTGACATCTTAATCAGGTTGACCCTGCCTATAATGGATAAAGGAAGTAGGGCCCAAGATTTCATTAGCCTCTGGCACTCCCTTGCCACCATAGCTATGTTGGTTTCGGCAATCTTAGTAATGTCTTGAAGAACATTGATTCCCAAATATCTCATTCTGGAACTGATCTGGTGCTGGTGCTGAGTCCCTCCAAGGCTCCAAGTCATGATTTCAGTCTTCGAGGCATTGATTTCATAGCCTGAAACCAAACCGAACTCCTGAGCGAGACTGATAACAGCTGGAAAAGCTGATTGTAAGTTAGCCGAAAGAATTAAGATGTCATCAGCATATAGGGCAACCTTCCTCTCCCACTCCCCATACTTAAAGGGCTGGATATTAGGGTCGTCTCTAAGCCATTGAGCAAATGGCTCAATATATAAATCAAAAAGGAGAGGGGGGAGTGGGCAGCCCTGTCTAGTCCCCCTTGAGATCATAAAGGAGTCAGTAATGTTGCCATTAACAAGGAGTCTAGCAGATGGATTCTGATAGATCAACTGAACCATCCGACAGAAATTTTCCCCCAGGTTAAATTTCCTCAAGACCTCCGACAGGTAGATCCAATTCACTCTGTCGAAGGCCTTGGTGGCGTCTAAAGTCATGGCTGCTAATGGAAGGGAATATGTGGAAGCAAGATCAATCGCGCCGATAAAATCATAAGTGAGGTCAGAGAGCTGCCGACCCCTGACGAAGCCCTTTTGATCTAAATGAAGGATGTCTACCGCCACGAGACCCAATCTTGCTGCCAATATTGAAGTGAAGATTTTGTAGTCGGCATTCAAGAGTGATATGGGCCTATTTGACCCACAGCTTGATGGAACTTTCCCTGGTTTCAAAATCAGGATTATGGTAGCGTCATTCCACGAAGCTGGGAGCCTTAGGCCCTCCTCTAACACCTGATTAAAGAGAGACGTTAGGGTAGGAATGATCTTATCGCCCAACATCTTATAGATCTCGGCTGGGAGCCCATCAGGGCCCGCCGCTTTCCCGTTCTTACAGCGTTGAATGGCTTCCCTGACCTCAGTATGAGTAAAAGCCTGGTCCAAATGTTGTTGCTGATCAGGCTTCAAAGAGGGAAGAGGGATGCCCTCATGCCAGCTCTGGGCACTAAAGCTATCCACCTTTTTATCTTCACAATAGATGTCCCGAAAATAGGTCTGGAAGACATGACTAATTTCCCTATCTGACGAGAAGATATCATTACCACTGCTAATTTCTTTAATGTGATTCCTCGCCCGATCTGATTTGGACTTCCATGCAAGGAGCTTACCTGCCCCTTCACCATACTCAAAATGGGCAATTTTGCTTGCCTCCCATCTGCGAGTAATCCTAGAGTGCAGAATGTTCTTTAACTGACCCTTTAGACCATCTAACTTAACCTGACGTTCTTGCTGGACTTCAGGGGAAGCTTGACAAGTTAAGACGGCCTCCGCAATCCTCAGCTTCTCTTCAATAAACGAGATCTCTTCTTTATATCTTTTATTTCTATAGCAAGACCTGCTGGTAATTTGGCCTTGCAAAAAAGCTTTTAGAGTCCCATACGTTTGTTATTGAAGTCGACCCTAAGTTCGTTTTCAGGAACCATTCGGTTTCTTGTAATAGGAAAGAAATCTCCTCTTCCTCCAGAAGCAAGGAGCGGTCGAACGACCATGTCCTAGTGGGGCTAGGTAATGGACATTCCAGACCCCAAAAAATACCTGAGTGGTCAGAAAGATGGTTAGCCAAGTAAGAATTTTTTTTAACTCTGCCTCTTAATGAGTTACTTATCAGCACATAATCTATTCTACATTGGTGTCGATATTTATAATTTCGGAACGAGACACCTGGCTGCTGACCTGATCTTTCCCTCCAAATATCAGAGAAAGCAAATTGCTTCATTGCCCCTAATAGGAAAGTCCGAGATTTGGAAGGGACCATAGCTCTGTTATTTGGAGTCTTGTCTAATAAGGGGTTCAAGATGATATTAAAGTCTCCAGCTAGGATTATTGGTTCTGGAAAGTCCAGCAAATGGGAGAAAATTGTCTTGAGACAGGAGGGGTCATCTTGGTTGAGTCCATAATAGCCGACCAAGGTAAACAGAGATCCCAATATCGTAACTTTAACGATGACCCATCTGCCACCTGGGTCCACTAGCTGCTGTAAAATGTGCGCCTTTGCTGATTTCTTAGATAAAATTAGAACCCCTCTAATATTAGCTGACTGACCAGTACAGACGTGTGAACCCACCCAACTTTTATTTTTAAAAAGAGAGACCGTTTCTTCTTTAAGAAGGTGCGTCTCCTGAAGAACGATGACCTGCGCCGATGAATCCTGGAGATACTGCATGATATTGTCTCTTCTCGGTCTAGTGCGCAGGCCATTAACGTTCCAGGACAAAATCTGTATGGAGCTCATGGTGGGTCTAACCCGAGACTAATCACTAAATAGGGAGCCCGAATCGACCCGCACCAGCTCTTAGTCCATCACAGCTCAAAAACCATTACTCTTAAAAATGAGATAGGTACAATCAGAAAAAGGAAGAATGAGGAATTTTTTATTTTTTTACTCTGCTGCACCCGCCGCCTACCCCTGTGCCTCCCCCAAACCTCCCCCCACCCCTGGAGAACCCTTACCCCAATTATCTGGACAGATGGAGTCCAGGCAATTGCATCCCGAGGTGCCCCCCCCAACCACTTAAATTAAAGTGAATAAAATACCAAAAAAGGAAAGATTTTACGAAGAGGACCTTTTCGACCCTAAAAAAACAATCTAGACCAATTCAAGAGAGAGAAAGAAAACAAATAAGTATGCACTTTTATCCCCCATTTCTCTTCCTCAATTTTTATCTTATCGTTTCCTCTTAATATTGGTCCCATCTACTTATACTGACCTATTATGCTAACTCTTCAGCACAGAGGGAGAAAGAGAAGGCAAAACCCTTACTTAACAATAACAACACTACCCCAGCCAAACGGTATCCCAGGCTAAAACGATCCCTTATGATGCCCCTTTGCTGATGCTGTCAAGCAGCTCATCCGCCTCCTGAACTGTTCTTAAATTGTACATTTTATTATTGTGCATCACTTTCAGGAAGGCCGGAAATTTTAGTTGGGCTACTGCGCCATGTTTTTTTAAATCCTCCAACCTCCTACCAAGCTCCCACTGCTTATTCAAGGTGGACCTCGAGAGGTCGGACCGGATCTCAAACAAAAACTCTTTTGCCCTAACTGTTTTCAATTTCAATGCTGCATTAAGGATTTTCTCTTTTAGAGCAGAGGTAAGAAAATTGATAAGTATTTTCCTGGGTTTGGATCTATTGGGGTTTTTTCGGAAGGGATCCCTATGCACCCTTTGTATATCGTGGCTTAGTGCTTCTTCTGAGTCCTCGAGCTGTAGGGAGGCCTTAAGTAAAGAAACTATGTATGGTCTAATATCCGACCCTTCACTGCCTTCCGGAACATTCAATAAGCGTAAGTTATTTCTACGCGCGTTATTCTCCAAATTTTCCAGTCTATCACGCTCTTTCTTTAACAAAAGAATGTCCGACTTCGCCAACCCGAGGTCTTCTTTTAGTTCACCGACACTATTCTCGAGAGTTACCGTCCTGGAGTTTAAGAGGTCCACTTTTTTTTCTCCAAAGATTCACAGAAGTTTCTGATTTCTCCTTGATTAACTGCGGATACCGCGAAGCCCTTCTTTATATCTTCAGATAGTGTGGTGAAAAGAGCTTCCAAGCCTGAGGATGAAGATAAGAGTAAAGATGAAGAGCCTGCCTCTTGTTCCCCTCTGGATTCGCCGTTAGAGACTGCCAAAGGCAATGACTGTGGCTGTAGCTGTATCTGTGGCTGTGGCTGATTCTGGATCTGTGAACAAGCTAGGGAGCCTATATTCGAGCCACTCAGGGGCTCATGAAGGATCGGGGGCACCCCTGGATCGCCCCGGTAAGAAACCAAATCTGAGGCTGGCTCCATATTGCTATCAGCTAACATTGTGAATGGTGGTACCGATGTTATGGAGCCTACTGAGCTCTGCCTGAGGGTTTCGGCTTGTGTGGTAATATCCAGAACCTCCGGTTGAACCCTAAAGTAGGAACGCAGCGACGGAGTAACCCTAACTAAGATGTTTGCGGGGTTACTTTTTGGCCTCTTGGATTTTATAGATCTGCCTTTAACCTGGTAGATCTGAAAGGCAGAGTTACTAATTGAAGCTGATGTGGCAACTACAGGAGGGGAGGGCTCTGGTCCCCCAAGAGCGACTTTGTAAGTGCTCAGATCTTGGGCCAGCTCTGAGTCCTTACCGAAGTTATCAGTGTCAGTTGAGTTATTTTTTATCGTCGCCTTAGCCCGACCAAAACTCACCCCAGCGCCTTTCTTATGCTTCTTATAGCCCCTTCTGGCAGTAGTGTCCTGTTGCGGCGGTTTCTTAGGGAGAGAGACCTCCTGTGGGGGTTTAGGGGACTGAAGGGTTTGGACCCCTTGGATATGCCCTAATTCTTGATGAACTGTGCCCCCAGTCTCTGCCCCGATACCTGGCTCCAATGTGACGGACGAAATCTCACCACTAGCTTCTCGCTGGATCCTTTGTTCAGCAGCTCGAAAAAAGCAGCTGATGCTGACTCTGCCGTCGTTCCCCCAGAGATGGCCTCGCGCGACCGCCTTGTGTCCCCTGCGGAGCTCCACGGCGGCTTCAGACCAGCGGGGTGGCGCAGATAGGCGTCGACCCGCCTCTCCTCTGCACATCCCCAACTACACGAAAGTCGGCAACGCTGACACCGCTGACACCGTCGACCTCTCGGGTGCCGTTCAAAAGAGGCAAGAACAACCCGAAGAAAGACTGGGAAAGACTGCAAAAGGAAAGCAGAAAACCTCCCGCCGAAAAGGTATGCCGGCTGCCGGTTGAATCAATTCATTAGTTCATTATGTTTGTTCCGTGGCTGGAGCGGGAGCTCCGAGAGCAAGCGACTGCTAGCCTGCAGGCGCCATGTTCCCCCAATGGTCAGAGAGCTTCAGAAAATCATTCTTAAGAGATGGGAATTATTAGCACAGGAATCAGACTTTGGTGCATCATTCAACCAACCACCACTTTTTGCTTACACTAGAAGTGACAATCTTAAAGAACTTTTGGCCAAAAAAACCTGAACATCAACACCAAATTTACAGGGATGAAAAGATGCAGCAATTGTACGCATTGCAATAATGTCATGCAACAGGATTTCATTACACACCCCAGAACTGGCGTTAAAATCACTCTTAATCATTCCTCAGATTGCAACACAACTCATGTGATTTACTGCATTAAGTGTCCATGCGGTTTCTTATATGTTGGAAAAACCGAGAGAAAAGTAAAAGTTCGCATTGGAGAACACAAAAGTATGATCAGAAACAAAAATACAAATTCGAACTTAGTAGTCCACTGGATGGAGCAAGGTCACAACATCACCCAACTCCGGTTTGCAATTGTGGAAAAACTCACATTAAAGAAAGGAATTGATTCAAGTAAAAAACTATCCCAAAGAGAAGTGTGTTTTGGATCAGGAGGCTCAATACCATGATGCCACTTGGTCTGAACAACAAATTGGATTTGAGCTGTTTCTTGTAAATATTGTTGTTTTTCGGATGAGTTGCTTTCACCATAATTTTCTTGTTTTCAACTTACATTCACAACCAGCACATACATCGCAGGACAACTGTCATTATTGTTAACGTCATGTAGGTTATCTGTCACAGCTAATATATATTCACTACAGACAGAATGCATATGTTGTTCTTTGTTTGTGTTTCATGAAACGTTGTTCACTATCAGCAGCATTTGGATTATTTGTATCATACCTAAAAATACCAAATTTCAAATTAGTATGTTTGTTTTCACATGTTTTACATCATATTAGTGTTTGTATACCTCTGGGATCATTTTCTGTGACACATTTTCCTATTATTTCCATCACCCTCTTTTTTCACATTTCACTTTATTGTTCACATCAAGTTTCATCCCAGTTGTTATTTTGCGTTTATTAAGCACTATGTATGTATTTATTTTTTCCTTCGCATGTTTTTATGACATGAGTCGTGCCTCGTAATATGTTGTTCATCACGGTTTCTGTTCTCATTTTTTACTTTTGTTGTCCTTTCGCATTTTTCCATTCATTCGTAAAACATTCCCGGTTATACCCTTCTCTTGACCAGTTCGTATACTCATTTGCAGTGGTTTTTGCCTGTCCACAGGCTCTCTTTGGGAACAGTATTTGGTTTCTTGGGGAATAGTGTTGCTGAGGTAGGGTATTATGTTGGATCGCACCTTTCTAAGATGGCGGCCATGTTCGCCCAGTTGTCTTCGGTCTGTCTCTAATCTTTACAGCCGGGTGATTAGCGTGTTTTCGCGGGCTTCCTTTTGAATCAAATACAGGGTTAGCGTCTTACCCGTATCTATGGTGCAGTCTTTGGATATTCGTTACGAGGTGGCGTCTTCGTTTCTATTGGTGAGTGATTTAGATACTCAGACACTACGTGCTTTCTCGAGGTTGGTGTACGTGTGCTTGAGGCTTTCTACTTACTATGTTTCTGCATTTGTTGCAGATGGTGTCGTTGGTTTGAATCCACTATCAGGTATTTCTTCATAATTCCGTACTTTCTCTGGGCGTTCTTTAATACTCAACGTCCCGAATCTTGATTTGAGATTCTCGCCATTCTTAGGTTGTTTTCTTTAAGTTCATTTTTACCAGGTACCTAGACTTGGTGTTTCGATTATGGTCGTTAGTAACATCATTTATCAAGATATATGTTCCGTTTCATTCCCTCTATTTATTCTTGTTTTACAGCACTACAGCTCTTTTGCTATTATACAGTACGTCAGTATTCAGTCACGTGTCAAGTAGGTTTCTGTCATTCTATTTGTCTTTGCCACTCACATTCTTTTTCTACTTTTTCTATTTTGTATTTTCTCACTTCGCGTGTTTTTCAGTAGCATGCAGTATTAGTGGTCAGTTATGGTATGTCGTCGTTCTACATCATGGGTAATATCATGTATCACTCACTAGCTATATCTATCGGTGATGGCAACTCTTCCCTCTTTTCATTCATGTATTGAAAAAACTTTTCCTCCATCATATCTGACATATTTATGACATGTCTCCTGTTACAATCAGGGTGTCTCACTATTTTGGTAGTTGTGGCTAATTTCATTTGTTAAGCTTTAAATATTGAGAGATATACATTTAGCATTCATTTGTATACATGTTTTTTTGTATTACAGTGGCCCCTGAAGAAGGGACAGGGTCCCGAAATGCATTGTGCTACCCATGACTGTTTGCGAATGATCAACACTGTATATTTTGTAAAATGCATTTAGGTTGAGCAACTGTGCATAAGTTAAGAGATACATCTGTGTATGTATTTTCAGAATTGTTGCGTTATAGATGATTGATTTGTCATTTGTTTCTTTCAATAAGAAAAATTATTGAACAGAATTGGCTTGGAGCTTGATTTTCTCAAAGTGTTTTTTCTTGAACATGTTAGATATTTAGCATGATGATTTAGTTCAAAACTTAATTAAGCTTGTTGAACATACCCTGTAGTGCACGCAGTTTGTCAAGTGAATGTTCGCTTGGTTTTTTCTCAGCCATGGGCTTTTGCCATGCCTGTGTTCTTTGTTGCGGGCATGCCTCCTTGCTGGTTGCTGTAACCATGTGGCTGGCTGCCATTTTGTGTAGGCAGCCAGTGTGCTTTTGCCATAGGCCTGCATGTGTTATTTGTTGTGGCCATGCCTCCTTGCTGGTTGTTGTTCTGACCATGTGGCACTGGCTGCCAGCCATTTTGTGCGTCCATCCAGGGTGCTTTTGCCCTAGGCTTGCATGGATAGATGAGATATCAGTTTAAAAATATGCTTGAGCATCATTGTTGTATTATATTAATAATATGATTTTGATGAACAGTGCTTATAAATATTGCATGCATTTTTTGCTTTTTTAAAACTTTGCACCTCCAATAGGTTTCTACTCATCCTCTTATATAAACAAACATCAGCAATTACTATTTTTTTACTTATAATTTTTATTTTATTTTTAATTTTATTGTCTTTAATTTCACTTATTTTTGTAATTGTTACATTTAATTTTTTTATTTTAACATATTTTATTACTTTTTCCATATGCATACAATTTGCATTCTCATTTAATCTCATTATACATTTGGAATATGTGTCAAGTGAAATTACATTGTGCTGCTTCCCACAATAACCAGTCAACTTGTCTTAACATTTGCAATCAGATCTATTCATTGTTCAATCCTTTAAATGTTATTTTTTTTATGTTGATTTTATTTAGTTTTTGTTTTTAATTTTTTCCCCACTTTGATTATTTAAAAAAATTAATTTACATTTTTTCTTTTAATTCCCCCCCTCCCACCCCCCCAATTTCGCCTCGGTCGATCCATCATCCATCCATCCACAACATGTGCACAGCTGCGCAACAGCATTCAGTTTTTTAGATATAAAATTCCATTTCCTCCTGGACACACTGGCTGTGGTGCACATTTAGACACATCAGCATCATCCATTTCTGTAATGATGATTATTCTATTTCCCCCGGACCACATTGCCTGCCATAGGCGCACACTAAGCCCCATTTTAATAAAAGATTAGTATTCCATTTACCCATGCAGTTCCCTGAGTGCCACAGGTGTCTCCTTTTGAATATATGGTGGAAATAAAGGAAAGAGCTTTATCATTCTGTATATTGTGTGTGTTATTTTGATGGGGAATTACATTTTATGGCATGGTGGTGTGACTTTAAAGTGGTTATTATTTATTATCGAAGTAAACAACCACACTAATATTGCCTTTGTCTGTACTAATTCAAACTGCAAACAATGCCACGTTTCACACTAAATGTTTTTCTTGCTCGTTTGCTTTTAGGTATACAAGAGAAAAAACATCACCCGGAGTACTGCCAAATAGAAGGCCTATGCAGTCACACGTCCGTCCACCAATCACTTCCACTGGTGCAACTGTCAACTGAGAGCTTTAAGATGGCCCCAAAGAAAGTTGTTGCCAAGAAAGTGGTCAGTGAGAAGCAGCTTTCCACCAGTGGCGTATCGGTTGAAACTTGATTACTTGGGTCTTGGGGGCAGAAGACTGTTTGCAATGCATTTAACTGTACTGTGTCATACTCTCCTTTGTTTCCTTCCACAACAGATTGCTGAAGAATGATGTGCTGCTTATTGCCCAGATGAATGTTGTCCTTGTGTAGTGTTTGTTTTTGTCAAACCTTTCCCCAAACCCCCTTTCCAATCCATTCATTAAACCCCTAACCCTCTTTGCCTGGGCTGTGTGACTTATTGAGGTGTGGCTTAATTTACACCATCAATGGATCACACACTTGGTGCAGTGAGTTGGTGAAAGCAATACCAACACACTGCAGGATCTTCTAAGCAATAGCTCACACTGGCCCAGTTTACCCACCTGCGTATAAAAAGTGATCCATTTTTTAGATATAGAACAAAACATCAGTCAGCATCATCATTCAGGCCTTTTGTTGCATAACCGTAAAAACATAAACTAAGTTTGTGCACTCCAGACTTTGAGTCCATTTTTTATGACTTGAGGATTTTGTAAGTTACTAGTAGCTCCCCATTGCTCAAGTTACTACTATTGCTATTTTTTATTTTATCACTCTCAGAAATTCTTGTTGTCATTATGTATTAGTATGGTCTCAATTCTTTGTACAGTTTTTATATAACCCACTAACTCAGTGTTTTTATTTCCATTTAGTTGCCTGTGATGGATAATCCTTCTGATTAAACCTACAGTTGGATCTCACCTGGGTGGAAGTTGGACTTCGCTTGTAAAGTTGTGATGCTTTCCTTGTTATTGCTTCATCTATATTCAGGTAAGACAACTATGGAGTGATATTTTTGACCAGGAGCAGGACCTGCTCGACCTGCTCGTTTATCTAGGTTGTTGTAGACCATATAGGCCATGACAGCATCCCTCCTCAGTCAAGAAAGTTAGAGAGGTATATCTCTATAACTAAGTGGTACACTCTTACAAGCACATAAATGGACTGCGTAGAAACTAAAGGCAGCAGTGTAAAGTGAAAGTAAAACAAACTACTTCAGGTGTACATTTTGATAAAATATAATAAGTTTCCCCTTTATTTTTTCTACGAACCCACAATCACCACCCACAACAGGCCCACTCCTCTCCCCAAACAAACTGACCAATGTCCAAAAATCTGAAATGTCCAATGAATAAAAAAAAAACCTGGTCCCAACTCCCTTCCCACCAAAGCAACATTTTTTAAAAAAGACTAGAAGAGGGCATTCTGTATTTGAACCAGGGCTGGTCCAGGCTCTGCTCCATTGTGGTGAGCAGGCTCTCTATAGTGTCCAGCTGCTGCAGGAACTGCCGCAGCAATGGCCT
The DNA here is from genome assembly GCA_963921515.1 of Calotriton arnoldi. Classification (NCBI taxonomy): domain Eukaryota; kingdom Metazoa; phylum Chordata; class Amphibia; order Caudata; family Salamandridae; genus Calotriton; species Calotriton arnoldi. The sequence continues at coordinate 1,802,246 of CAWUFW010001640.1, read as the reverse complement.
GCTGTTGCCAGAGTGGGAGGTGGCTGCAGCAGTTGCTGTCAGCTGGCACCGGCGCCAGGGATGGCGGGGAGGCTGGAGGCTGAGGGGGACCGGCTTCACTGGGGCCTGCCTGAGAGGGAAATATTTCCGCCTCTTCTTCTTCCAGGCCCATCAGCCGCCGGTATTCCTGCTGGATATGGTCCAACCTCTGCCTGAGCCACTATCTCCTGCCTGTTGGGTGCTACGGGTGGACCAGCAGGAGAAGCTATCTTGAGAAAAACAAAAAGAAAAAAGACAAACTGTAAATAATGCTCTGTGCAAACAATTATTTGAAATTAGTAGGTAGCACCGTAGAAGTACATTGCTGGTCCCCTAGGGCCATTGAAATTTGATATGACTATAATTAGAAGTTACAAGGCTAATTTTATGTTTTACCCATAAATGCCTTGCATAAAAACTTAAAAAGCACTGACTTTGTGGCAGAGAAGTATTAGGCAGAATAAGAATAACACTAATTAAAAACAGTGATTTGATGTATTTTTTCTTCTAAAGGCTTTTTAAGTAACTAACACTGAGTGGAAAAATAAATTACCCCTCATTAATGAGTAAGGTATTATGCACTATGGAGTACAAGTTGTGTGTTTAATTAACTTAGTTAATTGCCAGTCAGCGTGTCTGGTATTTTGCCACTGTCTGCAGCTGGGGCAGCTGTAGTTGACAATTATCTATTTTTTTATCCAAATGGTTCTGCTCTTCTCCAAATGCCTTTCTCTTACTACCCTAACTCCAAAGAGGCAGATGAATAATAAATAAGAAACTACGTCACACACCTCACATATGAGATGCGGATATTATCCTGTCTGCCATAAGTAGATGTTGGGGAAAAAGATGCACTGCACTACAGGCAAAGGAATGGGCTATATAGATTGTATTTGGCACGTTTGTCACAGGGTATCCCATACGCCAAACTTAGCATCAAATCATGCACTTACTCCCACTGTACTCACTGGTCTCGCCCACAACCACATATTATTGGTTGTGGGCAATCGCCCTATTTCTCTCCTTTCTGGTGTGGCGAAAGTCTGCGAAAAAGTGGTTAACAAACAATTGTCCAACTATGTCGAACTTCACGGCCTGCTCCACCCGGCTCAATCGGGCTTCAGAGCCCCGTACAGCACTGAGACGGCTCTTGTCGAAGTTACTGAAGCCATTCGGGAAACTCGGGCGGCAGGGCGGCCCTGATTCTAGTGGACCTCTAAGCGGCATTCGACACTGTGCCACATACCTTGCTTTTGGACCGTCTTCTGGAAATTGGAATCTCGGGTATGCCTGGGAATGGTTTAAGTCCTTTCTGGAGGGCTGAACGCAACCGGTCTGGCTCCCTCCTTTTTCTTCCTCCCCCCGGACCTTGACCACGGGAGTGCCTCAGGGGTCTAGGCTGAGCCCCCTTCTTTTTAATATATATGTCACTCCCCTGATACAGATGGCTGAGGAGCTTGGAGCCAAGATCATCGCGTATGCTGATGACACCCAGCTCCTCTTCACATGGAAGAAAAATGATTCCTCCACCTCTCTAGCTAAAACCTGCTTGATGGCTGTATTCCAGTGGCTCTCCTCGGCGCAGTTAAAGTGCAACGAGGAGAAAACGGAGATCCTTCTTTTTGGGAGCTTCCCCTCTCAGTTCCGGAAATCGCTCTGGCCAGATGAATATCCCATGCCTACTTCTGAGGGCCAACCCACCAAAAACCTAGGGATATGGTTTGACGAGAAGTTGAACTTCTCTACTCAGATCAAGAAGCTTGCCGGTCAGTGCTTCGGTACACTTAAATCCCTTAGAAAGTTTCTACCCTTCCTCCCTAGGGCAACATGGGAAACGGTTACCCGTGCTTTGATATCATCACGCATTGACTATGCTAATGCCCTGTACGTGGGCCTGCCGGGCTATCTCTTGAACAGACTGCAGGTAGTCCAGAATGCTGCTGCCAGGATTCTCCTTAATATCCCTATAAAGACCAGCGTGAGGCAACACTTGCGCGATCTCCACTGGCTGCCTGTGACAGAAAGAGTTAAGTTTAAATCTCTTGTCCTGGCACACTGAGCTCTGTATGGACATGGGCCTGTCTATCTGAGAAAGTGCTTCAGGTTTTATGTTCCTTCCAGACAGCTGCTTTCAGCAACGCAGCTTCTTGCCCACGTCCCGCGATTTCGCCTTAAGAGAGTTGGAGGGAGCTCTCTTGCTTTCAGGCGGCCTCAGAATGGAATTTGCTTCCCTTGGACCTCCACAGCATGCAGGACCCCAAGCTCTTCAGGAAGAGACTAAAGAAGTTTCTTTTTATCTAGTAGTCTTTTCCACCTTCCCCACCAGGTTCGCGCCGGGACACACTTTGAGTAGATGTGCGCGTTACAAATTCCATAAACCTAAACAAACATAAACATATTTCCAACAAATTCATTTGCTGGGCAGTAAGAAAAGGAAACTTGACTTACTCTACTGCAGGGAAGGGTGAAGTGATTAGGCAGGTAGGGTAGAGCTTTTGATATAGAATAGAGGGGTCACTACACTGATCATCGATTCGTAATCTTTGGCTTATTCAGTCAGTGTACTAGTTGAAGGAAGTCGAAAGGGAAATATCTGAACATGCGTAAAATAAATCTGTTATGGGAAACCATAAAATATATTTTGGAATCACTTCACATGGCTATAAATCAAATATGGCACATGCCAAGAATGGATTTTTCAATTTTTTGTAAGGCTGGGATGGAAGAACTTAGGAAGAAAAAAAAGGAGTGAAGTACTAAGAGGTGACTGAGTGGTTGAAGGGAAACACACTTTGTGTGTTGGTTTGCAATGCATTGAAGACTTTGTAAATGCTGCATTAACTGAAGCAGATGCACATTGCACAGCCAACACTGCAGTCCTGAAATGAACCATAGGTGGCAAAATGCCAAGGGGGCGGGGGGGACTGATGAATGATGGGTGGGATACATTTGCCTCACTTTATAAATAGTGAGCCAAGGGAGCGTTCCAAAAATAAAAAAAATACCCGCTGCTTTGAACCATAGCCTTGATAACCCTACATAAACAAAGTAACTGAAGTAGGTGAGCAGCATGCCCTTCTCCATGAGAAGAGCTGCCTTGCTTATTCATCCAAGTAATCAAAATATTCATTCATTCTTTCATTCTAATTCACCCATAGCCACCATGATTAAGCTTTACTTTCTCTCATCCAGTCTGTCACCAAAATTTCCAATCCATCCATTCAAAAACCACCCTTTCTTCCAACTATCCTTTTACCCATCCATCCCTTTACCCACCCAGCAAACTTTCACTCACCCACCCACCCTTTCACTCATATACCATTTTCCTTTCTTTTAGCCTTCTGTTCTTTCACATTTCCCTCTGGCTATCGACGTTCATTATGTGAGGTTTTGGTAAGTTGCAGATAGAAGAAGCCATAATAATTCAACCACTGCAACAGTTGGTAAAGCGGGGATTTCACGAGCACGAGTTGATGACGCCCTGGTACTAGCTAGTGAGTACAATAGTAATTGTCAATCAGCAAGCAATTATGAGCCATATGTATCAAAAAAGAGTTTTGCGATTCTCAAATTGCGATTTTTTTGCGAATCGCAATTAGAGAATCGCAAAATGCAATGTATGTAGGATTTGCTAAAAATTTTGCGAATCCTACATATTCCTTATTTGCGAATCGCAAATTGAGATTCGCAAATAAGGAATACCTTCCCATTCATTCCTATGGGCTAGGAGGCCCATAGGAATGAATGGGAAGACATTCTCAATTTGCGATTACCAATTAGAGAATCGCAAATTGAGAATGCAATTTCAAGGTTGCAAGGATGCCAAAAGGACACCCTGTTGCACCCTGAAATATGCATGTGTGCACATTTTGCGCACATACATGCCCTAAGGGCATGTATGTGCGACATATGGCACTTTTAAAAAATCAAAAAGTGCTTTTTTTAAAGAAAATCGCAAATTACCACCAACTTGAAGTTGGTGGTAATTTGCAATTCCTTAAGGCCAAATAGCAAATTTCTGGTGCTTCCAGAATTGCATTTAAGGAATCGCAATTTGCAATTCCTTAATTGCATTTGCAAAATAGAGAATCGCAAATTTTGCGATTCTCTATTTTGCTATGGCCTTTTGGGATGATACATCCCAAAAGGCTTTTTCCCATTTGCAAACGGGAAAAAGGCTTGATACATATGGCCCTATGTGACTTATCAGTGCCCATCACTGCATCCGCTTCCCCCCTCTTACTGAGTCTCCTCTTGCTTTGCACTACTTGAGCCAGCATTACTGGTGGTCTGTGTGGCTAAAATAAAACATTATACATAATATTTTAGATGCAAGATACGTCTCCCTTTAATTTTTCCAGACAAACAAATACAACCACAATACATCACTACAGTTTGGTTAGCACACCAGTATCTTCTAACAAAAATATTACTCTGGGCATTTTGTTGGTTGACAATGTTAGACAAGCCTGGGGTGGATTAATGGTCAATGAAAGACATATAGTGTTGGTTGGCAAAAAATGTGTTCTTCTTAGTCTTACTCTTACAGTAACACAAGATATATAGGAGAGAGGGAAAGATTACCAACAAAGCATAAGATAACTGAACTAGAGACCGGAAAAAGTCAGCTACCAAAAAAAGAAAAACATGTAATATAAGGGAATAACAGATAATGCAGGGATAACAGCACTAGGACTTCCTAAAGTCACAGGACACTACCCATGTGGACATTGCAGTGTATGTCACCTCACAACAGCCACAAAAGAAGTGGACCTAGGCCTACGCATCCCCTGGGAACTATGGAAGCTGAGTAATTAAAACACAAAATAAGTAGTCTACTTGATCACCTGCCCATGTAATTTGAAATACATTGGGATGACTACTAGGAAAGAAAGCATAAGAATCAGTGAGCATGGAAGTACCATACGCAGCAGATGCAACTGTACCAAAATGGCGGAACATCTTCTCTCAACTAAACACACAGTAAATGATCTAAAATGGATTGTCCTAGAACAAGTAACAGCAGAAACGAGGAACGCAGAAAAATCTTGTACGAAAAAGAACAAAGATGGGTTAACAAACTCTCCATCCATATTAATGGTCTGAATGATGAAATACCTATTATATATTATAAGAAATTTTGTCATACCAATAGACACACATGAGAAGTCCACACTCTCATACTACACATTGTATATGGGTCCTGATCCATACACTTTAGATTCAAATGCCGGAAAATCGAGGGTTCAATTCTTAGACTTTGTGATTGCTATACGGGCTCAGAACACACCCGTTATCTAGTGTTGAAACATGCCAGGTCAAGAGGATATAGACCATGGTCCTAAGCGATCTACGCTACACACATAATGGACCAAGTACCGGCCCCCATAAAACCGGACAGACCCAGGACCTTTCTTTGTCCTTTTTTGATATGAATAAATACTCTATTACACCTTTACCCCCCAAAAAACAGACATATTCTACCATCTTTTTGATCAACAATAACATCCAGGTGCTCTCATTGCAGACACTGTAGTTTTCATCCCCAGGGCCATGGCCCAAACTACACTTCCCGACAGTCAATGGGACGGGTAGCTGAAAAACACGCCATACTAGACGCGCAATTGAATAAAGACAGCAACGAGAAGGAGCCCACGCTTGTAACGGTATCCATGACAACGCATCCCGTAAAGAAACTAGCAGAGTGTGACGAAATGGTCATGAGACACAATACGTCACCATAACAGAGAGGTATGACACCAGGTCAGTAACATTTGGGGAAACAGGGAGGTCGACACGGCGGAAGCGTCCTCTTGACGAAGTAAGTAGGATCTACCCCATTAAAACCCCAAGACCACCACACCACCCAAAACGATCTAAATGGAATACTAAACAACGGATACTCTACTATTTTTTATATATTTTTTCCAGAGTGTGACTACAGGGACCGTCCTCCCCTGTTCACCCCATGATGTCTTAACAATATTTAAGCCATGTAGGTGATCTATGTGTTCACGTTTATCTGTCTTTGTGGTTCACCTTGAAAGTCTTGTAAAGTGTATGCGCCTATGTATGTTTTACCAACTTATCACTCAATGGAATGCGGTGAGTTTCATTATTATGTGGCACGATTGTTATTGCACTATAATACATGCCACAATTTTGGAGACATCGATTATCGAAATGTCTACCAATTTGTCCTCTAACACATATTTTTCTTTCAGCAATGGCCATACCGGAAAGGGTCCATCAAGTATGGTCTGTATTTCACGTGCATGCTTCATACAATATTGAACTGAGAGCATAAAGATAGGTTTACTAAACCTTGCGGACGCAGGGTAAAGATACCAAGCAAGGTCCTGAGGCAAGCCGCCTGACCCTTTATGGGCAAACGAACGGCTGAAACATGTCAACCTATAGATGTTAAAGGATCATAGTATCATGAAATACATCTGATTGATTTTAATCTTGCCATAGACCTCGCTCATTAAAATAGGATTATAGGATCTATAGGCATTTTAGACACACCTAACTCCCTCCATATACCTCTATAGAGCTCCGCTTACAAACGCATAGAGCCCACCCAGTCACATTAGGTGGTCTGGGTGTGGGTCCAATGATGAAGCAAGCCACAGGGTGGTACCTGTGGGTGAGGATCCAAAAACATATATAAAAGCTTATATCCAAGATATGTGGCGCGGGCACTAATTTACCTGGGTGCTATCCACACACTTGCTTGTGATATTCGAACAATTTACATGTACCACGATACAATAGGTGGTATAGAGGACCGATTTGGGTGCACCCTCCCTTTTTGTGATTTAGAATTTAGAGTTTGGGAAGTTGAGGGCCCACCTGGACAAAAAAGCCTTCTCACTCCTAGGTTTTTGATGGATAACAGGAATGAAACAAAAATTTAATCCATTGCGCTTTGCACAAGTGGGTTCGTATCCCATCCTCATCGCCACGTGGAGGGAAGACAGCAGGTAAGGGTGTTGCGGAAACTTTATTTCTCACCAGCAACACCAGCCTCCAGGCTGCAACTACCATCCTGAAACCCAGCACCAAGATTCCAGTACCCCAAGATTCTACCCTAAACCCACAACAATCCTAATACCCAACAATAGGGAAATAATAATAATAAATAATAGGACTTACTTAGCAGAGCCCTCTGCAGTGGCGCTGGTGGTCGGTGCCTCCTGCTGACCAGCTACTCCCAGACCCTCTGCAATGTCCCTCTTCTTGCCTTTGGGTGGTGAATAGATTAGTGATTCAGTTAATCTCCACAAAATTATTATGACAGGCAAACACGGTCACATAATTGTACTTCTCTAAAACAGATAACCTATTGTACTAGTTCCGAGCCTATTGACTATTGTTGAGTTGCACATACTAATCCTAAAATCCCTATTCCAAATTTCCTTAACAAAAACTACATTTGGAATTAATGCATTGCAGTGAATGATCTTCGATTCTATTCTCACTTCTCAACCCCCTTGATGGACCAACTCAGTATCTCTTTTTTGCAATTCATAGATGCATACTACACATCGATGTTAGCTTGGAACTGTATGAGCTACATAAATAACGTTAAAGAGAGAATGCTAACTCACTGTTATCACTGAATCACTATGGTGACAGGAGGACAGTCTGCAATGGCTTCTTAATTAATCAGCCAAAGCGAGCACCAATGAAGAATACGATTAGGTAGCGCTGAGCACCTGGCCAGCAGAGACTAAAAACTGGATCACATAATAATAATATATATTCTTAACGTAAACTAAAAGTAACTTACCTCTGAGTGTGAGCTGCTATTCAGAAAAAAAAGTTAGCATTGTAGAAACGCAACAAATAATTAATACTTACCACGCCCAGGAATCTCGGCATCGAGCAGGTCCTGCTACTAGTCAAGAATATCCACCCAGTGGTGCTTCAGCTGCTGGATGGTTCCCTGAACCTGGCTGGTACACCGCACGCACCGGCGTACCCTCCCCAAGTGTAGCTGACACTCCCGCAGGGGGTATCCACTGCCGGGCCGGCTGCCAATATTTAGAAAAAACAAGAGCGACCCATATGTCCTTGCGAACTGGGTATTGCTATGAGCAAAGAACAATGTTCACAAGGAACTCATTTACCAAAAATAATACAAATACTGCAAGAAGGTATAACTTGCTTGAATTAATCAAAGACAAAAACAAGTATGTAAAATAAGACCTTAATTAAATTCAGTCAGAACAATATTACATAGATTTTAAAAAGCCCACACGACAGTCTATCAAAGTCGTACTCACTTCATCCGAAATGAGTATAGTTTATTTTGCAATCACAATAGTTACCACAAACAGTATTTCCTAAAATACGAAGTATTTACACTATAAACAGTTTATAGGTGATTTGGTGAACCCCAGTGAAGTGACCATAACCTAACGGTGGTGTAAAAATTAAGTGAAAAAAGTAGGGGGAGAGAAGGTTATTGGTAGTAACACAAAAGAGGAGCTTTCCACAATTATAATATAGTAGATTGTGTTTTGTTTTTCACAGGCTCTCTCTTTGTTAAAGTCGACGACGTTTCGACCCTCTCGTGATGCGGGGTCTCTTCAGGACAGGAATTCTGGGGACTAATGGAGGGAGAGTGTCAGATAATGCTAAGGAAATACAGTAGGAGAGAGATGATGTGGGCATAACAATATGGACAATGGCGAGCAGCAGCTTACCATTGTTAGCACATGGTGTGCCAAGTCTGGATGTCTTCTTGGGTAAAAGCTGGCAATTCCAAGGTTGTACCTGTTAATGATACGTATGGTGGCTATTAGGGCATATAGCCATCTGTAATTATGGTGACTGTAAATCATAGGTGGTGAATGAGGAGGCTTACCAGGAGTCAGAAGGACTAAGTATAGCGTACAGCACACGTGTGGCGATTCCTATTGGTGAAATGCAGGGAAGGTAGCCGGTTCAGCAACCTTGCAGGACCCAATGATAGGACTAGGATTCACCCGTTATGTAAGCGAGTAGTATAATCACTTTGTTCCTCCAGGGAATCTGAAGTAAATAAGGGCATAATTTTACCATTTACTAATCACACCGCGTTTCAATATGAATGATTGCAACACAGTGGTAACAAGGTAAACTCACCCGATATGACTTTGGTGATGAGTAATTTAATTACTTGAATCTCACCCATCACGAACTGTAGGGTTAAAATGAATCGGAGTTATGCAATGCTCAACCCGCAATACAGGAGCCCAACTAAAAGCACGGATAATTAATTCTCCTGTACTTACTGTTAGTCGTGCAGTGGTGCGCTCTGGAATCTAACCTGTCACGGGGACGCGTACCGAGGAATGAGAATTAAAGCGCGTGTGCAGGGGCCTGCAATCTGGCGGCACATGTGCAGTGCAGTACTGCTCTATGATACACATCCCAATGCGGGGCCATCATTGAACAGGAAAAAGGAGTGTAAAGAGGGATGTACACTAGTGCCGATACAAAATTGGGCGAGGCTAGTCCTACATTGAGATGAATTAAGTAACAGGAGCATTGAGTTAATAGTTCCATAAAGTGAGGTGATGAATACGGTAAATTATTTCACGGAAGCATAGTACAATTAAAAATGTGGCGGCCATTGTAAAGGAGGGATAGGCACTAGTACAGTAGGGATAGAGCTCGTGCCACGATGAGGTAAAGTATTCACAGGAGCGTATTACAATTCATTACAAGGAATAAGGTGATCAAGTAGTATAATTGCGATGAAATTAATTACAGGAGCATTTTGTACATATATACATAGCGTAAAAGTGGATTCGAATAATCACTCTAATACAAGGAGTAAGGTGATCAAATTGTATAAATGCGGTGAATATTATACATATATTACTGGTATTTATTTTCCTCCATAACTGTACTTTTGCCCCCTCGCGCCGTCCCCTTCTCCCGCTTCCCGCCACTGCTGTCCCGGCCCCTCCCCTCTACCCGTGCCCGTTTCCCGCCTCCCAGCTGAGCGTCCCTCCCCTCCCCTATTTAATGCAGACCGCTGTGCGGTCGCGCCGCTGGCGCGCCGAAGGCACGCCTAAGGCAAGCCCGTCTGTGCCCGTCCGCGCCCGTCCGCGACCCGAATGCTACCAGCGCCAGGAACCCTGGCTTCCCCAGGTCCCACCGCTACGACTCTACCATCCTCAATGCACTCAATCCCGGAAGACACACCAACTGAGTAAGATCCTCTCCGAACACCACCCAAGGAGAGTTCTCATGCAGAGCCTGCCGCAGATCCTTCACCGTCGACAAGACCCCCACTACCTCCGAAGGCCTGCCTGACGCACGCACAACTGACACCCTGACTTGCATCCTCCTCAACGTGCGCTCCCTTCACTGACACGCCGTAGAGATCTGGGACCTGATTGACACAATCTCGCCCGACGTCGCCTTCTTCACTGAAACCTGGACCAACGCCACCTCCGGCCCCGATATCGCCACTGCCATCCCCGACGGCTACAAAATCCAGAGAAAGGACCGCCCCTACCGCCCAGGAGGACTCGTCATCGCTCACAAGATCCGCCTCTCCACGTCAAGCACGAGCGACCCCCACTCCAACATAGAACATCTCAACTTCCAGATCCAGACTGGCCCCAGGACCACGCTAAGGGGCACCCTCATTTACAGACCGCCGGGACCTCGCACCCAGTCCGCAACCTCCATAGCCGAGCTCACCGCACCCTATCCAATCACCTCCACGGACTACATTCTACTCTGGGACCTGAACTTCCACCTCGACAACCGCACCGACCCGACACCACCGCTCTCCTCGACAACCTCGGACTGAAGAAGCTGGTCAACACGCCCACGCACAGAGCTGGACACACCCTCGACCCTATCTTCGCGGGAGGAACAAACATCAGGTTAAGCCAGACCACCCAGCCTCTCTGGACTGACCACCACTGCGTCCATTTTACATTCAACACCACCACCGCACCCAAGCCCACCCCGTGACCACCACAAAGAAACTGGAGCAAGGTCACAGAGGAACTCCTCACCACCACCCTCCTCCAAGACCCCCCCCAGCACCACGATCGACACCAACTCCGCAGCCACAGAACTTCACCGCTGGATCTCCCGCTGCACCGACAAACTCGCACCGCTCCGACACCCCGCCAAACAACGCCCGCTGAAGGCCTCCTTGTTCACCACTGAACTACAGGAAGCCAGACGCTCTTGCAGACGCCTAGAGAAATCCTGGCGAAACCAGAAAACGACGGAAGCACGGAACAACCACAGGAGTGCCCTGACGGAATAACACCAGCGCATAAGGGAAACCAAACGGACCTTCATAAGAGACAAAGTCCAGACCAACGCAACCAACGCCAAGGAACTGTTCAACGTCATACAGCAGTTCACAAAACCCCCCAGCGAAGCCACGGACGTCGCACCTTCCCAGCAACTCTGCGACAAGCTCAGCTCTTACTTCCACCTGAAGATCAAGGCTCTCTACGACAATTTCAACGAACCAATGCTGGACAACAATGTCCCCCCCAACGCTGCCGACAGGCCAACCATCATGACCTGGAACCCCGCTACCATCGAACACATCACAACTACCATGCAGAAAACCCACTCAGGAGCCCCCACGGACCCCTGCCCACTGCACATATTCCACAGGGCCGCTGCCGCCATCGCACCCGAACTGGGATGGACCATCAACGCCTCCTTCATGTCCGGCATCTTCCCAGACGACTGGAAACGGGCAGAGGTAAAACCCCTCCTCAAGAAACCCACGGCCGACCCAACGGACCTGAAAAACTACCGGCCCATCTCTCTCCTCCCCTTCGCGGCCAAAGTCACTGAGAGACTCGTGAACGCCCAGCTGACCACCTTCATCGAAGAGAACTCCATCCTAGATGCCTCCCAGTCTGGATTCCGCAGCAACCACAGCACCGATACCGCTCTCCTCGCCGCCACCGACATCCGCTTGCTACTCGACCAGGGACACACCGCAGCCCTCATCCTCCTAGACCTCTCCGCAGCCTTCGACACCGTCTCACATCGCACCCTCGCAGCCAGACTTCACGACGCAGGAATACAAAGAACCGCCCTCGACTGGATCCGATCCTTTCTCTCCAGCAGAACCCAGAGGATCAGACTCTCTCCGAACCCACCGATATCAACTGCGGAGTACCCCAAGGCTCATCTCTCAGCCCCACGCTCTTCAACATCTACATGGCCCCCCTCGCCGCCATCGTCAGACAGCATGGGCTCAGCATTGTATCCTACGCCGACGACACCCAGCTCATCCTCTCACTCACGAAGAACCCCGAAGACACCAGACTCTGCTTCCAGGAAGGAATGAAGAACGTGGCAGCCTGGATGAAAGACGGCTGCTTGAAGCTCAACTCGGAGAAGACCGAGGTCCTCATCCTCGGATCCTGCAACCCCGCCTGGGACAACACCTGGTGGCCCTCCGCCCTCGGGAATCCACCCACTCCTACTGACCACGCACGCAACCTCGGCATCATCCTCGACTCTTCCCTCTCCATGAACCGCCAGATCAACGCAGGTCGCCTCCACTAGCTTCAACTGCCTGCGCATCCTCCGCAAAACTTTCAAGTGGATCCCCCCGACTGCAGAAAGACCGTCACCCACGCACTCATAACCAGCAGACTGGACTACGGCAACGCCCTGTACACCAGAATCAACAGAACTCTACTACACAGACTCCAGACCATCCAGAACGCCGCTGCCAGACTCGTCCTCGGAACTCCGCGTCACGAACACATGACCCAACACCTGCGAGACCTCCACTGGCTCCCCGTCGAGAAAAGGGTCACCTTCAAACTCCTCACCCACGCCTACAAATCCCTCTACAACATCGGACCCAAATACCTCAACGAGAGAGTATCCTTCCACGTACCCAAGAGGAACCTCCGCTCCGCCAACCTCGCCCTGGCAGAGGTCCCCCACAGAAACAGAACAGGCGGGAGAGCTTTCTCCTACCTCGCAGCCAAGACCTGGAACGAGCTCCCCGTAAACATAAGACGCTCGCCAACCCTGCACACCTTCAGGAAGGACCTCAAGACCTGGCTCTTCGACTGATCCGGAGCTGCACCCCCCGCGCCTTGAGACCCTCACGGGTGAGTAGTGCGCTTTATAAACCCCTTGATTGATTGATATATGCATAATGTGAATGTGGATTAGAATATCATTCTGATACCAGGATAATAGTCAACAGATACCGATCCTCTGAAGATCACAAAAATAGAAAACGTATAATTATACGACTATTCATCCATTTTGCATGTAATTACAGTTCACACACAGGTTGCAGAACCCAGTCTGCTTGGACATTCAGAATCTATTTACACATTTGTAACACAAGGAATAGATCTGAGTATATACATGTATTGACAGGATATTATTGTGGTAGGTTCTATGTACGTATAAGGACACGGAGAGAGGTGTGATGAGGAAGGTTGGACTATTAAGGCTCAGTGGCTAGCCAACAGTTAGTCTCAATTGCACTGACAGCCCTTAATGTAAACTGATGAACCTACGCCATTCCTCTAGGTTGTTTAACCCATTTCTAATGGAGTCACATTTTTCGATCCATTTACACTCTAGAGATTGTAAAATGAGTGAGATGTTACCACCCCTAGGGGGTATTTTGGCTTTTTCAATCACTTGCCATTTTAGGTCGTCAGCAGTGTGGGATTTGTCCTTGTAGTGCTCTACTAAAGGGGGCATTCTCTACTTGGCAACGTATTCTGCTACGATGCTGGCCAATGCGGGTTTTCACTGGTTGGGTGGTCTGTCCAATATATATCAAACTACAGGGGCACCAAATGCAGTAGATAACATTGGGCGTTGCACAATTTGTCAGATCACGTAGTGACATTTTTATGTTCCCATGAGTAAAATCTTTAGTGTCAAAAGTGTGATCACAGGCTACACAGCTTCCACATTTAAAAATGGGGAGGTGACGCTGCACACAAAAAACTAGTGCTGCCACCTCCTCCTCACTGAAGATTGCCCGGGGCTGTACACCTGGGCGGCGGCACCGCCCACAAGGTAGACAACCCTCTGCCATGGCGCTGGGTGGGGTAAACAAAGATGAGAAAAGAAGAAACAGGAAGGAAAGGAAAGAAGAAATAAGGAAGTAAGGGGAAATATAAACAAAATAGAAAAAGTCACGAAAAACACCCAAAATTGTTTTAAAAAAACCATAAAATACACAAACACAAAGACACACATTAATATAATAAATAAAAATGAGAGGTAGATAAGTTTGATAGGGGGAGGATTAAAGAGGGATTGAAAATTAGGCCCAGCACCATAACAGAGTAGAAAAACAAGATGGCCGCACCCACACGAACCACGTGGAGCCGTTCGCGCGTGATTTGGAATGCGAGGATGCACATGAGAACCGCATGGTGCAGTTCGCATGTGATTTGGAACGTGAGTGCGCACTCTGCTTTACACATGGCAACGCGAAAGGGCATCCGGCAAACTCCGCCCGCACGTGGAACTCCGCGTAGCGCAACTGAGGTTTTTAGCCACTCCACGGAGAACTGCATAGCGCAACTGCACAAACTCTGCCCGGGTGTAGTTTACCCAAGCATGTGGTGTCTGACAAGGGCACCAACTTCATGTCTGCTTATATGCAGTCAATGTGGAAGGAGTGTGGGGCAACCTACAAGTTCTCCACCCCTTACCATCCACAAACCAATGGGCTTGTTGAAATGTTCAACAAGACCCTGAAGGTCATGATTAAAGGCTTGCCTGAGGCCTTGAGGCGTAAGTGGGACATCCTCTTGCCATGGTTTCACTTTGCCTACAGGCAGGTACCACAGAAGGTAGTGGGCTTCAGTCCCTTTGAGCTGCTGTTTGGACTCCCTGTCAGAGGACCTTTGAGTTTGGTGAAAGAAGAGTGGGAGCAAGCTCCCAGGAAGATTCCCCAGGCTGTAGTGAGCTACATGCTGGCCTTCTGAAGCTAAATGGATAAGTTGTGGAAGCAAGCTTCATACTACTTAGAAGCCAGTCAGTATGTGATGAACCAGTGTTACGACCAAACGTCTACCACTGGGGAATTGCAACCTGGGCAGAAAGTGTGTGTGATGGAAACTGTGGAGCCTAGGGCCCTCAAGGACCACTAGTCTGGGCCCTATGAGGTAGTTGAAAGAAAGGGTGAGGCCACCTACCTGATGGACCTCAAGACCCCTAGACACACCGACAGGGTGTTCCATGGAAACTGCCTCAAACCCCACTTTGATAGGTCTGAGCACATCATGCTGTTGGTGACAGATGGAGAAGAGGAAGAGGAGAGTGAACCTCTCCCTGACCTCTTAGTCTCTAAGGAGAAAGATAGATCAGTGGAGGGAGTAATCCCTTCCTCCAGTCTGACTCCTGAACAGCAGAGGGGCTTCTGCCAAGTACTGGGGCAGTACTCCTCTGTTTTCCCTCATCCCTGGGACTACCCATCTGTGTACCTATGGTGTGGACACAGGAGACAACCTTCCTGTCAAGAACAAATCTTACAGGTTGCCTGACATGGTGAGGGACGGCATTAAGGAAGAGGTTTCCAAAATGCTGGAGTTGCGGATGGTTAAACCCTTTGGTAGCCCCTGGCCCAGTCCTGCAGTACTGGTACCAGAAGCTGCCCCACTGGGCACCCCACCTGACCTCAGGTTTTGTGAGGACTATAGAGGGCTCAATTCAGTCACCAAGACTGATGTTCATCTCATCCCCCGAACTCATGAGCTGATTGACCGATTAGGGGCTGCCCAGTGCTTAAGTATCTTTGTTCTTAAATCAGGGTGCTGGCAGATCACCCTAACAGAGGGAGCAAAGTAGAGGGTAGCCGCCTTCACTCCAAAGGGCCACTATCAGTTTAGAGTGATGCCCTTTGGACTCAAGAATGCCCCTGCTACCTTCCGGAGGTTGGTGAACCAGGTCCTTGCTGGTATGGAGGCCTTCAGTGCTGCCTATCTGGATGACACAGCTGTCTTCAGCTGGAAGGATTCACCTCCAGTAAATGCTTCAGGCTCCTCAGCAGGCAGGCCTGACTATCAAGTCCAGTAAGTGCCACATAGGGCAGGGGTCTGTGGTGTACTTGGGACACCTGGTGGGCTGGGCTGAGGTGCAGTCCCTCCAGGCCAAGAGAGACTATCATGGCCTGGGAGCCTTCGAAACCCAGACTGAGGTAAGAGTATTCTTGGGCCTTACTGGGTACTATAGGAGGTTTGTCAAGTGATATGGTACCATTGTTGCCCCCTTGACAGAGCTTACTTCTAAGAAGCAGCCCAGAAATGTGATTTGAAAAGAGGCATGCCTAAACGCATTTGACTCCCTTAAGCATGCCATGTGCACAGCCCCTGTGGACAAGGCCCCTGACTTCTCCAAGGAGTTTATCGTTCAGACAGATGGTATAAGGGCAGTACTTTCACAACTTAATAAAGAGGGCCCAGACCAACCTGTAGCCTTCATTTCCTGGAGGTTACTTCCCAAGGCACAAAGGTGGAGTGCTATTATTATTATTATTATTATTATTATTATTATTATTAAGTATTTGTAAAGCGCCTGGCTACCCTTAGGCATCCCCGCGCTGTCAGTGACAAGAAGAGTCGGAAGGCATGCTGATTATGGCAGATTCTGAAACAGCCAAGTCTTCAACTGTTTACGAAAGGTAAGATGGTGTGGGGTGGAGCGCAATTGAAGCGGGAGGGCGTTCCAGAGCTTGGCTGCGTTATAGGAGAACATGCGGACCCCGGATCGCACTCTTAATTTTTGGGACCGCTGCCAAAAATTGATCTGCAGACCGAAGACGTCTCATTGAGTGGTAAAAGGCCACCAGAGATTGATCTATCTTGGGACCTGTTCCCCATAGCGTTTTATGAGCTATGCACAGAGCTTTGAACTTGATCCGCTCTGTTATCGGCAGCCAGTGAAGTTTTTTTAACACAGGCTTCACTGACTCACCGTGGGGCACAGGCCAGAGCAGTCTAGCTGCACAATTTTGTATTGAGAGAGAAGCTTTTGCTGTGGTCTGGGCACTGAAGTTGAGACCATAGTTGTTTGGTACTCACTTCCTGATTCAGGCTGACCACTGGCCCCTCAGGAGGCTCATGCAAATGATGGGTGAGAATCCAAACCTGTTGAGATGGTCAAGTTCCCTACAGGGTATGGATTTCAGGGTGGAACACAAACCAGGGGTAGACCACGCCAATGCTGATGGTCTATCCAGGTTTTTCCGCCTTGGTGCTGAGAACTCCCTAGAGGTTTGGTAGCTCTCCCCTCTTTCAGCTGAAAGGAAAATGTTAGACCTGCCAGCCTTAGGGTGATCTTCCCCCCAGCTTTTTGCCTGCTTTTTTCCTTTTTTTGCTGATTTGTTGTGTTGGCCTTGGGACTCTGAGCATTTTACTACTGGTGACCAGTGCTGAAGTGCATGTACTTCTCCCCCAAACATGGTAAAATTGGTGTATACACAATTGGCATATTTGTTTTACTTGTAAGTCCCTTGTAAAGTAGTATGCCATATGCCCAGGGCCAGTAAATTAACTGCTAAATTAACTGCTACTAGTGGACCTGCAGCACTGATTGTACCGCACAAGTAGCCTATTAAACATGTCTCAGGCCTGCCACCGCAGAGCCTGTGTGTGCAGTTTTACTGCCACTTCTACTTGGCATTTAAAACCTTTTGTCAAGCTTTAATCCCCCTTTTACTACACATATGTTACCCCTAAGGTAGGCCCTAGGTATCCCATAGGGCAGGGTGCTGTGTGTAAAAGGTAGGATATGTACTTTTAAGTTTTGCATGTCCTGGTAGTGAAAAACAGCCAAATTTGTTTTTCACTACTGTGAGGTCTCCTCCTCTCCTAGGTTAACATTGGTAATTCCTGGGGGCGTGGCCAGGAACATGGCCGGATAGACGCATCTGCCGGAGCTCCGGCAGCCCGTACACAATCCTGTTTAAATACTGACCCTTCGAACACCTACTGAGCCCTGAGGTGCCGTCGCTATCTTCATATACAAGCCGGGCAATTTTTGAGCCGACCCGCTGTCTCCTACGACAAGCGACTGTAAAGTTATACAAGATCTCAAAGCGTGACTCCACAAAATGGCGGATCGAGGAGACTAAGCGAAGGCACTCACCCGATAGAGAGGAGGGAAGTGGCATCTGGCTCCCTGGGCTCCGTGTGGCGGCTCCGCTTGCCGAGGTGCATCCCTGGTCCCGTGCCCGAGGTTATGACTACCAGCAGTGGCGACTGAACACCTTGAGGAGACCAGCAGTGTACGTATCGGCCCACACACAGGCGAGAAATAAGAAGCCGGAGGCCAGGTAATCTCTCTCCTGAGGCGGAGACCCGGAAGCCCAGGAGGAACGAGACGACGAGCCCCGCAACCCTGCGAGACCTGCTCGGGGTGGAGGACGAGACCGTCTACGTGGCCTCCCGGACTCCCCTGAGGCAAAAGTGACTGACACAGCGGCGTCCCGGGGTGGGAGAGCAGGCCTGAGGCCCCGGCACGTGGGCCGGTCCCTTCCCCCGGCTGTTCCCGATTGTGACCGGGAGCTAAGGTGAGCGACCCAGGACGGGAAATTAAGTCAACACGGCAGCGGCGGAGGGGACCACTGGGAAGCCGGGCCCCCGCCATATGTGGAACCGAGGAGAGAGGAGGAAAACATACAAGCAAAAACCAATGGGGGAAAAATATATAATAAAAAAAAAAAAAGGGAAAAAATAAATAAAAATAAAAAAAGGGACAAATTGAAACACAGGCTCTTTATCAATGCGGATTATGAAGGGGTGATAAGACATAAAGACAGGAGGCCCAGGAGAGGCGAAGGAGTGACCTGCTCCTGGAAGGGGACACAAAGTGAAGCCGCCATTTAAGTGAAGAAAACGGTGTGCTGGGAGATACGGACTTTGTGAGACTGGGCTCGGGTTCCCACTTGTGCCAAAAGGAGAACCTACATAAGGGGTACGAAGAGGGAAGCGGATTTCTCACCCAAATAGCGCTCTGGGCCCCCTGGAACCAGACAAATGCTTTGATAAATATAGGTCCCATTTGACCTAGTAGCGGGACAGAGCCACCCAGTAACAGGAAGGGCCCCCCCCATAGCAGAAGGATTTTATTGCGCTCTGGAGAGAAAATACGACTTCCACACCCTCAGGAGGAAAGCTAGGCAAGGCCTCCAACCTAGTGACAAAAGACGGGTGGCCTCAGGTCCTCACCTAAAAAACAAATCGCAAAGAGAACTAAGATTCAGAAAATATTGGAACCCCCATGGGATAAGATTCTGGAATAGATAGGTACTCTCTGGTTAAGTCGGCGTGCGCCACCAAAGCACAAGAACTGTATGAGAACCCTAGACTATGGACAACTAACGAATGACTAAAGAAGAGGAGGGTTAATTGTACGTGTCATACAAGGCTACGCTTCTAAAATATTCTCCGCATCACATAATCCCCATGAGAGGAGAGTGGGGAACAGAGAGACATCGCTAAACACGAACAGAGGTATCGAAGAAAGGAAGTCTTCGGTGGTGGCTTTACAACAAGACGAGAAGCTCCACCGAAGTTGGGAATTGCTCTTCATCTGGGTGACTCTCTACCCATGACTGCCACTGAAGGCCTACCGCATATGCCCTTCTTCACTATCCAGATCGTAGCACCAGCGTGACACAGCAGATACCAAACACAAGAGCTAGACACATAAAAATACCTAAAAGCAGTAACCCTACTACGGAGTTCTCTCGTACTGGACCTCAAGCACCTATTGACTACTGATGGCAATTAAAGTTAGAAAAGAAAAGGGGGAGAAGAAGTGGCAGAAATACTAGTGGGTCACCCCAACCCCGGCTGGTCCATGATGGCGAGAGACAAAGAACCAAGAATGCAAAAACAAGGTTAAATGAACAAATATACCAAATCGTTACCCCCACCTCCGGAGACAGAAGGCGAGCCCCAGGGACCGCCGGATAATGCAGCCCTGCTTCAGGCTATACATGCCTCAAGGGAAGCCATTGAGGGGGGATAGCTGAAATATGATCAGAAGTGACCATGTTGCGCCAAGACATGCGTAATGTCTCAGACAGAGTGACAGAAACTCGGACCTCGGAGGTCGAGGACACATCATGGAGCCTTAAGGCTCCAGCTTGCAGGCAGTGATGAAAGAGGTGACATGGAAAATGGATGACACTGAAAACAGGGCAAGGAGAAATAACCTACGCTTCATAGGACTACCGGAGGGAGAAGAGGGCTTGGACCCAGAAGCCTTCCTTTGGACATGGCTTAAGGACTCCCTCCTGACAGATAATTTTTCACCTTGCTTCATAATCGAACGAGCCCATAGAATGCCAGCCCGAGACCACCTCCTGGAGCCCTCCCGAGGCTGCTGATAGCTCGCTTTCTGAACTTCCAGGATCGGGACCTGATCCTCAGAGTCACGGCGAACGGGTGAACTTAAACACGCAAATGCAAAAATCATGATTTTCCCCGACTACTCACGTGAGGTGCAGAGGCGCACTTTTGATGCAGTCAAAGTAAATCTCAGGGCCTTGCAACTCCAGTACATGCTACTTTTCCCAGCCAAACTGATGATCCTTTTCCAGGGCAAATCCTATTCCTTCCAAACCCCAGAAGAGGCGTGGGCCTGGATCAAAGAGCGCCCCCCTCTGAGACGAGATGAGGAAAACCGCCTCTATGTCTGAAAGCACCCAGAGTAGAGCGATGCCAAAACAACAAAGGGAAAAAAGGAGGCGCATCCCAGTAGGTCTCCATAGAACCCGCTTGGGGACACCAATGCAGAAGACTCCCTCTGCAGTCGCGAGAGGACAGAGATCAGACTCCAAAGGAGACTCCACTCAAGCCAAAGCCAGTAAATTATGCCCCAGCCAGCGGGTCGGACCCAACTCTGATCTCTCGGATAAAGAATACCTTGCTGACACGGATAGTGATCATCCGCTGTTGAGAAACATTACTTGTCTAGAAAATTCGGACACGGAGTAGAGAAAGTCAGAGATGCTGCATCAACGACAAGACATGGTGGGCGAAGAAGGACGAGACACAGGCTTAGCTGCCGGAGGAACAGCAGAGACCAGCTGAGAAGCCCCCCAGACATCAATGTACTCAGCTCGGTTGAGCAAAAGACTCTCGAGAAACCTATATCCTTTTGACTTGTCTGTGTGATAAAATAAGATAGATAGGGGAAGGGGTGGGACTACAGACCTTTCAAGCTATACCTACGCCAAGTTGTCATGTTGACGGTTTGGGAAATGGGCGTGGGGAGTGAGTTGAGAATATCGGGAATAATACGTAGACTAGTGGATAGAGGTTTTTTCTTTTTTTATTCAGTCAGTGGTGGGGGAACTAGAGTCATAGGCAGGAATAAGGGAGAAGGGATAGGAGATGGGGCCCCTCCAAACGTGAAGGGAAAGAAAGGACAAGCAGAGAATGGGTGAAGACAAATATACGGCCCGGACGTGTAATGTTATTGGATTGGGAAGCAGGATCAAGAGAGGGCTAGTAACCAAATACCTTAAGAGACTCAAGCTAGACATTGTCTTCTTACAGGAGACCCACCTGATGGGAACACATTGCAATTTTTTAGGTAGAGGTATGTACACTACGCTCGCACATGCGGGTTTTTCTTCCGGAGCAAGAGGAGTGGTGATCTTAATTAAGAAAACACCTCCCTTTCGCATTACCAAAACCTGGAATGATTCAAATTGAACCTTTGCTGCAGTTCAGGGTACATGTGGACGGAAGGAGCTGACCCTTATTAGTATATATGCTCCACCGCAGCTGCAAGCCCAGATATTAGACGCTGTAGCCAAAATCCTGCTAGAATCTGACCCCTCCTCGCATATAATAGGGGGGGATTTCAATGATGTATGTGACCCGTCTTTAGACCGCATAGGCACTGGGACCCACATCCCTACACCCCTGGCCGAATTCACAAACTCCTTGGGACTAACGGATCTCTGGCGCCAACATCACCTGACTAATCGCACATATTCATACTTCTCTGGTGCACACAACGTTTTCTCTAGGCTTGATTATTTCTTTGCGCCTGCCGGGGAGATTAGGAACATAGCAAAGGTGGAATATTTGGCGAGAGGAATATCAGACCATTCGCCACTCTGGCTAATGATAGGAGGGAGGCAGAACGTAGAATGGAGATTCAATACATGGGAAATAAGTGACAAAAACCTGCGGGGAGTAATTAAAACGGAGACCAATCTTTACTTTAGTGAAAACGAGGGCACGGTGTCCTCGGTGACAACCCTATGGGAAGCTTATAAAGCTGTTCTAAGGGGTAAAATACAGGATGAGATAGCGCGAAAGAGGCGTGAAAAGATCCAACAATTAGAGGCGCTGGAAAAAAAGCTCCTGCAACTTGAGTTAGACGTAGACCCAGAGGTAGACACGGCCCAGATGCGTCAGATAGCACTTACATGTAGGGAACTTCAGGCATTGACGGAAAGGGAGGTACCAACGCAAATTCAGGCCTCACATCATCGACTATATGAGTCGGGAAACAGGGCAGGAAAACTACTGGTCTGGCTAGGCAAGAAGAAAAAAGAGGCAAGATGGGTGAATGTGATACACGAGAACAAAGAGGTACACACTTCTGCGAACACTATAGCAGGGGTATTTGCCCGCTTCTATAATAGACTTTACGATGCTAGGCCATTGGCAGCAGAGACACAGATCGCGTCCTATCTTGATGGTGTAGAGACCCCCTCCCTGACTCAAGCTGATCAAGATACTCTAGAAGAAGATATCACCTTACAAGTAATACTAGATGCAATTAACAGGCAAAAATCAGGAAAAGCCCCAGGTCCAAACGGACTACCTGCAGAATATTTTAAGCAAAATGCTAGTTGCTTAGGTCCACATCTACTGGAGATGTACAATGCGGCACGGGAAGAGGGATCACTTCCTGCAGACCTTTGCAATGCTACAATAGTAGTAATCCACAAGCCAGGGATACCACCTGAATGTTGTGGGTCATATCGCCCAATCTCGCTGCTCAATGTTGAGACCAAAATCTTGGCCTGTGTATTGGCAGCCCGGTTGGTAACAGTAATTTCGGCCCTTATCCATCAAGACCAATTAGGCTTTATGCCCCAACGAGCTACGCGTCTTAACCTCCGACGTCTAGCCAATTGGCTAGACACGGTGAAAGATAGACCCACTCCACACCTATTCCTCTCCTTGGATGTGGAAAAGGCCTTTGACACAGTTCACTGGCCTTTTATACGTCAAGTCTTGGTAAAATTCAGATTTGGACAAAGCTTTATATCATGGGTGGACCTACTGTACACCAGCCCAAGAGCCAAAGTGCGAGTCAATGGAACGTTATATGTGGGCTTCCCTATTAAACGAGGAACCAGGCAGGGCTGCCCCTTGTCCCCTTTTTTGTTTGAGCTAGTGCTGGAGCCATTGGCAAGCCTGATTAGATCCCACCCTGGGATAAGCGGTTTCCAATACAATGAAAAATGTGGAAGTGATGAACGGATCTCGCTCTACGCGGATGACATCTTACTATACATTTCTAACCCTGATGACACAATCACACTAATTTTACAGCTATTTAAGAAATTCGGTGAGCACACGGGCTACACTATCAACTGGGACAAATCAAGCCTATACTCTGTAGGAGGCGCCATCGATATAGGTACAATACCAGGGCACCTCCCGGTTGTTAAAGAGGGGTTTAAATACCTGGGACTGTTCATCTCCAAGAGTAAGGTGGACTGCCTACACAGAAACATTAAGCGGGTCGTCGAGGAATTTCGAGATGACGTTCCTAGATGGCGGCGACTACCCTTGACGTTGTTAGGTAGAGCAACTATGTATAAGATGATTACTCTCCTAAAGCCAGATCAGAGCCACCAAGAGGAACTTCATCCACAACAAAATCCTGGCCAACTCCACCAACTCCAAGGAACTTTTCAGTGTCATTCAGGAATTCACCAACCCACGCAGCAAAGCCACAGCATCACCCCATCCCAAGACCTCTGCGACAAGCTTGGAACCTATTTCCACCTCAAGATCAAAAACCTCTACGACAACTTCATCGACCATCCACGAGGCGCCACAGATGGCCCCCCGCCCCCCAGAAACGCCAGCCCACCATCTCCAACTGGACACCGATCACGGCCAAAGACACCGCCTTGACCATGAAAAGCATCCACTCGGGGGGGGGGGCCCCACCAACCCCTGCCCCCCTCACATCTACCACAGAGCTACGGCCGCCATCGCACCCGAACTACAACGCACCATCAACACCACCTTCAAAACAGGCACCTTCCCAGACGACTGGAAGCGCACAGAAGTCCGACCCCTGCTCAAGAAGCCCACAGCTGACCCCACCGACCTCAAGAACTATCGGCCCATCTCGCTCCTCCCCTTCGCAGCCAAAGTTACAGAGAAAACAGTCAACAGGAAATTGACACGATTCATTGAAGAGAACGCCGTCCTCGACCCGTCCCAATCCGGATTCCGAAGCAACCACAGCACAGAGACCGCCCTACTCGCCGCCACAGACGACATCCGCACCCTCCTGGACCAAGGCCACTCCGCAGCCCTCATCCTACTCGACCTATCAGCGGCCTTTGACACCGTCTCCCACCGCACACTAGTCACCAGACTACACGACGCAGGCATACAAGGAACAGCCCTGGACTGGATCCGATCATTCCTCACCGGAAGAAGCCAAAGTATCAGACTCCCACCCTTCCTCTCCGACCCCAGGAAAATCACCTGCGGAGTCCCACAGGGTTCATCACTGAGCCCCACCCTCTTCAACATCTACATGGCCCCCCTCGCAGCCATCATCCGACAACACGGCCTCAACATCGTATCCGACGCCGACGACACCCAGATCATCCTCTCCCTCACCAAAGACCCCACCACTGCCAAACTCAACTTCCAGAAAGGAATGCAAGACGTCGCAGTCTGGATGACCAACAGCTGCCTGAAGCTCAACGCCGAGAAGACAGAAGTCCTCGTCCTCTGTACCACCCCTTCTGCATGGGACAGCACCTGGTGGCCGACCGCCCTCGGAAGCCCACCTACCCCCTCAGACCACGCCAAGAACCTCGGCATCGTACTCGACTCATCACTCTCCATGAACCGACAGGTCAACGCCGTCACCTCCAGCTGCTTCAACACCCTCCGCATCCTCCACAAGACCTTCAAGTGGATCACCCCTGAGTCAAGGAAGACCGTCACCCACGCACTCATCACCAGCAGACTGGACTATGGAAACGCACTCTACGCCGGCATCAACAAGTCCCTACTCCGCAAACTCCAGACAATACAGAACACCGCCGCCATACTCGTCCTCGGCATCCCCCGACACGAACACATCAGCCAACACCTACGAAGTCTCCACTGGCTCCCCGTGGAGAAAAGAGTCACTTTCAAAATCCTCACTCACGCCTACAAATGCCTACACAACAACGGACCCAAATACCTCAACAACAGAATCAACTTCCACGTACCCAAAAGAAACCTCCGATCTTCCAACCCCGCACTGGCCGAAACCCCGCGCATCCACAGAGCCAGAGCAGGCGGAAGATCCTTCTCTCACATTGCAGCCAAGACCTGGAATGAGCTACTGGCAGACATCAGACGCGCCCCCTCCCTGAACACCTTCAGGAAGACCCTCAAGACCTGGCTCTTCGGCTAAACAGATCTGCGGACCCCCCGAACCCTCAGTGCCTTGAGACCCTCACGGGTGAGTAGCCCGCTTACAATTCCCTGATTGAAAGCTGCTCTACATCTTACAATACACATACCATAAAGTTACAGGAACGATGTTTGCTACAATCAACGATGACCTCCGAACGCTGCTATGGGATGGGGGCCACCTCAGGGTGGAGCTACAGACACTACAAAGTAGTCAGTACAATGGAGGGAAAGCGCTCCCGGATGTACTGTCCTATTATAGGCCCGCGCACCTCATTGTAATCAACGAATGGGGACATGCGGCGGGTGATCTCCCAACATATGCACTGGAAAGACTCCAATTCCAGAATCATACCCACCTGTACTATGTATATGGAGGCACGGGCACCAGGGGCCTGCTGCCTGCCACACAAAGAGTAATTAAGGCATGGAAGGGGCAGAGAGGCAAATGGGATGGTACAAGAAACTTACAAGGGCGACATCACTATGGGAAGGGAAGAGGCTACCTGAAATTGCCGGACTACGTGATTTCAGGAAAAGGGACATGGTGGGAATCTCCACATTATGCAATATTATGCAAGGAGGAGATCTAATCCAGCTGAATTTCAACTGATGCACACACAAAATTACAAATACCTCCAATTACAACATGCCTGGAGAGCAGAAAAAATAGACATAACCGAAATCCCTGAATATGCGCCATTGGAGGGCAGGCTGCTACAGGAGGAAATATCCTCCAAAGCACTCTCCTGGACTTATAAAACTCTAATCAATAACATGCCTGACAAACTAAAATCCCTGCGGTCCAAGTGGAAAATCATCACTGGTCCATTGGAAGACATTGATTGGGAGGGGGCCCTGATGCACCCGAGGGAGGTGGCAATCAAGCTGCGACTCCGACTCATACAATACAAAATCCTCCATAGGGTTTATTATGACAGGCAATGGCTACACGCGATGGGAAAAGCAGAGTCATCCAATTGTTTGCGCTGTAACACAATGCGAGGCACATATATACACACACTTTGGGAGTGCCAATGTGCTCAGAAATACTGGGCCCGGATACTAAAAGATTAATGCTATATTAAAAGAGCAGATCCTACTAGGACCCAAGTACATACTTCTGGGTATAGCCACAGAGATTGATCTCCCTAGATACAAACTATTACTATGTAACTTAGGGCTCATAGTGGTCAAAAGGAACATTGCCAGAAAATGGGGAGCGCGACATATGCCCAGTCTAAAAGAGTGGAGAGCTGGCATGGACCTATATATGGGAGAAGAATAGACAACATATGCGGACAGAGGATACCCCAAAAAGTTTAGGAGGATCTGGGACCCATGGCTGAGCTTTTATGGGTTAGAAGTAGAAGAAAGGGGAACAAATACTATGCAACTGCCCATTCGAGATGAAAATACAATCACTGACTTTCACTGAGCCCCACCTACAACTTCACAGGAAAGCACCATCGCGAAGGGCAGGAAGGGGATATAGAAGGAGATGTGATTTATTGAATGTATTTTTGCACCCTTGTCTCCTAGAAGATGCTAATGTAAATATGGAAATAGAATGGTCTATGTACAATGATTCTCCTACCAATGTTATGACTGAAATTTTTGTTTTGATTGAAAATGAAAATAAAAACTATTTTAAAAATTAGAATAAAATTGAAAAAAAAACATTGGGAATTTCTTAATACCCCTTTAAGCTGTAAGTCTTGATTAGAAAGGAGTAGCTGTGTCATGTTTTATATCTTTAGGGTGGTAATGAAAAATCCTCTTTACTGGTAACGTTGGATTTAACATTACTATTTTAGAAATGCCACTTTTAGACATTTCTCTGCTCTTACAGCTCTGTGTGCCTGCTGCCTGTCCCCAATATACATCTGAAGTGGATGACAGCTACACTTTGGGTATTCCTTCTAGGCAGCCACAGACAGGGGAAGGTTAGGTCTCTGAATACTCCTCTGCATTCTAATGGCTCTTCCTGGGAAGGAAGGAAGAACGGGGCTGACACACCTGCATAGGCAGTGCCCTGTCCCCACACAAAGGGTTGATTATCCCCTACTGATAGTCTGGAGCCAGGGTTGGGAAGAAAGGACCTCTGTACATTTCAAAGACCCGTCTTTGCAGTCACCCTTACTTCAAAGGCACAACTGGGTATACGTACTGAGTCTTTGACCCCACCAAATCAGACACTACTGGACCATTGAAGAACTCTGCCAGAAGGAAGCACTGCTGTGCTGCTGCAAGGACTGCCACTCTGCTGGACTGCTGCTCTGGATGAACTGATTTTTTGCTCTGCTGACTGCTATCCTCTACCCTGCCGAGGAAAGAACTGGACCCACCTCATTTGAACCCAGAGTGACTCCAAGGGCATGCTGGCTTGCCCTCTGTTCTGAAGTCTCAGGGACATGAAAGACTTCCTACAACCCTGCAACAGCACCTGAACTCTGCCATCTGTGAGTCCTGCCCTGCCAAGTGGTGCCCATCTAGCCCTGGGCCCTTGGAAGTGAGGTTTTGTGTGCTGCAACTCTCGACGATGACGCATCCCCACCATTGCGCCGATGGGAACCGGTGCATTTCACCCAGCAATGCATTGCCCATCTTCAGCGCTGCTCGTCGCCGAAGCTTCTCTGAGTGTGAGGCTCAATGATGGCGTATCAACGATCTTCAGTCCCGCTTGATGACAAAGCTTTCCCTGAGTGCGCGGCTCAACAACGCATCACTTTTGAATCCCTCAGATCGATGACGCATCCCCTCTCTGCTCCTCCCTTCTCGACGTTGATGCAGCCCTCATCCAAAGGTACTGTTTCAGTGGGCTAAGGCTGTTCCCTGTATCTGCCTCGCGCGCCATCGCAGTTGGCCCAACTTTTGGATTTATCCCGGTCAAGTGCGACCAGATATCCCCTGTTGGCGCTTTAAGACTCTAAGCACTATATTTTCAAATATTCTTTAAAAAATCATAACTCTGATTCTACTTCTTGGATTTTTGTCGTTTTAGTCTTGTTTTACTCATAGCATTCATATTTATTCTTCTAAACCAGTGTGGAGTCTTTGTGGTGTCTTCATTGTGTTACTGTGTGTGTTGCACAAATACTTTACACATTGCCTCTTTAGATAAGCCTGGCTGCTTTGTGACAAGCTACCAGAGGGTGAGCACAGGTTATCTTTTAGTGTGTATCTAGCTTGCCCTGACTAGGATGGTAGTTTCTGCTTGGACAGGGTGCTTACCTCTGCCAACCAGGAACCCAATTTCTACCACTGGCCTATTCTCGATCTTTATAATACCCACGGGACATCCATGCCTTTGATTTAAACTTCATCTTGAGCAATTGTGTACTCTAAGTTGCCCCCACTGGCTATAATGCCTGTGCCCTTGGCACGAGGGAGAAGCTCATGGAGTTTGAGGTACTTCTTGTCAACCATAATCCTGTAAGCGCCTGTATCCCCTATGGCAGGAACCTTTCCCTCATCCATACCTCCTTGTGACACACGTCCCATGTTGTTTGGATGGATGTGCTTTAGAGCATATGGATCCCTTTACCACTTGTTCATTGCATCTAGGTTGAGTGCCACCAGGTCCTTTTGGGTCTGCTCACTCCTAGTCAAAATGCACATTATAATGGACAGAGTTCATACTAGGTTTTTCACCTGACAGTCCCTTTTGTAGTGCTTCTTCTTCTGACACCTATAACCGGTAATTACTTTGGGCTTCGAGGTATCTGCCTGTCCTCCTTTATCCTTTTGTCCGGACTTGCAACCCAATTACCTTTTTTGCTCTTGGGAATTGCTCTGGCTCGTACCTTCTGGTTTGGAACTAGTCTGTGTGTTTCTCTCTCCCTTTGGCCTGGAACCATGATGCTCCAGCATTTGTTAACCTTGTTAGCTAACCACCTGACAGCTAACACTGTATGTTTCTGTAAATTCTTCTCTGATAAGTCAAACAGGTATTACATAAGTGGGGAACAGTACTTTCCTTTCAGTTGCTCTGTCACCATCCCCAGGTAAAGGGCATGAAAATCCTTGGTCTACCTTCCTCTCCCACTCATTCCCATCATGCAGCCCATGTTTCAAATAGAACACCACCCACTCTTGCTTTCTTTGAATCTCTGAAGGAACTGTCCTGGCTGCATCCCACCCCATTCGATCAGAGCTTCCTTTATTAGTTCGTACTTCATCTGATCTCTCATAATATGTACTAACTGAGGCTAAGACATCAGCACTGTTCCGAACACTTGCCCTAGTGGGCTCAATATAAAACTGGAATTACAACCATTTTTCTGGAAGATTAGGCCAAAACATTTCTTACAGGCTAACCCACATGTTAAGATATTAGATGTGAATGGGTTAAAAGTTCCATCGAACTTTACTCCAGCAGCACACACAGTGTCTAAAAAAAAAAAAACTGACATTTGAACCAATGGTAACCAAGGACAAAGGCACTGTACTAGGAATGAGAGAATATGTGAAAGGCAACATCTCAGAGGATGAACAGGATGCTCTCTTAAACCACAGAGACATAGTGATGAAACAGGCAGTTAATAGTGGGGTTATTGTGATGCAGAATATGTCTGATTACAAAAATGAAATATTAAAGCACTAAGCTATCACACATTACATCACACTTCAAGTCGACAACCTGAGTGAGATCAGTAACCTGATATGTCAGATCACTAACCTGATACGTCAGATCAGTAACCCAAGTCAGATTACCCAGAAAGGCCTCAAAACAGGCTTTCTAAGTCAGAACAAATATGAATTTCTCAATAAGTCACTCTGCACACCCACAATCTGGACACTACCCAAACTCCACAAAAGGCTCAATTATCCCCCAAGGATGCACTTTATATCAGTCTGTGGATCTATTTTGGAACCCCTGTGTAGATATACTGACCATTTTTTGAAGCCTTTCGCATCAACAACTCAAGCTTTTGTGAGGGGCACTATGCATATTATACAGGTCCTGGAGGGATACGAATTTGATCCAATGTACCAACTCTTGGTAACAATGGATACGCAAGCATTATATACCTATATTTTTCTTGTACAGGAAAAGAGGAATCTGCAAGCTTCAGGTAAGTAAGTAACTTTATTATGCATGGAGCTCGACGATGAACGGACCTCTCCTCAACTGGTCAGCAACAACTGCTCAGCAAGAAACGTTCCCGTTCAAACTAACACTCAGAACCACGAGATGCAAGGTTCCAACAAGCCTAGAAATGAAAGAGACATAAATGTATTGAGAACATGTTTACAACACATCTTTTCCCTTTCTACAAAAACAAATATAATACATTCAAAACTTGCATTTGAATTGTTCGTACCATCCTAATCGCAACATCATTACACAAACATCTCATCTTCTCATTTGCGTTAACTTACATTGATTTCTTTATCCCACTAAATCAAGTAGAAATATTACAGCCCAAGTCCCCATTCTTCTCCCCTCTGTATGCATTTTCTCCCCCACACCCCCCTTGAGTGTCTTACTTGCCGCTTGGACGAGGGAACTAACATTTGTAATATCTTGTCTCACTCCCTTTTTCATTCCATGGAGGCCCCCCCATCCGCATTGATACCTTAGGGCGCATCCTTGGCCATTCCTCCTAGAGCGTTTGGTACTTCGGCTGTATCACTCATGGTACTGTCTTGATTAAAGCTAAAGACACTTGTATCTCTCTCTTCGACCACCTCTTCCCTTCCCTACTCCCCACCCTTGCGACTGTGATCTCACCTGATTCTTCATCTAGCTCCGCCCTTTACTCCCTATCTCCTCCCCTGACCCCCCTATACTCCAATAGGCCGCTCTTCCGGGAGGCACAGGCCGACCCTTTGGCCCCCCCTTCCCCTGCTCCCTCATCTCCCATTCTTCCCCCTTCCCAATGGGAACTTCCCCTCAACACATCAGCCACACCTCTGGCTAACACTGTCCTTTTCCACTCTGCACCATTCTGGTATTCCAAAGTAACCTCCTCCCCCTTAACACTGCCCACCACCCCCTTATTTAATCCACCTTTTCTACAACCTGATCTCCCTGTTAACTTTCCATACTTTCCCCCTTTTTCCCCTCCTTCTCTTCTTTCATACCCGCTCTCCCCCTCTCCTTGTACCCTGAATTCTGCACAAACCCCTTTCTCCCCTCTTCATCCTCCCATTCCTCCAGTAATGCTGCTCAACCCTTGATCCCCCCCCTTAGCAATCCCTTCCTTTTCCCTACCCCGGACCTAGCAGAACCATAGTCTTTCTTCAACTACCCTCTAGCCCAATCCCCCCACTCTGCTTGGTGCCTTTCCCCATACATTCACCTCTCCTAGCCTACGGGACCTTTCCAGCCCCTTCTCCTCTCTTCTCCCCAAACCTCCTGCCATTCTATGACTCCCCTCTTTCCCCTCCCCGCATTCCGCCCTCCCTCCTCGTTCCTCACCTGTCTCCTCCTAAATTTGATCTCAATTCTTCTCCTCTGTTCAACATCAGAAAAGATAACTCTTTCCACCTCAGATGCACCAACAACCTCTCTCAACCACCATCTATCTCCACCTTTTACTCTTGCACCAGAGGAGTACCTTGCTCCCGCGCCCCAAAAAAGCCAATCACAATCTGTCTTCTGCAGATATTGCTAACTTACTGGCTAGTTACAAGACTTCTAACGCCACCCCCCTTTCACTCTCCTCTCCAAGTAAGTCTACTCTGTGCACTGTTCCGACCATCTCTTCTGTCAGAACTATACATCAGCCTTATTCTACCCTGGCACCCTCTTACAAGAACATTATCCCTATCACCCCTAAAAGCCCAAACGCCCCCGTCACCAAAACGGTCTCGTCAGCGTTGCGCTATTTGCTCCACAACTGCAGATCTGCAAATAAACACAAACTGGAAATTTCTGACACCATCATTCTCCACAATCTTGACATTCTCTTCCTCACTGAGACCTGGTTCAACGACACCTCTAATACTATTTTTGATCTTCTGTTACCCACCGACTATTCTATCCTTAGAAATGACAGAACAGACAAAGTTGGAGGAGGTGTTGCAATCATCTTCAGAAACTCCCTTCAATTTAAGGCCTTTCCTAACAGCTCCTTCTGTACATTCGAATGCCTGTCTCTGGAGCTTCAAGTGCAACACTGCTCCCCCTTCAGATTTCATGCCATTTATCACCCGCCTGGTGACTGCCCTTCTTTTTTGGAGGAACTCACCGACTTTATCAGCGACCAATACTCTCAAAGTGACAGACAGATTTTCCTGGGAGACTTTAATCTTCACTGGGGCTCTTTGGAAGACTCAGTTGCCAATAGGCTTGCCACTTTTCTCTCAGCAAATGATCTTATCCAACACTGCACTGAAACAACACACTCTAAGGGCTCAATTCTGGACCTTGTTATAGCCAAAGCAGACATGCTTACTATTGCTATCCCTATTCAAGTAGACTGGTCTGACCACTTCCTCATCCCCTTCTCTCTTCACCTATCACACTCTGTAACTCTTGGCCAACCTAAAAGGACTACTACCTGGTTCCGTAACACCAAAAACATTGACCTTGACACTCTTTGTGATTCTGCTATGCTATCACTTCCAAGGTTAGACCCTAATTTGGATGTCAACGATCTTACCTCCCAACGTCTCTCTGTCCTTGCAGTCGAAATTGACAATGTCTCTCCACTTCAAAGCAAAAGGAAAAGGCCTATTCCTTCAGCACCATGGTTCAATAAATCCCTTTATGAAGAAAGGAAGAACCTGACAATCCTGGAGAAACAATGGAGACAATCTCCATCCACCACTAATCTTTCTAGTCTACGTTCAGTAAGATCAAAATACCAAAAACACATTTTCCAGGAAAAAGCATCACACTTCAGAACCTTCCTCGACTCAGCCAAAAACAGACCCAAAAAACTATTTGACCACATCAAAAATCCAAATTGCTCTCCCTCAACCATCAAGCCTGACGATTCTCTAAAGAAAGCAGCAGAATTCGCAATATTCTTTGATGAAAAAGTTAAATCACTGGTGGAGCAGGTCATTCATCCTACCCCCCTAAAGAGCGCAAATCCTTAGTCATTTGGCAGAACTTTGACATCATCTCTGAAGATGCCCTCCTCAAATGCATCCTCGAAACAAAACCCTCTAACCATTCTTTTGACCCCATCCCTAGTGACATTGCCATTGATTTCTACACCAATACTCTTTCCTATTGGACCACTCTGGTTAACCTCTTCCTCAGCCAAGGCTCTCTTCCTGTTGCCCTTAAAACAGGACAGGTTACCCCACTTCTTAAAAAAAACCCTTCGCTGATGCGAACGACCTCCACAACTTCCGCCCCATCACCAACCTCCCTTTTCTTGTGAAAATCACAGAAAGATGTGTAGCGAAACAACTTTCCCTACATATTAAGGATAATAATCTTCTTGACAATTTCCAGTCTGGTTTCATTCAAAACTGCAGCACCGAAACAGCCCTGCTGCAAGTGATCGATGCGCTGCGTGTACTCGATTTGGGGGAGTCTTGTCTTCTGATTCTGCTAGACCTTTCTGCAGCCATTGACACTGTTAATCACAACACTCTCCTTAACACTCTTCAACAGAGAATGGGCTTGGAAGGCACAGTGCTTAAAGGGTTTGCCTCATTCCTCTCGGACAGATCCCAAATGATCAAAATAGCGAACAGTCTTTCGTCTTCATTGGCGGTAGGTCAAGGCGTCCCTCAAGGTTCTATCCTTGCACCCACTTTGTTCAATCTTTATTTGGAACCATTGGGAAATCTCCTAAGTAAATCTGGGATCCTTTACCATCTCTATGCGGATGACACTCAAATCTACCTTAAGGTGTCTTCCGCACACGATATCTCAGTCCTCAACTCTACTCTCAACTCTATTCAAAACTGGATGTTAGCTCATCAACTCATTCTGAATCCTTCCAAAACTGAATTCCTCCTCCTCTCTACCTCACTCTCTCCTCCTCCTGTTCAATCTTGGATGGATCAGCTGAATTTACTCAACAATAAACCTATCGTTGTCGACAGCGCTAAATCCCTTGGTGTCATACTTGACAAAAGGCTCAATCTACTCTCCCACATCAATTCCATTGCAAAGAATGCGCGATACCAACTGGGCCTTCTCTGGGGGATTTGACGTTTCTTTCCGGAGCAAGACCTAAAAACCTTGGTCCAATCTCTGGTTCTCTCTAGATTGGACTATTGCAATTCTCTTCTTGCTGGCCTCCCCAAATCCCACCTTTCCCCTCTTAAATCCGTTCTCCATTCAGCGGCTCGTTTTGTCTTTGGGGCCAAAAGAAGTGACCACATCACACCCATTTTGTCTTCTCTTCGATGGCTTCCCATCGAGGCAAGATCAATCTACAAGATTGCCTGTATCATCCATAAAGCCTTGCACACTTCCTCCCTCGATGCCTGGCAAATAAACTTAAAATCTCTGGAGGCTCTAGACCTTCTCGTAATGCGGAAAATTTAATGCTTGAGCCCCCCACCTTCAAAAGGGAAAGATCGATGGCTCAATCCTTCTCAGGCAATGCGGTTAGAATCTGGAACTCGGTTCCTCCACTACTTCGTACCACCACCTCTACCCGGACCTTCAAAACTTACCTCAAATCTCTTCTCTTCCAAAGACACTTCCAGAACTAATACATCCCTTTTCATGTCCCTCCAGGAAGTTCTTACAATATTGTAAATTTGTAATCTATGCCTGTACGATCCTCGTCCTAATGTGTTTTTTGTTTTTTGTGTGCTGCCATCTATTGTTTTATTTTACTTTTTCTTTCTCGTTTGTATCTGTAACGTGTAAGTATGTAAAATTCTCCTCATGTAACGTACTTGGTTCTATTGTGAAGCGCTTTTTTTTTTTTTTTCAGTTTTATATAGCGCGAACTCGACCTGAAGGTATTGGAGCGCTTTACATGAGCACCAGTTTCGTTACACAAGGACACATTCAATTTTTTTTTTTGGTAGGCACAGAGAGATTGTGATTTGCCCAGAATCACAGGATGTGGAGTCGACCCCGAGGCACGAACCTTAGTTTTCCCAGCTCCAAAGTCTGCAGTCTAGCCGTGAGACCACATCCTCTCCCCTAAGTTCTACCGTTTGAGAGCAGCAATATTCCCCAGGGCACCAGTCGGGGGTACACAGGGGTGGACGGCATCCACCCACTACACTATTTTCACAGGGTGAACGCCGTCCACGGCTGCCAAGAATTTGGGCCACACTGAATAATGTGCTGAACTAGTCCCGGTGTAATTTCCATACATGGGACACATTCAGCAGCGCCTGCACGTTGTCTGCTTTCCATCTGCAACAAGCAACAACATGCAGGCGGGGACGGGGCTTTATTTTAGACTCCTGCTGGGCCCATCACAAAGGCCGAATTTGAGGGGTCATCAGGCCTCCTTTTGTTCGAGTCTCTTGGCTGGAAGCAGTCAGGAGCCTCACACCTGATGGAAATGAAGCAGAGGGGAAACAAAGGCTCACACCTTGTTAGCACTTTACACATACTTAAGAGAGGCAGCTTTTCACTTTGTTCAGTCCCTGTTTATGAGCTATGCATGCACTGTAAGAATGTCAGATGTGTTGGGCTTTCCCAGTATTTACACAAAATGAATTGCATTTATATAGAGCTTACTTCCCCTGAGGAGGCGTTGAAATAATTTAAGTACCACTATTTTTTCTTGTATAGCCCTACTCATGCCAATGCAGGGTGCCAGAGCGCTTTACATCAGACGTGCATATTACATATACAATAAATTATATATGTTTGTAAATGAATGTACAGAATGTGTGACATAAAACTGGGGGATTACAAGGTGTAGGGGGTCATATATCATCTTCCATTTCTCACTGTGCTAATATCCTCGCAATGCGCTCAAATGTACACATGATAGACCTGCTAAACATATATGTGAGGGCTTAAGATCTGATGTCACTTCTTGTGATGCCACTTCCTGTAAAGTCATGGCTTGTGATGCCACTTCCGGTGATGTCAATTCCTGTGATGTCACATGTGATGTCACACACCATGATGTCAAGCACCGTGATGTAACTTGCAAGCTGCCTAACTAGGTTAGTCCCCCCACTTTTTTTTTTTTTAGGACTTGTGCCCTGATATTCCCACATCTCACCTGTGAGGGGGCTGTGTATGGCTGCAGTCCATCTAGTTCTGCCCAGTGAAGTTTGAACGGGGTTGTCCATTTGTGAGCTGTAGTGCAGTAGTGTGATCATGCGCTTTGGAGATTCAGCCTTTATCAGTTTGTATAAAGGTACAAGCGTTGGGGTTCTATCGGAAATTCTTGCATAATTTCTCGGCTAGTTAATTTAGGCCAGTGATATAAGCATACCTGCCAACTTGAACAATGTCAGTGTGAGAACGGGGCGGGCCCTCATCCCGAGAAGTACCTAAGAGGCACTCTTGAACCCCACCACAAGCGCTCTCACCCCCAAACAAAAGCTTACTGAGGCTGGTGCTGATGTCCTTGAGTGTTATCACACCCTTAATGGACCTTGGCAGTTCAAAGCCTCTCGAAAAACGAGGTGGAAACCACTATTTACAGTGGTTTTCTGCTCATTTTCCAAGCCACAATGTGATATCGGCTCCTCACCTGGAGACCGTGTGATGGGAGCCGATATCGTGTGTCACACTGAGTTGGCAGGTATGCATAAGTACGTGCCTAACGGGGTGAGCTTCCCTGCTTTCTTTTATATGTTCTAATGAGCGAAATGTATTGTTCTCATATAGATCCCCCCAGTGATTCAAGTTCACTATATTCAGTTGTGATTTCACCTGTGTGTCACCCTTCATCTTAAGTCTTGGGAGATGCGTAAGTGAGATCAGAGGTGCATATGCTATATCTAGGTAATGTTTGGATGTGACAGATTGCCATGCTTTTACTGTGCAGTGTACAGTATTAATTTCATCTGTGCATCGTGGAATGCGGTCACAGATGATCGTTCCAGCAGAGTGGCGCGTGCCACAACAACCTTTCTCACTGCCAGGTGTGCCATGCATTGCAGGGTAGTACCAATAATACGCATCATGAGCCTGCGCACATTGAAAATACAGTTCCATGTTTGGCAAAGCAATCCCCCAGTTTCCCAAGGTAGACGTGGCTGCTTGCCAGCCTATGCCAGTTTAACTAACAGTTTAAATAACAATGAAGTTAAGGTTTGAAAAAACATCTTTGTTAGCGAGAGGGGAATGTTTTCAAAGTAATATAGGAAATTGGGCAGGAGGACCATTTTAGTCGGGTCCAATCTGCCAGCCATGGTGAGTGGCAGTTTGATCCAATGTTTAATCTGTTCCTCTGAGTGTTGGATAGCATTGCCATGATCAAGTTGCAGAATTTCATCAATCTTGTGACTAATCCATATACCCACATCACTCCATTTCAACTGTTAGTTTACGTGGACGGCTGTTGTGCGGCCTGTCAGCTGAAACAGTGCAGACTTACTCCAGTTTATGCTAAGGCCAGAGAATGTTACAAATTTTATGAATTCCCAGATTATGCGGTGTAGGCCATACACAGGACTACATATGTAGATTGTCATACTGTCTGCAAAGAGCGAATTGGCAAATCCCATTCTTTGGAGGATTGTTAGAAGATATCTCTACTCAACATATTCAAAAGCTTTTGTAGCATCCAAAAGGGTTGCCACAGCCCTAGTATCTGGGTCAGGCTGGAGTAGCAGTGCAAAGAGCGTGCACAAGTTATGTGACCTTGAACAGCCTGGTACAAATCCTGCTTGGTCTGGGAGGACCAATTTTGACAGTAATGGAAGCAGCCTGTTTGTCAATATTTTAGCCAGGATTTTAGTATTACTCTTGATGAGAAAAAGAGGTCAGTATGACTCGCAATTCTCTGCTGCTTTATCCAGTTTAAGAAGCGTTATTAGTTAGCTTCCCTCATTGAAGGTGGTAATTTGCCTGCCTCCTCATAGACTTTTAGAAGCTGCAGTGCCAGCAGAATGTAGAATTTGGACATCAGACTGTCCGATCCAGTGATTTCTCATTTGGTCCTGATCTCTTCAATTGTATAGGCTGTGAGAATTATTCTCTATGGCTGTCTGACAGCCACACCAGTGCTATATCTCTTGGGTAGTCTTTAAGCATAATATGGTCAGCTACATTTTGGGAACTATTTAAGGTGGAGAAATATTGAACAATGCGTCCAATATTTCTTCTGTTTGATATTTGGGATCTTCATCCTTACCTCTTTATAAGCATTATCTCTTTGGCAGCCACAGTTTCCTAATAATCTCAGCTACTGCCATATCAAGGCTCTCTCCCTCTCCAAATGATCTGGCTTTCCATGGTATTCCATCGTGTGTTTCCCTAACCTCTTCCCAAATTGTGCTAACATTATCTAGTGTCTTCCCACACCTTTGTTTTGTTAAAGAATACTGAGGTGAATTTTAAGAGTTTTTAGCACTTCATGCTGTTTAGTTATACAGTATCTCATATCACCACTTTGAATGCCTTCCACAGTGTAGACAGACCATTTATCAACAGTGCCCTCATTAAAATAAAAGTAGAATTTGATCCCTGTGCGTATTTCTTCTCGGAATACTCCTGCCAGATGCGTCTGGGATTTTTATGGCGAGGCTAACTGGTGAGTGGCCAGAAAGTGTTTAGGCTAGGTGTGACCACATCATGAGTTACATCTATCTGGGACCACATATTATGTGCTGTTGAGTGTTAAGTACCCTTCCTGCGTTGAGGGTGCATCACTCTCCACACATCTGTGATCACTACATAGTGTCATCGTCGTTTGAGAAGTTGGTTTGACCACAGTGACCTGTCATGTGAGTTCATTGTGTTAACATAGCTCCCCCCAATATGATGGATTTAGGAGACAGTTCATGTACCTTGTCCACAAGTTTACAAAAAGTGGGGATCATCAGTGTTGGGGCCATACTTGTTAACTAGGGTTAGACGCTTTCCTGCAACTATGCCTTGGACAATGACATGTCGACCCTTATTGTCTGCGTCTGTTTGGAGTAAGTGAAAAGGGATGCCTTTTTGAATAAGAATAGCTGTAGCCCTGGCGTATGTAGAATACAACATGTAGAAATGACTCTGGCACTTTCTTAAACAAATTGTTGTTGGTAGTGCAGTTCAGGTGTGTCCCCTGGAGCATGAGTATTTTTACATAGTGCCACTGTATGTAGGCTAGTACTTGGCAGTCGCGGCGGGCATGGTTCACAGGTGGGGGGGCGGGCACGAGGTCGTGGTGGGAATCGGGAGGGGGGTTCAATAACAAAAAAAATATATATATAAAACTTACCTCTCCCGGGTCCCGCGTGTTCAATGCTGGGTCTGCTCCTGCTTTCCTGCCTCGCAGGAACAGGAAGCAGGCAGCCTCCCTCCCCTCCCCTAAGCCAATCACAACACTGCAATGGCAGCGTTGTGAATGGTGGGGACGGCGCCCAGCCAGGCGCCTATGTGGAGGCCATTTTCTACATGTAGGCTGCAGCCTACATGGAGAAAAGGGAGAGTGCGCATGACTGGTTTGGTCGGCCCCAGAGGGCCGACCAAACAGTCATGGCCCACAGCATTGGACTAGCCACTCCTCCCCTGCCCTCTAGCAGACCCGCCCACCCCCAACCAAACCCTTCTGCTTTCTCGCAGTGCGAGAAGCAGAAACATAAAATATAAAAGTGCGAGAAAGCAGTGGGGAAACGCTCCTCTGCCTACATGGAGGAGCCGCCCCTACTTGGAGCACTTTCCTAGGGTTGTTTGTAGCCTGTGTATGTTCCATGTGCACAGGTGAAGGGACTAAGAGGACTGTTTATTAGTCATGTATTATCTACGTGGTGTTTTCTCCATTGTTTATCTGTCAGAGGATAGGGCAGGGCATGAGTATTGATAGAGCGCTGATAGCACTCTATTTTGTATGAGTGCACTATACTCATGGTTTAAATGCACTCATGCATTCGTATTGTTTGCAGTGTTTTACGACTATTAAGAAACATTTATTTGAATCATTTGATATTGAAAACTAGTGAACGCATGTAAGTAGAACTTTGTATGTATTACGATTCCTTCATGCATAATGTGCAGGACGATATTATTTCTATACACCGTAATTGTGGTTAGGTTGAGTTGCCTAAATTATAGGCCCAAAGTCATAAGTTTCGATTCTCCTTGCTGTTGAGAAATAAATAATTAAATGTTGTTGTGTTCGAAATTAGAATGTTCTCATCCTACTGCAGGTGAAAGAATACACATCGTTATTTTCAGAGTTAAGGAGAGACCCGGAATGTCTTTGAAGATGGCTGGGAAGCGAGAAGGGATGATGCCTTGCGTATCTGGTCTGTCTGAAAGCCAAGGCCACTGGAAAGAAGATATCACTAATTAAATTTGTGTCATGAAAGAAAAAAAGCTACTGCATAGAGATGCAATGGAAAGTTTTAAGAAGAATGACGTATTGTGGGTTGAATCCCATCTTTTGTATGATGCGCAGGGACAGCGAGTCCAGACTTCCGCTAGCTTTCGGAGGAGAAGGAGCATCTTAGAGCAAGCTCCATAGCCATAAGCTAAAACGACCCATTTGACGTGAGTACTTCTTAGAAAGTCAACATGTGCTGACACCGTTGGGGAATGATAGAAGAGAGACAGGAAGGGCCCTCATGTAGAGCAGTGTAGGGAAAGATTTTGATTTCTTTCAATGAGTTGAGAACTGAATATCGCATCTATTCTGTGTTGCGTTGTGATTTTGGAATTTATAATCATCTGTCTTTTGGGCCGAATTACTTATATTCGTAAACTCGGCTCTGTATTAATTTTTCTGTACCTCTATGCTTTGCTATTGAGATGTATTTACATCCAATTGTTTTTGGCCTTATAATAAATATTCAAACTGCACTTTGGGGTTGGTGGTCTTTTCAGGCATGACGACTTTGCTGATATCGGTCTGAGTTGTTTTCTCCCCTCAACCACTTTTAGTAGGTAAATAAAAGATCGATCGCTTACGCTATACTTAGTAGGGAACATTAGGTGTGCAATTTAGCGTAATAAAATGGTAGCAGAGGATGGTTTATCTCTAAAGTGGTTTATCTCTAAGGTGAGGGGAGTAATCAGGAGTAGGGTTGAAGGTCGAAGAGCCCTGAAGTGGAGTGGAAGACGGCGGAGACCGGCGGACGTTGATGGTGCGGCAGAAGCAGTGGTGGCGTGAGTATGAAAGGAATTGTGGTGTTAGATTGCGGTGATGAGTAAGTGGGTGATGTCTTGCGGAGTTGGGATGTATGTTGAGTGAATGTGGTTTTTGGTTTACTGGTCCGGACACGTGCGGAGCAGGAAGTTTTGGTGAGCGGACTCAAGAGAAGTCCAAGATCCCGGGATAGTTTTGTATTGTAATTGTCTGATCAAATGTGGGTGTTGTGAAGCGCTATCGATGATCCACTTGTGTTAGGGAACTTTGTGTGAATGAGGAATAGGTCGCGGTAGAAAGCCTCAGGTACCGGGGGTGGACTATGGCGATTGAGTGACCAACGCAGGTCGGGGGGGTCACAACGGCTGAATGTTCTTGT
This sequence comes from Calotriton arnoldi, assembly GCA_963921515.1. Classification (NCBI taxonomy): domain Eukaryota; kingdom Metazoa; phylum Chordata; class Amphibia; order Caudata; family Salamandridae; genus Calotriton; species Calotriton arnoldi. The sequence goes on along the minus strand of CAWUFW010001640.1, from coordinate 1,760,016 downwards.
GAGAGTGTTCTATCGATCTTTAGGGACAGACAATTACTTGTTTTATGTGACTGTAAGTTATTGTAATTGTGTAGGAACAGTTACTTGGTTTAATAACTTTTGGATATACAGTTACTTGTGGTACGAGTGTGTGTAAGCGAGTTTGCGGTGAAATTGTAAAGGCAGGTGAGCCGCTGCAAGGAGTGAAGTGACGTCAGGGTGCGCCGCGCTGTGATAGGTTGGTTGGTGTAACGCCGTGCTGGGATTGGTGGAAGTTCGTTTGCAGTGGAACAGCGTAATTTGGGCTTGCAATTGATCGATTTTACAATGAGATGCTTTAGGGTATTGCGAGATTTGTGTAGAGGCGACACAGGGGTAGTGACTCGGGTAGGAGAAGCTCCGCCAGAAGACACACCGGCACATTACATGGCAACGAATGTCGGACTTCATACTATAGTGTGGCTTCAGAATTGGCATAAAATTACAGAGAAAGAGGGTGAATTGGCTTTCCCTCGTTATGGGTCTTTTCGTATGGAAGTGCTGACCCAGCTGAGGGGGTGATGAATGCACTGAAACCTCCCCTAGACCCACACAATTTGAGGCATTAGATGCATGGATGAGAGCTGCTCTAGCAAAAAGGAGAGAGGCTTCACAAGGAAGGATGAGGAAAGCAATGAAGGCATATCAGGATGCTAGATGGGATGCCCAGTGGAAAAGATGGAGAATAGACACCATAGAGGGAGAACGCTTGTACCCATTTCGTATGTTAGAAGAGGGGGCTGAAGGGAAAAAGACGACAGAGGAGGACAGTGATACAGATGACAGCTTCCTCGATAGATTGCTAGCAGAACGTCCTCCACCGTGCGACTCTAGATCAGAGATAGAGAGGTTGCGCCCATTAGAAGAGCTTTTAGGTGTGGGACAACTGGGTTCAGAGGAACAATCGGCAGGAGTAAGAGGCAAGATTACAATGGTACACATTCCGGGAGGGTCTGGAGGAATGAGGTATCTAAACCCTGAGCCAGTACAACCTGCAGGAAACATGCAGTTACCAGATGCTTTGTCGGTACCAGTCACAATAGGGCCGGTGGTTCCGATATATAATCCTAGAGAAAGAACCGATGACAGTCAACAGCAAATAAGTGAAGGGGAAGAGACAATGTCTGGAGGGAGCCTTGCAATGAGTGGGACAGGTTTAAGTCGGATGCCAGTGGAATCTAGTACTCCACTGCCAGCTACAGCTGATCCATCAAGAATGGATAGTGGGGCAGAACGAGGACGGACAGGAGCTCTAGCGAATTCTAGGTCTGACCTTCGAATGTGGATTCAACCAGTGATAGTCAATGATGCCGAGGGAAGAGACAAGCAAGAGACAAGAAGCGCCTAGAGTACTGTGTGGGCCACAGGTTATTTGTGCAGGTGACCATTGGAGAAGTTGAAGCTGGGAAAGAGATAAACGCCCAGCTTCGAAGATAGAAGAGGGTGCAGTTCCTAAGAGAACCCAAAGTTGTGACAGGGAAGATACAAGAAACGAGGAAATTCAGAAAGTGTTAAAAAGTGCAATAAAGGCGCCAATGCTAGATGTGGTACGATTAAAGGCAGAACTAGACGAGGTGATTGAAGGTAATCTACCTCTGAACAGAATTGAGACGTATGACTCGAGCAAACTACTGTTCGTAGCAAAGGACATGACAAGAAAGGCCAAACGAGCTTATGATGCATTGTTGCTTTTGGCACAAAGGTATGAGGTTGATTTGTCAAAGACCAAGATGTTACAGGGTTCTTGCAGATTAAATTACACAGATAAGGATTTGGAAGAGAAGCGAACGATTGGATTAAAAGCACAAGTTAGAGAACTAGTGATAGGGATGCAGACATGGAAAGAATTAGACAGATGGAAAGAAAGATGGGCCAAAAAGAAAAGCTTCAAGACAAGGCTTCAATACTCCGCCTCCAGGTGGAGGGATGGGAGCTGCAGGAAATTTCCCCCTCGGGGAGGTACAGAATGGAGGGTATGTACATGTGCCATGGAGCAGGGGTGATTTAGCAGCATTTACGAATGATTTTCCTCGGCTGAGGGAAAAACCTGCTGAGTGGTACAAGCAAATAGATCGGTTTGTAAAGATTTCGAAAGTATTGTGGATTAATTTAAACACCTTGTTTGATATAGTAGTGCCGGCGGATTTGTGGGCGGCATGTAAGATTGCCATTGAGTGGCCTACTGCAGAGCCACCTAGAGATTCATTGACTCATGGTCCTTCACCTGATGTAATGAGAAAATACGAGCAAGTGATTACATGGTTGCAATCAAAGGTAGCTCCTCAGATTGTTGATTGGTTGAAGATTGATCGCACCACTCAAGACTCTAAGGAATCAGTACATGATTATTACAAAAGATTGTTGTTAGCTTTTAAGCAGCATAGTGGATTGGATACAATTGAACAGAAAGATATGGGACAATTTGTCTCGAAGTTTGTGTTGGGACTGAAATCTGATATTAGTTTGATGATACAGCATCACTTGATATGTTGGCAGAATAAGTCGGTGGACGAGATTCTGCGTTATGCTAAATATTGCAGTGATCAAGTGGAGTCGACACAGAAGAAATTGAAGGACAAGTTGATGTTGGTGCAGTTGAGAAACGCTGATATGACGCAAGGGATTGGAGGAGCGATAGGTAGAGGTAGAAGAGGTGGAAGACGAATGGGACAACAGATGGTGACCCAACCTGGTCAGGGTAGAGGAAGAGGAATGGATCCAGGTGCAAGTGAATGGGTGGCCCAACAGAAAAGGGTCACTGCCTGCCACTATTGTCACAAAATCGGGCATTGGAAGCGCGAGTGTAGATTGAATCCAGCAAATCAGATACAGATGAAGGAGAGGGACAGCTGTCCGAGACTGTCAATACTGTGACAAGACCCAGGTCTATGTATGGAGGAGGATATGAGCCGCAAGTGCAAGTACCTCAACCTCCTAGGATACCCATGCATAATCAGTTATACCATCAGATGCCTTATTTTGAAATACAAGATAGATTTGATCAAAATCAAGATTTACAAGAGTGTCAGAGGGGTGTGCACGAGAAATGCACCTTAGATGAGATCCTAGAAGTAGATCAGAGTGGGCCGTTTGTAGATGCATATGTGAATGGATATCCTGTTACCTTCTTATTAGACACTGGAGCTGCTCGCTCCACGGTGAGAACTGAAGTAGTCCCAAATTTAACTCTTTAGGGACAATCGATTCAAGTAGTGGGGGTTAGTAATCAGAAAATGACCAATCCATTGACAAAACGAATTACCCATGAGAATAGGACCATTTCGGGATAAACACCAATTTGTAGTGTGCAATTCAAGTCCGGTCTGTCTTTTGGGACGAGACCTTCTGTGCAAGCTCAATTGTACTATATCGTGCACTCCGAGAGGTGTGGAATTGCAAACATATGATGACGATGCTGATTTTAAAATGGCTAACATGAGTCTGTGTGCAGAAATGTTTGTGGTGCTCACAATAGCAGAATTGCCACATGACTTGAGAGACTCAGTTGATCCGAAAGTGTGGGCTTTTACGGGCGAGGATGTAGGTCTGACGGGAGGGGTTGAGCCAGTTAAGATACAGGTCAAACCCAATGCTGAATTCCCACGAACGCCACAATATAAATTGACTCCAGAAACTGTGGCCGGAATAAGACCTGTGATTGAGACTATGATTGCCCAAGTTATTCTTAAGGAGATAAGAGGAAGTCCCTGCAACTCGCCTATCATTGGACTGCAGAAGCCAAGTGACAAGTACAGAATAGTGCAGGATCTGCGTCGGGTTAATGAAATTGTGATCCCATGTTGTCCTGTGGTACCGAATCCAGCTATTATTCTATTCCAGATACCATGCAAAGCAGAATGGTTTACAGTGATAGATTTGTCATGCATTTTTCTCCATACCATTGCATGAAGAAAGTCAGTTTTTATTTGCGTTTAGGATGGATGATCATGTGTTAACATGGGAAAGAATTCCTCAGGGGTATACAGAAAGCCCCTCCATTTTTAGTCAAAGTCTGAAAAAGAATCTTGAAGGACTGGTGATGGCCCAAACCTCAGTCTTGGTGCAATATATAGACGACCTTTTGGTCGCCTCAGAGACTGAGGATGCTTGCAGGATTGACACTGTGGCGTTGCTGAATCATTTGGCAGAGAATGGACACAAAGTGTCTCCAAACAAATTGCATTATTGTTTGTCTGAAGTTCAGTACCTAGGTCACCGGATTGAGAAAGTAAAACGAAGGGTGTCACCAGATCGCATAGAGACGATTCTGCAAATGGGAACTCCGAAAACACAAAAAGAAGTCTGCATGTTTTTGGGAATGGTCGGCTATTGTCGACAGTGGATCCCAAATTTTTCCTTGCAAGCAAAGCCTCTGTTGAAACTGACTCGAAAGGATGTTAGTGATCCGGTACCATGGGATGACGAGTGCTTGAAAGCCTTCCGTGAGCTGAAGGAAAGTATCTGTCGTGCTCCAGCTCTCGGAATGCCGGATTATAACAAAGCGTTTTCGCTCTTTTGCTGTGAAAAGGAGGGATGTGCGTTAGCAGTCCTTGTACAGACACATGGGGGTGCCCGTAGACCAGTAGCTTACTTCTCAGCTACATTAGATCCTGTAGCTTCTGCGTTGCCTGGATGTCTGAAATCCGTTGCTGCAACCGGTGTCAGCATTGAAAGATGTGAAAGCATAGTGATGGGTTATCCGCTCATTGTTTATGTGCCCCATTCAGTAGAATTGTTGATGACCAGAACGAAAACACAGTATCTGACCAACAACAGACTTACCAAGTATGAGCAGGTTATCTTGGCGCTGAAAATGTTACCCTGAGACGTTGTACCACCCTGAACCCTGCTACATTGTTACCTGTTCCGGAAGAGGAAGGAGATGAGGATTGTGAAGAGCATGACTGCCTAGATGTTACTGACCTATCTACCAAACCCAGACCTGACATTGTCGATGAACCTTTGCCCCAATCTGATTTGATCCTTTTTGTTGACGGTTCATGTTTAAGAGACAATGAAGGGTATTTGAGAGCAGCGTTTGCTGTGTGCACCATCATGGGAGTAGTGGAAGCTGCCTGTTTAAATAGAGTATTCTCTGCTCAGGTGGCTGAAATTGTAGCTTTGACACGTGCCTGTATCATTGCAGCTGATATTCGAGTGACTGTGTATACTGACAGTCAATATGGATTTGGTGTAGTTCATGACTTTGGGCAGTTATGGTCACAGAGGGGGTTTCTAACGTCCTCAGGGTCACCTATACGTAACGGCGAGTATGTGCGCCAACTATTGGAAGCTTTGCAGAAGCCCAAAGAGATAGCAGTCGTTAAATGTGCAGCTCATGGAAAAGGAGAAGACTTTGTCACTAAGGGCAGCAATTATGCAGATGAAGTAGCACAATTTTGCGCTGAACATGCTTGTATTTTCAATGGAGAATATATAGGCGAGAGCACAGAAGAGACCGAGCTCAGCATGATGTTAGCTATAGCCGATACTTGGGATGAGGTGAAGCGGTTGCAGGATGAAGTCCCAGAAGAGGAAGCTGCTTCATGAGTCAGAGCAGGTTGCACAAAAAAAGACAATGGCATTTGGGTGTCCACAGATGAGAGAGCAGTATTACCCAATTGTCTACTGAGCCCAATGGCAAGGCAAATCCACGGAGCAGTTCATCTGGGAAGAGATGCTATGGTGCGAGTGTTTAGGCAGACGTGGTTTAATCCACGCTTTTGTGTGTGGGCTGAAGCGGTATGTCACAGGTGTGTTACTTGTCAACAAATGAATGTTGGAAAGAGAACTGTGGTTGCAATGAGTCACATTGGAAGATCTGGAGGTCCCTTCAATAGGATACAAGTGGACTTTATTGAGATGCCGAGGTGCAATAGGTTGAGATACGTTTTGGTGGTGGTGTGTATCTTTTCGCGTTGGGTGGAAGCATATCCAACTAGACGATGTGACAGTCTCACAGTAGCCAAGTTGTTGTTAAGGGAATTAATCCCGAGATATGGATTTCCGACATCAGTGGAGACCGATAGAGGAACTCATTTCCACAGTGAAATCATGAAATTGTTGTGCTCTGCTTTGAACATTGATCAGAGACTGCATTGTAGCTACAGGCTGGAGGCTTCAGGTCTTGTAGAGCAGGTTAATGGCACCATCAAGTCAAGAGTGACAAAGGTGTGTTCGTCAACTTCATTGAAATGGCCAGATGCGTTGCCTCTGGTGCTCATGAGTCTGCGTAGCACCCCTGATAGGAGAACAGGGCTTTCTCCCCACGAAATTTTGACCGGAAGAGCTATGCGTTTGCCTATGGTGCCAGCTACAGCATTGATAAACATCACTGATGATTTAGTGTTGGATTATTGTAAGGGACTGGCTGATGTGGTTACTTCTGTATCCCACCAGGTCGAGGCTGCGACTGCATCCACCTCGAGAGACCTGCTGCATGATCTTAATCCAGGTGATTGGGTACTAGTTCGCAAGCACGTGAGGAAGAGTTGTCTTGATGCTCGCTGGCGAGGACCATATCAGGTGATATTGGTCACAAGTACCGCTGTGAAGTATGGAGGATTGTCGAACTGGATACACGCTTCCCACACTCGCCGAGTTCAAGCGCCTGCAGAGAAAGAGAGTCCCCTGGTTCCGAGAAGCGTGTGTGGACCTGCCACAGACTACGACGAAGGCACAGGCCCAGCTGTAAGAGTTTCGGATGAAACGGAACAGCCAAGTGAGCACGAGAGACGAGAGCCGAGTGCTCCTGAATTGAGCCCATATCCTGAAATAGATGATATTGCAGATGTGAACTTTGCACCAGATCAAGGTGAGCGGTCTATTGCAGAAGGATCAGATCAAGAGGAAGAGAGGAGAGCAGATGCCAGAGCGGAAAAGTGGCCAGCAAGAAAAGAAAGGCTGAATATAAGGCTTGCATCCGAGAAAAATCTTGCTCCGATTCCTGAAACATCTCAATCAGATCAAAGTGATGCTGAATAAAGACCGGATGGTCTGAGACGCTCCAGAAGAGAAAGACTAGCGTCTCGAAGATACGCATCTCCTGAGTGGACGTACCTGGCTGCAGATGCAGAGCCCAGCGAAGTCCGGGATGTTGGGAGCTGGTACGGTGAGCTACGGAGGGGACACCCTCTCGATTGAAATACAGTTGCTGGTCCCAGGCGTAGAAGCGTTTGGAACACTAACTCTGCAAGTTCCAAATCCTCCAAGGCTGAGTGGATTGTGTTACCTGATCCTCAATCAGGTTGTCTTCCCTTCATTTGGCCGGCAGCTCACCGCGCAAGAATTAGGAGAAATTCGTGCGGAGATCCTGCAATTTGTCATCGACATACTTGGATCAAATATCATTAACGATGAAGCTTGAATTATAACCAAAGAAAGCATTAGGCCTTAGAAAGAAGATAACTTAGACCCCAGTTTAAGAAGATTTAAAATTAGGAACTTTCTAGTAGAGGATGGAGTGAGGAATACGGCTGACTACATCTCTTCAATAGGTTTAGTATCAATCGAAGGAACTTTGACATTAATTGCATGGGAGGAGAGAAGTGAGAAAGACATTGTTAAAACAAAGAAAACAGAAAGAGACAGTGTTTTCCCTTTTGTGCTTCGGAACGGATCAGTAGAAACCATGGTGTCCGAAAAATCACCACGCAAACAGAAGTGCATCATTGGCACCCTCATTGTAGTGGTGCTTATTGTTATAACTGTGGTGATCGTTGCATCTCTAGTTGGATCTCAGGATGTCGGACAGAATAGGGTACAGGCAACACTCACTACACCAATCTCTGAGATAGATGAGGATGCATCCGCAAGGGATTTAGAAATGATTAAGGAAACCAGTCGTAGATTACATGTTGATTTGTCAAAGGGTGTTTTCACTTTGAATGCGTATGCTCGATTATTGTATGAGTATGTGGATACCATGGAAGCGAAGGATTGCTATGTGTATATGCAATTACCAGCCTCAGTAGAAGAAGGCATTCGATACCATCATTTGCCTTTGACCTATGGCATTACATGTAGTGTGTTGTTGAGCATGTTTTATAGCAAGGCACACTTCGAGTACTATTTCTCAAATTATGATGTGGTATTCTCTGAATTCCCAGTTCTTAAATACATGAATAAATATGAATATTATAAGGAAGTAGAGCGAATGTCAAAGTATTTCGTGCCTACCATTACTTTAGATACGTCCTATGCCCATAGACACAATTTAACCTGTATGTTAACTGACATTGAAAAGAAATTTATAGATCAGATAGAAGATCGGCATAGACAGACTCTATTTAGACCAGATCCAAAGCACAAGGTTACCCCATGGACTAAAGAAGAATTAGATCATAAAGCAAAGGGGAGTTTTGGACCCATAGCATTAGATTTCCAGCAGAAGGGGAAGTTGTGTATTAGACACCTGACCACATACTACGATAAGATATTTGTGGGTGAGAGTGATTGTGAGCACGTCTTCTTGATCGAAGAATCAATTAGAAAAGCATTATTGGACAAAATAACAATAGTGCCCAATGTGTATTTTGTGTGTGGAAAGAATGCCTATGTGAAGTTGCCCAAAAATTGGTATGGCACTTGTTATTTGGCTGTGGTATTTCCCAAGATTTTTCATGTGAATGATTTATGGCCCCTAGAAAGAAAAAGACCTCACAGAGGAAAACGTGGTGTGAGTGCAGGAGAAGTGATTGGAGACATATTTGGGGCTATGATGCCGAGTATGGGTGTGATTCTGAATGATTTGAAAATCAGAAAGCTGGCAACATTAGTGGATAAGCTCTCAATAAATACAGCTCAGATTTTATTACTTGTAGATGGGGAGATGGTTTTGATAAGGGCTATGGTTTTGCAAAACCATCTTGCCCTAGATGTGCTGCTAGCAAAAGCCGGAGGAGTCTGCAAATTATTGAAAGTTCAACAGTGCTGTACTTATATTCCTGACAACAGTCGGGATATAAGGAAATATATCAACAATATTTCAGATATACACCAAGAGTTACGTGAGATGGCTGCCGAAGGACTCTGGGAACAAGTGGGGAAAGGATTTGGCAAGATAGGCAGTTGGTTTGGAAGTTTGGGACAAGGAATAATGGGATATATCTTGAAGCCTATTATAATAGCTGTCATTTGTATAATTGTCCTACTAGGAGCCATCAAGGCTTACAAATGGCAAAGGGCACGACATCAGGAGACTGTTTCGAGAAAGCGAGAGCACCAACTTGAACGACTGCAGGACAGTCATTACCAGCACCTTAAGGGGTTAGAACGATTCAGACAGGGACGGCAAGCTACAGCTTCTGTTTAGGTCGGTCTCTTCTACAAGGAGAAAAACTACAGTAGACTAGAAAGTTGGTGTTATGACACTAGTCATAAGAGGGGGGAACTGATAGAGCGCTGATAGCACTCTATTTTGTATGAGTGCACTATACTCATGGTTTAAACGCACTCATGTATTCGTATTGTTTGCAGTGTTTTACGACTATTAAGAAACATTTATTTGAATCATTTGATGTTGAAAACTAGTGAACGCATTTAAGTAGAACTTTGTATGTATTACGATTCCTTCATGCATAATGTGCAGGACGATATTATTTCTATACACCGTAATTGTGGTTAGGTTGAGTTGCCTAAATTATAGGCCCAAAGTCATAAGTTTCGATTCTCCTTGCTCTTGAGAAATAAATAATTAAATGTTGTTGTGTTCGAAATTAGAATGTTCTCATCCTACTGCAGGTGAAAGAATACACATCGTTATTTTCAGAGTTAAGGAGAGACCCGGAATGTCTTTGAAGATGGCTGGGAAGCGAGAAGGGAGGATGCCTTGCGTATCTGGTCTGTCTGAAAGCCAAGGCCACTGGAAAGAAGATATCTTTTTTTTTTTAATTTTTTTTTTTTTGTCAACGAGAGGGTTATAAACGCAAGACAGAAAAAATACACGCAATTGAATATATACAGACATCTGGAAAAATGACACAATAATTATACACATAATAGAGAAAGAAAGACCAGAACAAAAAACAGGAAATACCCCGGAAATAAAAGAAAAATTAATAAATGAACTCGTATACATCGACTGGGAGGATAGTCAAGCCAGTCTAAACCACCCCTATATTATGCTCCTTATACATCTTAAAACAGAGATCCCCAGATTGCAGTACACTTAGCTATAGAGCGAATACCTCTCGTCTTAGCCAGCGCATATTCCATATCATATATTTGCCTAACTAGCAGCCACCAATCCATAACAGATGGGGGTTTTGATGATATCCACACCCTGGCTATAGTTAATCTTGCCGAAACTAATAAAATAGCAAGCAAGCTATTACATTTAGAACTCACAGAACTATATCCCATCATGATTTCAATGATCGACAAAGGTACTTCTATCTCCAACTTCTGACGCAAAACATTCCCAACCTTTTGCCAGAATATTATCAGTTCTGGGCATGTTACAAACATATGTTTGATATCAGCTGCATATAAATTACATCTCGGGCATTTTGTCCGTTCGCTAATTATACTATTATCCGGTGACCATTTAGCTATTCTTTCTGGAGTATAGTATAAGAGACATATCGTACGATGTTGCTGCAACCGTAAATTAGTAGAGTGCACAGCCTTGTCTATAATACTGAGAGCTTGTGATATAGTGCTGACTGCTACCGGCATCTCCATCACCCTACTCCAACGATCAGCTAATCTCTCACAATCGTCTGATCTATGGCTGCTTAGCCATTTATACACCCTGCTGATCAGAGATTTCGAATCTAATGCATACAGAAAATCCCATATCTCAGAATCGGTTATGTTTATCAAATTAAGATCTCTCAAAAAATAGTCCCGAATCTGGTAGTATTTAAACAGCATATGGTCTGGTAGTTTATGCTTAATCTGCAGTCTCTCAAACGAGACAAAGCCACTATAGTCATACAGATCCCCTAAACATATAACTCCACATCTAGCCCATTTTTTACCCACGGCATCATGGAATATCTCTGGCAAGCCTGGATTGTGCCAAAGCGGAAACTTATTATGATAAGGAGAAATGCTACCACTAAACAGGATAGCACGCCAAATAAGTATACTGTCCCGTATAGTCTTGAATTTTACCCTCTTAAAAAAATGTGGGTCGTTAATTCTATACAAAAACATATTACTCTCCCCCCCCCCCCCAATATAAACTCATGACAAAAAATGGTGTTAGCAGGATTGATAAAACTACGGAGACGTATAAAACAGGCTGACCAAAAATATGTTTTAAAATCAGGAAACTCTAGACCTCCTTGGCTAAAAGGAAGTTTCAACCGATCTATTGCTCGTCTTGCCTTCTTATATCCCCATATAAAACTACCTAGTATTCCATCTAATCGTTTAAAGAATAAGTTTGGAACGCGTAACGGAATAGAGCGAAAAAGATAGAGAAACTTAGGCAGAATCTTCATTTTTATGATATTAATTCTGCCAATAATGCCAATAGGCAACTTATGCCATTTCTTAAGAGACTTAATTGTCTTTTTTAATAAAACGTCGTAATTTAAAGAAAATATTCTGTCTACCTGTGCTGCTATCCTAACCCCCAAATAAGTAGCAACTGAGCAAACTCCCTGCACAGAAGCATTCGGTTTATAATTAAGAAGAACTTGGGTCTTATTGACATTTAGTTTATAACCTGAAAGTGATCCAAACTCACCGGCTGTTTCTGTTATCATTTTTAGTGCTTCTCCTGGTTCTGTTGAGAAGACCGCTATATCATCTGCATATGCGATGACCTTGAGAGAGCTTGTCCCTGCCATATAAGCACTTATTTGAGGATTGTTTTGCAAAACCGAAATAAATGGCTCTATATAAAGAGCAAATAATAAAGGTGAAAGGGGACACCCCTGGCGAGTACCACAGAGTACCGGGAAGATTGATGACTGCAAGCCTGAGTATATTAGTTTGGCACATGGCTTATCATATAAAGCTTTTATCTGCTTCATAAATTGACCTTTGATTCCAAAGGCTGAGAGTGTATCCCAAAGAAATTTCCACCCCACTCGGTCAAACGCTTTTTCTGCGTCTAACAGTATCATACCGAGTGAGGTGGTTCTTATATTTGCCATATCGAAGGCTGTCACTGCCATGTTCACATGAGCAGTAGTGTCTCTCCCTTGAATGAACCCATGCTGGTGGGGGGAAACCAAGCCAGACATTATTGGGGCTAGACGATTCGCAAGAATTTTTGCATACATTTTTGCATCGGCGTTTATAAGTGAAATTGGCCGATACGACCCACACTCCTCCGCTGGTTTGTCCTTTTTCAAAAAGAAAACAATTTGCGTCATGTGCCATGATTCAGGGGTTTTACCATTAATTCCGACAAACTCTATTACCTGACTAAATGGAATCAACAGAACATCTTTAAAGATTCTATAAAATTCCAAGGGAATGGAATCTTCCCCCGATGCCTTGCCAGATGGCAAAGCACTAATTGCTAATTCTATCTCTTCTATTGAGATGCCCTCATCAAGAGAATCAGATATCTCATTCCCCATATTTATCAAAGAGCTATTCTGAATATAGCTAAAGATGTCCTCCTGTTTTGGCTGGATCGTTGGAGTATACAGCGTTCGATAGTAGAGAGCAAACTGTTCAAGTATCTGTTGTGGATGCTTATACAAAATTCCATTTGGCCCCTTAATTACTTTGATATGAGCCTTGGCCCTATCGTCTGCCACTTTAAAAGCGAGAATCTTACCTATTTTCTCCCCAAATTCGTATTGTGACAAGCGGTATTTATTGTATCTTGCCATGGTTTTCTCCCTGAATGTATTTTTCAAAGTTGAACGAAGATCAATTAAAACTAACCCCAACTGTTCCATATCATCAGTGCCCCTCAAAACTGCTTCTGCATGTCGGTCCTCTGCCACACGAATCGCTAATGTTATCTCTTTAGTTACATTTCTTCGGTCTTTATTTTGCCGCAAAATATACTGTTGTGTGTACCCTCTAATAACAGCCTTACATGTATCCCATACCACAATAGGGGAAGCTGATCCTATATTTTCCTTGAAAAAAACCTCGAGCTGACTTCTGATCGCACCCACATACTCCTCATCAGATAGTAAATACCTGGGAAACGAGAAGGCTCTAGGTGCCTTATTCTCATCAAAAGTCTTAAATGTAAGAAGAATAGGATTGTGGTCAGAGGTAACTTTCTGACAAATTTCCATATCTGTCGACCATACAATAGAATCTGTAGCCCAAGCCATGTCTATCCGAGAATATAATTTGTGTGGGGCAGAATAGTAAGTATAACCTGGTATACTAGGGTATAACGTTCTCCACACGTCCCTAATAGCCTGTAGCCGCCCTAATTCCCCTATTGCAGCCCGTGTCTTCCGCATTCTTTGAAATGCGCCCCGTCGTGTTGTGTCAATTCCATAATCCATAACACAGTTAAAATCACCCATCACCACCCGTTCCCCCTCCCAGTTCAGCATTTCAACATTTATCACATCAAAGATAGTAGGGTCATCTATGTTAGGACCATACACTGCACAAAATACATATTTCTTTCCTTTTATCAGCATTTGTGCTATAGCCCACTTCCCACTTTTATCTGACATAGTCTTGCAGATTACCCCCATGTACCGTTTGTGCTTTAATATATGCGACCCCCCGTATAGAGGCACTTTGTGCTGTAGACACTATCACTTCAAATCCTAATTGCTTTAACAATCCACGATCCTTATAAGAAAGATGCGTTTCCATTAGCATAACTATTTGGGGGTATACATTTTTAATTCTTCTGCTACTAATTGTCTCTTAATCTTACTATTCAATCCGGCCACGTTCCATGCTAAACACTTCAGCCAATCCATATCAACAATAATACTCTGCTAGTTATATCTTCTAGTTTGATTAGTTTAATGCTGTTTTCGCCTGCCTTATAAACCTTTTTATTCCTTGTTACCCTCCCATTGACTTTTCCCTTTTTTTGCCCCCTCCCACAACCACCCACAACCCTTAACTCCAATGGAGGCTGGCCCACCCCCCTACATCTAGAAGGAGGAATCATCCTCTTTCAATGCTGCCGTTGGATTTGGCAGCAAACTGAGACTCCAGTCTCCACAGTGGCTCCCGAGGCTAAGCTTCCCTGCATCAATTTTAAATGTAAAATAACGAGAAAATAAACAAACAGAAAAGCAAGAAGAGACCAATATAAACCAGACCAATATAGAGGAATTTGTTTTTTTGTGGTTTTACCATACCCATCCCTCAACATAAGCCTGAATCAGACCCTGCTCCTTGTCCTTATACCGCCCCCCCTTTCTGCCATCTGCGGAGTGCTTCCTTCGCTTCCAATTCAGACACAAAGAAATATTATTGCCCCTCCCGTACTGCCTTCAGTCGTGCCGGTTCCTGCAGATACACTTGTACCCCAGTAGTTTTTAATGGGTCAATCATTTGTCTAAGCTGCCAACGCCTGTCCATTGTAGCTTTACAAAAATCAGAGCGAAAAAAAATAGAAAATGAATCAACAGAAACAGGTGCTCTAGGCCTAGCCGTCAGAGAGACCGCTTGTCGGAGCAGAAAGTTTCCAAAATAAATAAGAAAAGGGCGTGGATAACGAGCGTCCTGCCTGCGTTGTACCATTGGCAGTCTATGGGCTCTTTGTATCTGGCAATCCCAGTCCCAGTCACCCAGGTCCGGGAAAGCCTTCTGCAATAACTGTACCACAAAGGCCCTAGGGTCTGACCCTTCTTGCCCTTCCGGAATGCCAAACAATTTCAAATTATGTCTCCTCTGACAATTTTCCAAATCCTCGAGTTTTAACTGCATTGTCACAAGCAAGTCATCATGCTGTTGAACTGTGTTAGATACTTTAGAAGTTGTTTCTTCCGTGCTTACTACTCTTAGCTGTAATTTCGTTATATCATTTGTAATAGTCCCAACTTTCGAAGTTACTTCCTTTAATGATTGCTGTATTTCATGATTATCTACCCTGACTTGAGCAAACAACTCCCGTGTTTCCTCCCTTTGGTCTTTAAGAGTTTGCAGGATTAATGTAAGTAACGATGCTTTGCCAACTTGAGCATCTTTGCCTTGGAGATCTTCCTCCTCACCGGAGACACGGGCAGCTTGATGGAAACATGTTTCCTCAGATGTCCCCTCTGGCATCCCGCCCACTGACAGTCTGAGTGCCCCACAAACCTCATCCGCCAGACCAGCATCCGACAATCTGGATATCAGGGTTTTAACCCCACCTTTGGCTTGTACCCATTGTCGTATGGGGCTAACCACCTCTGCACCTTTCAATTGCGTTGACCTCTGGTTGTCTGACGACTGGCCAGTTAGAGCAGTTAAAGCTTTCTTTTTTCCCGTATCCTTCGGTGTTTTAAATTTGGAATTTTTCTTTCTGCCACCTGCTGAACGTGGAGTTTGCTTTTGCCTTGCCCCAGTAAACGTTTGCAATACATTAGTGATTTGCCCCTGTTTACACCCTTGATCCATCTCAGGCCTCCCAGGTTTAAGATGCACTTTGTAATTATCCAATACAGAATCATTAACGTGGGTGGCAGAGACAGTGACATTTTCTACTGAAGTAAATGGGTTATTTTCAAGTAGCCCATTATTCCGCACCAAAGTACCACCCTCCATGCCGTGATCGCTGCCCTCTGTTGACCTCAACTCTACTGAAGCATCTTCCATAAGAGTAGACACAGCTGCTGATTTTATTAATATGGTACTAATAGTGGACGGTAACTTTCCCTTCTGTCCCAGTCCCGCTAGAATAGCATCTGAGGGCACCACCTGTTGTTTCCCTTTATTAATATCTTCCAATTCTGTATCAGATTCAGATTCTGATTCTACTTCCATACTTTCTGCAAATTGATCCACACCCTTGAAAGAGGCATCCGGATTTACTCTGCAATTCTCAGGCTTTTTAGGGGTATTAGAGGCTTGAATAGGGGCTTGAATCTCCATATCCTCGGGTATCCTGGCAGAATTCCCACTACCGTCATGGCATTCTGATTCAACAACCAAAGATTGGTGCTGAACCGAGTAAATTTCCGCCGGACTATTTATCTTACTGGAACCTGGGGATATAAACACTGTTACTTTGTTGCGTATCTATCGCATGAGTAACAATTTCCGCAAGTCTGTTGCCAGTGCTTGTTTCTGTTGTACCTTCTGCTATAAGTAATTCCACTGACTGTTTGGATTGAAGAAATCGCAATACCGACTTTCCAAGCTTCCCAGCCCCTCCAGCATGGCCAGACAAATCCGCCTTCTGAGCCTCCGTACCTGGATCTCCCACCACAGCCCCTGCGGCACTTACCGGCAGGCGGCCAGCTGCACGGGTGCTCCTCACAGTGCTCTTCGGCAGGGCCATACTCCGAAATGCGCCGAAGGTTGCTTGCGATTGTGGACACTGTGTGAGCCAAGAACACAGGCTCAGTGAAAATCGCCGAGCCACTACAGACACGGCAACCCGCGTAGACAGCAGGCGTTTAGAACCAGTTTGTGCTATCTCCTGCATCAATACGGAGGTTTGGCGGTTTTGACGTTTTCCCGTGATTCCGGCCAGGTGAGTCTTTTCAGCCCCCAATCTGCAGTCTGTTGTCTGCAATCCTGTACCAGCATTAAGATTTTAGATTATAAGAGGGATAGTCTGTTCATAGCCACCATCTTTATATCTCTCCTCGCCTTTCTATAACAATCATCGGGCTCTAGCTCCAAAGCCTCGGGAGCTCCTCTGTGTGCTGGTGCTCAGGGACGGCGTCAATGCGCCATCTTGTCTCCCCCCTGGAAAGAAGATATCACTAATTAAATTTGTGTCATGAAAGAAAAAAAGCTACTGCATAGAGGTGCAATGGAAAGTTTTAAGAAGAATGACATATTGTGGGTTGAATCCCATCTTTTGTATGATGCGCAGGGACAGCGAGTCCAGACTTCCGCTAGCTTTCGGAGGAGAAGGAGCACCTTAGAGCAAGCTCCATAGCCATAAGCTAAAACGACCCATTTGACGTGAGTACTTCTTAGGAAGTCAACACGTGCTGAGACCGTTGGGGAATGATAGAAGAGAGACAGGAAGGGCCCTCATGTAGAGCAGTGTAGGGAAAGATTTTGATTTCTTTCAATGAGTCGAGAACTGAATATCGCATCTATTCTGTGTTGCGTTGTGATTTTGTAATTTATAATCATCTGTCTTTTGGGCCGAATTACTTATATTCGTAAACTCGGCTCTGTATTAATTTTTCTGTACCTCTATACTTTGCTATTGAGATGTATTTACATCCAATTGTTTTTGGCCTTATAATAAATATTCAAACTGCACTTTGGAGTCGGTGGTCTTTTCAGGCATGACAACTTTGCTGATATCTGTCTGAGTTGTTTCCTCCCCTCAACCACTTTTAGTAGGTAAATAAAAGATCAATCGCTTACGCTATACTTAGTAGGGAACATTAGGTGTGCAATTTAGCGTAATCAGTATCCATGTCATATATAAAGGCGGTACTCTGTTCAACTGGGTAACATACTTACAATAAAATCCAACAAAACCCACCCTCCCACACCCACTCCAGCACCCCCAACATGCCAGAGAATGCCAGATTCCCTCTCGTCTCACCTGTGACTGAACTGCAAATGGTAACATACATAGAAGCCGGACAAACCGCCCCGCACGTACCTTCATTCCGGCGTCGCTGGGGCAGGCTCTTCATCACCCCGTTGTTTTCAAAGGAGCATGTAAGCCCCGGTTGTTGCCTTCTAACCCCATAGGTATCTGTGCTGTGGTATCCACGCTGTCCCACCAGGACGGCTTCTATCTCGCTGATCTGTAATGTTGGCACATACTGTAACCGCTCTGTGCTTATTACATTCAGCTACATTTGTCTGCGCCCCACCTGGTAAACCACAATCCCTGGGCCGCAATACAGCGCCAGTGGCTCGAGGGCTTTGCATCTGGCCCTACAATGTTTGGACCGTGTCTCTGTGCAGTTATGGGCCCTTCTGCTCGGCACCCGACCCCTCAATGCCGTCCTTCTCTTCTCCACCTCGCCGCCCCGCACCGGCTGCGGTTTCGCCATCGAGAGCACTGTTGGGAGTGGGCGGGTTGGGATGCCCAAGCAGTGGCTTCTCTGTTGCTTCTCAGCAGCTTGTTGTCCTTACAGCTGGTGCCACACAGCGAGCCTTTATTATCTACCTGCCATTTTGTTGTCGGAGGTGCGCTGCTAACAAACTGCTATTTTTCCAGACATCGCTGATTTACCATCACCACCTACCAGATCCCCCCCCCCGTTTTTTTGGAGTGGGATGCGGTTCCTATCTTCCTCGACCTACGGGGCTGCTCTTTTAGGCGGCGATGCTCCACACCAGAGCCCCCTGTTGGTAAGGATATATGTTCTAAGGGTATTGTTAGGCAGTGGTCGAAGTGGGGGAAAAAAAGTAGGGGAACTGTGGGCTTAGAATCAGAGGGCGGGAATAACCCGTGAATTGGGTCAGTGGGCGGAGTCAGAGGTGTGGCAGAAAGAGCAAAATATCCCAATTTTTAGTATTTGTTTCCCATTTCACTAACCGGTTACATCTTATTACGTTATTTAATTTAACCAATGGATACACAAGTTTATTTAAGATTTAATAATGGTTATTGACATTAAAATACATTCACAAAGTGGGATACGTTTCCAATCACAGAATGTCCCAAATATCCTTAAAAGTGGGATCGCAAGCCATTTGTCTCCCAGCCATGGAGTTTCTGTCATCAGCACTTCTCCCTTTTTCCACAAGAGCAGTTCAAACATGAATGGGAAAATATCTTAGTTTGCAAATGTTTTCCACTTAATTATGGCTCTGCCATATTTGCCACATAATCCATCATCTGCTGCATAATCTGACGATTTTCACTAGTAAATTGTTTATACCTCAAACGGATCAAAAGTTCCTAAAAAATGTGACTTGTGCTGCTGTGAAGTGGAGGGCCCTTTGCAAAGGTTGACTCGTCACCTTTCTCGCTGCTGCAGTTGTATGTTCCACTGGTACTAATAAGGAAAAATCTTTGCAGAGACTGTCAGCATGTGTAAAAATGTCAAAATAATAAAGTATCAGAAAATTTACAGCACCACTAATACCAGTGTAGGGTGTCAGAGCACTTTACATCACACATATTACACAGAGACAATCAATCATACATGTGTAAATCACTGTATAGGAAATGTTACATAAGACAAAGGACTACAAGGTGTAAGAGTCACATGACAACCATACTAGTAGGCAGCATAGTTTAATAGTGATTGGTCTGGAGAAACACAAACTCAGAATTTAAAACGTAATACCATGGTTGGTGGTTCTCTTTAATAATCAGAATTGATTTCTACCCAAATAAACCCTTTTTTCTGCAACATTAGGATAATCAAAGACTGGGGAAAAAACCATAATGCTCTAATTTATACCTTGCAGTTTGCATGCAGCTCTTACATGACAGTTAAGAGCTCACTGTTCTATGTAAGGGTTTTAACTGCATGGTACATGTTCTTCGCAGCAGGCACATTAACCCTCTGCGCTTCCTTTCCATGAGTCAAAACGTCCACAAGACAAAACACCATCTATCTCTACTAAGAACATTAATCACTGGCGTTATCATGACATTTTTATTGTTGCCGAAAATTGTTGGAGACCAGGAAGGAGGCAGCAAGTGCTTTTAAAACCATATTATACTTGCAAACACGACGACCCCACCTGAAGTCAGAGCCAGCCGGGGTCCATGCAGGTAACAGCGTTGGGGCCGGGAAAGGGGGGATTTCGAGGGACGATGCAGAGGGAAAATTAATTATTTATTTAATTTCCCCTCTGCATCGTCCCTTGAAATCCCCCCTTACCCGGCCCCTCTGCCCCACCGCTGTTAGCTGCATGGACCGCAGCTGGTCAGCGCCTGGTGCGGTCGCACTGCCCTAGAGCCACCCTGCTCAAGGGACCTGTGACCTCAGTGACAGAGTCACTGTCACTCTATGGTATGCTGCTTCCTAGGCCTGCCTGCAAGACTGGGGGTGAACTTCAGAATGAATTGTGGCGGACAGGTCTTCAAGGTTAACCCACACTTGCCACTGCTAGGGTCCACCTGCTGGTGCTAAGACACCAGGGCTTTTAAGATCTTGCAGGGCCTTCTAAGGTCTAGCATGGGAATGTGCTCCCTCAGGGGGAGTGGTCTGGGGCACTGGTCATGAAGGCTGAACCTGGTTCCCCAGTTCCAAATTCAGCAGCTCTGACCATAGTGCCACATCCTCTCCCCCACTGAACACCATACTGCCCCACTGAGAGAAACGTGCACTGCACTGACCCGCTATAAACACCTGGATGTGACTCAATTCAAATTACGCACTAGACGAGCAATATGCTGCCTAAAAAAAATTAACATCATCCTAGAAAAAGCAAACATTCATAGAGAATGCAAGATTAAGTAAAGCATGTGAAATGTAAGCAGGAATAACATGGTTACCCTTTTCTTTTTACACTCATTATTCAGAAATTAGTGAGTGCTTTTGCCTGAAAGGTTCAGGGCCCAGAAGGGACCCGCTTCAATGCCCATTGCTGTATATCCTTACAAAACGTAAGCAGTATGGTTTAAAAAGACCACATTTGTAAATTCAGAGCCGCGGTATGCATTTTCTTTCCAATTCACCCATCAAGCAGGTATTTAGGTACCTCCAGGAATAGTGCACTTTCCCACCCAGGGAAAACAATGTTGTTCAAACAGCGACGAGAAAACAAAAGTAGCGCTTCACTGGCAAACACTGTAAAGTGGCGCTAATGTGTTTAGGTGTGACTAAATCAATCTGGCCACCTTGCAACCACTCTGTCTTGCTTTAGTTAGTTATTTTTCATATTTTGAATGTTTTATTTCTCTCCACCCAGAGGCTGCACTTAGAAATTGAAAAATGTCAGAAAAAGACGACGTTTCCTGCAAAAGTGTTTTTCTTTTTTGGATCCATTTCACAGGGGAGCAAATAAACGAAAGGAGGAAAGAGAAGGTAATACCTGTTTCTTGAAGTCTCTGTTTTCACTAAATGAGGTGGAGCAAGACCACTGACCCATTGTCAGTGAAATTGCTCTCCCACCCTCGCAGCTCCACCATTAAGTGAGGCCTGCCCCTGCACTCTCGAGTGTTGGTGATCGAGGCCCTCCTCCACCCGCAGGTTTCCCTGCGCCTCATCCCTGGTGGTCCAGTGGACCTCTGTCTCCTTCCTCTCACTCTGCTCTTTCACTCGTTTTTCTACCCTTTTCTATCTTTCACCTTTCTGCACTTTTCTGCATCTCTGCTCTTTTGTGCCTTATTTCTGCTCATTTTCCCTTCCTCTCGCGCTGCCCTTTCACTTGTTTTCACTCGTTTTTCTACCCTCTTTTATCTTTCACCTTTCTGCACTTTTCTGCATCTCTGCTCTTTTGTGCCTTATTTCTGCCTATTTTCCCTTTTTTCTTTATCCCTTATTTCCTCCCTTTACCTTTCCCCGCCGCTGCTGCCCCCGCGGCCGCTCCCCCCCCAGCGCGACCGGCCCAATCTAGTTCCCCTCCCCGCTCCCAGCTGTCCAGCCCTCCCCGACCCCTACTTAATGGCGACCACTGCGGGGACAGGCGAGCAAGACCACTGACCACCATTAAGTGAGGCCTGCCCCTGCACTCTCGAGTGTTGGTGATCGAGGCCCTCCTCCACCCATAGGTTTCCCTGCGCCTCATCCCTGGTGGTCCAGTGGACCTCGGTCTCCTTCCTCTCACTCTGCTCTTTCACTCGTTTTTCTACCCTTTTCTATCTTTCACCTTTCTGCACTTTTCTGCATCTCTGCTCTTTTGTGCCTTATTTCTGCCTATCTTCCCTTTTTTCTTTATCCCTTATTTCCTCCCTTTACCTTTCCCCGCCGCTGCTGCCCCCGTGGCCCCTCCCCCCAGCGCCACCGGCCCAATCCAGCTCCCCTCCCCAATCCAGCTCCCCTCCCCGCTCCCGCCTCCCAGCTGTCCAGCCCTCCCCAACCCCTACTTAATGGTGGCGACTGCGCGGCCACGGGCGCGCCGCTGGCGCGCCAAAGGCGCGTCAAAGGCAAGCCCGTCTGCGCCCGTCCGCGACCCGACCGCGACCAGCGCCAGGAACCCTGGACCTCCGCCCCGCCAACGCTACGACCCAGCAGCACTCCACGCACTCAACCCAGGCCGCAACAACAACTGCAAGCTAGCATCACCAGCCGACTCCCACGGACCCTTCAGCTGTCACCGCTGCCGGCACACCTGCAGCACTGCCAAGAACACTGATCCAGCACAACCCGCCCACAAGACCACAACCGAACCGAAGACCCTGCAATGCATCCTCCTCAACATCCGATCCCTCCACAAACACGCCACAGAAATCTGGGACCTCCTCGACAGCACCACCCCGGACGTAGCGTTCTTCACCGAAACCTGTACCAAGACCACCTCGGGACCGGACATCGCCATCGCCATCCCCCAAGGATACAAGATCTCCAGGAAGGACCGCCCCACCCACCCAGGAGGAGGAATCGCCATCGTTCACAAATCCAGCCTCCACCTGAGCACACTCCCTGACGAGCCCACAGAACTGATGGAACACCTTCACTTCAAGATAGTGGCCAGCCCCACCGCCACCCTCCGAGGAACCCTCATCTACCGACCCCCTGGACCCCGCAGACCCTTTGCCAACTCCATCACGGACATTATCTCCCCGCAGGCCATCGCATCCACCAACTACACCCTGCTGGGAGACCTCAACTTCCACCTCGACAACCAACTGGACCCCAACACCACATCCCTCCTGGACAACCTCCACAACATTGGACTGCGCCAGATCATGACCAAGCCCACGCACTCAGCAGGACACACCCTCGACCCCCTCTTCACTACAGGAAACTCCATCACCTTCAGCCACACCACCGAACTCCCATGGACCGACCATCGTTGCGTCCACTTCACCTTCAGAACACCCACCATCCACAGACACCAGCACCTGCTTCCACGAAGAAACTGGACCAAAATCACCGACGACCAGCTCACCTCCTCACTCAACAACTCCACCCCAACCATCGTGGAAAACGACGACCCCAACACCGCAGCCCGAACCCTGCATAGATGGATCTCGGACAGCACCAACACCATAGCCCCCCTCAAGAAAAACAACAACTACCCGCGCCAAGAAAGCCAGATGGTTTACCACCGAACTTCGAGAGTCCAGAAGAACATGCCGCCGCCTCAAAGGCCTGGAGGAACACCAAATCCACAGAAGCCCACGACAACTTCAGAGCCGCCACCAACGCCCACCATCAACTCATCAGAGAGACGAGGAAAAAAGCGATTGAAGACAATCTCCACCCACGCACACAACAGCAAGGAACTCTTCAGCATCATCAAGGAGTTCGTCCAACCCACTAGCGAGTCTACCGACATCCCTCCCTCACAAGACCTCTGCGACAAACTCAGCACCTTTTTCCACCACAAAATCAAGAGCATCTACAACAACTTCGACGAAGACAACCAACACACTGAACCCTCACCAACCACCCCCGACACCCGGAAACCAGTGATTGACGACTGGACAGCCCTCACCACCGAAGACACACTGAAGACGATGAAGTCAATCCACTCAGGGGCCCCCACGGACCCCTGCCCCCACCACATCTTCAACAGAGCCCCCGACACCATCGCACCCATGCTCTGCCACACCATCAACCGCTCCCTGGCGACCGCCTCGTTCCCCGACGACTGGAAACATGCCGAGGTCAACCCCCTCCTAAAGAAACCCTCAGCGGACCCCACCGACCTCAAAAACTACAGACCCATCTCCCTGCTCCCGTTCCCAGCGAAAGTCATCGAGAAAGCCATCAACAGCCAACTCACCACATTCATTGAAGAACACAACATCCTCGACTCCTCCCAATCCGGCTTCAGAAAAAACCACAGTACGGAAACCGCCCTCCTCGCCGCAACAGACGACATCCGCACCCTACTGGACAAAGGAGAAACGGTAGCCCTCATCCTCCTCGACCTATCAGCGGCGTTCGACACAGTCTCCCACCGCACCCTAATACGCAGACTCCACGACGCAGGAATCCAGGACAAGGCCCTCGACTGGATCCGCTCCTTCCTCTCCGGCAGGACGCAGCGGGTCAGACTCCCCCCTTTCCTCTCGGACCCCACACCTACCACCTGCGGAGTCCCCCAGGGCTCCTCCCTCAGCCCGACGCTCTTCAATGTCTACATGGTTCCACTCGCCCCCATCGTCAGAACCTACGGACTCAACATCGTGTCATACGCAGACGACACCCAGCTCATCCTCTCCCTATCCAACGAGCCCAACACCGCCAGACGCAACTTTCGAGAAGGCATGGAAGCCGTCGCCAAATGGATGAAAAACAGCTGCCTACAACTAAACACCAACAAAACAGAAGTACTCATCATGGGCCCAAACCCCGATGCCTGGAGCGACACCTGGTGGCCCCCGGCCCTCGGAAACCCGCCAACCCCCACGGACCACGCACGCAACCTGGGAATCATTCTGGACTCCGAGCTCAAAATGGACCGCCAGATCAACTCTGTCTCGTCTTCCTGCTTCCACACCCTCCGCCTCCTTCGTAAGACCTTCAAATGGATCCCCCTCGAACACCGAAAGACCATCACTCACGCCCTGGTCACCAGCAGACTCGACTACGGCAACGCACTCTACGCCGGAATAAACAAAAACCTCACCCGCAAGCTACAGAACATCCAGAACGCCGCCGCAAGACTGGTCCTCAACCTGCCAAAACACTGCCACATCTCCCAGCACCTGCGCACACTCCACTGGCTCCCTGTCGAGGCGAGAATCACCTTCAAGATGCTCACCCACGCACACCTCCACGGCATCAGACCAGCATACCTGAACAGCCGACTCAAATTCCACGCACCCCAAAGGACCCTACGATCAGCCCAGCTCTCCTACGCCGTCGTCCCCCGCACCAGAAAGACCAGATCGGGAGGCCGCTCCTTCTCCTTCCTCGCGGCCAAAGCATGGAACGCCCTTCCGCTCCACCTCAGACAGACAACATCGCTCCCCATCTTCGCAAGAAACCTCAAAACCTGGCTCTTCGACAGACCCCCTCCTTGATGGATGGAACCTGCACCCCCCCCACCCCTAGCGCCTTGAGACCCTTACGGGTGAGTAGTCGCGCTTTAACAAACCCCTGATTGATTGATTGATTGATTGAGCGAGACAGAAAGAGAGGGAAGAGGGGGAACAAAGAGGGGGGGGGGGGGCAGCTGCCAGCGGCAGGAGAACTGGACACTGTCTTCTCTGGGCACGAAGGAAAAGACAGTCATTTTCCTTCTCTGCCCGTCCCCAAAAGCCGAGCCTTAACTATCGGACTTGGCGATTTCTGCCGTCCGGGAGGCATGTTCAAAATAAGAAAGTAGGGGAACAGACTCTATGAAATTAGAGAAGTAGGGGCACACCGTGCCCTGCCGATCCCGCTCACTTCGACCACTGTTGTTAGGAGACCAGGCCAGACTCTAATCCCTTCTATTTTTGCTCAGCAATAGATCTACCGACATTCAGTTAATGATGTCACATAGCAATTCGCAGATTGATTTTTTGGGATGTTTGATTTTTTAGATGTTACCATCAAAACTGAAAGTTGACATCTGTACACAACACTTTTTCGAAAACCCACGGAAAGAAAAAAATACCTTACATGGGTACTCAAGCTTTCACTCTCGAAGCTTGTGTGATAGCTTACCGCTTGGGTAATTTTTGGGGACGAGGAGAAACGGTACCCGAAAGTTAGATTTCTTTCATGAATCTGACCTTCTGATTAATAAACTGCCGAAAAGGGGTTATCCATGTAGATTATTGAAATAGGCCCAGAAAAGGACCTGGTTCCGTCCCAGAAAAGACCTTATGGCCCCCAAAATAGGGCATTGAATGAAGATGGGTTTGTTTATGTGATCACATCCAATACTTAAAGCAATCAAATCAAAAGATTGTTAGCAAATATTGGGATCTCATTAAGGATGACATTAGGTATCCCAACAAACCGCTGTATGCGTTCAAAAGAGGGATTAGTATTAGGTATTAAGTGGTAAACACTCTTTTACCTAACCCCCCCACCAGTCAAACTTTGTTCCCAAAGGAGCTTAGCTCTGATCCTATGTCATTTTAAATGTCGTAATCGTAAAGCTTGCAACTTCTGCAAAGAAATTAACGTTTTCAAGCATGCCAACAAAAACTTCACACTGGAAAATTTGAGCATTTGCAATACTATGCATGGAATATATGCCATCTGGTGTCCCTGTGATCTACTGTACATAGGCCAAACCAGACAGAAGGTTAAAGAACAGATACTTCAACCTTGTAGCCACATTAGGTGCCAGACTATAGGACCACTACTGGTTGAATATTGAGTATGAGGAATTGAATAGATTGTTCAGTACATGTCTAACTGTATATCACTTCTATTGAAGAACACTCTAATTCCAGTTTTGTCTGAGGTCACTCACATATTTCCACCACAACCGATTATGTACTAAGAAATGGGTTAGTATTTCCTGTGAGTTAAACTTTACATTCATTGCATCACCTTGATAATCAAATCTGTATATGATTTAATGTATATGCACTGACATGCGATGTGTATTTGTTATAACCACTCCTCTTCTTAAAGAACCATGCTTTTCTCCAATGTTACCTATAGATTTTCTATTCACAGCATACCCTGTCCAGGTAACTTAACTGAAAGACATATATGTTATAACTGTACCAGTGTCTCTGATCCAGATTGTCTTTCAGAACGCAGTCTCCTGCTCTGTGGCTCTAACAGTAAGCATATATATAACAAAAGTAGGGGGGACTAGTAGCTAGTTTTGGTCCAGTACCCGTGCTCCATGTAATAATATAGAACCAAACGGTGGGTAACTGTTCCTGTATGGACACTGTTGTTGACCACAGAGAAAGGGAAAGAGGGGAAACTAGGTCTAAACCTCACAGAGTGGAGACAAGCACAGATCTTGTCTCTTGTTGCCCTCACACATCCCAAGGGATGTCATGCTTCATCATTGGGCGTTGCTCCTCGTCGGGCCGGCACTGCAATGCTATACGGGTCCCCCGAAGGGTCGCTTTTGCGGAGATCTTTTGGTAACGCCGTATAATGAGTGAGGGTGTGAGATTGAGGGTTCGTGAGAGAGGGTGAGTGAGTGATTAAAACTGGCTAGGGGATACCGAAACAGGCTAGTTTAATGTGTGGGTTCCCCTGACAGGTTAAAAAACCTGTAGGTTGTATGTTACTGGCTAGGCGATAATGTGCCTCGGTAACTCTCCGGTCAACATGTTTCGCGCCCTTCAATGGTAGTGGCGATCTCTGGTGCTTCCTCAGGACCAATAAAGTGGATTATTATAAAAGTGTGAAAAAGTGAATGGGTGAAGAACCCTACTGTAGAAAGATAAGCGGTCCCCCTTGTGAAAACTACAAGGTGGCCTAAGCACGAATAGTGACCGCTCTTGTTGCGACCTAATTGCAAATTTTTGATCGCTCCATAGGCTATCGCGTG
This sequence comes from Calotriton arnoldi, assembly GCA_963921515.1. Taxonomy (NCBI): domain Eukaryota; kingdom Metazoa; phylum Chordata; class Amphibia; order Caudata; family Salamandridae; genus Calotriton; species Calotriton arnoldi. The sequence goes on along the minus strand of CAWUFW010001640.1, from coordinate 1,732,431 downwards.
TTCGCCCGCACCGTAACGGAGGTTGTCGTTGGGTGCACTCCTGGCATGCGTGTAAGGGGTAGGTGTCCGAGCGGAGTACCAGAAATGACATGTAATGTTAATCCCTGCATAGGGATGGCGTGTGATGAGGCCCACAGAGATAGTTATGATCACTGCGTAGGTTTGGTGTGTAATGATGGCCGCAGAGGTGGTTTGTGATCACAGTAGCACCATAGTTTCTACAGAGATAATGTCAGCCTTGACGAAAGTACCCATAGAGGTAGTGTGTGAAGATAATTATATTTAAGTCCCCACAGATATAGTGTATGATTACAGGGATGTTCCAGTTCCTACAAAAATGGTGTGTGAAGGTAATCATGTTTAAGTTCACACAAATATAGTGTGTGAGTCAATGATGTTCATGCTCCTATAAGATAATGTGTGAGGATTATTGTGTTCAAAGACCCACTGAAATATTCTTTAAAGCCAGTGCTCAAATTCCCACATAGAGAGTGTGTGAAGATAATGAAGTTCAAATCTAAACTGAGTATGTGTGTAATTATAGGAATGTTATTGTCCCCACATAGATTGTATGTGGTTATTGTGCTGTGTAAGTCCTCACATAGGGACTTGCGGGGCGCGGTGGTGGCAGTCTTCTGACTGCCCTATTACGACTAGGGTGGTCGGACCGTCATTGCACCACCGCAACCGCCAGGGATTCGAGATCCTGGCAGGGACGTGATGGTCTTGAGGCCACAATATGCTTGGCGGGACCGCTGCGGTCCTGCCAAGCATATTACGAGTTTCCTCTCCTCCACAGTTTTCATGGCGGTTCCTCCGTCATGAAAACTGTGGCAAAGAGGAGGGGCGGAGCTTGCTCGCGACCAAGATGGCCGCTTGAGCTGTGAGCTCCGAGACACCATCGCACTATCCTACATTTATCCGGCAACTACGCAGTCCCCGGGGAGCTTGTCGGTGCCCGCCGGATTCCAGAGCCCCTGCGGAGCGGATTGCGCTCTCTACGATCCCTGAGCGCTCTGCACCGGCGCGGTACCACGATCCGACGTAGTGCAGCCTGGCCGGATCCCACTACCTGGCCGGCGGAGGTGAGAATGGCGCGCTAACGCCCTCGCGAAGAGAGGCGGGAGGCTGTGTCGCTCGCTGCCTTGGGAGCTGCTGGTGAGACACTGCATAGCCCCCGCGGCCCTGCCGGAGTGTCATACGGCCCCCCAGAAGTGAGTCGCAGGCTGCCGCGGAAGACGGTGTGAGCCCCTAAAGCCTGGTGGCAGGATTGAGATTCCCGTGAGCCGCACGGTGAGACCCGGCCCCCGTAAGTGGACGGGGCAGCGCGGTGAGCGGCAGGTGCAAGAGGCGACGGCGGGGCCACAAGAGCGCTGTGGCCGCAGACGTGACTGCTGCACCCGGTGCCGGGCTAGCTGGCCCTGCTTCCGGCGTGATTGATGGGCCTCACCGACACCGGCTGACACTGGATGACTCGGCCGCAGCTTCGGAGGTGGGAGCCCGGCGTGAGATGTGGCCCCAGCACACACTGAGACAGACCTGAGGCGACACGGAGGTGAGCCCTGCTTGGGGATCGACGTGGGGCGCCGCCTCACCAGTTCAGCGGTAATCCGGTCCCCAGACCAGGCTGCTTGGCGGGCCACAAAGCGGACGTTAAGCCGTTACCCCTGGGACGCCTGCTTGGGACTTTGCCTGGTGTCTGATATCGCGGGGGTGTGCCTGTCCGGACTCGTGCGCTACGGTGGAGTGAGGCTGCGGCGGAGAGAACCCCTGCCGGCGGCAGGCACAACCCTACGTGGCCTGGATTGAGCCAGAGCAACGCGAATCCGCTCCTGCCACTCCGGGCTTGGATGGGGAGGCGGGGAACCTACTGAGCCCCCCACTACTGGAGACCTTGCTGCCTTGAGACTCAGGCTGCAATTGCTGGCCGTGCGCGCTGCTGCAGGAGACAGGGCCCCTCTGACGCCGACATCTTAACTGTCCACGCACTGGTGTTCACGCGTGGCGAAGATGGGGAGGGTGGACCGCACACAGCCAAAATTAACTTTTGACCCCAAACGATTAAAACCCCGAGAAGCACCCATGGAAGAGTCAGCTGGAGAGCGGGACCGGCCTGCAGAGGAGTGTCCCTCTGATATCCGGGGCATGTTGGTCACTATGGAGAAGAGTTTGCAGGGCGGCATCTCAGCCCTGGGCACTACGATGGACGCACTAACCTACCGCATGGACCGCATGGCGGAGAGGTTGGACAAACAAGCTGAACGGCTGGACATGTCTGAGCGACGGATTACTGAGGTGGAGGAGGCCCAAACCACTTTAGGCTCGGAACATCAGCAACTTGGCAAGCTGTTCCGCGTTTTGCAAGACAAAACTGAAGACCTAGAAGCGCGCTCTCGGCGCTCTAACCTCAGGATCACGGGCCTGCCGGAGACGACCCCCACTGCCAATATGGAGCGCTTCATAGAAAAACCACTGGTGACTCTTCTGGGGGATGACATTTTTTCCAACATGTTCGTCGTAGAAGGGGCGCACCGTTCGCTGGGCCCGCGCCCTCCACCTGGTGCAGCCCCCAGGCCGATCATCGCTAAGTTGCTCAATTATAGGGACAGAGATGTTGCTCTGAAGACGGCTAGGGAGAAACAACCCTTACGCTATGAAGGTTCCACAATTTCCTTGTTCCCGGATTTTACCATTCGCGTCCAAGAGGCACGTCGCCAGTTTGCACCCCTGAAGAAGCAGCTGCGTGAACTCGAACTAGACTATGCCATGCTGTATCCGGGTGAACAGGCAGCGCCGTTCGCACTTTTTCACTGACCCGAGGGGGCTGCAGAAGGCCCTGAAAGATTGGTCCAAGGAGCGGCGCCATAGCCCGCAGCACCAACTACTAGATGAAGCAGCGGGTGGACAGCTGGATGAGCAGGACTGATAGACACCATGACACCCGCTGGCGATAAGTACTGTTATATGGCGGAACTTTGGGTGGGCCTTTGGGGGGAGGGGGGTTACCGGGAGGGGCCGGGGCCTGCTGCGCGCATTTAACCATTGGCCAGCGCGGGGTGCGATGCGATGGCTGAGAATGAGGGCTAGACAATTGCCTGTATATTCTTGAGATAGTCATTGCTGGGGAGCTGGAGAGAACTCGGGCCAAACCCTGGACACTAGAGAGTGACATTACGGGGGGATGCTCCGGCCTGCCCGTTTGCCACGTGGCTACACATACGACCCTAACAAGATGGTAGGGCAGTTGCGGCGTGGTCCCACACTGTAGATATAAGGGGGAACTTCACAAGCTGCGTAGTTGCACACTAATTTTTTTTTTTTTTTTTTGATGGTGCTCGGAATAGGCCCTTACAGTGGCTGTATAGTTTTTACTGTTAAGCGAGCAACATCCGCCTCCGAGTGAAGCACACTTGGGATGGGTAGTTTTGATTCAGGGGGGGCGGGGGGTGGCAGGGGGTTCACGGAGAGCATATCGCGGCCAAGTTGGGGATGGCCTGCTGTGGGTGGGGGGTGGAGGGGGGCTGTGCGCTACGCAGCTGTTGTTGTTGTTCTTAATTGTTCATGTTTCCTCTCAGGCTGCACACACACTACGTGACTGTTCTTTTTTGCAAGGCACATGTTATGGAACAGGCTTTACCGGCTGCAATGGGGGAGACTAGCAATGCGAGTGGACGTGTGGGGACAGCCACGCTTAGGGTGATTACTTGGAATATTAGGGGATTGAACAACCATAGAAAGCTACGGAGGGTTATGAACTACCTGAAGCGAGCAAATATAGATTTAGCACTGTTGCAGGAGACGCACCTCCCACTTGACAGTCCGCTACTTCGCTCCAGGGCGTTGCAGGGCAAGGTGCATGTCTCTGGATTCACCTCACATGCACGAGGCGTGATGACATGGGTCAACCCCAAATCTCCTTACTCCCTGGTTCCCCTGGCCACAGACAGAGACGGCAGGTACGCGATAGCCCAATGCCAAGGGAAGGGTATACACCTGAGAGTGGTGAATGTATATGGCCCAAATTACGACTGTCCTGCATTCTTCGAATCACTAGCGTCAGCTGCCGGTAACTACACTGAGGGGCATTTACTTTGGGGTGGCGATCTCAACCTAATCAGGAACCCAGACCTGGACCGCTCGGGTGGTCCCGTGAGGCGGATCACTGCAGCAGCCAGAGCGCTCGAGAGCGCTATGGTAAGTCTAGATTTGTGCGACGTCTGGCGAGAGCGTTTCCCGCAACAGGGGGGGTACACACACTACTCGGCCTATCACAACTTACACACCCGCATTGACTACTGGTTGGCCGCCTCACAACTCTGTGATAGAGTGCGGGACTGCAAGGTTCTCCCTCGCTCCTTTTCCGATCACTCCCCTATCCTCTTGACGATTGAGGCCCCTCGGAGACGCATTCCTCCGTTCACATGGCGTTTTCCCCCCTACTCTTTATTAGACCCGGTTTTTAAGGAGGAACTAACGGAAGTAATAGAGACATTCTTTGCAACGAATATAGGGTCGGTTGATAGTTTTCAGGTCGTTTGGGAGGCCTTTAAGGTCTATATCCACGGTATTGCTCTTGCAAAACACTCTGGAGTGCTCCGCTCCATTCGGCAACGTCTGGCTGATCTGGAGAAACAATTAGGAGCACTAGAGCGACGCCTGCTGGCGGACCCGGATGAGACAGTGACACCAGATATCAAGACGCTTCTGGAAGAATACCAGGACGTGGCGGATGCGGAGGTTAAGCACTTGGGCAAGTACTCCACAGCGCGGGTATACAGCAAGAGTGAACGGCCGGGCGCAGTCCTGGTGCAGCTGCTTCGGAAGAAACGTTCCGCAGCCCAGGTTGCTGAAATTAAAGCGGCATCTGGAGATGTGCTCACGGGGGAAGATGAAATCGCGGAGCGGTTTAGGCACTTTTATGCGGAGCTCTACACCGCCCGCTCCACGGGTACGGAAGACGAAATCTTAGATTATCTACACCATATTAAATTACCGTTCCTCACCGACACACACCGTGAATTCCTGATGCGCCCTGTGGATAAAGATGAAGTCCTTCTCGCCCTAACAGGGCTGGGAGTGCCCCGGGAGGTGACGGCCTCACGGTGGCATTCTACAAGGCGTTCCTCGATCTATTGCTCCCCCACCTAATCACTCTCTTCGAAGACATGTGCATCACGGGCACAATGCCACCTACGATGAGGGAGGCTATCATAGTCACAATACCAAAACCGGGTAAGCCACCGGAAGAGTGTGGCTCTTACAGACCCCTTTCGCTGCTCAACGTCGACACGAAGATATTCGCTAAAATCTTGGCCAATCGTTTGGTCCCCTTTGCACATCTCCTGGTGGCCCCGGAGCAAGCCGGATTTATCCCAGACAGGAACCTCACTTATAACCTCCGCACCGTGTTTGGGGTCTTACAACATACCAGCCCAGACTCGAGGGCCGTCGCGGTCTTCCTCGACATGGAGAAGGCCTTCGACTCGGTAGAGTGGCCGTTTATGCGCCAGGTCCTGACCAGAATGGGACTGGGTCCCGTATTTCTTCAACTTGTGGGGGTGTTATATAACTCCCCCTCGGCCAGACTCAAGATAGGTGCCTTGGTTACGGAGCCCTTTCCCATATCAAGGGGGACGAGGCAGGGCTGCCCGCTTTCCCCCTTACTATACGCACTGGTGGCTGAACCCCTCGCTTGCGCATTGAGGGAATACCACAGACACAAAGGTATACGGTTTCTGAACTATGAGCTCATTGTATCCACCTATGCAGATGATACCCTACTATATGTACGTAACCCGGAAAGTAACCTCTCTTCCGTCCTAAGAGAAGTGGTGCATTTCGGTGCGCTGTCAGGCCTTCGGGTCAACTGGCCCAAATCGATCATTTTACCCCTTACCCCAACCACGTCCCCCTTCGAAGCAGATTATCCACTACAGTGGGCTGTCGAGGCGATCAGATACTTTGGGATCCAAGTGCACACGGATTCAGACATGGTGCTTAGGGAAAACTACGGTGCGGCTATTAATAAACTGGAGGATGACGTGGCCACCTGGATTAGGCTGCCCCTCTCCCTTTTAGGCCGCATCTCCATCATGAAAATGGTGGTGCTGCCCCGGTTCTTGTTTCTCTTCACAAATGTCCCCATGGTCTTACCCAACTCTTTCTTCCAAAGACTAACTGCCTTAATGCTGAAACTGGCCTGGGCTGGCAAGCAGGCGAGGATTAAATGGAAGACACTTACATTACCATACCATTTGGGTGGGCTGGGTGCACCAGATCTCAATCTCTACTATCGGGCTGCACAAGCAGCGCATGCTTATGGGTGGTTCCACGGCCCGCAGGACGCCCCGCATATCCGGATTGAATCGATAGTGGCCGCTCCGCAGCCGCTTCCGGCGATGTTATTCGTAGCCGCTTCCGGCGATGTTATTCGTAGCCGTCGATCGCCGAACCGGGATACTTGACTCTATACAGGCCACTAGTCATGCCTGGCGCCGCTTGCTGCAGCTACAAGCGGGGGCAATTTTGTACTCCCCGCCATGCCGATTGAATGGTGCCGCTGGTTAACGCCCTGCAGAGACAAAGGAGTTACCAGTGCGCTGCAAGCATTGGGGATACACACAGCTGGTGACCTCTTCTGTGACGGAGAGGCCCGGAAGTGGGACGAACTGGAGCACCTCAGTGACGGGACGAATCTGCTCCACCGGTTCCAATTCCACAGAACGCGGCACGCACTGAGGGGCATACTAGGGGCGGACCTACAGGAACCCCCGGACTTTCTGGAATTGACGTACACTATTAAGGCTAAGTCCCCCAGAAAATTGGTCTCCAACATCTATAAACTGGCAATGTCCCACAGGGCGAACCACTACACGAAAGCCAGGCTGGAGTGGCAACGGGACCTACAGCAGACAATAGACGACCCCATGTGGTCCTATTGCTGCGTCAGCACGGGGCGTATCTCCCTGAACGGCCGCCACAGGCTAATACATTTTAAATAGAATTTACTACATGCCAGAGAGACTGCACAGATACGGATTAAGAGATAATGCTGCTTGCGAGAGATGTCAGGCGCAAACTGCAGATTTCTTCCACTTGGCCTGGTCCTGCCCGGGGATCCACAGTTTCTGGGAATCGGTCTTCAAGGACTTAGGGGAAATAACTGAGACACCATTATTGCCTGACCCCGCACTTGCCCTACTGGGATACTCTAAGCGGACGCCCCCGGGGATTCGTAGGCTAGTTGACATGGGATTGCTGCTAGCGAAAAGGCGAGTTGCCATCAGTTGGATGCGAGGCCCTACGCCCACCAAGAGTCAGTGGTCCCACGACATGCTGTACTGCAGCACACAGACTGAGAATTTTAGTGATCTTCTGCCCCCGCGGAGCCGCCCCAAGAATTTCTGGGGGCTCTACACCACTTACCTTGCCTCTAAAGCGACTGACAAGACTGTCCCTGCCATCACCGTATGAGGCTGCAACAGCCCCCACCCTTGGTATTGGGCTCTTGGGGTCCATATCGATTTGGTTGTTAGCCAGACTGCATTAAATTGGTTGTTGCTACATGCCCTCATGGCTCTTGCACTTAGAGTACGGCGGTGATATGTGGCCAATGTTCCTACACGGCGTTTGCTATCCCACACAGATGTATATTGCTGTATTGTTGCCATGTCTGTAGCGTGTACCCATATGTATGAAGGAATATAATGTGCCCTGTTTTTTACTGTGGTAATGTCAACTTGTGCAATGAGAGTGTTATGTTTTAAAAACTTAAGAAATTATAAAAAAAAAAAACTGTGGCAAAGAGGACACAAAGGGGGACCTATAGGGCCCCCTGTTGCCTCTGGGCCATGGGGTGCATGCAGGGGGGGAACATGTTGTACCCCCCTGCGTGCATGAACCCCAGTACCTTCATGGACTGTTGCAGTCCATGCCGTGCAGGTACTGCCTTTGACGTTCCCATTTCAGTGTCTGGCACCGCCGTGGGAACACCAAAGAACTGCCCGCCAGTGACTTAAAAAGTCATAATATAGGTTTGGGGGTGCAGCGGTGGTTCAATCCCACCGCCGCACCACCAAACTCGTAATCAGGCCCTTTGTGTGTAAAGATAATCTTGCTCAGATAATGTGTGATTATAGTGATGCTCAAGTCCCCACAGAGATTGTGTGATTAAAGTTATGTTCAAGTCCCCACATCGATAGTGTGTCGTTATAGTGATGTTCAAGTCCATACAGAGATAGTGTGGAGTTATTGTAATTCTTAAGTCCTATAGAAATATTGTGTGAAGACAATCATGTTCACATTTCCACTGAAGTAGCGTGCATAGACAATGTTCAAGTCCACACACATATAGGGCACGATTCCGATCCCGTTAGGAAGGACTCCAGACAGGTTCCGGAACGAGCAAATCCGAGTAGGAGCCTATGTTTCCGACCGAATCGTCCCCCATTTCGAATGACCGAGTACGATGTGAAGACCGAATCGTTTCCGAACCTGATCCTGTCAGTCCGAGTTGTTCGGAGCCAAATCGTGCCGTGCAATGGGGCTGGCTTCCGAACGAGCGAGTACGGTGCCCGATTCCGACAGCCGTACCAACTTGGTTTTGGTGAGATGAAAAGGCTTTGGGAATTGGACTTCGGGGGGCCATAGCAGGCCCCCCTTCACCCAGGGCCCTCCGCATCAGTCACGGGGGTGCCCATGGGTCCCCCCGATCCAAGCATGCACAGTGTGTCGGGCACCATGGGGTGCTTGCCACAGGTTGCACGCTTTTCCCCACCCACCCCTTTTTGCAATGGGAGCCTGTGTACACGTTCGGTACACAGGCTCCCATAGAGTTCAATGCGAGTCCGAGTGAACCGAGTCTGTCACTATACGGATGCATCGGAATCAGTCGCATGGACTCCCGGAGCGCTATTCGCTTGGAAAGCTCTCTAGAACCGAGTCGTTTGGAGGGCTTTCCTTACGGGATCAGAATCGGGCCCTTAGTGTGTGAAGATAATGATGTTCATGGCCAAACATAGATTGTGTGTGATTATAGGAATGTTCCAGTCTCCACAGAGATGGTGTGTGAAGGCAATGAGGTTCAAGTTCTCACAAATATAGCATGCGATTATACTGACGTTCAAGTCCTTGCAAAGATAGTGTGCGATTATAGTGATGTTCAAGTCCCCACAGAGATAGTCATTGATTAAAGTTCAAGTCCCCACAGAGATAGTGTGTGGTTATTGTGATTCTTAAGTCCTCATAGAGATAATGTGTGAAGGCAATTGTGTTCACTTCTGCACTGAAATAATGTGTAAAGACATTGTTCAAGTCCACACAGATATAGTGTGTGAAGATGATAATCTTCATGTCGAAACATAGATTGTATGTAATTATAGTAATGTTCAAGTCCCCACAGAGATAGTGTGTGATTATAATGATGTTGAAGACCCCACGAAGATAGTGTGAGATTATAGTGATGTTCAAGTCCCCAAAGAGATTGAGTTTGAAGACAATTGTGTTCATGTCCCTACTAAATTGGTGTGTAAACTCAATGTTCCAGTCACCACACAGAGTGTGCAGATAATCATTTTTATGACAGAGGCAGTGTATGGTTATGGTTATTGTGATTTTTAGGATTCCCATAGAGATAGTGCGTGAAGATAATTGTGCTCACATTCCCACTAAAACGTGTGTAAAGATGATAATCAAGTCTCCACATAGATAGTGTGCATTTAAGTGTTGGTCCAGGCCCTACAGAAATGTGTGTGATTATAGGGATGTTCAAGTCCCACAGATATCGTGTGTGAAGTTATTCATGTCCAGGATTCCACAGCGATAATGTGTGAAGATAATGTTCAAGTCCCCACATGGTATGTGAAGTTAATGATGTTCAGGTCTAAAGAGAGACAATGTGTGATTATAGGTATGTTTGAGTTTCCACATAGATAGTGTGGTTCTGATTCACAAAGATAAACTTACACTTTTGTGTAATTTTGTCTGTTTTAGAATTCACAAATTCTGCTTTATAATAGCAAGTTTATGACTTTGGAGACTCCTCAGTCGAGGTAGAGAACTCCACACATAAAAAGATAGGGCATGCCTATCGTTTTATGTGCAGAGTTCTCCGGACCAGCTGCGGAGCCTTTGCAGTGGTAAACTTGCTATTAAATCAGAGTTTGTGAATTTCAAAACAAACGTAAACTTGTACAAAAGGGTAAGAGTACCTTTGTGAATCAGACCCTCACTATCTATATAGTGACTCAAACATACCTATAATCACACACTGTCTCTCTTTAGACCTGAACATCATTAACGCGGCACACTGTGTGGGGAGTTTACCTTTGTGAACCAGGCCCTAAGTGATTATTGTGGCATTCAAGTCCCAAAAGATAGAATTTGTGAATATAGGGATGTACACGTCCTACAATAATAGTGTGCGAAGATAATAATGTTCAAAACTCCACAGAGATATTGTATTAGTATAGGAATGTTCAAGTTCCCACAAAGATAGTGTGTATTTATAACAATGTTGAAGATCCCACAGAGATATAGTGTGGTTGAAGGGATGTTTAAGTCCCCACACAGATAGGGGCCTATTCACAAACAGCATTTTGTAGTATGTTTAGTAGTACTACAATAGTACTATTAAAGCACTACAAAATACTATTCACAAACCTACAAGTGTAAATCTCCAACTCCACTTCATTTATCTTTTCTGTGGGGGATCCTCACACGTAAGCTTACTACTTAGGGCCTGATTACGACTTGCCATTGCAGCGCCGGGTCCGCTCCGCTGCCACACCGCCAAAGCCGTGGCCGGGCATCCCTCCAGATTAGGAAATTCCTCCTGTCTGACGGGCTTTTTTTTGGGCGTTCCCACAGTGGTGCCTCTAAAAATGAGCGCCAAAATGGGAATGCCAAAAACAGTTCCTGCACGGCATGGACTAAAAAAATCAATGCTGTGCAGGAACTTGGGTGCATGCACACAGGGGGGCTCTTTTAAGCCCCCCTGCTTGCACCCCAGGGCACAGTGGCACAAGGGGGCCCTCTGGCCCCCTTTGTTTTCTTTTCTCCAGGGTTTTCATGGAGGAGGAACAGCCATGAAAACCATGGCAGAGAGGAACTCGTAATATGCTTGGCAGGACCACGGCGGTCCCGCCAAGCATATTGATGCTCCCTGACTGCCACAACACCGCCAGGAAAAGGAGGCTGTGGCGGGGCAATGGTGGTCCGACCGCCCTAATTGTAATAGGACGTTTGGGAGACGGCCGCCACCGCACCCCCACGTGTCTGGCTGTCTGTGGACCGATAAACTCGTAATCGGCCCCTTAGTAGTAAATGTAGGAGAGAACAGACAAAGTGGTTGGAAATGTGGGCATACTTACTACTAATTGGGAGTGGTTTAGGGAGGAGTAAAGAGCAGTTTATATAGGGCTAGGGAGTAGTTTACGGAGGTATGTGCACCCACCCACAAATGAGTAAGCTCATTGCTATTCATAAACTGCACTTCTAAAGTTATTACAGTCAAAAAGAGACCAGAGACAGTAGTAAATTACACCAGTTTAGAGCTGGAGTAAATCTATCCATAACACATGGCCAAAGACTGGCACTGCAACACCCTGCCATACAAAATAATGGCAGGAGGGACTTAAAATATAACCCCATAAGAAATAATGCTAAATTAAATTAAACTATTTTAAATAGTCCAAAATATAAAAACATATCATTTGTTGTACAAAAAAAACAAAAACTAAAAAGACAACTTTTTTATTATATAAATATATTAACCTTTTTGGAATTGATAAATTCATTTTTTTTTTTATAAACAATTTTATTGATTTTCATAACATGGAAAACATCATCTCTGACCATTACTAATATCACAGCATAAGATAGTGACATGGGCCATCATGTTGACTTCTGTAGTTCGTAACGTAGCTTGATCAAAACCATTCCGTCTCATACACCTGCTCATGCTATATAGCTTAGCAATCCCAGCCATTTACCCCACACGCGACCATGCTTGGCGGGACAGCCTCTTGCCTCATAAACAGGTTTTTCTTGCGTGGCACACCAGTCCACCCCTCTGCGCCACTTGACTATGCTGGCGGGAGGGTGGGGTCTTTCCATGCGACAGCAATGTCGCGCTTGGCTACCATAATGGCCGTCCCCAGGAAGAGCTTGTCCATCCGGGACCCATCCACGCCGTCCATGACTCCCAGGAGTAAGGTTAGGGGATTAAGTGGGACCTCCCAATCCAAGAGGTTGCTCAGCTCGGACACTAGTGTCTCCCAGTATGAGGTGAGGTGGGTGCAAGCCCATACTATGTGTAAGAAGTCTGCGGGTTCTAACTTGCAGCGCTGGCAGGCCATTGTGGCCAAGAGCCCTGCACGATGTAGACTAAGAGGGGTGAGATATGCGCAGCGGAGGTAGTACAACTGAACCAGACGGAGCTAGTGATTAGTTTGGGAGCCATCAGAGCGTCTCTCCAGTCTTCATCCTCCATTGGGCCCAACCAGGTTTCCCACCGGTGTCTAATGGGGTCGAGGGAGGTTGGGGAGTTGTTAACCAGCGAACGATAAATCTTAGATACCCCCTTCCCAAGATTGCCCATCAGCATTTGGGCCTCTAGGGGGCTAAATTCTGGGAATGTGATACCTATGGGAATGTGTGAGGCAAGGGCGTGTCTAAGTTGTAAGTATTTATAGAATTGTGAAGGGTGCAGCGAGTATACAGTCTGTAGGTCTTGGAAGGAGCGCAAATGATTACCCCTCCACATGTCCCAAAGTTGTGTGATACCAATGAGGTCCCACTTTTGAAACCCCTCTAGCGGCCCCACCTCCCGAAGCCAGGTGCAGTGCCACAGGGGGGTCTGCAGTGTAAGTGTGTTCTCCCAAAGTGTGAAATGCAATACAGAGCGCCAGGCGAGTAAGACAGCTCGGGTTACAGCGGGGAGAGCGCAGGAGATCGGGGCCCCATAGAGCATCGCCTGGATCCGGGAGAATCCTAGACTCTCAAGCTCCACCCGGTAAGCCGGGTCAGACCAGCCGCCACTAAACCAGTCGTGCAGCACTAGGAGGCGAGTGGCCAGGTAGTACAAGTAGAGATTGGTCATACCCATGCCTCCGTCGTAAGGGGCTTTTTGACAGTGGGCAAAGGCCATAGATGGTCTCGAGCTACCCCAAAGAAATGTTGTGGCCAAGCTGTCCAATTCCTGGAACCATCCGCGCGGGAAGTGGAATGAAGTATTCTGAATTATATACAGGAGCCAGGGGAGAACCGTCATTTTAAATAAGACAATTCTCCCCATGGGGTTAAGTGGAAGAGTTTGCCATCTACGGAGGTCCTCTTTGGTTTTCTTGACTAATGGGCTAATGTTGAGTGACCATGCTAGTTCCGGGAGCAGCGCGACCCAAATACCCAGATACTTAAAGGACAGGCGTCTTATGGGAATGGTTGTCTGCCAGTTTATGCATTCTCTTGACATGTGAAGAGGCACCAGCGTTGATTTAGCAGGATTCAGGCGTAGTCCTGAGACCTTTTCGAAGGATCGGAGAATTTGGGGCCTGAGCGCGCTGGGTCAGCAAGGAAGAGCAGAACATCGTCCGCATATAGAGCGATCGAATCTTCTTGAGTGCTCTGCCACCTTCACCCCTGGATCTGTGTATCTGTTCGGATGAGACAGGCTAGCGGTTCTATCGCTAGGGCGAAGAGGAGGGGTCATAGGGGACATCCCTACCTCATCCCTCTTTGGATGGGGAAGACCTCAGAGAGGGCTCCATTGATGAGTACCCTTGCTGTGAGGTTGGAGTATAGCACCCGCACCAATCGACGAAAATGTCCCAAACCCACCGCCTCTAGATATCGCCAGTCGACTGTGTCGAAGGCTTTTTCAAAATCAATCAGCAGCAGAACTAAGTAGGGGGTGAGGAAGTGATGGTGGGTCAGAGCCAGGTGGAGGCACCGCAGACTGTGCCTTGTGCTGCGGAGTGGCATGAAGCTGCACTGGTCTGGATGAACAAGACTGCTAAGGACAGGTTTGAGGCGTGTGGCAAGGATCGTCACGTAAAGTTTGACTTCTGTGTTTATTAAGGAGATTAGACAGTAGTCTGAACAGGAGCCCGATGGGGGCTGTGTTTTAGGGACAACCACTACTGTTGCCGCATCTGTTTCAGGTGGGAAGGTACCACTCCCCCACTGCCTCAGTGTAGAGATCGTGGAGGTGGGGTATCAGTGTGTCTCGGTATATCGCGTAATATTCCAGCGGGAACCCGTCTGGCCTTGGTGTCTTCCCAGAGGCAACCCGGGAAATGGCCTCTTCTATCTCTTCCTGTGTGATGGGCAGATCTAGCTGGGTCATTTCTACTTCTGTAAATCGGTGGAGTAGGGCCAAGTCTAGTCATGGCGGTACAGGGCTGTCGTGTCAGACCAGTCAGCGGAGTACAGCTGAGTATAGTATTCGGTGAAGGCTTGGGCAATAGAAGGTGTATGCTGGGTACAGCCATGATGATCTAGAATCTCCCAAAGTCCCAGCCAGTGCCACGAAGCAGCCATGTGGGTCCCTGAATACTTTGGAGGGGACAAAAGGAAGGGTGCAACGAAGAACGATCGCCACCCCTCGAGAGCCTTGTTGTAACCCAGAGTGCCAAACCCTGTTGAACCCCTGCCTCGCCAGGAAGGGGCAGTGATTGCCCATGAGATGTGTCTCTTGGAGCAGGAGGACATCAGGGGCAAATCTCTGGGAGTGCTTCAAGTCTGCTGTATGCTTTATTTTGTCTAAGAGCCCGTTGACATTCCAGGAGAGGATTTGTAGGGACTCACCCTTACAGTGGGATGTTGTCATAGCGTGCGTGTGGGATCATGAGGTGCCGACGGTGTACCTGGCTTGACGGGTCATAATGATCAAGGGTAGGAGTTATGTAAAGGACCAGTCTTTTGCTCTGACTGCGGTGTGCGCATATGGTCATGATAAGCTGGATGTGGCTTCTGGTTAACAACTTAGAACAATACTCGGGACAACGGTCCCAACCCCCTCCCCTAACCAACCCCCCACCTTATACTTCTGCAAAGGAAGCATCTGTCGCCCTAATAACACGTTACAACAAGACTAAACTACAGAGCTTAGTGTGGGAGCTGCTTGTTGGACCCCTCCATGTGGCAGGATGTGTTCATCTCCATGATAGTCTTTGGTCACACCAGCTCTGCTTAACGATCCAGGCCGATGTTTCTTGGCCTAAGTCTTTATTGGAATGAAGAAACATGTTCCCGGGTCCGGATTTGGTTAGATCACCGGGCTTCGCGAAAGATCAGTGTCCTCGGACCCCACACCCGGAGGAGTCTGGGGCAGCCTGTCGACCGGTGCCCTTCCTGCGGATCGGCCCCGCTGCAGAGTTGTGATGTCGGAGGACTTGGGTGATGCACTGGGCTCTCGGATGACCATCGTGGGTGAGTTAGATAGTTCTCTATGGGCGTTCCGGCCCCTGCGGGAGCGGGTGTGCCGGCTCTGGGATTTCAAGCTCTCTGGTACTGTGGCCCCAGAGTGGAGAACTGGCGTAGAGGCCCCTCCATGGGGATGGAGAGTGTGCTCCTCGGTCGCCCAAATCCAGGCCGCCTCAGTTGTTTTAAAGAAGTGAGTTTTGTTCTGAAAGACTACCCTAAGTCGAGCTGGGAACAGCAGCCTGTATTGGAGGTTGAGGGCTTGCAGCTTCTGCTTGACGTCCGTGTAGGACCTCCGCTGCGCCTGTACTTCCTTGGTGTAATCAGGGAAGATCATGATTTTGTGGTCCTGGTAGGTCAAGGATGTCTGGACCCGGGCTGCCTTATAGAATTGCGTCCCTATCTTTAAAGTTTAGAATCCTGGCAATGATCGGCCGATGAGGGGCACCCGGTGGTGGTTTATATGTTAGGGCCCGATGGGCCCGCTCTATGGCAAACCACATTGATAGGCCATCTTCAGGCATACAGGATTTGATCCAGGTCTCAACAAAGATCGCAGCTTGTCCAGGTTCTGACCCCTCGGGGAAGCCCACTAGGCGGAGGTTATTGCACAGCGAATGGTTTTCTGCATCTTCCGCTCGTCAGTGCAGCTCTTTCGTGTGGGATCGGAGTTGCGCGACCTGATCCTTCAATTGGTGCACATCGTCTTCTACTGTAGACAGGCGGGATTCTGCTTCCGATATCTGAGCCGTGGCGTTGCGGAGGTCCTGCCTTATGAGGGCCATGTCCACTCGCACCTCACCTATCTTGTTTTTGACGGAGTCCTGCGAGGAATGTATAGCTTGAAGGATTGCAGCGAGATCTCCCTCTGGAAGGGGCAGTGTCGACAGATCCGGCTCCAGTCGTAGTGTATTGGTCCATGCGGGTTTGTGTTGAGGATGATTTCGCCCCTTTATCTTTACCCATGTTGGATGAAGTTTGGGGGGTTGTGTCGCCTCTAGGTTGCAGTGACTCAGTGAGCCCGGTTGGTGGTCGGAGTTTCAGGCCAGGCTTCGGGTGTGTTGTGCCCTGATCTTGCGCTCTCACTTTGGCCTCGTGGGCTACCCTGACTCAAGGAGACAGGGGCTGTGGTGTCAGGCCTGGTTTCGCTGAATTCTATTTGTGGAGGTGCACAGTCTGACAAAGCTCCGCACAACTCCGATGATTCACGGGGTGGGCAATAAGTGGCGCCCCCTCCCCAGTCCGGTGAGGCAAGAGCCAGCTCTCTCTATCCAGGAGCTGCAGCACCCAAGGGCAGCTCCCCTCCAGCCAGCTATGGGCGGGTCCATGGCGTGGTCCTGGACCCCACCTGCACAGCAGGTCTTCACTTTATTGCAGTCCAGATTCTTCTCCGTGGGGGTCAGGTGCACCTGCGCAACCGATGGGGCTGACCACCGCCTGCCGGACTCAATGCGGTACTTCCCGCGCACAGTGTGGCTCTCTCAGCAGCCTTGTCTTGGACTCCGCCTGGCACAGGCCCGCGTCGTGCTGCCCGTCTCCGGGGCGCCTCCGGGCTCAATCACTTCTCCCGCTAGACCGGGTCAATCAGCCAGTCCAGGGCCAAGGCAGACAGGTCTCCACCCAGCCCCTCCAAAACTTCAATACCTCTGTAGGGGGGAGCCCTGTTTGACATGCCGATCCTGCTGTGTCCTTCGGCCGCCGGCTTCTTTGCCTTTGCAGGGAGAGCGGAGGAGGCCGGGGGGCTATAGACAAAGTACCAGGCACTCCAGTCTCCCCGGGCCCCAGTCTGGTGTCTCGTTGGGCCTATTCGCGGCCAACGGTCCGGATCCCTCACTCACCGCTGTCATCCCGGGCAGACGAGGGTCCGACCTGCGGGGCTCTTCCTTCACCAGGCGGACCGCAGCCGGACCGCCGCCTCTGTAGGTCGACAGGCGGAGGGCCTCTACACGGCTGACGTTTCTATGGGCCTCCGTCCAGGCTCCACAGTGTTCCTCAGACTCTGTTCCGCCGCACCGCGGACCTGGGCCACACCATCGCCATTTTCCATTTTCTTAGTCTGCAGATCCCCTTCGAGGCTCAGGACATCGGTCGCCACTGTTATTATGTCAGTTTCTGCGTTGGTGGACCCTCAGGTTCAGAGCGGATGACGGAGGTGTTCGGAGCACTCTTAGAGTGCGACCGCCATCTTGTCACTCCCTATAAATTCATTTAACATCAAGTTTTATTAAAATATAATTCAATGACTTAATTCTAAACATCTAAACTACAACAGTTAATAATGCATAGCAAAATGTATTCATTTTTTATTTTAAATGGAATTTATATTTTAATTTAAACTTTGAAATTAGAAAAATCATTTATATTAATTGAATACATTTAAATAAATTAAATATATAATTCAAAATTAAGTTAATAGTGTTGTAGCTTTTGTATTTTGTTCTACATTTAAAATAAATATATTAAATTAATTTATATCAATTTTAACGTAAAAATATTTTTATGATTTTTGTTGAGTTAAATAAACTATACTTTACAATAGGGGGACACCACAGTCAGAGTGGAGATTCGAGATTCAGCACAGAAATACAATATGACTATAGGGATGTTGTAGCTATGCCTGGGTGAAATCTTAATTATGCTGGAGTAATTGGAGTAATTTGGTGATTCTGCGTTACTCATGTGACGCGCAATTAAGTGATTACACCTGCTCGCATTACTAAGAGTATTTTAAGCAATATACCTACTGCAGGAGCACAAGAACAGCAACCTTAGCATGCGCGAGTGGCTGCTGGCTGTTGCTGTTCATGCTATGATTCCCAATTGAAAGTCAATAGCCTATATTTTAAAGAAGTTGACTCCCTTTTTAGGAAATTTATATGGATTAATAAACATCCTAGGGTACAATTTCCATTTTACAATTAAATAAAAATCAGAGGGGGTTGGCTTTACCCCATCTTCAGGGCTACTATCAGGTATCATTTTTAGATAAAACTGTGAATTACTCATGAAATTGAATTGTATTACTTTTTTTTAATTGATTCTGATGTCGAAAGACTCAGGAATAGATTTGACGTCTTTTTTTAAAACTGCAAAACTTCAGAAAAAGACTAAGGGCCCGATTGCGACCTTATCGGTCCCACCGCCAGCCTGCAGCGGAGGGGGTCGGGGGGACGTCGAGAAGCCGGCGGCATCCCAACTGTCTCACTACAAGATGACTGACGGGCTGGCGGTGGTACGGCAGCGGTTCCACAGCGCTGGCATGCCTTGGCTCATAGTGAGAGCCAGAAGAAAATGCAGCAGCAGTGCAACGCCACTTGCACGTCGGGTGCACTGTATACCATACCCATGTCGTGCATAGTGCACGCACAACAGTGCAAACAGAGGGGGGCACAACATGTGCCCCCAGTCACAGTCCCCAAAGCGCAAAATCTCCCTGGGGCCCTGTTTTGGGCCCCTTCCGTCAACCTTGTCATGGCGGACTCCCTGGTCGGCGGATAGGCAGGCCATGCTCAGCATAGCATAGCCTTGCCGGCATCGGCACCGCCTCCATGGTCCGCCACTTTCTCCACCGCCATCACCGCGGGATTCAAGATCCTGCTGGTGGCAGCGGTTTCGTGGCAGTCCGACCACCATGCTCATAATTGGGCAGTTGTACCGCTGTACTCGTAATCAGCCCCTAAATGTAAAGTGCTACATAGTATGGAGGCTTATAATAAACAGTTCTTCAGGTCATGGAGAATTCCTTCGTGCCATGTATTTATGTTGTTGAAGGATTGTAGATATATGGGGCTGACTATCTTAAAATCTACTTTGGAAAATTGGAAGGCCAAGTGTTTGTTTTAGCTGGCAATTTTATTTACTAGCTAATAGTGGAAAATCTGGTTGGGTATGGTACTACAGTTTGGAGAAGAGGATTGGTCGCTTGTTTTTAGCTTTATGCAGCTATCTAGTTTTTTGATGGATAATTTTGTAAAGATTAATGATGGGTCCTACATAATGACAAGGTTGTTAGTCAAAAGTAAATTGCTGGGAGTCAGGAATGGAATAGGGTTCTACATCAGAATTTGAATTCGTCATTGATCCCTGAGTTTATAGATAACATTTATAGGAATACAAATTGTAGAATAACGCCAGGTGAATGATAAATTATCTGTGATATGAGGTACAAAGCCCTCAGGGTGGCAAACTTTAAAAAGAATGCCATTTCGCTCAAGATGGCTAGCTTATTCTACTCCTAGTACTCTTCATAGGATGTATACAGCAATTCCAGATCCGTATTTTAGGTGCCAAATAAATGCCTCAGGGAACTGGTTTCATATATTGTTTATGTGCCCAGCACTTTACGAATTTTGGTATAGGATTTTTCAAGTAAATAGTTCACAGATCTATTCCACTGGCAGAAATCCTCCTCTTGCCTCTTCATCTCTAGAAAATAAAAAACAAGAGGTCAGCTGCCCTGATATTTTTTTAGAGCAATACATAGGGCTTGGTTCTGTAGGCAGTACTGTTTGGACAGAATACTGAAAAAAAAATATAGTGCCAAGAATATCAGGACATCAAAGATGTCATCAAAAGGAACATCAAAGGTAAAAATATCATTATTAGTGTTGTTTTTAATATCGTAAAAAATATCGATGTAGTAAATATTGTTGTATGTAATATCGCGAGTAAGTGTTAATTAGTATGTAATTTCATTGCACTGTACTGTTAATTTGCATTTTTTATACTTGTGTTTTTAGTAAGGTTTTTTTAGTTATGAAAATGTTTACATTTATATATTTAGATGTTTCTATGTATATAAATAATTGTTTAATTTGTTTTGGTAGAAGGATTTTGAGGTTTTAGGGGATAAGGCTGGGGGAGATTTTCAAGAAATGTATATTTTAAATTGAGATGCATTCATTTTGAAAATATGCTAATTAATAATATTGATTTTTTTGTCATTTTTTTACAAATTTGAAATTCTATTTTAATTAATATATATATAGTAATGGTAAAACATTTTGTTTTTAAATAAAAAAAATCAAAATATATAGCTACATTTTTATCAAAATAACTTGTATTTTTTGGTAAAATGTTTCATTTTTGTAACTTATTGCAAACAATTAGTTTAAATTGTAAAAGTGTTTATTTTTTATTTAAAAATATTTTATATTTATAAAATGTTAAACTTTATTTTGCATGTTTTTATAATTTTTAAATTTGGAATAATCATTTGTTATTTTATGGTTTAAAGGAAGGTTAGAAAAACATTTTGAAAATATTTTAACTTTTTTCTCAAATTGTATTTATTTGACTTTATCAGCACACACACAGCATAGAAACGCAGTGCTAGGTGAACCATATAACAAAATCATGCCATTGTATTGAACAGTATACCACAACACAGTTCTCATATAATTCCATAGTGATTGTCCCTCGAGCTACATCCAGCTGTGTTCACTGGAACCGAGCCGTATTACAATAATAATTAACAATTAAGTAAAATAATATGAAATAAAAAAAGGTAGACTATGCACACACAGAGTATCAACTCATAAAGTGAGAATACGCAGCTATAAGTTGTAGGTTGGGGTTCATGTTGCATCAGCCAGGGTCGACTCCGCATGTAGTAGGAGTGGAAACGAATCGCCTTAAAGGATTAGATCTGGAAAAAATGAAGGGCATGTGTGTGAGGGTGGCAGGAAAGCTGTGGCAGACCCCATGATAAATATCCCACCAGCGGGCCCCATATGTTTTCAAAACCCTTCCGATCGTCAGTGAGCTTATATGTCAATCGCTCCATAGTTAGGCCTTGCCACAAACGAACATGCCATTGTGCCATGGAAAGGGCCAATGGTGTTTTCCATGTCGCTGCTAGTGCCATCTTGGCAGCCCCCAAACACAACCACATTATGGATTTGCCCCCCATAGTTTGGTGTTTCAGTGGGGGGTCCCGAAGTTCCAGCAGGACAAACCCAGGGGTCTGAGGCAAGGGGTAGCCCAGGATATCCTTCATCTGGGCCAGGATATTTTTCCAATATGGTCTGATTGAAGGGCAGTCCCACCAAATATGCTGAGGTCCCCCAACAGCCCACACCCCCTCCAACCACGGTCCGAGGGAGCTGAGTAGAACTTGTGGAGCTTTGCTGGATGGAGATACGAGTCATAAAGAAGTTTATAGTGGGACTCTTGTTGACTTAACCTGTTGTGCTTAGGTATGTCTTTAAATAGTGTGGTCCAATGTTTTGTGGGGATTGAGTCGCCCAAAACCTTTTCCCAAAAGGTCCTATATCTTGGACTAAGAGTGGTGGTCGATGCATTAAGAAGAGAGTAGAGAAATGAAATGGTCCCTTTAGATCCCCCACCCTGGCGCACAAATTGCTCAATCTGGAGTAGATGAATAGTGGCTGCTTGTCTGTACTCAGTCTGCGTTACCCAATGGACCAATTGGTTGTAGTGAAATCTGTGTTAGGGAGAATAACGTTCCTGCAACAGTTGGCAAATTACAGTATATCCCACCCATGGAACAAGTCTGAAATAGTGAGAAATCCTCCTTCCCTCCATAAATCAAAGGGTCCCTGTGTGAGAGCTGGTGGGCATACCTTATTAAAATGAATGAGGGTATACGGGGAGGGGAAGGTTGTAAGATTGTTCTGCGTGGTAGCCACATCCCATACCTTTAAGGTGGTTCTAGTAGGAGTGCTTAACTACACACTGGGGGGTCTAGAGTCTCTAGCTTTCCAAGTAGGATCCCATATTGTTCTACCTGTAACAGCCCTGTCCATGTGGAGTCAGTGCTTCTCCGACTCTCTCAAGGACCATTCAGAAATCACCCGGAGTTGTGCCGCTCTATAGTACACTGCGAACCCTCCTTCCTGTTTAGGAAGCCTTAATAGTTTATTAGACAAATGGGCCCTACGATTTTGTCAGATAAATTTAGTTATTTGGGATCGCAGAGAGATAAAAAAAATTGGTTGTCTACTTCCACTGGAAGGCCCTGAAAGAGTTATAGTACCCGTGGCAGGATCCTCATCTTAATCGCACTAATCCTCCCGATCCATGTTAAATACATTGGAGTCCATCTCTTCAAGTCTTGTTGCAATTGGCGAAGGAGGGGTGGGAAATTCACCCGAGGTATAATCTTTAGGCCTAGATATGTGCTTTCTTTGGGTGCTATTTGAAAGGGCGTACAAGAAGCCAGTGTTCTCACATTGCCCTCCGGGACTGTCAAATTAAGTAAAAAGGACTTGGTGAGGTTCACCTTAAAGCCGGCCACTGGTTCATACTCCTGAAGTTCTGTCTGTTGAGCTACAAGCGAGTTCTGTGGGGAAATAAGTGTCAGAAGTATGTTGTCCGCAAACAAAGATATTTGGTGTGCAATCGATCCAAAAGGGATACTCTGTATGTAGGGGGAGGCCCTTATTTTTTGCTGCTAAGGGTTCGATACTTAAAGCAAAAAGAAAGGGAGAGAGAGGGCACCCCTGCCATGTACCCCTTGCTAGGGAGAACGATTCAGAGATTGTCCCATTGATCAGGACCCTCGAGAGGGGGTTAGCATAGTCCGCTTGAATCATCGAAACATAGTTATCCCCCAGTCCGAAGAGACAAAGAGTACAGAAGAGAAACGTCCAATCTGCCCTGTCAAATGCCTTTTCGGCATTTAGAGCCAGTAGCACTGCAGGTATTTTCTTCTTTACTTTCTCAATCAAGTGGACCACTCGTCTTATATTATTGTGAGTTTCTCTCACCTTTATAAATCCTGATTGATCAGGGTGTATCAAGTCTAGCAGATTGCCTTCCAGTCTGGTAGCTAGAATTTTAGTGTAAAGCTTTGCATCTGAGTTCAATAAGGCAATCGGCTTGTATGAGGCACATAAACTAGGGTCCTTCCTGGATTTAGGGAGAACAGTAATGAGTGCTTCTTCCATAGAAGGCGTGACTGCGTGTGTTTCTTTAAGGAGTTAAAGAGGGAGGTCAAATGGGGTGCAGATCCGCACAAAGGTTTTGTAGAATTGGGCCGTGAGCCCGTCTGGGCCTGGGGATTTGTGCTGTTTTAATGAGTCAATTCCATTTGAACTTCCTCCATTCGTATAGGCTCTTCTATTTCTGCCCATTGAGCCTCTGACACCTGGCCGAGTGTGGCCTCCTTCTGTTAATTTAGTGATAGAGAGGTGGGGACTGTGTCTTTAGAGTAGAGGGATTAATAAAATCTCTTAAATATCTCCGCCTCTTCCCCCTCCGTGTGAATCGGAGTCCCCTCGGAGCCCCGCATCGAGCCTATGTATTCCTTCTCCTGTTTTGCCCTTAACTGCCTTGATAGGTGTGAGCCTACCTTGTTGCCTTTTAAATAAACAGTTTGTTTGAGACGTAAAAGTGTTAATTCCGCTCTGTTGGAATATATAGCCGTGAGTTTGCCCTTGAGTGCGTTCACTTTACATTGCAGAAGGAGTGAGGGTGAGTCTTTGTGTTCTTTTTATGCCTGTAGTAATTCAGATTCAAGAGTTAATCGTTCTGCAGTCCTCTGTCTTGTGGGAGAGGTCATAAGGGCCAATCATTTCCCTCGTATTACTGACTTAAAGGCATCCAAATGTGTGGCAAATGATGTGTCTTGGGGGTGATTGGTGTGAAAATATTCTCTGATCGTTGATCTAAGTTCATCCCTGAGGGCACGCTCTCATGTCAAGGGGTTCAGAAAAAACATCTGAGATAGGTGGGCTCTGGTCCGGGCCAGACAAGTGTGAGTTCTAACAGGGTATGATGCGAGATAGAGATCGGATCAATTTTCGTGGCCACCACAGATGGTTGTAGCGATTGGCACACAAAGTTATAATCTATTTGCGATTAGGTTCTATTGCCGTGGCGGAAAAAGGGTGAAATCTTTAGTAGTGGGATTGAATGTGCGCCACGCATCCACTGGACCCAGTTGAATAATGTTGTGTTTTACCTGTTCGGGAAAGAATCCTGCGTTCGCCCTCTGAAAGTGTGTGCTATCCAGCCTCGGGTCCTGAATAAGGTTAAAGACACCCATGAGAGCAATCAAACCTTCTGCATAGCCCCCCAATGAGCGCAGGAATGAAAGTAGGAGCAGTTTATGATTTGAATTCGGGGCATAGTCAGTAGCGACAGCGCATTTAAGTCCGTGGAGAAATCCCTTGACCATGAGCGTCCTCCCCTCTTTATCTGTTTTGAACTCACTGGTTTGAAATTTAAGGGAAGTGTGAAACAGTAGAGCCACTCCATTGTGGTAAGAGGGTGCCGAAGATTTATAAATCAAGGTATAAGCCTTGTGTTGCAGTCTGTTCCTCGGATCGTTTTAGGTGGGTCTCTTGTTTGGCTAATATACCCAACCAGTGGTCCCTGATGTACTTCTATAATTTGTCCCGTTCTGTGGTGAATTGAGGCCCTTGAGATTCCATGTACCAAAAGTAACCGCCATGAGAGCAGATGGGAATCAAGTTATCCCAGGGCACCATAGTGGTACCCTCAGGCAGACGACATCCACACTATATGCCTCAACCACCCTAAGTCCACCCCTCCTGCTTTCCCCCTCATCACCTGTTTCAGCCCTGTGCATGCAATCCTTAAAAAAATATGAGAAGAGAAATAATGATTAACAAACTCAGGAGCCACGGCGCCTCAACATTCAAAACACTTATCTGCTGGTACATTAAACTGGGTAGTGTGGTCCGAATCTGCTGTCACACTGTGTAACATCTGCAGTAAGTTGAATGTTCTCAGTCTGCCAGCTAGTGGAAATAGGGACCAAGAAGACCTCCCCCCACCCCACCCAACATGAGAACGCCTCATTTCTTGCAGGAATATTTGGCGAAGTAGATTTACAGTACGTGTCAAAAAGGTGCCCTTTCCCAAGAATATCTCAACGCCGATAATTTTTTAAGCAATACGTGACTAGTAACTTCCCGGCATGGCAGATAGGAGTCCTCCTTCATCGCCCTATTTGCCAGTGTGTTTGCCCCTGCACTGCTGTTGCCACTGTCCTCCCGACCCCGCGTTGGCTGTGTCCCATGTGGACATTTTCCTTGCTGTGGTCTCTTCCTGTGGTGTGGGGATATCGATCCCCAGCAATTCCACAGCCCCTTCTAGTTCTGTAAAAAGGTAGGATTTATTCTGTAATTCAAAGGAGATGCCAAATGGGTAGGTCCACCTGTATCTGATTCTATGCTCTCTAAGAAGGTCAGTAACCGACTTAAGCCGCATCCGGTGAGCCAGAGTAGTAGGGGCAACATCCTGGAATAGAGAAAAAGAGGCGCCCTGGAAGGTTATCGGTTCCTGTTTGGGTGCTTCTAGAAGAATTTTCTCCTTCACCTTGAAAGAACGAAGTTTGGCCTGCACATCTCTAGCTCTAGCGTTTTCTCCTGGTCTCTGCGGTCCCACTCTATGGAGCCTCTCCAGCCGCACCTCAGGGTGCTGATCCCCCAGAATGGATGAAAACATGCCCCTGACGAAGGCCTCTAGATCTGGCCCATCCGCCCCTTCCACCAGGACTCGTATACGTATGTTGTCTCTCCTGGAGCGATTTTCGAAATCTTCGCATTTGAGTATCGCTCCTTGGAGGCTTGATCGCAACTGGTCTACCTCTGATTCCAGTGGGGCAAGTCGCTGCTCAAATTCGAGGTGCTTTGTCTCCAGGTCAATAGTCCTTGCTCCTATGGAATCCACATCCGTCTGAAGAGTGGCCAGCCAGCCATTAATGTCACTCCTTAGAGCGTCCAGTGATGAGGTGAGATCAGCCTTAAGTTCCTCGCAAAGTTCCTTTTTGAAGTCTCGTAATGAGGCCAGGAGGTCATCCTTCGTCAGGGCCATGCCGCCTCCTGAGTTTGCCTGGCTGGTCCTCACTGGTTTGGAGAAGTAGCTGGTAACCCTGTTTGATTGGGCCTTCTTGTGTGGCATAGGAGTTGCCTTGGAGAACAGTCTAGTCTCCTTCACTGGCTACCTACCTCATTTGTAGATCAGGTGGCCCCACCTGAGAAGACTCGGAGATGCCGCCAACAGCGCCCTTCAGCCGGAGCGGTGCCCCCGTGGTGTTTTTTTCCTCTCCTGCCCATGTACGTCAGCCTCTCCCTCCACAGGAGCAATGCCACCCAGAGGTCTCCCCCGGTCAGTTCAGAGGTTTTCCAGATGGTGAGGCAAAACAGTGTCCGTGGGCATATATCGGAGCCCTTGCCAGCCCCTCTAGAAGCTCAGCCTCCCAACACTACATGTATGCCCTCAGCAAGGAGCGGTGTGCGACTGAGCCATGGCGCTGAAGGTATAGAGGTCTCGAGTAGACCAGAAGTCAGAGGCCCCTCAAGAGACTTCTAGCTCAAAACAGCCTTACTTGCACATCTGTACAGCTCCTGCTGCACTGGGGGAAGGGGCATTCAATATCCCACCTCCTGTAGTCCAGAAAGGCCCTTATCTGTTATGTCTTCGCGCCGATCACCTGCCCATTAAGAGGCTCTCCGGTCCATCGCTGGGGCCCTCTCCCTTGCTAGCCCCTGTGTCACTCATCTCTCGCCCGCTCCCCGTTCCACCGAGGCCGTCTCCAGTGGAGGCCTCAGGTGCTCTTCGCGGGCACCGCCATTTTGAAGTCAGGCAGGGGAGGCCCCGGTGACTCTCGGGGCCCGCCAAGCACGCCCGGCGGCATTGGTCTCCTCCTGCAGGCCGACACCTTGGGGATAGCCGGCGACCGCGTCCGGCATTCTCCGATCTCCCGCTCGCATGCCGGAGCTATGCAAGCTATTCCTCCGGCGCCATGACACCCTTGGCGCCGTGTTGTCCATCCTTTGTTCTCGGGTCCTGCAGACGGTTGCGCCGGGGGAGCCAGCCCCGAGCCTGCCCCCTCGGCGCCCGCCAGTTAGGCCCGCTGATTACGGCTAGTTCACCATCACTGGCAAGCCTGGAAGCGATTTCTCGGGCAGTGTGGAGTGGCGCCAATACAGATTACGTCCGATCCGCCATGATGGTTGACCACGTCCCCAATATTTTAACTTTTAATAGTAATAAACATATATATTTTTTATTTTAATATTTAAATTGGTATATATAGGTTTTTAGTTTAGGATGTTTCTGTTAGATCATTTTTAAATGTATTTAATAATTTAAAAAAATGTGTAGGAGTATGTAGTATTAATTGTGTATTTAACTTGTTCAATATATATTAGTGTTTTAAATTATTTATATTGAAGTGCCTATAGTAAAATTCCCCTCTTTAGTGTCCAATACCTTTTTCAGATAGCCTTAGAGTGGATTGCAATGAATCAATGTCACCCTTTTAGTGTCCAACACCTTCCCCAAAATGCTTGAGATTGGAGCGGGAATAGTAAATGTAACCCCTTTAGTGTCCAACAACTTCTTCTAATTAGTTTAGTTTGGAATGGGAGTAGTTAAGGTAACCCCTTTAGTCTTCAACACTTTCCCTAAATTGTTATAGATTGGAGTGGGAATAGTAAATGTCACCCCTTTAGTGTGCAATGCCTTTCACAAATTGGTTTAGATTGGAGTGGGAATAGCATATGTCACCCCTTTAGTGCCCAACACCTTCCTTAAATTGGTTTAGATTGGAGTGCTAATAGTAAATGTAACTAACTCCTTTAGAGTCCAACACCTTCCTCAAATTGGTTTAGATTGGAGTGGGAATAGTAAATATCAACCCTTTAATGTCCAATAAATTCCCCAAATTGGTTTAGATTGGAGTTAGAATAGTAAATGTCACCCTTTTAGTGTTCATCACCTTCCTCAAATTGGTTTTGATTGGAGTGGGAATAGTAAATGTAACCCCTTTAGTGTCCAACACCTTCCTCAAATTAGTTTAGATTGGAGTGGGAATAGTAAATGTTACCCTTTTTAGTGTCCAGAAAATCCCACTCCTTTGCCAATTCTAAAGGTTCAAAAAAGATACACTCAACAAAGTCCTCGCTGGTAAAGCAATGCTGGTGTCACCCAGAGTGTATTGGTCACCCTTGACCTCAGGCCCCTTCTTAAAAGGGGCTTGAACTACAAATTTAGTCTACTGCCTGAACTCATCTGTGCCCCTTTGAAGTTGTGCTGAAGTGTCCATCCATTCACATTCCTAAATCCAATTAATTCAGAGCCCAAAGAAGACATCCCCTTCACAGCGCCACACTACAGCCCCTGTAAATCTGGAATCTTTTCGTAGCTACCTTGTACACGGCAATGGGTAGGTTCTGTGCCTGTCTACTAAATGAAACACAACGCACTTACATGCAATTACCTGCAACTATTGGATGTACTTTTCAAGCTTTCCATATACTTTAAGGGAAGTGCAAGCACTGAGAAACTTGTTAGTGATCTTTCAACACACAGAGTCCAATTACTGTCAATTCAGTAAAAAAGTGTGATATATTACAAACATCAATTAGGCAACTGTACAGACAATAGATGGTTGTGGATGTACTCTTCCTAGAAAGAACAAACCATTATTTTGGTCATATTCACTGATGTGACAAATACATCCAGTGCCAGCTTTAGAAAATTCTGCAGAAAATTCTGCAGTTAATTTATGGCTAATTGATGGTAATCAGAATACCCTCCTGAGTGATAGTGTTATCTACAAATCTGCATAACATTGTGTCATAAGATAATGATCCAAAGAAAGAAGGAACTAAGGGGCAAGTTTATCGAGGTCCAACGTACGTGCCCCAACAAGGCTGTGTACAAATCGAGTACGAAGTTCCTCCAGGACAAGTAATGGAAAGGAGTAGGGCTCATAGAGACAATGGAATCAAAGCAACCGCTATCAGGTTATTTAAGGAGAAGGAGTTCTCCTTGTTGGAACTAGGGCTCTCACACACCCAGAGAACTGGGTGTCATGCTTCATCATTTGAGCCTGCCCCTCGTCAGGTCGGCGCTGCAATTCCTGACGGGCACCCGGAACCGGGGCTCTTTGTCGGGGATCTTTTATTCCTGCCGGTGGGTGCAGTGGGGGTAAGGGCCCTAGTATGTGTAGATGTGGAAAGACATGTGAATTAAAATAGGTCAGTTAGTCCTAGTCGATATTTATTCAAAAGGTAAACTGCCTAAAATAAGAAAGTGTGAGAGGGGCAAAGGACTAGACGTAATG
This sequence comes from Calotriton arnoldi, assembly GCA_963921515.1. Classification (NCBI taxonomy): domain Eukaryota; kingdom Metazoa; phylum Chordata; class Amphibia; order Caudata; family Salamandridae; genus Calotriton; species Calotriton arnoldi. The sequence goes on along the minus strand of CAWUFW010001640.1, from coordinate 1,702,946 downwards.
TTACTAGTGGTGTGTGCCCTGCTCTCAAATGATCGACATGTTTCGTGCCTATCGTGTCATAAAGATCTGGGCACTTCCTCAGGATCAAAGGGACACTATCTACACTGAAAAATATGTATATAGGTAAGTGAATACTACATACCCCGATCTCAGGTATAATCTAGGTTATCCAAAAGTGCATGCTTGCTACAGCAGTCGCCGGTAATAAAAGGACACCAATAGGGTCCGATAGTATCACGTAGTGCGCGATTGACCTACCCTGCCGCCGACACAAAGATATTGTGTGATTATTAGCATATTGAAGCCTCCGCATGGTGTGTGATTATAGTGGTCGTCAAGCCTCTACTGACATAGGGCCTTATTGTGAGTTTGGCGGTCCTCATGGCGGCCCGCCACCACCGCACCAATAGGAGGACCGCCAAGCTCATCATGCACCCGCCCACCGAATTCAGAGTTAAATCCAGCTCGGGTGGGCGGTGCGGTGGTGGTCTCACAGCGGTGGTATGTTAGGCTCATAGGAGAGCCAGGAACGGGGGTGCAATTCCAGAGGGCATAACATGTACCCCACACATGCACCCCCGGGCCCAGCAGCAGCAGGGGGTGTATTAGGAACCACTTAGTTGCCTCTCTGCTACCCTTTTCTTGGCAGGCTCACTGCCATGAAATGGGTGATGGAAAGGCAACTCAGAATATGCTCAGCTGTGCCGCAGCGGCACCACCAGCAAATTCGTGTTCCTGACCGCTGTTCCACAGGATCCTGGATTCCGGCGGTCATGTGGCAGTCCGACCGCCACAGTCAGAATACTGCCACCACGAGTATGGCCTAGTAATCGGTTCCATAGTGTATGGAGATTATCATGGTCAAGTCCAAAGAGTGATAGCCACAATACCCTCCCGGGTGGTAGTGCACTATACTAAGCTGCATAAAATAACATAACCTAGCGAGAAAAGATAATGAAATTCAAGTCCGGACATAGATAGTGTGTGATTATAGTGATGTTCAAGTCCCCACAGAGACATTGTGCTGTTATTGGGATTTTTAATACAGTTATTGGGATATTCACTACAGTTATTGGGATATTCACTGCAGTGATAGTGTGTGGTTATTGGGATGTTCAAGATCTCACAGAGATAGTGTGCGAAGGTGGGAACGTCCTCACAAAGACAGTGTGGAGATTATCATGGTCAAGTCCATACAGTGGTAGTGTGTAAACGTAATAATATTCAGGTACCCACAGATATAGTTTTTGATGATAGACATATTTAAGCCTTCGCATAGAATGTGATCATAGTGGTTTTCAAGTTTCTACCGACACATTGTGTGGAAGTTCATACAGTGGTAGCCAGAGTACCCTCCTGAGTGATAGTGCACTCCACAAATCTGCATAACATAACATAGTGTGAAAAGAAAATGATATTCAAGTTCCCACAAATATATTGTTGATTATAGGCATATTAAAGACTCTGCATAGCGTGTGGCTATATAGGTCATCAAGCCTCCACTGACTTAGGGGCTTATTATGAGTCTGGCGGTCCACGGACTACCAGACTCACGGGGCGGTCTTCCATCCGGACTATTAGAACCAGGGCAGTTGGGCTGCCCTGGGACCACTACAACCGCCAGGGATCAGAGATCCCTAGTGGCGGTGCGGCAGCCTTGAGACTGCTATATGCAGCGGCCCCGCCAAGCATATTACGAGTTTCCTCACTGCCACACTTTTCATGGTGGTGCGACCACCATGAAAAGTGTGGCGGTGAGGATGTTCCTCTGTACCATGGGGTGCATGCAGGGGGGCACAATTTGTGCCCCCCTGTGTGCATGCACCCCCAGTTCCTGCAGGAACTGCCTTTGATGCTCCCATAACAAGGCACCGCAGTGGGACTGCCAAAGAACCGCCCGCCAGAGTAAAAATAAGTTGACCTCTACCACCAGGGCAGAACTCTCCCAATGGTAAAGTATAGTGAAAAAATAAATAAAAAACATATATTTGTGTTAATTATTAAAGTTAATTAACTTTATGCATTTATTGTAAATGTAGAGTGACATAAAAACTACTTCATAAGCACTTAATTTTAAATAAAAAAATTATTCTTTTGATATTAAATTTAACATACAATTATGACTTCAGATTTTTAATTAGAAAAAGATTTTCACCTAAAGTAAAATATATATATACTTTATTAAATATCTAAAAGTATTAAAAGTGATGTATAGAATTGTCATTTAATTATGTTTAATAAATATTAATGCTAGATTCATTTTTATATTTACTAAAATGAATAAAATATTATAAATTAACTATAGTTTTATAGTTTTTTAAAACAATAAATAAAATATAATTATATTTTTTAACACTCTACATAATTAAATAATTTCATTTCATTTAACATTGGTCCTATGTGGTTTTATTTTAAATCTCTACCGCCAATATTTTTATGGGAGGATGTTGCAATACCGGTTTGTGGGCATTGGGGTTGCTGGACTTTTTCTAACTCTGAGGTGGTGTACATGTTCCTTTTTGGCTGTTGTAATTAGAAGTGGGCAGTTTGTGAAGAAGAAGGGGCTTATTATTTTGTGAGAGGGCACATGTGCATCCCTAAACTCCCCCCCTTGCTCCTCCCTACCCTTTCTCCTATAGTAGTAAGTAGTCCCCATTTTCCAGCCACTCCCCTCTTCAAGTACTCTAACCACGACTCATTAGGTTTAGCCTACATACAAACGTTTGAGTAGTAGGTAGTTTGATAGGGATCCTAGTACTGATGAAGCCACAGGCCCCAACTGTGGCTCTCGTTTGGTGTCTCAAAAATGTTGACACTAGGATATCATTACCTGCTTATGTTTCAACCTTACCACAGGATGTGCAAATAAATTACATTTATCTAACGTTAGGTAAGTTCAACAGGTTTTTAAATGCATTTAATTTTTTTCAAGAGAAAACAGCCATGGACCATAAACCATGGCATAAACAAACGAAAACAGTCATACATATAATCTGCCCCTATGCCCCCCTGCATCCAACAAGTGACAATGTAGGTATCTCTGTACCCCAGGTATTCTATCACTATCCTTGAGTTCTTTTGTTTGTTAGTCCTGCATTCTATTTTTTTCTCATCTCCCAACTTGTGATGACAGCAAGGCATACATTAATCAAACATATGTAGTGTCCCTAACCTGAGAGGGCATGTTGGATTTCCCTTCACCCCCTCCATATATAGGAGAGCAGTGCATTTCATACCCGCAAGAAGTTATCCCTATCTTTGGCCATGTGGTTGATCAGTCTTTTCCATGGTCGTGGTTTTGCAGATATTCCAGCACCACATGTGCCACTTTGGGCTCGCCTTTTGTATCCATCTTCTAGCAACAGTCATCCTAGCTATAAAGAGTAGTTGGTAGTTCAATCTTCAGCTACACAACCTCTCCCATTCCAACAGTTGCATGCCCAGAATAGTCCCATCCTGATCATCAGGTATACAGAGATCTATTATCTTTTTTATGGCCGCCGGGACTTCCTTCCATAATCCCTGTATTGTTGGCTTTCCCTTCATATATGTAGGAGTGTGCCCTCCTGCTCACACTCCCTCCAACATTTTTCCATAGTGGTGTGCATAAAATCCTACTAAATTTATCTGGTCCCAAACACCACTGTCATTAGTTTTAAGGCAGATTCCCTGTGTCGTACTGACCTGCCCTGCCATAGTTTTTCCCACCTATTAATAGGCAGGTCAATGTTTGGAAAACAAGAATTGTGTAAACAGGGACTTAGTCACGAATAAGAGAAAAAAGGGAAGGCTGATATAGGATGATGCATGCTACAGAAGTGGGGGTATGAAGTAATATTCCACAAGATGGACGTTTCTGTTGTGTATTACGTAGTAAAGAACAAACCAGAATACCAACACTGAAGTCGTGACCACATTTTGATAGTCTAATGCTGAGTAAAGCCCACTTTTCAAAGGATTGTCTGTGGAAGATTATAAAACAATAAAAACTCAGTAGAATGAATGGTGTGTGTAGGTACATCTTCTCTGGTCAGTCACATTACTTTGCTACCTTGTTAGCCTTTCCAGTCCTACTCCTGAATGGGAGTAGATACAATTATTAAGCTATGCTGTCAACTGATTGAACATGTTTCAGTTACTAAGAGTATTTTATAGAATAAGTATTTCACACACCTAAAATAGCTGGAAGTATGGGATTTTCACTCATGTAACAGAAAATGGTGAGATGTTGAAAATTCAGTGGTTTCAAGAAACATGTTACCCAAAGTTTACACTGGTCACTGTGTTTATTTGGTTTTGGGGCATGTCAATATAATGAAGCCATATAGTGCATTGTCTATAAATATTTTGTTTCATGTGTGGTTAGTAGAGGTGGGTGAGCCACTGAAAGTTCATGGCTGACTCAACAAAAAGTCTGCCTCTGGCTCAGCTCAACGTCTTCTTGGAACCCCGAGACCAAAATGAGCACAAGTTTCGCAGGAGCCAATGTGACTTACTAGCTACAGCTGCCGACTATGCAACATGGGCATTCAAGTTTGAATCCTGCCTTTGACTCCGCATCCTGTCAATCCAGGCAAATCTCTCTGTGCTGTAAAAATAGCTGTAACGTAGTCTGTCTTTCTGTAGTCAAGTGCTTTGATGTCCTTGGGCAAGGTTTGTGCTGTATTAAACTCCAAGTAATATAATATGGATTATATCTGTTATCCATACTCTAATCTCATGCCGAGGAATTAAGGACAAAGTATTAACCTTTACTGTCTGAAAGAAATTACCATCTAGTGGCTGAATTGTACAGTGTGAAACAAGAAAATGTGGGCTCAATCCTGGCATCACTGCTTGACCAAACTGTGGGATCCTAAGTAGATACTTTTTTCACTAAGCCTCCTTTTGGTTCATTAGTACATTTTAGAGCACCTTTAAATAATTGAGTTCAGGGTGCGGTATAAAAACCTCTTCTGTGTTTGATTTAATAGCTTATAATGTTGCACCATCTATAGTACGATTCCAGACCAAATATAGGGTGCACATGACAACCAACTTGTCTCTTAGATCCCTAATAGCATTGTCATCATCCAGGAAAATTTCTCAGTGCATGTTTAAAAACTCTCACTTGCACTAAGGTGAAATGCTTCTGCTTGTAAAGAAATACACTTTTTTGAATTTTGAAAACATCATATTATATTCTAACATGTTTGTGGCATGATTTAAATGCCAAATACTTTCAAGGCTTGGCTCGTGCGTTGAGTCTTAGAGATAGAGACCACCATTGGCTCAGCCCTAGCTCGTTTCTCCCTGTCAATTTGTTGGCTCACTCACCTCAATTGGTTTGAATACTCGCAGTTTCAAAGAGACAGCAGTATTTGTCTAGCCATACTAACTTACACTTGGTAAGATGCAGTAACAGGAACTTATGTCACTTGAGAAGAAATGTATCTGACAAGACTCAAATGATAACTATAGTGTGTGATTGTAGTTATGTTCAAGTCCCCATAGAGATAGTGTATGATTATAGGCATGTTCAAGGCCCCACATTGTGCTACGATAGTCACGTTCAAATCCCCGTAAAGATGGTGCATTATAATAGTCATGCTGAGGTTTTTGCTGCGATAGTGTGATTATAGTTGTGCTCATGTCCTACAGAAATATTGTGTGATTATAGTGCAGCCGAGGTCTCCACAGAGATAGTGTGGATTATGGAAATGTGCACATCACCACAGAAAGAGTGATTATAGACCTGTACAGAAACTGTGTGATGACTGTCAAATTCAAGTCCTTGTAGAGATGGTCTATTATGATAGGCATGTTGATGTCCTTATAGAGATAGTGTGTGATGATAGTCATGTTCAAGTCCCCACAAAGATAATAAGTGATTACATTGATTTCCAGGTCTTACGGAGATAGTGTGTGATTATAGAAATACCCAGGCTCCCACAGAAATAGTGTGCGATTGTAGGGGTTTTAAGGTCCCCACAAAGAGTAATTATAGGCATGCCATGGTCCCCCCATAGATAGTGTGTGATTATAGGGGAATACAGGTCTTTTTAGAGATGGTGTTTAATTAGTGTTACCCGGGTACTCACAGAGATGGTATGTGTTTATAGTCACGTTCAAGTCCACATAGAGATATAGTGTGAGAATATAGTGATGTTCGAGTTCTCACAGTTATAGTGTGTTATTATAGTCATGTTCAAGTTCCTACAGCAGTTTGTAGAATGATAGTTATGTTAAAGACTCCAAACAGATAGTGATAGTTAGTGGCTTAGTAGACATAGGTGCATCCTCTTGAGTGAGCTGTATTTTACTTCCTACTCAGATGTTTGAATGCTGGTGCTTCCACTCAGCCTTTCATCCTTCCAGGGTTGATAAAATGAGCACCATTGAGTTAGGTAACATTAAACATCTATTATTTTTCACCAAGATACCCCTAGGCATGAATATGCACGTTATAACTACACATAAGATGTGATGTGACATTAGCGGTATTCAAGCCCCCACAGGAGCCAGACTGGAATCATCCCATAGATTTAATAATTTCAGTTCAGGTGCAACATTAACTGACTAAAACTGTGTTCATCCAAGAAGGTCCACACTTCCTATGTGAGTTGTCATTCTCTCTTCTAGCCACCACCTTATGAACCAGTTTCAATAATGAAAATAAAACTGTATTTATGATTGCAGCAAACTCCCCATGTTGATTCTTTTTGGCCCTACTAGTTTTTTACATTGGAAAAATAGAGTTGGGAACTGGAACATGCTTGTTTATTTTTGTCTCTAGAATTCCAGAATGCAATGGGTCTCTCCTTCGAAAGCTTTTCCTTCTCTCTGAGTATTTCTTCCACCTGCTGTGCTCGTTATTTGAACTGAGGTGGCATGGAGTGTAAAATAACGACAGGGAGGACCTGGCTTGGCAGTTCAGGCTGGACTGTTCCACCTGGAGCAGGGTCAGAACTGATTTCCATATAGCTGGGTCCAAACTGAGGTGACATGGTGTGCAAAATAACGATGAACTGGGATGGAGCCTGAGTTATTGCCAGTGGCTGAGATTAATTCAAGCATTCCATCCATCACTTTTTGTATAATTTAGTATGTCACTTAAGTGGGACACGTATGAGCAGATGTGGGTCCCATGCAATGGGCCCTTACCTGGGGTGTCTACAGTCTCTATTATGTCCACCTCCTGTGGCAGCGGGACATAGTCCTAGCCCTGATTGGATAAGTCACACCATTTTCAAGATGGTGGTCACTGAAAAGCGTACTTCACCTCGCCTCCAGCACCTGAGGGGTGGAATTGGCAAAGGGGGGGGCACACTTCCTATTCTAAGTTTTCCCGCCTGTCCTCCCACCTAAAAGGGGGTGAGGACAGGAAGGGGGCCTGCTCCCTTTAACAGGAGAGGCTGGGGTCGCATTATAAAGACAGCAAGGCTTTTGAAGCTCCCCGCCACAGATGGCTCTTCCTGACCATGTGGAGGAGTGAACACCTCCACCCAGGAAAGGCCTTGTTCCTGGCCTCAGAGAGCGCAGGCACTCACCCCATGAAGTCAGAACACTGTCTGGTAGTAGCCAGTCGGTTACCACTCTAAGGGTTGGTAGGTTTCAGGGGACCCCCTAAGGGGTCCTCTGTGTGCATTTTTTTTAAATTAAATCTGCTACTGGAATCAGTGCAGGTTTATTATGATGAGATGTTTGGTACCAAACATCCCGTACTTCAGTGAAGCCATCATGGAACTGGGGAACTGGTAATGAGTGTCCAGCCCATGTACTTACTTTGGCTTCCCGGATTACTTACACTATCCAGGAATCGACCAGGATATTGCAGGGTTGGAGATATAGTGCACCCTGCCTTAGGACCGCTAGAGGCGTGCCTTACCTATATCCCATGCAGTGTCTGTGAACATGGCACACATGGATGTGTGCCATGTCGACTCTTGCGTTTTGTCTGCACCAAGACACACCGGCTGCAGTGGCAGTGTGCATGTGCTTGATGCGGGGTCCCTTAGGGTGACAAAATGCATGCTGCAGCCCTTAGGGACCCTCTTTAACAACAAGGCCCTTGGTATCAGGGCTACCTTCTACTAGGACCTTAAATGTGAGCTAAAGTGGTGCCAATTGTGGAAACAATAGGTACAGTTAAAGGAAGGAAATCTGACACAAGGGACCTGGTTGGCAGGGACCCGGTGCACTTCCAGTCAAAATTACATAATTTTACAGGCAACAAGTTGGGACTAACAATGTCCAAAAGAGGCACTTTCCTACAACTATGCATTGAGATCTGCTATGGGCTAGCCAAGAAGGAGCCCCCAGAATTTTTCCTTATTCCACCAAGGGGAAGGCTGCTACCAGTGTGCTGGCGGGCAGTGTGCCAGTTATGGACATTTGCCAGGCTCCTACGTAAGCATCCGCCACACAAAGCATTACTCTCTGAATAACCAGGTTGGTTCGGTAGGACGGGCACGTCACCTGTTCAGTCCTGCAAGATTTCCTTATCTGAGACGTTCCACAGACCCACCACCTGGGGAGGTGCTGCTTTGGTATCTATTCACAAGGTGAGGAATCTGCAGTTAGAAGCCACTATTAGAAAAACAAGTTACTTACATTTGCTAACGCCTTTTCTGGTAGAGATTCTATATACCACAGATTCCTCACCGACTCACCCTCCTCCCTGTTCTGTGTAATGGATTAATTAATAAGATTCCAACCTAAAGTCTACACACTATCGTAAACTAATGTCAATGGCTCCTCGTCCGTCGGTGCAGACAGAGATCAGAAGGAAACAGACTTCAGCGCGCTGAGGTAGCACACAGATAGTGGCCCTCACATCATGTCTGGGATGGAGCTGCACGACACCACCTGTTAACGTGTGATGGAATTGCTACATATTTTTCGGGATATAGTCTGACGTCTGAGGAAATTCACAAAGGGAGGAGCCCATGGTTGGAGTCTCTACCAGAAAAGGCATTACCGAGAGGGAAAGTAACTTGTTCGTTTAGCAAATATATGCAAAGATGACCACATGGCCACATGACATGTGGTCATCTGTCCTCTATGGAAGCAGCCATGGTTCTAGTGGAGTGGGCATGAATGCCTTCTGGATGGTCTTTCTTAGGGACTTGCAGTACCTTGATACGTATGCTGGCCCAGGCCAAGATCGTGCTTGGTAACTGCCTTGCCTTTCTTGGCTACTGCAAAACCCACGAAGAGCTGGTCATACATATGTTCTGTGGAGTACAGTTGATGTAGTAGGAGATAGCATGTCTGGGATCCATTGACTGCAACAGATTCACTTCCTTTGTGTGATGTCGAGGAGGGAAGAAGGATAGAAAGATCAAAGACTGGGTCATATGAATGGCTGCAACAAACTTAAGCAAGAAGGTTAGGCAGGCCCAAAGGACCAACTTGTCCATGTAGAAGAATGCAAAATGGGGATAAACAGGTAGGGCCTGAAGTTCTCCAACTCCATGAGCTGAAGTGATTGCTACGCATAGCACTGTCTTCAAGGTAAGAAGTCGAACAGGACAAATATACATTGGTTCGAAAGGGGATGTCATTAATAATGTCAAAACAAGATTCACATCTCACTGAGGAACAATGAACAGAGTGAAAGGAAACCGGCAAATTAAACCTTTAACAAAAGGCAACTTGAACAAATATGGTCGTGCAAGGAGACACACAAAGCAGACAGGACATCCAGGTATGCCTTGACTATAGCCACTGCCAGCCCTTGCTGTGCAAAATGCAGGATGTCCAAAGGATTTAAAAGGATTCCTAGACTTCTGACTGATACCACTGCACAAATTTGTTCCAGCAACCTGCATAACTATATTTTGTACTGTGTTCTTTGGCAGCCAATATGATGTCTTCAACTTCAGAAACAGAAAAGGTCTCTAGTAGGCACCACTCAGTCAACACAAGTGCAAACAATCTGACCATCCTGCTGTGATTGGAGACCATGGTTGTTTGTTGAACCTCTCCAAGGATTCTCTCAAGGAAGCCTTTTGGGTGCATAAATGTGGCCTAGAGGTGAGCAATAGGAGTCAAGGATCTCTTACAGCAGCCTTTTTAGATCTAAAGGTTCACAGTGCATGTGAACCCTTTTAGATTATATTTTGGTTCCTGCAGTTAGACTTTGTATGTTAGGTTCCGACGTTGTACATTACCACTCCAGTCCTTTTGTGCAAAATGGAAATCTAAAATAGACCTGAGTATGGCCTGCCCAGTAGGCCTGCAATCTGAAGAAAATTTACAGCATTTTTTTTTCTTTTGCCGTGGTTATGTATGACCTAGGTAGAGTTGGACCCTTTCGATCTGTAGACAACTGGGGGGTCAGGCAGTACTCAATGGCACTGTGGATTTAGTTTGCCGAGACCAAAGAACCAATAGTCTATGCTGTTGCTAAATATCTCCATTGGAGCCGGAGCATCAGAGCTAAAGTGCTGAGGTCATTTGTGGTAACCTCTTACCAGTTATTTATCATGGTGTTTTCGACTTAGGACTATTGTTTAAAGCTATGATTTGGAATAATGGTTTTAACACTCTGAAGTTTGAGCTCTTGCTACCCTGTATGTAATCGTTTTGTGCATGGGGAGGGATGTCCATTAATGTGATCTTGTGTCGCCTTCGAGTGCTCGAATATGTTGCAGGCGTGCTGGACTTTATGAGCTCCCAATTTGCTGCTATGTTAATTTTATCTTTTTATTGTGGTAAATTCATCAGGATGTATATTTTGTTTTATGTAATGCAATGTGATTATATCATGCAACTGTATTTTTATTTTCTTACTTATTTATAACAACTGTATGTATGTATGTTGTTTTGTCACACTTTTATGGTCATAGTACCGACTAAAGAATTTAAACTGCAAAAAAAATGCTGTGATCAAAGGTCCATGCTGCACGAGAGCAGATAAGGTGGTTTAATGTTGAGTGTCAGAAAATCTGCGTACCGGATCTTCCTTGCCCAATCTGAAGAGGCAAGAAGTTTCTGTTCAGGCTTCTTCCACACCTCTTTATGTAATGATGATAATGGTGTTGTTCAAAACGATATGAATGGCACTCCCTAAAATGAAAGGGAGAAATGCCTTCATACTAAGATGAACCTTCCAAAGGTTCATCACATTTATGTGCAAACGCTGTTCTGACACAAACCAAATGCCTGGGTCCTCATGTTATCTAGATGGGTGCTCTTACTCAGTGATATGCCTGGGACCACTGTAGCCTTCTTTTGTGGAGGACTCAGTGGACAACCTATCTCTAGATTAGAGAGTTCCAGCCACCAGTGCAGATCCAAGTGGTTTGATTGAAATAACTGCACCAGAACTAAGATGCTTTATTTCTGTTTGAGCCTCTAGAGGGTCTTCATCCACCATCTGCCGTGTGAAACCAGCACAATGCACAAGACCATGAGGCTGAGTAGACCTACAAACTGTAGAACCAGGAAGATTAGTTTGAGTCAGAAATCTTAGAATCATCTCCTGAATAACTATGATTCTTTGAGGAGGGGGAAAGGCCGGTATATGGGTTGTGTCCAGCACTGCACCTATGAAGGTCAACCTCTTTGTTGGAGTAAGAGATATTTTTAGGCATCATAGTCAGCAGAGAATGAAGGGGGGCATTAGATTCACTCCTGCAATGAAAGGAGTGGGACATGTACTGAGGCATCTAGACTAGTTGGACCTGGATTTCTCAGATGTATCATTGATGGAACTGCCTTGCGGGTTAGGCCAGGTCCAGCCAGCCAATACTAGTCCTGCTATTCTTTAAATATTTCAGGGAAGAGAAAGTCTTCTCTTCAAAAATCTTCTCTCCATTTAAGGGTGATCCACTAGAGTGGCCTAGATATCTTCCCAGAAGCCAGTGGAAAACAAGGAAGCAGAAAGTGATTACTGTTCCCATGGACCTGTCCATGTTTTCCACAGAATCCAAGATGCACTTCAAAATCTGCTGAGAAGTGTTTACACAGTCAATGACCAAATTGGAAAATGGCTTCAAGTGTTCTGGTAGGCCTAGAGCTGTTAATTTGGCTAATAACCACAATGAATAGACATTGTGTCCTAGCAGGTATGTAGTATTCCCCATATAGAGTGAGGCTGCCTGTCAAAGTCTGAACCATCATGTTCTCAGGAGACAGGTATGAGGGTGAATTTTGCGTCACCAGGAGCTGGCATCTGGCAAATTTCCCATGCATTATTATACTTTGGTTTCTTGGAGGGCAACGTCAGCTGAAAGTTTCTGCAGGATTATGCACTATTGTAGTAAAGGAGAATACTTTCTCTTTTTGGGGCCCAAGGATGCCCCCATCTAGAGAGGTTTAAACGTATGGCATTTTGTAAGTCAGACATAGTATTGGTGTTGGAGTCAGAGGTGAATACCTCCTTCATCTGTGCCAACTTCTAGATCCTGGGGAAAAAACCTGCTCCTCAAGGCAAGTTCTGACCTTTTCTTTTGCCAACTGGATTATTTCAGACTACCTTGAGGGTGGTGCCAATTGTGACTCCAAGTGCTGCAACAAAATCGTTTAAGATGGGAGCGGCAGTGTGGATGTCGCTGGGCTTCAGGGTGTGACACCGTGGTCCATGGCCTTTATCTTGGTGCTAAGATTGGAGCATATGGAAGCTTATATTCGTGTGTCATCAGGGTTGGAGGCACTGGAGTCGCCAATTCTAAAGGAGAAGATCCGCTCTTTAGGAGAGCCCCAGAGGGTAATGGAGCTATTCTAAAGATATTCAGTATGGCTGGATGGAAGGCCTCGACCTCCACACATTTGACAGATAGAGCAGGGGTTTCTGGTTGGATCTTTTGAGCTTGGAATTAGATATTGAAACTTTTTCCTTCCTATGGCGATTTCGAGTTTCTTGTGAGAGGGCCTTTTGGGAGAACATTTCCTGTCAGGGGACTTACCTGTGTACCTGAAATGGGCAAACTTTTGCATATCCCTGCATGCCTAGACCAAAAATACATTGGCTGCTTGCTTCCCAATGGAATTCAGGTGTGTCAGGGAACACAAGCCATATGCTGCAGAGTCATGATAGGAGCTAAGACACTTATACACACCAAGAGGAGTAGGGAGTGAGAAAACGTGGTGTCGTGATCTGGTGTGGACACGCGCTGTGTGTTCTAATACTGCCCTCACTCACACAAATGTGTGACATGCTTCATCATAGGGCTGCTTACAATACACCCCAGCGCAACCAACGCATGGGGTGGAGCAATAGGGTGGGGGAAGACAAACACAACATAAAAAGAAGAAAACAATATTCCAACTTGTGACTGGGAACAATGGAGGTGAAAGTGCAGTGAAGTGAGTGTTAAAACTAACTCGGAGGTGTCCCTAAACCTTATTACTGGATCCTCCGGCCAGGATTAAAAACGTGAAGGATGGTGGTGCTAGGGAGATATCATGTGCTCCTTGCACCCCTCGTTACTGCCCAGTGGTCAACATGTTTCGGCCATCTGGATGTGCCCGATACAGGGGTCACGTCGGCCTTCTTCAGGACTCTCCTGGTCCCAGTGTTTAGGTTCTTACTTAGTCCTCCATTTGAGGTAGTAGGTGTTTCAAACCCTAGTCCTTACTCTGAGGAATTTCCCACCAGAGATTCCTTGGATTTTACTGTGAAAGATAAAAAGACATACAGTCCCAGGGTTAGGCTGTATATTTTCCTTGACGTACTCTGACTAGTTAAAAAATGCTTCATGCATGCATTTCCCAAGGCGCGCTCGACACCAAAGTTAAAAACACCAATATCCCGGGTGTTACACCCTGCGGACATGGGGTTGCCTCAATTAGGTCACAAGGATCGTATTTCATTCTCCAATTTCGAGGTCATGCTGAAATAAGTAGGTTATGTCACCTGTATCATTCACACACTCATCAGACAAGCCACACCTCAAGTACTTGCCACTATTAAGGGCTACTCGGATGTAGAGTACTCACCGAGTTTACCCGCAAGTCATGCTAAAAATGGCAGTAGGCAAGGAGAGACCCCCTGTTGTCACACTCTAGGGAGGTAAAAGGAAAAATGAGGGAGAGAGACACACATCATACTCATTATTGTCTTGACAGTAGCTGTACATGTTACAGGACTAAAATATCACACCCTTAGTGGTTTTAAACGGGCTGACTGGTCAGTGCTCGAGGTCTATTTCATGATAATTAGCATTAGTGTGCCGTTGTGGTGTTCGTATTTGGGGCTTGGGAGAGCAGAGCCACGTGACCGTGCGTCTGACGACAATGGGTTTGTTGGGATCCATAGCAACGGGCTTCCGCACGTTCTAGAAACGAGCCGGGAATTGGGAGAGTTGAGACACGTGACCGTGCGTCTGACGTCAACGTACCCGGAAGCGGATCCGTTAGACGAGATTCCCTTCATATACAGCTGGGCTCCCTGACTCCTTGCACTTCTACACGGCGGGAGCAGGCGATCACTGATGAAGGAGGAGCACCACCCTTGGAGTAGTAAGGAGGAAATACGAGAGGGAGGATAGTACTAGTGGCACACGCACTGACCAGCAGCTTGATTTTTGTAAACGGGGATTTCACAATTCACGGGGCACCCTCTCTGGCATGCGCTATCTGCCGATTGTCCATTACTGAGGCTTTAGTCTCTTACACTACTATAAAAAGACCTGGCGTAAGCGAACGGTGACAGAACCGCCGCCGCCCTGTTCATGGCAGATGAACCTTGGAGATAAGGGGAGTACAGGTAATATCCCTCACTACAACATTATACGCGAGGTACCTTCTGGGCATATCCGAACACCACGACGGCACACTAATGCTAATTATCATGAAATAGACCTCAAGCACTGACCAGTCAGCCTGTTTAAAACCACTAAGGGTATGATATTTTAGTCCTGTAACATGTACAGCTACTGTTAAGACAATAATAACGAGTATGATGTGTCTCTCTCTCATTGTTCCTTTTACCTCCCTAGAGTGTGACAACAGGGGGTCTCTCCTTGCCTACCACCATTTTTAGCATGACTTGGGGGTAAACTCAGTGAGTACTCTACATCCGAGTAACCCTTAATAGTGGCAAGTACTTGAGGTGTGGCTTGTCTGATGAGTGTGTGAATGATACAGGTGACAAAACCTACTTATTTCAGCATGACCTCGAAATTGGAGAATGAAATACGATCATTGTGACCTAATTGAGGCAACCCCATGTTCGCAGGGTGTAACACCCGGGATATTGGTGTTTTTAACTTTGGTGTGGAGCGCGCCTTGGGAAATGCATGCATGAAGCATTTTTTAACTAGTCAGAGCACGTCAAGGAAAATATACAGCCTAACCCTGGGACTGTATGTCTTTATCTTTCACAGTAAAATCGAAGGAATCTCTGGTGGGAAATTCCTCAGAGTAAGGACTAGGGTTTGAAACACCTACTACCTCAAATGGAGGAATAAGTAGGAACCTATACACTGGGACCAGGAGAGTCCTGAAGAAGGCCGACGTGACCCCTGTATCGGGCACATCCAGACGGCCGAAACATGTTGACCACTGGGCAGTAAGGAGGGGTGCAAGGAGCACATGATATCTCCCTAGCACCACTATCCTTCACATTTTTAATCCTGGCCGGAGGATCCAGTAATAAAGTTTAGGTTTAGGGACACCTCCGAGTTAGTTTTAACACTCACTTCACTGCACTTTCACCTCCATTGTTCCCAGTCACAAGTTGGAATATTGTTTTCTTCTTTTTATGTTGTGTTTGTCTTCCTCCACCCTATTGCTCCACCCCATGCGTTGGTTGTGCTGGGGTGTATTGTAAGCAGCCCTATGATGAAGCATGTCACACATTTGTGTGAGTGAGGGCAGTATTAGAACACACAGCGCGTGTCCACACCAGATCACAACACCACGTTTTCTCACTCCCTACTCCTCTTGGTGTGTTTAAGTAATTAATAGGGGGTTTGGAGTAGGTGAGCACCGTACCCTCTCCCCTTCCCTGTGCTATAGGAGCTAAGACACCACATGCAGATGGCATGTGGCTCTTTAGAGCCATCTGCTTGTGACACTTATGACAGGGTTCCAATCCTGAAACCTTCAAAGAAAACATTTCTACTAGTTGCTTGTTACACCTGACAGCCTTAGATTTGGTCTTTCCTCAAACTTTTTGCCTCACCTTCTCCATTTTTACTGGACTTATTTTTGTTGACCGTAGGACTTTACCACTGCTAAGCAGTGCTAAAATGCTTGTGCTCACTCCCATTACACATGGTTGCATTGGCTTATACCTAACTGGCATATTTAATTTACCAGTAAGTCCCTACTAGAGTGGTATACTATATACCCAGGGCCTATAAATTAAATGTTACTAATGGGCCTGCAGCACTTATTGCGCCACCCACTTAAGTAGCACTTTAAAACATGTCCCAGGCATGCCATTGCAGCCTGAATGTAGTTTTAAACTGCCATGTTGACTTGGCATTTAAAACCCCTTCCCTAGCCTTAAACTCCTTATTTATTACATATAAGACTCCCCTAAGGTAGGCGCAAGGTAGACCATAGGGCAGGGTGCTGTTTAATTAAAATGTTGGTCGTTAAAGTTTTACAAGTGCTGGTAGTGAAAAACTCCTAAATTTGTTTTTCACTACTGTGAGAGCTACCTCTCCTATGGGATAACATTGGAGGTTCCTTATTACATTTAATAAGCTGTAATTTCCTATTAGGAGCTGGTGGCTCTGTCATGTTTGATATCTATGAAATTGTAATGACAAACTCTCTTTAATGGTAAAGAAGGAATTTTTATTACAGTTTTGAAAATGTCACTTTTAGAAAGTTGGCATTTTCCTCCCCTTAGCCCATTTATGCCTATATCCTGTCTTTGGGTCACATGACTTGGTGTAGCTGATGGTTAGACTTTGTGAATTCCTTCCAGACAGTCACACAATATTGGAATTAGGTGTGCTTGAATGGGCCATCTACTGGCAGGATGGGGGCAGGAGCTGAGGACGGGCCCACTTACAACTGAATAGCCTATGCACTGCATTCACACAAAGGGCCCAACAACCCCACATTGTTACTGCAGCCAGCTTGGATCCAAGGCAGAAAATTCCATGCCCTGCAAAGCCGCTGTCTAGAAGCTTCTACCACCTTCCAGAACCAGGGCACCAGGGTATAAAAGTAAGACCTCTGTCACCAACTCTTCAGTACACTTCTGAACCTGTGGATACTCTGCCAGGAAGAATGACTGCTGTGCTGCTGCAAGGACTGCCACTCTGCTGGACTGCTGCTCTAAGGAACCACTGCCCTGTTGTGCTGGCCTGCTGCCCTCTTGCCTGGGGAAGAAGAACTTCCATCTTGAACCCAGGATCCCAGAGTGACTTCTAGAGCGAGTATGCTGGCCTCCTGATCTGAGCCTCAGGTGCATTTAAGGCTCCCCTAAGAGCTCCTGGACCCAGCTGCAGCGAGTTCCTGACCCCCAAGTGGTGCCCCTCAGATCCTGGTCCCTTGGTGTGGCTCAGTGAGCTTAAATCAATCTTTTGGGCTCTTCGCTGACTTGAGCGGGCCCATTGCACCAAGACCGTGCCGCTTGCACCGAAAATCTGCTTGAAGCTCCGCCACCCTATTTCTTTGTATTGCAGCATCGACCACTTGCGGGGGACTGCCAATGCAAAGCTTCAGCCCATCCGCCCGCGACACCCAGCCTGCTCTTTGTGCCATGACCAGCCACGAGCAACACTCTCCTTGCTCCTCGCAGCCCTCTTCAATACGAGCGGGACTCTTGGCACAAAATCTGAGGAGGTAAATCTTCAGTGGGACTAATCCTTGACTATATCTGACCTGCACTCCATCACGGTCGGCCTGAATTTTTTATTTTGACTCGGTCCAGCGTGACCAGATAGCGCTTTTGGCGTTTTGTGCTTTTAGATGCTCATTTACACTTTATTCTGTAAAAATTCATAACTCCGGTTCTACTGATTGGATGTTTGTGGTTTTGGTCTTGTTTTATTTATTAAATTCTGCTCTATGTTTCGAACTTGGTGTGGGATTTTTTTGTGTGGTGTTTTCACTGTTTAAATGTTTGAAGTTTTGCACATATACTTTATACAATGTCTCTTAGTTAAGCCTGACTGCTCTGTGCCAAGCTACCAGGGTGTTGAGCACAGGTTAATTTGGGGTTTGCATGTGCCTTACCCAGACAGGGATTGTGGTTGCTGCTTGACCAGGGCTCTAACCCCAATCAACCAGTTACCCAATTTCTTACACTGCTGTTGAACCTCAGGAAATTTTGTCTGTGAAACACAGAGAGAACGCAAGACCATATTAACGAGTAACGGAAAAACAGGAAGTTATGTCAACGAGGTGGTTGGTACCTATAATATGCCTGTGTTGTCTTGTCTGGTGGGCAGAGTCATGGCTGAAGTCGCTTTCTGCCACCTGGCGGTATTGGTAAGTTACTGCTGGGGAAGAAAGTTTTCCGGACCAGTCCGACACCTGGGAGAATATCCTTAAGGTGAGAAATCTGCAAGAAGGTGTATCCATTATTTTCTAAGGACGACCCCAGGAGAGTCTCCAGGAATGCTGGCTTTAAATATGTCCAGTTTAACTACCTACACATGACCTACCTGACCCCCCATAGACTACAGGTCATTTACGGAGGGGAGCACCTGGCTTGCCCAACATGTGATTAGCCGGATGCAGGATTCAAGCATATGACGTGGGAATGCCTGGTACTACAGACCTTTTGGCCAGCCGTTATTTCTATACTTAACACCGTATTGGGACGTTCCCTCCCTTGTGTGGCACTGGTGGGTCTTTTGGGGTTATTTCCCAGGCCCGGGCGCAAATGGTTGGCACCAGATTTATAGATCTCACCCTGATTCTGGCACGGCGACGCATAGCCCTGAGCTGGAAGAATAGGATAGGCCCCGCTGTGGCGGCATGGGAAGGGAATGTTGACATCTGGGCTAGGGCAGAGGGGGCCATGCTGAGAGACGATGCCAGAAGTGTGCGGCGCAGGCCATTGACAGAGCAATGGGCGGAGGTGCTTCGGGCATGAGATGCCTGCCACGTCACATCACCTACTGCGTTGATGGAGGATGTATCGCTGCAGATGGATTGAGGGACCATTCTTGACAGGGTGCGGGATACCCCTGCTGATTCACTGGGGGAGGCCATTGCATTTATTGAGGTTTGCCCTGTCTGTCCCTCCCTGCCCCCTTCTTTGCCCTTCCACCGGCCATTGGCTGGATTGTTGTGCTGGCGGCAACGGATTTCCGGCGCTGTCCCTTATACTCTCCTACTTAAGAAACAACTAGGTGACCTGTTTGTTAGTTGCTATTTCGCAGCATCATTACTCATATGATTTGTTATGTACACATATGTAGGGATTTGTTTGCTTGAAATACCATACTTACTGCATGGGGGCTAGCAACCCTGCCTCGCGTGTATTTGAAGCTTTAGAGAGCTATCTGTGAGGTGTGATTGCTTGCTGGTGGGCAGATAGGAGCCTTGCCACGAAATGGGGACAATTTTTCTTACTCTGCTGCTCATTTATTCACACATGCCCGCTTGTAAGTTTTCTATTATACATGCGACTTGGGCACCTTTGTAATGCCGTGGTTGTGTTACAACCTTTTATGCTGTATGCCGCACAACCTCTGCTCTCAATGTACATCTTTGTATTGTATTATGTAAATGCCAATAAAAAGATGTTTAAAAAAAAAAAAAGATGTGCCCTTTGTTCCATGGCACATTCATGAGTAGCTGCTCTCTAAAAGACATACTGTGTGCACGTGGGCACACACAAACACGTTCTTATTTGACGATAAATGCTTCAATACAACTAATCAATATTTTTTGGGAAATTTTATTACAAATTACACATATTTCGGAAACCAATAGAAATGCAAGTATATAATTTATTTACATTTACTACACATTTACATACACCATATATACATAAGGGGATTTAGTAAACGGATGAACAGAAAATCCAAAACATAGCAAATATCTTTTCGATACTGTACATAGTTTTGTTATTTTATGTTAATTAATCTTTTGTAATAATAAATACAAGTCCTATATTTACATCTTATTTTTTTTTTTTTAAATCCTGCCTTTTCTGTCAACTCCGAGTCATAACATAACAGCAAACCATGTCAAATAAGCTTTCAAAAATAAACACGCATAGCCATTTATGGTGCTCATAATTTCAGAAAAGACTTTCAATGGTATTGCTTCCACGAAATAGTTATTCTGATTATTTTTTAAACAACCCCTTTTGTAGAAAAAAAACTCAGCACACTGTACATCATGCAAAACCCCATGGATGCACCACGTTCATGTGTGACACGGGTGTGCAGTTTCAAAAATCTTGCTCAAGAGTCAACAAGCTGTTCTGCCTCAGAAGCCTCGCGGGATGAAATGAAATGAAATGAAATTTGTACTTGTAAAGCGCACTTATACCCCCAAAGGGGTGTCCTGGCGCTGTACGCATACCGCTGTGGAACCCTTCCTGGCTTTTCCCTGTGAAATGTCCACTCCTGGGCACCCCCAAGGTGAAGCCAGGCATCCCAGCGCTGTTGGGGCCGTTGTGGAGATTAAGCAAGCTATTGCCCAGAGTTGCAGAGTGGGGCCCATGATTAGAATAGGCACCGAGGCGAGAATTATCAGGTCCGAGGAAATTGAGCCCAAGACCCGCCGAGGCGGGAATTGAACCCTGGTCCCGGGCCAGATCTCTGCATCAGGGTCTGCCGCTCTAACCATTGAGCCACAAAGCCATGGAGCCTCGTTTACTTGGCACAAGATGTGCCCACCTCATTCTCTCGGGCACAGGTAAATCAAAAGCCACGTGTGCTGCCTTTAGCTATTAAAACTGTTAATGTTTTAGAGAGATGTGGTATAAAATGTTCATCCATAGGTGATCATCGCTGCCTTAAGTACAGGGCGTATCCACCGTTCGAATGGTGCAAAGCTTAATCCGCGGGTTTAGAGCGAGTGGAATTTCGGAGTACAAACAGCAGTTATAATATTTTACAGTATCGATAGGGGATCTGGAGCTGAAAACCACCGGCTGGTTTACTACCTTGTTATCAGCTCAGTTTATGATCCGATAAAGAAACGTGTCAGGACCGCATAGATTTCAGAGCCGGCTGTCATCAGTCCTGCCCCAGTCGCACTAGAATTGATCTTCAGTGAAGAGGCGCTTTCATGATAGAGATGCATGCTGTAGATTTGCGCTTAAAGCCTCCTGGTGAAATGCCGCCCTTTTATTCGAGGCTTGTTCATTTTGTAAACCTGAAAGTGGCGCCCCCAGCGATCCTAGCAGCAGGGCACGGGGGACATCTCTGGACGTGTAGAGTTCTCAGTCATTTGATTGGACAACGGCTTTGATAAACTAACAGTCAGGTCATATGATAGGCTCCCACTTGAAAAGGTTATTAAAGCTTGTGTTGAGTCGCAAGACTGTTTTTCAGCATATTCAGAGTTAACTGAAATTAAGCTTCTGTGGTTAGATATTTTGCCCAGCTGAGTTTTATTTCGTATACTTTCAAGGTCTACTTTAAAATGTGGATTGAACAGTATGTAAAGAAGAGGGTTGAGACATGCTGGCAATGGCACTGCCACTAAAAGTACTGACTTGACGACTTCCGGGCTGATAAAAGTAAGATTCAGTAAGGAGGAAAATGATAAAAAGGCGACAGGGCAGTAAAGAATGCAATTTGCAAATAGAAGCAAACCTACGTGTTTCACCATAGAACAGTCCCAGACATTTTCCAGATCCCCCTTTTCCAAACTACAGTACAGTTTTGTGTAGGCAACTGTCATCAAGAGAAAGCAAAGGGAGTTCAGTAAGACCAAAGCCACCATGAGACCCATGGCAGAGGGGTCCCCAAAAGGCAAGGGTAAACAAAGAGGGGAAATCCCATATTGGCTGAAAGTCAGAGGTGGAACCAATGCAATTGCCAGAGCCAAAATAAAGGAAGCCAAAACTGACAATTTCACACAAACTAAAGTAGATTTTGTTTCAAATTTGGCAGCACATTTTACAGAATATCCACGTTCAAGTGCTGCCACTGTAAGTAGGAAGACAGATGCCTCCGAAGCAAAAATGAAAATAAACCCTGTAATCTGGCAGCCAACCCCGCTCTCCCACCATGCACCATAAAGAGCAAAGCTGCCAAAGGTTAACATATCCAAACACGCCAGCACCCCACTGGACAGGCCCATGAATATATTTACAGTAGCTATCAATCCAATTAATAGTTTTATGGAAGACACACAGAAGAAGGATGTGAAAACTGTGGAAATCACAAGTGCATTGCAAACGACGGCCAATATCACTACGGTCCAGACACCGATTCTGATAAACCAGCTCCCAAAGAGAAAATCGCATGGTTTGAAGGGTCCTGTGAAAGAAAACACATTAGATTAGTTTGTTTTAATGGACGCATTGAATTCAACAATAGTCACTGCTTTATTATTTTGAGTTTACGGTGAATATTTGTAGGCTGGTAAAATCTTTTGAGTTTGCTACCTAGATGTTTTTTTTTATTAAATGTTTTTATTGGCATTTTATACAAGTTCACATACAGGATATGTATATCGACAGAAATAAATCGTAGTATCAGAAAGAGTCCAAGTTATGCAATGCAATACTAACAGTAATTCACTGGTTCTTTCAGCAGGCAATCGTTCTTTTAGTAGAACAGTGCTAACGGGGTCCTATCCCAGACCCCAACACAATATCCATTGCACTAAACCTGGCAGCTTAGTGGGCTAATTACAACTTCGATTGGTGATTACTTTCACCAGTGCTTGCTCCACTATTACAATTATTTAACATCTGTTATGTGGGTAGCCGTCCAAAGTTGGTCCATCATCTGTGTATACTTGGTTGAGTTCGTGGTCACAGGATGTTATGTTATAATCAAAATTCAAGCCAAAGATATGAAATACGAAATTGAAAAAGAAGAAAGGAAACCACCATAATTAAAAGCCAAAACAAAGGAAAAACCAAAACATAACTTGTGCAGAGGAGCGGTGCATACTCATTAAAACCAGTGAAATCCTAAGGGAGTGGCAACAGACCTGATCCACAGGCAGTTCTAAGAGGGGTGGGGAAAACCCCCTATAATGAGCATCCCATCTGCGTAGGGCTAGCTAACCAATGGTGGACCGAGGCCCCTATGTAGCCCCCTCACATATCAAATCCCTGGAGTTCCGGGGGGATGCCAGGGAAACGTCTTGTGCCATGGCACCAGATGGGGGGGCAGTGAGCCAGACCATTTTCTTCGCCACTGGAGCCCACAGGTTTCTCCCATTCGGCTAAAACCTCTCTCCACTGTTCAGCAATGGGGCACTTTCTTATTCCGCGAGCCTCTTCCCAACTCAGTATTCTTCCCTCCGCCCCGGCCCAAGCAACCACATCCCTGTTCCAAGCTGCAAATTGTGGCCCCCTTGCAGACTTCCACTCCATCGCTATCCTACGTTTAGCGAGACCCAATGCAAGATCAATCAACCGATTTCCCACCATGCGCTTAGGTGGCCTGGGAAAGAGGCCCAATAAGCATACCTGCATCGTAGAGGCCAACACCCTTCCTAGCACGGCCTTGATTTTATCCAGCACAGCTTCCCAGAAAGGACGCAATCCTTTGCATTCCCAGGTCATATGACCGAAATTCGCATCTGGGTGAGCACACCTGGGGCATTGTCGCACCTCCAGGGCCGGACTGGCCGTAGCGGGCACCGGGCATTTCCCCGGTCGGCCGCTAGGGTGGGGGCCGTTTTTGTTACAGGGGGCCGGCAATAGCGGCCCCCTGTAACAAAATCGGCCGAAACCGGCCGTAGCAAACAGCTCGGCCGCACCCCCCCCTCCTCCCTCCTGAGGGCCAGCCGAACAGTTTGCCAGGGCCGGTTACGGTTCCCAGTCCGGCCCTGCGCACCTCCCCACCATATGTCACGTTAAGTCTGTGGGGCATCATATAAGTCATGTGCGTGTAATTAAACTGAATATATTTTAAACGGGTATTCCGGGAAACCTTTTTAGGATACCTCAACGCCCTGCGCCACTCTGAGTCAGTGAGGGCTCTGCACCCGGTCCTATCCCATTTCGCCCGTAGCACTACTAGAGGAGTGATGGAAGCTTCTATCAGCGTGGCATATAGCCATTTCACCAAGTGTCCCGCGGTGCCAAGCGTGAACAAAGCGTGAAGAACCGGGTGGGTGTCAGGCTCCTCCCTCCCGCCACCCCACAATTGCTCGAAAGTGCGCACCAACGCCTCGTAGCAGAGGAACTGACCTGGAGGGGGCCCGCAGTCATCCATCAGCTCTGCGAATGGGATCAGAGCTTTGTCCGAGTAACAATCCCCTACATTGTCCAGACCAGCTTCAGACCATCGCGCTAGTTGGTCGCATGTATGCTATCTAGATGTTTTAACTGTGCATTGCACTATGGTAGTGTGAATGTTCTTTGCTATTTACCGGACATTTTAACAATAATGGATGCTCACTCCATTCTGTTCTAATCTTACTCCGATTGCATCATTTCACTGGGAAGATCTTATTGCAAAATGTTTTCCAAATAATATCATACTATTGACCAAACTGTAGCACTCTTTACGGTACAAAAGAGCAGGAGGATATTTTCTTTATTTATAGCTTTTGATAATGCACTGCTTAACCTCATAGAGTGCCACAGGCTTTATGTATACACTTCAGGTGGCAGTGCATACATTAGAAGTTACATTTTTAAGGCTTAAAACAGACATTTGGCATCAGATGTACATAATAGGGTTAGAGTGCAGATAGTATTGTACAGACAAATCTAGATTTGAGAGAGATGAATTATGCAATATAAAAAAATCTAGATTTGTAAGATATGAATGATAAAATATCAATCATTTGTAAACAAAATAAGGGAAATCTATTTGCTGGGGGTAGGTGGGGAAGAGTTGATTCATTGAGAGCTTTTGAGATCACCCAGTAATTTACGCAAACAAAAATAACAATGGATATTATCTAAGTGCATTACCCCCCAGTATAGTGGGCAGGTACATAGACTACATGTCCTCAGCCGTGTGGGCTGGAATCGTTTGTGTTTGATGTCACAGGGTCCATCCTACTGTGACTTTGCAAAACTGGGCCAAGTACAACCCCTCCAGTACTTGGGGCCAGATGTACGACCAGTTTTTGCGTGCGCAAACGGGTTTGCAACCTGTTTGGGCACACAAAAACCTACATGGCCATGCACAAACACTATTTTGCGACCCGCAAAAAATTGCGACTCGCAAAATAGTCTTTTGCGACTCGCTATTAGGAAGGGGCGTTCCCTTCCTAATAGCGACTCTTGCCATGTATGAATGTTTTCCGACCGCAAAACACACGCAATTTACTGCCCTCTTCAAAAGGGTGGTAATGGAGTCGCAAATGGGAAGGGGCCCCTTCCCCTTTGTGACTGGCTCTAAAAATATTTTTTAAGGGTAGGCAGTGGTCCCAGGGACCACTACCTGCCCTTACAAAATGAAACAAAATCGTTTCATTTTTTTTTTTAAATGCATCCCGTTTTCCTTTAATCCCTTCTATGCTCATGACGGAATGGTTCCGTCATGAGCATAAGTGCCAGTGTGCTCATGATGGAATCATTCCGTCATGAGCACACATTAAAAAAATCCCTCTGCTGTAAACAGCAGAGGGATTCCCCAATTATGTTTTTTGCTTTGGGAGGTGGGGAAGAGCTTCCCCAACCTCCCAAAGCATACTGGCTGTTTTCATTGTAATGACGATCGCGCGCATGGAGCGCTGTCGTCATTACAATGAAAACGAAACTGAAACTTAGTTTCAGTTTTACAGTTTCGGTGCTTGTGGGGCTATCTCAGCCCCCCGAGCACCGAAAAACATGGGAGAGGTATCGTTGGAAAGGGGAGAATCTCCCTTTCCAATGGTACCCTTCCCTAGTGGATCCCTGCTTGGGGATCGCCCCAGGAGGGCAATCCCCAAGCAGGGATCCACCCATTAGCCACCAGGGAGGGGGGGGGCGGCCCCTTGGGCAAGGGCCTTTGCTCCCCCCTATAAAATTATGCCAGACAGCCTTTCTTCCCCCCCCTGGGGGGCAGAAAGCACCCTAGGCGCCAGGGATTTTTTATATGCCACGGGTGGCGCTGCCCAGAATGCCCCCACCCTACCCCCCCAAAGAAGGCGCAAGACTTTCTGCCCCCAGGAGGCAGATGGGGGCAATAGCCCCTGATCTGCCCCCGGGGGCAGAAGCCCACCTAGGCCCCAGGAGTTTTTTATTTTATATATACGTTGGGGTGGGGCTGCCCAGAATGGGCATGCCAATGCCCCCACCCAAATGGTACAGTCTTTTTGCCCCCCCTGGCAGGCAGATGGGGCAATAGCCCCTTATCTGCCCCCCCCTGGGGGGGGGCAGAAAGCCCAATAGGCAACAGGGATTTTTTTTCTCCAACATTCGGGGTGGGGGCTACCAATGCCCCTCCCCCCCCCAAAAAAATGCCAGTGTCTTGCTGCCCCCCCCAGGAGGCAGATGGGGGCAGTAGCCCCTGATCTGCCCCCCTGGGGGGGGGTCAGAAAGCCCACAAGGCACCAGGGATTTTTTTTTAATGTACGTAGGGGTGGGGGCTGCCCAGAATGGGTATGCCAATGCCCCCACCCCCCAAAAAATTGCCACAGTCTTTCTGCCCCCCCCCCCCCGGGAGGCAGATGGGGGCAAAAGCCCCTTATCTGCCTCCCGGGGGGGGGGGGCCAGAAATACCCATGGGCATCATGGAATATTTTTTTTTTTAATTCAGGGGTGTGGGCTGCCCAGAATGGGCACCCACCACGCCCCAAAAAATGCCACAGTGTTTCTGCCACCCCAGGAGACAGATTGGGACAGTTGCCCCTGATCTGCCCCACATGGGGTGTCAGAGAGCACACTAGGCGTCGGCGATTACGTTGGCTTTTTTTATGCGTGGGGATGGGGGCTGCCCAGAATGGGCATACCAATGCCCCCACCCCCAAACTAATAGCCACAGTCTTTCTGCCCCCCTTGGGGGCATATCAGGGCACCCCCCCCCGATTTCCCCCCCAGGGCGGCAGAAAGCCCACTAGGCACAGCCTTGTTTTTTTAGCAATGTGCCTACCTGTGGATTTTGGGCCCTAACGCAGCCGACACATAGGGAAACCTAGCAAACCTATACATTTTTGAAAACTAGACACCCAGGGGAATCCAGGATGGGGTGACTTGTCTGTCTCTCACCAGGTTCTGTTACCCAGAATCCCTTGCAAACCTCAAAATTTGTAAAAAAAACTACACATTTTCCTCACATTTCTGTGGTGGAAAGTTCTGGAATCTGCGTAGATCCACAAAATTCCACCCACCGCACATTCCCCAAAGTCTTCCGAGAAAAATGGTGCCTCACTTGTGTGAGTAGGCCTAGTGCCAGCGACGGAAACGGCCCAAATCTCAACGTGGACACACCACATTTTCACAGTCAAAACGGACCCTTTTTTTGCAAAGTGCCTAGCTGTAGATTTTGAACCCTAGCTCTGCCGGCACCTAGGGAAACCTAGCAAACCTATACATTTTTGAAAACTAGACACCGAGGGGAATCCAGGATGGGGTGACTTGTCTGGCTCTCACCAGGTTCTGTTATCCAGAATCCCTTGCGAACCTCAAAATTTGTCAAAAAAACTATCTTTTCCTCACATTTCTGTGGTGGAAAGTTCTGGAATCTGCGTGGATCCACAAACTTCCACCCACCCCGCATTCCCCAGAGTCTTCCGAGAAAAATGGTACCTCACTTGTGTGGGTGGGTCAAGCACCCGCAACAGGTAAGGGCCCAAAACGTATTGAGGAGACATCAAAATTACCTATCACAAAAACAACCTGGTTTTGCAAGGGGGGTCCCATGAGTTTTTGGCCCCAGGCTCGGAGGCCGTCTTGGGAAACCTACCAAACCCACACATTTCTGAAAACTAGACACCCGGGGGAGACCAGCGAGGTATGGCTTGCGTGGACCCCCCAAAGGTTTCCTACCCAAAATTTCCTGCAAACCTCAAATTTAGCTGAAAAAAATCATATTTTTCTCAAATTTCTGTGTGGGAAAGTTCTGGAATCTACGTGGATCCACAAATTTCCTACCACCCAGCGCTCCCCCAGGTCTGCCGATAAAAATGATACCTCACTCGCGTGTGTGGATCAAGTACCCGCGACAGGCAAGGGCCCAAAACGTATTGAGGAGACATCAAAATTACCTATCACAAAACAACCTGATTTTGCAAGGGGGGTCACCTGGGCTTTTGGCCCCGGGCTCGGCGGCCATCTTGGCAAACTACCAAACCCACACATTTCTGAAAACTAGACACCCGGGGGAGTCCAGCGAGGTATGGCTTGCGTGGATCCCCCAACGTTTTCCTACCCAGAATGCCCTGCAAACCTCACATTTAGCTGAAAAAACCACATTTTCCACATATTTGTGGGTGGAATCACCGTGCCAGCACAAATGTCCTACCCCACAGCATTCCCCTCAGTCTCCCGAGTAAAATGATACCTCACTTGTGTGGGTGGGGCAAGGGCCTGTGACTTGGAAGAGCCCAAAACATAGGCATTAAGGGTATAGCACCAAGAATTCTAAGCGCTACATTTAAAAAAAAATAAGTTTTTAGCCAATTCTGCATTGGACACCCACACAAGTGAGGTATCATTTTACTCGGGACACTAAGGAGAACGCTGTGTGGTAGGACATTTGTGGCGGCACGGTGATTCCACACACAAATATCTGGAAAATGTGTTTTTTTCAGCTAAATTTGAGGTTTGCAGGGGGATTCTGGGTAGGGAAACGTTGGGGGATCCAAACAAGCCATACCTTGCTGGACTCCCCCGGGTGTCTGGTTTTCAGAAATGTGTGGGTTTGGTAGGTTTCACTAGATAGCCGCCAAGCCCGGGGCCAAAAACTCATGGGACCCCCCTTGCAAAACCAGGTTGTTTTGTGATAGGTCATTTTGATGTCTCTGCAATAAGTTTTGGGCCCTTGCCTGTTGCGGGTACTTGACCCACCCACACGAGTGAGATACCATTTTTCTCGGAAGACTTTGGGGAATGCGGGGTGGGTGGAATTTCGTGGATCCACACAGATTCCAGAACTTTCCACCACAGAAATGTGAGCAAAATGTGTTTTTTTGGGACAAATTTTGAGGTTTGCAAAGGATTCTGGGTAACAGAACCTGGTGAGAGCCAGACAAGTCACCCCATCCTGGATTCCCCTGGGTGTCTAGTTTTAAAAAAATGTATAGGTTTTCTAGGTTTCTCTAGGTGCCGGCAGAGCTAGGGTTCAAAATCTACAGCTAGGCACGTTGCAAAAAAGGGTCCGTTTTCACTGTGAAAATGTGGTGTCCATGTTGCGTTTTGGACCGTTTCCTGTCGCGGGCACTAGGCCTACCCACACAAGTGAGGTACCATTTTTCTCGTAAGACTTTGGGGAATGCGGGGTGGGTGGAATTTTGTGGATCCACGCAGAAACCCAGAAATTTCCACCACAGAAATGTGAGGAAAATGTGGTTTTTTGGGACAGATTTTGAGGTTTGCAAGGTATTCTGGGTAATAGAACCTGGTGAGAGCCAGACAAGTAACCCCATCATGGATTCCCCTGGGTGTCTAGTTTTCAAAAATGTATAGGTTTGCTAGGTTTCCCTAGGTGCCGGCAGAGCTAGGGTGCAAAATCTACAGCTTGGCACTTTGCAAAAAAAGGTCCGTTTTCACTGTGAAAATGTGGTGTGTCCACGTTGTGGTTTGGGCCGTTTCCTGTCGCGGGCACTACACCTACCCACACAAGTGAGGTACCACTTTTATCGGGAGACTTAGGGGAACACAAAATTGTAGAGCAACTGTTATTACCTATTGACTTTCAATGCATTTCTGCCTTCCAAATGTAAGACAATGTGTAAAAAAGAAGTCACTTTGAAAAATGACCTATTATTCGGAGATGTGCAAATAGCTACTGTTTATAAACTCTATATTTTGTTCCCATTTCAGAAATACATAAGTGACTTTCATACCGATTTTTCCCTGTTTATATTTTCCCAAATGAATTGCTATATACCCGGTACACAATAAAAAACCATTGCAAGATGCTGCTCAGTTATTGGCTCTGGGTTCCTCGGGTTCTTGGTGTACCTACAAGTCCTATATATCCCCACAACCAGAAGGGTGCAGCGGATGTAACGGTATATTGCTTTCAAACATCTGTCATACTTAGTAGAAGTTACACGTGAAAACGTTGGCACAAATGGCTGGTTTTTTTAAACTCATTTTCAATTTTTTCTATTTTCAACTGTTAGTTTCTATTCAAAAACCTTGAAGGATCTACACAAATGATCCCTTGCTGAATTCAGAATGTTGTCTAGTGTTCAGAAATATATAGCTTTTCAGGATCCATAATTGCTTCCATACCCATTTTTACCATTAACTGGAAGGAGGTAGAAAGCACAAAAAATAGGCTATGTCCCAGAAAAATGCCAAAACTGTGTAAAAAAATTGGTTTTCTGACCAAAGTCTGCTTGTCCCTGAAAGCTAGGAAGATGGTGATTTCAGCACCACAACCCCTTTGTTGATACCATTTGAAGGGAAAAAGCCAGACGCTTTCATCTGTAGCCCTTTTTTCCAAAAAACCCCCATAATTTAGCTGTATTTTGGCTAATTTCTGGGTCCCCTCCAGGGGAATCAACAAACCTTGGGTACCTTTAAAATCCCCATGATGTTGGAAGAAAAGGACGCAAATTTGGTGTGGATACCTTATGTGGTCAAAACGTTACAGGGGCCTAAGCGCAAACTACCCCAAACAGCCAAAAAAAAGGCTTAGCACAGGGGGGGAAAAGGCCTTGCAGTGAAGGAAAACGGGCTGCATTTAACCCCTTCCGTGCTTCCGTCGGCCAACTCTTTTAAACTGCCGCACCGCGGCGGAATTCGCGCCGCGGTTAAGTGGTTAAAAAAAAAACTGCTTTATTGACAAGCAGTCCCAGACATGGAGGTCTGATGAGCCCAGCAGGCCACCATCCCTGGGAGGGCCAGCCATTCCCAATGGGGTCGCAAATTGCGAGTGGCTCATTAATATTCATGAGCCTCGCATTTTGCGACCCCATTGGGAATCTCAATCAGTGTCTCTGATACTGTTGTACATTCCAAATTGCGACTCGCAATTTGCGACTCGCAATTGAGCGCAAATTGCGAGTCGCAATTTGGAATGGTCGTACATCTAGCCCTTGTCTCCTAGTCATAGCGGTGGCGAAGACACTTTCTTGAACTTGTGAAAAGACAACTTGAACTCAGTTGAAAATGGTGTCTCAAAAAGTATTTTATATAGGCTGAAAAAATACACAGTAACTTCAGACACTAATGCAGAACTTGTGGAAACATGGATATGAGGTGCTGGATTGGATGCATGGACTGATCCTAGATTTCAGCACAAACCAGAATTCTTGAAAGTGCGTTTTGAGATTGTCTCCAACTACAGGGTACTAAAGAGGAGTTATGGACTTACGATGGATCTCATGATGAAGAATAGGTAAACTCTATATGCAGTTATTCATGTTAGGACAAGTAATCACTTTGTTTGCGTAGTAGTAGCAGGTTATGTTATATCAGAAATATGGTGTCTTGCATGGTGGGTTTGGGAAAGGAAAGGGGTTTGTGAAAAAGCGTTTATCTAATGCAGATACAATTATTACAAGGAGGTCAATACTTATCTTTTGTATAGTATCTAACATCCAAGAGTGCAATATCTTGATTGGGACAGGATTTTCTACCATAGGTTGGCATTGTTTTTGCACATACTCAAATTTCATGGATTGCATTGGGAATCCTATCCACTGCTCATACCCTAACATGTCACCATGATATGCTAATCTAGACGCTACTGGTTTAGCAAACTAGACATACATTGCGATTCAGGCTGTTTGTACAGGCCTGCATCAGTTTATAAAGTTTACCTGGTGGTGGTGAACACTGGACAGAATGATGTGCTTTTAGATTTTCATCAAAGTCAACAAGAAAATCCTCAAATTCACTCTCATCTACATTGAAAAAGAAACTGCAGGTGAAAATGTCTTCCATTTATATTTTTTCAAAATATCTTCTATTTATTCTTTTAACTTTCATTAGATTGTAATTATAACAATATATGCCTTTATTTCATCCTTACAGTGTTGCATTCTGTTGATATTTCATTACAGGATTATGATGGCATGCAGCATAGAGTAAAAAAAAAAAACAGGTGCTAGACTAGTTACCAACAAATATTGAATTCTCAGACACATTCATAGCTGCAAATTACATTGTCACCATCATCACATTCATCACTTGTTTCTTATAAAATGCAGAGCAAACCCACGATGTTCGCTTCAAACACAGACATAGCTACACATTTGGAATGTGACTCAGAACAAGTAGCATACCTTCAGTTATACTTTTTCTGACAAATATTTACCTGCATAATGGTTGCTCACCTTCCCAGTCCCCTGCATGGATCTGGAATTTTTTCCAGCACAAGTGGTACTGTTTGGATTCAAGCTCATCTGTGAGGCGCTTGCCAGACCTATTAAACCAGTTGCCAGCCAGACCTACAGACCAAATATTCAAAACAGTACGGAGTTACACTCATGCTCTGGGTTACACTCATGCTCTGGGTCACACTCATGCTCTGGGTCGGATCAGAAGGGCTCTGGTTGGTTTAACATCAGGTTCAGCGTTGTGGTGACGGACAAGAAATCCAGGTTGGGGAGCTGGACAGTCTAGCACCTGCCTCTGGGGTGGTGATAGAGCAGGGCTTTGGATTGCACTTGTTTGAAACCTTCTCCTAGATGGCAGGATCATTTTTGTAATACACATCTAGAATAATCCCAATGCAATATGGCGCCCACCAAGAGGCATCCAACTTTCTCCTTTCTGTTATGGGTTATGAGTGGCAGTGACTGTATAAAAGGCCACGAATAGAGAAGCACACTCCCTGGCAGCGTTGCAAATTGGTGGATTTTCTGCTCTTCTGTTCAGTTCGTTACCCAGCTCCAGGGCCAGACTGGCCGTAGCGGGCACCAGGAGTTTCCCCGTTGGGCTGCCAGGGTGGGGGTTGGTTTTAGACCCCTGGGGGGCGTTTTTTGTTACCGGGGGCCAGTTTTGCAGCATAGCTGCAATATCAGCCCCCTGCAACAAAAGCGAAAAGCGGCACAAAGCTTTCCAACTAGCACTCACGCCCCCACCCCCGCCGGAGCCAGCCGAGATCTTTGACAGGGCCAGTTTCGGGTCCCACTCTGCCCTGCCCAGCTACGCTCTTGCTCACGTTTGTTGGATTCCTCAAGTCCATTTCCTTTTGTTAGTCCTGGCTAGAATTTTCGATTGATCTTGATGCTTTATTACAGCTTCCAGTAGGACCAGTCTCCTTCACCTCTTCTGGGACAGCAGTCCCCAGGCCTCGTAGAGGTAATATTCACCTGCCTTGTTCTGTGATAATTGCTTTATTTTTTATTTAAGCACTGTACTAAATTGCTGTTGCCATCTCCTGAATGTGTACCCAGG
Organism: Calotriton arnoldi; assembly: GCA_963921515.1. Lineage (NCBI taxonomy): Eukaryota > Metazoa > Chordata > Amphibia > Caudata > Salamandridae > Calotriton > Calotriton arnoldi. The sequence continues at coordinate 1,669,444 of CAWUFW010001640.1, read as the reverse complement.
TCCTAGAGTGTGTCATCTGGTCCTGTTGAGCGCATGATAGGGTACTTAATGGTACTGCATGGATGAATGCAATCCTGCCTGTACCTCACTATTCGCCAGCCAGTCTGCAGGCCTGAAATGTCACGCCTCTCACATATAGTAGTAAAATGCTGCTCAGTTTCAGATGCCCTGCTAATTTGAAGAAGCAGCATTCCTCTGCCCTCCCTACTCCTTGACTGGCCATTACTGCTGTTCCGTTATTGTGAAGGAAGCAACCTGCTCAAACTGCAGTCTCTGTGGCATGCTACCGACTGTACAGTTTATCACAAAACATAAATCTGAAATTCTTGACCTTGTCTCTGGCCACCAAATCAACGTATTGATCATGTTTGAAACATTGATTTACAATAGTTAAAGTCTGGAGATCACCTTGGTTGTCCCCTTAAGCTTAGCTTTCTTTCATTTTAATTGGCCCAATAAGATTGTGATGGGTGGTGGTCCTGCGATAATCTGTAAAGATAAACTTGGTGACATTCAGCTTGAGTTGAAACCCACAAACACAGCCGAAATATTTATTTCAGTATCTTCCTATCTCCAATTTACTTCGTAACTTCCATAATGTGTGTCCTTTTCTACCACCTTCCATGGTCCACAACAAATTTAGGCCTTCTTGTTGCTCAGTATGTTTTCTCCTGGCAATGCAGGCCACTATCTTTTGATTAAGCAGAAACAGCAATTCTTGCTCCCTTTATTTCACACAGATAATCTCAAAGCCTATGCTTCTAGCTGATGACAAGCTTCATTTAGAGGGCCATTTAAACACTGGTGCGTGTCTTGTGGCCTTGCGGTCCTACAGAGACTATGTCGTCCCTTACCCTGTTGGAGCCATAGTTAGTGATCCCCCTCTGCTGGGCAGGGAGCTCTAAAGTCTTCATTGCAAGTGCAGATGTGTTGGTTGCAGTGAACGATGTGAACTTTGCCAAGTGGGCACGTTTGTTGCACTTACATTTCACATTATTTTGCTGACAGACACAAACCCCCGATGTGGGGATTTGTTACTGGAAAATAAAAACCAAACTAAATACCCTAAGGCCCAGGAGTCTTTTCTCTGCATATCAGGGTCATTAATTAATTTCCTAAGCAGTACAACAGAAGCTAGCTTGCACACCTCGCGTTATGTAGTTTATATACATTGTCAGTCCATAGAAAAATCAAATAAAAATTAGGGCTTTTCTACAGACGATTTGAGATCAGCACTTTTGTCTTGGCACTTTTTAACTGGCGACCACGAAAACACTAGTTTCAATATTGGCGTGGTTAATGCAATTTTATGTAATATTACCCAGATGTGTGGACATTGTAATTGTTTTAAATATATATTTATTGAGTTTTAAATAAGGTTCTTATAAAGATCTTGTAATAACATAGAGGGGGTAAACTTTTCGTCTGGCAGCAGGACGTTTTATTGAAGAAGTACACACCACAAACTGCCACAAAATGCACAAGTCTGTTGTCAGCCACCAACAGCCCAAACCTTTCAGTAGAGTTTCAAACCCTAATATTCCACAGAACACTAACCACATGAGTGAGCAGACGCGTGGAGTAGAATACTACATGGCACTTTTCTTTCACAAAAAGAAAATAATTAAACGACGAAACAATAGAACCAAACATTATATAATTATACACCTAAAAAAACGAAACATACACAAAAACAAGCAAAAAAATAAAGTCATGCATGCTAACCTTGAACGATAACATGCTCTTCCCCTGTAACCTGTAACCATAAAAGGTTTACCTGAACCTAACAGACCACCTTCACTGTCGTACACTCTTCCACACAAACTGAGAACTGAATGCTTCTCTGTTATCATTGGAAAACCTGACCTCCTGATCATGCCCATTTTTTGATGGTGAGGCACCATCGTCTAGCATGAGCTTTTCAGAGTGGTTAGGCCCAGATGGGGACGCACCATGCTTTAGCATGACACTTTGAGAATGGTTAGATCCAGAACCAATCTTAATTACATTGGCAACATTCCACTAATAGTGACCATTAACCTGAACAGCACTCCCACATATTTTATCCACCATCAAAGGTTCAGTTAACTTCCCTTTCCTTACAAAAGCAGACTTGTTTAAGCAATCAACATCTCCCACAGCAAAGGGTTTAACACAAACATTTTTCTTTCCGTCATAGTAATATTTTCGCTTAAATTGTCCATGCTCATTATTGTTTCTTACAAATGAGTCAAGATCCCCCACAAAAATATTCTGCTTTAATCACTTAGAAATCCAAGCAGGTCTAAATTCAGTGGTAGGTTTTCTACCTCTCAACAACTCAAAAGGAGAAACATTGATGGAAGAATGTGGTGAGGTTCTATAAAACCATAAAATAGTTCTTACAGAATTGTACACAAAAAAACTATACACCAACGCCCAATGTATACATTTACCTAAAACCTGGTTTAAACATTCAACTAGAACATTTGTCTGAGGATAACAGAGCACACTTTTAAGATAACTAACACCATTCATCTTAAGAAATTACTCAACTTCTGATGACACAAATTGAACCCCATTGTTAGAAACAAGTACTTGCTAAAAACTCTTCTCTATCTGGCTTACCAATAAAGTTCCCCTCTGGAACACCTGGATTAATGATCCACAAACATCAGAACAATAAGAGTGCTGTGGTAAAGAGTTAAATGGGCCCAACAAATCAATAACTAGTTTCAACCACGATCCTGGCGGTAATTCAATGAGAGTCAATGGGGGCGTAGATAGTTTAAGTGCTTTGTTACTACTTGAACATATAACACATTCCTTAACCAGAAGATCTATTTCCTTGTCCATCTGTGTCCACCAGAATGTGCTGCATGCCCTGCATTTAGTGAGAGTGCCCCCCAAACGCCCCTCATGGGCGCTTTTCAATAGCAGCATTCTAGTCTCCTTGGGTGGAACCAGAATGCCCAATCTCATAATCAATCCATCTTCTAATGAAAGCTCATTAGAAATCTTGCTGAAAGGCTGCAATCCAGAATTAAGATTCTTCTCTTTAGACCACCCTTTCTTGATATGCAGCAAAACATTATCCCAAGCAGTAGCAGCTCTCCACTTTTCTTCAGAACATGCACATACTCCTTCAACCGCCATGGCTGCAATCATATAAACTTCCCCATCTTAGTCATCCAGCTCGAATTCACTCACTTCACTTACTTCCCCTTCCTTATTTTTTGTAATTGTAATTGCATTTATATAGCGCTTAATACCCCTGATGAGTCATCGAAGCGCTTTTTTGGTGAGTAGCATGCTACTCAGAAACACAAAAAGGATTAGTGGTGAATTAGCATAGGGAAATATGAAATTATTTTAATTTGACAGGTGTACATGTTAGTCTGTTATTTGGATTGAAAAAGATATTGGAGGGATAGAAGAGGGAAGGGTTGGCATTTATATAGCGCTTAATACCCCATATGAGTTGTTGAAGCACTTTTTGGTGGGTAGCACGCTACTCCGGAACCCAAACAGGAATAGTGGGGCATTAGTATAGGGGAATATGAAATTAATTTGAGCGGTGGATATGTTAGTCTGTTATTTGGATTGAAAAGGATAGTGGAGAAGAGGGAAGGGTTTAAAAAATTTCATTTTTTTTTTGGAGCTTATAGCATTTCAGAGGTGGTTCGGGTGAGTAAAGGGGAGTTGGAGGGGGGAAGAGTCAGAGGGAAGGGTTTAGAAAGGCTTGTTTGGGGGATCTGAATAGTAAAAGAGGTATGAGATGATGCAAGGATGGGTAGAGTAGGGAAGAGTATAGAAAGGGTTATTTTGGTGATCATAGTAGTAGAATGGGATTCAGGATGAGTGAGAAAGTGGAGGTAGAGGATATATTGAGAGAGGTAAAGGGTGAAAAGTGAGAGTCTAGAAAGGGTTATTTTGGGGATCATAGTAGTAGAATGGGGTTTAGGATAAGTGGGAGAGTGGAAGTAGAGTAAATATTGAGAGAGGTATAGGGTGAGAAATAGGGTAGTGTATTGGAAAGAGTAGTAGAATGAGGTTTGAGATGAGTCAGAGTGGATGTAGAGGATATATTGAGAGAAGAATAGGGTGAAAAATAGGGTAGTGCATTGGAGAGAGTAGTAGAATGAGGTTTGAGATGAGTCAGAGTGGAGGTTAAGGATATACTGCATGAGGTATAGGGTAGTGCATTGGAGATGATGAATTAGAAGCAAAGTAATAAATATAAAGATACATAAGCACATGGAAGGTATATATATATAAGGAAGGTCATATATGTAGATTTAAGTTGTATTTAATAAACTCAGACTTTCAAGTGTTGCTGTACTTTAAATTAATTTGTTTTTATAAAAATTGTAATTCAATAGTGAAGCAATTGTAGATAAATAGTTATGATAAAAGATTTACTTATTTCTGCAGTCACCTATATACATGTTAAACAAAGAATAATATAACCATAAGTAATACGTACATTTGTTAGGCAGAACCAACGAATATCTATATATTTAAAAACATAATTGTTATACACATTTATACAAAGCAATACACATATGTAGGTACACATCTATAGTCCAAATAAATGCTTATATACAGAGGGATATGCTGTATCTTTATGTTCAAGTGTGGTGGTTATGTGGGGATGAGCCAACTGTTGAGTAGTCTACTGAAGATAAGGTAGTTATCCGTGGATCGTATGTTTGGGGGTAAAGAATTCCATAGCTTGGCTTTTGAGGCGAGGTGTCAATCTAGAGTAGAGGTACTTTTGTTGTATGCATTTGGTGATTTTATTCCTGATGAAGAGCAGTCCTGTTCCATGTATCGCTTTGTGGGTGATACAAAGCAGCTTGGATGTGGATCTTCTGGTAACCGGTTACCAATGTAGGGGAGATGTGAGCTTGTGGCTTTATATGTAAGAGTAGTCTGCAGCAGAGTTCTGAATCCGTTGTAGTCTTTTCATAGTTGTTAAAGATGATCTGTAGTAGAGGCTATTGGCATAATTGAGTTTAGACAGAACAAAAGAGACAGTAGCCTAGACCTTGTGTGGAAATCACAGGTGGGGGACGATACGTCGCAAAGTTTTTATAGTAATGAAGCATGACCTTGCTAGTTTGTCTACTTGAGCATTCATTGATAGCTTAGAGTCCATGGTAATTCAGAGGTTTCTTACTTCCTTTCATACTTTAGGTGGTGTTCCCAGGTCACCAGGCCAGGCGGTGAGTGGGTCATAATTTTTCCAATCACCACATGTGAGTATTTCCAAGCATTCAATTTGAGATGGCTCCTTGTCATCTATTGATCCACGGCTCTGAGACAAGTGAAAATTTGTGATTTTCTAATGTTTTGGGGCTGTCCAGTTTAACCAAGGCTCTCCCCCCTGCTGAAAGAGACCTTGCACCACATTCGACAGGAGACACGATTTGTGATCCGCTAGGCATTGACGGCTGAGTTCGTCCACCCTAGCGTTCAGAGAACATGCCAGGTGTTGAACCACCAGGGTTATGCCCTACTGTTCCAGCCATGCCCAGAGATGCAGGGCCTCTTGACAAAGGGTCCACAACCTCACTCTGTCCTGCTTGTTGCAGTACCACATGGCGGTGGTGTTGTACGTGAACACTTGCACTAGCCTCCCCTTGACAGAGGGAAGAAATGCTTTTAATGCTGTCCGGATTGCTCGAACCTCCAACAAGCTGATGTGGAGCCCCGATTCTGCTGGAGACCAGTGTCCCCTGATCTCCACCTCTCCCAGATGGCCGCCCCATCCCAGGAGTGACGCATCTGTCACTACTGTGAGATCTGGTTAGGGAAGGGAGAAGGGTCTGTTTCTAAGCCAATCGCAGTTCGTCAACTATCACTGCAGGCTTTTGCAGTTCGATCTGAGATATGAACCATGTCAGAGAGATTCCCCTGATGCTGCACCCACTGGAACTTCAGGTCCCACTGCAGAGCCCGCATATGCGATCTGGCGTGATTTACCAACAGGATGCAGGAAGCCATGAGTCCCAGCAGCCTCAGAGTCAGTCTCACCGAAATCCAGGACAGAGGCTGAAACGTCGGTATCATAGCCTGAATATCCTGGACTCGCTTCTCGGGAGGATAAGCCCAAAACTGCACTGTGTCCAGAACAGCTCTGATGAAAGGGAGCATCTGAGAAGGAGTCAGGTGTGACTTTAGCACGTTTATAGAGAACCCCAGCGAATGCAGGCGGTCCGCCGTAGTCTGGAGGTGGAAGACAGCCTGAGGCAAAGGCACCGCCAACAGCCAGTCATCGACGTAGGGAAAGACAGACCCCTAACCTGCACAGATGAGCTGCGACCACCGCCATCACCTTGGTGAACACCGGAGGGGCGCTAGTAAGGCCAAAGGGGAGCACAGTGAACTGAAAGTACATGTGGCCTACCTTGAACCGCAGGCAGCACCTGTGGGCAGGCAGAATGGGGGTGGTGAAAATACGTATCCTGCAAGTCCAACGCTAACAACCAGTCTTCTCAGTCTAAGGCAGACAAGACCTGAGCCAATGTGAGCATCTTCAATTTCTCCTTTTTGAAGAAGAGATTGACGGTCCGAAATCAGCTCCAACCCTTTGTTCTTTTTTGGAATCAGAAAGTAGCTGGAGTAGCAAATACTGCCTACTTCTGAAATCTGAACTCTTTCTATAGCTTTCTTGGCTAAGAGAGCTGTAACTTCTTGGAGTAATGTTAGATGATCCTTCGCCAGCCGTTCTTGAATTGGTGGAATAAGAGGAGGAAAAGAAAGAAAAGGAAGAGAATAGCCCTCCTGAATGATCTGCAAGACCCATCTGTCCGATGTTATGGATCTCCAGCGGAGGAGATGATGATGAATTCACCCTCCTACTGGAGTGAAATGGTCTGGCAGCCTCAAACTAGGAGTGCTTGGAGGATGCAGCTGTTGAGGGGTGGGTGGTAGAAGACTTCTGGCTACCATTCCGAGGTTGAATGAATCGCATCCACGTCCAAGCACAACTTGGGAAGTCGGCACAGGACAGTAGCTGGGATACAGCTGACATGGTTGAATGCCCCTTCCCGTGCGAAGGCTAGACTGGCCATGAGGTGTGACTGAGAGGCCCAAGGACCTGGCTGTAGCACGAGAATCATCGAAGAGCTTGGTAAGAAAGTAGGATCTGCTTTCATGGTCACCCCCACTTTTTGCTGGTGTCATTATGTTTTTCTGAGTATTCTGACTGGGATCCTGCTAATCAGGACCCCAGTCTCTGTGCTTCTTCCCTAAATTGCACATGAGTACTTGGGTACACCCCAGATTGGCTATTGATGTACCCTTGTAAGTCCCTAGTATATGGTACTAACGGTACCCAGGGCATAGGTACACCAGGGGTCCCCCATGGGCTGAAGCATGTATTCTGCCACCCATGGGAGACCACTCAAATTGTGATTACAGGCCTGCCATTGCAGCCTGTGTAAGCTGGTGCTAGCACCACTTATGACCGATATATATCCTTATATCTGAGGTCACTGCACTTAAAACCTATAAGTCACCCCTAAGGCAGGCCTTTCAATCCTGAAGACAGGGTACTCGGTTATAAGTGTGAGGGTGCCCCTGCATGAGCAGAACACCCCTATAATCCACGGAGTCCATTCTCCCGGGTTGTAGGCGCATCATCCATTACGATATATAGAGTGGCCATGCGTCATTACGCGATGGCTAACTCCAAACTGGCTGTAACAAACCCTGTCGTGTTTGGTATCAAACATGTTGGAATCATACCCCCAACATCGTAAATGGTGTTGGAGGTATGATACCATGCACTGTAAAGCTCCTCCGGGAGGCCCTCAGTGCTCCCGGTACCAGTCTTCTAGACCCGGACAGTAAACTATGGCTGCTGCCGACCAGAGACACGATTCTGCCCTCCTGCTGCTGAGTCAAGCTGGTACAGGGGAAGGCAGGACAATAGGTTTCCTGTCACAGGGAAGTGTGACCACCTCCCAGACCGGTCTTAGTGTATTGGGACAGGTTGGGGGCGCTTGCCAGCACCACTAGACTGCTTTGAAGGGCACATATGGTGCCCTCTTTGCATATTCCAGTTGGAACCAGTTCAGGGAGCCGTTGGCTCCCTCTCTGGTGCAAAACTGGACAAAGGACATGGGAGTATCCTCCCCACTATCCAGACCCTCCTGTGAGCGGGTCCCCTGAATCGTCCCAAACCTTTCCTTAGGGTACTAAAGGGCTTACCTGAGGGTGGTTCCTTAGATTTGTCGTGGAACAAGATTCAGATGTGAAACCACTTCATCTTCAACCGTCAGGCAACTTTGTACTTCACTGGACTTCACTTTGGGAACCGAGACTACAACTGGGAAGACTCTTGCTGCTCCTGGTCTCGTCTTCCTGCCAGCCTTCTGCGTCGTCTGTGCCTGTGTTCCATACAGGTTCTTCTACAGGCCTGTGGACGTCCAAGACAACCGAAGGAATCTCCCTTGAAGTGAAGGAGTCACTTCCCTGCATCTGCAGGCACCACAACAAAGCTGACCGGTCTCCTGTTCCTGAGCTCCTACGGACTCCGAAAGGTTCAGTAACACAGGTGGTGGTTCTGCAACTCCCTCGAGACCTGCACTGTCTTCACAGCAAGTTTGAAGCCAGTAACCCTCATCGGAACTGCTGGAGCAGTACCCCTGTGCACCGTGTCGACTTGCCGTTGCAAGGCTTGTTGACTCTCTTCACCAGAGATCTTCAGGCTCCAAGAAGCTCAAGCTTCAAGCATCTCCTGCAACCAAGATCATGCCTGCACTGCATCCTCTGCACCTTGGACCTTCATCTTCCGATGAGCTGCTCGAGGTCCTCTTGTGAATCCTGTGCCTTCCGCCTGTGGGTCCTCTGGAGAGTCTTCCTTGGCTCCAGTGGGCTCCTCTGCTTGCTCAGGGCCTGCTCTGACTTACCTGCTCATGCTGGTTGCCAAACCTTGTTGGTGCTTCCGACGGACACCGACCTCCTGGCTCTTGACATCCGACATGGGACAGCTCGTAAACAGCTTCTGGTCTTCCACAGCGTCGCCTGACCCGCACAGCTGCAACTTCAAGGGCACTGTCAACTCTCATTGCATCTCCATCATCGGTGGGCTTTTGTCTTCTGTGCCTCCTGGTCACTCCTGAGTGGCATATACTCTGTCCCCTCTGCTTGTAGGTACCTCTCATCTTGAATCCACCATTGGGTTCTACCGGACTCTTTCGCCTTCTTCGCCAGCGGCATCTTCACTGAAGTCCTCCATTGTGGTCTACGATGGTTTCTGAGATCACTTCGCACCTATGCACCTGGCTTCCCTGGTGTAGGTATCCTGATTCCCGGGGTATCCACGGGTGGGGTGACTCTCCAACCTTCCATCTTCCACTGGGTTTCTTCATGGTCCTCTGGGAAGGGTCCTTCTTAAAAACTGTAACCGCGACTTACCCACTCTGCACACGGCCTCCGTGGGGTTCCTGAGTACTTACCTTGGCTGGTTCCATGGGTCCCCAGCTCTTCTACGTCTTCTGAGTCCAGTCTCGATTTAGGTTGTGGTTCGCATTCCACTATTTTAGTATATGGTTTGGTCTCCCCCTGGAGAAACGGTGTATTTGTGCTACTTACGTGTTCTATTATCAAAGTATTGTGTGTATTGTGGTTTTATCTCTGGGTAGGAGATATTGCAATGTGTTAGTGAGTGTTTATAATAAATACATATTTTTCTAACTACACTGTGTGGTTCTTTTTCACTTAACCTACACTATAAGATTAAGTACTGGTAAAACAACCTGCTTTACATTCCTACTGGACTAAGCTTGAAGACTGCTTTCCACAGCTACCACTTAGAGAGCTTTCTACAGTTGTCCAAGACCACTAAAATCACCAAAAGGGTTGTCTGGATTAATGCAGGGTGCTACACTTACATAAGTGAGCACTATATACTAAGCCAGCCTCCTACATGCTCCAATGCCAAGTCTGCCTTCTCTCCAAAAAGACGAGTCCTGTCAAAGGGCCTGTCCACGAGATTGGCCTGGACATCACTTGAGAAGCCAGATGTTCTAAGCCAGGCGTAGCGCCATAAGGCCACCATCGATGAAACCGCTCTGCCCAGCGACTAAGTCGTGTCTAAACCACACCTAATAGTACATTTTGCTGCATCTCTCACATCCTTCACTGCCTGGGAGAGTACGGTCCGGGCCTCCTCTGGAACCTGTGGAAGCATTTGCGCAACCATCTCCCAAAGGGTGTGGGAGAAATGGCCCAATAAGCATGCGGTATTCACCGACCGCAATGTCTTGGATACCCTATCTGGAGGAGCGGAAGGGAACGCGCCATGTGATGTCGAAGCCTGAACCACCAAGCTCTTAGTGGTGAGGTGTTGGCTGAGGAAACTTGGGTCGCCCGGTGACGGCTGATGGTGGCATGCAATTTTCCTATTCACAGGAGCTGCTGTGCTAGGCTTGGACCACATGCCTAGAAGGACAACTGTTAGTGCTTCATTAAAGGGCAATAGGGGTTCGGAGGTAGAAGCCGTAGGCTGAAGCACCTCGGTCAAGAGATTAGTCCTGACCTGCACAGAGGGCAGCTCCAGTCCAAGGACCTCTGCCGCCCTCTTTACCACCATGGCATAAGAAGCTCCCTCCTCCGTAGCCACACTAGGTTCATACCAGTATCTGGGGATCGTCCAGTCCATTGGCTTCCCCAAGTTCCTCATACCAGTCCATGTGCTCCACATGAGCATCCCGTTGATGTTCTAGAGGGTCCACAGACCCCTCCCTGTCCTCACCCATGCCTGAAACTTCCTCAAAATGCACAGGCAATGACATAGAACCCCTGGGCTCCGTCGGCGCCGGAGTCAGCATCGAGCGATGCCGATCCGACTCAGTCATCAGGTACCGACTTCAGGCCCAACGCCGGGGAAGGTCACCTTGGCATGACCTGCGTGGACCCGGATCCATGAGACCCCACCGGCGCTGTGGCAGGAGCCGAAGGCATCGAACCTGATGGAGCCCCTTCCGACCCTGCGGGGCCCAAAGACTCACCAGAAGGGTCAGCCTGCTCAAATACACGGCTCATGGCTTTAAAAAAGTTGCGCTGGGGTCTCTCCGGCTCCTGGAAATGGGGGGAGGAGCGACCCCTGACCTTGACTGGTAGGTCGCTCCCCCACCACACAGCTCCGTCTGTGTGCCCTGCTGCTGCCCCTGATTGTGCTCGTTTTTTCTTTCTGTGCCCCCTTGCTGCCCCTGATTGTGCTCGTTTTTCCTTTCTGTGCCCCCTGGCTGCCCCTGATTGTGCTCGTTTTTCCTTTCTGTGCCCCCCCTTGCTGCCCCTGATTGTGCTCGTTTTTCCTTTCTGTGCCCCCCTTGCTGCCCCTGATTGTGCTCGTTTTTCCTTTCTGTGCCCCCTTGCTGCCCCTGATTGTGCTCGTTTTTTCTCCTTTCTGTGCCCCCTTGCTGCCCCTGATTGTGCTCTGTTTTTTCTCCTTTCTGTGCCCCCTTGATGCCCTGATTGTGCTCGTTTTCCCTTCTGTGCCTGTTTCCCGCCGCTGCGCCTGCGGCCCCGCCCTCACTGCCCATTCGCTGCCCCATTCCCTGCTCCTCCTTCCCACCTCCCCATTTATGGCGGCCGCTGCGTGGTGAAGAGAGCGACCCCTGACCTTGACTGGTAGGTCGCTCCCCACCACACAGCTCCGTCTGTGTGCCCTGCTGCTGCCCCTGATTGTGCTCGTTTTTCCTTTCTGTGCCCCCTTGCTGCCCCTGATTGTGCTCGTTTTTCCTTTCTGTGCCCCCTTGCTGCCCCTGATTGTGCTCGTTTTTCCTTTCTGTGCCCCCTTGCTGCCCCTGATTGTGCTCGTTTTTCCTTTCTGTGCCCCCCTTGCTGCACCTGATTGTGCTCGTTTTCCTTTCTGTGCCCCTTGCTGCCCCTGATTGTGCTCGTTTTTTCTCCTTTCTGTGCCCCCTTGCTGCCCCTGATTGTGCTCGTTTTTTTCTCCTTTCTGTGCCCCCTTGATGCCCTGATTGTGCTAGTTTTCCCTTCTGTGCCTGTTTCCCGCCGCTGCGCCCCTGCGGCCCCGCCCCCTCACTGCCCATTCGCTGCCCCATTCCCTGCTCCTCCCGCCCACCTCCCCATTTATGGCGGCCGCTGCGCGGCCGCGCCGCTGGCGCGCCTAAGGCAAGCCTGTCTGTGCCCGTCCGCGCCGTGACCGCGCCCAGCGCCAGACCCCCTGGTCCGGGCATCCCCCGCGCCCGCCACATCAACAGACGCCGATACGACGCCAGCACCCTCCACGCACTCAACCCCGGAAAAGATCACGCCTGCTACCAGGCCACCCCGAAGCGCACCCAAGGGCCCTTCACCTGCCGGAACTGCAGCTTCGCCAGCACCCGCCCCGCCAAACCACCGCCCAGGAAAGAACCCAACTACCTCAGATGCATCCTCCTCAACACCCGCTCCGCCCGCAAACACGCCATCGAACTCTGGGCCCTTCTCGACTCAACCTCCCCAGACGTCGCATTCCTGACAGAGACCTGGCTGAATCCCGCTTCAGCCCCGACATCGCCATTGCCATCCCGGACGGATACAAGATCACCCGCAGGGACCGCACCAACGGAGTCGGAGGAGAGCATCGCCATCGTCCACAGGAACACCCTCAGAGTCTCAACCAACACCGACGACACCCTCAGCACCGCCGAACACATGCACTTCCAGATCCACACCGATCCCAACACCACCCTCAGAGGAACCCTCATCTACAGACCCCCGGACCCCGACCACAGTTCAGCGATTCCATCGCTGACTTAGTCAGCACACACGCCATCGCCTCCACGGACTACATCCTCCTCGGGGACCTGAACTTCCACCTCGAGAACAACAAGGACACCAACTCCACCACCCTGATCGACAACCTCGCCACCCTCGGACTCAGACAGCTCATGACTACACCCACCCACGCCGCCGGCCACACGCTAGACTCCATCTTTTCCGCAAGCCCACACGTCTCCTTCAACCACACCTCCGAACCCCACTGGACTGACCACCACTGCATCCACTTCACCTACAGGAAGCCCACCACGCACCACCGCACTGAACAAACGCCTCGCCGCTGCTGGAGCAGAGTCACGGAAGACCAGCTAACCACAACCCTCGCCCTGAGCCCACCCGCCGAACCCTCCGACCCCGACACCGCCGCCCGCAACCTCAGACAGTGGATCGACGACTACGCCAACACCCTCGCCCCGCTCAAGAATCCGCCCACGAGCCACACCAGCAAGAAAGCCACCTGGTTCACCGAAGACCTCCAGGCCTCCAAACGAACATGCCGAAAACTGGAGAAGATCTGGCTCCACGAACGGACAGCGGACAGCTACGCCGCCCACAAGAGCGCCACCCGCAGTCACCATCACCTCATCAGATCCGCCAAAAGGGCCTCACTCAAAGACCGCCTAGACAACAACGCACACAACAGCAAAGAGCTCTTCAACATCGTGAAGGAACTCTCCAACCCCAGCTCCAACACCAACGACATCCAGCCGTCGCGAGACCTGTGCGACTCACTGGCCACCTTCTTCCACCGCAAAATCGCCGACATCCACGACAGCTTCAACACCACGACCGCCCCGGCAACCACCGAGACCACTGCCCCCACAACCACCAACCGCCTGCTCTCCTGGACCAACATCAACGACGAGGACACCAGCGAGATCATGAACACCATCCACTCCGGTTCACCGCTAGACCCGTGCCCTCACCACATCTTCAACAAAGCCAGTACAGCCATCGCGCCCCATCTCCGGAAAATAATCAACATCTCCTTCGAGACAGCAACCTTCCCGGAAAGCTGGAAGCACGCCGAGATCACCGCCTTACTCAAGAAACCCAAGGCAGACCCCAAGGACCTCAAGAACTTCCGACCCATCTCTCTGCTCCCGTTCCCCGCGAAGGTCACCGAGAAAATCGTCAACAAACAACTGACCCGCTACCTCGAGGAGAACAACATCCTGGACCCTTCCCAGTCCGGCTTCCGCAGCAACCACAGCACCGAAACCGCCCTCATCGCCGCCACCGATGACATCAGGACCCTGCTAGACAACGGAGAAACAGCAGCCCTCATCCTCCTGGACCTATCAGCCGCCTTCGACACGGTCTGCCACCACACACTACGAACACGCCTTCACGACGCCGGGATCCAAGAGAAGGCCCTGGACTGGACCACATCCTTCCTTTCCGGCAGAACACAAGCGTCCGCCTCGCCCCCTTCCGATCCAAGGCCACCAAGATCATCTGCGGCGTACCCCAAGGCTCCTCCCTCAGCCCAACGCTGTTCAACATCTACATGGCACCCCTCGCCCACGTCGCCCGACGGCACAACCTCAACATCATCTCCTACGCCGACGACACCCAGCTGATCCTCTCCCTCACCAAAGACCCTCACACCGCCAAAGCCCACCTCCACGAAGGAATGAAGGCCGTCGCCGAATGGATGAGGACCAGCCGCCTGAAGCTGAACTCGGACAAGACGGAGGTCCTCATCCTTGGTTCCAACCCTTCAGCCTGGGACGACTCCTGGTGGCCAACATCACTGGGAACAGCCCCGCCACCCACCGACCACGTACGCAACCTAGGGGTCATCCTCGACCCCACCCTCTCCATGACTAAGCAGGTCAACGCCGTTTCCTCATCCTGCTTCAACATCCTCCGAATGCTCCGCAGGATCTTCAAGTGGATCCCCACCGAAACAAGAAAAACAGTCACCCAGGCCCTCGTCACCAGCAGGCTGGACTACGGAAACACCCTCTACGCAGGAACGACGGCTAAGCTCCTGAGACGGCTGCAACGCATCCAGAACGCCTCTGCACGTCTTATCCTCGACATCCCCCGACGCAGCCACATCACACCCCACCTGAGAGACCTGCACTGGCTCCCTGTCAACAAGAGGATAACCTTCAAGCTCCTCACCCACGCACACAAAGCACTCCACAACTCCGGACCAGCCTACCTCAACAGACGACTCAGCTTCTACACCCCCACCCGCCAGCTCCGCTCGACCAGCCTCGCCTCGCCACAGTCCCCCGCATCCGGGAAAACGACCGCCGGCGGCAGATCCTTCTCCCACCTCGCCGCCAAGACCTGGAACACCCTCCCCACCAACCTCCGACAGACACAAGACCTACTGGCCTTCAGAAGACTCCTCAAAACCTGGCTCTTCGATCAGTAGCAGCACCACCCCCCTCTTCCCCCAGCGCCTTGAGACCCTCGCGGGTATGTAGTGCGCTTTATAAGTGACATGATTGATTGATTGATTGATTGAAGTCGAACCTGGCTCCGGCTCCACAGAAGTGTGCCTAGAGTGTCGGTGTTCCGTACCTCTCTCGTCGATGTTCGACAAACGAAGGCGAAGATGAAGTCCGCTTGGACTTCTTCTTCTTGTGCCTCTTCCTCGAGTGTCCCGAGGACCTTGAGTGAGAGGAAGAGGACTTGGGGCTCCTGGAGTGATCCCGCGACCTCCTCTTCTTCGATCGGGATCTCCGCAAAGTTTCGCTGGCCTATGCCGACTGTTGGGCCACAAGGAGTTTCATAGACCGCTCCTGCAAGGCCTTCGGAGCCATGGCCCGACAGTCCAAGCACGACTTCGTATCATGTTCGCGCTCGAGGCACCATAGGCATACAAGGTGGGGGTCGGTTACCAACATGGTGCAGTGACAGGCGCCACACGGTTTAAACCCTGTTCGTCTAAGGGACATGACCTCGACACAGAAAAAATGACTTGACAAAAAAGTTTAAAAAAAGAGACAGTGGGGTAGCTCTTATCTGGATCAGCGCTTAACTGGCACGGAAAGAAAAGGACTGATGTCCGCGTGCCTGGGTGGCTCCTATATAGATTACAGCAATGTCATACCCGACGCTAACAACGCAGACATCATCACGCGGAGCCGAACGGAGGCCCCCGATGCTCAGAGGTACTGCTCACGCAAAAGTTTTCGGAACCATCCTGATGCCTGGGAAATTCAAAGGTAAGGAATCTGCAGCTAGAAGTCTCTATCAGATATGTGAGGTCATAAACAATGCATTGCACGGGTGTAAGTTATAGTTATCTCAGGTAACTATAACTGCTGAATTTCACTGGTTTTGTACGAGTGAAATCTGAGCGTAACTATAATGTCCCTGTAACCATTGGTTTCTTCAGTGAATTTCTAAAGTTTTTAAATTTTATTTCCTGTGTAACGAACAAGTTACTTACCTTCGGTAATGCATTATCTGGGAGAGACTCTATCCAGCTGCAGATTCCTTACCTTTGAATTTCCCAGGCGCCAGGCTGGATCCGGAAACTTTTGCTGGGCAATACCCCTTGCGTGCGATGTCGGGTGGCTCCATTCGGCTACGCGTGTCGTCGCTGACGTCGGTAGCATCGGTTATGACGTTGCGGTGCCTACATAGGCGCCACCCAGGCGCGTGGACGTCAGTACTTTTCGTTTTTCCACGCCAGAAGCGCAGAGCCACGAAGTGACTGACGTAAACGTGTGCAAAACTAGGGCCCTGAAAGGGGAGAAACCCTAGTCCTACAACATCAGTCCGCAAAGCGGGGAGGCATTGGTGGGGCTGTAAGGAATCTGCAGCTAGATCTCTATCAGATAATGCGTTACCCGAAGGTAAGTAACTTGTTCATCTGATAGAGACGTCTAGCTGCAGATTCCTTACCTTTGAATCAGATACCCGAGCCATACCATCCCGGCGGTGGGGTGCGGCGTCATGACCTAGACTAAGAAGTCTTGCAGGACTGAACGGGCAAAGTGCCCATCCCTGCGCACTTGACCATCAAGGCAATAATGTTTTGCGAACATGTGCAATGATGCCCACGTCGCTGCCTGACAGATGTCTTGGACTGGGACACACCGAGCCAAGGCTGTAGTCACAGCTTTTCCCCTGGTGGAATGGGCCCTTAATCCCTCAGGGGGCTGCTTCTCTGCCAAGGCATAACAGATTTTAATGCAGAGAACAACCCAGCGAGAGATGGTTCTTTTCTGCACTGCCTTTCCCTTCTTTGCTCCCACATACCCGACAAAGAGTTGGTCATCCACCCGGAACTCTCTTGTGCGGTCAAGGTAGAACGACAACGCTCTTTTTGGGTCCAGTCGGTGGAGACGCTACTCTTCCTTAGAGAGATGTGGGGGAGCAAAGAAGGTGGGCAAAGTGATGGACTGACCCAGATGGAA
This sequence comes from Calotriton arnoldi, assembly GCA_963921515.1. Taxonomy (NCBI): domain Eukaryota; kingdom Metazoa; phylum Chordata; class Amphibia; order Caudata; family Salamandridae; genus Calotriton; species Calotriton arnoldi. The sequence continues at coordinate 1,652,273 of CAWUFW010001640.1, read as the reverse complement.
TGGGGTCACAACCTTTGGTAAAAAAGATGCCCTGGTGCGAAGCACCAACTTGTCCGGAAAAGACATAAAATAAGGAGGAGAGTTGGATAACGCCTGTAACTCACTCACCCTCCGGGCCGATGTAATCGCCACTAAGAAGGCTGTTTTGATGGTCAACAGCCAGAGGGGACAATTGTGCAAAGGCTCAAAAGGAGCGCACATCAAATAAGTGAGGACCAAATTAAGGTCCCATTGTGGCATAATAAAGGGCGTGGGTGGAAACAAGTGAACCAGCCCTTTTAGAAATCTATTAACAATAGGAGATTTAAAAAGAGAAGGTTGGTCTGGCAGCCGCAAAAAAGCAGACAGAGCAGAAAGGTAACCCTTGAAAGTTCCCAAAGCAGAGCCCTGCTGGGCAAGGGTCAGAATGAACAAAAGGACAGTAGAAAGAGGAGCAGAAAGAGGGTCAATAGACCTTTCTGTACAGTGTAATAAAGATTTCTGCCAACGGCAGACGTATACCGACTTAGTGGAGGGCCGCCCGGCCGCCAGAATAACATTACAGACCTCGGGAGGAACGTCAAAAGCCATCACCTGCCGCCACTCAATCTCCACGCATGGAGGCGCAGAGTTGACAGGTTTGGGTGGAGAACCCTCCCCTGCTGCTGCGACAGAAGATCCTCCCAAAGGGGCAGCCTGATCGGAGGATCGACACATGCTCAGAAGCTCTGGATACCAGACTCTCCTTGCCCAGTCCGGCGCCACAAGGATGACTTTGGCCCGGTCGCTCCTGATCTTTGTCAGAACCCTGGGCAGGAGTGGTATGGGCGGAAAGGCGTACAACAGGCCTGAGCTCCACTCGCGACGAAACGCATTGCCGAGCGATAGCCGCCTTGGAAACTCCAGTGCGCAGTACTGCTGACATTGCGCGTTCTCTTCAGAGGCGAACAAATCTAACCAAGGTTCTCCCCACTGCTGAAAGAGACCTTGCGCCACCTCTGACTGGAGACGCCATTTGTGATCTGCTAGACATCGAATGGCTGAGATCGTCTGCCCTGCCGTTCAGAGAACCTGCCAGGTGTTGAACCACCAGGGTTATGCCCTGATGTTCCAGCCATGTCCAGAGACGCAGGGCCTCTCGACAAAGGGTCGATGATCCCACCCCGCCTTGCTTGTTGCAGTACCACATGGCGGTGGTGTTGTCCGTGAACACCTGCACCAACTTCCCCTTGACAGAGGGAAGAAATGCTTTCAATGCCAAGCGAATCGCTCAGAGCTCCAACACGTTTATGTGGCGCCCCGTTTCCGCCGGAGAACAGTGACCCCTGATCTCCATCTCTCCCAAGTGTCCACCCCATCCCAGAAGTGATGCTTCCGTCATGATTGTGAGATCCGGTTGGGGAAGGGAGAGAGAGGTCTGCCTTTGACCCAATCTCGGTTCGTTAACCATCACTGCAGATCCTTCGCAGTTCCTTCCGAGATCTGAACCACGTCGGTGAGATTTCCCTGATGCTGTGCCCATTGGAACTTCAAGTCCCACTGCAAAGCCTGCATACGCCATCCCGCGTGTCTTACCAACAGGATGCAGGAGGCCATGAGGCCCAACAGCTTCAGAGTCAACCTCACCGAAATCCAGGGCAGAGGCTGAAATATTGGAATCATAACCTGAATATCCTGGAATCGCTGCTCGGCAGGATAAGCCCGAAACTGCACTGTGTCCAGAACAGCTCCAATGAAAGGGAACGTCTGAGAAGGAGTCAGGTGTGACTTCGGCGCGTTTATAGAGAACCCCAGCGAATGCAGGAGGTCTGCCGTATTCTGAAGGTGGGAGACGACTGCCTGGGGCGAGGACGCCTTCAACAGCCAGTCGTCGAGGTAGGGGAAGACTGAAACCCCTAACCTGTGCAGATGAGCTGCAACCACCGCCATCACCTTGGTGAACACCCGAGGGGCACTGGTAAGGCTGAAGGGGAGCACGTTAAACTGAAAGTGCTCGTGGCCGACCTTGAACCGCAGGTAACGCCTGTGGCCCGGCAGGATGGGAATGTGAAAATACGCATCCTGCAGGTCCAACGCCACCATCCAGTCTCCTTGGTCTAAGGCAGACAAGACCTGGGCCAATGTGAGCATTTTGAATTTCTCCATCTTGAGGAAGAGATTGACGGTTCTAAAATCCAAAATGGGCCGAAGCCCTTTGTTCTTCTTCGGAATCAGAAAGTAGCGGGAATAACAGCCACTGTCTACTTCTGAAAATGGAACCCTTTCTATAGCCCCTTTGGCCAAAAGAGCTATAACTTCCTCTTGGAGCAGCTTTAAGTGATCCTCCGCCAGCTGTTCCTGACTCGGCAGAATAGGAGGAGGAAAAGAAAGGAAAGGAAGAGAATAGCCCTCCTGGACGATCTGCAAGACCCACTTGTCTGTTGTTATAGAACTCCAGCGGGGGAGAGGATGACGAATTCTCCCACCCACAGGAGTAGTGTGGTCCTGCAGAATCAGCCTAGGAGTGCTTGGAGGCTGCGGCTGCCGGGGGCAGTGTGGTAAACTACTTCTGGCCTCCATTCCGAGGACCGAATGTACCGCGTCCACGTACATGCAGGGCTTGGGCAGTCTGTGCGGGACGGTGGCTAGGATATGGCTGACGCGGCTGGAAACCCCTTCCGTTGCCACGAAAGGGGCGATAGGAAGACTGGCCACGAGGAGTGGAGGAGAGGCCCAAGGATCTGGCCATAGCTCGAGAGTCCTTGAACCTGACCAGGGCCAAGCCTGCCTTTTCCCCAAAAAGGCAGATTCCATCAAAAGACATGTCCATCAAATTGGCTTGGACATCCCCCGAGAAGCCAGTTGTGCGAAGCCAGGCGTGCCGCCTCAAGGCCACCGTCGTTGAAATAGACCTGCCCAGCGAATCAGTCGTATCCAAACCACACCGTATGGTGAATTTTGCTGTATCTCTCCCGTCCTTGACAGCTTGGGAGAGCACAGCCCGGGCCTCTTGGGGACTTGTGGCAGCACCTGCGCAACCGTCTCCCAAAGAGAGTGGGAGAAACGGCCCAATAAGCATGCAGTATTCACCGACCGCAATGCCACACTGGAGTAAGAAAACATCTTCTTCCCAAATTAGTCCAGTCTCTTGGATTCCCTATCCGGAGGGGCGGAAGGGAATGCGCCCTGGGAAGTAGAGGCCTGCACCACCAAACTTTCTGGGGTGCAGTGTTGGCTGAGGAACTTTGGGTCACCCGGTGCTGGGCGATGGTGGCGTGCAATTGTCCTGTTTATAGGAGCCCCTGTACTAGGTTTGGACCAAGTTCCTAGCAGGATGTCCGTTAGTGCCTCATTAAAGGGCAAAAGGGGTTCAGAGGTGGAAGCCCCAGGTTGAAGCACTTCGGTCAGGAGATTAGTCCTGACCTGCACTGAGGGCAGTTCCAGTCCAAGGACCTCAGCTGCCCTCTTAACCACCATAGCATAGGACGCCCCCTCCTCCGTAGCCACTGTAGGTGGAGAGAGCATGCCAGAGTCTGGGGAAGTATCCAGACCACTGGCTTCCCCAAGTTCCCCATACCAGTTTATTGTCTCCTCAGAGACATCCTGGTTCTCTAGAGGGTCTCCAGACTCCTCCCATTCCTCTCCTGAGCCTAGCACGTCCTCAAAGTGCTCAGGCGACAACATAAAACCCCTGGGTTCTGTCGGTGTTGTACGACGCCATTCCGGCTCTGTGTCATCGGGGATGAGGATGGGGCTTGCGCCACCGACAGCCGCTGGCGACGCCGCTGGCACCGACTTCGGGTTTGACACCGGGGAAGGCCGTGTTGGTACGACTAGCGTTGAACCGGATCAGAGATCGGATCCCTGAGGCCCCACAGGCGCCGTGGCCGAAGCCGACGGCGTCGAACCCGATGGGGCCCCTACCGACCCCGAGGGATAACCAACGGGGTTGCTCCGCTCAAATACGCAGCGCATGGCCTCGTAAAAATCCTTAATTTGAGCTGGAACCGCTCCGGCTCACGGAAATGGAGGGAGTCGCGAAGTCGACTCTGGCTCCGCAGAACCGTGCCTAGAGCATCGGTGCTCCATACCTCTTTCGACGACGGACGCCAGTTGAGGTGAAGTCGAAGTCCGCTTGGACTTCTTCTTCTTCCTCTTGTGCCTCTTCCCCGAGTGTCCAGATGACCTCGAATGGGAGGAAGAGGACTTAGGGCTCCGTGAGCGATCCCGTGACCTCCTCTTCTTCGAACGGGATCGTGACCTCCTCGGAGTCTCGCTTAACGGTGTCTACTACCGGGCCGCGAGCAACTTCAACGCCCGCTCCCTCAAGGACTTCAGAGCCATCGCCTGGCAGTCTGAACACAACTTCAAATCGTGGTTGCGTTCAAGACACCACAGACATACTCGGTGGGGATCGGTAACCGACATCGTGCGGGAACAAGTCCCGCACGGTTTAAAACCTGTCTTCCTACCCGACATCCCTCGCACACGAAGTCGTCAAAAATATCGACAAAAGTCGAGAAAAAGCCTGCCAAAAAGCGACAGAGGGGTAGCTCTTCCCAGATTGGCGCTAAACTGGCGCGGAAAGAAAAGAACTGACGTCTGCGCGCATTGGTGGTGCCTATGTAGGCACCGCAACATCATAACCGACACTACCGACGTCATCGACGACACGCGGAGCCGAATGGAGCCACCCGATGTTGCGCGCAAGGGGTACTGCTCAGCAAAAGTTTCCGGATCCAGCCTGACGCCTGTGAAATTCAAAGGTAAGGAATCTGCAGCTAAAAGTCTCTATCAGATGGACATTTCAAATTGGATGAGTGCAAATTCGCTGAAACTAAATGGAAGTAAAATAGAGCTCCTCTGCTGCTCAAGTAAGGTTCCGGTGCCTCTGCCCCCCAATCTTTGACCTCTCCCCATGGGGACTCCGCTCGGTTTTTCAGAGAAGGTTCGAAACCTTAGAGTTATCCTAGACGATCATCTTTCTTTTGAAAAGCACGTCATTGGAGTAGCAGGGGTTTGCTTTGCTCTCCATCGGAGTCTTAGAAAGCTTTTACCAATGTTACCTGTCCAAGCCAAATCTATAATTGCCAGGCTTGTAGTGCTTAGCAGACTAGATTACTGTAATGCCCTCCTCCTGGGAGCCCCTAACTATCTGATTAAGAAACTGCACAGAGTTCAGGTTGGTACAGCCTAAGTGACTCTTAACAGATTGCGGAGATCCTCCGCCTCCAGTACCCTCAGGCACCTTCATTGGTTACCCATCGAACAGAGGATCCTCTTCAAATCGCTCTGTATTGTATTTAGAGCCCTTCAGAATAAGGGCCCAAAGCCACTGCAGACCAGACTGAGGAAATGCACCCTAGGAAGATCGCTAAGTTCAGTCACAGCAAACCTTGCCCAATAACACAGATTGTGCAGGGTGCATCAAGGGAGATGAGCCTTCTCAATCAAAGCTGCTCAGGTCTGGAATAAGCTCCCGCCTCACCTAAGATCTTAGGCTGACCTGCTTAAGTTTAGGAAAGACCAGTGCTTAATTTGAAACTGGGAAAGACCTGCTGCCCTTATCCTTTTAGATCTATCAGAGGTATTTTATACTATCTCTTGTAGCATAACGATAATAAAGATTGCATGAGACATGCCCGTCTGCAAAAGCCCATAGATGGCTCCAAACTTTTTTCACACATAGTCCGTTTTCTTACTTCGTGCAAATCTAACTCTGTGGCTTTATCCTGTCGTATCCCCTGGGGCTCTCCCTCAGCCCAACACTATTTATATGACTTCCCTTTCTGTGAAACTGTATCATACCCAGATGACATCCAATTGATCATTTCCATTGCAGATAATGCAGAAATAACGAGACGGAAATGTGTTGATTATCTAAATAATGTGGCCATCTGGATGAAGAATAACTCTCAAGCTAAATAGAGACAAGAATGAGATCATCATTTTCGGCAAAGCCAATTCAATTGGTCCAGCAACTGGTGGCCTAACAATATAGGTCCTGCCTTCTGTCCTACAGAGCTGTCAGGATCTTGGGCTTTATTACAGATAACACTCTTTATCTGAAAGACGAAATTATTTTTGTTTGCAGTACATGCTGAACAAAATATTTTACTGGCTTCTGCTACACATTCGGAAAACTATTATCCAGTCTCTGAATACATGCCGTCTTTGATTTTGGCAATGCCATTTATGTGGGCATGTCTGATTACTTGTTTACAAGTATACAGGCTATCCAAAACCGGGCTGCCTACATGATTTACAACCTCCTTTTGAGAAATGCATCATGTCCTACTTTAAGGTTACTTCACTGGCTGGCAGTGTGTACGTGGGCTATTTTTAAATTTCTGTGCCACATACATAAGTCCCTATACTCCTCAGAGCCCACTTATTACCAAAGTAAATTTTCCTGCTATAGATCTACTAGGTTCCTAAGATCTGCCAACCACGCTCATTTGTAGACTAGCTGCAGTCGCCTGGCCTTGATGGGAGGCCACGCTTTTACTTATCTGGCATCCCATCACTAGAACTCTGTTCCAGACAACAGCAGAGTAACCAACAACCATCTTTCCTATATTAAAGAAGCTTCTGAAAACTTGAATGTTTTAATCTTTCAACTACTTTTCCCCTTACTGTATTCTTACTGTGACTTGCATGGTCCTTTGTGTAAGGACAACCCTGCGGGGTGAGTTTGGCACACTACAAGACCAATTAACATAACCTATATACTTACACATTATGTTTTTAAAAAAAACAATAACTTACCTATGTAGTAAAGTCCTGCGTTGTAAGGTACATAAAATAGCCTTTGTGGTACTTAACCTGCATGGCCAAGACTGTGTGGTAAATGTGCTGTGAGGTAATGGATGCGCGGTAAAGGAAACCTACTATTGGCCACTGGTGATAAAATGGAAATGTTAAGAATGCTTTGGATGTATTAAAATAGGGAAGTAACTATCCTGCAGAATTTTCAATTACAATTAACACTTATCAGTAATAGCCCATCCTGATCCCCTGAAATGCTCCTGAGGTACAAACGCTGATTATCACCAGCTCTCACATAAAAGCTGATCTCATCAGTGCTTATTTGGCTCAAACATTTTTTGAAAACTTAATGTTCTACCTACCAAAAAACTGTCCCATAGTAGGGCTAACTGAAACTTGGTACAGTGATAACTCAGTTACCATACTCAATGACTTCATCCCTGAAGGACATAAATCAAGGAACGGAGAATCAAAACAAGTAAGAGGAGTGGTCCTAATTCATTGTACTGATCTGTGCTGCCCAGAATAATTACTTCATCTTAACTACCTTTGAAAACTTGATATATCATCAACCCTATTAGCTTTCCCACGATAACTATTATCTTACAACCCCGGGGCATCTACAGCATGCCTTTCATAGTCAAATTCCTGAACTGACACTTCAACTGCAAACTTTAACCAAGAAAATGCAATCTTTGGGTTTCTTCATGGAGTGAACGGTCGAAGGCACACACTTTGGACATATCTATAAAACCACCCGCTTAGTAAGGTCACTCATTTCTTTGTTGTTACCTGTGATATCTGCTATATCATCCGCACCTATACAATATCTTGCTACCATACCGGTCTGCAGTCAGATACTACAGGCACAGTCCGATTTGTGAAGCAACATATCTCAAATTTAAAGATAAAGTTATACAAGGGAAATGTTTTGCCTGGCGACCAAGATGACTGTATATTATATGAGCTATGAGATGAAACCGCTCATAAAACAAATCAGGGGCAGCGTGGAAGAATTGAAATTGCAGGACTTGTGACCCTGGAAGGAACAGAACAGATGGAGGTATCTGATTTGGGCACAGTTTGGCTGCATGAGACAGGTCCACTCGCCATGTCTAACAACATGGTGGTTACTGCTCTCTTGGGCTCGGAGCGTGGGTTGCATGGCCGGTAGTCATCCATCTGGAACCATCCACCGCTCTTGGCGTGGGAGTGGGTTGAATGTTGTGCCCTTCCATAGCCCCCATCATAGCCACTGTTGCCTCCCATGAGGTGATGCTATAAATAACGTGCAAATATACAGGTAAATTCAAAATTGACGCATTGGGAACCACCACAAACGTGTTTCACTATCAATTCATTTGAAAAAATACCTCATTTATCGAAGTTTACTCCGTTTCTTCTTTTCAGAAAATCACGAAAAATCCTTAAAAGTTTACTTTGTCCTCTTCATTTGGTGTAAGAGTGCAATCCTCAACAACTCAAGGTACTTTAATTTCCATAAGTTGTGTATAAGCAGCCCATTCAAGTATATGATGTTGTATTCATGTGGATCCATGTATACCCTTACAGCATCAACGATTGAAACCCGAGGCATTCGATTGATCAATGAACTACAGTTAGGATGGACCTCAATCCGAGTCCTTGTCATTTTTCGTGCCTTCAAGGTGAACTTATGATAATTTTGTTAGATTAAAGAAACTGGAGATTGCTGACCATTTAGTTTATAAAAGTCTTTCCCTTTACCCTTGCAGAACTCACCAAACCTTTGTCCTGAAGAGAACCCGCAATAGACATCTTGGGTTTGAAACGCGTAGACCAGGACCAATGTTGGATCCCAGCTCAACGAGTACCAATATGGATGTTTAAAAATTAATTTTTTCAAAAGCAACTTTTTGAAAGCCCATATTAGATTCATCTGGACCCTCTCAATGTCCTAGCACCAAGAACGTTACCTGTGAATATATTGCTCTGATTTCAAAACTTTCGGATTGATGAAGACTGTATTTTAGCAAGTTTATGTATTTGAGTCTAAATATTGTTTGTTTTAGTATCTTTGAAAACACTTTGCATATGGTTCTTTCACAAATTATTCACTGTATATCCATTGAATTGAATGTGGATTCTCATTTCTTTCATTGCACCAATTGTTAAAGTTTGAAATGTTTTTTCGAATACTAAAGTAATTTGAGGCCATGTTTATTGAGTAAGATGTTCCTCATGCATAAGTAAAGATGTATTTGAATTTCAAAACCACCTGACGTTGTATTGTGTTTACAGTTGTCTGAGGCCCAAGGTGGTTTTAGGAAAGCACCAAACCCCCCAATTTAGATAGAATCTAGAGCGAGTTCCATACTTGCGAGGGTTGTAAGCCGTAAAGCAAGTGGCAGAGAAATCCTTTTTGCATTACTGCTCGAGGTCCATTGCTTTCGTTTGGACCTCAAAATAAGATGTCAGAAAGAGACACCCTTTCATTCACGGAGGATCTTATCCAAAATTTAATTTCAGCACCCTCCATTTTTCCTTCAATATTATTGAGCACGACAGCTAAACAACAAAATGAAGCGGAAAATCTCACACAGCTTAAAAAGAAACAAATTCGAACTGAACTACATGGGCACATACTTCTTGAACATTTGAAAGCAGGCACAATCCCGTGGGGCCTCCAAGTCAAAATGTTTTGGTAATCTTCACGGATGATCCGGAATACAAAAAGGGATTCAGTTTCATCATGACGAAGTGAAGCAGAGACCTGATGGTCCATACTATCGAAACTGCCCAAAGAATTTACAAATAACAACTTGATGAGATTGCAGCGTTAGAACAAAAAATCAAGGACAATCAAACAATCGCAGAGGCGAAGACACTGCTTTTAAAAATAGACAAGGAAATTATCACATTCAAGGATCACACCATCAATTCGAAGATCAATAAGTTTGAGAAAGATAAAAAAACTTAACATTGAATCGGTTTACCCATATTTAAAAGAAGACTATTATATAAGAACAGAATCGAGGCGGGCATTGGTAAACTACCAAGGAAGATTCAAAAATCGATTTTTGACATTCTTAGATACGTCTTCATCAGAATCTGCAGGAGATTCCAACCAAAGTAGCAGTTCCAATAACTCGAACCATAAAATCCTTTTTTGGAGAAAGCCCAACAACAAAATCGAGTTCGGTTCAAAACCCAACCATGGGAAATGCAGACGAGGCGTCAATACTACAAAAACTAACCAATACAGGAGTTGTAAATTTATCGACAAAAACTTTAACTTGGGATGAAGAAAGGGTCCTAGAACTAGGCCTGTCTTTTGTACCTAAGAAGCCTACAGACTTTGCGAAACTCAAAACTGAGGATCTTGAATTCTTTAGGAAATTGAGACTCAAAGCTTTTTTTCACAATAGAGATGACAACGTCCAGGCTGTACCATCTGGCCTTAAGCTTAAATCTTCATTCTGTCCCCCTCCTCATTCAATTTCTAAAGAATTTGTAACGTTTGAGCAAGTAGTGATTTCATTCATCATGCGATTGGATAACAAAAAACAATATTACAGAAGCAACATCACCTGAGATCAACAAATAGCGATACAGGAATTGAGAAATTACCAATCTGTAGTCATTAAGCAAGCAGATAAGGGAGGTGCAGTCATTGTTTTGTCCAAAGACAGTTACATTGCAGAGGCAAAAAAACACTTGGACAACAGGAACTGGTATCGACGTATATCATATGACCCTACAAAAGAAATTAAGGAGGAGATTCACCAGGTGTTGCAGGAAGGCTTTGATAATGATATTTTAGGCCCAAAGGTATTCGCCTATTTGGTTAAAAAAAACCTAGGATCCCTGTTATATACTTCCTGCCGAAACTTCACAAAGATCCCCAAAATCCTCCTGGCCGCCTGATTGTGTCTGGATGCGATTCGGCCCTTGAGCCGATTGCACAATACATAGAAATCTTTCTCAAACCATTCCTCCAGGAAGTACCATCATACCTGAGAGATACTATGGATTTTATTAACAAAACTGAAGGCCACCAATGCACGATGGAAGACTACTGGCTTGTGTCATTTGATGTTGTCTCACTCTATACCCAAATCCCCCAGAATGATGGGCAAGAAGCAATGGAGAGTTACCTCGAGGCTCGCCCAAGACCACACTGAGTGCCTACTTCATTCATACTTAAACTGGCAGAATTGGCACTAAAAAGGAACTTTATTATGTTTCAAAACAAATTCTATATTCAAACCAAAGGGACAGCCAAGGGGTGTCCCTTTGCGCCGGAAATGGCTGTACTCTACATGGCACAATTCGAAGAAAAATACATCACTAACAACAATCCTTATTCCAACCATATAATTCAATGGCTCAGATGCATCGTTGATGTGTTTTGCCTGTGGAAGGGTACCGAAGAACAACTGGATATTTTTCAGAATTGGCTAAACAGATGCATTGACATTCAATTCAGCATGTCAAAAAACAAGTCAACGCTTACTTTTCTGGATGTACAAGTGCGGGCAAGCAATGACAGACTCTATACAATTTTATACCGCAAGCCAACAGATAAAAAGAAATCTCTGCATTACAAGAGTTCCACCCGAGAAATATACGTGATAATTTGCCTTATGGGGAATTCCTCTGCATACGCAGGAATTGAACGAGAAAAGAGGATTATTTCCTGCATGCAGAAGTGTTGCAACAAAACTTAAACAAAGAGGGTACCCACGTAAACTTTTAAAGAACTAAATGAAAAGAGCCTGGTTCACCCCTTGTGGGACACTGCTTGTCAAAAAAACAAAAGGAACCCAGTAATAAACTAGTATGTTTATCAACGTTTTGCCCCCATATGACACAGTTTCAGAAAATCATACGCAACAATTGGCACTTGATAAAGAACTCTGAATGTAGCTTTGATTTGCCCATGTTCGCAATGAGGAACTGTCCAAGTTGGATCCCAAATAGTTCGTGCAAGCCTGACTAAGTAAAAAAAGCGCAGTGATTTGCTTGCAGCGTGGAACATGAAGCCAATTCAAGGCCACCACAAATGCGGAACATGCAGTGTCTATAATCAGATGCTAGAAGGATGCACCTTTTCCGATGGAAAGATTTCCTGGACTCACAAAGAAGTTTAAAACTGCAAAACCAAAAATGTGGTCTATGCCATAGTTTGCCCATGTCAAAAGATCCACATTGGTAAGACAAACCAAGAAGTGAGACAATGAATCATCCAGCATAAATCACGCATAAAAACGAACACTCTAACAGCACCAATGGTTAACCATTTCAAGCAAATGGGTCACACAGAAAAAGAATTCCACTGGACAGTGCTAAATGTTATCCAAGCAGATCCTCGAGGTGGCAATATTGACGACAAGCTAACGTGCAAAGAACCGTATCTGATCATGCAATTCAACACGGTATCGAGAGGTCTGAATGAAATGTCTGAAACAAACAGATTGTAGTTAAGTTCAGCTTTGACTTTCAATTTACGCCCGGTCTTCTGTGCCTGTGAAGTTCATTAAAGGAGATTCCTTTATCATCTGAAAGCTAGACTGCTTCCCAGTTTGGGGTCCATGTCGGGTTTTGTGAGTGTATACAGTTTTTATACACTACACAATACACTTTGTGGTTATTAAAGGTTTGGGAATTCAATGCCTGACAACATAAACAAATACCTTGAGGCTCTGCCAGGTGAAAAAAACAATGAATACAGTTTTCAGTCACAACACACTATATTTCCCAGAATACCTGGGCTGCTCCGGCCCCTGAGAGAAATGCCTTTAAAAAAAAAAAAAAAAGATTAGAGGAACAGAACGCCATTACACGTTTCCATAGGAGGACGGCGTGTTGCAGAGCGAGCGCAAACAAGCTCCAAGTAATACTTTTTGTGCACCATGTTTGAAATAGTCAAGCATCTCACAGATTAGCACCTCACAGAATGCGCCGGCAGGACTGGAGTTCTGGCAGTGTGAGCATAATGCTATGTTTTAATGCGTCTTGAATAGAAATCAACAAAATTGGGTCCAGCTCGTGCACGTTCTTGAAACAATGTAACGTTTAGAACGATCCGCTCATTTACATGCCAAAGGTGGCACGGGAGATCATGTTACACTGTTACGTGAAAGTTGCAGTAACAAGGTGCCTCCAACATCAATAGTATGCCTAAACAGTCAGTGCCGGATGGAAGCATTTTTGCAAGCCACTTCATTCATTCTTAAAGCGCGCTTGAAAAAGCAACAAATAAAATCAGTCCGTTCTGTTTCTTTCAGAAAAGTACCAGACTGGGCGCCTGAGAAATATACAGGTAAATTCGAAATGTAAGCATTGGGAACCACCACAAACATTGTGTTTCACTATCAACTCACTCGAAAAAATACCTCATTTATCGAAGTTTACTCAGTTTCTTCTTTTCAGAAAATCACGAAAAATCCTTAAAAGTTTACTTTGTCCTCTTCATTTGGTGTAAGAGTGCAATCCTCGACAGCTCAAGGTACTTTAATTTCCATAAGTTGTGTATAAGCAGCCCATTCAAGTATATGATGCTGTATTCATTTGGATCAATCAGGGAATCAATCAGGGAATTGTAAGCGCGCTACTCACCCGTGAGGGTCTCAAGGCGCTGAGGGGGGTGGGGAGGTCCGCAGATCTGTTTAGCCGAAGAGCCAGGTCTTGAGGGTCTTCCTGAAGGTGTTCAGGGTGGGGGGCGCGTCTGATGTCTGCCGGTAGCTCGTTCCAGGTCTAGCTGCAATGTGAGAGAAGGATCTTCCGCCGGCTCTGTGGATGCGCAGGGTTTCGGCCAGTGCGAGGTTGGAAGATCGGAGGTTTCTTTTGGGTACGTGGAAGTTGATTCTGTCGTTGAGGTATTTGGGTCCGTTGTTGTGTAGGCATTTGTAGGCGTGAGTGAGGATTTTGAAAGTGCCTCTTTTCTCCACGGGGAGCCAGTGGAGACTTCGTAGGTGTTGGCTGATGTGTTCGTGTTGGGGGATGCCGAGGACGAGTCTGGCGGCGGTGTTCTTTATTGTCTGGAGTTTGCGGAGTAGGGACTTGTTGATGCCGGCGTAGAGTGCGTTTCCATAGTCCAGTCCGCTGGTGATGAGTGCATGGGTGACTGTCTTCCATGACTCAGGGGGGGATCCACTTGAAGGTCTTGCGGAGGATGCGGAGGGTGTTGAAGCAGCTGGAGGTGACGGCGTTGACCTGTCGGTTCATGGTGAGTGATTAGTTGAGTACGATGCCGAGGTTCTTGGCGTGGTCTGAGGGGGTAGGTGGACTTCCGAGGGCGGTCGGCCACCAGGTGCTGTCCCATGCAGAAGGGGTGGTACCGAGGATGAGGACTTCTGTCTTCTCGGCGTTGAGCTTCAGGCAGCTGTTGGTCATCCAGACTGCGACGTCTTGCATTCCTTTCTGGAAGTTGAGTTTGGCAGTGGTGGGGTCTTTGGTGAGGGAGAGGATGAGCTGGGTGTCGTCGGTGTAGGATACGATGTTGAGGCCATGTTGTCGGACGATGGCTGCGAGGGGGGCCATGTAGATGTTGAAGAGGGTGGGGCTCAGTGATGAACCCTGTGGGACTCCGCAGGTGATTTTCATGGGGTCGGAGAGGAAGGGTGGGAGTCTGATCCTTTGGCTTCTTCCGGTGAGAAATGATCGGATCCAGTCCAGGGCTGTTCCTTGTATGCCTGCATCGTGTAGTCTGGCGACTAGTGAGCGGTGGGAGACTGTGTCGAAGGCCGCTGATAGGTCGAGTAGGATGAGGGCTGCGGAGCGGCCTTGGTCCAGGAGTGTGCGGATGTCGTCTGTGGCGGCGAGTAGGGCGGTCTCTGTGCTGTGGTTGCTTCGGAATTCCGGATTGGGACTGGTCGAGGATGGCGTTCTCTTCAATGAATCGTGTCAGTTTCCTGTTGACTGTTTTCTCTGCAACTTTGGCTGCGAAGGGGAGGGGCGAGATGGGCCGATAGTTCTTGAGGTTGGTGGGGTCAGCTGTGGGCTTCTTGAGCAGGGGTCTGACTTCTGCACGCTTCCAGTCGTCTGGGAAGGTGCCTGTTTTGAAGGTGGTGTTGATGGTGCGTTGTAGTTAGAGTGCGATGTCGGCCGCGGCTTTGTGGTAGATGTGAGGGGGGCAGGGGTCGGGGATGCTTTTCATGGTCGAGGCGGTGTCTTCGGCCGTGATCGGTGTCCAGTTGGAGATGGTGGGCTGGCTGGTGTTTCTGGGGGGCGGGGGGCCGTCTGTGGCGCCTGGTGGATGGTCGATGAAGTTGTCGTAGAGGTTTTTGATCTTGAGGTGGAAATAGGTTCCAAGCTTGTCGCAGAGGTCTTGGGATGGGGTGATGTCTGTGGCTTCGCTGCGTGGGTTGGTGAATTCTTGAATGACTCTGAAAAGTTCCTTGGAGTTGGTGGAGTTGGCCAGGATTTTGTTGTGGATGAAGTTCCTCTTGGTGGCTCTGATCTGGTTGTGGTAGTCCGTCATGGCGTCCTTGTAGGTGGTGTGGTTTTCGGTTGTCTTGGTGTTTCTCTAGTTCTTCTCCAGGCGTCTGCAAGGTGCGTCTGGCTTCTTGGAGAGCGGTGGTGAACCAGGCGGCTTTCCTGGGGCGTTGTCTGTCGGGGTTGCGTAGCGGGGCGAGCTCGTCTGCGCAGTTGGAGATCCAGGTGTGGAGTTCTCTGGTTGCATCGTTTGCGTCGGGTGCCCAGGTGTGGTTGTCTCGGGTGAGGGTGAAGTTAAGTTGCTCGTCGGTAACCTTGCTCCAGTTCCTTCGAGGTGGGCGTGGGGCTGGTTTGGGTGCCTTGGGTTTGTTGATGGCGAAGTGTACGCAGTGGTGGTCGGTCCATGGCGGCTGCGTTGTGTGGCTGAATTGGACGCTGTTTCCTGCTGCGAAGATGGGGTCGAGGGTGTGTCCTGCTCTGTGGGTCGGTGTGTTGACGAGTTGTTTAAGTCCGATGCTGGAGAGGTTGTCACGAAGGATAGTGGAGTTGGGGTCACTGGGGTTGTTGAGGTGAAAGTTCAGGTCTCCAATGAGTATGTAGTTTGTTGAGGCGATGGCGTGGGGTGCAATGAAGTTGGTGATGGTGGTGTCGAAGGGTGTTCGGGGGCCAGGGGGGTCTGTAGATGAGGGTTCCTCGGAGTGTGGCTTTGGGGGTGGTCTGGATCTGGAAGTGCAGGTGTTCGGCAGAGTGGAAGGTTTCGCTGGAGGTGGTGAGGCGGAGGGTGCTCTTGTGGGCGATGGCGAGGCCCCCTCCTGGGTGGTTGGGGCAGTCTTTCCTCTGGATCTTGTATCCGTCTGGGATGGCGGTGCTGATGTCGGGGGCGGAGGATGTGGATCCATGTATACCCTTACAGTATCAACGATTGAAATCCGAGGCATTCGATTGATCATTCTTTCAATGAACTACAGTTAAAATGGACCTCAAGCCGAGTCCTTGTCATTTTTCGTGCCTTCAAGGTGAACTTATGGTAATTTTGTTAGATTAAAGAAACTGGAGATTGCTGACCATTTAGTTTATAAAAGTCTTTCCCTTTACCCTTGCAGAACTCACAAAACCTTTGTCCTGAAGAGAATCCGCAATAGACATCTTGGGTTCGAAACGCGTAGACCAGGACCAATGTTGGATCCCAGCTCAACGAGTACCAATATGGATGTTTAAAAATTCATTTTTGCAAAAGCAACTTTTTGCAAGCCCATATTAGATACATCTGGACCCTCTTAATGTCCTAGCACCAAGAGCGTTCCCTGTGAATATATTGCTCTGGTTTAAACAGTTTCGGATTGATGAAGACTGTATTTTAGCAAGTTAATGTATTTATTTTGAGTCTAAATATTGTTTGTTTTAGTACCTTTGAAAACACTTTGCATATGTTTTTTTCACAAATTATTCACTTTATATCCATTGAATTGAATGTGGATTATCTTTTCTTACATCGCGCCAATTGTTAAAGTTTGAAATGATTTTTCAAATACTACTCAAGTAATTTGAGGCCATGTTTATCGAGCAAGATGTTCCTCGTGCATAAGTAAAGATGTATTTGAATTTCAAAACCACCTGACGTTGTATTGTGTTTACAGTTGTCTGAGGCCCAAGGTGGTTTTAGGTAAGGGCCAAACCCCCCAATTTAGATATAAATAATGTCCCAGCACAAGTAGGACCAAGCAGCCATGCAGAGGGTGAGATGGCAGATGCACATGCAAATGGACAAACGGCCCAAGCGCCAAGTGGCCTACCACACTTGAACACAGGCAGTAAGCACTGAGGGGCATATTTATCAAACTTTCATGCAGCAAAGGGAAAGGGCAGGAATGTGCAGCATTTAACATTATACAGCACATTCCTGTCTCCTTTCCTTGTGCTGGGGCCCTTTTGGCTGCCTAGAGCCAAAGCAAGCACCCTTGTTCTGTGATGTAAGGGTGCCTGTGTTGTAGGCAAGGTTGTTTTTGTGCTGGAGAAGGCAGCACATTTAGAAAGAGGATCTAAAGAGGAGAAATAAAGATATTTCTCCTTGCTGCGCCTCCTCTGGTGAGGTGTAGCATATTGATGAATTCCCAGGTTTACCAGTGTTGGTACTCTAGGAATGTGCCAGAATCCATGAGTGGATGCGTGGGAACACCCATGCTCCAACCATTGAACACCTCAATGGGGCAGAGTAACGTAACACAGCGATTTGCGCTGCGTTTCATTACTCCAGATTTACCAAGCCATGCAGGGCCACACAAGGTGGTCTTGAGTGGCTTGATAAATCTCACCTTAGTGTTGTGTCACCCTTGTGCCCCCCTTGAGTGAAATAAGGGCAATGCAGCACATTTATAAATAAACTGCTGAATGCGCCTGCAAGGCACTATTACCTTGATAACTTTCTATACTTAGAAAGAGACATCTGGCAGTGTCCGTGTGATTTCTGCTTTTGGGGTTTGTTAATGTTCTTTATGACATTACAACCACCTCACTCCCTTTTGGAACGTAGGGCTCAAGACGAGATTCGGAACATGGGCCTTACACATCTCGCCTGCTGCTTGACTGGACTGTCCTGTAGTGGCGGCTCCTCCGCTAAGGTAGAGGAGCATTGCCCCACTGCCAGGAGCAGCAAGGAAAGGAAAAAATAAAATGATAAAACATAACATTTTATTTTTTCCTCCTGCTGTGGCAGTGCGTGAGGGGGCAGGGAGGAGCTGCAGGGGAGGAGTGGTAGAACACTCCGGTGGCTGTGCGCAGTGACTGTTTGGTCGGCACTCTCCGGCCGCCCAAAACACTCATGCGCACTCCCCTGTTCTCCATGCAGGCTGCATTACAGCCTGCATTGAGAACATGCTCACCTCTTCAGCCCCTGGCTGAGTGCCGTGCCACGGCGCTCAGACCAATCACAACGCTCCATTGGAGCATTGTGACTGTCTTAGGGGTGGGAGCATGGCTGCCTGCTTCCTGTTCTGACCTGGAATCGGACACAGGCAAGCAGGAGAGAAGACAAGGGTCCCAGCGACGGCAAGGCAAGTTTTTTTTTTTTTTTTTTAAAGCAGCCCGCGCCCCCCGCATCCACCCCCCCACCCACGAGCCGTGCCAGCCGGCCCTGCTGCCTTGTAGATGTCAGTAGGGAGGAAATATTGTAAGAATCTCTTGGTTTTTGCCCCACATCTGGGCCAGTACCTTGGGAGATAAACATATGAGAAAAGGCCCGCATTGCAGCTCCCTGCCTTCTCCATCCATTAACAAGTAAGCCAACGTGATCAGTTAAAGTGGATATACCGGAGCTGGGACTCCTCGTGCACCTCTGGAAATAAGGGTGTTGTGGGTTCCATAATCTGCACAACCAATACCAGCCCCAACAGGCTCTCTTTATGGCCTTAGATGCCCACTCACAGATGTTGTGCGGGGTAGTGAATAAGGTTATGTTATACGCACTTGTAGGTCGCATGGCTGCCCCAGCAACAGGGCGTCCCAGCGCTAAATCTAACAGAGCAGAAAGGCGAGGAAGCTAGTGGTTGGAGAAAAGCCACGTCTTGATCATTCTCCTGAAAGCCCAATGGTCTTGCGTGCTACGGGCAGCAAGAGGAATGGAATTCCAAAGGGCAGGTGCCAGTGCCCTGAACGAGCGGCGCCCCCCTGCTGTTGTCCTGTGCACCCGCGGGACACGGGCCAAATACAGGTCCGCAGAGCACAAGGCTCGAGCCGGGACATACAGTCAGCACAGCTCACTCACAATTTGCAGACCCAGGCCGTACAGGATCTTGTGTGCCGTACACAGGGTCTTAAAGTAGACTCTCTGCTCTATAGGTAGCCAGTGGAGCTGGCGGAGAAGGTCTGAAACATGGCAGTACTTAGGTAGTGCAAAGAGCGCGTGGGCAGCCGCGTTCTGTGCCTGTTGAAGTCTTTTGGTCACAGCTTTATTAACGCCAAGTAACAACCCATTACAGTAGTCTAGCCGTGACAGCACAGTGGATTGGACAATCATCTGTCGAGTAGGTGCGTCAAAAAGTCCCAAAATGGGTTTCAGACCACATAAATGACCAAAGCAAGTACCAGCCACTGTCTTAGCGTGCCCCTCAAACGAGAGAGTACCGTCCACCAATACTCCCAGGTTCTTGACCACAGATTTTGGTTGAGGGGGGGTTCCAAGGGCTGCAGGCCACCATTGATTGCCCCATAGATGGGTATCTCGGCCCACCAGGAGCACTTGTGACTTGGTGGAATTCAGTTGTAAGTAGTTATCCGACATATATTCAGAGATGGCCGTGAGGTCGTCTTGGAATTTCGCCTGATCCTGATTGGAATTGCTAGAGAAAGTGAACACCAATTGAGTATCATCAGCGTATGATACCAAGGCGATGTTCCGGGCTTTGGCCATGAGTGCCAGAGGGCGGATGTAAATATTAAATAGAGTGGGGCTCAGGGCAGATCCCTGAGGAACGCCACAGCAGAGAGGGTGGGCAAAGGAGGTAAAAGGGGGAGCAAAGACCTGGAAAGACTGATCGGCCAAGAAGGACGAGAATCAGGCAAGGGCCTTGCCATTGACCCCGATCGCCTCTAGCCGATGTAGAAGGATCTTATAGGAGACCTTGTCAAAGGCCGCGCTCAGATCCAGCAGTTTTAGTGCTGAGGTTCTGCCCTCATCCAAGGCGGACCGTAACTGCTCCGTGACTGCAAGTAGTGCAGATTCGGACTATGTCTAGGTCGGAAGCCGTTTTGTGACATATCTAGGATCGAATTTGCTTCCAGATATTGAGTCAAGATGGTGTTGACATAGGACTCCATGATTTTAGCAAGGTACGGGAGCAGAGATATTGGGCAAAAGTTTTCCGGCTGAGACGCATCTAGCGTTGTTTTTTTTAACAGGGGTATAACTTTGGCATGTTGCCAGGACTTAGGGATCGCCGTCACTGACAGTGACCTATTGATCAGCTCCCGGCCCTCCAATAGGAGGCAGTTATGGAATTTTCTGAAGAGGTCTGGTTTCAAAGGTTCGTCAGGAGATCCTGACTTTACCTTAGCCGAGAGGGACTCCATGTCTTTAGAGGACATGGGCAGAATAACCTGGAGGGCAGCAGGCGGTCGTTTTAACATTTCTTTCATGAGAGCAAAGATGGTTTTGGTTGGATTGCTGCTAGCAGTGATCATGTTGGCATAGAACGTTGCCTTGGTCTTCTGGACCAGTTTATGGTATACTTTAACTGCGTTCCTATAGATTATCTTTGCTGTGGGATCGCAGGAACTTCTCCAGGCCCGTTCTAGGATCTTCCATTTTTTCTTTTCCGCAATCAGGGACTCATCATACCATGCATTAGTTTGTATACACTTGGCATGGGTCATTTTTGCCGGAATGAAGCTATCTAATGCTTTATTGACCCATTCCAGAAAAGCAGCGTCAGCTGTCTCTATATCAGTTGGCCATTCTGGGCTGTGAGAGTTTAGTGTGGCTGTAAAGATGGTCGGGTCTAATTTGTGCCACGGGCGCTTCATTGAAGGCGGGCGAGAAGATTGCATTGGGGGGCCTTCTAAACAAAGTCGTAGGGAGATGAGAAAATGATCAGTCCAGAGCATAGGGAGGGGGGCTTAGCCTCCAGAATCAGGAGATTCGAAAATAAGGGGTCAAGGAGGTGACCCGCTACATGTGTCGGTCCCCCGACCAACTGCATCAGCTGGCAAGCTGCCATATCCCCAGGAAATTGATGATCTCCTGGGACTCTTGGAGTTCCAGGTGTAAGTTAAGGTCCCCTATGATGCTAAAGTTGGCTGCTTCTAAGATTAACGCGGATGCAGTGTTAGCTAGGGCTTCTTGAAAGGCTTTCGAAGGGCCCGGTGGGCGATAAATAAGCAGCCCAGATAGTGTAAAGTTGTGAGTCAGTGCAATTTTAAAGAGGGCGCTTTCACAGTCGGGATATCCAGCGGAATGAGGCTGCAGGAGTACACTGATTTGAATATAATAGCTATACCCCCCTCCCTCCCGATAAGGTTGCAGTTGTGATGACACTATCCCATGCTTTCTTTTTTTAAGTCATTTATTTACTTTTCCAAATCACTGAACTTTACACTTTGAAATAATGTACTACAATCATAGCTACAATTATGAAGAAATTAAAAAGAAATATCAACTGACATAACAGCAAACTATTTTCCATGTATAATGTCTACAGCGAAAGTTACTAATTATAACAACAATGAGCAGGGAACCATCATTCAACCCTTTTTGACCTTACCAAATGTTTTCCCAGCTCAATCTTTGTATGAACAGACACACTAATTGTTTCCTTTACCTACAAATCTCTCCATTGTTCCACAAGATTACAGTATTACCACACCAATGACAATCATGTCATCCCATGTTTTCTTGGTTTGTAAGTGGTCTAGCACACATTTACTAGCCAAGCAAAGATTCGGAATACGGTTGCAAATTAAAGACTTTTATATATCTGATCAATATTATGTTGTGCACAGTGGTGACAGATTAAAATTAATCTGTTCTGGCATGGGAAGACAATGCATACCCTCAGTGCAGAATTATGTAATACTTGAAGCATTTCATGCTTATTTTTTGCGCCATTCAAGACAACATTGCAATAGTCGATTTTGGAGCAGATGCTAATTCTAGTAGTGAGGTTCTGAAAGAAAAGTGTGTAGTCTACGTACAATGTGTAGTAATGACGTACCTTGAATATGCATCATTCCAATATTCCCCGAGTTCAAAGTGCCAGTGGTGCTATTATCATCGTTGCTCCATTGACTGGGAACTTTGAAAGTGCTTTTATAAACTTCAAATGCACAACACTGATAGGCATATACCATTTCTATTAACCTACATAAAAAAAATGCAAGAATGTAATCTAGCGATATAGCATTAGATATCAGATATGTTCTTTGTAAATTAGATATTATAAAGTGCAAAACTTAGTCATGCAAGAAATTACTCTGAGAATTTGTTTGAATACAACAAGCAAATCAAGGAGCATTGTGGCCAAAACTGAAATTCATGGCCCTAATCTGGGCCTTTAGCTATTAACTAAAAGCTATGCAAGTCCTCTGCTAGAAAAGGGTAAAATAATTATACATAAAAAAATCCAGACAAGATTTTCGCTCTACCACAGGTCATCGTCCATTTCAAATGATGCAGTCTGGTAATTTGAGTGCATACATTTGAGTCCACAATACCTAGGAAATCTTCAGGTTCACCCTTGCTTTTTCACCACAATTGCTCCACTGAGCATACATCTACAATTTCTCTTGGGAGGCAACAGAAACGTTTGACGTTTTCTTAAGAAGAGCAATTTTGTCAGTGACAATGCAATTGCGAGCCCCAAAACTCAAAATAGAAGAAACATGTCTTAGTAGCAAGAAAAGGAGAAGCACTCAGCTAATGCCTCACCCCTCACTATGCTATTTCTCCATCCACTTTGAGCCGTTGATTAGCTTTTCAAAATTGTGAAGAAAAATATTATTCAAACAACATTTGTTTCTTCTTCAGGTGTTTCCCAGAAATCTTTTAAGATTGTTGTTGGAGTGTCCTCTGCTGTGAATATGTATGATAAATGTTCAATTCAGTCACTCTCACAGCAGCAATGTCTAGAGTAAACACTGAATCAGAACATTCTGACCCACAAACAAACTTCTAACCTGTAGAACAAACAAAATTTGTTAATACTGTCTTGGCTTTAAATTGTTGTGTTACTGACACTCCACAAACTTCATCCTTAATGTTCGCAAACTTATTTACTCCTGCTGTTCATTATCTGCTTTTGAACCAGTCCTATATACTTGATATTTTTCAAGCTATAGCACCATTAGTTTCCTTTTAAAATCAACTTCTGTTGTTTCGAGCATTAACATAGTGTTTTCTTTGGTCAATACACATATTTTGGTCTTGGAGTATGCTGATAAATTAAGTTCTAGAGAGATTCAAGTATTAGTGACACAGCATCAAATATTTAACTGGCTACGAGACCCATGTCTCAATTCATAACTTGCGATTCAATTCAGAGTGAAGCTGAGTGGATTCTCTTAGAGGTAGAAAATTCCAGGAAGGTCTTCATGCTTAGCCCCTGTGAGCAGGGGAATTCTATCTGGGAGGACCAACATTGGATAAATAATGCTCTTTATTGGATAGATATTAGATTAGTTGGCTATAATTCATAATCAACATTTGCATGTTTTAACCTCGAATGTTGCAGGGCTTAATACTAGTATTCAATTTGGCAATTTTGCTCTATATTTTGATGTCAATATTTTCTGTTTACAAGAACCCAGAATGATTAATTATTTTGATTTTGGGGTATTTTATCTTTTCTACTCTCCCCTCTAAATGGGGTCATACAAAAGGTATTCTAAACAATAAACAGGGAAACAGTAAATCTACCTAATAGTAAAATGAGTCTCCAAGGCACTTTGCCCACAGTCAAAAGGAAAATCAAATGTCATGTATCTGGTTTAGTTTAAATTATGCTTTTACAAAGGGGAATCTGAGTAAATGTTGGCAACTTGTCACATAATCATAGTGAAGAGACTTGTTCCATTCTCACTATTCCTAGATAGTGAATTTTGAAGCTTTACATCATTCATTTACATTTTACTTGTGTTAACTATCAAGAAGGAGTCTAAATTATAATTTTTCCTATTCTAAGGAATCCTTTAATTTGTCAGCCATGCCAAACCATCATGAGCACAAGGACCGGATGAGGTCCCCATTACTTTAATCTAAAGAAATCCTGGATTGTGTGCCAAATTTTTGTGTTTGTTCACTGATTTCAATTATATATACTGGGTCAGTTCCTGAGACATGGAAAGGGAACCTGATTTTGCTGGTTTATAAGAACTATACATAGAAATGGAGGACAATCATGACTCCTATCAAATTATAGGTCTACTGCTTTATTAGATGCAGGAGGTAAACTGCATGGAAAGTAGCTGCTTTATCATCTGAATTGTTGGTCATCAAGTAGATGCTTGATTATCTTTGAACAATGTGTTTTTAAAACCCATTGTCCGATGGTGGAAAATATTTTGGCTGTAAGACTACTCTGTGAAAAAATACATCCTAGACTGAAATCAGCTTTTATTGATATTTCTTCTGCTTTTGATAAAATTGATGCCCATTACAATAGAGCAAGATGGAGAACTGGGGCATTTCAATTGCCCTATTAAACTCCTTTAAATTCTCCATTCTGGTAATTTGGTCAAGGTATAATTGGATTTTATAATTGAATGAGTGCCTTCATCCCAGTAAGAAATGGTTTGAAACACGGATGTGCTTTAGCCTCATTGTTGATTTTTTTGTATCTTCCTGATTTACTGTTGGCTTTCTGCATTGTACATTCCTTTCGGGTAAAATTGGTCTCTCAATCTATTTATCTATGCGGATGATACTGTAGTCTAAATTTACCATCAGTTGGTCTCCACAAGAAATTGTCACCTATGCAGCAATTCATGAATAATCACTTACTCCAAATAAGTATCTCAAAAACGAAAATTATGACTTTAGTAAATATCTGTTAAAGAAAAATCATAGTGAGTATATTGATAAGGTTAGGAATTCATTTGTACAGAAATATGTTTATTTGGGTATGGATTTCAAAGGAAACCTTGCCACAGAGTGCGTATCACTATCTGAATGTACATTTCTAGGTCTAGTGGAAAGTATAGTTTGGAAGCGTTACCTATTGATATGGATGTCGATATCCATAGAAGTGATTTACTTGAAATTAGGGATGGTCAGCATTGTCGACAGGGCTTTTGCACAAATTATAAGTACTTGGAAATATATTAGGCTTACAGAGGCAGAGTTGCTTTGGCACTTCATAAGTTAAGTTGATTAACATACTTTTGTATTTAGAGTTACTAAATTGTTTAATTATGCAATTGGTTCTTTGGAAAAAGAGGATTCTGATTTTTAAACCCCACATTCTAAGTATCTGTTTAAAAGAGTAATCAGTAAAATAAGCGGGACAGAGCACCATTATCAACTACTGAATCAAATATCCCCTTAGAAATGTGAAACTACTGCCATTAAGTCATTCCATGCAAAGTCTTTAATTTAAGCCGCTCGAAAATCAAATCGACTAGTACAACAACAATATAGAAAACACTCTTCATTTTTAATGGGATATTTCATTTACATCATGTTTTCTTTTAAAAAGATGAATACATTCAGGTAATCTGGGAATCACATCACCATTATACAGGTTAAAACATTGTTACACAATGACCTATTAAAATATGGTGCAAAACACATAAGTCGTGCAGTAAAATTCAAAATATAAAAAGCGAGAAACATAAAAGACAACAAAGAATTGTCTATTTAGTAGCTACTAATCTGCTTAGGCAGTTACACTCGATACCTGATATACTAAATAAATCCACATCTATAATATCGAGAAATTGCAGCAGATTTTATAAATTAAGAGCGTCAACATGTTTCGGTAGACTTCCCCAATTTTATCCACCTTCTTCAGGACAACATTAATTAGTCTCCCACACACTATCACAAAAATTATTTAAAACCGGTGTGTGTCCTGAACAAGTCCTTCCTACGGCCTGTATCCCATACATACAGGTCCCCTACTGGTCTTCTTAAAATGTTTTGGGATCCGTTGGACACCTACAGTTAGGTCGTCAGGTTCACGCTACTAAATAATAGCTACCTTATTCGGACTCAAAGGCGTGGTTTAGGTTTCACTCTTATCTGGGAATATTTTTTCAAAGATCCGTGACACTCTGTAAGACAATACTCCAGGACACCTGTTGGTCCGTCCTAATCTTTATATCCACCACATGCAGGGGGTATATGCCTCCTCCATTCCGTTTCTGCTACCGTAAATGGCTTGCGGTAGTTATTTGATTACTTATACAGACAGCTCATCGTCTCTCAGACTTCCATGCCGCGTGAACGTTGATGTTCGTTTTGTGCGCACATCAGCGTTCATGCTGTTTGATTTGTTCTGCATTCCGTCCATCATTTGTGTTTTTTTGTGAGTTTACTTTAAGGCACTTTTATTTTGATTGATGTGTTCAAATGTACTTTGTTACAGACGATGGCTGTTTTCAAGTTTACTTGTAGGATAACTAATAACTCACTTCTTATGTAGATGCCCCGTTTAGGAGTGTGAAGAGTTTACCTTAAGCACTGGTTAAAAACATGTACAATATAGTTCTCCAGTATTGATATCTTTGATAGATTCACATGCAAGAATCTTTGCCGTCGCCGAGGTGGAAGTCCCACAGTAATTATAATAAATAGTATAGAGTAAAGCACTGCACAACAAAGCTTAAACAAGTGACATTGTTAACCAAATTACATTGTTTTCATAAGAACCAAACTCCAGCCAATCAGGAAGCACTCTTCCCCCTCACAGGCCACCATACCTCAAATTTCTGAGCACTAGTGAAAAGATAATAAAGATGAGGTATTAAATATGATCAGTTATCAGGGAGGAGGATGGTTTGAATGTGAATCTATGAAATATATCAATACTGGAAAACTACAGTGTACAAGTAAGTAACTTGCTTTTTCTCCAGGACTGAATCTTTCATGGATTCACATACTTGAATCCGAATAGTAATAAACTTGATAAAATAGTCTATAAGCGGAGGTAGGAAGCAGACATGGTAGGGAAGGATTCTCATTTCTATAAAAAAGAAACCTCACCTCACTGAAACAAATGGCGAAGAATTGCCTGACACACTGCTGTATCATCTTTTGTTGTGGCATCAAGGCAGCAATGTTTAGTAAACGTGTGCCTGTTACTCCATGTAGCAGCCCTGCAAATGTTGGGTAGGGATACCACGGCAAACAGGGCAATAGACATGGCTGCACTCTTTATGGAGTGTGCTCAAACTTTTCCACTCAAAGGATGCCGAGAATTTTTATGACAGAAAACAATAGCCGCTGATATCCAATGGGCTATACTATTTCTTAACAGCGCATGCCCCTTTCTCTGGAGGTGCAAATGCTATAAAAAGTAGATCAGATGTTCTAAATGTTCTATATATAACCTTAGACATCTTCTGAAATCTAAGGTATGAAGTGGTCTTATTGCTGCGCTGGTTGAGTTTTTGAAGAAGGTTTTAAGAATTATCAGTTCGTTGAGGTGAAATTCCAAAGGGACCTAAGGAATGAAATGCAGATTAGTTCTCAAAAAGGACCTTGTAGTCCTAGAATTGCATGTAAGGCTCTTTCACTGATTCTTCTAACTGAAGTGAGCCCAACAGAAGGGCTATTTTCCAGGAAAGATGTTATAGTTCCACCCAGACGCTTCTCATTAGTTGTGGTAAAATTTTATTTAATTGTCAAGTAATGAGTGGTTTTCTAATCAGAAGGAAAGCTCTGAAAAGCCCTTTCATAAATTGCTTAATTAGTCTATTATACCAGAGTGTATGGTTTATAGATCTACAGAATTGTGAAATAACCGCCAGGTGGACCTTCACTGAATTGTGGGACAGGCTTGAACACGCCAGCTGCAATAAGTATTGTAACACCTGCTGTGGTAGAGATGAAAACAGATGAATGCTGTTATGAGAACACCATATGCAGAAACAGGATCATTTTGCTTTATATGCTAAATTTTTCATCTCCGCTATGGCCAGGATGCTTTTGCATTCCTCAGAAATATTTAAGAGATGGAATTTATTGTAGGCAGGATCCGGGATGATAAACTGAGAGACTCCGGTGTCGTGGGAATTTCTTGGCCCTTGTTCAGAGATAGGGCTTTTGGTACTGGCCTGATTGGGATTTTCCGCTGTTCTGAAAGAAGAAGTAGCTCTGTGTACCAGAATTGTCTTGGCCACGCTAGAGCTATCAGGATGATCCAACACGGCTCCCTTTTCATTTTGTTTAGGAGTCTGGGTATTAGCGTAATAGGGGGGAATACATATGAAAGGCATTCCCCCCAAATCCCCTCTGCAAGTATCTGCTGGAATAGAATCAGCATTTGCCATTTAGGGTAGTAGCAAATATAGATTTGGACTTTCCCAACTTTGAAGGCTCTTTGACAGTTGGTGAGTATCTACTTCCCACAGGTGACATTCTCTTGACTTTCTGCTGAAGACATACGCCCAATCGTTCTCTCTGTTCCTGGAACATGTTTCACTTTTAGGGTAAGTTGGTGTTCCTGAATCCATTTGCAGATCTTTTAGGTTCTGTGGACAACAGATTTCTTTTTTTAATTCTTTTTTATTGCAAGTAAAGCAAATATAAGAACAATGACATTAAACATTACACATATGCATACAGTAACCATCCCTCATCCGTCCCCAGGAACCCATGGTCTCCCCTACCACCTCCCATCAATTCATGGGGCAACAGCAAAATCTGGGCGCCCCTGACATAAAAAATCATGACTGGTACCTACGACTGGAGCACATATATCACACTGATATTCATTCCATTTTCCCCAGATTTAGGTCCATTTATTCAGACAGCCCCTACTTTCATAGACCACTCTCTGCGCCAGCATGCACCAATCCATGTATCTTTTCCTTACAATTGTTCAGGCATGGTGCTAACGCCGCTCTCCACATTCACTCTATATTGCGTTTGGCCACCATCAACCCCAGTGGCATCCAGAGGTGGTCCATACGTGTAAGGTCAGTTGCATCCCAAACATTTAGGAGGCAACACTTTGCGGATACCCCCATATCGCTCCCAAAGATATTTAAAAAGGGAACCACTGATTCCCAATACTGCAGAAGTATTGGGCAGCTCCAGATCATGTGAAAAAACGTCCCCTCCCGGCCACATTTCTTACGACACATTGAGGTCTCTGCCCTGCCCATCTTCACCTAGTAGTGCATGCATAGTAGCATCTATGTAGGATTTTCAGTTGCACCAGGCGGAACCGTGGTCTTATGGCCACCCACCTAGGGGACGCCGATGCATCGGGTCACTCATCGTCCTCAAGATCACACTCCTAGTGCTCCCGCAAACGAGTCAAAATATCAGGGGAGTTAGTTATCAATTTACGATAAGTGAGGGAGATCGCTTTCCTGGGCATGTGCTTGTCTAATAATCTATCTTCAGGGAACTCCTCGCCCCCCCCCGACAGTGCCTTCTGCAAGGTGTGGCATATTTGTAGATACTGGTAGGTTTCAGTGGGCGCCAGTTGGTACTCGCTTTGCAAGTCTGCGAATGAAATCATTCCCTCATGTGTCCACAGGTCCCTCTCCATGGACAGGCCAATTAGATCCCACTTGTTGAAGCCCTTTTGCATGGCAAGGTTACCTAGCTGTGCAGTGTCCCACAGGGGAGTAGCCTGTGTAATCTTGCCTTGCCAACCCAGAGCATTCAGTTCAGTATGCCAGAGGGTAAGTGTGACTGCGGTAGGACTAGGGAAGGAGCTGGTGAGAGACCCCCCGTAGATGGTTCTGAGGTATCCCCCTAGTTGCATAGCTCTCCTATCCATTCGATAAGCTGGTTTGTCTTCTGGAAGATGGGCTCAATGGTTAATGTGACAAGCTGCGCCACCCAATAATACATTTGTACATCGGGAGAGCAATCCTGCCATCATACCTGCTCCTTGTCAACTTCTTATGGGCTGTTCATGGGGGACCCCCCCATCCCAGAGTAGCATGCTGGTCTCACTTTCGATCGCTTGGAAAAAAGATATCGGGATGGGTAGGGTGTATTTTGAAGTGCTTATAAAAAACAAGGAATAGCTATCATTTTAAACAAGGTGGCTTTCCCTAGAAGTGACAGATGCAGGGTCCTCCAACGTTGAACATCTCTCTGCAGGCATGCGAGAGGTGGCTCAAGGTTATGGGTGTGCAAGGTGTGGGATTCCTGGTAATGTAGATCCCCAAATAGCGGAACCCTTCTGTAACAACACGAGCCGCACAGTCGCTGGGCAAGCGCAGTGCATTTCCATGCAGGAAATAGATCAAAGACTTATTCTAATTAATGGAATAGCTGGAATATCGACGGAACAAAGTGAATATGTGCATTATTCTGTCAAGGGTAAAAGTCGGGTCAGCGACATAGAGCAGGATGTTGTCTGCATAAAGGGAGATCCTGTCTTCCCAGTCTGCAGTCCATCTCACTCTTCTGATCAGGGGGTCGCCTCTAACCCAGGCAGCCAACAACTCCAAAACTAGAGCAAAAATTAAGGGGGAGAGAGGACAACCCTGCCTTGTGCCTCGCTGGAGCTGCAACACTGGGGGTGTGCCTCCATTCACCGTCACTTGGGTCAGGGTGTAAGAGCTGTATCCATGAAATGAAAGGGGGGCCGAATCCTAGTTTAGCCAGAACTTCAAACATGAAAGGCCACTCAATTGTTTCAAAGGCTATTCGTGCATCGAGGGAAAGCACAAGAGCATCCTCCAGGATCCCAGCTGCGCGGCCCAGGACACTGTGTAGTCGCTGCAAGTTAAGTGAGGTACCCGGCATGAAGCCAAATTGGTCCGGATGAACCAGCATCCGAACCACCTGTATTAGTCGTGTGGCCAAGAGTTTTGCTAAAATTTTCACCTCTGAACTGAACAGCAAAATGGGGCGGTAAGAGTCACAATCTTATGGCAGTTTGCCCTCTTTGGGAATGACAACTACAGTAGCCAACCTCTGATCCTTTGGCAAGTCGCCAGACTTGTGGCACTCAAGGAACATTTGGAGTAGGTGGGGAGCGACCTTTGAAGCAGTAAGCTTGTAAATCTCTATAGTTGGGCCATTTGGGCGACTGTCTTGCCGGGGTTTAAGTCCCGGATAGCTTGTGTCACTTCGCTTTCCGTAAATTCCTGCTCCAGGAGTGCCCTATCTGCCTGAGGAAGACTTGGTAGCTGGATATCCGATAGTAGCTCACGAGACTCCTCAGCCGTGGTTGTGAGTGCCTGCGAGTATAGATGAGCGTAATAGGCTCCAAAGGCATTGGCCTCACCCTGCCTATCTTTAATACGTTCGCTCTAATCATTCAGTATCTTGGGCACCCACCGGCTTGCTTTTTCCCTTCTGTCAGGCCAGGAACTTCCCAGTCCTGTTGCCCACCTCATAGAGGCGGTGCTGGGTTGTGCGGTAGCTGGCCCTCGCAGCTTCCGTTGAAGCATCTCTGTATTCCTTTTGTTTCAGGGATAAGGTATGTTGCATGTCCCCGAGCTCAAGTTCAGGGAGCTAGGCTTCTAATTTCTGGATTTCCCCTTCAAGCATTTCTAAACCGGCCCTCTTTTCCTTATTGTGCCCCACTATGAGAGACAGGCCGTGGCCCCTGATAACCCTCTTGTATGCCTCCCACAGGGTCTACAATGAGGTCACAGAACCCTTAATTTCAGCAAAGTATTTCTCCGTTGCCTCATTGAGGCCCTCACGGATGCGGAGCACCTTAAAATACCAGGGTCTAAGTACAATTCGCAGGCTATTGCTTCGGACCATAGATTGCCCAGATCAGGGAATGATCAGAGATTCCCCTGATGAGATGACAAACCTCCCGAAAATGAGGAATCTGGTGAGTTAATGTGAGTATGTAGTCGATACGCGAGAGGGTACCATAGGCTCGCAAATGGAATGTGTATTGTTGTGCTGCGGGGTTAAATGCTCACCATGTGTCGACAAGGTTTAGTGCTGCCATAAAGTCAGCCAAGGGCCGACGAGAGGACCCGAGGCCAACTGTCATTGGTGTTGCAAAGGGCTGTATTGAAATCACCTCCCAGTAACAAGCAGCCCTCAGGCAGCTGACGGTGGAGTGCGCTAAGGTCAGAGGATGCTGCATCATGAAGACGTGGGGGTATGCAGAGTGAGATAATGTTGTGCGTATTGGCATCCCACTGTCCAAAGAGCGCCACATATCTCCTGTGTGCATCAGACCAGGTGTTCTGTATGATAAACGGCAGTGACTTGCGCATGAGGATACCAACCCCTCTGGAGCCTGTTGTATAACCCGATTGGGCAACCATTTTGTACCCCCATCTGTCCAGTGCATGATAGGTGTTACTCTGAGGGTGTGTCTCTTGAAGGAGAACCACATCAGGAGATTGCCTCTTAAGGTATTGTAGCACTACTCATTTAATTTTATCACCTAACCCGTTAACGTTCCAGGAAGAGTTTGAAGCTAGGAATCGCTAATGTGTCAGTCATGGATATTCGGTGTCAAAGGGACGACAATGGGGCCGGAGTCCAAGCCGACCCCTGGGACTGTGGGCGGAACAGTAAAATAGTAGAGGTAAGGGTGAGTCTACCTTGGAGGCCATAGAAGTTTATGTACGTGAGGTAGAGCGGGATCCCCTCCAATATTAGGGCCGACCAAAGAACTAGACAAGAGTGTGCACTGCATGTGCGTCGCTGGCGTCAGTGATAGGATGCCACAAATAAACCGATGAAACAAAAAAAACAACAAACAAACCAACTAAAAACCCTTTCCCAGAGCTCCCTCCCTGCATGACGAACTTAGAACTGCCTGCCGGCCCAACTCTGCAGAGCGCCTGTTACCCCAAAACATATTACAAACTGTAGGAGGTTGTGATCTCCACCAAGCAGTCACCCAACCGCCCCTCCATACATAACAAGGAGAAATTGTTACCACAGTGTTTGCCATCATATAGAGTACTATCGCCCCCACGCGCAGGGCGTAGGCGCAGTCCAAAGAAGCCAGAGGTGAGTGTTCAGGTGACCTTGATAGCGGTGTTGTACTGTACCAATGTCTAATTAACAGGCTACGGAGTGCCTCAGTGACCCAGATCCAACCTTACACTCATGGGGTGCCCAGCAAGGCGTCTGTAACTATAGTGGACCATGCCATTGTGACTGATCTCCCGATTCCCGCAAACTGTCCGGGGTGCTAGATTTATGTCACCGTCCAGATTGTGAGGGAGTCTTAGCGCCTCCAACCGCTCTCCAGCCAGCCATCCAACCAGTCCCATACATCGTCAGGAGCATTGAAGTACCAGGTTTTTCCGTCTGCCACCACTCGCAACTTGGTCCGGAAAATCATTGAGTATTTTATTACACATTCTCCTAGGGCTTTTTTGACTCCAAGAAAACTACGTCGTAGCCTTTGAACATGTGGTGTGAAGTCCGAAAAGATGGTGATGGTGACATTGTCATACTTGACTGGTGGTGCACTACAGGCGGACTGCAGTATGACATTGGTGTGACGGTAATTAAAGATGCGTGCTATTATGGGACACGGTGGTGCACTCGGCTTTGGTGGAATGCCAGCAACTCGATGGTCATGCTCGACAGAAAAATAGTTTGAGTAGCCACGGGGCTGTAGCTGTTTGAGTATGAGGTCCTCTACAAACAGGTCGACCGCAGGTCCCTCTGACATTTCAGGAATTCCTATTATACGAATATTGATTGTTCCTTCTGGAACATTCCTCGAAATCTTCCAGTCTGCCCTCTAGAAAAGTAGTAGTTGCTCGCAATTCCTTAACTTGACCTTTCAAAATCTTAGTTTCTGTCATAAGGGTGGCTATTGAATCTTCCGCCTCCTTAAACCCCATAGTACGGAGATCAGCTCTCATCAACGTAACATCAGTTGAGATGGAGTCTATTTTGCTCTCAAGAATGCTATGAACCCCCTGAATCGCCGCCATTATGTCAACGAAGGTGGGTGTATTTTCCCCTAAGGGGGCAGGCACAGTTGGGGCTCAAGACTCGCTAGCCATAGGTGCTGTGGTGGAATCCTTGGGAAAAAGATGGGCCACTATGTTGAGAGGGGGTGATTCATTTAAGGCTGCTTGGGCATACTGATCTTTGATTGTGTTTAAGACCATTAGTTATGAAGATTGTGGTAACAGCATGCGTTGTTGGATTTATAATTACAGAGAATCTGGGTGTGTGCAATTGAGGAAATGTGCAATGAAGCATTGGAGTTGGTGTGAGTTGGGTTCTTTAGAAGCATGTGTGTTGAGTGACATCTAACTGGGGTTTGAGGGTAGTGCTTGTTGGAGAGAGATGAAGAGTGTGGTTTGTGGACGTTGCATCATCATGCATGTGAAGCAGTATGTTTTAAAGAGTAGATAATACATATGTGTTCTAGTGGGTATTTATTGGCTCTAAAGAAGTATAAGATGTGTAATCACATCTCTCATATGAATCACTCCTATGGCTGGCCAAGTACTTTTTCAGAGATATGTGGTGTTGTCCTGCTATAGCTGGGCTGGACTGGGAGGCTATCTGACAGAGGAAGTCTGTATCATGGGGAGGTGGTGGCTACTAGGAGGGCTGTGCGTTTAATCCTTGAAGCATTTCAGTGTGGGTCAGTTTAGGAGTAGGATTGTTCCAGGTTATGATTCAGCCTACCTTGGTTTAGGCTATCATTATACTTTTTGATTTCATTCCCTGAAGTGGAGTGTAGGAATGGTAAGCTAGTGGTGTCGTAGGCAGAATGGATGATAGGTATAGTATCCTTGTTAACATCTCTAGACATAGTGGAAGCATGTATGGCCTTCAGGGTATCAAATAATGTATTCCAGAAGTGGGGGTGATATTTGAGAACTGGATCATGACATTGTCATTTCCATACAGGGTGATGTGTAAAACACATTTTGTTTATGGTGACCTGAGGTAATTGGTTTTCACCTATACAAGATTTTTGTCATCTTGAGTTCTTTTGAAAAGCATAGGGTAGCAGTTAAGAGGGGGTGTGTCTTACTAAAAAGAGATTAGGCCATTTTAATGGAGCCCAATCTGAAACTACACCAGTTGTCACTGATTAAGGTTCCTTGGTAGGTTGAGAGGTCTCAGTATTTGTGGGTTCTTTGAGTAGAGTTGAGGATAGTGTGGGAAAGTCCAGAAGGGGAATATGATCTCTTTATTTTAGATTTGGTGGCCATAATAAGATCACAAGCAAAGATTTATTTATTTATTTCATTTATTTGTGATTTTTATGTAGTGCAAACTTGACCCGAAGGTATCAGAGCGCTTTACAGGGAAAGCACAACAATAATAACGTAATGTACAAAGCGGGTGCATAGAGATAAATATAGTAATGGTAAAAATAAGCACAACACTAGTAACATGAGGTACAAAAAGGGTACATGAAAATATATATAGTAACAGTAAAAATACAAATGATGTACAACGTTATATGGAGCAAAATAGCAGCATGTGCTGGTATTACAATAAAAATTACACAGCAACAATTGTATGAAAGAAGAGTCCGAAAGACAGTAGGATACAAGAGAGCATAAGGTCTGAGGTAGATAAGAAAGGGAGTTGCAAGGGAGGGGAGAGTAGAAGCATAGGTTAGCCCAAAGTGGTGAATGCACAGGGCATCTTAGCACTAGAGTTCAGGCAACTTGGTGTTGTATGAGGTAGGCAATGAAATCAGCAACACGGGGTACAGAGAGAGAAAATAGAAGCATATAGTACACCAGGGCTAGTGGGATATAAAGACATAATAGCAGCAGTACCCGAGTAACATGAAAGGGTAAGTAGCCATACAAATTGACAGTAAAACAACGAGGAGTACTATCAGCATTGTATAAAAAGAGTACTGAGGTAGTTGAGGATGCAGGGTGAGGAGGCAAGAGGCACAGTTATACCCGAGGTAGCAATGCGTAGAATATCAAGGGGGGTGAAATGAAACATAGGTCAAGGACTCGGACAGTTTACAGTGACAGAAGGCAGCCGACAAAATAGAGACCAGGGTCAGACAAGCAGTGGGGGCATGGCTAAGTCTTCAGAAGAGAGGAATTTATTAGATAGGAATTTTTTTACTTCCTTCTTCAAGAGGGATGTGAATGGGTTACACCTAATCTCAGTGGGGAGAAAGTTCCAGATATTAGGGGCCATTTCAGAAAAGGAACGGTAGTAGGTTTTCTTTTTCTTGAATTTTTGTGGCTTCAGCAATAAGGATCTCGTACTTCAGGAGGATCTGTGCCCACCCGAAGGAGTCCGTTTCTGGGCCAGGTCAGAAGGGGTGTTGTGGTGCAACACTTTGAGTCATTCAGGCGATTTTGAGATGCATCCTGGCCTCAGTGGCAGCCAATTTGGTGCCCGTACGTCAGGGGTGATGTGGTCACTTTTTTTAGATCCCGTGATGAGCATGGCTGCAGAATTAAGAGTGGCCTTAAAAGGAGCAAGTGAGGTTTTCGGGAGGCCCACATAGGGTAGCGCTACCAAAGTCCAGTTTCGGAAGCACAAGTGCCTGAGTTGCAGTTATGAGGTCAGTCGCGGGGAGGAAGGCTTTTAGTTTCCTTAGGATATGCAACTAATGGTTGGCTCCTCTGGTGGTGGCGCTGATGTGTTTATACATGGAGAGGTCTTTGTCTAGGGCAGGGGTCTTCAAACTGGGGGGCAGGCCCCACTAGGGGGGCCTTAAATGATCCTGGGGGAAGCACCAGGCTCTGGTCAAAAGAAGCATTATGCTGATAACCGTGTTTTCTTTTAAGCAGAAAATAAATGAGCAGCATAAAACCGTAGCAGCAGTAAACTGCTCTGTAATGGGCCATCACTAACATTTTTGTCAATGATATCCTAGTTGGGAGTATGTTTGAAAAGGGAAGGGACTCCAAATACTCTTCAAAACCTCCACCCCCACCTCCCAATAATCACAATGTGGATGGCTTTACACATTAGTAAGGCCTGCCTGATCAAAACAATATGTATGACATCATGAATTTGATGGCATTTTTAAAACAGTAACAGAACTTAACTGCAATGTTTAAATAAGTATAGGCATACTTAAACATTGCCAATATAATAGAATAATTGTGAAACATCTTGAGGGGGGGCCCGATAGTTATTATTTTATTCCCAGGGGTGGGGCATGAAAAGGTTTGAAGATCACTGGTCTAGTGTGCTACCTAGGGAGTTGGCGGAGTCAACGATGTGTGGGGGCAGTTTAAGGCAGAGAGAAGGGGCAGCCATTTATTGTTGTTAGAGGTGGAAGTGGGTGGAGCGATCAGGAGGAATTCAGTTTTGAGGGCATTGAGTTTGAGGTGATTGGGGGTCAGCCATTTTTTTGTTAATGTTAGGGTGTTGAGGGTGTGGATGTCCTCAAAGGAGGTTATTCTCATGTAGAGTTGGGTGTTGTCGGCATACACATGGTAGGAGATGCCTGAGCACTTGAGGAGATCAGTCAGGGGCTCCATGTAGAGGTTGAACAATGTCGAGAGACCCCTGGGGGACGCCCAGAGATATTGGGGCCTGCTCAGATAAGGTGTGAAGAATTAGGAAGCGCTGCGGCCTGTTGTGTAGAAAGGAGGAGAACCAGTTTAGCACAGTGCCTGAGAGCCCCATCCGCTGTTCCAGAGTGTCGAGCAGGGCAGCATGGTTGATGGTGTCAAAGGCTGCTGACAGATCCAAAAGGATCAAGGAGGCAAGATTCATTCCGGTTGAGCAAGCGTAGGGCATCGTCGGTAATATGGACCCTGGCAGTTTTAGTGCTGAGGCCCGATCGAAAGCCAGATTGGAACTGGTCGAGGAGTCAATGTGATTGAGGAGCTGTAAGTGCACACATTTTTCAAGGAGTTTGGCCAGAGTGGGGATATTGGAGATGGGGCGGTAGTTGTTCAGATTGGAGTTAGGTTTTTTTAGGATGGGGGTAACCTGTCCAATTTTGAGGCAGTCGGGTAGGTAGCCCTGGGCAAGAGAGGCACTGAATATCTTAGTCCACAGTGGGAGTAGGAGGTGAACGGACTAATTTAGGAGTTTAGAGGGGAGGGAATTATTGAAGTGAGGGGAGAGGATGTAGCGTTACGGCTAGAGCGGTCGATCTCGAAGCTGGGGAACCGGGTTCGAGTCTCGGCAACGACGCTCAACATCCTGTGATTCTGGGCAAATCACTTAATCTCCCCGTGCCTAACAAAAATGTATGTGTCCATCTGTAACGAAACTGGTGCTCATGTAAAGCGCTCTGATACCCGATGTCTCTGGTCTAGTTCGCGCTATATAAAACTCTAAAAAAAAAAAATGAAAAAAAAAATGTGGTTAGAATATTTCAAGGAGGTCATAAGGTTCAGAGTGCCAGTCTCATCAAAAGTTATGAAGCTAGATCAGGAGGCACCATTTTTGGGAGAGAAGAGGTGGGTATACTGGTGAGCATTCTGTACCTTAGCGGTTGGGGCAGTAGAAGACTGAGTGCGGTCTGGATGTCGTTGGTGATTAACAACGTTTTCTCTGGGGGAAAAAGGAGACAAATGTTTCATACTTAGGAGGTGCTTTGTTGTTTGAAGAAGCAGGATCGCTTTTGCAGGTGGCTTGATTTTTAATGATTTCGAACAGTTTCTTAGCTCTATTTGTAGCAGTGTCAAGTCGTTTGAAAAAACGCTGCTTTTGAGTTCTAATGTGTCTATTGTAGGCATTGTGTCTTTGACGAAGGAGTATGAGGTGTGTCTCCATGCTCTTTCAGCAAGCTAAGGAGCCGCCGTTCTTTGTTAAGATCACACTTGAACCAGCGGTTGTATTGTTTTGATAGGATTCCTTTTAGTTGCTAAAGTATCCATGATGATAGAGTAGAACTACTGATCAGTGAGGTCTTGGCCTTCTGTCAAGGTGGGAGCAGGGTTTCACTGCACGCAGTAGATATAGAGAGTGAGTTAATGTTACGGGTGTCACGGGTCCAGTGTTTGGCTTTCTTAGGATCGCCCTTAGACATGACTGCTTTTATATTCAGGGAGAAGGTCACGCAGTGGTGGTCTGTCCAGTCTCAAGGAAGAATAAAGTCAACATGTAGGGAGTTTTTGATAGCTATGATTAGGTCAAGGGAAGCTCCTTTCTCATGTGTTGGACTGTTGCACTCTTGGATGAGGTTGAGGTCTTGGAGGAAGTATTTGAAGCAATTCACGAGTGGGTCATTGATGTTGTTCCAATGGATGTTGAAGTCGCCAAGGAAGACCTGACTGGTGTGATTGTCATTGTTGGAGGCGATAACCTCCATGATTTGTTCAATGAAAGAGCGATTACCCCCAGGGGGTGATAGAACGTATGGACGGAGCATTTGGAACTGCTGGTAGTGAGGATGTCGATCTTAAGATATTCACAAGAGGGCAGACAATAGGTGGGAGACTGTTCCACAGAAAGAGTGTCTCTGGCAAGGCCACCTCCAGTGTGCCTACGGCGAGGATTGAGAAGCAGATTCATTATGGAACAGCTACAGCATTCACCCATAGGATATCACTTAGAGCAGAGAGAAAATGTGATAGTAAAATGCCACATTTAGTATAAAAATTGCACATTAGGGTGACCCTGTGTTGGGTTGAGAGCAGTGAGGTGCAAAATCATCCATGGTGCAACATCAGCATACGGAGGAAGAACCCCTTGGAGCACAAATCACTCATAAGTGCAAAATCATCCTGGGTGCAGTGGAAGCAGGATAGAGGTTTCCCATTTAGGAGCAAAATCACATTTAGGTGTAAAATCATTGTGATTGTGGAAACACGTTCAGGAGCCCAAATAATATTTAAGAGGATAACGAGTAAAATCACTTGTAGTTGCCAATCACACCTCGTGCCACATCAGGAGGAATGTGGAAATACCTTTAGGTGCAAAATGAAAATAAGAATCAAAAACCACATTTAGAGGCAGGAACAGTAAGGTGCAAAATCACCTTTGCTACAACACCTGTAAGAGTGTGGTGTCACATTTATGTACAAAATAATTTGATGCAGTAAATATGATAGTAAGAGAGCACCATAACTGTAGAAGTTGTGAATATATTTGATTGACAGAATGCTGAAGTGCACAATCACCTTTGGTGCAGCAGCAACATGTAAGCAGAAAACTTTTGGGAGCACTAATTGTATTTGTTGGACTTGGCCCCCAAACATTTTTGCTTCACCCCTCCTGTTTTCTGAATTTCGTTTTTGTTGGCATTAAGACTCTGTGCACTTACACTTCTAACCAGTGCTAAAGTGCTTGTGCTTTTGTCTTGTGGCTCATGGCCTCCTGGATGGTCTGGCCATGTTCCGCAGGCCTGGATGCCATGATGACTATTGCGCACGTTATTATTGGATGTTGTTCTTTCGCCCTCTGTTATTGCCAAGTGATTCTACAACAGTCTGCATATTCTGTTACTCACCTTTTCTCCTGTTCCCTTTTGGGCTCAGTCTGAACAACAGTTACAAGGTCGAATAACAACTCCCTGGTTTATGCTGATTTGGCCCGTCCCTCGCACCTAGACATAACACTTGTACAGCTGCCATTGAGAAATTAGTGTGCTTTTAATAATGCGCTTGCTTGCTCTAAGATAGCACTTGGAGACGACCTTTCCAGTGAGAAGAGCTGTGATTGTTTGCTGATGTAGTTTTGCGTCAAGAGACTGAGGTATGGGGTTCGCTAGTCAAAGCCCAAAGGTCTTCTATTATTATAATAAACTGGCTTCCAGCACGGGGAGGGTGCTAATGTTAGTTAGACATATCTCCACTGCTTTATGAGATGCTTTCCCCGTTTGTATTCTATGGAGTAGTAACTATGCTGATTATATTGTTCTTATGTATTATGCTACTAGTACTGACACGTGTACTGTACCTTAGAGCACGTAAGTTGAAATAAACATTTTAACCTATACAGTGTCTCTTCATACGCATGTTGTGGACAGGTACGAATGTGACGAAAAGAGTGTTCTTGCCTCTACGAGTCCTGAGAGAGAGATACCGTGTTCTGGGTTGTCTAAGCATTGGTACATTGGTGCTAATGGGACGCTAAGGCTAGTTGGGTTGGGGTTTTGGGTGCTAAGGTTTATGGTTGGCTCACCACTATATTCCGAGGTCCTATTATCCTGTGCATAGCTCTGTATGTGCAGAAACCTTATGACATGGCGCAACCAACAAGTGGGGCAGCCTATTTGCGAGACGCTTGAGTAGTACTTGTGCTTGTCCACACAACCCTCACGTACGCTTCCGGAAGCGTGTGTGATGGTGATACCTCCTATATTACAGTTATTGTAGGTTCTTTCAAGCTTGAAGTTATTAGAAAAGGTTTTTCTTGATTAAAACCCTACTTGTGCTGCCTCCTGTTAGTTTGTCGAAGTATTTTAGCCGTAAATGGCTGTTCAAATTGCGGCGCATAGCCGCGGAGCACTCCGGACACACTTACGGGCGTATGGAGTGCCAGATGCTGGAGTCGAACTGATCTTTGTGGTACAAGCCGATCCGGCTTACCACTTTGAGGTGTTCTACTCATGGGTAACTTTTCCTGCAGCGGATGGTGTAGGAGAGTAGGATCTGCTTCACAGGGGTACCCCCACTTTTTGCTGATACTTCACTGGTTTTCGACATTAGTCTGGCTGGGGCCCTGCTATTCAGAACCCCAGCCTAGCTGTTTCCTCTTTAAAAGGGTCTCCATGTGCCTTAGGCACATCTCTGATTGGGATCTGGAGTGCCCTTGTAAGTCCCTAGTATATGGTATACTATGTACCAAGGGCATAGGTACCTCAGAGGCCTGCCAGGGGCTGCAGCATATATTATGCCACCCCTGGTAGGCCATCCAAACTGACACCACAGGTCTGCTACAGCAGCCTGGGTAAGGTGGTGCATGCACCCCTTGCTGTGGTATAGGTTACCTATATCACTAAATGCATACACACATATAAACCTATAAGTCACTCCTAAGGCAGGCCTTATCAATCCTAAAGGCAGAGTGCATGGTTCCTATGTGAGAGGGTGCCCCTGCATGAGCAGGGCCCCTCTGCAGCGTTCGGAGACCATCTCTGATGCTGTTTGTAGTGCAGCCTGACCATATACTCTTAAACGCATTATATCCTCGCGGTAAAATGCTAACTATGGAATGGCTGCACCGAAACATGTCGTGTTTGGTGTCAAACATCTTGGAATACTACCCCCCGCCAATTCTGGCGGCGGGGGTAGCATTCCACCCTTCTAGAGGGAAAGGCATGTTAACTCTGACGAGTCCGGTAACTTCTTTCCAGAGCCCTGGCATCACAAAATGGATGCTGCTGCCACAGACACGAGTCTGGCCTCCTGCTGCTGGACGAAACTCCGGCAGGGGAGGCCTGGACAATAGGTTTCTGTCCCAGGGAGGTGTGACCACCTCCCCAGACAGGACAATGTGTATTGGGGCTGGGCGGGAGCACTTTCGGGTGCTTTGAAGTCCTGCACTGGGGGCACATTTGGTGTCCCTGTGCATACCCCAGTTCAAACCGGATCAGGGGCTTGCAGCCCCTGCTTTGGCGCGAACTGGACAAAGGGAAAGGGGTGTAGCCACCCCTCTGCCCTGACCCACCCATAGGTGGGGCCACAGAGTAGTCCATCCCCTATTTTTAGAATAAAGGTAGGAACCCAGTCCTTAGGACTTTAGATTATACCTGGACGAAACTCTGACACGGAATCCTGGACCTTCGACGCTCTACGACAAGATTAGAGGACTGAAGAATCTCCCTTGGGGTCAAGGAGTGACTCCCCTGCTTGGCAGGCACCAAAGAAGCATCTGTCCGGTTCGCATCACTGAAGCTCCCGTCGGACGCCGAAGTCATCGCATCACCAGAGGTGGATTCTCAGACTTCCCCGAGGCTACCCTGAGTCCCCAGCAAAGCTGAGGCCCGTGGCTATCGTGGGTGACTTGAGACCGTGACCCCTGGACACCGAGCACATTTGCAAGTGCACCATCTTCTGGGTCTCCCAAGAAGTCGTGCTTTGGGCTCCGAGTAGCCCTAGCCTCCAGCACCACCTGCACCGAAGATCACTGGCCCCCACTCCACGAGTGTCCTGTAAGCCAGCTCCACGTGCGGCGTCACGAGGCTCCTTCGCGGTCGCTAGCCCGTTGGCTAGTAGCCCTTACCGAAGGCCAATCTTTTCTTTACTTGGCAGTCTGGTTGCTCCAGGCCTGCCCTCACTTACCCTTGCTGGGTGAGTTCCCCAGACCTTGCTGGTCTGCACCATCGACGATCTTCAGCTACATCGAGACTTGCCGTTGCCAAGGCTTGTTGGGTCCAATCTGGTCGCCGACACCGCAGCACTCGACAGACATCGTGTACCAGCCCGAATCCTGCTCCTGGTCGCCGACAACGCCTCCTGGACCTCGTGGCTGCAGAAACGAGACGACCGTCAACGCACCTGAAGCACTCGACAGCGGTGGGCATCTGTCCATCGCCTCCCTGGTCACTGGCTAGTGACCCAGACTCTGTCCCCTCTGCTTTCAGGTTCTTCAGAACTCCGATCCACTCTTGGATCCACCCGGACACTTTTCTCCTGGTCGCCAGCAGCACTTTGCAGCAGATCGCCATAAGAAACGACGACGAAACCCGACCCCGAAAGGCACCTATGCACCCGGCTTCCCTGGGTGAGGTAACACGAGTACTCCGGTGCTCCCGTGGGTAGAGACTCTTCAAAGTCCTAGATCTCAAAGGGTTTTGTCCTAGTCCTTTTTAAAGTGTCCCTTTCCTCTATTTTCCCGATCCCGACTTTCTCCATAGAAGTAAACGGCGTATCGCGGTTGTGTATTTACACTGCACGCGTCTCCCGTGGGTCCCCTGTGTCACTACCTTGGGTGGTTCCTTGTGGTCCAAGCACTTCTAGAGGCTCTAGGCCTAGTGTCTAGTTCAGTCGTGGTTCGCATACCACTTTATTGGTATATGGTTTGGTACGCCCCTAGGGCCCAAACGTGTATTTGTGCTATTACTGTGATTTAAGATCTTATAACCTATGTATTTCGAACTCTAGCCTCATAAAGAGACTAGAGGGGTGTGTTTAGTAATAAATACATATATTTTGAATATATACCTGGTGTGGTGCTCTTTCATTTGATCACTCAAGAGATTATAGACTGGTAAAACAAGCTGCTTTACATTCCTTCAAGACTTAGCCTGAAGGCTGCTCTCCATAGCTACCACTAGGATAGCTTTCAATAAGGTTGTCTTTAACCTACCTACCATAAGAGTCGATTTGGACTGGTGCAAGGTGCCCACTATAATTAGTGGACAGCATATGCCAGGCCAACTTCTCACATTGGTGTGCAGCGTGTGGGATTCCAGCTTGCTATTGT
Organism: Calotriton arnoldi; assembly: GCA_963921515.1. Taxonomy (NCBI): domain Eukaryota; kingdom Metazoa; phylum Chordata; class Amphibia; order Caudata; family Salamandridae; genus Calotriton; species Calotriton arnoldi. The sequence continues at coordinate 1,608,226 of CAWUFW010001640.1, read as the reverse complement.
TTTACCAGATAATCTCAATTGAATTGATCAACTGAAAACCACTAAAGGTACCTAAGGTACATATAATTTAAGCTTAGAATATCAGTAAGTTCTACTGAACTTAGAGTTGTGTGTTAAGGGATAGCACAACCCTTTCTACAACTCAAGAGAGTTTAGTAGGCCACACTAGAGTAGGTAGTGCATACACCACACCACACTAGTAATGTCTTTAAAAGCAGGATCTAGAGATGCCCTGCAGGAAGCCATTGAGCTTCCCCTCCAAGTATGACACACTCCCATTCTTGGAACTGAGAGCTTTGTGTAACGTGAGGAAATTAAGGACAGGCCAAAGTCCCACCACCCAACACCTCCAGGAGATGTTGGTGGCTTATGATCTTAGTAAGTCCTCAGAGACTGAAGGGGTAGGAGCAGAGGGTGGGCCAGCAGATGAGGAAGGGGCCAGGGGTACTACTACCCCCAGCCCCCTCTGAAACTGACCAGGAGGGTGACAATGACCCTGACCTGGAAAACCCAATCCCTTCTGGGGAAGATGAAGATGAGGATCTAGAGAACCACACCTTTGTCCCCCCAGGAAGGATTATGAGTGTGCTCAGAAAGTCTAGGTCTCCTTCTCAGGAGTCTAACCACTCTGGCACCTCAATAGGGAGCTCTGTTTCTTCTCACAGGAGGGAATCCTCTCATGAGAGAAGAAAGAGACTGGTCCAGTATGAGGAAACTCAACTGGAGATCAGGAAGAAGCAATTGGCTTTAGATAGAGAATCCCTAGATCTCCTTAAAGAGAGAAGAAAGTTGGGACTAGAGTCCCATGGTGGCAGCCATATCCCTAGAGATAGGGAAAGGTCCTATGACCATAGGAACCTGAGCAAGATTGTCCCTCCCTACCAGAGTGGGGATGATATCCACAAATGGATAACTGCTTTAGAGAGGGCCTGTAAAGTACAGAAGGTCCCTCAGGAGCAGTGGGCAGCAATCTTGTGGCTCTCCTTTGCTGACAAAGGTAGAGACAAGCTCCTCACTGTTAGAGAGGAGGATGCTGACAATTACAAGGTCTTGAAGAGTGCTCTTATTGATGGGTTTGGCCTAACCACTGAACAGTACAGGTTGAAGTTCAGAGACACCCAAAAAGCACAGACTCAAGACTGGGTAGACTATGTGGATTGTTCTGCCAAGGCTCTGGAAGGCTGGTTGATGGGCAGTAAGGTGTGTGACTTCTCAGGATTGTATAATCTGATAATGAGGGAGCAGATTCTTAATAACTGTCAAAACCAGCTGTTGCATCAGTACCTGGTTGACTCTGATCTGACCTCTCCCCAAGAATTGGGAAAGAAGGCAGACAAATGGGTCAGAACCAGGGTGAAGCAGAAGGTACAGAACCAAGGTGGGGAAACCAAGAAGCAAGATGCTAAGAACTCTGACAAGGGTGGGGAGAAGGGTAAAGATCAAAAGTCTTCATCAGGCCCCCAAAAATCTTCTTCTGGTGGGGATTCCCAGTCTACCAAGGGTAAAGGCCAAAGAAAACCATGGTGCAAGGTCTGTAAGCAAAAGACCCACTGGACCAGTGATTGCACCAAGTCCAAAGACTCCAGTCCAGCATCCACCAATGCCCCTAAGGCACCTGTTCCCCTAGTACAGTTGGTGGAAGTGCTCCAGCAAAGGGTTTAGTAGGGTTCACCCTGGGAACTGAGTTGGGCTCTGACTTAGTCAGGGAGCTGACTCAGGCTGTGTTAGTCTGTGATGGAGGCATGGATGTGACCTCCACTGTGAGTCCCAGTAATCTGGGCAAGTACAGACAACAGCCTTTAATCAATGGACGAGAGGCTTTGGCATTTAGGGACACAGGGGCAAGTGTCACAATGGTGACACAAGACCTTGTGCTACCTGGGCAAGTTATACTTGGTGAAATGTACCAAGTGACCAATGCTAGCAATGTCAGAACAGACCATACTCTGGCAGTTGTTAACTTCTCCTGGGGAGGGGTAACTGGCCTTAAGAAGGTTGTGGTAAGTGCAAACCTACCAGTCGAATGCTTGCTTGGCAATGACTTAGAGACTTCTGCTTGGGCAGAAGTGGAGCTCAGGACCCATGCAGAAATGCTGGGGATCCCTGCAGATGTGTTTGCTGTGACCAGGTCACAAGCTAAACTGTCTAAAACTGAACAGGCCTTGGATTCTGGAAGAATGGACCAAGTGCCTTCCAAGAGGAGGAGTAGTAGGGTTAAGGCAGTGCCTTCCCCTTGGCTCAGGAGGAAGATCAGTCCCTTGAGGGGGATGATCTCAGCCCTGAAGAAGGAACTGTCCCAGAGGAACTTGAGCCTGACCAGGTTGAGTTCTTGGGGACAGGGGGACCTTCTAGGGCAGATCTGAGCCAGGAGCAGCAGAGCTGCCCCTCCCTTGAACCCCTCAGACAGCAAGCTGCTGCTGAGGCTGCTGGGAAAGCTAGTGGTCCCCATACAGTGTATTGGGATGATGGACTCCTGTACTCAGAGAGTAGAGACCCCAAGCCTGGTGCTACCAGGAGGTTGGTAATACCTTTGAAGTTCAGGGGCTTCCTATTGACCCTAGCCCATGATATTCCCTTAGCAGGACACCTGGGCCAGAACAAGACTTGGGACAGAATTGTCCCTCACTTTCACTGGCCCCACATGTCTGAAGACAGTAAGGAGTTTTGTCGCTTCCTGTGTAACCTGCCAAGCCAGTGGCAAAGCAGGTGGCACTACAAAGGCCCCCTGATACCACTACCTGTGGTGGGGGTGCCCTTTGAGAGGGTAGGGATTGACATTGTTGGTCCCATGGATCCCCAAACAGCATCTGGGCACAGATTTATACTGGTGGTAGTGGATCATGCCACCAGGTATCCAGAGGCTATACCCCTTAGGACCACTACAGCACCTGTGGTGGCAAGGGCCCTCCTGGGAATTTTCTCAAGAGTGGGCTTTCCTAAGGAGGTGGTATCAGACAGGGGTGCAAACTTCATGTCTGGGTACTTAAAGGCAATGTGGAAGGAGTGTGGAGTTACTTATAAGTTCACCACACCCTATCACCCACAATGCAATGGTTTAGTTGAGAGATTCAACAAAACCTTAAAGGGCATGATTAAAGGGCTCCCAGAAAAGCTTAGGCGTAGATGGGACATACTCTTGCCCTGCCTTTTATTCGCATATAGGGAGGTGCCTCAGAAGGGGGTTGGTTACAGCCCTTTTGAACTTCTGTTTGGCCACCCTGTGAGGGGTCCACTGTGCTTGGTGAAGGAAGGATGGGAGTTACCTCTCAAGCCCCCAAAGCAAGATATAGTGGACTATGTACTTGGTCTCCGCTCCAGGATGGCTGAGTACATGAAAAAGGCAACCAAAAACCTTGAGGCTAGCCAGGAACTTCAAAAGGCCTGGCATGACCAAAAGGCTGTCCTAACTGTTTACCAGCCAGGACAGAAGGTGTGGGTGTTGGAGCCAGTGGCCCCAGCAGCTCTCCAAGACAAATGGAGTGGACCCCACACTATTGTTGAGCAGAAGGGTGAGGTCACTTACTTAGTAGACCTGGGAACACCCAGGAGTCCCCACAGGGTTCTCCATGTCAACAGACTTAAGCCATATGTGGACAGGGCAGACATGGGCTTGCTCATGGCTACTGATGAAGGGCAGGAGGAAGAGAGTGACCCACTCCCTGACCTGCTCTCACAGAACCCTGACGATGGGTCAGTTGATGGTGCAGCCTTGGCAGGCAGCCTCACTACCCAGCAACAAACTGATTGCAGGCAAGTCCTCAATCAGTTTAGACATATGTTTTCTCTGACACCCAGTCAGACCACCTGGTGCACTCATGAAGTGGACACTGGGGACAGTCTGCCTATTAAAAACAAGATTTATAGGCAACCTGACCATGTCAGGGACTGTATCAGGACTGAAGTCCAGAAGATGTTGGAATTGGGAGTGATTGAGCCCTCAGATAGCCCTTGGGCTAGTCCAGTAGTCCTAGTACCTAAACCTCACACCAGTGGTGGGAAAAGAGAGATGAGGTTTTGTGTAGACTACAGGGGCCTCAATGCAGTCACTAGGACTGATGCCCATCCAATACCCAGGGCAGATGAGCTCATAGATACTTTGGCCTCTGCCAAATATCTCAGCACATTTGACCTAACAGCTGGCTACTGGCAGATCAGACTAGCTGATGCTGCAAAGCCCAAAACAGCATTTTCAACCCCTAGTGGGCATTATCAATTTGTGGTGATGCCCTTTGGTCTGAAAAATGCACCTGCCACTTTCCAGAGGTTGGTGAACACAGTTCTCACAGGACTGGAGGCCTATAGTGCAGCTTATCTAGATGATATTGCTGTCTTTAGCTCCACCTGGGAGGATCACCTGGTCCACCTCAGGAATGTTTTACAGGCCCTGCAAAAGGCAGGCCTGACTATCAAGGCCACTAAGTGCCAGATAGGGCAGAGTCAGGTTGTGTACCTGGGCCACCTTGTGGGTGGAGGCCAGGTTCAACCTTTGCAGAGCAAGATCCAGACCATCATGGACTGGACTGCTCCAACTACCCAGACTCAGGTGAGAGCCTTCTTAGGCCTGACTGGGTACTATAGGAGATTTGTCAAGGGGTATGGATCAATAGTGACACCCTTGAATGACTTAACTTCTAAGAAAATGCCCAAAAAGGTTCAGTGGACAGTTAGCTGTCAAAAGGCATTTGATGACCTCAAGCAGGCCATGTGCACTGCTCCAATTCTGCAGAGTCCTGATTACTCCAAGAAGTTCATTGTTCAAACAGATGCATCTGAATTGGGGGTAGGGGCTGTACTGTCACAATTGAATGAAGAAGGTCAGGATCAGCCAGTAGCTTTTATTAGCAGAAGGCTGACCCCTAGAGAGAAACGTTGGTCAGCCATAGAGAGGGAGGCCTTTGCTGTGGTCTGGGCTCTGAAGAAGTTGAGGCCATACTTGTTTGGTACACACTTCCTGGTTCAGACAGACCATAAGCCCCTCTTATGGCTAAAACAAATGAAGGGTGAAAACCCCAAACTGCTTAGGTGGTCCATTTCCCTACAGGGGATGGACTTTACAGTGGAACATAGGCCTGGGAGTAACCATGCGAATGCAGATGGACTCTCTAGGTATTTCCACTTAGAACATGAAGACTTAACTGGGCAAGGTTAGTTTAATGTCCCTACGTTTGGGGGGTTGTGTAGGAGAGTAGGATCTGCTTCACAGGGGTACCCCCACTTTTTGCTGATACTTCACTGGTTTTCGACATTAGTCTGGCTGGGGCCCTGCTATTCAGAACCCCAGCCTAGCTGTTTCCTCTTTAAAAGGGTCTCCATGTGCCTTAGGCACATCTCTGATTGGGATCTGGAGTGCCCTTGTAAGTCCCTAGTATATGGTATACTATGTACCAAGGGCATAGGTACCTCAGAGGCCTGCCAGGGGCTGCAGCATATATTATGCCACCCCTGGTAGGCCATCCAAACTGACACCACAGGTCTGCTACAGCAGCCTGGGTAAGGTGGTGCATGCACCCCTTGCTGTGGTATAGGTTACCTATATCACTAAATGCATACACACATATAAACCTATAAGTCACTCCTAAGGCAGGCCTTATCAATCCTAAAGGCAGAGTGCATGGTTCCTATGTGAGAGGGTGCCCCTGCATGAGCAGGGCCCCTCTGCAGCGTTCGGAGACCATCTCTGATGCTGTTTGTAGTGCAGCCTGACCATATACTCTTAAACGCATTATATCCTCGCGGTAAAATGCTAACTATGGAATGGCTGCACCGAAACATGTCGTGTTTGGTGTCAAACATCTTGGAATACTACCCCCGCCAATTCTGGCGGCGGGGGTAGCATTCCACCCTTCTAGAGGGAAAGGCATGTTAACTCTGACGAGTCCGGTAACTTCTTTCCAGAGCCCTGGCATCACAAAATGGATGCTGCTGCCACAGACACGAGTCTGGCCTCCTGCTGCTGGACGAAACTCCGGCAGGGGAGGCCTGGACAATAGGTTTCCTGTCCCAGGGAGGTGTGACCACCTCCCCAGACAGGACAATGTGTATTGGGGCTGGGCGGGAGCACTTTCGGGTGCTTTGAAGTCCTGCACTGGGGGCACATTTGGTGTCCCTGTGCATACCCCAGTTCAAACCGGATCAGGGGCTTGCAGCCCCTGCTTTGGCGCGAACTGGACAAAGGGAAAGGGGTGTAGCCACCCCTCTGCCCTGACCCACCCATAGGTGGGGCCACAGAGTAGTCCATCCCCTATTTTTAGAATAAAGGTAGGAACCCAGTCCTTAGGACTTTAGATTATACCTGGACGAAACTCTGACACGGAATCCTGGACCTTCGACGCTCTACGACAAGATTAGAGGACTGAAGAATCTCCCTTGGGGTCAAGGAGTGACTCCCTGCTTGGCAGGCACCAAAGAAGCATCTGTCCGGTTCGCATCACTGAAGCTCCCGTCGGACGCCGAAGTCATCGCATCACCAGAGGTGGATTCTCAGACTTCCCCGAGGCTACTCCTGAGTCCCCAGCAAAGCTGAGGCCCGTGGCTATCGTGGGTGACGTGAGACCGTGACCCCTGGACACCGAGCACATTTGCAAGTGCACCATCTTCTGGGTCTCCCAAGAAGTCGTGCTTTGGGCTCCGAGTAGCCCTAGCCTCCAGCACCACCTGCACCGAAGATCACTGGCCCCCACTCCACGAGTGTCCTGTAAGCCAGCTCCACGTGCGGCGTCACGAGGCTCCTTCGCGGTCGCTAGCCCGTTGGCTAGTAGCCCTTACCGAAGGCCAATCTTTTCTTTACTTGGCAGTCTGGTTGCTCCAGGCCTGCCCTCACTTACCCTTGCTGGGTGAGTTCCCCAGACCTTGCTGGTCTGCACCATCGACGATCTTCAGCTACATCGAGACTTGCCGTTGCCAAGGCTTGTTGGGTCCAATCTGGTCGCCGACACCGCAGCACTCGACAGACATCGTGTACCAGCCCGAATCCTGCTCCTGGTCGCCGACAACGCCTCCTGGACCTCGTGGCTGCAGAAACGAGACGACCGTCAACGCACCTGAAGCACTCGACAGCGGTGGGCATCTGTCCATCGCCTCCCTGGTCACTGGCTAGTGACCCAGACTCTGTCCCCTCTGCTTTCAGGTTCTTCAGAACTCCGATCCACTCTTGGATCCACCCGGACACTTTTCTCCTGGTCGCCAGCAGCACTTTGCAGCAGATCGCCATAAGAAACGACGACGAAACCCGACCCCGAAAGGCACCTATGCACCCGGCTTCCCTGGGTGAGGTAACACGAGTACTCCGGTGCTCCCGTGGGTAGAGACTCTTCAAAGTCCTAGATCTCAAAGGGTTTTGTCCTAGTCCTTTTTAAAGTGTCCCTTTCCTCTATTTTCCCGATCCCGACTTTCTCCATAGAAGTAAACGGCGTATCGCGGTTGTGTATTTACACTGCACGCGTCTCCCGTGGGTCCCCTGTGTCACTACCTTGGGTGGTTCCTTGTGGTCCAAGCACTTCTAGAGGCTCTAGGCCTAGTGTCTAGTTCAGTCGTGGTTCGCATACCACTTTATTGGTATATGGTTTGGTACGCCCCTAGGGCCCAAACGTGTATTTGTGCTATTACTGTGATTTAAGATCTTATAACCTATGTATTTCGAACTCTAGCCTCATAAAGAGACTAGAGGGGTGTGTTTAGTAATAAATACATATATTTTGAATATATACCTGGTGTGGTGCTCTTTCATTTGATCACTCAAGAGATTATAGACTGGTAAAACAAGCTGCTTTACATTCCTTCAAGACTTAGCCTGAAGGCTGCTCTCCATAGCTACCACTAGGATAGCTTTCAATAAGGTTGTCTTTAACCTACCTACCATAAGAGTCGATTTGGACTGGTGCAAGGTGCCCACTATAATTAGTGGACAGCATATGCCAGGCCAACTTCTCACAGATGGGACTGACGATTTGTTCCATGAATATACAGCCACCGCAGTTCCTAATAATTATATACCTTATTCTTGTCTTGAGGTACCGCTCACGGCTTGGCAACACCGTGTTTGGTTTAATGGCGCCCTCCCACAACCGACTACCACGGTTCGTTTAGGCCCCTTATCTATTGATGGGGCCACTTGGCCTGTTTTGGCCGGGTACACCCCACATCCACGATATATGACGATACCAGTCGCGGAATTGCGCACCATGTATTCGGCTTTAGTACGAGTGCATCGAGCCTTAGTGCAATATGTTACTGGCAACATCCAGGAGCCCCTCCTGGAGTTGCAGGCCATCCAGCTGGTGCAGCCGGAGTAACCATAAGTCCTGTCATGGTGAATTCTGTGATGGGCAAACGTCCACAACATAAGGATGATTTCCTTATTGGCTTGCAGAAAAATTTGATCAGTTGGAGGCAGTTTTTCCACATACATCTCCAGTGGATAAACATCGTATTTTGACGATTAGTTTGCCAAAAGACTTAATTCCCGAGTTGACAGCATGTGACAACTGGGGTAGAGTATTCGCAGCAGTATATTCTAAATGTTTTGGTACGCCTTCCATGACAGTTCTCCCCTCTGTAATTAAAAAAGTACAGGATGAACACGGCCCTGAAGCGGCGGTGGAATTAGGGATGAGACTAGTGGGAGTGTTTGAAGTAGTAGCTGAACTGATCCTTGCGAATGTCAAGGGCGATGCAGTGAACTTTCAAGTAGCGAACGCCTTGGCTTTGGTCCCAGAATTGGACAAGCCTCGCGAATTACCGAAAATTATTACCCAGGCTTACAAAACTATTGGTAGAAACAGCCTGGGTAACAAGCCTTTGCTAAACTGCAAACACAATCGCAACCACAACAGCAACAAACTAAATCTCAATCTGAGAAGGATGAGAAACCAGTCTTCACTAAAAGAGCTGGAGGCTGAAAAAACAGGGTAAGCAACAGACAAAGCCGGGATCGCGAGGCGCATCCCCGGTTTCAGTTTCTTCTGAACGTACTTATGATTTACGCGATAGAGCGAGAATTAAGTCTCCGGATAGGTTTCAGATCCCTGATACGCGTTCTCCTCGTTCTTTACAGGCACAGACTTCGTCACAGACAGGTGGAGGAGACCGCCAGGATAGAGGAAGGGCCCGTGAGGCCCCAAAGGGACGAGACCAGCCTCGACAACAAGTCAGAGGAAAAGAAGAAGACGCTCAACGTTTTCGACCCCAATTTCAGAAGAAGAAAGTTGCCGCTGTAACAGCGAAATATGCCACAAACGGTGAGAACGAGACTCCTGAATTGGACGTGGGCAGTAACCCTCCTAGACAGCGCCGCGTAAGTAACCATAGTGCGGGAGGTGCTACGTCCTCATATGGAGGCGACAGCAACTGAAACATTCATTACTGTTGAAACAGCAGACACCAGAGTGGCACCCCCTGACAGACTATTTAATATAGTCCTCCAAATTGAAGGTGATATACAGCGAGTAATTAAAGGTATTTTTGGGAAAATCTGACCTCTTCATATGATATTTTATTAGCAGAGGCGGACTGGCCACCCCCATTCGTACCTTACAGCGCGTAAAGGGGAGGAGGTAATCCTTCCGAGCTTTTCTAGACATGTCCCAAAGGACAAAGCAAAGGCTCTTGCAGCAGAATGGGCTGTGTCCCTGGCTCCAGCGTTATTCCGCAATCACGTGGGTTGGGACGAAGAATCTCCCCCCATGAAATACCTTTGCGATCGTTGCCGCAGCCACAACCCCAATATCCCATAAAACGTGAAGCCAAAGGCCCCGTTTCCGAAATTCTGACACAGTTGGAATATCAGGGAGTGATTGAACCCTGTGTATCACCTATGAACAATCCCCTTTTGCGGTTTCTAAACCCGATGGATCGTACCGTTTAGTATTGGATTACCGGCATTTGAACTCTCATTGTCGGACCTTTGCGGTGCAAAATACCCATAGTTCTGCGCTTGTAGACAGTCTTGTTCGTAAAAAATACAAAACGACCCTTGACCTTTCAAATGGATTCTACACGCACAACTTAGCCCCGGAGAGTGGCCAATGGTGTGCCTTTACTTCCGGTGGTAAAATGTTCAAATTCAGGCGTCTTCCTATGGGGTACAAAAATAGTCCAGGAGTGTTTGCCGCTCGTGTTGTCTCTTTATTAGACGGCATAGATCCAGACGCCTGTTCGTATGTGGATGACATTTATCTGACAGACGATGAATTGTTTCCGCATCTGACGCGAGTGGACCGCATTATTCTTGAATTTGCGGTTCAGGGATACAAAATTAACTTTGCAAAATCCCATATTGCTGAGTTTACCGTTTTGTTCTTGGGCTATGAGCTCAACAATGAAGGTAAAGGTTTAGCCCCCATTTTCTGGAGAAATGTGCACTTCTGTGCCCTCCTACAAATCTGAAGAAGCTTCAGTCTTTGCTGGGTTTTCTGAATTTCGGACGTACATACATTCCCGAATATGCCCAGCGTATCAAGCCACTGTATGCCTTGATACAGCCTACTTTTTCGAAGTCTTGCTGGCTTCCGGAGCATACCTCCATTCTGCAATCACTGCAGACAGACCTTCTTGAGTCTAAATACCTTTTGACGCGTGATAACCACACAAACTTGGTGATTAGAATCATTCCAGGGGCAGTGGGTTTCACGTATTTAACCTTTAATGAAGGAGACACAGTACCTATCGCATACAAGTCACATCTATACACCTCTGCAGAAATGCGGTTCTCATCTGTGGAGAAAGTGCTAACAGCAGTGCAAATGGCGATCCTGAAGGAGCGCGCACTGGCACAGGGAAGACGCATTCTGGTGGTGACACCCTATCCTGCCCTAGAGGCAGTGACTAAAGCAAGTGTTCCGAACTCTAAAGCCTTGCACCCCCGTTGGATTCAATGGGCAACATCTTTGACGTCTCCGGATGTCACTTTCATTTTCGACTCTTCTCTTCAGACTCAGGAGTTTTTACAGTATGAATTTATTCATCCTCCTCCTTTGTCCTTATTGCCGCTTGAGGATTACGACTGTGTGATCTACACCGATGGCTCGGCACAACCTGCCACTGGGTCCAAGCATGCTTATTCAGCCGCATGTGCTATTGTTGCAGGTACGTTTGTGAATGGAAAGTTCAAATCCACTGTGGTGCATACGCAGGCACTCGGGGATAGTACCGCACAATTGGCCGAGTTGCGTGCTTTAGTGCTTGCACTTGAGTTCGTAAATCCTGATGTGACCACTTTAATCGTGTGCGATTCTTACTACTGTGTTCAATCATACAATGACAATCTGTTCTTTTGGTCGCAAAACGACTATAGAGACGCTAAAGGCAACACAATCAAGCATAAAATGCTTTGGGTTAGGGTGGCAGATTTACAAAGACGTCTGCCACTCACACAGGTGGTTCACACCCTAGGCCATCAGCGAGTGGGCGCACACGCTGTTGGTAACAGTCTAGCAGATGAAGCTGCCAGATCAGCAGTACTCACGTGTTCAGTAGCAGCAGTTACTAGATCCATGTCTAAAATAGACACTGATATCTTGGCAGCTATTGCTGCAACAAAAGAAGGAATTAATTACCCTAGAGGTTTCCCTTCTAACTATTCTTACCAGATAGGTCCCGATCAGGCTCCTTATGTAACAATACCTAACGTTGGGGTTCGGCTGATCCCCAACGCGGACCGCAGACTTTCCTTGATGACAGCAGCACACGAAGGCATGGCTTCGGCGCATGCTGGTGTGTCTGCGACAATTTCCATTTTGCAGCAGCGTTACTGGTGGCGTGGTTTATACAAAGATACACGTACTTATGTGCTTTCCTGTGACGTTTGTCAACAGATCAAGCCTTCAACAGTCACAAGACCAACGCAGACCTCGCTTGCGATTTCGAACAGACCCTTTGGGTGTGTTTACTTGGATCACTGCGGTCCATTTTCTTCAGACACTGCCTATAAATATATCTTAGTGGCAGTGGACTCGTGCACACGGTTCATCTGGGTCTGGCACACAACGGAGTGCTGACGCACGAAATGTCATTAGGGATTTGCGAGTCTTTGTGGGAATTTTTGCATGCGGCACCTTCCATTCTGACCAAGGTCCGGCGTTTGCCTCTAAGGCTTACAAGGACGCAATGGGCTCCTTAGGGTGCGGGTGAAATTTTCGTCTCCGTATAGGCCTGAGGGCAACTCTATCGTTGAACGAATGAACCGTGACTTAAAGCAATCCTTGACAGCTAGAGTTATAGGTACTGGCAGGAACTGGCTGGCCCACTTGTATACTGTTCAACGTGCACTTAATAATCTCCCTAGAAGGCCTCTGGGTGGGCGGACCCCTTACGAAATGCTCTTTGGCATACGAATGTTTGTGCCTGACCTTGATGGTCTAGACATGGCGGCGCAATCCGCCAAGTTTGATGTAGATAATCATTCTACTATGTTACAGGACTTACAAGAAGCCCGAGACAAACTAGCAATTGCACATTTGCCTTCAGCCACAGACCCTGCTTTGCAGATTCCGGTTGCCGGCTGGCTTCCGAAGATTGGCGACCTAGTACGAGAGAAGGTGGAGAACAAAAAAGAATTCGGCCCCTCTTTTCGTGCACCGGTTCCAGTGCTGGGCTTGAAGGGAACACGTACAGTCATCTTACCACCGCTTCCCGGTCGCAAGGAAAACAGATACATCTCAGTGGAAAATGTCAAGCTACAACATCTGGCCGATCCTAAATAGTGTCACACCAGCGGTCTCTTGTCCTGCCATTTATCGGACAAGCGTTCGAGGTATGCCTGCACGAACAGTCACTGATGTTACCATGGAGATGGTTGATTTGCCTGAAAATATATTTGAACCCCCTGCATCACCCTGCATAGACGAGGACGAATATACTTATCCCGCCACAGAGTCGGTGGCACACCAACCAACAACGCCACTGAGCCCGACACGTTATTCTTTTGATTCAGACTCTAACTCATCACAAGTCCCGTCCAAGTTTAGTCTTTTTGTATCGTGGTTTAGAGACAATTTTTTGATTCCACCTCGGACATACATTTGGATGGTACTTTTCTTGTTTTTTTGTTCATGTCCATTGGCTTTGTCACAGTGTTTTTCTACTCATCAATGGTCACTATTTACCTGAACGCTCTGCTGTGAACAGTGTTGCTGGAACTTTGGCTCCACATTCCTCTTCACACATCATGAAGCGTGACCACACATTTGTGAACATTTCAGCGTTTCCAGTTGCTGATGGCATAGTATGGGATGCGGTAAACTTTCAAATACATGGCCCGACAGAAATTATTAATGTACCAAATGTCCTTCGAGTCTCGATGGGTGATGTAGTAAAAAGTAATATTCATTCTGATGATTGGGATGTGCATGCAGTTGAAGCATTGTTTGCTGATTTAAAATATTATGCCTCTTTTAATGCTGAAGACTTGTATATGAATTCTGCGAATTATGCCGATTTGTATTGTTACCAACATTGGGGAAATCATTTTCTCCACAAGCCAAGTGCACTACGTAGCCCTGCTACTTACACCCAATGGGAACACTGCCCAAACCCCGTACCAGGTAGTTCCCAAACTCTTCGAAATAAATTCACCTATTTTACTGATTTTAATCGATCGAACCCTGGGTCATATTTTTTTAAATTAAAAACTCCATTGACTCAGAAAATAATGTTAACCCATACTAAATTATTATATTCGGGTTCCTTTTGAGCGCCTTGGCGGTGGGTGGTTATGAATATTGGAAAGACACAGTGGATTTGAAATCAATTTGGGGTTCGAAGACATGGCAGGTGCAAGGCACTGAGGCCCTGCACCGTGCTTGCCTTATTCCAGCCCAAATTCTATTTTTAAATGCTTCCATTTATCAGACCACGTGTTGGGGGTTGGCTACTGTTAAACAACTAAATGCGCCAAACATCCCATCCTTGTCGAGTCTTCCAAATGATAGTTTGCGTTTTAATATGTCCCTTATGGCGTTACAGGCTCAGTTTCAGAACAATTCCTTTAACGTTTCTGCACTAATACAGTCACCCTGGTTGGCATGGCCCATATCATCTAATGCATGCCAACTTCGCTTTCATGACACGAGTCCTGGTTACATACAGGACAAGCCTGATCCAAGATTTACTGAAACTCGTACTGTGACCACGTATTCAGTTGGTAAATTATGTAAACAATGGTTACAACATTCGTCCTTAGACTCTGTTAAGAACCATTTATCCCTCCTATCAGGCACTATTGACCTATCTGACTTTATCTTGGGACCTCGTGGTCCCCGACCGAAGAGATTCATTTATTAAGCGTATAATGAGCTCTGGAAGCTGTCACAAATGGAAGCTGCTTCCCGTCTTAGAGAAATAGACCAATCAAATTTGGAAAAGGTGCTTGCTGTTGTTGACAATAGTATAAATACCCTGTCTTCCCGCATTTACACATTGGACAATATTGTATCCTCTGTTGTTGATATTGTACAAGATGATGTCTCTATGTTGTATCATGGTCAGAATCAGTTGCGCTCAGTGATGCAGTTTGCATGGACTTTGCAAACTCTTAAGTTGGGTAAAGTTCCTTGGAATTTGTTAAACACCACTGCCCTCTTTTTGCCTTTTAATTTGACTGACAAACAGCAGTTCATGTCCATGAAAGATGCATCCTACACTTTGTTACATATTGAAAAAGTGGATCCTTTACCGTTCTCTGTAGCAGAACTAGATTCTGCGGTGTGGCTAGTTCATGGGGTTATAGCTTTACCTTTTTCCCTATTTGAGTTCAGTTCGTGCATGAAGCATTATCCTGTGGGCCGTTTACAGCCTTTGGGTGGTGCTTTCCTGCATGAACTTTGGTCCTTGCCTTTCATGTATAAATGCCTTAGAGATGGCAAGGAAGTATTTGTCACGGGGAATCTTGTGATTCAACTGTGGGTCATTCGCTTATTTGTAAACATATTAAATTGCACGGGGCTTGTAGCGTTTCAGTTCCAAATCTTGCATGTGTCCTGAAGGGTATTCCTGCTCCTGCTATTTCTCCTACTTTTACTTTGCTTACCAACGGTAGCTATTTGCTTTTAAATAACGAAAATTGTTGTGGCCTGCAGGCCGGCATTCCGTATATTGTTACAGTCTCGCACAGAGTTGTCTGCTGCAAGAATGTGCTTTTTCCTCCCCCTCACGACATCGTTGATAGCTCTATTTGGCCTTCCATTCCTACCATGGAGGCAGATTTCAATAAGTTGAGCAGAATAAAGGCCCTATTATTGAATGAGGAAGTTATGCTCACATCCGCCCGGGAGACATTCATTCTCCAGGTGGCGAGCACCCATAGTGAAATACAGGCCCTTTTGAACACTGACCTCCCCAGCATTTTGGGGAGTTAATTCATCGTATTTTTAACGCATCAAACACTGAGGGTCTGGTGCACTTTTTAAGGTTGTGGGGTCTGGCCTTGTGACCACCTTTCAAACTATTTTCGGTGTGATACCGGCATTCATTCATTCCATTTTTTCTAGCGTCTTTGGTGGATTTCCATTAATCCTCGCTTTGGCGGCCGGTGTCTTGCTGTTGGTCTGTTTTCTGCGCAATGGCTGCACTCCACTGGGCCCTTCTCGATCCCGAACGCCTCCAGCTGCTCCGTGAGCGACTCCTGGTTGGCTTCGATGTTCTGCCCTTGGCAACTATCAGTGTGTCCTACACCCTTTCCTTTCGCTTTGCGTATTTCACTTGCGTGCAACCTGTGATGTCTTGCATCCGATGTCCGTTTACATGGACCATGGATTATTGCCTCTCCAATTCGTCATTATCGGTACCGGATTTTGTTCGGTTGGTGGGTCCCTTAGAGGCCCATGAACGGGACTGTTCCGCTGCTGGTTTTATGATGCGTGCGGCTGCACTGGGGATTTTGGCACAATGGGATATCTGGGCGGCTGCTCAGGACCTCCTACAACAAAGTTACATTGAATATCACGCAAGCTGTCCCGCATTGCTTTTGGATGCTCCATACTCTGAAGAACATTCCTGCAGCTTTGACCTGTTGGACTGGATGGCGTCTACATTTTTTGACGATTCCAATGATGTCCTGTTGGACTGTATAGCGTTTTTCTGCTCATTCACATTTTTGGATTGATTGACTTGCCGTTAGTTCTCAGTAGACAGCCTCAATTCTGCTCAGGTGTTTGGAACTCTGTCTTCGTTTTTGTTTCGGCCGATGGACTGTCCAGGGGAGGGTGTCTTGTGGCTCATGGCCTCCTGGATGGTCTGGCCATGTTCCGCAGGCCTGGATGCCATGATGACTATTGCGCACGTTATTATTGGATGTTGTTCTTTCGCCCTCTGTTATTGCCAAGTGATTCTACAACAGTCTGCATATTCTGTTACTCACCTTTTCTCCTGTTCCTTTTGGGCTCAGTCTGAACAACAGTTACAAGGTCGAATAACAACTCCCTGGTTTATGCTGATTTGGCCCGTCCCTCGCACCTAGACATAACACTTGTACAGCTGCCATTGAGAAATTAGTGTGCTTTTAATAATGCGCTTGCTTGCTCTAAGATAGCACTTGGAGACGACCTTTCCAGTGAGAAGAGCTGTGATTGTTTGCTGATGTAGTTTTGCGTCAAGAGACTGAGGTATGGGGGTTCGCTAGTCAAAGCCCAAAGGTCTTCTATTATTATAATAAACTGGCTTCCAGCACGGGGAGGGTGCTAATGTTAGTTAGACATATCTCCACTGCTTTATGAGATGCTTTCCCCGTTTGTATTCTATGGAGTAGTAACTATGCTGATTATATTGTTCTTATGTATTATGCTACTAGTACTGACACGTGTACTGTACCTTAGAGCACGTAAGTTGAAATAAACATTTTAACCTATACAGTGTCTCTTCATACGCATGTTGTGGACAGGTACGAATGTGACGAAAGAGTGTTCTTGCCTCTGCGAGTCCTGAGAGAGAGATACCGTGTTCTGGGTTGTCTAAGCATTGGTACATTGGTGCTAATGGGACGCTAAGGCTAGTTGGGTTGGGGTTTTGGGTGCTAAGGTTTATGGTTGGCTCACCACTATATTCCGAGGTCCTATTATCCTGTGCATAGCTCTGTATGTGCAGAAACCTTATGACACTTTCTCCCTAAAAGATAGTACAGTTGACTTACACCTCACTAGCACTTAATCCCTAGTATGTGGTACTACATGTACCCAGGGGCTGTAAATTAAATGCTACTAGTAGGTCTGCACTACTCATTGCGCCACCCACTTACGTAGCCCTTTAAAACATGTCTCTGCCCTGCCATTGCAGCCTGGAGTGCAATTTTAAAACTTCCAGTTCGACCTGGCAAAAACACCTTTTGCCAGGTCTAAACCTTCCTTTGTATTACATATAAGTCACCCCTAAGATAAGCCCTAAATGCACAGAGGGCAGGCAGGGTGCACTGTATTTAAAAAGTAGGGCATGTGGGTTCAGGTTTTACATGTCCTGGTAGTGAAAAACTCTTAATTTTGTTTTTCAATACTGTAATGCCTACCTCTCCCATTGCATAACATTGGGTTACTCTGTTACATTTAATAAATGCTAACTTTTGATTGGAGTTAAACAATAATGGGGCAACCCTGTGTCCCTCAGAACCTGGGTATATGTATAGACAAAAACAATGGTTCTGTCGGGTATCACAACTATTCCTTCAGACAATAATTAATTAATAATCCTCAAACATTCATGTCTGTATTATTTGCGACATAAGGAACACATAACAAATCAAAATTATTGAACAAATTGATGAGTATTAAATCTTTTATATAAATTAATTCATTCAAATATACTCATACATTTGTAGAAAAGCTGTCAAGAATAAACAAACAATGAAGATATGTGATCAAGTGACATTTGTGCCCAATAGTGAAGTATAGTGCATATTATTTACAGTGTAGGAATATGTACAAGAGAAAGGAGGGAGGCCAGAATCTAATGTCAAGCACAATGACTCTGTTGCTTATACAAATTAATTTGTTAATTGCACACAGAGTCTTGGTCAGTCTGGACCATATTCGTTCGTCGACGTTTCAACCCAATCTACGCTGCGTTAAGTAGTCCGGGCGGGTCTTCATCAGGACAATTAAAGAATAGTAGAAAATGACAACCCACAAACACCAGAGAATGCTGGCAAATCAGACATCTGAGTGGTCCAATAGTTAGGTCACAGAAGTAATGGATCAAAGCTGAGTAACTTGCAGCAGAATTATTCTAACATAGGTAGGCGGATTCAATCAGTCGTCCGCATTGCGTGGGCGATCCAGTCAGATTGCGCCCATTAGCCGGATCCAAAAGTGGACAAGTTTCAAGGCATAGGCGGGAATTCCAAGTTAATACAAGAAGCCCGGCGTGAGTCCAGGTACTTCTCCGCCGTCTGTCAGGCTGTGACCTAACTATTGGACCACTCCGATGTCTGATTTGCCAGCATTCTCTGGTGAAGACCCGCCCGGACTACTTAACTCAGCGTAGATTGGGTTGAAACGTCGAACGAATATGGTCCAGACTGACCAAGACTCTGTGTGCAATTAACGAATTAATTTGTATAAGCAACAGAGTCATTGTGCTTGACATTAGATTCTGGCCTCCCTCCTTTCTCTTGTACATATTCCTACACTGTAAATAATATGCACTATACTTCACTATTGGGCACAAATGTCACTTGATCACATATCTTCATTGTTTGTTTATTCTTGACAGCTTTTCTACAAATGTATGAGTATATTTGAATGAATTAATTTATATAAAAGATTTAATACTCATCAATTTGTTCAATAATTTTGATTTGTTATGTGTTCCTTATGTCGCAAATAATACAGACATGAATGTTTGAGGATTATTAATTAATTATTGTCTGAAGGAATAGTTGTGATACCCGACAGAACTTTTGATTGGAAACAGGTAGAAAAGTCATGTTAGGGGTTAAAATCCTCTTTAGTGGTAAAGTTGTATTTTAAAGATATCATTTTCTTGTCCTAATCATTTGGTGCCTGCTACTTGCATCCTGTGTCACATGACTGAATAGCTTGGCAGTTGACCTTTGTATAGTCCTGCAGACAGTAAGACAAAAGAGGACTAAGTGTCAGGACACATGGGGCATAACTGTTCCCTTCCCCACTTTCATGTCAAAGGGCTGTCTCCAGCACACACACAAAGGAACCTGACACCAGTCTTTTGTCACCTCTGACTTCTTGGCACTGCTGCAGGGGAAGGGAAGAACTTTCCAGAACCAAATGCGGGGATAATCAAAGTGTAACCCCCCACTTCAATGGCTGGCACCAAGTTTAAATATTGAACCACCTCTTCAACACACTCCTGGACCTGCGGATGATACAAAAGAAGGACTGACTTGTTTCCCAGAGGACTGCCCTGCTGCCTGAGGCCCGTCTTGTTCCAGAGGACTGCCCTGCTGCTTGAGGCTTGCCTTGTTCCCCTGAGGATTGCCCTGCTGCTTGAGGCTTGCCTTGTTCCCTAGAGGACTGCCCTGCTGCTTAATACATGCCCTGCTCTCTTCAAAGGAATACCAGACCCGCTCCCTTCATCCCACGTTACCTGAGTGACTCCAAAGGTCAGCTGGCTGACCTCCTGTTCTGAGCTACAGAGACACAGCAAGCTCCAGAGGTCTCCCTGCAACTGTCCATCTGACCTGCTGCAACTGGACCTCCCTGAGCCCTGCTGGCTAGAGTGAGTCCCTGGTCCTGGGCCTTTAGTTGGCATCAGAGAACACTCCTTTACAAGAAAAGGAGAAATCCTGAAGGTCCGGACTTTTTCAGATGGACTAACCTAGTCCCTATCCAGCCCGTGCTCCCTCGAGGCCGGTCTGAACTTTCCCCCAGTCTAGAACAACCAGATGACTGTGAGCGGCGCTTTGTACTTTGAGGAGCTATACCTGCCTAAAACTTTAAAATTGCATATCTCCAGTTACACTGATTGGATGTTTGTTTTGGTCTCATTTTATTCACAGAGGGCAGGCAGGGTGCACTGTATTTAAAAAGTAGGGCATGTGGGTTCAGGTTTTACATGTCCTGGTAGTGAAAAATGTTCTCTATTTTTGTAAATTGGCTTGGGATTTTTATTATGTTGTGTTTTCATTTTATTACTGTTTGTGCCGTGCATAAATACTTTACACAGTGACTTTAAGTTAAGCCTGACTGCTTTTGTGCCAAGCTACCAGAGGGTTAAGCACAGGTTAATTTAGTAACTTTTGTGGTTCACCCTGACAAGGATTGTGGTTGTTTCTTGAGCAGGGTTTTCAACCCCCATAAATCATTAACCCGATTTCTTATAATGTTGTGCATAATCACTTTTGGTGCAAAGTAAAGTGTATTATAGTAAACATTGAGAAGCGAGATCACATTTATGTGCAAAACACATTATTGTGCACAAATACCTTTAAAACATCAGAAGGCGACGTACAGGAGCACTTCTAGGAGCACAAATCACATTTAGGTGTAAAATTACTTTTAGGTACAGAATTAGCTTTGGTGTAACACTGACAAAGTGTGAAAACGCCTGAAGGAGCACAACTCACATTTAGGTGCAAAATTTCCCTTAGTACAACAGCAGCAGGAGTGTTAAAACAATTAAATGCAAGAGCCCATTCCGGTGTAAAATCACCTTTGCTGTAACAGGCAGGCATAGACACTTTAGCCTCAATTATGAGTCCGTCAATATTGACATGTTATTTATGGCACACGATAAATAACAATATCCTGGGAACAATTAATTAATGCCAGTTACAAGATTCTCCCATGAATACAGGGCAGAATATGCAGATTTTGGTGCTTATTGCACCAATATCCGCACATCCTGGCATTTACCAGGCTTGTTTTGTTTTTCCTTGCTATATATTATGGCAGATTCGGACTGGTAAAGATTATTAGGGGGGAAATCCAACTGTTAGAGTTTGCACGTATGTTGTAATTTATCGAGCCACTCTTAATGGAGAAACAGATATACATTTAGGGCCAAATCACACTTGGAGCAAAGTCAGCAGGTCTGTAATACCATATTTAGGTGAAAAATCACTCAGTATTGAGAGAAAATGCAGCAATACAATGTCAGCTTGCTTCAATGTGGCATCACATTTGTTGACTGCACATTTACCTGCAAAATCACCTTGCTGCAACATAGGCACGAGCGTAGCAAACATATAGGAGTACAAATCATATCTAGGTGTGAAATCGATTTCAGGTGCACACTTGATGGAAAGTAAGAAGCTTAGTAATATCACATTTCGGAGCAAAATTACATATAGGAGCATAATAACAATAAGGTTCAAAATCACCAGAGGTGTTACATTAGTAGCAGTTTGGAAACACTTAAGAGCATCAGCACACCTGCATTGCAGTACATTGACACTTCGCTTCATCGTCCATACTGCAATGGGAAGTACTTTTTAGGCAGGCAAACTAATACTCCTAATAGCCACAATATGGATCACACTTTCTTAAACAACAATGGCTAAAGGGAACTGGCTAAAGCAACCAATGCCTGACGATGAATATGGTTCTCCGTGTATGTTTTTGTTGTTGACACATGAGCTGTGACAAGCTCACATTGCCTGCACCTAGTACCAAATGAGGAATGTTTTAGAAACCACTTCAGACTTGAGCGCCCCAAAAAAACCAATTATTACAAGTAGATATAGAACCTACATTTCAGTCATTAGTTATACTATCAGTAAAAGATGAGTGTACTTGACATTACTGTGGGAAACCCGCTCATGATTAAGAAAGTATTTGAGGTTTTCACTTACTTGAGTTTTGGAAAGTGCTCAGCCGGAATCAAATTTTGGAGTTCATAATTTCCAGTTAGCCTCAAGTGGGTTAGGCCACGAAGACCAGCATCAGGAAAAGAAGACAAATAGTTCCATGATAAATCACTGCCGAATAGAAAACACAAAGAAATCACATTTTTTTTTCCCTTTAACGATTTTTGTGGCGAATCCATTCAACACAAGGATCCTAAGAGGTACGAAGGTAACTTTAGGGGAGTAACATAAAATAGAAAGGCATAGGTACGAACTTAAGACGAATAATTACACTGAAATAGTACAATTACAGTTGTGGACGGAGTAGTTAGTACTTACCAGCAATTTAAAACGCACGCCATTCTATGGAACATTTTGAGTCCATGTTTGAGGTGGATGTAATACTACGGCTCACTTATTTTTAATCGTAAAAATTAGATTGAGGGATGAGAATATATTACACAGCGAAACAATGCAAATACCACACAAGCCCCGCTACAAATAGTCGAGGATTGAGCTAAACTTACAAAATAGGGTGGCGATGTGATCTTTACAACAGTGTCCAGAACACCGAATATAACTGAGGAGGAAGAGAACAGAATTTGTCCAGATGTTTAATTCTGTTACTAATATGTTTTCTTGTCACTGCAAAGATTATTTCTGCCGAGGCAACACCCAGAACAAAATGGAGCACAGGGGCTGGATTGCTTGTTCTATTTTATAAAGCAAAATACACTACTTTGTTTAGACAGATGCACAGCAGTCATCACTGCCATTCATGCTGCTTCATTACTCCAACATACATCTTTTTCGTCGGTGTCTTAAAACAACCGCATTTACGTTTTTTTTTTTTTTTTTTTTAAAGATGACCCCGGTGAACATATTAACAGAATATACAATAATTCTTCTTCTAACAAATGGTGCCATTAATACAGTCAATAAAATCATTCGTACCAATAAACCATGATTTGCACTGAACGTCTTACTGGTCCTACCAAGCATAAACATATTCGATGTTCTTTGTAACAACCCCGTGTGGTGTATAATGACCATATTTAGAAAACGTATTTATTTTTCATGATGTCTTTGTATCTCAAATCTTTCGCTTCAATTGCCCCACGTGACCTGAT
Source organism: Calotriton arnoldi (assembly GCA_963921515.1). Classification (NCBI taxonomy): domain Eukaryota; kingdom Metazoa; phylum Chordata; class Amphibia; order Caudata; family Salamandridae; genus Calotriton; species Calotriton arnoldi. The sequence continues at coordinate 1,585,354 of CAWUFW010001640.1, read as the reverse complement.
TCTAACCTCATGCACCGTTTTAGTCTCAAACTAAACAGCATGGCATAAGCACGTCGGGAAAATAGACCCTTCAAGTAGAATCCATTACCAACCACTTCCTAACTCATCTCAAACGTTTCCATTTGAAAAGCTTTCTTTGAGTCCAGGGACATTCTGCAACAGATTAATCAAGAATTCAATAAGTTGTCTATACCTTCGGAGGTATTTAGTGCGAAGGGTATCTCTCAGTTAAACGGAATCCCATGTATTACTCGTGTTGTAGGCAAAAGTAAGACACAATTATTCTACTGATCACTAACAAATGTGGGCCTTTGCTAACTCAGACACTAGAATGATTGTAGCCTCATGAAAGAGTCAATTAGTTAAACGAGACATTGTAAGAGCTAGAAAGTTATTTTTCCACGATAACAAGAACAACATTTGGTTATGAACCTAAATGTTTTGGCTCTCTTAGCCTAAAGAAGCTTACTCACTTAGGGAAAATATTGAACATAGGGAAAGTTCAGATAGGATAAGGCTGGGGATGCATATAAATGTTGTGTCACAAATGCTGGTTGGTGTACTAGGAGCCATCAGCACAAACAACTGCAGCCTAGAGGGGTATTTGTGCTTTTCAGGTGATCGTTACATACACAGCCTCTCCAGCGCAGAGGTAGCCTTCGCCAAATCCTATTTCAAGTGCCGCTAAATATAATTATAATCGTTATGAGTGAACAATAGAAAGAGGAAGCTTGGATGAAGGAAGATCCCAGAACTTTCATGTTTGTTATCCATTCTTATATGTCTTTGTGAGGTTGGGTGTTTCTTGTTCATTCAATTACAAGGTGGAAATAAACATATATTAGTCCATATCCAAGTCCAGAATTAGATATATATGTGATTTGAGTTGAAGCACAACAGTAGGGTTGTGCAGAAATTGCTCAAATGGCATGGAAGCCAGATGTATCACTTGGGCCGCATGGTGGCCTAGCTCACCCACAGGAGAGATTTTAGAAAAATGGTATCTGGGATGCCCCTATAGGCGAAAGTTGCAAAAGCCACTTGTCAGAATAAACCTTTTTGATATAATTAAAAAGACTACTTCTACCATAAAGTCACCTGCTAAATGTGCCTTGCAGTTCACAGGACCTAGGTACATAATGTGTAGAAGAGAGACAAGTTAACTATGTAACTTGCACAGGAAAATAATTCTGCTTGCTGTCTTCCTGGGAAAGGGCTCAGACCTTAGAACCTGCTCTCCTTTGTATCCTGCTTTCTTTTATACCCAAGCTCTTAAAGGTTTATGGCAGCTTGCTGCCTGTAGTACATGGAGAAATCAAAAACAGCAACTTGGATGAATAAATCAGCAAAACCAGTGGACTCGACTTTTGGCTGTGGCTCTACAGAAGAAGGGTTAGAGAAGTTTATCTTTCCATTTGATTGTGGCTTTAATTTTGTTGAGAAGGTTGGACTTAAAAAATTTTTATCCTCCGAAGGACTTGGACAAATTGCTAAGGTTACCAGTGAAAAGTGCCTACTTGGCGAGCAAGACTTCCTGTTTTTTCTCACATGGATCTTTATGATGTGAAGCCCAGGATTTTTGTGGACCTTGAGAAACGAGGTGCGTGACCTTGTAAAGCCCTGTCCGTCCACAGCTCCCAGCCTTGCCTGTCTGAAGGATTTCAAGCCGCAAAAAAGGCGAAGTGCAAAAGAAGAGAGTAAAGGTGGGAAAAGGCGTCAAAGTGACCTCAGCAGCAAGAAGACATTTGTGGTAACAGTTTTCAAGATTGTCCTACACAGAGCTTTTGATGGCAAAACCTGACTTAAGCGGAACCCAAATTCTACCTATCTGACTTCATGGAGCCCTGAGAAGCCACAGCTTTCTACCATACCGTGCGGAAGGATTTTGACCTCCAGAAAAATGAATAATAAATAAAAAGTGTTGACTAGGGTAAACTGCTAGACTTCATCAAACTATGCTCTGTTGTGGTAAGCCTGAAAATGTAACTAGGATACGGTCACCAGAGCATTGTAGATTACCATAAAAAAATATGCCCTACCCAATGGTTTTCTATGTATAGTTTTACCTTTTCTTTAAAAATGAATACCATTTGATCCTTTTAACCAATCAGTCATTTTCACGTTGTTTTAATCATTACATGGTTCTTTCTATTAATGTGGTTTGGAGATTTTATCTGTTTAACTTTCTGACTTTAATACTGTGTTGGTGCTGCTTTTATACTTTGCACACATTTGTTCTGAGAGAAAACCTCTTGCTTTGGCCACAGCTAAAGAAGCCCAGTATTCTTCTCTAAAACCTGCTTTCTCTTCCAGGGTACTTAACTTTGAGGGAGTTCGTCTGCTGCTCTCGCCTCTAGTTAATAATCCAGTTATTTACAATAATAGATAGCATTGTGACTGTACTTCTGAGACAACTGTCAAATCCCTTCTGGAGTATTCTGTCAATCTTGGCTGGCGCAGTTCATCAACCAATTCAAACAATTTTGCACCTAATTGTTATGGAGACGTGCATGTGAACAGTGAACCCAGGGGCACATCTAGGTATCTGCAAAATAGGTGAGACAGTATGAGCAGGTAGACTGACCGAACGGAAACCAACCCCCGGAGAAGTCAAGGGCATGTCTTTTCGTGGCTGAACAACAGATTTCTAACAAAGAAACAGTGTTAAGATTCTGCATCTGTGACAAAACAGAATGACGCATCCATGGATGCTACACTGAATATGTTGGCTCTAGCGGACTGTGCAAAAAAGGGAGAGAAACATAAGTCCTACAGCAAGTCCTACTTTGTCTAAAAAGTTCTAACTGCTTTCAAGTGAATTCATAGCAATGAGGGGGTGGCTCTAGATGTCGTGGCTGGAGGCAGCAAGGAAACATTCCATTGAAACTTCAAAAATAAACAGCAATGGGAAAACCAGAAAGTTTCTTTGTTAGCTATTAGCATGGGTGTTTGCATTCGGTCTCTTTGTAAAGTTCTTTTCAATCAATTTTAAAATGAAGGGGGAAGTAACAGGGAATCTAGACAAATAACAATTTTCAAGTTTTGAAAAAGGGGGAAAACCAACATGAAATCTTGCAGAGTTTTTACTTTTATAATGCTACCACGTGTGCTTGGTTTCTAGCTTTAGAGGCCGCATGGGCCACTGTCTCAGTCATTATATGAAGTAAAATGTGGATTCATTCGAATGCTATATTGATTATATGGAATATTCACACATACCCACCAACAAAACACTTCTTGGGAATGCATATTTAATGTCTGAATGATGGTATTGTTCTCAGACTTTCATTTTTGGAATTTTAAAAACAAATCAAGGCACTAAGGAGGCAAGATTTAGAGCACCTTGACAGGACAGACACATAGAATTATGCAGAAATATTGCATCTGGTCTTTCACTGGCATCTTATCCGTGGCTCACCTAAAGGGGCCTCCAGAAGAAGGGCTGGAACTGGACAAATTGCAGGATGAGGCACTGCATTGATCCAGTCCCTCTGACAGCAGCAAAAAAAAATAAACAGAACATGTATGTAGGGCCAAATGACCTTTCATGAATGTAATATTTCAGTTTTTTTGGAGGGTGGGGGCAGGAGTATTTGGTGCTGTGTCTGAAAGCTGAATGTAGGCATCATTGTGGCCCTTAGACCCCTAACACAGTGCTATGCAACCTTGCCACAATCCAATCATACTACCTTGACAGGTCTGTACTCGCAGAGGACCACAACTCATTGACATTCAACACGTGGCCCACTAGAAGCAGCACTGTATGTTATATTATACTGAATCATTCATCTAGCTCTTCATGCCCCAGATGAAGTCACACACTGCTCCAATTTGTGTCATTTCTGGGTACTACTTAGGAGTGTATGGTTGAACATGTTAGTCGTTATAGTAGGGCCTATATAAGTGTTGTTGGTTGAGATGCATAATGCTTGTAGACATCTTGTAAATATGGTGCATTGACATAGCTGTGCACTGTTTATAGGCATTTGATGTTGGTCAGAAATGTGAGAATGGGCGCAGTCGCACATGAAGATAACTACTCTTTATTTTGCAGTTTAACTGTGAGCAGTGGAAGAGCCAGGTTTTTAATGCTCTCCAGAATTCGAGGTGGTTAAAACTGTCCTTGTTCTAGCAGGAAATCAGTTTAATGTTTTGACCATTTGAACTGAGAAGGAGTTACGACTGATGGAAGATGTTTCGAAGGAAGGGATGGTCAGTAGTGGGGCCAACCTAGAATAAAGAGTTCTGGTTGGGTGGTAGGTCCATAATTTGTTTTGAAAGTGATACATTTAGCTGCAGAGTGTCAGTGTAAAAATCAAAAGGAAAGTCAAACGCGAGACCAGAGATTAAGATTAACTAGCAGTCTTGCAGCAACATTTTAGATTCTTGGAAATTTCCAAACTACCTGAAGGTTAAGCTTTAAGGTATACATGGTTGTCAGTCTAGTCTGGGAGTTTCAAAGTTGATGGTTACTTTACCCTATCAGTGAAACTTAGATAAGGGAAAATCCAACATACTCTTATTATCATTGAAAACAGTCCCCTTGGAATATGATTTACTTGAGGAATAGCGGAAAGATTTATATCCATAATCATATCTAGGTTCCCCACTTGGTTGAAAACTGGGCCCAGTTCATTAGGCCAGATGGTGGATGGGAAAAATTTGTTTAATTTACCCAAAAGAATATCTCACTTTTTGGTGTGTTTAATTTAAGGTGATTCATAAGCATCTGATTATCAACAAGTAAGCAGTGTTGGCCAAGGAGTCAAGATCAGAAGGATTCTCAAATGTAAGTATAATAAGGATATAATCAGCATAATCGCAGCAGTTGATATCAAATGATGAAAATGAGCTCCAATCGAGGGCTAAAGTAGATTTTACAGGGGAGAGGGTGTTGCTGGATCCTCGAGGAATACTAACCATCAATGGAAATGGAGCGGAGCTAAAAGGGGGCAATGTAAGTATGAAGGATCTTTTAGAAAGTAAGGCAGTTATCCAGCGAAGGACATTGTCTTCTATATCTACAGAATAAGTCTCCATAACAGATTGGATGTTAGACAATACCAAAGGAGATAAAGAGACTCCGCAGTAGAAGTAGTAGTAGAAGTAGCATTACTCCCTTTGAGTCCATTGTAGTATTGATGTTGTATCATGTTACAGTCATGGCAGCTTCCATGATCCAACAAAGGTGGAATTCTGTTTGGATGTCAAAGAGACAATTGTTGTCTTCTATGAAAGCTGTTAATTATGAATGGGCAAATATATTTGATCAGTTTGCTGAGAAAAAGGCCATAGCAGATTGGGCGATTAAAAGGACACTCCGGTAGGTAGCATATTTTTGTAGTATGCATTTGTTACAAGCAGTTTTGAGATCCTCCAAAAATGTACCAGGCTCCAGGGAGAGATTAGTGTTAGACCTGGTACCATTGGCGTGAGTCTCCCTTCCATTTTTTCACTGATTGCCTCCTCTGTTTTTGATATGTGTTGCTGGTTTAGATGCTTTGGGCACTGTGCCACTGCTATTCAGTGCCACAGTGCAAGTGCTCCCCATGTTAAATTGATGTATTGATTAGTGACTCCATGATTGGATTATTTGATTTACTTGTCAGACCCTAGTCTAGTGCACACTGTATGCCCAGGGCCTGTAAATCAAATACTGCTAGTGGGCTTGCAGCACTGATTGTGCCACCCACAGAAGCAGCTTGTAAAGTGTGTCTCAGGCCTGCCATTGCAGAGCCTGTGTGCAGTCTGTGACTGCCATGCCGACTTGGCAAGTGCACCCACTTGCCAGTCCCTAAACCGTCCCTTTTCTGCATATCAGACACCCTTAAGGTAGGCCCTAGGGCAGGGTGCATTGTATGTAAAAGGTAGGTCATGCCCTGATGTGTGTGGCATGACCTGATAGTGAATTACAGCCTATTTCGTTTTTCACTATTGCAAGGCTACCTGTCCCCATAGGCCAGAATGGGCAGTTTGATTATAACATCTTATAATCCTAACTGACCCAGGGAACATGGTAGAAATTCGAATTTAGTATGCCTGAACTCAGAATGATAAAATACATCTTTTAGTGAAGTTGGTTTTAACATTCTGTGTTTGAAAATACCACTTTTAGAAAGTAGGTATTTTCTTGCCTAACCATCCAGCCTGCCTCTGCTAGCTTGTGTATTGTATGTCTGGTTTTGTGAGTGACAGGGGCTGCGGGGCTCCAGGAGACAGGGTGAGTCAGCACTAGGCTGAATAGACCTACCTGCATTGGGAGTGGTGGGAGGAGTAGCACCTGGGCCTGAATAGGGCTGTGCCTGCCTTCCACAATGCTGGCTCCACCTCCTGTGGTGTGTCTGATGACCCTGGCCCACACTGACAAAGGAAGAAGTTGTGCACTGGCAGAATGCACCCAGAACTGGTTTGGGCTAGGTACAGGACCCTCTGCCTTCAGAGACAAAGGATTTATGGGTATAAAAAGGGGGACCCAGACCCCAGAACTTTAGATCACTTCTGGAACAACAAGACAAACCTTTGCCAAGGAGAAGAACCAAGGAAGCTGCAGGAGTTTGGACTGCCCCTCTGCCAGTGTGCTGTTTGCTGGGTTGGCCTGCAGTGGTCTTCATTGCCAAGGAAAGGAGAAGGAACTTTCAAAGAACTTTCATCATCTTGCAGAATATTTCTCCAAGGGCTTGAACTAGAGCTTGCCTCCTGCTGAATTCTCAGGGCTACAAGACTTCACCACCAGCTCCCTCCTGAATTCCCTTGCTGGGGATTCTGTCTGCAGAAGCCTGCGTGTCGCTGGGAGCTGGAAGCGCGACAACGAGAAGAAGCGTGTCGCTGTCGCAGCTGTTGCCGTCGCATCGTCGGAGAAGCGTGTCGCCGCCACAGAGGCCGCCGACGCCGCATCACCAGAGAAGCGTGTCTTCGTCGCAGCTGCCTGCCGTCGCATCACCGGAGAAGCATGTCTTCGTCGCAGCTGCCTGCCGTCGCATCACCGGGCAAGCGTGTCGCCACCGCAAGGGTCACCGTCGCATCACCGGAGAAGCGTGTCACCGTCGCAACTGCCTGCCGTCGCATCACCGGAGAGGCGTGTCGCAGGGCCTCTCGCGGCTCCAAAGGTACAGAGTTCTCCGCACGGCCGTCGCAGCGTCACAACGGAGGGCGATGCGGCATCGCATCGAGGCGCCTGCTCGCCGCATCGCCCTCCCTGCGGACCCTTTGTTTGTTTTGCGTTACGCATCCAAGGTACTTTTGTGAGAAACGTGTCGCATTTATCATCATCTTGAACTAAGTTACTTCTACCATCTTTAAGTCTATTTTGAGTACAGTATTGTGGATTTTTGTCGTTTATGGTCTTGTGATAAGTCTATATAAAGAATACTTATTTTTATAAAACCTGTGTGGTGTCCATCTGTAGTGTTTTCACCGTATTACTGTATGTGTTCACAAATGCTTAACACACTGCCTCTGAGATAAGCCTGTCTGCTCGTGCCAAGCTACCAAGGGGGTGAGCAGGGGTTATCCAGGAGTGTAATCCCCTTTCCCTGACTTAGAAGCAAGGGTCCCTATTTGGACAAAGGTGTATACCATTGCCAACTTGAGACCCCCAGTTCTAACATTGGCGGTCAGCGGTGAAGATTCTGGACTTGCATTTGTGACTCATATACAGTGATTGGTGTCCACTACTAGTGAGTGTAGACCAAATGCAACCACATACTTTTTTTGGGTAGAATTTTTTTCTCCTTGGACTGTTATTTTTTCTGAGAACTGCCAATTCTTACTACCATGAGCCGACCAGCATCTGTTGCATCTATGGATCTAGATTTTGAGGAAGAGAGGTTGGAAACCTACAATGTGAAACAGCTAAAGCGCTTTTGCAAGAAATTTAAAATTGCTACCCCAGGCATTGCCAAAAAGGATGAATACCAAAAGGCGCTGAGGGCCTGGGTGGAAGCAAGAAATACCCCTGAACTGGTGGTGGAGCCAGTGGGGGATGCAGAGGGGCAGCTGAATATACCATTGATTCCAGCCAGGGAAGGGGTACCGTCCCCGCCTGGCAGTAGTGTCTCTTCCAAAGGCCCGCCCCCAGGAGAGCTGGAAGACAGGGAAAGAGACAGGGTACACAAGCTGGAGATGGCCAGGCTCAAAATGGAGGGTCAGAGGGACCTAGAGAATAGCAGGTTGTCCTTGGAGAGAGAGAGAGAATGAGGTTGGAACATGAGAGAATGTTGAGGGAGTTAGAGCTCAAAGCAAAAGGCTTAGAAATCAATCCTTCTGGTGGCAGCGCACCATCTGTGCCTGCAGAAAGCAGAGTCCATATCCCCAAGGATGTAATAAAGGAATTCCACAGACAGGAAGATATTGGGCAGTGGTTTGCAGCCTATGAGATAGCAATGTTGGCCCACCGGGTCCCTGAGAAGGATTGGGGAGCGGGGTTGTGGGGCCGCTTTGTGAGTGAGGGGAGGGATACGTTGTTAGACCTACCCAGTGAGAACAGGATGTCTTATGCCCACATGAAGGAAGCCCTGATGACAAGGTATGGTTTGACCCCAGAACTCTATAGACAGAGGTTCAGGAATTGTAAGAAGCTGGAGGCAACTACCTGGGTGGAGTATCAGTCTTTCTTTTGCAGAGCTATGGAAGGTTGGGTGAAGGGTAGCAAAGTGGATACTTTTGAAGCGCTCTATGATTTGTTTGCATGGGAGCACTTGTCTGATAATTGTTTTCCAGAGCTACGCCAGCACCTTATTGATAGCAAGTTAACTAATCCTAGGAAGCTTGCTGAGGAGGCGGACCACTGGGTCAGCACCCGGGTCCACAAGGGTCACGTGGGAGACTTCGCCAAAGGTGGGCAGGGTCCCCAGCAGAAGAGTGGGGGGGACAAGGGTAAACAGAGGGAGTTCCAGAAAGGGCCCCAAAGTAATTCCCAAGGGAAGCAAGGGAAGGGTTCCCAGCCTCCCCCTGAGAAAAAGCAAGAGGCCCGACAGGTAAACCTGTTCTCAGGGGCCCTCTAAGTGCTTTACATGTGGTCAAATGGGCCACCGTTGGTATGATGCACAGTGTCCCATGAGGGATTCCAAAGCACCACCACGTGCACCACCCCGTCAGATGGCGAGTGTAGCCCTGGGGGGGGGAGGAGATGGGTGCCCAAGGTGGGTGGGATCCCACAGAAATGTCCCATGTCTCGCTAGGAGACTTTGAGATGGTCCCTGAGACCCAGCTGCCTGATAACACTAAGAAGTACAGGCAGTGGGTGACCATCAATGGCCATAGGGTGGAAGCTCTCAGAGACACTGGGGCTAGTGTGACAGCTGTCAATTGCCGGCTGGTGTCCAGAGAGCAGGTTATCCCCCATGCATTCTTCTCTGTAGTTGCCGCGGACAACTCGCAGAGCCAGTGTGAGGTGTCTCAAGTTCCCTTTGAGTGGGGTGGGGGGGTCTCAGGTACTCTTCAAGTAGCTGTGAGGCCAGCCATGCCTGTTGATTGTCTGTTGGGCAATGATTTAGAGAGCTCCCCTTGGGCTAAGGTGGAGAGAAGGTCTCATCTGGAGATGTTGGGTCTGCCTGAGTGGGCGTGTGTGACCACTCGGTCTATGGCAGCCAGTAAGGGTGTTGAAGAGGTTCTGGAGCCTGAAAATATGGCCCAGACTCCTGCCTTAAAGAGAAGAGGTGAGGGCGCGGGAAACCGGCCCCCATAGTTCCCACGGTCCAGGAGGAGGCAGACCTTGAGGGGGATGCCCTGGAACCTACAGGGGAACAAGTGGCCGAACTGGGGGACCTGCCTGAGCTGACCCATTGGCAGCAAGAAGGAGGCCCCTCCAGGGAGGAATTTTGTGAGGAGCAGAAGAAGTGCCCTTCTCTTGTAGGTTTGCGGCAACAGGCCACAAACCAGGCAGCAGGTGATCAGTCTGGATCACATTGGATCTACTGGGAGAACGACGACCTGTATAGCGAGCCTAAGGTTGCTGAGCCTGGGTCAGCCCGTGTGCTGGTGGTACCCCAGCGCTTCAGAGCCTTCCTACTGGGTTTGGCTCATGATGTGCCTTTAGCTGGACATCTGGGGCAGAACAAGACCTTTGAAAGGCTTGCTACCCACTTTTATTGGCCCCAGATGCGGAAGAGTTCAGACACTCATTGTAGGACTTGTCAAACTTGCCAGGCAAGTGGAAAAGTGGAAGGAAGCACAAGGCTCCTCTCCAACCTTTCCCTGTAGTCAGTACCCCCTTTGAACGGGTGGGCATTGACATTGTGGGGCCACTGGACCCCAAGACAGCCATGGGCAACAGGTTTATCCTGGTCTTGGTGGACCATGCTACCCGGTGCCTGGAAGCCATCCCTCTCAGGACAGTGACGGCCCCGTGGTAGGACGTGCACTGATGGGGATTTTCTCCCGTGTGGGGTTCCCCAGAGAGGTGGTGTCAAACCGTGGGACAAACTTCATATCAAATTATATGAAGTCCCTGTGGCAGGAGTGCGGTGTTACCTATAAGTTCACCACTCCTTACCACCCCCAAGGTAATGGGCTGGTTGAGAGATTCAACCGGACCCTCAAAGGCATGATAATGGGTCTTGAGGAACCTATGAGGCATAAGTGGGACGTCCTCTTGCCATGCCTTCTTTATCCTTACCGTGAGGTGCCACAGCAGTCCCTAGGGTTCAGTCCCTTTGAACTGCTGTATGGTCACCCGGTAAGAGGACCTTTGAGTCTGGTCAAGGAAGGCTGGGAGCAATCTCCCAGGAAACCTCCCCAGGATGTATACAGTTACATGCTGGCCTTCAGGAACCAGACTAGGCGATTCAGACAACTCGCTCAGGCGAATCTGGAAGCCAGCCAGGAGGAAATGAAGCGGTGGTACGATCAGAATGCCACTCTGATTGAGCTTCAACCTGGGCAGAAAGTTTGGGTCATGGCCCCTGTAGAGCCCTGTGCGCTCCAGGACAGGTGGAACTAACCATTTGAGGTGGTGGAGCGCAAGAGTGATGTCACCTACCTGATGAACTTGCGGTCTCCTAGGAACCCTTTGCGGGTCCTGCATGTTAACCGCCTGAAGCCCCACTTAGAAAGGTCCGAAGTGGGCATGCTCCTAGCGACAGATGATGGAATGGAGGAGGAGACCGAGCCTCTTCCTGACCTCCTGTCTGCAACAGAGCAAGATGGGTCAGTGGATGGTGTCAGCCTCTCTGCCACACTGACCCCTGAGCAGCAGCAAGATTGTCCCCAATTGTTGGGACAATTCTCTGATTTGTTCTCCCTGGTTCCTGGTGTCACTGAGTGGTGCGTCCATGACGTGGATACTGGGGACTGTCCTCCTGTGAAGCACAAGGCTTACAGAGTGACTGACAGGTTCAGAGCTCACATTAAGGAGGAGGTCACCAAGATGTTTGCATTAGGGGTGATTGAGTCCTCTCACAGCCCTTGGGCCAGCCCAGTGGTCTTGGTCCCAAAAGCTGCCGCGCCTGGTGCCACACCCGAACTCCGGTTCTGTGTGGACTACCGAGGACTCAATTCAGTCACCAGGACTGACGCGCACCCCATCCCCAGAGCTGACGAGCTCATTGATCGGTTGGGGGCTGCCCGGTACCTCAGCACGTTTGATTTAATGTCTGGGTACTGGCAGATCGCCTTAACTGATGGGGCCAAAGAGAGGTCAGCATTCTCCACACCAGATGGGCACTACCAATTCCGGGTTATACCCTTTGGGATGAAGAATGCCCCTGCCACCTTTCAGAGATTGGTCAACCAAGTGTTGGCTGGACTGGAGGATTTCAGTGCCGCCTACCTGGATGACATTGCAGTGTTCAGCGCCAGTTGGGAAGAACATCTGCGCCACCTCTGGGAAGTGTTGATGGCACTGCGAAAGGCAGGCCTCACGATCAAGGCGAGTAAGTGCCAGATGGGGCAGGGTTCGGTGGTGTACTTGGGGCACCAGGTAGGGAGCGGCCAGGTGGCGCCCCTACAACCCAAGATTGATACCATCCTGGCATGGGAACCCTCCAAGATCCAGACACAGGTGGGAGCCTTTTTAGGACTCAAAGGGTACTACAGGAGCTTTGTCAAGGGGTATGGCAACATTGTTGCACCCTTGACTGAGCTGACTTCCAGGAAGCAGCCCAAGAAAGTGAACTGGACTGACACCTGTCAGAAGGCTTTTGACGCCCTGAAGACTGCCATGTGAACATCACCCGTGCTTCAGGCGCCCAACTTTTCAAAGGAATTTATTGTCCAAACAGAACAGCCCCCACACCATGCTCTGAAGCGTCTATCACAGATTAATGAGGAGGGCCTAGACCAACCTGTAGCTTTCATCAGTAGGAGGTTACTTCCACGGGAACAGAGGTGGAGTGCAATTGAGCGTGAGGCATTTGCTGTGGTCTGGGCATTGAAGAAGTTGAGACCATACCTGTTTGGGACTCACTTCCGGGTTCAGACAGACCACAGGCCCCTCAGATGGTTGATGCAGATGAGGGGTGAGAATCCAAAGCTGTTGAGGTGGTCCATTTCCCTACAGGGGATGGACTTCACGGTGGAACACCGCCCTGGTACAGAACACGCCAATGCTTGATGGTCTGACCAGATTTTTCTGCCTTAGTGAAGAGAACTCCCAAGGAGTTGGGTAGTCCTCCCCACATTTCAGCTGGAGGGGACACGTGTTAGACCTGGTACCATTGGCGTGAGTCTCCCTTCCATTTTTTCACTGATTGCCTCCTCTGTTTTTGATACGTGTTGCTGGTTTAGATGCTTTGGGCACTGTGCCACTGCTATTCAGTGCCACAGTGCAAGTGCTCCCTATGTTAAATTGATGTATTGATTAGTGAATCCATGATTGGATTATTTGATTTACTTGTCAGACCCTAGTCTAGTGCACCCTGTGTGCCCAAGGCCTGTAAATCAAATACTGCTAGTGGGCTTGCAGCACTGATTGTGCCACCCACAGAAGCAGCTTGTAAAGTGTGTCTCAGGCCTGCCATTGCAGAGCCTGTGTGCAGTCTGTGACTGCCATGTCGACTTGGCAAGTGCACCCACTTGCCAGTCCCTAAACCTTCCCTTTTCTGCATATCAGACACCCCTAAGGTAGGCCCTAGGGCAGGGTGCATTGTATGTAAAAGGTAGGTCATGCCCTGATGTGTGTGGCATGACCTGATAGTGAATTACAGCCTATTTCGTTTTTCACTATTGCAAGGCTACTTGTCCCCATAGGCCAGAATGGGCAGTTTGATTATAACATCTTATAATCCTAACTGACCCAGGGAACATGGTAGAAATTCGAATTTAGTATGCCTGAACTCAGAATGATAAAATACATCTTTTAGTGAAGTTGGTTTTAACATTCTGTGTTTGAAAATACCACTTTTAGAAAGTAGGTATTTTCTTGCCTAACCATCCAGCCTGCCTCTGCTAGCTTGTGTATTGTATGTCTGGTTTTGTGAGTGACAGGGGCTGGGGGGCTCCAGGAGACAGGGTGAGTCAGCACTAGGCTGAATAGACCTAACTGCATTGGGAGTGGTGGGAGGAGTAGTACCTGGGCCTGAATAGGGCTGTGCCTGCCTTCCACAATGCTGGCTCCACCTCCTGTGGTGTGTCTGATGACCCTGGCCCACACTGACAAAGGAAGAAGTTGTGCACTGGCAGAATGCACCCAGAACTGGTTTGGACTATGTACAGGACCCTCTGCCTTCAGAGACAAAGGATTTATGGGTATAAAAGGGGGACCCAGACCCCAGAACTTTAGATCACTTCTGGAACAACAAGACAAACCTTTGCCAAGGAGAAGAACCAAGGAAGCTGCAGGAGTTTGGACTGCCCCTCTGCCAGTGTGCTGTTTGCTGGGTTGGCCTGCAGTGGTCTTCATTGCCAAGGAAAGGAGAAGGAACTTTCAAAGAACTTTCATCATCTTGCAGAATATTTCTCCAAGGGCTTGAACTAGATCTTGCCCCCTGCTGAAGTCTCAGGGCTACAAGACTTCACCACCAGCTCCCTCCTGAATTCCCTTGCTGGGGATTCTGTCTGCAGAAGCCTGCGTGTCGCTGGGAGCTGGAAGCGCGACTCAACGAGAAGAAGCGTGTCGCTGTCGCAGCTGTTGCCGTCGCATCGCCGGAGAAGCGCGTCACCGCCGCAGAGGCCGCCGCCGCCGCATCACCAGAGAAGCGTGTCTTTGTCGCAGCTGCCTGCCGTCGCATCACCGGAGAGGCGTGTCGCAGGGCCTGTCGCGGCTCCAAAGGTACAGAATTCGCCGCACGGCCGTCGGGCGTGCACGCATCCTCTTCACATCGTCACATCGCATCAAGGGCGCACTCTCATCGCATCGCACCGGATCGTCGCATCGCATCGAGGCGCCTGCTCGCCGCATCGCCCTCCCTGCGAACCCTTTGTTTGTTTTGCGTTACGCATCCAAGGTACTTTTGTGAGAAACGTGTCGCATTTATCATCAACTTGAACTAAGTTACTTCTACCATCTTTAAGTCTATTTTGAGTACAGTATTGTGGATTTTTGTCGTTTGTGGTCTTGTGTTAAGTCTATATAAAGAATACTTATTTTTTATAAAACCTGTGTGGTGTCCATCTGTAATGTTTTCACCGTATTACTGTATGTGTTCACAAATGCTTAACACACTGCCTCTGAGATAAGCCTGTCTGCTCGTGCCAAGCTACCAAGGGGGTGAGCAGGGGTTATCCAGGAGTGTAATCCCCTTTCCCTGACTTAGAAGCAAGGGTCCCTATTTGGACAAAGGTGTATACCATTGCCAACTAGAGACCCCCAGTTCTAACAATTAGTAATAGATCTGCTCTGTTCAGGATGACAGTGAGCTACTAATGAGGCTGTTGCTAAATAAGTGTGCTGTGAGTGGGTCAGCTGGAAATTCGGAGGTGCCACTGGCTTTAGTGAGATTGGGAAAATCATCAGAAGTTACAGGGTCTGAGGTGCACAATTTTAGTTGCAGAATGCATTACAAGGTCAAGGAAGTGTTTGAGTTGCACTGGCAATCCTTTCTTTGCTTCAAGACAGATCTATGACCTCAGAGATTAAATGATCTGCTAGGGAGCCATGTTGTGTTTTTGATTTGGTGATTTTGGAGGTTGAACAGTCCAGATCAAGAAATTCAGTAGCTTCATAGAGGAATTGTGAGTATAGAAGTCGTTTAGCCTTTCTAACGACAACTGTATAGATTTGAGATGGTTTTTGGATGGGCCTCACTGACCTACTAATGTGGACTTGACGTTGATTTCTTGAGTAGCAAGCCTCTCACTTCTGGTAGACCTAATACAGAAGGGTTCACAATTTATCTCTGGATAACACTGCTTTTGCTTTGGAAGTGGAAGGATCCAAGACTCACTACCATGGATCTGTAAGTTACTACTGGTGTGGCAACTCATTATTCACAGGTGGGTATCTTAGACCTATTTCTGTGTGTTTCACAATTTACAACAGCAGCTCCTGTGCCTCTGCGTCGAGCTCACTGATCCACTCTTCAGGTTCTTAGGGTTTTAGGTTTCTTCTCCAGGACATTGACCAAGTCTTTGATTGGATCTAGTGAGTTTTGTGGTTTACCCCAAAGGTGTAACACTCACCCATACCCATCAACAGAAGCAACACCACCGCAGGTAAGCCCTGACTGTGCCTAGCAGAATACCTATAAAATATCACCAAAAAACGTGCCAATGTTGTCTCAACCTGCCTGCTCTAACCAGCCCCTTCAGAGAAATCTTCTTTCTTGCTATCCAAAGTATTCTGTGATCTCCTCCTCCTCTTGTAGCCCCGAGCCTAAGAACGAACTAATCTTACTTCAGCTTTCCCTCCCAACAGCTACGTCCATCGCTCTCTCACCCTGATATTCTGCCAATCATCCCTTCCCAACCTTTCCCATATCCCACACCAATATCATGCCCACACTATACTCTGAAACTCACCCTCCCCTTAATTCTTTTAACACCACCCTTTACCTCCCTTCCACACCCTGTCCATTCCCAGCACACTGTGCATCCCTCACGGATGAAGCAGCCGCACTCTACAAATCCTGATTGATTGATTGTATTCACCTCCTTTGCCAGTTTTTGCATCTGTTGCCTTTAGTGAGCCTGATTTGCAAAAATCATGATAGTATGAGCCGAGATCTAGATCTGCACCCAAGCATACCTTTACCTTTTTTTTTCTTAATTCACCCACATTCTCAGAAGTACTCCTGAAAAGCTGCACCCAGCACAGGTATCCAGGCATATTTTTGGGAATACCAGGTGACATTAGCTGCAAATTACTATTCTTCCTGTGTGAAAATCTACACACAGTAGATTTCAGTACGGGGGGGGGGAAATCCATTCCCCTTCCTATCCTAGAAAGGGAGTTACTCCTGCCACTGAAGGGTCTTTCTTATCATTTGCAGGGTGGGAAACCATTCAGAGCAGAGTTTGTGAATGCCCGCAAACCTACATGTTTGTGAGCATTAATAAACTTACATGGCAAACCATGCCTTGTAATACCCACTTCCCCCCAAATGCATGGGATGTACTGCTGCAGATTGTTCTGCACTCATGTAGCAGAAATCGATTGTTGTAACTCAATTTACATTTGCAAGGAATCCTTTTGTGAATTTCTAGCAGGTGTAAATTAGGTATTTGTGGCCATAAAAATACATTTATGACCAAAGCTACCTTTGCATATTGGAACCTTTATAAGCTCAAACCCCTTCACTAGTGACTTTCTACCCCCAACCATAACACATTCCCCAGTAGTAATGTCTACCTTACAGGATATAGACTATCTTATGAAAAGTACAATCCACTTCTCCTTATAATCCCCTAACAGTCTCACACTACCCTATTCTACTGTTTACCCCTTCTGCTCACATCACTCTATAAACCACTTTATTATCAACTTTCCTATTAATTCTACCCGTCAATATTGTTCTACCCCTAGCCACATCAAATTTTTCATTGCATGGGCTTGTTGAACCAAACTTAAAAACATGCCTAAAGACACCAAGCTGCCACAATCACAACAGCAAAACCCTAAATAAGTTGAGGGGAATCACTACACCTATCATTGGAACAACAATATGTCAATCTCCGCACACTTACAGCACACCCAAATCAACTAGCTCAATTGTCCACTGATCCCTGGACATCCAACACCTCACACAACCAGATCCAGTCTCTATGCTCCCACTCCAGGAGGCCCCTACATCAAGGACAAGTAACAACTGGTCCAAAGCTTGGGGGGAGGCATGTGATTGTCTGGTAACTATACCAGCCAGTCCAATTAACAAAAGAAGTCAATGGGTCCCAGGACATCCACTACCTCAAAGCACCGCATCCAGGGCCCACACACTGTGGCTATGTAGCAAGAGAACCAATCACCACAAGCAAAGTCACAGGAGCATATACATCTCTTCAGTTGACTCCACAATCTTTTGTCATGCATCCTGATCAATGCTAGATTGTTAAGAGAGAATGTGATTCATATACATGACTGCTTGAGTGATTCAAGGCCACACATTCTGTTTGTAACAGAAACGTGGATGGGAAATGACACCTCTACTGTCCGACATGAAGCCATGCCCAACAGTTTCTAAGGCCTCATTCTAAAAAAATATTGTAGCTAGAGTATCAACTACCAGAATATTAATATGGGAGGGATGGAGGTGCCAGATGTGGAGCTCTATTATATGGCTGCTCAGATTGAGCATGCAGTACACTGCCTGGGAGAACTGGGAGAAACGGCTTCTGGAAGGGATGCCTGGGGAGGATCCTTTACCAAACCTGCTCATGAGGGAACAGGGCATCTTGACATCCTTGCCCTATGTAATCAGATAGATCTGTACAATCTGGGACAAAGTGATTACAACTGTCCTTTAGTGTCCACCATTCATTCCTGATATGTCAAACTGGAGTGTTCATCCCTTTAGTAGCATTGCCCATACTATGACGGTGGACCGCTGGAAGCAGGTAGGCTGTTTGATGCTGGCTAATTTATATCCAGGGAATAGATGTGTAACATTTGAGAGGGCTCAAGAGTTTTGGTGATGGTCAGTTTCTCCAGTATGCCGACATAGCTTGCATTGCAAGGGATATATAGACCATATTCCCAAAAGCACCAGAACACATATAATCAATGGTAATGCTACTGGCCTTGCCATGCTGCAGAAAATTGTTCTCTAATATATACAGGGCGCTGAGAATGGATAGGGTGTCTGGAACCCTAAGAGTGAAGTAGAAGTGGGAGATGCAGTTAGATTGGCAGCTCTTTGATAAACAATGGGTGGCAGAATGCCAGGGTGTGAAAACTGCAACTAGTAACTTGCTTCAAATTCAGTTCAACTATGTCCATATGACGTACATGACGCCCTGCAAAGTTGAGTGTCATTTACCCAGGCATGTCCTCAAGTTGTGCCAGATGTAATGCTGAGGGAATGGATTTTATCTATGTTACATGGTAATGTCCAATGATACAGGGAGGTTGGGTGGAGATTTTCTGAGGACTTGGGAGACGTGTAGAAGAAGCACAGCCGCCCATATTGAAGCAATGCTTGCTAGTAAAATGCCACAGAAGAAAAAGACAAGCATTTGCAATGCAATCGGTCTCGCCTTTAGGACCTTATAAGTATTTAGCCATGCACCATATTATCCTTCCTTCTTCTGCGTCACTTTGGATCGTTTAAGCAACAGAAAAGCAGTAAAAGTATTGCACAAGCTCCAACACGATGCACACAAAGGAGGACCAAGCAAGCATGTAAGCAGATAACCACAATGCTTGGTAATGAAACGAGGCGGGAGGGAGTAGGGGCCGGAGATTCAAAATCCAGGAGTGCCGAAGTGGAGGGTAGAACAAGGATGGGGTAGTGACCCGGGGTAATAGCAGGGAAGGAAGGCTTGGGGCGAGTGGAAGAGGGAGGGGTGGGAGCTGTGCCTGGGGTCCCGAGACCGCTTGGCTTCCTAAACACTGGTGAAAGCCTGCGCACGGGACCTCGACCCTCAGTGCGCCGCACGCATGGGACCCCACACAAACGGGGCCCCAGAGACACAATGACAAACAAACATGGACACTGCATCTACATACTCACACAGGGTGGATACTTGCGCAATTAAATACTGCACACTCGCCCCAAGGTATACACCATGTTACAATACGATGAATATACAGCCAGACTCTTAAAGATATACAAACATACACAAACACCGCCCCCCCACCCCCACTGCACATTGGGGATTATTGCACAATTCTGAATGAGTGAGTATCCGTTCCTTTTCCTACCTTTTGCACATCGCAAACTTGCATGCCTTGGAGAATTTCGCGTTAAAGGGGCGTCTCGGGATTCAGAGTATTCATAAAGAGCAGGGGGCTTGTTTTGCTGGCAAAAGTGAGGGATTGAAGGTGGAACTCGAGTGGCGTGGGCCCAGCTGTGCCACCCGGAATACGAGTGGATTGCTTCAGGGGCGCCCATGAAAGTTCTCACCGAGGGGCCTGTCGGCAGCTCACCGACCCCGGTGTCCGCGTCACTGTGGCAAATTCCCAGGACGGGCAGCTGGCGAGATAGCGGAACACGCTGACCTCAACGGCACCTCCACCCTGGCAGCTCCACCGGTGTGGGCCCAGCTGTGCCACCCGGAATACGAGTGGATTGCTTCAGGGGCGCCCATGGAAGTTCTCACTGAGGGGCCTGTCGGCAGCCCACCGAGCCCGGTGTCCGCGTCACTGTGGTAAATTCCCAGGACGGGCAGCTGGTGAGATAGCGGAACACGCTGACCTCAACTGCACCTCCACCCTGGCAGCTCCACCTCAGTCCCCGCCGCCGTAGGTTTAATGGATATGAGATGCGTCAGGCCATTGTTTGCACACCTGAACCCGCGGCCATCACCAGTGATGCACAAGGGATTGCATAGGCACGCGCCTTAGGTAGCACACCTGAGCCACAGGTTTAGTAAATGTCCCCTGAGCGTGGCATTAGTATGTAAACCTGACCCCGTGGCCATTGGTGGTGTTTATATGCACATGCCGTTAGTTGGTACACCTCAGCCCCCGGCGCCGTAGGTTTAATGTATATAAGATGAGCAAGGACATTGTCTGCACACCTGAATCTGGTCACCAAAAGCACGTCCATGGCCCACGAGCTGCGAGACAACGGACAGCGGGAGGGGGGCGGGAACAGGAAACTAAACAGAGCAGCGCTAGCGTGCTGGCTCAGGCTCCACGTACAACAAGACTTCCGGAGCAACCGAGGGTTCTTTTCCGGTGCACCCCAGGGATGTCACTTCCGGTACACTACAGCTTTGTCAGGCCTGCCTGTAAATGACTGCGCACTACTTTAAAACAAGCATTTGCAATGCAATACGACTCACATTTACGTGAGACGTATTGCATTAGAAATGGGACTGCGAGCGTTTAAGAAGGCACGAACGGGAGTGTGGGGGTGAGGGTGAGGGTGGGGCGAAAAGTCACGAACTGCGGGAGGGCGGGCGAGGGGGGACACAGGGCAGAAAATAGTGTTGGAGTAAAGGGGCCAATAGCCAGGGTAGGATACAAATGCCAACATGGCCGTCAGGAGGAGGGACTAACAAGCCTAAAACCAATTAGAAGGCAGCATTTAGGATGTAAGCCAATCAAAAAGATGGGCGGAGAGTGGGCGGAGCTTCCAGAAAGCTTCCACGCTATAGTATATACTGCATGCCTCGCAAAGCAAGCAGCGCATGCGCACTGCAACGCTAGGCGAGACCTAAAAAAGGAGCAAATTGGTAGGAACAATCTTGGGAACACTATTGCTCAAGAGACGCATCGCAATGCATTGTTTAAGCCCAGGCCCCCGATGGTCGCTGACTGGGTTCGGGACATGTTGGAATGGGCTGCAACTGAGGGAACACTAAAG
This sequence comes from Calotriton arnoldi, assembly GCA_963921515.1. Classification (NCBI taxonomy): domain Eukaryota; kingdom Metazoa; phylum Chordata; class Amphibia; order Caudata; family Salamandridae; genus Calotriton; species Calotriton arnoldi. The sequence continues at coordinate 1,564,514 of CAWUFW010001640.1, read as the reverse complement.
AAAAAAGTAAGTAGGGATGATAAATTTGCTGAAGATTTGATGGAATGGGCTGAACTGATTTGTCATCATCATAATAATCTTTAATCGGTTAATTAAAACCATAAAAAATACATACAATCCAAATAAAATGCATTAAAATATAAAAATTCATCAGTAGCAGCCAAAAATCATATTTACAGTTCTTATAACACCAGGTTATTTAAAATGCAATTCAGATAAGCACATAATGTACAATAAGAACAGTAACATACTTCATAAAATTACCATAAATACATGTCAGTCACCCACTACTTTTTTAAATCCTGACCGCCCTAATTAAAAACCTTGTGTTGGACTTGGCCCTTTTTGGCTAAAGTTCCTTAAACTTTTTGCCTTCCTCCTAGACCGATTTCTGACATTATGTTGCCAACTTAGATGCTTTGGGCACTTTGCCACTGCTGATCAGTGTCAAAGTGCAAGTGCTCCCTGTATAAAGTGTTATGGTAATTGGTTGTCCATAATGAACAAGTTACTTACCTTCGGTAACAATATATCTGTAAGAAACATTAGTAGTGGTAGATTCCTTACCTTAGAATATCCCCAGGCGTCAGTCTGGATCCAGAAAGTTTTCGTCAGCAGTACCCCTGCGCGTCGGAAGGTGGTGTCGTGCGGCTCCGCGTCCGTCGCAGGCGTCGTGATCGCCAGGATGACGTCGCGGCAGCTACTTAGACGCCGCCCTCGCGTGCTGACGTCAGTTCTGTACACGACTTTCCGCGCCAGGAACGCAGAGCCATGCACGATACTGACCACTGGTGCATTGAAACTAGGGCCCTGAAAGGGATGACCTTAACCCTAGAAATCAGTTCGCAGAACGGGGAGGATGGGTGGGGCGGTAAGGAATCTATCACTACTAATGTTTCTTACAGATTTATCGTTACCGAAGGTAAGTAACTTGTTCATCTGAAAGAAACACGTAGTGATAGATTCCTTACCTTAGAATAGATACCCCAGCAATACCAACCCCGGTGGTGGGTCTGCGAACCAAGATCACACCAGAAAGTCACGGAGAACAGAACGGCCAAAGAAGCCGTCTCTCCGGACTTGGCTGTCAAGGCAATAATGCTTAGTAAAAGTGTGCAGCGAGGCCCACATGGCTGCCTGACAGATGTCTTGCAGGGGGACACCACGTCCCAATGCAGTAGTAGCTGCTGTTGCCCTGGTAGAATGGGTGCGCAGCCCCACCGGAGGCTCCTTTTTAGCCAGAGAATAGCAGGCTTTTATACACAAGACAACCCAGTGGGAGATAGTCCTCTTGTGTACAGCCCGGCCTTTCTTGGCGCCTACGTAGCCAACAAAGAGCTGGTCATCCACCCGGAACTGTTGTGTGCGGTTGAGGTAGAATGAGATCGCACGTTTTGGGTCCAGACGGTGGAGCCTCTCTTCCTCTCTGGAAGGGTGCGGAGGCGGAAAGAAAGTGGGCAAGGTGATAGTTTGCCCGATATGGAAGGCAGTAACAACCTTTGGTAAAAAGGATGGACGTGTGCGTAGCACAACCTTGTCCGGATGAAAAGACAGAAAAGGAGGTTTACATGAAAGAGCCTGGAGCTCACTCACGTGCTTAGCGGAGGTGATGGCAACCAGGAAAGCAGTCTTCAAGGTTAATAAACGAAGAGGACAGTTGTGTAGTGGCTCAAAGGGAGCGCACATCAAATAAGTAAGAACCAGATTCAAGTTCCACTGTGGCATCACAAACGCAATAGGAGGGAAAAGGTGAGTAATGCCTTTGAGAAATCTATTTACAACAGGGGACTTGAAAAGAGAGGGCTGATCAGGTAGCCTGAGAAAGGCTGAAATTGCAGAAAGGTAGCCCTTGATAGTGCCCAGAGCAGAGCCCTGCTGGGCTAAAGAAAGAAGGAACAGGAGGACCTCAGAAAGAGGGGCAGAAAGTGGATCCACAGCCTTTGCTGTGCACCATGCCACAAATTTGTTCCACCTGCATGCGTATACCGATTTAGTGGAGGGACGCCTGGCTGCCAGAATGACATCACAGACTTCGGGAGGCAAGTGAAATGGAATCAACTGTCGCCGCTCAATCTCCACGCAAGGAGGTGGAGGCTGGACAGGTTCGGGTGGAGGACCGTCCCCTGCTGCTGCGACAGAAGATCCTCCCGAAGAGGCAGTCGGATCGGGGGATCCACGCTCATACTGAGTAGCTTGGGATACCAAACTCTTCGAGCCCAGTCCGGCGCCACAAGAATGACCTGGGCCCGGTCGCGTCTGATCTTCTTCAGCACTTTGGGTAGAAGTGGTATAGGCGGAAAGGCGTACAATAGACCGCAACTCCACTCGCGACGAAAAGCGTCGCCGAGCGAGTGCCGCCTTGAAAATTCCAACGCGCAGAACTGCTGACATTGCGCGTTCTCTTCGGTGGCGAATAGATCTAACCAAGGCTCTCCCCACTGTTGAAAGAGACCTTGCGCCACGTCCGAGTGAAGACGCCATTCGTGATCCATCATGCACCTGCGGTTGAGTTCGTCTGCCCTGGCGTTCAGTGAACCCGCCAGGTGTTGAACCACTAGGGAAATGCCCTGATGTTCCAGCCATGTCCAGAGGCGCAGAGCCTCCTGACATAGGGTCCACGACCCCACCCCGCCCTGTTTGTTGCAGTACCACATGGCGGTGGTGTTGTCTGTGAACACCTGCACTACTCTCCCCTTGACAGAGGGAAGGAATGCTTTGAATGCAAGTAGGATCGCCCGAAGCTCCAAAATGTTGATATGGAGCTTGGACTCCGCCGGACACCAGAGGCCTCTGATCTCCGCCTCTCCCATGTGGCCGCCCCATCCCAGGAGGGATGCGTCCGTCACCACTGTGTGCTCCGGTTGGGGAAGGGAGAGGGATCTGCCGCTGACCCAATGCTGGTTCGTGAGCCACCACTGCAACTGTCTTGCAGTGCCCTCTGAGATCTGGACGTAGTCGGACAGATTCCCCTGATGCTGCGCCCACTGGAACTTCAGGTCCCACTGCAGAGCCCGCATATGCCATCTGGCATGATTGATCAGTAGGATGCAGGAGGCCATGAGGCCCAGCAGCCTCAAGATTATCCTGACCAAAACCCAGGATAAGGGCTGAAAGATTGGAATCATAGCCCGAATATCCCGGACTTGCTGTTCGGGAGGATAGACCCGAAATTGCGCTGTGGCCAGAACTGCTCCGATGAAGAGGAGCTTCTGCGAGGGAATCAGGTGTGACTTCGGCACGTTGATGGAGAACCCCAGCAAATGCAGGAGGTCGGCCGTAGTCTGGAGGTGGGAGACGACTGCCTGGGGCGAGCCCGCCTTCAACAACCAGTCGTCGAGATAGGGGAAGACTGAAACCTCTGATCTGCGCAGATGAGCTGCGACCACCGACATCACTTTCGTGAACACCCGAGGGGTGCTGGTAAGGCCAAAAGGAAGCACGCTGAACTGAAAATGCTCGTGGCCTACCGTGAACCGCAGGTAACGCCGGTGGGCCGGCAGGACGGGGATATGAAAGTAAGCGTCCTGCAAGTCCAACGCTACCATCCAGTCTTGTGGGTCTAGGGCAGACAAGACCTGAGCAAGTGTGAGCATCTTGAACTTCTCCTTCCGGAGGAAGAGATTGACGTTCCGAAGGTCTAAGATAGGACGCAGGCCTTTGTCCTTCTTTGGAATCAGAAAGTAGTGGGAATAACAACCACGACCTACTTCTGGCGTTGGAACGCGCTCTATGGCCCCCTTGGCCAAGAGGGCCATATCTTCCTGCTGGAGAAGTGCCAAGGGATCCCCGATATGCGGTGGTATTGAGGTGGCATGGCTGGAGGGGCAGTCTCGAAGGGGAGGTAGTAGCCCCTTCGGACTATCTGTAAAACCCACCTGTCCAATGTGATGGTGCGCCAGTGGGGGAGGTGATGGCGAAGCCTGCCACCCACTGGCGTTTGGTGGGCCTGAAAGGTCGGACTAGGAAGGTTTGGAGGCAGAGGTGGCTGGGGTGGTGGTGGACTGACCTGTCCGCTGGCCCCCTGAACCGCTGCGGCGGTTCCCACGTCTGCGGCCGTGCGTGGACTGTTGCGAACGTGGTGGGTTGCCCCTTCCGCGAGCACGAAAGGAGCGAAAGGCAGAAGGCTGAGGAGGCCATGTGGCCGAAAGGCCCAAGGACTTGGCCGTAGCCCGTGAGTCCTTAAATCTCTCCAAAGCACTGTCTGCCTTGTTGCCAAAGAGGCGAATGCCATCAAAGGGCATGTCCATCAAAGTGTTTTGGACATCCCCCGAGAAGCCAGTTGTTCTCAGCCAGGCGTGGCGGAGCGCCACTGTCGTGGAAATCGCCCTGCCCAGCGAGTCGGCGGTGTCAAGGCCACAACGGATCGTGAACTTAGCTGCATCTCTCCCCTCAGCAATAGCCTAGGAGAGTAGTGTCCGAGCCTCCTCCGGACACTGAGGCAGCACCTGCACCACCGTATCCCACAGAGAGTGAGAATAACGGCCCAAGAGGCATGCGGTGTTCACAGACCGCAGCCCTAGACTGGCAGAAGAAAAAACCTTCTTCCCAAACTGATCCAGTCTCTTGGATTCCCTGTCCGGGGTTGCAGAAGGGAATGCGCTTGGGGAAGCGGAGGCTTGGACAACCAAGCTCTCAGGGGTGGGGTGTTGGGAGAGGAAGATGGGGTCGCCGGGGGCCGGCGCGATGGCATCGGGCCACGTTCCTGTCCACAGGAGCCCCTGTGTTGGGCCTGGACCAGGAGCCCAAAAGAACGTCCGAAAGTGCGTCATTAAAGGGCAGCAGTGGTTCCGCAGAGGTAACTGCTGGCTGAAGCACTTCTGTCAGAAGGTTAGTCCTGACGGCCACAGTAGATAGCTCGAGGTGGAGAGCCCCGGCTGCCCTACGCAACACCACAGAAAAAGAAGCACCTTCCTCCGTAGCCACAGTAGGAGGAGACAGCATGCCAAGGTCTGGAGAGGTGTCCAGACCACTGGCATCTCCCAACTCCTCTGCCCAGTCCGGGTCATACTCGCATTGAGCAGCGAGAGGGTCCTCAGACCCCTCCCAGTCCTCCCCCTCCTCCTCATGCTGTTGTACAGGCAGAAAAGGAGGAGGATGGAGATAGAGAAACAGATTCCCAAACGGCATCGGAATCGGCGTCGGTCAACACCGTCTGCACATCGGGGCTGAAACCGGGGACGACGTCGTCCGGCGCGCCGGGCGACGCGAAACGTGATGCCGATGGTGTCGACGTCGGTGGAGGTGTCACGAGGTCAACCGGCGTCGACTGGGATCCACAGGAGTCCTGCGGTGCCGAGGCCGGAGCCCATGGCTACGCTGGGGCCGAAGCCACCGGCGTCAAAGGGCGAGGACTCCCAGTCGGGCCTGCGGGGCCCGACGGCCCAAATAGGCGAGCCATAGCGGACAGGAATTCCTGTACCTGGGCCGGAGTCGCTGACGAACCCGGGAAGGGCGGGTAGGTCACCGGCGACTGCGTAGGCTCCGCCGGAGCCGCGGGGGTGGCACCACCCACACCCTCAGCCAAGTCGTGAGGGGAAGTCTGGGAACGATGATGTTTCTTCGACTTCTTTTGGCACTTCGCCTTACCTGACCCCGAGTGCGAAGACTTCGATTCGGACGATTTCCGATGGTGGTGGCTCCGCGACCGGTCCCTTGACCTCCCTCTGGACCGGGACCTTTCACGGAGTGGAGCCGACTGCCAGGCTTCAAGCAGCTTTCGGGACCGCTCCCGCAAAGACTTCGGTGCCATGGACCGGCAGTCGGGGCACGACTTGGGGTCGTGGTCGCGCCCCAGGCAGAAGAGACACACGCGGTGCGGGTCCGTCACCGACATCATCCGATGACCGTCCTCGCAAGACTTAAACCCGGGCATCCCTAACTGCACCAGGAGTCGATCGACTCAAGAAGCTGAGACAAAAAATCTCCAAAAACTCAGTCAAAAAAAGACTGGGGGTACCGCTCTCTACGGATCTGCCAGTAGCAGCCCGTGGAGGGAGTTCCGTGGGGCGGTGAGGTGGGGGAAGGGTAGGGTGGGGGGTAGTAAACACCGGAATATGGATGAACGGAGGTAAGTAAACAGTTAAATAAATAAAACGAATTTCGTTGCTTGCGCTGCATTGCAAAATGCGTTGCAGCGCGCGCAACGAAATTCGTTTTATTTATTTAACTGTTTACTTACCTCCGTTCATCCATATTCCGGTGTTTACTACCCCCCACCCTGCCCCTCCCCCGCCCGCCTCACCGCCCCACGGGACTCCCTCCACGGGCCGCTACTGGGATCTGCGCTTGCTGGCGCGGAAAAAGAAAGAACTGACTTCAGCGCGCGAGGGCGGCGTCTAAGTAGCTGCCGCGACGTCATCCCGGCGAACACGACGCCTACGACAGACGCGGAGCCGCACGACGCCACCTTCCAACGTGCAGGGGTACTGCTGATGAAAACTTTCCAGATCCAGACTGACGCCTGGGGATATTCTAAGGTAAGGAATCTATCACTACGTGTTTCTTTCAGATTGGTATGGTTGCCTTACTAGTAAAGTCCCTAGTAAAGTGCACTATGTGTGCCAGGGCTGGTAATACAAATGCTACTAGTGGGCCTGCAGCACTAATTGTGCCACCCACACAAGTAGCCCTAAGAAGAGATCTCAGGCCTGCCACTGCAGTGCCTGCGCGCAGTTTGTTAACTGCCTTGTTGTCCTGGCAAGTGCACCCACTTGCCAGGCCTTACCTTCCCTTTTTATGCACATCAGACACCCCTATAGTAGGCCCAAGGTACCCCCTGGGCAGGGTGCAGTGTATGGTGAAAGGTAGGACATGTACTGAGGTGTGTACCATGTCCTGACAGTGAAATACTGGCAAATTCGTTTTTCACTGTTGCAAGGCCATCTTGCCCATAGGACAGAATGGGGAATGCTGAGTCCCATGTTTCCAGCATATCTTCCCATAGGCATAAGATGGAGAGGTGGAGTTTAGTGTGCCTGAACTCAGAATTTAATAACACATCTTTTTGTGAAGATGGTTTTTGAATTGTGTGTTTAGAAACCACGCTTTTAGAAGTAGCTGGTTTCTTGTCTTAAACCATCCTGTGTGCCTCTGCCTGGTTGTGTATTGCCTGTCTGGGTTTGGATGTGACAGGGTCTGGGAAGTGTCCTGACCCCAGGGAGGAGTAGGTGAGACAGCAACAGGCTGGCCTGCGTTTGATGTGGGGGGGAGGAGTAGCCCCCTGGATGTGAAGGGGGCTGTGTTGCTGCCCCCAGAGGATGGCTCCACCTCCTGCTGAGCGTCTGGGCCCCAGACCCTGACTATCAAAGGAAGAGGGTGTGCACTGGCAGGAAGACACCCAGGTCTGGTTTGGACCCCTGAACACAAAGACTTCAAAGGCATTTAGGGGTATAAATGTAAGAGCTGAAACCCCTGAACTCAAGACTGAAATCCATACTGAAAAAGGATTGAAACTACTTCATGATCAAGAGGAACCTCTGCCAAAGAAGAACAGCTGAAGAGACTGAAGAGAAGGACTGCCCTTGCTGTATGTTCTGGGGCTGGCCTGCAGTTTGCTGATTTGACTGAGGAGAGGACAAGGGACTTTGCTGTGTGCTGTGTCTCCCTGCTTGAGAGGACTTTGCTGTGTGCTGTGTCCTGAAGTAACTTGTCTCCAAGGGCCCCAGGAGAGCTGGTCCCCTGTTGTGGAAACTCAGGAACATAAAAGTTTCCAAGTGGTCTCAGCAACGCTGTATGCGTGTGCTTTTTGCACGCTTGAGACTGCCGTGTGGTCCGTGGTGCTGTTTACGAGGTGCCCCGTGACCGCATTGCCCCCGCAGCGTGAAACATCGTCCACGCTGCTGCATTGCTGTTTGTGGCCCGAGCCGTCATCGTAACTGAGGCTGTGAGTAAAGATCGCCGCCGCCGGCCTGAGCCGCAACATGCTAAAGGATTTCTTGAAGCTAAGGAAGCTACAAGGTGAAAGGGATCGTGATCGTTGTTCGTCGAAAGGAATCTGCCCAAGATCGTCAACGAAGGAGAAGGCAGCACCGTAACCCGTCCGGCTACAGCGTCGCCAGCAACAGAGCTGCAACGTGATCGGGATCGCCCAGCAGGACGTCCGACGAGCGGAGAGAGAAGGCGAGGCAGCGCACCCCCCCAGGTAAGGCTTGGACTCCGGTCAGGAGCCGAAAGCGTGTGTGGCCTGGGGAGGCGTGCAGGAGGAGTACAGGAGTGCTCCGAGCTCTCTCCCGCTGCACCGCGTTAGACGCGCTGAGTCCCCGAGCGGCCCGTACCTGCCCAGCAGTACCGTGGCTGCCCCTTTAAGCTTGCAACCGTTGTCTCTGTTGTTGGGGCCTAGTAGTGCCCGAGTTGACAGCTCAGATTGGCTTACCGCATTATTCTGCCCAAGATCGTCAACGAAGGAGAAGGCAGCACCGTAACCCGTCCGGCTACAGCGTCGCCAGCAACAGAGCTGCAACGTGATCGGGATCGCCCAGCAGGACGTCCGACGAGCGGAGAGAGAAGGCGAGGCAGCGCACCCCCCCAGGTAAGGCTTGGACTCCGGTCAGGAGCCGAAAGCGTGTGTGGCCTGGGGAGGCGTGCAGGAGGAGTACAGGAGTGCTCCGAGCTCTCTCCCGCTGCACCGCGTTAGACGCGCTGAGTCCCCGAGCGGCCCGTACCTGCCCAGCAGTACCGTGGCTGCCCCTTTAAGCTTGCAACCGTTGTCTCTGTTGTTGGGGCCTAGTAGTGCCCGAGTTGACAGCTCAGATTGGCTTACCGCATTATTCTTGCATTACGAACTGCCGGATTCTTGCATTATGAACCGCATTATTCTTGCATTACGAACTGCTTGATTCTTGCATTACAAACCGCATTATTCTTGCATTACGAACTGCCTGATTCTTGCATTACGAACTGCCTGATTCTTGCATTACGAACTGCCTGATTTTTGCATTAAGGACTGTCTTATTACTACATTACGAACTGCATTACGAACTGCATAGCATTGCATTAGGACTGCGTTAGAGATCGTGAATTGCTCATTAATACCGCAAGAACCTACAAGTGATTGCTGGCCTAATAACTGGCAAAGCGAAATATTACGAATAAGCATATGTTGGATTTCTATCGTTTGGTCTCATCATATTCCTTTTTGTAAAGATACCGCTATTTTTATGAAACCAGTGTGGTGTCCATTTGTGGTGTTATCACTGTGTTACTGGGAGTGTGGTTGCAAATACTTTACACATTGCCTTGGAGATAAGCCTGGCTGCTCATGCCAAGCTACCAGGGGGTGAGCAGGGGTTATCTAAGCGTGTGTCCCTCCTTACCCTGACTAGAAGCAAGGGTCCCTATTTGGACCAAGGTACCTACCTCAGCCAACTAGAGACCCCAGTTCTAACACCTTGCTTCATTAAAAGAAACATATTCATTGGGTAACATTTGTAAAAAAAATAAAAGCTGGTCAAGCCTGCATAAACTGTTGCCCTTTCAGCAGTGGGTGAAGAAATTGTCTACAGGGATCGTGGAAGAAGTCACAAAACAGATCAAAATGAAAGGTACCCTGGACTGAAAAATTGTCACAGCAAGATGGAGTTAAATTATAAACAGTATTCCATCTTATTGGGTCTGCTAAAAGCCAATGCAGTTGATTCAACCTAAAAATGGGTCAGCAGAAAACAATGTGTTACTGATTTGTCATTTATCTATTCCACTGGGAACCAGACCCCCTTGAACATACACAATAGTCATCCTCCCACATATGGGATGACGAGGACAGGGTAGGGTAATAAATGTCTTGGCCGGAGTTATATGTGGTGGAATCAGGAAAAGACATTGGTGGGGGAGCTATATAACATCGTATGAACAGGGTTTGGTATATCTAAGGACATAAGGGTAGCCCCACAGTATTTGTAATGGGTGCTTGGGTGGTCACAGAACGAATATACTGACTACAGGACATATGTTGGACATTACAGCAAAGGCTGCAAAAGTTAAACCAATGAAGGAAGCGGAGGGATAGAAAAATGAGAAGATGAATACACGAGAAGAGTACATGGGGGTGCGGGACTTGTCTATCGGTCCAAAGGGAAGGGAGGTTCTTGTTACTGTGTTATTATTGTTTTGTAATTTATTTAATCTGAAATAGTATCACACATTTGGGAACCAATAAGCAATTGTATTGGTGCATAATGTTTTTTGTATGTGGTGAAAAGTTCAAGAAAGCATAATAAAAAACAAAATATTAATATACGCTTACATGTCTGATGTATGTACATTGAATATATATATATATACACATATTTATATATACACATATTTATATATACACACATATATATACATATATACCTGCAAGGATATTGTTTTGACTTATACTGGGTGCTCCCTTGTGGCTGGGCAAAGCTATACCTCTCTGAAGAGCTCTGAGAGCGAAACGTGTCAGGGGTTGCTTTTATTCTTTTCAAGTTGGCTTGGATGGTATTTTACCAATCCAAAGCTGTAACACTGTGCCTGGAGTGGTAAAAAAATTTGGTCATTTTACAGCTTGGCATGGATAGCACTGTGCTAATCCTATGCTTAAAGACTTTGCTGTAGAAATGACAAAAGACTTTGTCCCTTTCTATCTCGGCGTGGATGGCACTGTGCTAATCCTATGCGTAAAGACTTTGATAGAAAAGCAGACATTTGAGGTGAGCAAATTTAGAGTGTTCCTGGTGTTGAGGGTGCTCTATACAGGAACTGCTTTCCATCTAAACTTGAGAACTACCCTAAGTTCTCTGCGCCTTTTTTTGCATAATTTATGCATCACTCTATGCCTGCAAGGGTATTGTTTTGACTTCTACTGGGTGATCCCTTGTGTCTGGACAAAGCTATAACTCTCTGAAGAGCTCTATTGAGAGCGAAACACGTGTCAGGGGTTGCTTTTATTCATTTCAGGTTGGCTTGGATGGTATTTTACCAATCGAAAACTGTAATACTGTGCCTGGAGTGGTAAAAGGCTTTGGTCATTTTACAGCTCGGCATGGATAGCACTGTGCTACTCCTATGCTTAAAGACTTTGCTGTAGAAATGACAAAAGACTTTGTCCCTTTCTATCTCGGCGTGGATGGCACCGTGCTAATCCTATGCGTAAAGACTTTGATAGAAAACCAGATATTTGAGGTGAACAAATTTAGAGTGTCGCTGGTGTTGAGGGTGCTCTATACAGGAGCTGCTTTCCACCGAAACTTGAGAACTATATATATATATATATGTATATATATTTACTGCTAGACTCCTGGTGCGCCAAATCCACAGACGCAATGAAATCAGGTATGGACCACAGCTTGTAGATTTAGAAGTTGCAGTGCTTTAATGCAGACAAAAATACAGCGTATCAGTCAAATACTGGCCAATGCCCAGCCTGACGCGTTTCGACCGCGTTGCCACGGTCTTGATCACATGACGCGATAGCGGTACAATATGCCTTTAAATACCTCTTTTGACACACCTCTAGTGAAAAAACCCCTGTGTGACCACTCCCATAGGTAATGCGAATGGATAACATACTAACTACTCATGCATTTCGTAACAAGGGCACATAAATAGCATAATCGATTTTAAGACCCTAGTTAAAACTTTCTTGAGAAACGACAATTGATATATCTAAATAAATAGGCTAAAAGAAGGGTGATTAATAAATACATAGTGTATAAATTATCAACACAGTGGATGTCACCACCCAATCTTAAAACGCCTATACATATAAATAGATATAAGAAACAATGTCTAAAAACATCACTAAATAAAATAGATGTTAAAAATTCTCTCCATAAGTAGAAGTAAAAGCGTCATCCTAAACCACTCATTACAGGCTCCCCAAAGTGCATGCAGATAAAGTGCTAGTGCAATAATATGTGCAAAAATGCAAGAAAAAAGCTTGATTAATGAAAAATCACAGTTGATGATGGCATAAAAACTGTAAAACCGCAGTGGAGCTCAATAAATGAATTGACAAATGGTATAAGTACTAGATGGCAAATAAAAAATAAATACCAGGGGAATAAATACAGCTGTAAAATCAATGCTAATGCAAAATGTCTTACCACATATTTTAAACATGACAGTCACAATACATAAGCAAAACCTCAAATTACTGGGGGTGTCCGATATATAATTACAGGAAATTGTGTAGATCCTCCCCTGTATGCAACTCGTTGGGCATCCTAGTATCTAACTGTAGGATGTAGTGGGATTCTAGTTGTCGAAGTTGTTTTTCTCTGTTGCCACCCCTGATGGATTTAGGCACCGACCCTATGACATAGTACCTCAAATCATTGAGGTTGTTCTTGTGGACCAAGTGGCGGGCGACTGGATAGTTAGGGTCAGAATTAACCACTTCACTGAGGTGCTGTAGTATCCTGTTGTACACCTGGGGGCAGATTTACAAGCCCCTTGTGCCACTTTTGCGTCATTTTTTCCATGTTAAAAATGACGCAAAAGTGGCGCAAGGGGCTTGTAAATAAGCCCCCTGGAGCTTAGTGCTCCCCACATATTTTAATGAACAGGTGCACTCTAATACATACACGGCAAAGTCGGTTCGGCACGTGTAGTGGCCCTGGATCTTAATGGGCCTAGAGTCGAACGCCGTTGTGTACTCTGTGGTACTGACCCCAAATTTGCATGCCCTGCACGAGTTACATTTAAAGAAACCAGTCCGGGACGATAACCATGAACAAGATGTACTGACCTCTGGGCTGCTTTTAACCAGAGCATCCCTCATAGAGGGAGCCCGCCTGAATGTCAACGTTGACAATTTGGGCAAAGCTTGAGACAGTGTAATGTCCGTTAGGACAATGGGCCAGTGTGAGTGAATGATTTTTCTGGTTTGTCTTTCCTGTCTGCTGTACATGGTTATGAGTCTAACTTCGTCAGGAGTTTCAGTAATGGCAGTTGGGGTGGCTGAAATGGGACTGATTACACTAGGGTTCTCAATGGGGCACACTTCCCTAGTAAGACTATTGGCTTTGGTCAATGCTGTGATTTTTTTTGTTTGATCGGTTTATTAAGTTTTCACATTGAATAGTACAGTTAACAAAATAAATATTGTCATATAGAACCAGTAGATAGTCCACAAGATATAGGGGCAGATTTACGAGCCCCTTGCGCCACTTTTGTGCCACCGTTGCGTCACTTCTGTGACGCAGCGGTGGCGTAAACCATGCGCCACGTTGCGCCCTATTTACAACGTGACGCATCTAGGGAGATGCGTCACGTTGTAAAGCCCTGCGCCACATGAAACCTGCGTCAGGTTTCATGTGGGCGTTCCGGTGCAGGGGGTGGGCGTTCCGGCGCAGTAAAGCCTCGGAAAAGTGCCTGAGTGAAATCTACAAGATTCCACTCAGTCACTTTTCCGACGCCGCTGCGCCAAAACCTTGCGCCTGCTTGAAGCAGGCGTAAGGCGTGACGCACCACGTTATGTATGGGCAGGCCACGAGCATTGCTGGAGTTGCGTCGCGCTTGCGCGCCACCCTTCTGACGGGAGATGCGTCACGCATCTGTTTATCCTGGCGCCACGATGCGCCGCATTGTAAATGCGGCGCATCTGTATTGGCGCAAGGGTAAACTTGCGTGACGCATCTTACCTGGCGCATCCCTGCTGATTTGCAGGGATGCGCCAGTCGTCATAAATCTGCCCCAAAATGTCCAACATAACATTGCCGGGGCACGACAACCCATGCAATGACAGTTCAAACTTGGTAACAGTAAATATCCTACCCCAGATTTCACGCTTAAACAAACTCTTTTTACATAACAGCTTATCTTAGTTGCAATGCAGAATGGACAAATTACACATGCACAGATTGGTTGCATATATACATTTCGTATGGCTTCACTCCGCCATGTCAGCTCAATTAGCCAAGCAGTCAAACGAACTTTTAGATAACAGAAACCCAAGAACATAACCAAAAAAGGGGGGCGAGGAAGGAAAGCAGGATCCCCACAGAGATGGTCAAAGAAAAGAAAAGGGGGGACTTTATCATAAATCAGTGCAGGAATTACTGTACATACAGTCATGCCTTTACTTTATGTAAACACATAGAATCAATTAACTACAGTGTGGGGTATGTGGGGCACTCCACAGTGTTCAGTTCACGAGGTAGGTCATAGTACCATACATACAGAAATCAATGCGTAACAGTGGTAGGAGTGTCGGATGAGTCTACCGGAATTAGCAACCCATGTAGCGTGCACACCAATACATTCCATGCCCTGGAGATAGGAAATTTACGAAGGCCCAACGTATCCTCTCTGAGTAACGAGACCGCCTCCGCCTGTGCCCAATTCAACATAGAGTGAAACCACACTTTCAACGGCGGGGGTTCCTCCGCCTTCCACCGGCGTGTAATAAGCCGTTTGGCTACTACTAAGCCTAGGTCCAGAAACCTAGAAGATGCTTTATGTTTTTTGCTTCTAGGAAAAATCCCTAATATGCATACCTCCTATGACCGCAGCAGCTCCCTATCGGTGCTAGCAGCCCAGCGCACGGATCACCCCATCCCAATACGGCTGCAAAGCAGAGCAGTACCAAAGCATGTGTAACAGATCCGCATTTACTAGTGTACATCGAGGACAGCACGCGTCTAATCTGTTAAAATACTTATTAATCTTGTCTGGAGATAGGTATGCCCTATGGACTACATAACATTGGATTAGTCTGAAGCGAGCGTTTCTGGGGATCAATCTGGGGCTTTCCAAGGCCGTGGACCAGTCTGTGTCTGAGTATGGTCTCTCCCAGTCCGCTTCCCATTTAATACGGAGCGGCGTTAAGTCCACCATGGTGTGTTCTCGGATCGACTCAGTGAACCATTTCACTAGATGTCTCCCCGTGCCCATCACGTGCACATACTGTATTAGAAGGTGTGCCGAGGGTTCCTGTGAGATGTCACCCCACCAGCGGCGCATCATGGCCGTCCAGGCAGCATGCATCATGACCCGGCCCGGAGGGACTCCTTCCTCTTCCGTTAATGAGAGGAATGGCCGTGGCTCACCCTCTCCATACAAATCACCCAATGTGGATATACCGGCCCCCAACCAGTCCGTGAGGTCCGCTGCCCGGACCCGCCCCCTCGCTGTGGGCATACCTTGTAGGGGCAAAATGGGTGCATACGGTGTGACATGTCTAGTGAGTCGCAGTGCCCTACGAAAGCATTTCTGTGCAATCCGGACCCGCAATGGTAGCGGTTTGTAAGATCTGTTCGCGGGGTGAAAAAGGAAAAGGAAAAGGATCCTTTCCAGGGAGTACGGGGGTTCTCGTTCAGCCAAATCTGTCAGGTGTATCTCCTCCACCCATTTCGCCACCCACAATATCTGGGATGCTAAAAAATAATGTTCTAAATTGGGTAAGGCCAGCCCACCCTGTGCCCGTGGTAAGTACAGCTTCTTCAGTGCCACCCTGCACCGCGTATTATTCCAGATAAAGGCCCTAATGATCCCTTCGAGGGAATGAAAAAAAGAGGCAGGTAGATAAAGCAGGAGATTGGCGAAATAGTAAAGAAGACGAGGCAGCATTACCATCTTGATCAATTCCACCCTGCCTATAACAGACAGGTTCAGCGTCTTCCAAAATTCGATTTGGAATTTGAGCGCTGTAACTGCCCTGGAGATGTTACCATCTAAAAGATCACGGTCATCATGATAGATGTTAATACCCAAGTATCGGAATGCCACCGGTTGCCAGTGGACCACCATCCCATCCACCTCTAGATGAGGATCTTCCATTCCGGGGGTGAAGGGAAAGAGACAGGATTTACCCCAGTGCACACCCAGCCCGGATATTAGAGCAAATGACCGCAGTGTGTCCGGGATCACCCGTGGGACCGCCCGAAGATCTTTGACATAAAGCAGGATGTCATCCGCATAAAGCGAGACTGCGTGTAGGCCATCCCCTAGGTGTATTCCCCACTCCGGCGCCGAGTTTCATAGCGCCATCGCCAGCGGTTCAATTGCCAGGGCGAAGATTAATGGGGAGAGAGGGCACCCCTGTCGGGTACCCCTTTCTATTAGTATAGAGTCGGAGAACAGAGTACCCAAACGCACCCGGACTGTAGGAGCACTATAAAGCAACCCAATTAACCCGTTGCGTGCGTCTGTCGGCCAACGGCCGTCGCGAGCACTACCTCTGTAGTGCTGCGAACGTCCGTTGGCCGATGCGGCCCCGCCCACTCCGCTAAACAGCCGCACCGCGGCGGAATTGCCACCACGGTTAAGCTTAATATGTATGGCCCAAACCCAAAACGAGGGAGCACAGCAAACAGATACGGCAACTCTACCGTATCAAACGCCTTCTCCAGGTCCAACACGACACACCCCGCTGTGGGCCGATCTCCTGTGGCACAGCGCATCACCCGGAACAGCCAACGAATGTTAAGTGATGTGGTCCGAGCAGGCACGAACCCATTTTGGTCTCGATGAACCAATTGTGGGATAACCGGCGCCAACCTGCCTGCTAATATGCCCGCTAATATTTTGTAGTCCCCGTACAGTAGCGCCAAGGGGCGGTATGCGCCCGTAGACGTGGGATCCCTGCCCGGCTTAGGGAGTGTGATCAGTGTAGCTTCCGTCATTGAGGTTGGGAGGGAGAGGCTCTCCAGCGCTTCCGTATACACTTTGAGTAATTGCGGGCTTAGGGGGTCAGCATATGTTTTGTAGAATTCGTGGAGGAACCCATCAGGTCCTGGCACCTTTCCAGAAGGCAGGGCCCGCATTGTGCCTATAACCTCTTCCAGCGTGAGTGGGGTATCTAGCTCCAAACGCTGTTCTGGTGTCAGGGCTGGGAAAGAAAGGGTGTCTAGGAACTCTAGTATCTTTATTTCAGGAACCCTCCGGGCAGAACAATATAGTTGCGTGAAGTGGGTGGACAGCTCGGCATGTATTTCATGTTGCGTGAATTTGAGCGCTCCATCCCGAGATCGAAGAGCTGTAATGGGCCCAACTTACTGTTCCTGCCTGATCAGCCAGGCCAACATCGGCCCCGACCTATCCGCTTTGGAGTGTACGGAGGCGGAGTGCGCTGCGAAGTTCAGACAACCTTGTCGATCTAGGAGCTCCGCATGTTTCTTACGCGCCTCCAACAGGGAGGGAATTTCTGCATCGTGTGTAATTACTCGAGACTCTAGTGCCAGTAATTTCTTTTCTACCCCCATCAGATCCGATTCCACCTGCTTCCGCATCCCACATCCCAGTCCCAGACACTTCCCCCTCAGAGTGACCTTCATGGCTGCCCATTCTACAGAAGAAGACGAAGCAGTCCCAGAGTTAAGCTCGAAGTACTCCCCTATAGCCTCACCAACTGCCTCCCGAAAGACCGAGTCCTCCAGTAGTGTCGGTTGCAATCTCCAGATGGGGATTCTGGGAACTCCACCCGCCCAGGCCAATGAGACACTATGTGGGTTGTGATCGGAATGTGTACGTCCCCAATACTCCGAATCGGAAACGCAAGGGAGCAGAGAGGATGATCCAAAAAATCTATCTAGGCGGACATGTAGGTTGTGGGGCACTGAGAAGAAGGAATACACCCTCACCCCAGGATTGCGATGTCTCCAGACGTCGATTAGGCCCCATCCATCTGCCCAACCGTTCAGAATTACAGAGTCAGCCGTGCCCCGAAGTGGGGGGAAGGATCTATCCACCCCTGTATCTAGTGCGCTGTTAAAGTCTCCACCCAGCAACCAAGGGACCTCACACCATTTCTGCATAGCAAGGGACAGCTGACTAAAGAACTGACTCTGATCAACATTTGGGGAATATACATTTCCCAGCAATATGTGCCGCCCATCCAATCTGCCTCTTATGAGCACATATCTACTCTCCCTATCAATGAGGACCTCATCCGCCGTAAAAGGTGTCCCCGGGCGAATCCAAATAAGTACCCCCCTAGCAAATAAAGAGTAGTCTGTGGCATATATCCTACCCCTCCATCTGCGTTGCAGTTTAGCAGTTTCCACTGCATTCAAATGTGTCTCCTGCAGGAGTGCTATACGCACATTGTGTCGCTTAAGATAGGAGTAAACCGCATATCTGCGGGATGGTGTCCGGAGACCCCTCACATTCCACGTAACTATTGTGTGACCCATCCCGGAACTAGGTTATGTAAGCAATTAATACATTCTTGGCTTTCCCACACACCCCAAAGTGACAGTCGGTCATACACTGCGACATCTTCAGTACCCCCCCGGGAGATTCCTGCAATAAGGGGAAGAAGGGAAGAACTAACAAGGCGAAGAAAAACATCACAAGGGCAACACCCACAACCCTAAGGTGTCGCCCAAACCTGATAAACAACAGCGCAACCGCATGTACTACCGGTTCCCAAGATACGGCAAAAACAGGAGGACATGTAACCATGCAGGGTGTACCATTATGTATCCCCCCATTAACCTCAAGTAAACCAGCGCATAGAATTGCAACATAAATGCAGCCCCCAGGAGCACACAGACGTCCCTCATGTACCACCCCCATAACACAGACTTTAGCTCTTATAGATAACCACATAAGTGGAATTCGTCCACAGCAGTGCAAGCAACATTACTGATATTGAGTGTCAGGCCCAGTCTCCATCATACGATACCATCCGCCGTCTGAGGCGTGACATCAGGCATTCTCAGCGAGGTCTTGTCTGATGAAGAGTTCGCAACCGATGATCCTCCGGCCCTTGAAGAGCGAGGCAAAGTGTCCGCTTTATTCTATGGATCTGCCACATCTGCCATCTGTTCCGCGATGCGCACCACCTCCTGTCGTTCCCTGCGAATTTGATCCGGACCAGGAGCTGCAGAGGAACCAAGAAACCACCTCCTGGATCGCTGCCGTTGAGGGGCCCCTCCACCTTCTCCCTCTGCCCATGCAGCCTTGGTACCTGTGGGTCGTGGGCCTGAGTATTGACCCCGATGTTTCAAGCCAGTCCCAGGCATCCTGGGGTGCATCAAAGAACCTCGACTTCCCCTCAAATATCACACGCAGCCGAGCTGGGAACAGCAGAGAGTAAGAGATGCTCAGCTGCCGGAGCTGTTGTTTAACAGGCAAGAAGGACCCACGCTGACGCTGAACTTTCATTGTGTAGTCCGGAAAGAACAGCACCTTAGTGTTCTCGAATTTAACCTCAACCAGCTTCCTCGTCTCCCGTAAGATCACATCACGGTCCTTAAAGTGCAGCACTCGAAAGATGAGTGATCACGCTCTGTCTCCCGGGGCCGGCCTCCTGCCCGGAACGCGATGTGCCCTCTCGATAGTGAAGAAAGGGGAGAACTCAGCACTTGGTAGTATCTCCTTAATCCAGCGCTCCATGAAGGCGACCGCATTCTGGCCCTCCGCCCCTTCCGGCAAACCAATCAGCCTAATATTGTTCCTCCTGGAACGACCTTCCGCATCTTCCATCCTCTCCTCGAGGTATCGAATCCTGACCTCATGAGCGTTTTGTTGCTTTTCTTGAAACTCTGTGGCTGGCTTCAGCTCCGCTATCTCTTGTTCCACAGCAGTGACCCTTTCCTTAACTTTCTGATGATCAGCGTGAAGTAGGTTAAGGTCCAAAGCCACTCTGTCCAGCTTGGCTTCCATCGATGCGCGGGAACACTCGATAGCGTTCAGGATTGCGTCCAAACGGTCCTCTGGGGTCTTCTGCCCCTCCACATGTTGCGAATGCTCTACGTCGGTATGGCCCGCAGCCTGCGACGAGGCCCTCAAACCAGCACCTCTGGTGCGCCCCATCGCTCCACCCGGCCTCTCCTAGCTTGTCACTGAGATCTCAGATCAGTCAAGAAGGTGGGGCAGCGCCTCCAGCTGGACCCGCAAAGCGTCCCCTGCGTGCAGTGCGAGGGTATGCCACCACAGATGGTCCCAGCCATGTTCAGGGCACCAGACTGCCAATATGTAGCCAGTGCACAGTGCCTCTTGCTGGCAACGTGCGTGGATCAGGCCCCCAAGAACCAGCTAGCAGTCTCAAGATCTCATAAGCGTAACCTCAGGTCTCCAAAGTAACAGGCCCTCATACACTGCAGCTCCTCCAACCGGCCTTCTCTATTTGCAGGGCAAGCGCTCACATCCAGCCACGTCCAGGGCCGCCCCGCAGCTCCCTAGAGCCCGCCAGCTCCCTCTGTCTGTGCACCGCGCCACCAGTTCCAGTGGGCCGCACACCTCTTCACTCCACGTCTCCCCTCTCCGGCTAGCGGCCCGGGTCAAGGACTTCTCCTCTATCAACTCTGGCCAGTGCGCAATCAGGACCGCAGCAGGAGTCACATTCGTCCTCAGCCAGCCCTAGTTGACGCTCCTTATCCGCAGTTCCACGCGCCGCTTTGCTCGACCCCCACCAGGAGGCCCAAGAGTCCAGTGCCCTCTCCTTCATATACTACTCCGCAGCGCAGGCCGCTCAACGGGGCTCACCGGTTTCCGCCGGCCTCTCTCTGCGCCTGCCCGTTCAAATGGGCCGCGCTCCACTTCCCACCATGGGTCCCCAGCAATAGTGGCCAAAAGCCCTCCGCACACCACCTATAATGCAGCAAGCCAGTGCGCCGTTATGTCTACCGCAGGGGTCCCCACCGTCACTCCGTAGCAGCCGCTCCACACTGCAGCCCACGACCCCAGGAGGTCAGAGAGCTCGGCGCCTCTTCCGTCAGGCTCTGCTCCGCGGTTCTGTCCGTACAGTAGTCACCGCAGGAGGCAGCCCCCCGGGCCGTCCTCAATCTGCTCACCAGCCAGCAGTCACCAGGACCCCCCAGACCTCACGGTCTGTAACCGACTGGACGCCAACCGGCACCGAGCCCACAGATTCACTGCTGATAATAAGGGGGACCGGGCCCGTCCCGTATAGCCCTGTCCTCGGCAATGCCGCCAGCAACCACGTGACCGCCACGACCGGTCTCCTTCGGCAGCCCCAGAGCCGGCTCCTGTGCCACTGATGGGACTCCTGCCGCTCCGCTGGGTTCAGGCGCCAACAGCACTCACCCCTCGTAGGCCGCCGCCGGCAGGGGCCCAACCACGGGCGTCTAGTCCGCAGGATGGTGTTCGCGGCCCTACGGCCCTTCTCCGGTGCTCCGACGCAGAAACCACGCAAGGGCACACAGCGCCGGATCCGCTACTCTGCAGGCCCCGGGGGACTCCCCCGGTCTACAGGCTGAGTCCTGGAATTGAATATTGCCGCGGTGCCGGATAATTATTCCGGATTACGGGGATGGATGGCGGAGCGGGACTACAACGCGGCCGCCATGCTGCCCCTGCAGGGCACGCCCCCTTGGTCAATGCTGTGATGAGATCATTAGATTTGTATCCCCGTGATATGAAACGATGAAAGGCTTCATTTTGGCACATAGATGGATCTTCATCAGAACTGCAAATCCGTCTAATTCGTAGGAATTACCCATAGGGGATACTCCGAATTAAATTATTGGGGCGGGAACTACTGGCATGCAGGAGGGAGTTTCCGGCGGTAGCTTTTCTGTGCAGTTTAGTCTGCACCTTACCATCACCAATGTACAATTCAACATCCAAGAATTGCACGTTAACTGCACTGATATGTGCAGTGAAATTTAAATTCAGTGCATTCGTGTTAATAGCCTTTACAAAACTTTCCGCTGATTCGACTGAGCCTTTCCAAATGACACAGACGTCATCTATAAACCTCCACCAATGGAGTACATGGGCATCATATACAGTCTTGTGGTGGGTTCTGAGGACATGCTCCTCCCACCAGCCAACGTGTAAACACGCATAGCTGGGGGAGAAGCATGCCCCCATCGCTACTCCTCGGAGTTGTTGGAAAACCTGTTTATTGAACAAAAAATAGTTATTCATGAGACAGATTTCAATCATTCTTAAGATCATCTTGTGTTCATAAAACTGCATATTCCGTTGTCCCAAGAAGTGCCTGACTACTTCCATGCCATCGCTATGTCTAATACTTGTGTATAGTGAGGTGATATCCATTACAATGAATAAACAGTCAGTGTCCCACTTGACAGATTGTAGTTTGTTCAAAAAGTGCCCTGTGTCCTTGATGAAAGATGGTAACTGTGTCACATGGCCCTGTAAAAAGAAATCCACATACTTGGACATGGGTTCTAAAAGGCTTTTCTGAGCAGAAATAATAGGTATCCCTGGAGTGGGGGTGATGTTCTTGTGAACTTTGGGGATGAAATACAAAACCGGTACGATGGGGTACTCATCCTTTAAAAAGTTGAATTCATGTTTAGTCAAGAGACCAGTTCGTTTCCAATGTGAAAGATCCTTGAAAACATTATCTTTGACCTGTCTGATGTCTTGAAATGAGGCCTGTTTGTAGCAATCTGTGTCGTTGAGATGGCGATTTGCCTCCCCCATGTATTTGTCCCTTTGCCACAGCACTATGTTGCCCCCCTTGTCGGCTTGATTTATAATAAGGTTTTTGTCTTG
The DNA here is from genome assembly GCA_963921515.1 of Calotriton arnoldi. NCBI lineage: Eukaryota > Metazoa > Chordata > Amphibia > Caudata > Salamandridae > Calotriton > Calotriton arnoldi. The sequence continues at coordinate 1,542,113 of CAWUFW010001640.1, read as the reverse complement.
TCTCAACTTGCGGATAAGATTGTCATATTGAATTTCAAAATGCCATTTGCGATGAAAATTGCGATTCACTTTCCTGTTCAATTTTTTCAGTTCATCGATTACTCAGTCACTGAAAACGTCTATCGTGTCTTTAGGCATTAAGGGCATAAACGTAGAATTCGGGCGAAAGCGGCTACTTATAGTGCTGGTGCTAGTAATGCCAATATCATCCAGATCTTGTTGGGTAGAAGATGTATTATCACTGGTGTCATTAGCAAGCGAAAGTAATGTCCTCAGAGTATTGATGTTAGCCACTGTTAGATTAGATTCCTTCGTCTTGGTTGACCTTTGATTACTAGTGGTATCTGCTGAGTTTTTTAATTTATAGAATTTCATAAGTTTCAATTTACGTATAAATTTGAAAACATCTACCCTAGATTGATTGTACTTGAAATTGCTGGATGGGCAGAATGATAGGCCTAGGGACAATAGTTGATTTTCAGCTGCAGTTAAGACCACATCAGACAGATTGATGACAGTGTTATCAGGAACAGATGTTACTGATGTACCCACTTCTTGTTTCTCGCTCCCCTGCCTCTGGTGGTGTTTGTGCTGTTTGCGCCTCTCCCTCCTGCGCTTGTTACTGCGTCTCCTTGCTTCGTTGTAGGGTTCCGTGGTCGTAGTGTGTGACGTCTGTCCTGACATAAAAAATTCAGCTCTTCAGCCGGTGTAAAATTAGTTGCTAAGGGCCCTTGTATCCTAGAGCCCATCTCGCTGTTGTCTTCAGAGTCACTACTGCTGGGAGCTGAGCTGTCCTCCGAACTTGAAGGAATGTTGCCTTCCTGAGCTGATGGAGGAGCGGTAAATGATTTGGATGTTAGAGCTTGACGCCTGACGGTGTCAAATTTCTTCGACAATGTAAAGACACAACCTGATTCGTAGTCTTTTTTATCTCTTGCGAATTTGAAGATTTTTCGCGCCTTGATGGTTTCTTCATATTTTTTCAATCTACCGTCAATTTCTTCTCGGCCTTTTTTGATTTGCTCTTTTTGTTCAAGTGCATCTAAAAGACCGTTTACTTTATCTATTTCCTTTAAAATTTGCGCTCTGTCCATCTCGGCATATTTTATCAAGATCAGTACCATGTTCATTGAGGCCTCTAGATTATTTGCCGCCCACTCTTTCCTCATCGATGGATTGGGATTCTCAAATGTGGGCGCGATCATTACTCTTAGACCACGGGGTATTCTACTAACGTCTCTATATTTCTCCAGGGACTTTTTTTCCCACCATTTATTTAGTTCAGATTTGAGCAGTTTCTCGAGATTCCTCAGTAAGGATTTGACGTTACTGTTCGCATTGTTAATGCGGTTACTCCCACTTGGTGATTCATCTATCTCTGGTAGATTTAAAAACATCGCTTCTGCCGCGGCTTCACGCTCCCGCATCGCGTCTGCCAAAGACATGGTATAATGCTGGTTCTGCACTAGATGAAATAGCACGCACGGTGCTAGACAGCTGAATACTGCCCGGAACTTAGTCTACAAAATCCCTCTACCCGTAAATGTCAATGGGGCTAAGCCGGCTTACCACTCGAAGCAGCGCTCAGTTCCCAGGCGTCCTCCGACCACCTGGGGTTCCGCCGAATACTCCGCAGGTTCGCCGGCAGCAGCTCCTCTGAGATTCAGACAGCGGGGGGCAAACACAGATAATACTCCTTCCGGGTCAATGAGGATCCGCTTCCGCGTTGACGGCTGCACGCCGGTTTGCCACATTCCAGAGAGAGGGTCCGTAGTGTCGGAGACAGCCGGTTTCCGACAAATTTGAATACTGCTAGACTCCTGGTGCGCCAAATCCACAGACGCAATGAAATCAGGTACGGACCACAGCTTGTAGATTTAGAAGTTGCAGTGCTTTAATGCAGACAAAAATACAGCATATCAGTCAAATACTGGCCAATGCCCAGCCTGACGCGTTTCGACTGCGTTGCCACGGTCTTGATCACATGACGCGATAGCGGTACAATATGCCTTTAAATACCTCTTTTAACACACCTCTAGTGAAAAAACCCCTGTGTGACCACTCCCATAGGTAATGCGAATGGATAACAGACTAACTACTCATGCATTTCGTAACTAGGGCACATAAATAGCATAATCGATTTTAAGACCCTAGGTAAAACTTTCTTAAGAAACAACAATTGATATATCTAAATAAATAGGCTAAAAGAAGGGTGATTAATAAATACATAGTGTATAAATGATCAACACACATATATATATACATATATGTATATGTATGTATAAGTATATATATGTATATGTATATGTATGTATAAGTATATATATGTATATGTATATATATATGTATATGTATATATATATGTATAAGTATATATATATGTATAAGTATATATATATGTATATGTATGTATATGTTTATATGTGTATATATATGTATATATATGTATATATAGCATTTTGTATCATTGTAAATCTGCATTTTAGAGTCTGTTGTCCATTTTTCTTGTACCACGCAACATGAGCTTAATTGTTTAAAGGTGTGATTTGACTTTTTTCACTATTTAAATGCACCGTACGTAGTAGCGCGTCATGTGATCAAGACCGATCTGTTACGGTCGAAACGCGTCATGCTGAGGAACTGGCCAGAACTGACTAGTCGCTGTGTAGATGCCATCTAAATAAAGCACTGCATTGAAAATTATTCCAGAGAGTGGTCCGTACCTGTTTTCCTTCGTCGGTGGATGGTGGGGATTGAACCAGGATTTGCTTTGTATTTAATCCTGCTGGATTACAGCTGTCTCCAGTTTATGGACCCTCTCTCCGTCGTGGGCGGACCGGCGTGCAGCCGACTTCGCATCTGCGAAAACCTTTGACCCGGAAGGATTACAAGCTGGGTCTGCCCCCGTCAGCGAGCAACAAGCTACGAAGAAGCAGCATACCAGGAGGAGAAACAGCGGCACCCAAGGACCCAAGACCTGCTGACCTTCAGGAGACGACAAGACGGAGATCCTCATCCTCGGCTCCAACCCATCAGCCTGGGACGACTCCTGGTGGCCCTCGTCACTAGGTGCACCCCCGACACCAACCGACCACGCACGCAACCTGGGAGTCATCCTCGACTCAACGCTCACCATGACCAAGCAAGTCAACGCAGTCTCCTCCTGCTTCAAAACCCTCCGCATGCTCCGCAAGATCTACAGGTGGATCCCGACAGACACGAGAAGAACAGTCACCCAGGTCCTCGTCAGCAGCAGACTCGACTACGGAAACGCCCTCTACGCAGGAGCCCTGACCAAGCTCATCAAACGACTGCAAAGAATCCAAAACGCCTCTGCATGCCTGATCCTCGACATTCCACGCCACAGCCACATCACCCTCCACCTGAAAAACCTGCACTGGCTCCCCGTCAACAAGAGAATCTCCTTCAAACTCCTGATCCACGCACACAAGGCACTCCACAAAACCGGCCCAGCCTACCTCAACAGTCGACTCTCCTTCTACGTTCCCAACCGTCAGCTCCGCTCCGCCGACCTCTCCCTGGCCACCGTCCCGCGCATCCGGAGAACCACCACCGGAGGCAGATCCTTCTCTCACCGCGCCGCCAAGATCTGGAACACCCTTCCCCTCAACCTACAACAGACCCAAGACCTGCTGACCTTCAGGAGACGACTCAAGACCTGGCTATTCGACCAGTAGCGGCAACACCCCCCCTCCTCTCCCTCAGCGCCTTGAGACCCTCGCGGGTAAGTAGTGCGCTTTACAAATCTTGTGATTGATTGATTGATTGATTGATTGATTGAGGACACACTGGGCACCGATTGGGACTTCACCGGTAAGCGGGCTTGTGAAGTGTTGACTCACACTGTGACGGGTGGAGAGATTGGAAGTTTATTATTCGGCGCCGAGTTGAGAATCAAGGCGCCTGTGTGCTCTATTACACATACACTAAGTATGGCGACTATGTCCATGGCAGACGCGCTACGTGACCGCGAGGCCGCGGCAGAAGCCCTATTTCTGAATTTGCCTGAGGTTTCAGATGAACCCAGCACTAGCAGCAACAGTAAGAAAACTGCAAACCATGATATCAAAACTTTATTAAAGAGTCTAGAAAAACTACAAAAAAACGAACTGACAAAATGGTGGGAGAAGAAATCTTTAGAGAAATACAGAGATGTGAATCGGGTCCCTAGAGGCTTAAGGGTCATGATAGCCCCAACATTTGAAAATACGCACCCAGCAATGCTCACTGAATGGGCATCAAACAACTTACAGGCATCCATGAATATGGTTCTGATACTTATCAAATATGCGGAAATTGATAGAGAAACCATCCTGAAAGATATTGATAAAACAATTGAACTGTTGAACGGATTTGACCAAAAAGAAGTAGTAAATAAAGGTCGTGAGGAAATCAACAGTCACCTCCAGAAACATGAAGACACCATTAAAGCCCGTAAAGTGTTTAAATTTGCACGGGACAAAAAAGATTATGAGATGGGGAGAGTATTCACGTTCTCCAAACGTTTTGACACTTATAAAAGACAAGCATTGGTTGATAACACCTCCATGTCACATGTGCAAACTGCCAATTATGTTGACCCTGAAACATTAAGCTCTGACGCCAGTTCCCTTCAGAGCGGCTGTGAGTCTGATGAGAACAGAGACTCAAGCGAAATGCCTACAACTGCCTCTTTGGTCAAACGTACTCCGGCCGAAGAACTGAATTTTTTAAGGCAGGACCGGCGCCAGACCCTGCGGCCCCGGAATCAACAACAGAAGCAGGGAGAAGGAGAACCAAACAGAGGAGGGAGAGGCGAAGGGCTCAGATGAAACACCAGAGGCAGAACGACAAGAACAAAGAAATGGTGAAACCAATAGTTCAAAATGACAATACGGTGATAAATCTTTCCGATACTATCTTGACGACGGCTGAGACTCAATTACTCTCTCTTGGTCTGACATTTTGCCCCGAAAGCAATTTTAGTTATACACAGTCCCGGGTGGACGTTTCTAAATTCATCAGGAAACTCAAGTTAATCAAATTTTTCCAACTGAAAGATTCATCTAAAAGTAAAAATGAACAGTCTACTCAACCAATAAGGGGTCCTAATCTAGCAGTATCTGACACCGATACTCTGAAACTTCTTCATTCGCCACTAATACAGAGAGTGAACTCAGGCCCACACAGGAAATCCTCTTTGAGACTGGCCTGAGCACCAATAATCCTTTAAGAAGCCCGTTTTGTCCCACTTCAACGTTTGTGCCTAACATGCCAAAAGATGCTATTGATGTATTTAATGACATGGTTACGGAAGATCTGAAAACTCTGAATAGATCTACTAAATCCAGACATCGATATATGAGAAATTTTGAACTTCAATATTATAACTTGATGCGAAAACTAAAGGATGACAAAAATCTCATTATTAACAAAGCGGATAAAGGAGGCAACATTGTCTTGTGGCCCAGGAATGTATATATGGATGAAGCTATGTTGCACCTGAATGACACAGAATGTTATAAAATGGCATCTTTTTTAGACCTTATAAAGGTGAAAGAAAAGGTACACAAAGAACTGTTCCAATGGAAGAGAAAGGGCCTTATAAGTAAAAATACATTTTTATTTTTGAAAAATGAACATCTAATTACACCCATTTTATATTTCATTCCGAAGGTGCACAAGAACATTACTCCCACTCCTGGTAGACCTATCAATTCAGCACAAAAGAGCCTTTTAGAACCGATTTCCAAATTTGTTGACTATTATTTACAAGAATTTGTTCTTAGTCTTCCTTCATTTATCAAAGACACTGGTGACTTTTTAAACAAACTTGCAAATATTACTTGGAATGGTGAATAGCTACTGATAGTTATGGACATAACATCTTTATACACCAGTATCCGCCACAATGATGGTATCAAGGCTGTTTCATATTTTTTGGAACAACGTAATATAGTGTTTCATGAACACAACAAAATGATCATTGAGATGATTGAGATCTGCCTCAATAATAACTTTTTCCTGTTTAATAAACAGGTTTACCATCATTTGCGGGGAGTAGCCATGAGAGGAACATGTCCTCAGGGGTCAACATAAAGCTATCTATGACCAACATGTCCAGTATTGGTGGAGGTTCATTGACGATGCGTGTCTAATTTGGAAAGGTTCAAGATCAGAAGCCATAGATTTTATAGACACCATCAACACCAATACTCTCAATCTTAATTTCACTGCATCCATAAGTACCACCAGTGTAGAATTTCTGGATGTATCAATCTATATTGAGCAGGGATCTCTTCAGACCAAACTACATAGAAAAGATACGGCGGGGAACTCAGTTCTCCATGCGAAAAGCTCTCATCCAAAACATCTTATCCGCAGTATTCCGTATGGGGAATATCTGCGAATTCGCCGTATATGTAGCACAGAAAAAGAACTAGAGAACTGTCAAAATGAAGCTACACTCAGATTTCTAGCGCAAGGCTACAAAGATAAGGATTTGAGTCTAGCCCGCACAAAAGCCAACAGCCTCACAAGAGATCACTGTCTGCGGAAAACCATTAGTCAAGCTAATGTAGAGATTACCAATGATTCCCCCCATGAAGTTAGACTGATCACTTCATATTGTAGACAACAAAAAGCGATCAGAAAAATTGTATATAAAAATTGGCCTATTGTTTTAACTGATCTGACTCTATCCCAGATTTTACCCTCCCAACCTTCTTTGACTTTTAAAAGAGCACCATCCATGAGGGATGTTTTAGTTAGAAATAGCCCTGAGGTCACTTCAACTAACACTTGGTTGTCACCAAGATGTGGTTTTTTTAAATGTAGCTTATGCCGGGCTTGTAAATTTGGTATCAATATGACAGCTTTCAGTAACATACCTGTGAAAATACAAGATTACTATACTTGCTGCACAGAGTTTGCTGTCTATGTGCTCAGTTGTACATGCGGTTTAAAGTATGTAGGGAGCACTAAGCTCCAGGTACATGTCCGCATACTTCAACACCTTAGAGCCGCAGTCAACTCAGACCCAAATTACCCGGTAGCCAGACATTTAAAATTGGTTCATAATAACATCCTAAGTGACTTGCAGTATTTTGTAATCGGGGCAGTTCCTAAATCCATTCGTGGGGGAGACAGAGAACGACAGCTGAGACAATTAGAATCCAAATTTATATTACAACTCGACACAAAGATGCCAAATAGTCTCAATATGGGAGAGGATCTCCACAATTTCTTGTGATGACCTTTATATTGAGTTTCTCGTTGTTCTCAACTAAGTATATACACGAAGGCCTTTTACTGTACACTGTGTAAAGAAATCATATTCCCTGTATTAGAGCTTCATGAATTCTTCTCTTTAAAGTATGGACTCATTAGATGTTTATTTATATTACTATCATGGCTTCAAACTGATTGACGAATTCAAGTTGGGCACTTGCCAAAAATATATGCTGCTATGTTTAATGTTTACAGTAGTATGGGCTTCGCCCGGGGCTCCGGGCGAAGTTTTTAGATGTATTATAAGTTTTATATTTTTCTGCACTAGCACAATTTTGCACTTTTTTCATGCCTGCCAAATCTTACAGTTCATGTGATTTGTGGGATTTTTTGATGGCTTAATCTGGATTCTATTGTGCACTTGAGTACTTGTTTACATTTGCTATTTGCACATTTCCCTTTAAAATATAAGGTATTGGTCTAGGCTTTTTTCATATATCGCCAAGGTGGTTTGATAGTGCACTATGCACTTATACCTGGACCAAATGAATTCTTTAACATTATGTTCTTAATTAATTATTTATCAAATTCCATTGTATTTATGATTCTGTTTTTATAATGGTTTTAGATATTTATTATCAATAGCATTTTGTATCATTGTAAATCTGCATTTTAGAGTCTGTTGTCCATTTTTCTTGTACCACGCAACATGATCTTAATTGTTTAAAGGTGTGATTTGACTTTTTTTACTATTTAAATGCATCGTACGTAGTAGCGCGTCATGTGATCAAGACCGATCTGTTACGGTTGAAACGCGTCATGCTGAGGCACTGGCCAGGACATATATATATATATTTCCACAAAGAGATCCTCGTTTCTCAAAGCGCTCTCCAGCGGGTGCTCAGCATAGGGGCCGGATCCTGGCCCTGATTCAATTTTATCAACAAAAGATGCGGCACTCTTGAGCAAGCTTTATGCTTAATTTATTAATGCAGTATCACACTATATATATATTACCTACTGGCGGTCGCCAGTAGGTAGTTATAGTTAGAACCTAGTTTCCATAGGAAAAGCGTTTTTTGATTTGCCAATAACTTTGGCGTCGTTTGACGTATCTTCGCGAAATTTTCAAAACTAATGGCCCGCTCCGATGAGCTTCTGTCTTGAAAGTTTCGGGGTGATTCGTCAAGCGGGGGATGAGAAAAAAGGGGGGGTCCCAAAACGCGTTTTCCCCATGTTAATTTCCATAGGAAAAATTGGAACAGGCTACAGCCCGAACTGCTGAACGGAATTACACCAAATTTGGCAAAAAGGTAGCCCTTGGTTTAGAAAGAGACCTTTTTTTTTAAATGGTGTAAATCCGTTCAGTAGTTTCCTGAGAAATTAAAAATAGAAAAATATCGATATCTGTGCACCGAGGTTCGCGAACCCTCCCGGGCACGAGCTTCACTCTGATTGGCTGCCAACACTCTAATCCAGAATGTGTTGGCAGCCATCATGTGACTCGGTAACCGAGTCACAAGAAAAGTGTAAAAAACAAGAAAAAGGGGCAGGGTAGAATGTGGCTGCCCGCCGCCCCCAAAGGGGGCCCCCCTAAAAGGGCGGCCCTTTAGTGCCATTGCGGCACAAGCCTACCCCTCGTCCTAGCTGCAGAGGGCTTCCGCCTGGAGCCCGCGGTTCGGTGGGGGGTGTGGGCGTCACTTCCGGTACGCCCAGGGGGGGAGGGAGGGTATGTATACCCCCCTGACCCTCCCAGCGGCCTCTTTGCCGCCAGCCTCGCCGTCTCGACTGTTTGTCTCGCGTCGTTGGCCTGTCCCTGGGACTGGGTTTGGAGGTCGTGTTCTCCTCCCCTGCCTTGCGTCCTGGTCGGGTCTGCACATTGCCGAAAGAGAGGTTAGTGTTAGTCCCCACAGTTGGCCACGGCCTGCGGGTTGCTGAGTAACACTTCCCGAGCCCCTCCTTCCACTCTTGTCCGAGAGGGGGCTCCGACCGGGCTGGGGGTATTTCGGAATGTGTAACGCATGGTTGTGCCTTGGTCGTGCTGGTCCAAGGCGTCGTCGGGTGAGGTCGCTCAGGTCTACCTATACAGAGTGGAGGTTAGGGGCTTGCATAACCCCCCGCCACCCTAGAGGGCCTTGCTAGGGGGCTGCACTCTCTAGCGCCCTGTAATTCTCCACAGCATGGCCTCCCTGAAGCCCTCAGGACTGTAGGGCAACAGTGGTGTTCGCAGGGGGGATGTCCCACTGCGGGCACCCCCTACGTGAACTCAAAGCACTGAGCCACGCAATCGACTGGAACGAGTCCCCCGCTGGACACGCGCTGTCCAGCTGCACCTTGGTCCTCGCTGCCGCCATGGTGGTGAGTCTGCCTTTACCCTCCATAGCCCTCCTAAGGTTTGCCCTTATGAGCCCCCTCACCTCCCGGCACATATTGACTGCCAGCAGCAGCTCCAAATATGGTCCGCTGCTGGTTAGGCGCTAATATGCAGCGCATTGTGGGGTTAAAGGGGCGGCCATCTCGGTTTACTTGCCGTGTCCTCAGCGATTGCGGGGGACACCGGCGGCCGCTACTGGTCATGGTGTGGGGGCGCCGAAGCGATGGCGGTGGCCCACCTGGTGACTGATTAAGGTCCCTGGGCCTCCTGGTTTGTGCCGAGGGGGCCGCGTGCGTGCCTCTGCTTTCCCGCAGTGCTGGGGCGCACCGGGCTCCCTCAAGGGCCCAGGGCTTACTGGCTTTATCTCAGATGGAGTAGAGTGCTCGCCCCTGTCCTTAAACGGTGGCGGGCATGCGGCGCACCTAACGGGCGGTTTTCTGCTGGGTGCAGCCCGCGGCGGCGTTGGAGACAGAAGAAGCGGCGGGCCCTAATGAGGGAGGTGGTGGCCCAACCCTTCGGGGTGGTGCTAATGCTCGGATGTCTGCCCGCGGGCACCAAGTGGTGGGCGAGGTGTTGGCCTATGTTAGAACAGCCGACCTTCGAGTGAGGAAGCAGGTTCGAGCCAACATCCTGGAATATAAAAAAAAAAAAAATTGGCAGCGCGATGAGCAGAAGCGGTTTTGAATGTTTGAGGTGAGCTGAGCAGTCTTGGGTGGTTCGGTTTTGGGTCTGTTAATGTAGATGATGAGTTTGCCCTCGCCTCGGGGATGACTCGGCCAAAGGTCACTGCTTACTTGTTATGCCTGTTCATTATATAATAGAAATTGTGTATTACGGCCTCTGCTCTTCTTCTGCTGTTACGTTAGAGTGCCAGTAAAATATCGGGGGACATATCAACCATGTCCATCCGTAGATGTTCCCGACGGCCACGCCATTGGGGCTTGCTGCCACCACTGGACAGAGGGGCACAGTACTTTGGCTTTTGGTTCATGTCGGGCATTGTTGGCCCGGACTCCGCGGCGCGGTTTGATTGGTGTCACATCAGCCTGGGCTTGTCCCCCGGCCTTGAGCCTCGATTTGCAAGGTTGACTACACTATATATAGGGCGTTATATCTTTGACTTGGCGGTGCCCTGCTGGCCTGAAGGTTCATGCCCCTCATGCTTTTGCTTCACATCAGCATGTTTCCTTCATGTGTGGGGGCAGACACTGGGAGCCGGAGGGTACTTTAGAGCTCGTACAAACAGCTGGGAGCTGTGGGGGACAGTGAACGTTGTTGGGTGGCGGGCAGCTCGGTCAGGGGCCTAGGCACCAACTTGGTTTTTAAAGAGGGGACGTGGGCCCAGCATATCAGCCAGGCCGGGCGAACGAGCAGGCAAGAGCACTCATCTCAGACCCCTGCAAGAGGTTTAGCGGGGTAAGTCTTGTTTGTGGTCCATTGTTCTCCAGTGTAGCTTTTATTACGTTTTTCCAAGGCTATGTTGGTTGTCTGGTACAACTGTGCAGCTTTCAGGCCGGCTACACTCTCCATGCTCATTAAAGGGAAGATAAATAGGTCCCACGAACCTCTCGTAACAGTGAAGGGGTCAACTTGCCATGACTGAGGGCGTTGGGTGTGTGACTAAGTAATTCCTCCGGGCGTCTTCAGGGCATGCGGGTCTGCGGGACCGGTGGGCAGAGGTATCCCGATGCGGGTGTGCTTGGTATGCGGCCGGGAACACAACCCCTCGTATGTAGTCAAAAGTTGCCAAAAGAGTCTGAAGGAAGCCCAGGCATCCCGAGCGCACTTACAGCCGAGAGAGAGGCGTGTCCGGCGCTCTCGGCCGGGTGCAAGAGGCACTTGGCGTCGGGCAGGTTTTCAATTGTGCCCTCATTCGCCGGAGTTTTCCTTTTCACTTTCAATGTAAGGGCTAAAGTTTCGGAGCCAGTGGGGCTCATTGGCTGTGAGGGAGCACCGCAGGCTGGTCTTTTGGCGCGTCCTTGGAAAGTCAGCCGCCCAATTAGCACGGGCGCTGTATTAGCTTAGGCAGAACGTGCCCCCCCCTTTATGCCAGACTTTTCAAGCAGAGCCTAGGGCCGCCTGCACGAGCAGAGCCTCAAGGTGGGGATGGATGCACGGTACCCCGTCTCGGAGGCGCTACACACCTAGCACAGCCTCTCCGGTATCCATGTCTGCGCCAACCACCGCGAGAATCCCAGCCCACTGCCTGCGGTCACGCTGCTGTGCATTAGTGAGGGGGCCTTCGGCCGGGAGGTAGATCTGGAGGCCTGTTTGCTACGCGCCTAGGATGGGGCAGGCAGGTTGTTGGGTGGCTGTTTGGGGAAGCTGGTGCTTGACGCTGTGTGTGTAGCGGCACCCTTTCTGCGTGGGAGTTGCAACTCCGAGGCGGTGTTGTGGGGCAGTGGTCAGGTGGTGTTGCGTTCGTCTTTGAACAAACAGCGAATAACGCTCAGAAACGTAGTACCCATTTTGGAGCGGGGAAAAACCAAGTTAGGAGTCTCGGCATTTGGCTCACCATTCCGTGATGCGGGGCGAGTCACAAAACCATGGGTCAATCTAAACTGATGTGACCAATGCCGTGGTGTGTTGTAGCAGTTGCCCACGTAGAGCGCTCCAATACCTCCTGGTGGAGGCTGCGCAAGATAGAACTGCAGTATAACGGCATTATTTCGAGCAATCGCTTAGTTCAGGATTGAACGGGCACGGCGGAAGTGCTATATTCATTCATGCCCTAAAAATTCAAGCGCTGCTGAGGGGGAGATCTTTTGCCGATGCGGGGATGTTTTGAAATCGAGTTTCCTAGCCGAGAGTGTGTGATTATTGCCGGGTGAAAACTTTAGGGGGCTTTGTCTGTGTGTGAGACCTAGTAGCCCGCGTGGCTCCTGCCTCCAGGTACCGTGGGGGTGTGCCTCACCATGCGCTAAGGGGTTGAAAGATGAGAAGCACCTCAGCCGCAGTATTTTAAACATAGTGAATGCAGGCCATGAGGGGCCTTGCTTGGGCCGACCAGCCACCTGGAGAGCGGGTCGTGTGTTGAGGCTGCCGGGGTTCTTTGACTCGTTTGTGTAGTGTTGGGCGGGGTCGGCGGCTGCGGTATCAGGGGCCCGGGTTCAATTCCCAGCATCTACACAAGTTGTGCCATGTTACCTAGCGAATCACAAGCCTGTGGTTGATTTGGTGACGGCAGTCATGATTGGAGTAGTTGGTGTAACTGCAAATGTCTCACCCTCCAGGGTGGCAGCGCGATCAGCCTAAAGCGCCGCGGAAGGGGCTGGATCGCAGATGGCCCTGTTCAGGTGGGAGGTAGCGGCTTGCGCGTCCTTTGCCGGCCGGGGAGGGGCTAGTCAGCTAATAAATTGCGGGACACTGAGGCGTCGTCACTCCGAGGGCTGCAGGTCCAGACAGAGCCTCCTCCAGGCCCTGGGCAGGTGTGTGCTCGCCTCATAGACGGGTGGCTACGCTGGGGCAGCGCTGTAGAAGCGGGTGAATTTGCGCATCCTGCAATGGGCGGGTGGTCAGGTCAGGGCCCGCTTGCATGTAAGCACGATGGGGCACGGTGGACCATTATTATTGTATCTGGGAAATGTGCAAGGTGAGCTCGGGCGCGGTGGGGAGACCTGAGTGCGTGGAGCAAGGGTGCGATTCTTGGACTGGGAAAGTACCAGCATTTGTGAGTATTGAACTGGTAGGTACCGCCGTCGGGAGTCGCATCTGGAACTGCGCCGGGCATATGTAAGATTGGGGGAGGTGAGCCTGCCTGTGCAGCGTCCACCCCCTGACCCGCTTTACGTCCCCTGCCGGGGCATTAGACGGATCCTCTGCAACAACTTTGCAGCAGTTGTGGGCGCTGGGGGCTGCGTAGAAGCGGCATCGCCAGCCTAAGTATGTCAGCCGGTATAATCCCAAACCCTACCCTCCGCATACCCGCTTGGTCCCATGTCTGGGGTAGGCAGTATGTGTCCCCGCTACAGCTTTGCAGCGGTCGCGTGCTGAGGGGCCGCGAGAAAGTGGCCGAGGGGCCGCGAGAAAGTGGCCTCGCGGCCCAGGGCAGGAGATGCGGGGGGAGGGTTCGCATTCGAGGCTGATTAGCTCTGTTGGCGGGAGCGTGGTGCTGGTTACACCCAGGTCTCGGGTGCGATCCCCGTACGGGCCAATGTGTACTTATCTGGGCATTTAGGCAGGCCCCGTTAATTTGATTTTAATCATTTGATGTTAAAATCAACACAGTTGCGCGACGATCGCCATGGTGACTCGCACTAGATTGGCGAGGTCCCAAGCGCTACGCCGGTCCCCTGTTGGACCTGTCCCCTGTGAGTGACGGTGATGGGTTTTGCCCGGGGGGCATGGGCTGCGTCGGGTGGATTACCGGATCACTCAATCCTGAGCATGGGACATGCAGGCTAAGTAGCGGACACGTGCTGTACCACGGCAAATACGCAGACAGGTCTTTAAGGTTAAGAAAGGCCACACCACACAGGAAGGAACAAGTTAACTATGCTGACTTACCAGGGCAGAGAATTATTATTCCGCACGATTGAGCGAGGACTTAATGCCATGTTAGTCTCAGCTCTGTAGGTATGTCCCCATAAAACCTGGGGAGCATGGTGCCCGACCCTGCCCATAGTAAGTAAAGTTTGTAATGTGCCATGGGGTGGAAAGTAAGTTGGGAGAAACCAGTAGAGTTTCAATGCTAGGCATCATTTGGTTGGGCAATTTAATTTGTAAAGCATTAAACCAGTCAGCCCTGGGAATTTGGCAGGCTATGATTAGCTAAGATGTTTGTTCAAACCTGGGAGAGTATATCGACCACAATTAATAGTGGGACCAGGAACAGCTTTACAAAGCAATGTGGTAGATATCATGTAAAATTCTGGATGGACAAGCTTCAGGGATAAGGCCATGACCTTTCCCCCTTGAGGGAACATCACCAATTCCGAGCAAGTAGGTGTGGAGCATACTAATCCCCCAACGGTCTAGCATGAGAAGAAAGACGCGTCGCTTCTTGCTATATCTGGTCAATGCAGCAAAAATGTGCCCTCTGCAAACAGGGGCAGATTACAGGTCGCCTCAGTTAAGACATACTCACCCGCACTTAAGCCAGGGCAGCAGGCGGGTTATGGTAGTTGTCACCTAACAAGTTGACGGCGGCACAAAAATGTTTTGGTAAACATGGTGTTCGAGCACAAGTGGCGACAGGGTATTATATACAAGTTGGCATTCCAATAGTTAGCAAGGGCAGGTGCTTGCACATATTGTCCCCCCCCCCCCTTGGTTCCCACGGACTTGTCTGCCCCCTGGTTTATCCCCTGGGGGCCAGAGCTAGAGGCAGGAAGGGGCTTCTTCTGCGACCTGTGTCCCAAATACGTTTATAGTCAACGCTGGGGTAGATGTACCATGAAGGGCATGATTACCACTTCGGTTGTCCCAAAGTTCAGTGTATTCGTACATGTTGTTCCCTGCTTACACGTCAGGTACACGAGGACACCCGTGCTTAATGTCACATATCCCAAGGCAGGATAGTCACCCGGGGGGGACAGGCTATTGGCACGCCTTACCAGGACAGTGATAGACACCGCACACCAACCGCACGTGACAAGGCAGTTGCAGCGAGGCAGAAGGGTCCCAGCGTATCCACCAAAGGAGGTCTGCAGCGAAACATGTAATTGGGAATGGTGGAGTCAGACACTATCACTGGTTAAGTATCAAGGGTCCCAGGTGGACAGCTGGGACTGCATCTGTTACCGGACGTCAGTTCAGCAAGCATGGGGAGCTGCGTAAGTTGTCACTCCACGAAAGGGTGCGGTGTCTCTAATAACGGGCACCATATGCAGTCGTGGTGTCTCCAGCGGATCCACTGAAGGTGTACTGCAGCTAACATGGAATTGGGAATCTGGGATTCCAACACTTTTGCGGGTTTAAGCATCATGGGGCAGAGATGGTTAACAGATACTGGCATCTGTGCTCCACGGCAGTTAAACAAGCGGGGTGCGCTGCGTAAGTTGTCACTACACGAAAGGGTGAGGTGTCGCCAACTGTGGGCACAATACATATATTGTTTCAAACCAGATTTGACACCAATAAGGTGTTCACCAGGAGTTAGCAATCAAAAAGGTCTGTGAAATTGTCTGGTCAACGGGGCGAAGTAAGGGCACCCCAGAACCAAGCGTAGTTGGCATGTTGCTGCAGTTAAGCTCGAAGGCACCGACCGATTAGCTATGCTAGCCACGCTGGGTGGGGACGCTGTTAGCCAACATAGTGTGCCGCTGTCCCAATAACTGGGATAACAGGGTGTCAAGCACAATAGGCTATTAGGTAAAAACAGTTGGCACGTCCAGGACTCAACCAAAAAGTAAAATTTAACGGGGCAGAACATTTTCCACTGCCTGGGCTGCACAGGGTGGGCAGTATGAACCCCCCCCCCCCCCCAACGGAGAATAATCAAGTATGGGGGGAAGGTAGGACTTAGTCAATCCTGAAGGTTGGGCACCAGATTGCAGACAGTGCGCACTGTATTAAGGCAGACAGGTTACTAAGCTGGTATGCCAAGGGGGTTTCACCACAGAGGGAGCTGTCTTGGTGATCCATTTGGGGGCAATGATCTCATGACCATGGGGAGGAGGGGATTACTCCGGGCCATTAAAACGGACTTTGGCGAACAAAGCAGGCGTTTGGGTCACTGCGAACTGTTTTGGTCGGAAATAACCCCCCGATTGCATTGGCGCGGCGCCAGGTCAAGGGAGGCAGCAGAACATTCGCGCAAGCGGGTCAACAGTGCTATGCGCAAGTTCCTGGGGCAGAGGGGGTTGGGCTTTATCAGGCATGAACTCATCCAGGCAAACGTTTAAGGGTACTTTGAGGAGGACGGGGTCCACTTGTCCCCGGTGGGGATGGACCTGTTTCTCCTGGATTTACAGGAATGCTTGGAAAGGGCAGGTTGCAGGTAATAGGAGGTGCAGTGGTGGGGGGCCCTGGCTGCGACGGTGGCCGCCCCCAGGGCTGTGGCGGAGTTACAGGGCGATCTGGAAGCAGTCCGGTACAGTAAGGGTACCACTGCGGCAGACGGGTACAGTAAGGGTACCTCTGCACGGCACAATAGGGGTGCCAGAGCCAAAGACCAGGATCCTCAGGGCAGGGTCATGGAGAACCGCGACGGCGCCCCGTTAGTCCTTCGGGCGGTTGGGGGCCTGACCAACCGGGGGTTTGCCCTGATACGCTCCGCCCTGAAAGGGGCGTGAGTAGATGGTAACAAGGGACACGTGATCCAGTGGTGGATCAACAAAGGTAGCGCTGACCGGGCATACATCTCACAGTGCTGGCTCATCAGGCGGGCAGGGGCAGCATAGGTTGGATGGCTGCCTGCCCATGGATCGCCCGTAAGATAACCCACCTTATTGCATACTCTTGTATGGAATAAACCTGCGACAGTTTTCCCCATAAACAAAGTGTCTTGTGGTTTATTATGCATGTTCACCTATGGGAAGTGGGGGGATGTTGCCGGTATTGGGACTATGTGGCTGACCGCCGCCCCCAAAGGGGGCCCCCCTAAAAGGGCGGCCCTTTAGTGCCATTGCGGCACAAGCCTACCCCTCGTCCTAGCTGCAGAGGGCTTCCGCCTGGAGCCCGCGGTTCGGTGGGGGTGTGGGCGTCACTTCCGGTACGCCCGGGGGGGAGGGAGGGTATGTATACCCCCCTGACCCTCCCAGCGGCCTCTTTGCCGCCAGCCTCGCCGTCTCCCTCCCTTCCTCTTACCCTCCGGCTGGGCTGGTGGGCAAAGTATATTGAATGTTTTGTTTACTTTTGTGTTGCAGGCGGAGTTACAGGGCGATCTGGAAGCAGTCCGGTACAGTAAGGGTACCACTGCGGCAGACGGGTACAGTAAGGGTACCTCTGCACGGCACAATAGGGGTGCCAGAGCCAAAGACCAGGATCCTCAGGGCAGGGTCATGGAGAACCGCGACGGCGCCCCGTTAGTCCTTCGGGCGGTTGGGGGCCTGACCAACCGGGGGTTTGCCCTGATACGCTCCGCCCTGAAAGGGGCGTGAGTAGATGGTAACAAGGGACACGTGATCCAGTGGTGGATCAACAAAGGTAGCGCTGACCGGGCATACATCCCACAGTGCTGGCTCATCAGGCGGGCAGGGGCAGCATAGGTTGGATGGCTGCCTGCCCATGGATCACCCGTAAGATAACCCACCTTATTGCATACTCTTGTATGGAATAAACCTGCGACAGTTTTCCCCATAAACAAAGTGTCTTGTGGTTTATTATGCATGTTCACCTATGGGAAGTGGGGGGATGTTGCCGGTATTGGGACTAAGACCCTGACCCCCCTAGGCCTGCTCAGGGCCGAAAAAAGCATTTTATTTAAACAGCAGAATTCGCGTTGGGGTCGCGAATCCTGCCGAAATTTTGAAAAAAACGAAGCGCGGGCTCCCGTGATTCGTTACTAAAAAAGCCCCCGGGTGGGCCAGGGGCAATATAAAATTTGGGTGTGGGGGCCCACGGGGGCCCCCACAGCCCCGGGGACCGCCACCTCCCCGGGGCTTATTAATTTGAATGTGGGGGGGGGCACGCGGCAACCCCGCACCCACGGGGACCCCCACCTCCCCGGGGCTTTCTTAATGAATGCGTGGGGCATACTGGGGCGTGCTAAGCAGCAGGCTGAGCGCCCAGGCGCTGCCGATCATAGCGTGCGAGCGCCTGCCAGGCTGCTTCAGCGTCTTCAGCGGGTGGCACACAGCTATGTACCGGTCGGCAGTCATAGCTACCAGCATGTAGGCTGAAGTGAACATGCGGAAGACCTGCAGGTGCTTCACCACCCGGCAGAGGGCGTCTGTGCAGCGGAAGCGGTAGGTCACCTCCCAGCAGAGCTGGGGCAGCACCTGGAAGAGCGCCACCACCAGGTCGGCGAGGCTGAGGTGGCGGATGAAGAGGTGCATGCGCGAGGACCACGGCAGCCACAAAGATGAGCGCCAGCACAGCCACCTCCACCGGCTCCAGCGCCTCGTGGCGGTCCAGCAGGCCTGAGGAGTTAGTGCTGGACGAGGTGGGGGGCAGGCTTGAGCTGGCCAGGCCGGGGGTCGGCGGATGGCCACGGGGTAGCTGGGCTGCCAGACATGCGCGCGCCTATAGTATGTAACTGTGACCGTCCTCTCTCTAACACAGGAACACCCCTCTTGTCTCCGTTCCTGCCGTCACTTCGTATGTGGCCTTGCTCTGGCTTGGATGCTGCTGTGTTTCCCCCTCTCCTGTTCTCCCTGTCCGGCCCCTTCATTTCTTACACAGGCAGATGTGGCATGTTATATTCGTTGTCTCTGCTCGTCCTTGAACTACCTCATCTCTTTCACCACCAGTCTGTCGCTCGTCTCCAGCCTGCCTCACTCTGTCTGTGCCTCAGTCTCTCTGTTCTCCCCAGTTGTCTCATGACCCCCCTCCTTCAGTAAGACTTCTAAGCATCCAGTCTGCATCACTCTCCTCAATCTGTCTCTATACCCACAATTCTCCATGACACATAGTCCCTCTTCTTCTCTTCCTTCAATCTGTCCCTCCCTCGACACTTTTCCTCCACCCCATTCCACCCGCTTTCACCCCTTCCCTCAAAATGCCCTGTTTCCAAACTTCTCTCGCAATTCCGTTTTTTCTTCCCTTTCTTCATTCATTCCATCCTGCTTTCTACACATTTTGTGTCACATCTACACGAGGCATGTCCCCCACTCCTCCTTATTTTGTCTCCTCCTTGTTTTTTGCTCCCACCCCTGTCTTCTTTTCCCACCTGGGGTCCCTGAAAAAACCCTCCCACCTCTCCCTCTGTACACTCGTTCCCATTTCTCTTACTCGCAGTTGCATTCTGCCGACAGCCGACCACCTCTCGTCTCCCAATCTGCCTCCCTTTCCCCACATTTCCTTCTCATGTAGCGCCGCAGAGTCTGTCAGGCTCTTTACCCTCAGTATTTCCTTTCCCCCACATTCTGTCACTCGGCTCCATGCAGCCTGTATCCTTTTTTCCCTGAGTGTATCCGTTTCCCAATAATCCTTCCTCTTACAGTTCAATGCAGCCTGCTTCCCTCTCTCCCCGCAACCCGTCCCTCTTTGCCCACACTTCTTTACCTTTGTTCATTCAGTCTCTTCCTCCCGTCTCATTCCTCTTATAATTCGTATTCCTCTTTCCTGTCTTCCACGCTGTCCCTCTTTATGCATTTTTCTCTCACTCAGTCCAATGCAAGTTGTTCTTAAACAGTTGCTTGCAGCCTGCTTCCCATCATTTCTCTTAGCTGCAAGCAACCCCTCTGTTTCTTCTTTCGGTCTGTCTATCTTCCTCCATATTTTTTCCTGACAGTCCCAACCAGCCAGTTTTACTATCTCCTGCCTTCGGTCACTGTTCTCTTTCCTCACATCATCCCTCCATTGGATAGCTGCAGCCAGCCTCTCATGTGCACACACTTCCTTCCAGGAGCCCCTTCTCCCTCCCGGGGCATCCGAAGAGCCGCCTCTCGCAGCCTGCCTGTCACGGTCCTTCCACTGGGCGCTGCCAGTACATCTTGTAAATGACCAAGGAATATTATTAGCCCTGGTGGCTGGGATTGGGTATTTATGTGTTCTCTTATAAAAAGAAAGGTCTGATGTCCGGCTTGGTTCCGCGACCACCCAGCGCTCAGAACAGGTGCTGCGTGGAGTTCAATGCCTGCCGCCCCCTACTGAGCTGTGGTACTGCCCGCCTACCCCCTGACTGCATGATGCTCTCGCAGCAGGCCCATTCGCCTCTACCATTCCAGAGGGAGAGAGCCTCAGAGGGTGCTTGCGAGACCGTCCACTTAGATTATTCACAATATAAATTACCTTTTGCGCTGAGCACGCATTTACACAAACCGTGACAGTTCTTATCACACACGTGCACTCCTAAGGAAGTGACAACAGCGCCACATAAATATACGTATTCATCTACCGTGTATTCACTCCTTCGCAGTTTCCCTCACTGAGGTACACTTTTCGTCGCTGCTGCAATAATTCAGTGCTTCCATCATCCACTCGCTCACTGTGAAACTAGCTCTCTGCTACGCACGTTCACTCATGTACAGTCACTTATCCATTCATTCTAGCACCTATTCACTGCTGCACTCACTTGCTCCTGCTCACTAGTTCCTTCATGTACTCATTCACTGCTGCATGCACTTACACATTCTCTCACTGTTGCACTAGCTGACTGAGCCTCTCAGTTTATGATGCACTCATTCAATCCCATACGCCCACCTATTCATTCCTGTACTTGCTGGTTCACTTCTGCTCTCAATCACTCCTGCATGGTCACACATTCACTCCACCACACCTAATAATTGATGTCCGCGTTCTCTACACTCATACCATACACACTTCAACGTTCACTACCTCACTGGTTCACTTCTGCACTCACACTTTAAATTCTATAATCGGCCACCTAGTTCATTCAGTCATTCACTGCTGCAATCATTCACTACGTGCGCTCATTTTTTCTGGTAGTCTTTCACTGATGTACTGATTCACCCCTTCACTCACACATCCACATTAATTCCATGCCATAATCATTCACCCTGTGAACTCATGCATTCCATGCTGCACTCATTAATGCCTGCACACTCATTCATCTCTGCATTTCTATCTCGGTGCTGCATTCACTTCTGCATGGCTCTTGGGGACGCCTCATGTCTTGTCGCCTGAGTGCAGCCTGTCAGTGCTTTTCGAATTCCTGCCTGCCCGACAACGACTTCTTCCATTTCATGAAACCAGAAGGTGCCCCTGTCCCACCATGCCCCCTCCTAGGCAGAAGGAAACATGTACTTTACAGCCGCCAAACTGACCTAGAGAGGAACACTCATCTGCACCAGGGCTCGGACTTTCCTCCTCGCTGATCAATCTTCAAGCCTTTCTTTCTTTCCTTCCACTGTTTTCTTTTCTCCCTCTACCTTCTCACCCTTCACGCACTCTGTTCTTATTCTTTTCTTTATTTTCTCGTTATTTTCTGCATTTCTTTCTCATTCTGTCCTTTCTCCCATTTTCTTTCGTCTTTGCTTAGTTACTCCTTCAGTCATATCTCCCTTTCCTTCTTTCACTTCATTTTCAATCTTTTCTCACATTGTTGTTTTTTCAGTTGCCAGTTCGTCCTATTTCCTCACATTTCTTGTGTACTTTTGCTCTTACTTTCCTTTCAGAGGTATGTTTTAAAAGTCACAGGATCTCCCAGAGGTACACAATTTCCTTAAATTGCATTTTTGCTCCTACATCTGTTTGGGATTCTGTATAATTAATACTTCCTGCTTGTCGTAAGCCCTTTCCCTACGGTGGGGAAATGAGCTCAATTTTCTTTACTCTTTCTGTTTATTAAAGAATCCTCCTACAATATCTAATTCATCAGTGTACTGAAGTACCCAATTAGCCCCCATTTCACATGCACTGCCCTCCCTCCACATCTTGGTGTTGTCCAGATTCAGGACTCCTGACCTTGACCTTGACTGGTAGGTCGCTCCCCCACCACACAGCTCCGTCTGTGTGCCCTGCTGCTGCCCCCGATTGTGCTCGTTTTTCCTTTCTGTGCCCCCTTGCTGCCCCTGATTGTGCTCGTTTTTACCTTTCTGTGCCCCCCTTGCTGCCCCTGATTGTGCTCGTTTTTCCTTTCTGTGCCCCCCTTGCTGCCCCTGATTGTGCTCGTTTTTCCTTTCTGTGCCCCCTTGCTGCCCCTGATTGTGCTCGTTTTTCCTTTCTGTGCCCCCTTGCTGCCCCTGATTGTGCTAGTTTTTTCCTTTCTGTGCCCCCTTGCTGCCCCTCATTGTGCTAGTTTTTTCCTTTCTGTTCCCCCTAGCTGCCCCTGATTGTGCTCGTTTTTTTCCTTTCTGTGCCCCCCTTGCTGCCCCTGATTGTGCTCGTTTTTCCTTTCTGTGCCCCCTTGCTGCCCCTCATTGTGCTAGTTTTTTCCTTTCTGTGCCCCCTTGCTGCCTCTGATTGTGCTCGTTTTTTTTTCCCTTTCTGTGCCTCCTTGCTGCCCCTGATTGTGCTCGTTTTTTCCTTTCTGTGCCCCCCTTGCTGCCCCTGATTGTGCTCGTTTTTCCTTTCTGTGCCCCCTTGCTGCCCCTGATTGTGCTCGTTTTTTCCTTTCTGTGCCCCCCTTGCTGCCCCTGATTGTGCTCGTTTTTCCTTTCTGTGCCCCCTTGCTGCCCCTCATTGTGCTAGTTTTTTCCTTTCTGTGCCCCCTTGCTGCCCCTGATTGTGCTCGTTTTTTTCCTTTCTGTGCCCCCTTGATGCCCTGATTGTGCTCGTTTTCCCTTCTGTGCCTGTTTCCCGCCGCTGCGCCCCTGCGGCTCTGCCCCCTCACTGCCCATTCGCTGCCCCATTCCCTGCTCCTCCCTCCCACCTCCCCATTTATGGCGGCCGCTGCGCAGCTGCGCCGCTGGCGCGCCGAAGGCGCGCCTAAGGCAAGCCCGTCTGCGCCCGTCCGCGCCGTGACCGCGCCCAGCGCCAGACCCCCTGGTCCGGGCATCCCCGCGCCCGCCACATCAACAGACGCCGATACGACGCCAGCACCCTCCACGCACTCAACCCCGGAAAAGATCACGCCTGCTACAAGGCCACCCGAAGCGCACCCAAGGGCCCTTCACCTGCCGGAACTGCAGCTTCGCCAGCACCCGCCCCGCCAAACCACCGCCCAGGAAAGAACCCAACTACCTCAGATGCATCCTCCTCAACACCCGCTCCGCCCGCAAACACGCCATCGAACTCTGGGACCTTCTCGACTCAACCTCCCCAGACGTCGCATTCCTGACGGAGACCTGGCTGAATCCCGCTTCAGCCCCCGACATCGCCATTGCCATCCCGGACGGATACAAGATCACCCGCAGGGACCGCACCAATGGAGTCGGAGGAGGCATCGCCATCGTCCACAGGAACACCCTCAGAGTCTCAACCAACACCGACGACACCCTCAGCACCGCCGAACACATGCACTTCCAGATCCACACCGATCCCAACACCACCCTCAGAGGAACCCTCATCTACAGACCCCCGGACCCCGACCACAGTTCAGCGATTCCATCGCTGACTTCGTCAGCACACACGCCATCGCCTCCACGGACTACATCCTCCTCGGGGACCTGAACTTCCACCTCGAGAACAACAAGGACACCAACTCCACCACCCTGATCGACAACCTCGCCACCCTCGGACTCAGACAGCTCGTGACTACACCCACCCACGCCGCCGGCCACACGCTCGACTCCATCTTTTCCGCAAGCCCACACGTCTCCTTCAACCACACCTCCGAACCCCACTGGACTGACCACCACTGCATCCACTTCACCTACAGGAAGCCCACCACGCACCACCGCACCGAACAAATGCCTCGCCGCTGCTGGAGCAGAGTCACGGAAGACCAGCTAACCACAACCCTCGCCCTGAGCCCACCCGCCGAACCCTCCGACCCCGACACCGCCGCCCGCAACCTCAGACAGTGGATCGACGACTGCACCAACACCCTCGCCCCGCTCAAGAATCCGCCCAACAGCCACACCAGCAAGAAAGCCACCTGGTTCACCGAAGACCTCCAGGCCTCCAAACGAACATGCCGAAAACTGGAGAAGATCTGGCTCCACGAACGGACAGCGGACAGCTACGCCGCCCACAAGAGCGCCACCCGCAGTCACCATCACCTCATCAGATCCGCCAAAAGGGCCTCACTCAAAGACCGCCTAGACAACAACGCACACAACAGCAAAGAGCTCTTCAACATCGTGAAGGAACTCTCCAACCCCAGCTCCAACACCAACGACATCCAGCCGTCGCGAGACCTGTGCGACTCACTGGCCACCTTCTTCCACCGCAAAATCGCCGACATCCACGACAGCTTCAACACCACGACCGCCCCGGCAACCACCGAGACCACTGCCCCCACAACCACCAACCGCCTGCTCTACTGGACCAACATCAACGACGAGGACACCAGCGAGATCATGAACACCATCCACTCCGGTTCACCGCTAGACCCGTGCCCTCACCACATCTTCAACAAAGCCAGTACAGCCATCGCGCCCCATCTCCGGAAAATAATCAACATCTCCTTCGAGACAGCAACCTTCCCGGAAAGCTGGAAGCACGCCGAGATCACCGTCTTACTCAAGAAACCCAAGGCAGACCCCAAGGACCTCAAGAACTTCCGACCCATCTCTCTGCTCCCGTTCCCCGCGAAGGTCACAGAGAAAATCGTCAACCAACAACTGACCCGCTACCTCGAGGAGAACAACATCCTGGACCCTTCCCAGTCCGGCTTCCGCAGCAACCACAGCACCGAAACCACCCTCATCGCCGCCACCGATGACATCAGGACCCTGCTAGACAACGGAGAAACAGCAGCCCTCATCCTCCTGGACCTATCAGCCGCCTTCGACACGGTCTGCCACCACACTCTACGAACACGCCTTCACGACGCCGGGATCCAAGAGAAGGCCCTGGACTGGACCACATCCTTCCTTTCCGGCAGAACACAAAGCGTCCGCCTCGCCCCCTTCCGATCCAAGGCCACCAAGATCATCTGCGGCGTACCCCAAGGCTCCTCCCTCAGCCCAACGCTGTTCAACATCTACATGGCACCCCTCGCCCACGTCGCCCGACAGCACAACCTCAACATCATCTCCTACGCCGACGACACCCAGCTGATCCTCTCCCTCACCAAAGACCCTCACACCGCCAAAGCCCACCTCCACGAAGCAATGAAGGCCGAATGGATGAGGACCAGCCGCCTGAAGCTGAACTCGGACAAGACGGAGGTCCTCATCCTTGGTTCCAACCCTTCAGCCTGGGATGACTCCTGGTGGCCAACATCACTGGGAACAGCCCCGCCACCCACCGACCACGTACGCAACCTAGGGGTCATCCTCGACCCCACCCTCTCCATGACTAAGCAGGTCAACGCCGTTTCCTCATCCTGCTTCAACATCCTCCGAATGCTCCGCAGGATCTTCAAGTGGATCCCCACCGAAACAAGAAAAACAGTCACCCAGGCCCTCGTCACCAGCAGGCTGGACTACGGAAACGCCCTCTACGCAGGAACGACGGCTAAGCTCCTGAGACGGCTGCAACGCATCCAGAACGCCTCTGCACGTCTTATCCTCGACATCCCCCGACGCAGCCACATCACACCCCACCTGAGAGACCTGCACTGGCTCCCTGTCAACAAGAGGATAACCTTCAAGCTCCTCACCCACGCACACAAAGCACTCCACAACTCCGGACCAGCCTACCTCAACAGACGACTCAGCTTCTACACCCCCACCCGCCAGCTCCGCTCGACCAGCCTCGCCCTCGCCACAGTCCCCCGCATCCGGAAAATGACCGCCGGCGGCAGATCCTTCTCCCACCTCGCCGCCAAGACCTGGAACACCCTCCCCACCAACCTCCGACAGACCCAAGACCTACTGGCCTTCAGAAGACTCCTCAAGACCTGGCTCTTCGATCAGTAGCAGCACCACCCCCCTCTTCCCCCAGCACCTTGAGACCCTCGCGGGTATGTAGTGCACTTTATAAGTGACATGATTGATTGATTGATTGACTCTCACTGTTCGCCCTTCACTCCATCCCTCATAGAGGTCTGTTTGCAGCTGTCTTCTCATTTACAGAAGATAAGTGCATGCATGTGTGTTTGTATATATAAATATATAAATATGCACTGAAAAAAACATAGGTTTCAGGGACACTATAGTTCGAAATTAGCATTTAAAAAACCTTTGAAATTCACTGGAAAAAACATAGGTTTCAGGCACGTTATAGTTAGAAATTAGCATTTAAAAAAACCTTAGAAATTCCCTGAAAAAACCATAGGTTCAGGGACGTTATAGTTAGTTGGACATTTCACTCGTACAAAACCAGAGAAATTCGGCCGTTATAGTTAGTAGAGCTAACTATAACTCGCGCCCCCGCAATGCACTGCTGATGACCGCCACCTCCCAGGGGCAATGCTAATTATGTGTGGGGGCACACGGCCCCCGCAGCCCCGGGGACCGCCACCTCCCTGGGGCTTCTTAAAAAATGAATGCGTGGGGGGGTCCCACCTCCCCACGCTGCCCCGGGGACCGCCACCTCCCTGGGGCTTTTTTAATTGTATGCGGGGGGCACGGCCCCCCCCGCAGCCCCGGGGACCGCCACCTCCCCAGGGTTCTATTTCTTTTTTTTTTTAAAGATGGGTGGGGGGGCAAGAGCCCCCCCCCAGGCCCCGGGGACCACCACCTCCCTGGGGCTATGTAAATTGAGGGAGGGGGGCCGCGTGGCCCCCCTCTAGGAGCCCTTGATGGCGCTGGGGACCGCCACTCCCCAGGGCCGGCTCCTGCAATGTCCCGGGGTGCCCACCCCGGGACATTGCTGTTTGCTATGACAGGGCGGGAGCACGGCTCCCGCCCTGCCATAGCAAACTCTGCTTTGCTTCATTGAAGCGAGAGCAGGAAATCCTGCTCTCGCTTCAATGAAGCAAAGCAGATTGCTTTGGGCAAGGGGAGCTGCATGTTTGCAGCTCCCTTTGCCCAAAAGCAATGCCGGCTCCCGCAGGAGGCGGGGAGCCGGCGGGACCGTGGGGGCATTGGGGCTCCCCCCACTGTCCCCAACGGAGAGGCCAGGCCCCGGGGGATGGGGTCCCCGGGGCCAGAAGTGGCCTGGGAGGGGGGCCACGCGGCCCCCCTCCCCAATAAGTAAAAGATATATATATTTTTTTTAAACCACGGAAAGGCCGGCCCTGGGGTATGGGGTCCCCGGGGCCATTATCGGCCTGAGGAGGGGGGCCAAGCGGCCCCCCTCCAAATAATAAAACAAATAAAAAAAGTCTGCCCATGCCCCAGGGGATGGGGTCCCCGGGGCCGAAATTGGCCTCGGGAGGGGGGCCATGCGGCCCCCTTCCCGTTTTTATTAAAAAAAAAAAGTAAAAAGGGATCAGGCCCTGGGGGATGGGGTACCCAGGGCCCCAAAAATTTAAAAGAAGGGGGGCCACACAGCCCCCCTTGTTAAAAAAAGGAAAAATAAAAAAGCCGGCGAGATGCCGGAGGCCATGCCCCCTTTCTCCACCACTCTGCAAACGCGCCCCCTGGTGCGTTCTAAGTTGGGGGATTAAGTCCCCTTGAACACTGAGGGTCCCTGGGGGCCAACTAGCCCACCAGGTACCTCCAGTAAGCGCCACACAGCTGCGTTGCAGAGAGGTGGTCCGAGGCCACGCCCCTTTTTACACCTCTCTGCAACGCAGCTCTGTGGCGCTTACTGGAGGTACCTGGTGGGTTAGTTGGCCCCCAGGGACCCTTAGGATTCAAGGGGACTTAATCCCCCAGCTTACAACGTGCCAGGGTGCGCGTTTGCACAGTGGTGCAGGGAGGGGGCGGGGCCCGATATAAGAAGTGTGCAAACACGCCCCATGGCGCGTTGTAAATTGGGGGATTAAGTCCCCTTGAATCCTGAGGGTCCCTGGGGGCCAACTAGCCCACCAGGTACCTCCAGTAAGCGCAACATAGCTGCGTTGCAGAGAGGTGGTCCGAGGGCATGCCCCTTTTTACACCACTCTGCAAACGCGGCTTCTGGTGCACTGCTGGTGGGGCGATGGGGTCCTCTTGTGTCCTGAGGACCTCAGGACACAAGTGGACTTCATCCTCCGAGCAAAAAGGGGCGTGGCCTCGGAACACCTCTCTGCAACACAGCTCTGTGGCGCTTACTGGAGGTACCTGGTGGGCTAGTTGGCCCCCAGGGACCCTCAGGATTCAAGGGGACTTAATCCCTTAACTTACAACACGCCAGGGGGCGCGTTTGCACAGTGGTGCAGGGATGGGGCGGGGCCTGATATAACAAGTTAGCAGTCTTGCTGTGTGGAACTTACTGGAGGTAATAAAAGGGGTAGTTGGCCCCCAAGGTTGACGTTGGGGGCTAACTACCCCTCCTGTTACCTCCAGTAAATCCCACACAGTGGGATTGCTAAAAGGTGTTTGAAGGCCACGCTCACCTTTCTCCACCACTCTGAAAACGAGACTGCTATGTTATAGTTAGAAATTAGCATTTAAAAAACCTTTGAAATTCACTGAAAAAAACATAGGCTTCAGGCACGTTATAGTTAGAAATTAGCATTTAAAAAACCGTAGAAATTCACTGAAAAAACTATAGGTTTCAGGGACGTTATAGTTAGTTGGACATTTCACTCGTACAAAACCAGAGAAATTCCGCCGTTATAGTTAGTTCAGCTAACTATAACTCGCGCCTCTGCAATGCACTGTTGATGACGTCACATATTACATCATTCATGACATGGTCAGTGACATCACTGATGACATCTCAAATGACATCACTGATGACATCATCCAGTGACTGTGTGTTTCTATAAAGTTTAAATATGTTTTATATATATGCCAAGGTGTACTGAAGAATGAGTGGGTGTATAAGTGTCTGGATGGAGGATTTAGTAGGTGCGTGACTGACTGTATAAGTGAGTGATTAAATGTGTCTTACTGAATGCATGGGTTAGTGACTAAACTGTGTGAATGTCTGTATCAGTCTGTCTGTTGTTGTGTAAGCTGCTGCATGGGTTGGTCAGTAGCTACATGAGTGTCTATATGGGTTATCGATTGGTTGCCTGAGTATTTGTATGGGTGCCTGAGTGTCTTTGTCAGTGGGTGGGGGGTGGATGACTCTGTGCATAGATGTGTGAGTGGTTGATTCACTGGGTGTATGGGTTCAAGAGTGCATGTGGAAACAGCTGTATGGGTGGGTGAGTGTGTGTATGGGTGTGTTGGTGAGTGAATGGATGTCTCAGTGGTACATGTCCAAGTAACTACATATGTAAAAGGCAGTGTATGCGAGAGATGGAGTATATAAATGACTATACGTGAGAGTCAGTGATTGTGAGAGTGGCTGTATGGATGACTGTGTACTTGTATCAGTGATTGTATAAGAGAGTAAGTATGCGTTAGTATCTGTATGAATAAGTGAGGTGGTGTGTGTATAAATGTATAGGTGAGTAAATGGAAGTGTGATTGAATCTTTGCATGACTGACTAGGTGTGTGAGTAACTCTGGATGAGTAGCGGTGTGTGAGTGTCTGTATAGGTGTATGAGTGCATATGATAGTGTTGTATTGATGAGTGACTGCATGTATGAGTGATTGTATGGGTGAATGAGTGGATGTGTGTGTAGACCTAGGAATCAGTGAGTGCGTATGTAGTAACTGGTATTGGTGTGTCTATGGTTTCGAAAATGGTAGTCTGTATTTTACAGTGGGTGTATCGAAGGTTATATTAGGGTGTGAGGAGGTGCATCAGATTTTCACGTGGATGATGTCATCAGTGATGTCATCAGTGATGTCACTGACCATGTCATGAATGATGTAATATGTGACGTCATCAGCAGTGCATTGCGGGGCGCGAGTTATAGTTAGCTGAACTAACTATAACGGCTGAATTTCTCTGGTTTTGTACGAGTGAAATGTCCAACTAACTATAACGTCCCTGAAACCTATGGTTTTTCAGTGAATTTCTAAGGTTTTTTAAATGCTAATTTCTAACTATAACGTGCCTGAAACCTATGGTTTTTTCAGTGAATATATATATATACCCAAGATATCACATCCCAGCTGTGCCTCCGTCCCCTTAGTTTGCGGCGCGTGTTCAGCTGTGGGAAAGCCTGTGTTCTCTAAACGCGTTGAGTATTTCACTTCCTGCACATTAAAACTTGATGAAGACCGCTTAGTCTGGAGAGCGACTGTGTTTCTTTGGAATATCTGCAAAGTTCGGGACTTGAGATATTAATATATATATATATATATATATATATATATATATATATATATATATATATATATATATATATATATATCAGGAATTCGGAAACCAGACTGCACACTAGATGGCACAAATTGCTCTCAAAGACTCTGCTAGTCTACTGCAGAAAATGTAACTAGAAAAGTGATGATCTTGAATCCAGTTTCCTAAGATGCCGGTTACCATTTCACACTATCAGCCGGGCTGAGCTATGACCGTAAACACACACCAAAAACTCTGCTTGTGTAACCTACTATCAATAAATGTACCACATGAACAAATCAAGACTGTCAGCATTACTGGATCACTTGCTATTCTGTGCCCCACAAATATATCCACAAACATTCTCAAATGTACCTAGGAAGCCATATCAATCAGAACAATCATTTATTAATCATTATCCTCATGAGATGTGCCAGAAAAATAAACATATCCTACAGCAAATCAGTTCTGAAAAAGCAGTGACTGGATCCAGATAATCCAAACAAAATACCTATGAAACTGATCTTTTCTAGGCAAACCAATTGAAAGAAGCATCAATCGTCCAAATCTCAAATCAACTGACAGGTTTCCGACCAAAAAGAGGCACTGAAACAACAAATTGCAATCTGGGATTACCTCAAGAATACAGTAAACAAAATGGAGTTCCTAAACTACTATTTGACCTCTGAAGTATATCAGCAACTCACTTCTACTCAAAAGAATGAGCGACACACGAATACTAGAACAGCATCAGAAAGGTTTCAACGATTTCAGATCTACCTCACAGGCAGAATACAATTCATGTCATTGAGCCCATTCCATATCAGGGCCTTTCTCACAAAAGTTTGGTGTTGCTCAATGCTCAACAATTGCTCTTCTCTTCAACGAATGCTAAACACATTGAATACCAGCAGTCAGTTGACAACTGTATTCTGCAACATCACTTGAAACTAAACCCTTCTAAAGCTAAAAGGCTAACTTATGGAACCTGGAAAACACATGGTCCAACCTCAACCTGGCCTAAAAGAGAAAGGATCTCCTCCCACCACATCTAAAGAAGTAAAAAAACCTTAGGTGAGATTTAAGAATCTAACCGCTCACTGAAAAAGCAGCTAAACAACATGATGAAAAGCAACATTAACACTATGAAAACACTACAATGGATTGTCACTACTTAGGCTACCCACACGGGGTTCAGAATTCAACAGCCATAGCGCTATTGCTTTTAGTCCATGCCATCTGACTCTACATGGGACTTTTTAAAGCATCTTCACAACAAACTTCAACAATCCCAGAATACCACCAACAGACAAGTCCTTCGCTTATATAAAGGTCACCACATCGCCTGTGCCCTAAATACGCTACACAGGCTGTTTGTTCAAACCTTAACACTGGACCTGCATTTCTACTATCTATAATCAAACTCAACAAAGCAGGAACCTCAGATCAAGAATGGCATCACTGCTAATCAGCTCTGTTTACAGATGAACCCATGGAAGGTGGAAGATCTTTATGCAACGAAACAGCAAATTATGAAACATACTGCCTAAGAATATAATGATAATCAACACCACCTTGAAATCAGGAAAACAATGCAAACTAAGCTTATCTAAATAACATAATTCAACTTAAGAAAATAAACAAACTCTTATCAGGATATTGCATAAAGCAATCCATCAATACAATGCAACTGCCTTGCATTTTAGCAAGTGGAGCTGAGCAGTAAGATTCCCAGTTACCAGGGCAAAATGCTATCTTTTTGCTTGCTTCTGAATTACCTAGTGGGACTAAGCCCACAGCATCGCCAGGAGGCCCAGATATTATTTGAGGGTTCCTGTTACTCTGTCGAAAACCTGCATAGCTCTCACCCATGGACCAATCAGACAACATCAACTGCTACCTCTAGCTGTAACAATCTGTATATATAGATGATATCTAGCATAAGCGTGGCTGCATCTGTTCTTACACTCTCCACAACACCTGTGCTTATGTGTTGCTGAAGCTCTACAGTACTCCTCTTCACTGCCGCCAAACCTCACTGCACCTTAATTTTCCTACGTTTGCAAAACAACAACCAACAGAGTTTAAATCACATACCAGATGCTTGACCAATAACTGCTGATAATAGGAGAGGTTCAGTGACTTCAACAGGGTATACAGTGCTATCTAAAAGATACATACGACTTACTCAAAAATGAAGAAAATGTTGTATGCCTTGCAAAGGGCATGGGAAGTGCTATATTAATAACAGTACAGTAAAATACAATACAATATGGCAGTGCTATTTTTGTTGGTTGAGGTCTTTTTTTCTATTGCCTTTCCAAATATCTTTTGTTTTATTTAAGAGACTTTTGCTCTGGTATCATCCAACTAGCTTTCCAACACTTATGGGAAGTTGTATGGGTGTTCATTGGGATTATATTGTCAGGGGTGGTTTCAGCCAACGGTCGAACTGTTGAAATGAAATTCTTGGGTTTTAGGCAAGGAGGAGGTAAGTTGAGCATGACAGGTAGAAAGGTTCAGTTTTTTCCATTGCTGTGGAAGGGATGTAGAGGTTAATTATTGCATGATACGTTCAGGTAATGCTATATTAGCCACTGGTAACCTGGCATGTATTTCAGGACTTACAATGACAGTTACACCGGCATGTATGAGCAGGGGATATTCTGAGAAAGAGGAAGATACCCCTACCACTGTTCCTAGATTGCTGCTGCGAAAGAGGTGCCAGCACTGACTGGACTATATACGTTTCTTAGCAAGGGGTGTTGTAGAAGTCTAGGAAGTTTGCAGGACGACTGTAGGAACCTGCTTGTGAGTATGTCTGTGTATGTAAGTACACCTGTGTGTTTATGACTGAAAATGTGCGTGCATGATGGTCTGTGAATATGGCTGTGTATTAGGTGACCACCCACTGGCATTTGGTGCACCCCTGATATAAGGTGGATAAAACTCCTAGCACCCCAGGTATCGAATTCCGTCAGACATTATGGTGGCCCAGGCATAAGGTGGCCCTCACTGGGATATTATAGGATTGTAGGCATTATTGTGGCCATGACATAAGGGGGTCCTCTTTGGAATATTATGAGTATCCTAAGCATTTTAGTGACCCTTGCATATGGTGGGCCAGCTTTAAATGCTTTGTGCAGTCTAAGAAACTATGGTGGCATAAGGTGACCTTACCTGACATACTGTGAGCATTATGGTGGTACTGGTTTCAGGTGACCCTCCTTTGCATATAATTGCCACCACTGAAACATTTGATGCCACTACTAGCATTTTTGGACATCCTTAGAATGTGACACCTGGGCATCTATCTATGTGGTATTTGTACAACACGAACCTAGCCTAAAGGCTGAAAAGTGCTGTACATGGTCAATGGCAAAGATACAGTCAACAAAGTATTTTGGGTGATTATGGATTGTTACTGCATTGTGATGTGGGGTTCTTAAAAGAGGTCCGTCTTCGACTGTTTCCTAAATTGGAGCAGGGTTAGGACGGTCCTAATGGATACAGGGATGCTGTTACTGATCCTGGGCTCATAGATGGAGAAGGCCTGCTCCCGTGTTTTTTGTTTTTAATATTCTATGCTGCCAGTCTGATGGCTCCGGGTGTGCTAAGATGATGAGCTTGCCTGCCTGATAGATGGAGATGTTGGGTGTGATGGCTTTGTAGAGGATGCAGCTAGATCATGGTTAGACATACCATGGCACTAAGGGTGCCTTACAGAGAGGGACAATATGTTGTCTGGGAAGACATGGAGCAGGGCATTCCGTCAGTCCAGTTGGGAGTACGAGGGCTTGAACAGCAGTGCTAAAGTAGCTTTCTGGGAGGAAAGGTTTCACTTTCTTTAGCATAGAGATCAAATTCTACATTGGTGTTTTGAAATCAAGCTTGTGCCTTTAATAAATGTAATGAGGCATTTATAAAGCGCAACCTTCACTCTGAGGAGCATCATGGTGCTAAGCGGGTTACTAGGTAGGAACAACAGGATAGCTGAGGGCAAGAAGAGATGTTAAATGAGTGTTTTGCACAGAGCTTCGGGGCTAAGAAAATCCAAGTTTTCAGGGCCTTCCTAAAGAGCATTTCAGATTGAATGTGACGGAGATGATTTGGAAGTTGGTTCCACGCTTTGGAGCCAATCACCGCAAGCGATTTCCCTCCTTTTGAGACATATCTAAACGCTGGGGGTTTTAGCAGATTGGCGTTAGATGATCTGAGGTTCCGGTTAGGTGTATAGTGCATGAATCTGGGCCGGAGATGTTGTGGTCCTGAGGAGTGGAATATTCTGAAAGTGATTATCAGAATCTTAAACAGAACTCTTTTATGGATGGGTAGCCAGTGTAGTGTTTCTAAGGCCGCCGAAGCAGATGATCTCCTGGGCCATTTTAGCACTAGATGTGCTGCTGCATGTTGGACCATTTGTAGTTTGTGTAAAACTGACTTGTTTGCCCCTGCATAGAGGCTATTGCAGTAGTCCAATCTAGACGTGATTAGGGCCACCGCAACAGCCTGTCGAGCTGCTATGGGGAGCAGATCAAGGAACTTTTAAAATGATTTTATGATGTGAAAGCAGGTTCCAGCAACTGCTAATGATTGTTGGTTAAAGGAGAGTGTGGCATCAAATTTGATTCCCAAATTTCTGGCTACCTTTACTGTTTTTGGAGGAGGGGGAATGTTAACTGGCCACCATATGTTGGGAGAGAACGCGTTCCCTTGTCCCAGTGGTAGAATTTCTGTCTTTTCAGAGTTGCATTTCAGGTGGTTGGTCTTCATCCATTGGAAAGTGGCCGTAAGACATAGGCGGAAATTTTCTTCCGCCTGTGTGGTGTTTCTCTCTAGGACCAAAATTAACTGCGTATCGTCCGCATATGAGATGGTGTCTATATTAAAGGACGATATCAGGGTGATCAATGGAGCCATGTAGGCATTAAAGAGCACCGGGCTCAGAATGGACCCTTGAGGGACACTGGACAACAGGGGTTTTTCTTTAGACTTATAGTGACCGAGGGTGATCACTTGTCTACGATTCTGCAAGAACGCTTTAAGCCAAGTCAGGGCTGTATGAGAGATGCCGTAGGATTTGAGACGGTCTAGAAGGATGACATGTGAGACCGTGTCGAACGCGGCCGATAGGTCTAATAATATCAGCACTGCATTCTTCCCTTGATCAAGAGCTGCTTTAAGAGATTCAGCCGTATACAATAACGCCGATTCTGTTTAATGTTGGGGTCTGAAACCAGATTGGTTGGGGTGTAGGATATTTGATTCCTCCAAGTAGGTTGCGAGTTGGAAATTGGTGAGTTTTTCAGCGATCTTACTAAGACATGGTAATAAGGAGATAGGACGGAGGTTAGAGAGAGTGGGGGAGTCCGCAAGTTGTTTCTTCTGTAATGGCTTAACTGCTGCGAGCTTCCATTCTATAGGTATTTTCGCCGATGACAAGGAGGCATTAATTATTTTGTTTATTATCGGGTTTACAATATCGATTAGTGTGTGTAGGATCAAGGGGGGGCAGGGGTGAAAGGTGGAACCTGATTTGATGGCGAGAATTGCCTGGCGAGATTGGTCCAGACTGATAGATTCAAACATATGTAGGTTTGGTCTTTCTTTGCCTGCAACGGCATTGTTATTGGTGGAGGGACGGGAAGGTGGGATAAAATCTCGTTGTAATGATTGAACCTTCTGTTCAAAATAATCTGCTATACTATCACAGAGGGCCTGAGATGGGGGGATCTCTTGTTGCAGTGATTTTGGGTTTGTAAAGGTGTTGACTATTTTAAAAATAGTTTTTTGATTTGAGCTTGCCTTTTTAAGCACTTCAATGCAGTAGGCCTTTTTAGCTGTTTTGATCTGGATGTGATAGTTTTTAAGGGCAGATTTGAATTTAATTAGTTTGGCCTTCTCATAGTTTAGACGCCATCTGCGTTCTAAGATCCTACAAAGAGTTTGTGAATCTTTCAGAGTTTGAGTGTACCATGGGTCAGAGGGTTTCTTATGTGGGCGGCTATTTTGTGGACTTGGAGATGCAAAGCAGTCCTTCAAAGTGCACATCCATTGTGTGAAAAGTTGGGTATCTACTATTGGGTCGCCAGACAGATTTGCTCTACAGGCTAATGCAGCTCGATGTAAGTTAGGGTGAGTTGCCATCCCCTGCCACCTGGGCTTAGCTTGTTGGGGGGGCATGGTGCGCCCCTTGTTGTTTGATATGCGCTGGTATCTAATTTCTAAGGGAATCAACTTATGATCGGTTGAGGTTAGGTTAATCGGGGCCTTGACTATGAGGGTTTTAAGATTGGAGCAAACACTATCAAGGGTGTGGCCGGCGTTATGAGTGGCCGCAAAGATCTGTTGCTCTAGGCCGAGTGTGTCCATAATTTCTTTAAAGTGTATTGCCCCCGGGTCATTGTCTATGTCAAGGTGGATGTTAATATCACCTAACAGAGTAAAGTTGGAGAATCTGAGGGTAAGTGCGCTCGCTGTGTCTCCAATACTGTCCAAAAAGGCTTTAGAGGGGCCTGGTGGACGATAAAGCAGGAGTCCTGAAAAAGCAAAGGAGTCTTCTAATTGGAAGCAAAAGCTAATGCCCTCTGCTCCTTTGAGATCAGGTAGTTGAGATACTGAACATTTCAATGAACTTCGATAGATAATTGCCAGGCCGCCCCCACGTTGTTCCGGTCTATCTAATCTATGAATAAGGTAGCAGGGGGGAAGGGCACTGACTAAGTCAGGGTTGCACCAGGCTTTCAGCCAGGTTTCCGTTACAAAAAGGCAGTCCAATTTGTCATTTGTAATAAGGTCATAGATATTTTGGGCATGCTTGCACAGTGAGCGGGCATTTATAAGGCCGCCTTGCAGGCATGTCAATTTGGCGCCGTTTTCTGGTGCAAAAGTGTGTTCACAGTTCTTACAGCAAATTGGCCCCTTCCGCTGTGTGACATCCAGAGAGTGTGTACATTTTGTAGGGTTGCTGTTTAGGGCTAAGATAGAATCCCTTGTAAGGCGATTACCTGGCAGAAAATGGGCAGCATATCTGGCGCTGGATGCTTGCCGGACGCAGACGGGCTTTCCTTTGGCGCACCGGCAACGTGCCCGCTGCGCGCATCCGCTGCGCGTCGGCGCCATATCCCAATTAAATACTGTTTGGCTGGCGCTACTTGGAGGAGACCAGACCGTCTCCCTCCCAAGGTGGCTTCCGGTTCGCAAACTTGCGGAAGTGAGTATAGTTGGCTATTGATCCTCCCTACACTCAATCAGCGTTTGCTGTGGTGGACCAGGGAGGAAGAAAATAGCGGTGAGTAGAAAGGATACTGGAGTTTGGGCAGTAAAAAGAACTTTAAAAAATGCAAAGAGCGAAGTGTGCGGCGCAACAAGAGTTAAACAGTCAATTATATTGTTAAGATTCACTTAAGACTTGCAGCGCGCTATCTAAAAAGCCATAAAAACCAACAAGAGTTTAAAAAAATTCAATTTTGCATTCGCCAGGCACCTGAGGTATCTGTTTGCAGCTTATCCGCCTTATTGTAATGTACACACTGGTCATTAAAAAAATATATGTTATTTAAAAGACCGGAGTACATTGACCCAAAATAATAATTCTCTAGTGTTGATATCTTTCATAGATTCACATGCTTGAATATTATCTATGGTCAGGCTGGGAATTATGGATTCCCAGACCGATGGAGTATATTCAAACATGTGAACTTCTGAAATATTAATTTCTGGAGAATATACTTTGCCCATTGTCTATAAAATTTCAAGCTGATTTTAATGATCAAAATGATTCCCTTTTAATAATAAATGTAAACCTGAT
The DNA here is from genome assembly GCA_963921515.1 of Calotriton arnoldi. Taxonomy (NCBI): domain Eukaryota; kingdom Metazoa; phylum Chordata; class Amphibia; order Caudata; family Salamandridae; genus Calotriton; species Calotriton arnoldi. The sequence goes on along the minus strand of CAWUFW010001640.1, from coordinate 1,503,929 downwards.
ATTTGAGGGATAGTTTATCTAAGGTTGAGGCACATAATACTAATCTTTCGGGGAATCATACTTTCCGTTTTGCTTATTACTTTGCGCACCACTTTCAACCGTCTAAAGATTTATGGCGATTTGAGCTTATTTTGGTCAGCAGCTTAAACTATTCTTAGGCATGCATGACACAAGAAAAGTCGGAAGTCAAGCGCAATGATCCTATTTCACTTGTTAACTACGTACTAATCCTACAAGAAAAATTATAAGCAGTAAGGCAAGTGAACACAAGAAAACTTACAAAACTGTCAACACAAACAAGAGAAAGACTGCCACCAAGGAACCAGAGTGAGAACTCTACATTCAGGAGATACCGTGTTAGACTTATTTAGCATCAACTTTTATCCTAAGGCATATTTTACCTATTTATGGATGTGAGATTTTGTACAGCAATGACATAACCGAAGGTAATAGAGAGGTTTACATCAAGTTTATTTAATTTTTGTAAAATAATTACTTTACAGAAAATGGAGTCTTTGGAATATTTCATGACTTTGCTGTGCGACTTTGCAGCTGGAGCGACAGCGCTCCACATATTATGGAATTATGTACTCGTGGTATGGGGTAGGGCACGAGACACGTCTGCATGCAATAATCTTACCAAGAGCATTCTTTGAAACTGAGGAATTCTAGTACATGGAGTGCATTCTATCATTGCATTGATTTGACTGCCTTAGATATTTGGTGTCTTCAGCCTGTCTCTAGGTCACATGACTGGTTGATAGTTGGGGTTTGTGTATTCCTTCTAGACAGCCACACACAATGGGGAGCTGAGGTGTGACTAGATGGGCCATCACTGGCAGAATGGGAGGTAGGCGCTGGGCTCAGCCTCTCTTGCATGTGAATAGGCTGTGTCCTGTCTCCATACAAAGGGCTGCATACACCCCTGTAGTCAGTCTGGAGCAAGGACAGGAAGGCAGGGAACATGTGCACTTCAACAGCATGCATCTAGAAGCTTCTCCCCACTTCAAAGGCACATAAGGGTATAAATATTTGACCTCAGACTCCAACTCTTCAGTACACTTCTGGACCTGTAGATACTGTGCCAGGAAGAAGGACTGCTGTGCTGCTGAAAGAGCTGCCACTCTGCTGGACTGCTGTTCTGAAGGACTGCTGCCCTGGGTGCTGATCTGCTGCCCTCTTGCCTGGGTGAGAAGGACTGGACCTGAATCTCTTGAACCCAGAACCCAGTGACTCCAAGGGCTAGTTGACTGACCTCCAGGTCTGGAGCCTCAGGGACACAACAGGCTTCCTACAACCTTGCACCTGGACTCTGCCATTTGTGAGTCTATCCTGTCCAGAGGTGTCACCCCAGTCCTGGACTCTTGGAAGGGGGAGTAAGGTGCTATACCAGCCTCTGTGGGTCCAGCAAAACTGACATCTCTTCTGCTGCACGGCGCAAACCCAGGCAGAACTGACGCATCCCTGCAGCTGCGTGGATTGAACCTGTAGCAAAGACCCGCATTGCCTCCGCAGTCTTATCAAAATTGCAACTGTACAACGCATCCTGGGCACAGCCCCTCATATCCTTTGTCAATGGCAGCCTCGTCAATGATGCTGGACCTGCATCGCAGCCTCAGAGCTCCTTGGAACCGACGCATCACCCTGACTGGGCGACACATACCTGACTCCGGACTTTGCAATGCAAGCCCCGTTGATGGGACCCTTGATGACGACACAGGCCCTCGCATTGCAGCCTCGCCGCACATCGGTACTCAGGCATCACTTTGGCTGTGTGACACATGTTTGACGCGGATCCTCTCAACATTCCTCAAACCAGGATTTAAGGTACTCTGTTCGGCAGGACTAATTGATTCCTTGTAGCTGGCCCGTGCTCCATTGCGGTAGTCTAAACCTGTGACTTTGTCCTGGTCCGGCGCAAACAGATATCCACAGTTGGCACTTTGCGCTTTTTGGCGCTATTTTCACAAAAATCTTTAAAACAAAATATCTCCAGTTTATGTTTTTTTGCTTTTGTTTTATTTTTTTAAAGAAAATTTTATTTTTCCAATTTGCTGTGGGATTTTTGTTGTGCAGTGTTTTTAGTTTTTTACTGTTTGAAGTGTTGCACAAATACGTTACACATTGCCTTTAAGTTAAGCCTGAGTGCTCTGTGCCAAGAGCCAGAGGGTGAAGCACAGGTTAATTTAGGGTTGGCTTATGCCTAACCCTGACAAGCATTGTGGTTAATGCTGACCAGAGCTCACACCCCAGTCTACGAACAACTCAATTTCTTACAGTTATGCAGTTTGACTACTCAATTAAAAGGGCGTCTGCGCGCTGTAAAGTCTGTTGTCCTCCTGAGATCATTTTGTAAGCGGTTTGCAAAGTGACTTACTGTGTAGCCCAACCTGATCAGAGACATCCTACTTCTAACATGTCTTCCAAACGGTCAGATGACAGCTTGGCTTTGCTGAGTCTACCAAGAGCCACGGAAGCACAGCGGATCTTTTTGGCTACTGTGGTAGGGTGTAGTCTATATGGGAGGAAGAAGGAGCAGACACTCTGGTCTATAAAGGCCCTTTTTCCTGGTGCCACAACCCATATCCATGCAGTTAATGAATAGGGAAATCCAAGATTCTTGTGGCCATGACAGATTAGTCCAAAATAAGCGGGGTCACCTTATGAAGTAGAGGAATTAGGCAGGTTTTCACCCACATGTATCCCGATGAGATAAGATGAAAGTCTATGGGGGAGGGGCAATAAAGGAGAGTGACCTAAAGGCATAGAGAGGTAGGGACAGAGTATAGGATAACACATTAGTAATCTCTACTTAAAGGACAGAAGAAGGATAGGCAGCAAATCAGAAGCAGATCCCAAGATGGTGATGTGATGTCTGCATTTTCTTTTCCCCATGCAAGACCCTCTCAAGGGTGGAGTGATGCATTACAGGGTTGAGTCTGAGGAGATATAGGCAGGCGCCATCACAAACTGCCAAACAGTTTCCTCCAGCATTTAAAGAACGTGGGTGAGTCACAAAAACATTCTCAAGAAAAGAGGCTATGAGAAAATGACTATGAAGTAATACCCGTGAGAGAAGTGCCTGTACATAGCTTTTATGTATTCTCGACTCCGGAGAAATAAAGTTAGTCAGTCTTAATCATGGCCTAACACACCATTCATTCCTGGTACAGAAAGGTGTTCTTTAGCATTAGAAAAGCACAAGCATTGGCAAAGTCAATAGGTCTGACTTGATTGTGCTGATGCACACAAACTATTTTATACCTCTGAGTGTACAGTTGATATACACAGACACATCCATGGTTTACAAAGTATATCTTTTCAATCACTGAAACAAACTAAAGGTTAGAGTGATGTTATAGTTAGGTATTGAAATAACACCAGCTCTTATATTTAAAAAAAAAAAACAACACTGAAATTCGCTACTAATAGTTCTGTGAACTAACTATAATATGTGGCCCAGTCATTCCCTGTTTATCAGCTCACATATTACATATTGATGACATCACTGATGATATCACCAATGATCCCACTATTCACACAACTCCATACACTCTTAGATTGTTTAAAAAAAGAAAAGGGCCTACAATCATATAAACTATATAATTACTTTGGGCACGTGTGCATGGACAGAAAAGAAATAGCACAACCCTGAGCCCAAGTCTGGTTCACTGTGCTAAAAGCTTTGTGGTGCACATTTTATCAACCAGAAAGCTTTGAATGCAAGCAGTACTGCATCATAAACAAGATAATGACTGAGATCAACTGGTGCGGGTTGCAGCGGCATGTTTCAAATAGGTTGTGACTTAAATCCATGCCTGTAAGAGAAAAGCTAAACCTTATGTTTACAATACCACCTGTGGAAGTCTTGGCACATGCCCATGTTTAATAGTTGTCAAAAAGTGCTATAAACAGTTTCTACATAAACTTGAACTGATAAGGTGAGGATATTTATTTGATTAACTTCCCTGAATATTTTGAGACATTATACATTATTGAAAAATGTACATGTATAGGCGACCCACTTACAAATGGTTTAACTCAGTGTGGCTGTAAGCGTGGTTCTAAGATTGTATGCCATTCTGCTCAGTTCCAGAATGTGCGTACTGTATTTAAACACACTACAGAGGGTTGTCCATGGGAAATGGCAGAACATGCCTTGTCAGTGACTAATGCATGGATTTCAAGCTCTTGACTTAAAATTGTGGGGAAGGTGAGGTGTTTAACAGGCTGATCCCTTTATGGTGGAGGGGGAGATATTCATCAATACAGTACTGACCCCTTCCACAATTCCACTTTCAGTGACAGGAGTAAAAGCAAAGTTATGTTTTGCAAAAATGTGCAAATGTACAACCTTGAATAACATGGCTTCTGGGCCTACTAGAGCCAAGAAATTGAGCAACTACATTTGAGGTTAATGGATACTTCAAACCATAAGAAACAACATCCATATTTGTTAATTTTGCTTATAAAATATATTGTTGCACTCTTTGGCACATGTGTAAAACATTAAAACTATGAAATATATAGGGATATGTGATCATGTTTCAACATGTGTAACTCTCGCAAGGCCTTCTCCGGTGCCTGGTTCTAGTAATAAAAAAGTACCCTATTACACGGAGGTTTAAAAAAAGTAGTGTAGTTTAGTATTAAGGGGTCATTTTTTGTCCAGTTTGAGCCTAGGGGGGTGCTGACAGGCCCAAAGAGCTAGGAGCTAAGGCCGGAGAAGAAACGGGTATGTGTCATCCAGGACCGCAGAGACCGAAACACTACTTCTTGACATGGAGGCAAGTTTCTTACAGTGTAACAGATTTATCGAGGATGCTACTTTTGACCAATAACTAGGACATATCAAGTCTTACAGAAAATTAAAAGAGCCTTGAGTAAGCCCCCGCCACACAGGCACTGTAAGGGGGGAAACACGTGTTGGCTGCAAGTACTTAGTATGAAAAAAAGCAGGACTCTTTTCAGTCAATTTGAAGTAGTTCCAGTACCATTTCCTGCATTAGGGATTTGGCCAAAATTTGGCTCACACCTTGTGCCATCTGTCCTTATTTTATATTGGACTTGCCTCTTTTTAGGTCTCGGCCTGCACCAGCGCTTGCGCTGGTCTGGCCGAGAGTTTTAGTAAGCGGGTTTTGGAAGTGCAAACCCACTGGCTTTCGGCTGGCGACCAGCTTGCGTTCACGATAGCGTGCACGCGCACAGCTGCCATCCATTCCTCGCATCGCTGGCAAGGCGCCATCTGCCTTTCCTCCCCCTCCCTCACCCCTCCTCCCCCTCCCTCACCAGAGAGCGCGTTTCTTGTTATACACTTGCTTCTTTTTCTTCTCTTTCGTAGTTAGGGAAATGTGATGGTGAAAGGCAGCACGAGTACATTTAAATTGTAACATTTGCTTGAGTTTTCGTCTGTCCTTGTGCTTTCATTTCGCACCCTCTTTTATTTGTTTGCAAAGCGCTCTGATACCCACGGGTCTAGCCAGCCCTATATAAAGCTTTATAAATAAAAACTCGGGCGCACCTCAAATTACAAGAACCGGTCTGTTTCTGGCCAGTCCCGATCTCTGGCCGCTTGGAAACACTCTCTCCTCACTCCCTGCTCAGCACATCCAACTCTTCCCTCAGTCCACAGCACAGAGCAGCCGATTTAAAGGGGGCGCCGCTTTTCCACAGAAATTGCGTGCACTTCGTCCCGGAATCGGACTTGGCACCAAGATAAAAAATTAAAAAAACAGGCCACAGACATGCCTCATAGCTGAAAATAAAATAAATGCAAGTCCAGTCTGGTCATTAGATAAAGCTCTCTACCAGGTTTTATTGTTGTAGCCCTCTCCATGGATGTTTCACTGGAGCCATTTCAATCAAGTGCTAGATGTGTACTCTGTTTTCAGCTGCAAGAATTTCCCTGAAACGTGAGCCTAAACGTCTGACTGTTGCATGTGGGCACTGACGGGGCTGATAAGGAAGAGTGATTATGGCAATAAAGGAGGCCTGTGCGCATTCTGTAGCCTTCACTGCTTGTGGATAAGCACATTATATGCGTGCTCTCCCGTTACTTTTGAAAATGTATCCATGTGTTAAGCTGTCTGAAATGGCCGCAAAGAAGCTCTACAAATTAGTGCTCCGGAGTAGCACTAATTTCTGTTATTTGTTAACAAAATAAACAGATACACATTTGTGTAGCACCCAAATCAGATGTCTAAGAAACTAGCGTTGTGAAACCAACACACCAAGAGCCCCACTGTTCGTTCTCTTGAACCCTCAGACTGACACATCTGAAACACTGTCCATAGCACACTGAGACACACACACTCACTGCACCCCGCGCTGAATCCTACTCCTGCATACTTAATATACATCTGCAAGTCATTCATACACTGGCACACTTTAAATCCGTATAGAAAGCAATGCATAGCATATTGTGGCAACTAGATCAGACACACATCCACTTGGCTTGCAGACACTACACCTCAACACCTTACTCCAACAAACGGCAAACAAATACAAATGCCTACGCCACTTAGAACTCAATGCATACAACACTCTCCCATGTGGATAGAATTTGCACCCATATGTCATTGCTGCTCATGAATTCAACATTTAAAGAATACACACTTAGGAAGCTTTTTGACAACTATCCATGTGCATAACTATTCCACACACGCCTGCCTAAGACGTCACAAGCACGTTGGAGTGGGTGGGCATGAGTGGAGATAATGTGCTGCATGGCTAAACACTTATAAGGTCCTAAAGGCGAGACCTATTGGCTATGCCAATGCTTGTTTTAATTGGGAATTACACCAAAAATAACTCCAAGAATGGCATAAGGGGAAACCACCCTGAACCTCAAGACCAGCAAGAGGAAAGCAGAGGCCTACCAGAATCGATTGTTTAGGAGTTCTCAATTCCATCCGCTGATAAGAAGGTCTTTGCATAGAAGTTCACATGCAAAATATGTAAAAAGGAATCCATCAGAGGAACAGGACAAATTACTCCTTTTTAACTTCCAGAATACATAAGCATCCAAGTGCATGGCATTCCCGGTAGCTCAAAGCAGCTAAAAGAAGATGGCAAGAAGACCAGTTTTGTGTACTTGTGGCCAGGGAGCTTCTACATCTGAAACCGCTCTCTATTATGTGTGGCTCCTGAAGATGCACTTTAGTCAGAAGTTGTTGATGATAAACAACAGACTTGCACCCTGCAGAATTCTGAATTGGGTTATATTGCATTCAGTGTGGCCAAAATATTTCTGTGGATAAATAATTTCTATGGGTGAGCAGACTGCCACTGCTCATGATAACCAGGTGGTCGCCCATGAAGCCACCTTCTAAAAATATGTTTTTTGGTTTTTTTGCACCCAAGTGATGAAGCCTTGCTTTGTTCTGATGTTCCAGACAAAATATTTGGAAAAAATAGAAAAAACATTCTTGCTAGTACCGCCTCAGTTGCTTCAAAAATAAAGAAATATGTATGTTCTTTGTCACGTCTTTTAGATTAATCTCCCAAAAACCAAAAGTTCCAGAAAAAAAATAGAAACAAAATAGAAAAAAGGTTTCTGCTAGAGCCACCTCTGTTGGTTAAAATGTAGAAAAAAATGTATATTGTTTGTCACGTCTGTCCATAACTGTGAAAGTTTAATACTATGGACCTGGGTCCAGAAGTGCAAATATTAGATTTGCAAATAGGGGCTGCAATATAGGCACAAATATTTTCTGAGTCCAATAGTATGTTGCGATCCAACCTATTTACCAATAGGTTGGTGCACAAAATATCAGATAATAGGGGTTGCATTCGTATCTACCTCATCAATATTGATGAGATAATTAGCAAATTGCAACCTACTGTGCATGACTGCAATCTCACAATACTCTTCCACTATAAAATACTATGCTTAGACTAACTTTTACACTTTTCCTACTTTGTATGTGTGCTGTACAGTGCAGCACACATGCAAAGCCGGGAAAGATTGGAGAACTCAAAGCATTTCTTCTCGATAATGCCAGTGTTAAGTTAATTACCTTCGGTAACGCATTATCTGGTAGAGACACAGTCTAGCCGCAGATTCCTTAACTTTTTAATTGAATTCTCCTCAGGCTTCAGACTTGATCCAGAAATTCTTCCGCAGTACCTCTGTGCTCCGGGGGACAGCGTCATATGGCTCCGTGGTGACAACGACTTTCCTACAGTGCGCGCGGACGTCAGTTTCTTCTGTGAAACCTTCCGCGCCAGAATTAGGAGCCACTATAGAAACTGACTGTGGAAACAATGTGCCAAAAAGATCAAAGAAACCTTGAAGCAAAAATTAGAAAGTAACAATAAATGGTATGATAATACCAGACAAAGACTCTAAGGAAAAGACCTTACATAAATCGACGAAGCACAAGCTACACAAAACCCTGCACACTGGTGTATAAACCATCACTCTACTGATCACTCACCAATGGAAATGAATGGTAGGGCAATACCAAGACAAGACCAAATGGTTCGTTGAGTCATACCACTATCATGAGACAATGATTGCCGGTTTATAAAATCAATGCTGAAAAAGGCGATAACACCTAGGTCATTCGTAAAATAACGAAGCAATCATAAACAAAAAGTATAGCAATACTAAGTCAAGATAAAGGAGTAAGACCCAATTGTCAGACACTACAGATCGTTCGTAGTGCGGCTAGACTGTGTCTCTACCAGATAATACATTACAAAGATAAGTAACTTGTTCATCTGATAGAGGCATCAAGCAGCAGATTCCTTAACTTTTGAATTAAATGCCATAGCTATACCCAACGGAGGAGGGTCTGCAAACTAATCCTACAAAAGTTCTCAACAAGAACCAGCCAGGCGCAATAAACAATCGAGCATATAGATATGTGTAGGAACTAGATGAAAAAGAGCTTGGGCTCTTTATAAAAACCGTGGCAACGACCACAGAGAATGTAAATAAGAAACAACTCCCCAGGCTTGGGAAAAAACAAGCTTAAGGGAAGTAGGATAATATCCTGTCAAAAAACATCCGACAACAGTCAGACGTTAGCAATTAACCCCATGGGTACGTGAACTCCAGACCCAGAAGGGTCAAAGGCAAAAACAAACGCCATGTAAACCGCATTCTCTACAACAGTAAAGAAAATCTTGATGGAAGCGGTCCCTACAAAATCTGAAAAGGACTTCCAAGACCTATTTCATTAACATCAAGATGAATAAACCCATTCATCGCAAAGTCTGAAGGATCAATTCATGAACCAAGAAAGATGATTTACAGCCTAGGTAAGGAATAATCAAGTCTTAATCCATCCCTGGAATAAAGAACCCTTTTATACAAAATGACAACCCGAAGGTTTACATAATGCATAAGCCTTTTAGAGATGGAAAGGCAATCAAACAGAAATAAACCTGTTATAGTTATTATATCACAAACCGAAAACCAACAGTGAAGAGAGAAGCAAATCGTTTCTCACAAAGAAAAAGCTTTAAAAAAAAAAAAGAAAATAAGGATAAAAATCCTTTCTACCATATAAATGGTTGAACTACATATAAGCATGTGAAACACAAATGCAATACACTTATGTATACATCGTACACATACCTAAATTGACGGAACTGAAAAATCAGCTCCAAAGTACCATACGATATAACATTGAAAAGGATATTGCACCCTCAACAAACACTACGGGTGACTTGGCATTAAGATAATGCGGTCTGCCAAAAGAATCCTAATAGGTTGGTTCTACATAAAAGAAAACATACATGAAAATGAACCCTTGCCAGTAGCAACCCCTTACGACCACACTTGAACTAAAGGGTCAAAAGGAATAAACAAACCGAACCTCTGGAAATTACCCAAAAAGGGATATCCAGTTGGAATAATTGTCCACAATGCATATGAGTAAAAATAACATCCGATCGTAAAGCCAAGAAGGGCTTTATATTACCTAGTTATAGTTAGGACCTAGTTTCCATAGGAAAAGCGTTTTTTGATTTGCAATATCTTTGGCGCCGTTTGACAAATCTTCGCGAAATTTCCAAAACTAATGGGGCTGTCAGGTCAGCGGCTGTGTTGAAAGTTGCAAGGTGATTAGTCAAGCGGGGGCCGAGAAAAAGGTGGGGTCCCAAACGTGTTTTCTCCATATTAATTTCCATAGGAAACTTTAGACACAGCTACAGCCCGAACTGCTGAACGGAATTACACCAAATTTGGCAAAAAGGTAGCTCTTGGTTCAGAAAGCACTCTTTTTGTTAAATGGTGTAAATCCGTTTAGTAGTTCCTGAGAAATTCAAACATTTCTCAGATATACAAATATGGCCGCGGAGGATCCGCAAACCCTCCCGATCTCAAGCCTGCGATCTGATTGGCTGCCAACAGTTCCAACCTGGAAGTGTTGGCAGCCATCATGTCACTCGGTTGAACCGAGTCACAAAGAAAAAGGTTAAAAAACGTTAAAAATTAAGAAAAGGGGGCAGGGTAGAAACTCCCTGACACCCTAGGCCTGCTCAGGGGACCGCCAGGGCCAAAAAAGCATTTTTTTTAAAATTTTCGTTGGGATTCGCATTGTATTCGCGAATCCGGCTGTAAATTTTAAATAAACGAAGCTTCGTTTAATTAGGCCCCTGGGTGGGCCAGGTCCCGGGTGCTATGATCTAATTACATGCGAGGGCCCAGGCGGGCCCCTGCAAGCCCGGGGACCGCCACCTTCCTGGGGCTTTATTTTTAAATGATTGCGCGGGGCTCCTGCCCCCCCACGCAGCCCCGGGGACCGCCACCTCCCCGGAGCTGAGTATGTGAAATGCAGGGGGACCGGCACCTTCCCGGGGCTACACTGAAAAGATGCGTGGGGGGGCTCCAGCCCCCACGGAGCCCCGGGGACCACCACCTCCCTGGGCCTATATTAGAAAATAAAGTGTGGGGGGGATCGAGCCTCCCCACACAGCCCCGGGGACCACCACCTCCCCGGGGCTTCAATACTGTTGGAGGAGGGCCACGTGGCCCCCATCGTGGAGCCGTAAATGGCCCTGGGGACCGCCACCCCCCCAGAGGCCAGCTCCTGCAATGTCCCAGGGGTGGCCCCGGACATTGTTGGAGCCGGCCCTGGGGGGTGACGCTCCCTAGGGCCATTTAAGGCGCTACGATTGGGTTTGCTATGGGATGGCGGGAGCACCAGGTAAAAAGCCATGCCGGCTCCTTCAGGCTCCCCCTGCGGCCCCCAACCATCTGGCCATGCCCCATCGGATGGGGTCCCCGGGGCCGAAAATGGCCCCCCTCCTTTGAAATTGTCTTTTAAATTTTTTTTAAATGTCCGGGCCCTGGGGGATGGGTCCCTGGGGCTGAAATCGGCCTGGGGAGGGGGCCGCATGGTCCCCCGCCCCTTTAAAATAAAATAAAACAAAGGCCTATCCTGGGGTGATGGGGTCCCAGGGGCTGAAATCGGCCTCCGGAGGGGAGCCGCGCGCCCCGCTCCCTTTTTATTTTATTTTAAAAAAAAATTCTCAGGCCCTGGGGATGGGGTACCCGGGCCCTAAATGGTCAAGGGAAGGGGGGCCACACAGCTCCCCTTCCTAAAATAAAAAAAAAAGGAAGGACGTCCTTAGGGGCCAACTACCCCTCCTATTACCTCCTGTAAGTCCTACACAGCAGGATTGCTGAGTTCTGATACCGGGCCATGCCCCCTTTGTCAACTACTCTGCAAATGCACCTCCTGGCGCGCTCTTGGTTGGGGGATGAACTCCCCTTCGATGCTGAGAGTCCTTAGGGGCCAACTAGCCCACCTGTTACCTCCAGCAAGCCCCACACAATGGGATTGCTGAGAGGTGGTCGGAGGCAATGCCCCTTTTTACACCACTCTGCAAACGCGCCTCCTGGTGCACTCTTGGTTGGTGGAAAGAGTGCGTGGCGTGGTATCAGAACTCAGCAATCCTGCTGTGTGGGACTTAGTGGAGGTAATAGGAGGGCTGGTTGGCCACCAAGGACGTCCTTCGGGGCCAACTACCCCCCCTGTTACCTCCAGTAAGTTCCACACAGTGGGATTGCTAAGAGGTCTTCAGAGGCCACGCCCCCTTTCTCCACCACTCTGCAAACGCGTCTCCTGGTGCACTACTGGTTGGGGTATGAAGTCCACTTTACTCCTGAGGGCCCTTGGCCAACAAGCCCTCTTGTTACCTCCTGTAAGTCCTACACAGCGAAACTCCTGAGCTCTGGTTGTAGGCTCAGCCCCCTTTCTCCACCACTCTGCAAACACGACTGCTAGTTAAAAACCCTTAGACATTCACTGAAAAAAACACAGGTTTCAAGGACGTTATAGTTAGAAATTAGCATTTAAAAGAAAAAAAACCTTAGAAATTCACATAAAACACCAAAGGTTACAGAGACGTTATAGTTCGCCTGACATTTCACTCGTACAAAACCAGAGAAATTCAGCTGTTATAGTTAGCTGAGCTAACTATAACTCGTGCCCCCGCAATGCACTGCTTATGATGTCACATATTACATCACTCATGACATGGTCAGTGACATCACTCATGACATCTCAAATGACATCACTGATGACATCATCCACATAATCTCTGATGCACCTACTCACACCCTAATATAACCATTCATACACCCACTCTTATATACTATGTTTGAAACCATAGACACACCAATACCAGTTAGTACATACCCACTCATTGATTCATAGGTCTACACACATACATTCACTCACTCATACAGCCACTCATACATGCAGTCACTCACCAATACAGTCACTGATATATGCACTCATACACCCATACAGAGACTCACACACCGCCACTCACCCATAGAGTTACTCACACACCTAGTCACTCACCCAAAGCTTCAACCACACTGCAGCTATACACATACCACCTCATTTATTCATATAGATACTAACACATACTTACTCTCTTATAAAATCCCTAACATAAGCACACACTCATCCATACAGCCACTCTCACAATCACTCTCTCACATACAGTCACCTATATACTCCAACACTCACATATACTGCCTTACACATATGCAGTTACTCACCCATATACCACTGAGACATCCATTCACTCAACGACAGAGCCATACGCACACTCACTCACCCATACAGCCCCTCGCAGACACACTCATAAACCCATACACCTAGTGAATCACCCACTCACACATCCATGCAGGGAGTCACACACCCCACCACCCACCCACACAGCCACTCAGGCACCCATACAGGTACTCAGAAAACCAATCAATAACCCATATAGACACTCATGTAGCTACTTACCAACCCATGCAGCCACTTACACACCAACTGACAGACTGATACAGACATTCACACAGATTAGTCACTCTCCCATACATTCACTGCGGTACATATAATCACTCACTTATACAGTCAGTCACTGAATCATCCATACAGACACTCACACACCCATTCATTCTTCAATACACTATATATATATTCCTGCAAAATCCCAGAGCATCAACATCCACAGCGGCGCAACACCAGGGCACAGACTCCAAAAGCTGATATGCAAGTAGATAGAAGTTTATTCAAGCATCAAAGTCCAAATGACGCGTTTCGGCTGCCAGACATGCAGCCTTGATCACATAGCGCGCTGTGAAGTCATAGGTGAAATATATACAGGTGATTGTAGTAGTCTTCTTACTATGTCAACTACAGTGATAAGGCAATTTACTACATTTGACTAGATTTTACATGAGTGTTGCTTTACTGCTTAAAGGAAAGCAACATCTGTATGACACTGAATGGCATGAAAAAACATAGTGGACAGACTATTACTCATACAGTCAAATATCCTTAAACAGCGATGTTCACAAATGAGGATCCCCTTAATAATGCGAGACACTGGTTAAATTGTTACCCACGGTGCAGAGTAATAACAGATGCATAGAAATGTAAATGAAGGCACAACAACCTTCTATTTTCATTAAAAACAGCAGAAGTATGGCATGCCAAACTGTCAGCAAATCCGCGACAATACGAGCCAAAGTGGCCACGGGATGACGGCGACAGCCTAGAAAAACCAGAGTCAGGTAGGTGATGTCGTGCATTATTAAAAGACTCGAAAGGTCGTGAACATGGGTGAGAGTATTCTGTGTAGGAGTACTCGGGGCTGCGTTATATCGTATCCATAATGCCTCAATGCGTAGTCAAGTGTGTATGGTGCCTTAAAAGTGCATTGTTGATCGCGAGGGCAAGCGACTACTACAGTGAGATATCGATATTAGACATAGTGGGTGAGAGGAATATAGGGGAGTGCCTAGGAGAGATGTGAGGAGACGTGCGTGATGAGTGCGCAATAATAATAGTGGTGGTGTTAGCACATAATAAAAGTCCCCTCAAATCTATGGTGATGGTGGTTTAAAAAAATAATACTAGATATATGTAATATATAGATAGATAGTTCTAGAGCTGGACAACCTACCCAATGTATGACTACTGCCAGGCAGTTCACTCAAAAATGGAAAACACAGAATTAGGTTGCAGACATATAGAGAACAGACAATCCACATATTCTTGATATCAATATTGGTGCATAAATGCAAATAGGAAGACATATATTCTGCCCCACTGTGTGATCAGTGGGAATGGGTTAACAATGTGTTCCACCTGATGTTATGCTGGTATGATGGCCTATTGGACTACAACATTGTTAAAAGGACAAAAGACGGACAAACAGTATGTTGTTTATTTTACAAAAAATAGTGAAGGTCCTCACTCGTGTTGAGGCCGGTCGGTGTCTTGGTGTTAAATTGAAGAATGTATTTACTCTCCATTTGGCGCAACAGTTTTTCTCGGTTACCTCCCCTTCTCAGTGTGGGTATGCAGTCAATAACCGAGTATTGGAGGTGTTCCAGATTGTTGTGATGTACCTCCTTAAAGTGCCTAGCTACAGGGTAGGTGGGGTCACTGTTAACAATGGCTCTGAGGTGTTGTAAGATGCGCATATGTACTGGCAACTTGGTACTTCCGATGTAACGAAGACCACATTTACATTCAAGAATGTAAATGGCATATTCTGTTCTGCATGTCAGGCGGTGTTTAATGACTAGTGGTGCTATCCTGAAGGTGGAATCTAGCTGTGTGATATTCTTGCCAAATTTACAAGCTCTGCAGCTATTACATTTAAAGAACCCTTTCCTATCAGATAACCAGTTAGCGGTATTAATGATTTCAGGGCTGTTTTTTACTAGCGCATCATGCATAGAGAAAGCGCGTTTGTATGTGATATCAGGATGAGGAGCAACTTTGGGGCCCAGTGTTGGATCAGATCTGATGATTCCCCGGTGTTTATTGATGACTGCTCTGATGGCTCTTTCTTCAGTGTTGTGCGTGATGATGAGTCTGGTGCTGACTGTGTTTGCTCCGCTGCTGAGTTACTCGTGCTGTCGGGCTCTGGAGTGTGTGTTCCTGTAAGGAGTTCGTCACGTGGTTTAGCGTTAGCTCTCTCAATGGCTTTGCAGATATTGGCTTTGGAGTACCCACGTGTTCTGAATCTGTTGGATGCCTCCCTTTGACACTCAGTCAGGTCTTCAGTGGAACTACAAATCCTACGCAATCGGAGCATTTCCCCATAAGGGATGCTAGCTATTAGGTGTCTAGGGTGAAAACTCGAGGCGTGTAGGACCGAGTTACCTGCAGTGGGTTTCCTGTGTAGTTTGGAGTGCATTGTGCCATTAGAGATGTAGAGTGTGACGTCAAGGAACTCAATAGATGTGTTGCTGATGTTGGCATTAAATTCCAAATTCAGGTTGTTGGTGTTGATATCTGTAATGAATGACCTGGCACTGTCAGTGTTGCCTTTCCAGATTAAAAACACATCATCTATGTACCTGAGCCAAGTGATAATGTTGCCCTGCCATGCAGCTGAATGCTCGACCCGGAGGACCTGCTCCTCCCACCAGCCAACATGCAGACATGCATAACTGGGTGAGAAACAGGCCCCCATAGCCACTCCCCTGAGTTGCTGGTAAACAGATTTGTTGAACATAAAGAAATTATGTGTTAAACACCAATCGATGAGACAAAGAAGCATTTCATTATGTTTATGGCATTGTATTTGTCTCTTGTCAAGAAAATGCTTGCAGGCACCTAGCCCGTCACTGTGGCGAATACTAGTATACAGTGACGTAATGTCAAGTGATATTAGTAGATAATCCTCATGCCATGGACTGTCTTTGATTTTTTTTAAATTCAATAAGTTTTTATTGGTTGTTCGAAGCAAAACAATCTATAATACATAGAGTACAAAAAAATAAAAAATACAGAAGAAAAGGTACTAAAGGCAAAAGAAAATACAGCACAGTTCAAATCTTAGGGAACATACATAGAGACAAAATAGGTGAATAAACCATCAGCACTGCGTCAGCAAAATAACATAAGTGAAAATAACATAGATGGCACATGGGATCTATTTTAAGGCAGAAACAGATAGCATAGAAGGCTATTTCAATTGGTATACATCTAGTGGTTGCAAGACTTTCGGCTTAATCTCAGAACAATTATGTCACCCGCGCGAGATATAGACGGTGATTAGAGGTTAAAGATCCTTGATGTATGCCCCTCTAGGTGACATGATAAAGATGTCGGTCATGAAGGGTCTCCGTACGGTACTGTGTAAGAGCGTAGGGTAGTTTGAGAGACAGTTCACGGTGGTTTGTATGATTCAAAGAAGAGATCAAGGGATTCCCACATGCTTCTAATCGGGGACTTCCACGGGGAGTTGTGGAGCGCTATATTATCAGCACCTCACAGGTTAGTGACCCAATTCAGCCAGTGTTTAAAGGACGTTTTGCGAGTATCCTTCCAATTGTTGAGAATTATCTTAAAAGCTGCTGTGAGAAGTAGGTCAAGGAGTGCCTTATCATTTTCACACAAGGAGTCTGCTCTTGTAGGAGCAAATAGTAGAGCCGGGAGGTCCCTGCTTGTATCGAGGGGGGAAAAGTTTAGATATGAATTCAAGGACTTTATCCCAATAGGAAGTCACACACGGGCAAAGAGTTAGTAAGTGTTCTAAGTCCCCTACTGCACCATTGCAGTTCCAGCAGATATCGTCTTCACGGATTTTGTGTTTGTGTAGTCGGGCTGGTGTCCAGTATGCCCTGTGTAGGAGCCAGAACTTTGTGTGAGATAGCACCGGGCTGATTTTATTTTTAAATACTGAGTTCCATGTCCAGGACCAATCTGAGTCTGAGATCGGGGTTTTGGAGTTCGATTCCCAAAAGGATGTGTAGAGTGTTGGGGACCCAGTAATTTGTAGACTCGGGAGACCTGGTGACCCAATGTGTTTATTTTCGATACGAAGGCTGACTTGAGACTAGATCCTGGAGAAAAAAGTCCACGTATTTTGATATATTTTCACACATGCTTTTTCTTGCAGAAATGATGGGGCGGCCTGGAATGGGGACAGTATTCTTGTGTACCTTGGGGAGGAAATACAATATAGGCAATACCGGTGACTCCGTGCTGAGAAAAGTGTTTTCATCTTTGCTCAGCAATCCTTGCGCTCTGTAGGTATTCAGTAGTTTTCTGAGCTCTTTGTTGCTGGTCCCACCTCTTTGTGGCTTGATATTTTGTAGCAGCTTGTGTCTGATAAATGTCTGTTAGCCTCTTCAAGATACAGTTGTCTAGGCCAAAGCACAATGTTTCCCCCTTTATCAGACTTGTTGATGATTACCTCATTTTCATTTTGTAGTTTAGTCATTAGCCTGTGGTACTATAAGTTTTGATTTCTTAGTCTAGTAGTTTTGCCTGCTGTTTTGAGGTGCAGTGCTTTCAGTTCATCAATGATGACATCACTAAACACATCGATCGCATCCTTGGGCATCATCGGTGTAAATGTAGAGTGTGGTCTGAAAGGGCTAGGTATTCTCATTTGGATCATGATGCCTTCATCTTGACACATTTGTTGTGTGGTCATGGGGATATTCGAAGTTTCCAGTTCGACAAGTTCGATATATATATATATATAACATTCTTAAACCTTTTAGAAACACTCACAGTCACTGGATGATGTCATCAGTGATGTCATCAGTGATGTCACTGACCATGTCATGAGTGATGTAATATGTGACGTCATCAGCAGTGCACTGCGGGTGCGCGAGTTATAGTTAGCTCAGCTAACTATAACAGCTGAATTTCTCTGGTTTTGTACGTGTGAAATGTCAGCCTAACTATAACATCTCTGTAACCTTTGGTTGTTTCCATGAATTTCTAAGGTTTTTTAAATGCTAATTTCTAACTGTAACGTCCCTGAAACCTGTGTTTTTTTTTGGTAAATATTTATATATGTATATCCTTGCTTCAATTAAGCAATAGATTATATGAACGCACTATTATCTCTTAGCAGCTGTGAGGTACAGAGGATAACAGATGTATAATAGAGAAGGGACAAATGTCTCAAATAGACAGATAATATCCAACCTCTAGCCAGAATAATATATCATAATTCGACATAGGTAAAAGCTACATCAAAAAGTCCCATAGATGGATACAACCTTTATATAATAGGATAAACATGGCAAACCTGAAAGAATAAGAGTACCTTGATGTCATAAAAATAGAAACATCAATAATAACCATGTTACAATCTGCAATGATTGACTGATAAACTCCTGGAAATATGGAGGAAAACATGCCCCAAAAGGAGGGAACTAAAAGCTGTGTTTCTTCACATCTACAAGATATCACTTGCTGAAATAAGGCATGAAGTTGCTGAAAGAAAACTGTAATCCAAGAGATGGAATCTCCAGTGAAATAACAGGACTTGTCCTGCACCAACAAAGACCCCAGGTAATCAATCATCTTCACATAAGAACCATAAATTTAAATCTCTTGAGTGAGGATCCCCTCAGCAGAAATAACCAAAAACTCTACCACTGGTAGGAAAAAATCCCATGCAGGGTCTCATAAAAATACAACCTGTCATCGATATAGCAAATAACCTCTGCAAAGACGGGAACACCACAACCAGTGACGTTACACTGCAAAATGCATATCATACTACAGTTTTGAGTCAAATCACAAACTAGGAGAAGTCTTTGTACAGGAACAACTCCTCCACCAAGACAAAATAAGGAAACAGGGCTAAGGGTCTGTACTACCCAGTCTGCCCCTAAACCTACGCAAAGCAGCGTCTGCAGGGGCACCAAACAAATTAATGCCATCAAACGGCATGTCAATTAAAACTGACTGGACTGCATCTGAAAATCAAATCCAGTAGTACAAAGCAATGGTCGCCGGTGTAACGCCACATAAGACACCATGGCTCGACCAATCGAATCATTGGTGTTCATTCCACATCCAATGATTAACCTTGCAACCCGGCAGCCCATCCTAAATCAATTGACTCAATGCGTCCCTATTAGCCACTGGAAACAATGGCAAAAGCTGTGCCAACGAATCCCATAAGGCATGAGAAAAATGTCCTAGGACGCAAGTTGTATTAACAGAACGTATTGCTGCACTGGTGGATGAAAACATACGTTTTCCACATGAGTCTTGCTTTCGGTAATCTTTGTCAGCTGGAGGTTGAGGAAGACTATCCACATAGTGGGAAGCTGTAGCGGCCTGAACCACAAAACTGTTGTGTGTAGGTTGGCGAAGAAGACAACCAGGTTCATCGTGGGTAGGGTGGGGCGGGGCTTGTGGGCAATAGTACGGTCCACAGCTGCACCAGTATCGCGCTTAGCCCGTGCCCCCAGTAAAATATCATATAGTGCCTCACAAAAGGGTAGCACTGGTTCAATCCCTGACTGACCCAGATGAAGAACCTCAATGAGGGGGGGTCTGTAGATTTCTCCACCGTAGGCAGAGTCAAAATTTAAAACATCTGCAACCCTTCTCACCACATCCACCAAGGAAAGGCTGGCCTCCGATGCAAGGAGATAGAAGGCAAGAAGCAGTGGAAGACTCTAACCCGCTTGTTTCGCCTAACTCCAAAATCCAGCTATCCATAATAGGGGGGTGGATTCACAGGTTTCACCAAGGAAACCTCTTCTTCATTTCCTTCCATCAACTCCAAAGAACCCTGAATTACCAGCTCTGCAAACTACGTCGATCGACGCTGGCACGGCACCGTATCGACGTCGGGATCAGAAAATGTAAGGGCGTCGGTCGTCGCTGATGGCGTTCTGGACAAAATTAGTTGAGGGGATGTCGACGACTCAAGACTCTCTGCAGGGTCGTGCATTGACTCCATTTTGGAGCCTTCTGGCACCACTAGAAAGCTTTCCTGAGGAACAATCGACGTCGTTGCGGAGTCAGTCAGTGCCACATGTGTGAATCGGGGTCCCTAAGGGCCTGACCGCAGCCGAGGACGAATCCATTGGCGAAGAGACAGCCTCTGTACCTATCACCTTCTCGGGGCCCAAAGGCGCTACAGAGTAAGGTGAGGGCCCAAAGAAGACATGGAGAGCAACATAATACTCTTTCATCTGGGCCCAAGTTGCCCCAGCTCCATGGAATGAACGGAGGCGAGGGAGCGACTCTTGCACGGAGTCCTCAGCACAAGGGCATGAGGAGCCTCCTAAAACCACATCATGAGACGAAGAAGCCCCAGAAAGCTGCAACTTCGATCACTTACGATGCTGCTTACCGTGAGACGTGGACGGGGACTTGGACCGCTAACGTTGTTCACAGTATGTAACGTGTGAACAGCCTCTGGAGTGGCTCCGTATCCAAACCGCAGACTGCGAAGTCGACCACTCAGGAGTACTAGAAGTCCCGGACAACCTCGCCGTCAGGAGATTCATTCGTTGCTCCTGCATGTCTTTGGTTTCAGCCGTTATCAGGCGTTGTACTCTTTGACGTCGTGGTGTTCGGGAAACAGCGCTTACAACGCTGTTTCCACAACGCAGTGCTATTACAACGCGGTCGTTACAACGATCGAGTTGTTAGTACGTAATACTTTTACATCGCAAGTCATTGCTGTAGGGGGCGCAAAGGTATTGGATATAAAATCCAACACCTTCCCTGCTGTTGCACAAAGTGGAGTAGAAATAGTAAATAATACTATTCCTAAGTCCAGCGCGCCCCCTACAGCAAGTCGTTATAATGACTTGCGATGTAGACGTATTGCGTACTAATAACGCGGTCATTGTAATGACTGCGTTGTAATAGCATGTGATGTAGTCACATGCGTTGTAATATGCTATATTTGTGGTGTTCGCCCAAGCACCACATGCAAATAGCATGAGGCTCCGTATCTGACATCTGCCAAGCACAAGACCCACAGGATTTAAATCCCAAAGGCATAGAGAGTTCTGCACACCATTTCTGACGAAAAAATCTTCACAGCAGGGCCGAAAAACGGCCAAGGATACGCTCTGCGTTACAGCACAGAAAAGAAGAAACTGACGTCTGCGTGCCGGAGGGGACTTATATAGCTCCACTGACGTCACAACCAGTGTCGACGTCATCACACAGCTGTACGAAGCCATCTCCAGGCGCACAGAGGAACTGCTGAAAAAGTTCCGGATCCAGTCTGACGCCTGGGGAGAATTCAATTCAAAAGTTAAGGAATCTGCGGCTAGATGGCTCGATCAGATTAGGGTTTCACATAAAAAATCATGGGTTGATGCATGGAAACGCCCATGGAAAGCTCCCTTGATCTAAGTAATGCAAAGCAGCGCTAGGTGCTGCTTTGTATTACTTACAGGTGACTTTACAGCACCAAATAAGTTTTAAGCTAGAAAGTACATTTCAAATAAACATTTGCACCCATGTGTGTCCCTTTTGAGAAGCAATCCCGGCGCACATTTTTTGTAAATAACCCCTGTTCTTCTCCATGCTCTGCAACGAAAGCACTCTTTTGGTGGAAATACACCACGGATAGCTGATCATATGCTGACATGCCGTAAATAGACTGATCAACATTCCCATCATTTGTGTGCTCTTCTCTTCAATTTTTCTGCTATGAACGGGAGCTCTGGCCATCAGTTAAAAGTGCCTTTAGATAGACCTAAAATAATGGCTGATAAATGTTTTCTGTTATATCAATACACAGTAGGGGTTATATATTCCCTAGATAAACTTATTTTCCCACAAGTGCCTAAGTAGTTCTTTTTGGTCATATAGAGAAATATGTTAAATAGTAGGAGATAACTATGGTAGAGAAAATACAAAACCAAATGTAACAGAACCTTTTGTAAAGGAAACCATATTTTACCACCCTGGCTGCACTAGTTGAGTTGATTTTTTTAATGTTATTTCCATACAAATATAACATACAAAACAAATAGAAGAAAAACAGATGCACCTAAAAATAGGGCTAGCAGCCATCAAAAAAAAGAAAATGAATTTGTTGAAAATACACAACTCATCATAACAATAATATGTACTTTGGTGCAAATTGGCGCCCATCGATTCAAATCTATGGCTGTCATTCTAATTGTACTATAGAATCATTCGGGCATTATTTTTTTGCCTCCATACAGCTACAAACTACAGCTCCCCTCGCGTAGCGATCTAGATCAAATTAAACGCTCAATCAAAACCATTCGGCAGAAAGCAGTCAATATTTATGACTGCATCTAGCCATGCCACATAAGCGACAAGCTCAGACATTGGTCTAAAACTAGCATAGGATGCCCACGTTGGTGTAGAGGATACACAAGAAAGCTACTATTTTGTAACAGATAGAGCCTTATAATGATAAATGGAGATATTCCTAATGTGATTTTGTTCCTAAGAATCAATTGCCTAGCTCAAGTCTCCCTTTAGCAAATAGAACTATGCCTAACTCGTACAATATCAACCTTAAGTTGCTTGTAACAGTGCAATTAAATTCTTGGTAGATTTTTGCTCCTTCCCATGTGTCATCAACATCTTATCCAATCAAAGGATGAAGAAAATAACTAACCAGATGTTGTCTACGAGCTTTTGGGTACGAAGTTACTGCATTCCAAATCATACCCTCAATGGCATCATGCAAGTTTGGTTCTATGGAGATATTTTACAAAGCTCAGTTTTTAATGCCAAAGATTCCTATACAAGCTGGTACACGATTCAAATCTGCACTTACTTGGCAGTTCTTTTTAGTAAGAATACATTCTTAAATGGTATACTTCCAGCAAGGTTCAACTATTTGGACAAGCACCCATTAAAAGTTCTGAGAGCAATGTTTGGATGGGTTGAAGAATGGAGGTTAAATGTAACCATGATTACCATGATAATTTTAGAGCAGAAGGTTTTGCTAACTTATGAAAAAGCACCTTAAGGATGAAGTTAAAATTTGCTGCTCGTAGCTTCAGTTTAGCAAGATTGCGCCTATCGAAGCCATCTCTAGCAGTCATAAACCTAAGTAGTTTGGTGGGAAACACTCTCAACAATAAAAAACACACATGTCCTCTTCTGCCCCTGTTTTATACCAAACATGAATCCCTTTCCCATACTGGTGTTAAACTCCATTTTGTTGGGCAAATTCAACCAATAAAAGCGTGCAAAGAACAACAGTAATATGCCCAAAGAGCAATATGTTGTTATACATTTCATACTGGCACCCTCCAAGTTTAGGAGAACAGGAGCATGCGGTCCTCAGATCGTCCCCCACATCAGGAAAATCCAAGCAAAACAACAGAGGTGCATTTCTGTACCCCTGATTCGGCCCTTGGATTGTGTGCACGTTCCTATATTGTGTATTGCTGGCCCCCACCTCGGTCTGAACCCAGGTATCCATAGAGATTTGAATTGCCATCAGTAATGCAGACAAAATTCACCATCAGGCAACCTTACCCCAGTGTTTCTGTCAACCTGTCAAAATCTGTGTGGTAGTGTAAGAAACAGGAGTAAAGAGAAATGTTCCAAACTTGGGTATAACAGTGGGTTAGAAGCGGGGGGCGTGGCCTAGCTCATGGCCGAGTAAGTCGCACTGAGCGAGAGCTCCCGCCGGAGCCCTAAATCCGTACCAGATCCTGCAGCATTTTGTAACCAGATTCCGCTCCAGCTGCCCCTAGCAGAAGATCTCTCCCTCCTGGAGGCTCGAGGGCTTCGCTGAGCGTTCGCTGAGAGGAGAAGTGGCGCTTTGAACACTGAAGCCGGCTGCAGACGGAGTCACCAAGATGGCGGCGGCCGGGACCTGGCTGGAAGGCCTGGAGTAGCCGTGAGTCGCTGTGAGACTGCCCGCCCACGGTGGACCGGGAGGTGACGCCGGAACGGCCGAGGAGCGGCGACTCGCGTCCCCTGGCCCCCCCTGACCCCCCTCGAGTATACCATCGGGGCACTGCGGGGAACGTCTGCGCAACCGGAGTTGGAGATCGAGTGGCGGAGGTGCAGACAGCGTCCCGGCGGGGACAGACACGGTACGTGGGCTGGTGGGTGCCTGGTGTAGGAGAGTAGGATCTGCCTCTTATGGTTACCCCCACTTTTTGCTGGTGTATCACTGTTTTCGACTTTAGTCTGGCTGGGGCCCTGCCATCCAGGACCCCAGCCTAGCTGCTTCCTCTCTAAATTGATTTCCTGTACTTTAGGTACACCACAGATTGGATTCTGGAGTGCCCTTATAAGTCCCTAGTATATGGTATACTATGTACCCAGGGCATAGGTACCACAGAAGCCTACCAGGGGCTGAAGCATGTATTGTGCCACCCCTGGAAGGCCATCCAAAATGACACCACAGGACTGCTACTGCAGCCTGAGTGAGGTGGTGCATGCACCCCTTACAGAGATATAAGTTCACTATATCTCACCATACACTGCACATAGAAACCTATCAGTCACCCCTATGGCAGGCCTTATCAATCCTGAAGGCAGGGTGCTTGGTTATATGTGAGAGGGTGCCCATGCATAAGCAGAGCCCCTCTGCAGCCCGGAATCTCCTATCCGGGGTTGTCTGTGGTGCAGCCTGACCATATACTCTTAAGTGCATTATATCTAAACGGTAAATGCTAACTTTGGGATGGCTGCATGGAAACATGTCGTGTTTGGTGTCAAACACCTTGGAATCATACCCCCACACCAGTTCTCGGTGTGGGAGTATGATCCCACCCTTCTAGAGGGAGAGACATGACAGCACCGGTATACCCGGTACCAACTAAACAGAGCCTGGCATCACAAAATGGATGCTGCAGCCACAGACACGAGTCTGGCCTCCTGCTGCTGACCGAAACTCCGGCAGGGGAGGCCTGGACAATAGGTTTCCTGTGTCAGGGAGGTGTTACTACCTCCCAGACAGGCCTTAGTGGATTAGGGCTGGGTGGTGCACTCTCTGAGTGCTTTGAAGTCCTGCACTGGGGGCACATTTGGTGTCCTCGTGCATACCCCAGTTCAAACCGGTTGCAGGGGCTGCCAGCCCCTGCTCTGGCGCGAAACTGGACAAAGGAAATGGGTGTAGCCACCCCTCTTTCCAAACCCTCCCATAGGTGGGTCCCCAGAGTTAGTCCAACCCCTTTCTTTAGTATAAGTAAGGGAACCCTGGCAACAGGACTTTAGATATCCCTGGACGAAACTCTGAAGCTGAATCCTGGACCTTCGACGCTCTACATCAAGATTAGAGGACTGAAGAATCTCCCTTGGGGTCAAGGAGTGACTCCCCTGCTTGGCAGGCACCAACGAAGCATCTGTCCGGTCTGCATCACTGAAGCTCCCGCCGGACACCGAAGTCTTTGCATCACCAGAGGTGTATTTCCAGACTTTCCCGAGGCTGCCCTGAGTCCCCGGCAAAGCTGAGGCCCGTAGCTGTCGTGGGTAACGTGGAACCGTGACCCCTGGATACCGAGCACATTTGCAAGTGCATCAACTTCCTGACATCTCTCGAAGCTGTGCTTTGGTTTCCAAGTAGCCCTAGCCCCGAGCACCAACTGCAGCGAAGATCACTGGCCTACACTTCACGAGTGTCCCGTGGGCCAGCTCCAAGTGCGACCGCTCAAGGCTCCTTCGCGATCTCTAGTCCGTTGGCTAGTGGGTCCCCATGAAGGCAACTCTTCAATTGCTTGGGCTTTTCTGGTTGCTCCAGACGTGCCCTGACTTACCCTCGCTGGGTGAGTCCCTCAGACCTTGCTGGTCTTCACCGCAGCCTTTTCTTCACTTCCCCGTGACTTGCCGTTGCCAAGGCTTGTTGAGTCCAATCCGGTCGCCGACACCGCAGCACTCGACAAACTTCGTGGGACAGCTCGAATCCAGCTCCTGGTCATCGTCGACACCTCCTGGACCTCGTGGCTGAAGAGTCAAGGCACCCGTCAACTCACCTGAAGCACCCGACATCTGAGGGCATTCGACTATTGTGCCCCTGGTCACTGGCTAGTGACCCAGACTCTGTCCCCTCTGCTTTCAGGTCTTCCTTTTCCTCGATCCAGGCTTGGATCGCTCCGGACACTCTTCTTCTTCACGGCAGCAGCACTTTTCCAGAGGTCGCCATTGAAAACGACGACGATTCCCGACACCTTTTAACACGTATGCACCCGGCTTCCCTGGGTGAGGTAACTCGAGTATTTCGGTACTCACGTGGGTGTGGGCCCTAGAAACTTTTAAGGGGTTAACTGGAAGTCCTCTCCGAAGTGTCCTTTTTCTTTAAAAATCTAACCGCGACTTTCCCCATAGAAGTCAACGGCGGATCGCGGCTGTGTTCTCACACTGCACGCGTCCCCCGTGGGTCCCCTGTGTCACTACCTTGGGTGGTTCCTTGGGGTCCAAGCACTTCTACAGGCTCTAGGCCTTGTGTCTAGTTCAGTCGTGGTTCTTATACCACTATTTTAGTATATGGTTTGGTACGCCCCTAGGGCTCAAACGTGTATTGTGCTAAATACTGCTGATATTTGACTTGTAACTTATGTATTTCGAACTCTAGCCTCATAAAGAGACTAGAGGGGTGTGTTTAAGACTAAATACATATATGTTATATATATATACCTGGTGTGGTCCTCTTTCATTTGGTCACTCAAGAGATTATAGACTGGTAAAACAAGCTGCTTTACATTCCTCTAAGACTTAGCCTGAAGGCTGCTCTCCATAGCTACCACTAGGATAGCTTTCTATAAAGGTTGTCTTTAACCTATCACCTATAAGGGGTTGTTTGGACTGGTGCAAGGTGCCCACTATAACTAGTGGACAGCATATGCCAGGCCAACTTCTCACATTGGTATGCAGCGTGTGGGATTCCAGCTTGCTATTGTTTTACCAGATAATCTCAAGTGTGTGACTAACTGAAAACCACTAAAGGTACCTAAGGTACATATAAATTCAAGCTTAGAAATACAGTAAGTTCTACTGAACTTAGAGTTGTGTGTTAAGGGATAGCACACCTTTTCTACAACTCAAGAGAGTTTAGTAGGCCACACTAGAGTAGGTAGTGCATACACCACACCTCACTAGTGATGTCTTCACTGCCAGGAACCAGTGGGCTCCTGCCCTCCAAATATGACAACCTCCCATTCTTGAAATTGAGAGAGTTGTGCAAGATTAGGAAGCTGAAGACAGGCAAAAGTGCCAACACCCAACGTCTCATGGAGATGCTTCTGCTGGATGATCTCAGAAGACCCCTAGGGTCTGCAAGGGTAGGCAGAGAGGGTGGGGCAGAAGATGAGGAAGGGGCCAGGGGTGAAAATACCCAAGACCTGACCTCTGAAACTGGCCAGGAAGATGACAATGATCTTGCCCTGGACAATGCAGCTCCTCCTGCAGATGAGGAGGAGGATCAGAATGACCTCCCCTTTGTCCCACCAGGAAGAAATGTGAGTGTGCCTAGAAGGTCCAGATCTCCTGCTCAGGAGTCTAACCACTCTGACACCTCAGTAGGGACCTCTGTTTCTTCTCATAGGAGGGAATCCTCTCATGAGAGGAAAGAGAGACTGCTCAAGTATGAGGAAGCTCAGTTGAGAATCAGAAGAGAGCAGTTGGCTATAGACAGGGAGTCCCTAGAGCTTCATAGACAAAGAAGAAAGTTGGGACTAGAGTCCCATGGTGGCAGCAACTTCCCTAGTGGTAGGGAAAGGTCTTATGACCATAGAAACCTGAGCAAGATTGTCCCTCCCTACCGTAATGGGGATGACATCCACAAATGGATAACTGCACTGGAAAAGGCCTGTAAAGTTCAGAGGGTACCCCAGGAGCAGTGGGCAGCAATCTTGTGGCTCTCTGTTGGAAAACGAGGCAGCATCTGTGAGGCCTGCACAAATAACATGACTACATTTGTCCTTCACTGGGAACCAAACACCCAATTGTAGCGCCTGACTCTCAGAGGGTAGCGTTGCAGAGCAGTCTGAGGCTTACTCAAGGGAGGTGGTGTGGGCTAGTAATCGCCATTTGCAGGTGTGCAGAAATAACACTCAATAATTGATTGTCCAGCCTGTACTTTGCTTTATAAAAGTAAGAGTACATTTATTAAACACACACACTACTCAATACTATGCACCAATTTACAAATATAGATAAGCTGTTGGAATTACTTTGTGACATTGCGTAACATCTCCACCCCTCCCAAAAGGGGGGGTGGGGTCTAGTACCACCACTCCCATGTATGCACATCATCTTGCCCCCTAATGCAGTTAGTTGAACATAACCTGGAGCGAGGGCCCTGCGCACTGGCACCATCCCAGTGGCGACCCACCCCATTACCTCAACACGCATTAAAAATAGGTTCACCTGCCCTAGTGACACATAACCCTGACTGAGCATCTTATATTGACCATACAGTATGCACCCCTACATCTTCAGGGCTAACAGTCTGGGTTGTTCCTCACTTAAGCGCAGCAGCAAGAATACATGTTTAAGCATTACTTTAGAATGACAGTACTCATCACATTTGGTGATCATTATAATGCATTGCAATTCAAGCCCCTAAAGGCATCACAGATGAAATCACAGGATTACGCATATACAGCCAGACCCCCTAGCAGGAATGTCTGGCAACATAACCCCACTTTGCTTATGACATCACCTTACACAGATACTTCACATTGCACATGTGACCTTCAGTCCCCCTAAAAGAAATAACCGTTAGTAAACGCATTTCTGGTGCAATTACACCTCTTCACCTCCAGGGGATGCCTTTCTCCAGACATCCCCAACTCAGCCCTTCACTCCTTCATGCATTTCTTCATTCACCTTCAGCTGTAGAACAAAAGATCCAGCCTAGAAGGTGTTAAATGCTGATTGAGCCCTGGAGGGGTTATTCTTTTGAAGTCCCCATGAGACTTAGGGTGAGACTTTTCTTCGTGCTGGGAGGCAGACTGCGCTTCTCCAGCAGCTCCCCCCAGCACCTTTTCACACTTGAAGGTGACACCCCTCCTCTGGGGGACACCAGGCGCCAAAAACGATATTTTCCCCATGCCTTGCAAGGCATTATGGGGCGCTTCCAGCTCCTTTCAGTGAATAATAGATGAGCGGCTCTCCCGCTGTGCCGGGAAGAGCCGCGCTGCCCTCGTGGCGGCTTCGCCGCATTTCCCGGCCTCGGTGGGGGGCCCGGTCCCACCCGGACCCCCAGGTGAGTTTAATGGCCCAGGGAGCCCACCCCCGGCCGCTTTGCCATTTTTCGGGGGCCCCTCCTTCCATTTCCGGGGTCCCGGTCCCACCCGGGACCCCCGCATGCTCCCTCGATGGAGGGCAGCTCGGGGAGCCCACCCCCGGCTGCCCCCGCCGGCTCCCCGCCCGGCCAGCACACTCACGTGCTGCCGCGGGAGCCGGCAAGGCATTTCTGGTCCGCCCGCTTCAGCGGGTGGACGCGCAGATCTTCGCCGGCTCCTCCGGCCCCTCACCTTACAGCTCTCGGGGCCCGGGGATGGGATCCCGGGCCCCCGAACGTCTTCTGGGGGGCACGACGGCGCTCCCCCTGCATCTCTCGGCGGCGGGGGCCAGGGTGGGCTCCTGGCGTCTCGCTTGGGTGTATCTTCACGGGGAGCGCGATGGCGCTCCCCGACTTTGCTTCGGGGCCCGGGGATGGGCTCCCGGGCCCCCTTGGGCACCTTTTCACGGGGGCGCGACGGCGCTCCCCGCCCCCCTCCTCAGCACACGGGGCCCGGAGTTGGGATCCTGGGCCCCTCCACACCTTCACGGGGAGCGCGCCGGCGCTCCCCGGCTTCTTGTTCGGCGGGGGCCAGGGTGGGCTCCTGGCACCCCGCGGCCAGCTCTTCACGGGGAGCACGACGGTGCTCCCCGACTTGGCTTTATGTTGGGGCAGCCCCCGGGACCTGATCCACCCCGGGGGCACATGCAAGACCGGCGGCGGAGCCCCACGTGCTTCGTCGTCGGTCTTCTTGTAGGTCAAAGGTCGCTCACCTTCTGGGGAGCATATCTCGGCCCCCTGGAGTCCGATTCTCTTCATTTTCATCTCCTCTCGCTCCTCTTGACCAGCCCCCGCCACTGAGAACACTCTCCTTCGCCCTCGGGGTCTCTGAGAGGGGGGATTAGGCAGGGAGCTGTCTTCACTGGCTCCCTGCGCCAGCCTTTCGCCTGCTCTCCTCCTGGGCCTTTCTTCTCCCTGCGCAGAGGCCCCTGCTTCTGCGCACCGGTCCTGGGCTCCTCTTCTGGTGCTGTGAGGGCCCTGGGGGGCAGTCAGGGTGTTTCTCCTTCCAGCTGCCCATTGCACCAGGCTCCAGCACCTTCAGCCTCCGCAGACCACACCCCAGAGAGCTTCTCTTCCTGTGCAAGCACTTTTTAAAAGTTGAGTAGGGGGCTGGCAGGAAGTCTCTGTTGGTCCTATCAAACAGCGACACATCACTTCCCTGCCCCTGCTCCCTCCTTCTTGTCCAGCCTCTGGGCTGGTTCAAAATGGCGTCGTCCAGGGTCTCTGGCCACATGGTCTCTGAAACACGAGCCCTTCCCTCCTTGGTGCAGCCTGGTGCCTGGCACCAGTGATAGCTGCTGATGGATAGCTGCTGATGGATGGGCCTGTAGCCCCACCTATCTTCTTCTTCGTGGAGAGGAGGCCTTAGCTTGTGGAAAAAAAAGGTTATCAATCCATCCAGCTGAGGTCAGCCCTCAGCCTGGCCCTGGTTATGACTGACTCAGAGAAATGTGACATTTCTGGATGACCCAAAAGCAGTACAAATATGACGTTGGACTCTGCAGAATACTTCTTCTCACACCCGTTACAGTGGACTTTAGTGCGTGTCTGGAATCTGTAGGCTTTAGGAAAGTGACACTAGCCCATGGGCTCCACTTCCCCATAGGGGAATAATGAAGTGAAAAACACAGTCAAACACACTGACTTTCCCTGGCATGTTTCTTCCCAGTGTATAAAGCCTATTCCATGTCACCACCCAATTCGGCATAAGTCCTGCCACACCATTCACTTTGTAGCTGCTCCTGGACTGCGCACGCCAGGAATCTCCCCTGCGCAGCCCCTACACGTGTGCACACGCATGTACACAGGTGTCTGCATGTAACCAGCCCCGTGCCCTGTACTCCAGCTGCTGCGCAGCGGCCTAGTCAAGCCAGGGGGACACCAGTAAAATCCACATGCAGTCTCTTTCATCATGAGTTCCCTGTGGGTGAGTCCCAACTTATGAGGCTCTCCCACAGTAAAAGCTCAACAAATAGGTGCTCAAAAAGCGAAAAATCCGGGCGGCCCATAGTGTCAGAACCACCTTCTAACACTCTCCTTTGCAGACAAAGGTAGAGACAAGCTCCTCACTGTAAGAGAAGAGGATGCTGATGATTACCAAGTCCTGAAGAGTGCCCTGATAGATGGGTTTGGCCTAACCACTGAGCAATACAGGTTAAAGTTCAGAGATACCCAAAAGGCACAGACACAGGACTGGGTGGACTTTGTAGATTGTGCTACCAAGGCTCTGGAAGGCAGGTTACTAGGCAGTAAGGTGTGTGACTTCAAAGGATTGTATAATTTAATCATGAGGGAGCAGATTCTTAATAACTGTCAGAATCAGTTGCTACATCAGTACCTGGTTGACTCTGATCTGACCTCTCCCCAAGAATTGGGAAAGAAGGCAGACAAATGGGTCAGAACCAAGGTGAAGCAGAAAGTACAGAACCAAGGTGGTGACTAGAAGAAGCAAGATTCCCAAAACTCTGATAAGGGTGGGGAGAAGGGTAAAGACCAGAAGTCTTCTCAAGGTCCCCAAAAATCTGCATCTGGTGGGGAAACCCAATCTAATAAAGGAAAAGGCCAAAAGAAACCATGGTGCAAAGTCTGAAAGCAAAAGACTCACTGGACCAGTGATTGCACCAAGTCCAAAGACTCCACTCCAGCCACCATTGCCCCTAAGGCAACTGTTCCCCTAGTCCAGCTACAAGTGGTGGTGGAAACACTCAGAATAAGGGTTTAGTAGGGTTTACCCTGGGTACTGAGATGGACTCTGGCCTAGTCAGAGTGCCAACTCAGGCTGTCCTAGTCTGTGATGGGGGCATGGATATGTCCCCCTTTGTGAGTCCCAATAACTTGGGCAAATACAGACAGCAGCCTTTAATTAATGGAAGGGAGGCTTTGGCATTCAGGGACACAGGAGCAAGTGTCACCGTGGTGACACAAGATCTTTTGGATCCTGGGCAGATTATACTTGGTGAAATGTACCAAGTGACCAATGCTAGCAATGTCAGAACAGACCATTCTCTGGCAGTTGTTAACTTCTCCTGGGGAGGGGTAACTGGCCTTAAGAAGGTTGTGGTGAGTGCAGACCTACCAGTGGAATGCTTGCTTGGCAATGATCTTGAAACCTCAGCTTGGGCAGAGGTGGAGCTCAGGAAATATGCAGAAATGCTAGGGATCCCTGCACATGTCTTTGCTGTGACTAGGTCACAGGCAAAAATGTCAAAAGCTGAACAGGCCCTGGATTCTGGAATAATGGACCAGGTGCTTCCCAAGAGGAGGAGCAGTAGGGTTAAGGCAGTGCCTTCCCCTTGGCTCAGGAGGAAGATCAGTCTTTTGAGGAAGATGATCTCAGGCCTGAAGAAGGAACTGTCCCAGAGGAGCTTGAACCTGATCAGGTTGAGTTCTTGGGGACAGGGGGCCCTTCCAGGGCAGATCTGAGCCAGGAGCAGCTGAACTGCCCCTCTCTTGAACCCCTCAGACAGCAAGCTGCTGCTGAGGCTGCTGGGAATGCTAGTGGCACCCATAAGATATATTGGGATGATGGACTCCTGTACTCAGAGAGTAGAGACCCCAAGCCTGGAGCAGCCAGGAGGTTGGTTATACCTCTGAAGTTCAGTGGCTTCCTATTGACACTAGCCCATGATATTCCCTTAGCAGGTCACCTGGGCCAGAACAAGACTTGGGACAGAGTCCCTCACTTTCACTGGCCCCACATGTCTGAAGACACCAAGGAGCTTTGTCGCTCCTGTGTAACCTGCCAAGCCAGTGGGAAGGCAGGTGGCACCACAAAGGCCCCCCTGATACCACTACCTGTGGTGGGGGTGCCCTTTGAGAGGGCGGAGATTGACATAGTTGGTCCCATGGATCCCCAAACAGCATCTGGGCACAGGTTTATCCTGGTGGTGGTGGACCATGCCACCAGGTACCCAGAAGCCATTCCCCTTAGGACCACTACAGCCCCTGTGGTGGCAAGGGCCCTCCTGGGAATTTTCTCAAGAGTGGGTTTTCCTAAGGAGGTAGTATCTGACAGAGATTCAAACTTTATGTCCAGTTACTTGACTGCAATGTGGAAGGAGTGTGGAGTGACTTATAAGTTCACCACATCCTATCACCCACAATGCAATGGTTTAGTTGAGAGATTCAACAAAACCTTGAAGGGCATGATTAAAGGGCTCCCAGAAAAGCTTAGGCGAAGATGGGACATACTCTTGCCCTGCCTTTTATTTGCATACAGGGAGGTGCCTCAAAAGGGGGTTGGTTACAGCCCTTTTGAACTTTTGTTTGGCCATCCTGTTAGGGGTCCATTGTGTCTGGTGAAGGAAGGTTGGGAGTTACCTCTCAAACCCCCTAAACAGGACATAGTGGACTATGTACTTGGTCTCCGCTCCTGGATGGCTGAGTATATGAAAAAAGCAACCAAAAACCTTGAGGCTAGCCAGGAATTACAGAAAGCCTGGCATGACCAAAAGGCTGTGCTGACTGTTTACCAGCCACGACAGAAGGTGTGGGTGCTGGAGCCACTGGCCCCAGCAGCCCTCCAAGACAAGTGGAGTGGCCCCCATACAATTGTTGAACAGAAGGGAGAGGTTACCTATCTGGTAGACCTAGGAACTCCCAGGAGCCCCCACAGGGTGCTCCATGTCAACAGGCTGAAGCCATATGTGGACAGGGCTGACATGGGCTTGCTCATGGCAACTGATGAGGGTCAGGAGGAGGAGAGTGACCCTCTCCCTGACCTGCTCTCTCAGAACCCTGATGATGGGTCAGTGGATGGTGTAGCCTTGGCAGGCAGCCTCACTGCCCAGCAGCAAACTGATTGTAGACAGGTGCTCAATCAGTTCAGACACATGTTTTCTCTGACTCCAAGTCAGACCACCTGGTGCACTCATGAAGTGGACACTGGGGACAGTCTGCCTGTTAAAAGTAAGATTTACAGGCAACCTGACCAGGTCAGGGACTGTATCAGGACAGAAGTCCAGAAAATGTTGGAACTGGGTGTCATTGAGCCTTCAGATAGCTCTTGGGCTAGTCCAGTGGTTCTGGTGCCAAAACCTCACACCAAAGATGGTAAGAGAGAGATGAGGTTTTGTGTGGACTACAGAGGCCTCAATGCAGTCACTAGGACTGATGCCCATCCAATCCCCAGGGCAGATGAGCTAATAGACACTTTGGCCTCAGCCAAGTATCTAAGCACATTTGACCTAACAGCTGGCTACTGGCAGATCAGACTAGCTGATGATGCAAAGCCAAAAACTGCATTTTCTACCCCTGGTGGGCTTTACCAATTTGTGGTGATGCCCTTTGGTTTGAAAAATGCACCTGCCACTTTTCAGAGGTTGGTGAACACAGTCCTTACAGGTCTGGAAGCCTATAGTGCAGCAAAAAGATGATATTGCTGTCTTTAGCTCCACCTGGGAGGATCACCTGGTCCACCTCAGAAATGTTTTGGAGGCCCTGCAGAAGGCAGACCTAACTATCAAGGCCACAAAGTGCCATATAGGGCAGAGTCAGGTTGTGTACCTGGGCCACCTTGTGGGTGGAGGCCAGGTTCAACCATTTCAGAGCAAGATCCAGACCATCATGGACTGGGTTGCTCCAACTACCCAGACTCAGGTGAGAGCCTTCTTAGGCCTGACTGGATACTACAGAAGATTTGTCAAGGGGTATGGATCAATAGTGACACCCCTGAATGACTTAACCTCTAAGAAAATGCCCAAAAAGGTTCAATGGACAGTTAGCTGTCAAAAGGCATTTGATGACCTGAAGCAGGCCATGTGCACTGCTCCCATTCTGCAAAGTCCTGATTACTCCAAAAAGTTCATTGTGCAAACAGATGCATCTGAGTTGGGGGTAGGGGCTGTACTGTCACAGTTGAATGATGAAGGTCAGGATCAGCCAGTAGCTTTTATTAGCAGAAGGCTGACCCCCAGAGAGAAACGTTGGTCAGCCATTGAGAGGGAGGCCTTTGCTGTGGTTTGGGCTCTGAAGAAGCTGAGGCCATACTTGTTTGGCACTCACTTCCTTGTTCAAACAGACCACAAGCCCCTCTTATGGCTAAAACAGATGAAGGGTGAAAACCCCAAACTTTTGAGGTTGTCCATTTCCCTACAGGGGTTGGACTATACAGTGGAACATAGACCTGGGAGTAACCATGCCAATGCAGATGGACTCTCCAGATATTTCCACTTAGAACATGAAGACTTAACTGGTCAAGGTTAGTTTAATGTCCCTGCGTTTGGGGGGGGGTTGTGTAGGAGAGTAAGATCTGCCTCTTATGGTTACCCCCACTTTTTGCTGGTGTATCACAGTTTTCGACTTTAGTCTGGCTGGGGCCCTGCCATCCAGGACCCCAGCCTAGCTGCTTCCTCTCTAAATTGATTTCCTGTACTTTAGGTACACCACAGATTGGATTCTGGAGTGCCCTTATAAGTCCCTAGTATATGGTATACTATGTACCCAGGGCATAGGTACCCCAGAGGCCTACCAGGGGCTGAAGCATGTATTGTGCCACCCCTGGAAGGCCATCCAAAATGACACCACAGGACTGCTACTGCAGCCTGAGTGAGGTGGTGCATGCACCCCTTACAGAGATATAGGTTCACTATATCTCACCATACACTGCACATAGAAACCTATCAGTCACCCCTATGGCAGGCCTTATCAATCCTGAAGGCAGGGTGCTTGGTTATATGTGAGAGGGTGCCCATGCATGAGCAGAGCCCCTCTGCAGCCCTCGGAATCTCCTATCCGGGGTTGTCTGTGGTGCAGCCTGACCATATACTCTTAAGTGCATTATATCTAAACGGTAAATGCTAACTTTGGGATGGCTGCACGGAATCATGTTGTGTTTGGTGTCAAACACCTTGGAATCATACCCCCACACCAGGATCCCACCCTTCTAGAGGGAGAGACATGACAGCACCGGTATACCCGGTACCAACTAAACAGAGCCTGGCATCACAAAATGGATGCTGCAGCCACAGACACGAGTCTGGCCTCCTGCTGCTGACCGAAACTCCGGCAGGGGAGGCCTGGACAATAGGTTTCCTGTCTCAGGGAGGTGTTACCACCTCCCAGACAGGCCTTAGTGGATTAGGGCTGGGTGGTGCACTCTCTGAGTGCTTTGAAGTCCTGCACTGGGGGCACATTTGGTGTCCTCGTGCATACCCCAGTTCAAACCGGTTGCAGGGGCTGCCAGCTCCTGCTCTGGCGCGAAACTGGACAAAGGAAATAGGTGTAGCCACCCCTCTTTCCAAACCCTCCCATAGGTGGGTCCCCAGAGTTAGTCCAACCCCTTTCTTTAGTATAAGTAAGGGAACCCTGGCAACAGGACTTTAGATATCCCTGGACGAAACTCTGAAGCTGAATCCTGGACCTTCGACGCTCTACATCAAGATTAGAGGACTGAAGAATCTCCCTTGGGGTCAAGGAGTGACTCCCCTGCTTGGCAGGCACCAACAAAGCATCTGTCCGGTCTGCATCACTGAAGCTCCCGCCGGACGCCGAAGTCTTTGCATCACCAGAGGTGGATTTCCAGACTTCCCTGAGGCTGCCCTGAGTCCCCAGCAAAGCTGAGGCCCATAGCTGTCGTGGGTAACGTGGAACCATGACCCCTGGACACCAAGCACATTTGCAAGTGCATCAACTTCCTGACATCTCTCGAAGCTGTGCTTTGGGTTCCAAGTAGCCCTAGCCCCGAGCACCAACTGCAGCGAAGATCACTGGCCTACACTTCACGAGTGTCTCGTGGGCCAGCTCCAAGTGCGACCGCTGGAGGCTCCTTCGCGATCTCTAGTCCGTTGGCTAGTGGGTCCCCACGAAGGCAACTCTTCAATTGCTTGGGCTTTTCTGGTTGCTCCAGACGTGCCCTGACTTACCTTCGCTGGGTGAGTCCCTCAGACCTTGCTGGTCTGCACCGCAGCCTTTTCTTCACTTCCCCGTGACTTGCCGTTGCCAAGGCTTGTTGGGTCCAATCTGGTCGCCGACACCGCAGCACTCGACAAACTTCGTGGGACAGCTCGAATCCAGCTCCTGGTCATCGTCGACGCCTCCTGGACCTCGTGGCTGAAGAGTCAAGGCACCCGTCAACTCACCTGAAGCACCCGACATCTGAGGGCATTCGACTATCGTGCCCCTGGTCACTGGCTAGTGACCCAGACTCTGTCCCCTCTGCTTTCAGGTCTTCCTTTTCCTCGATCCAGGCTTGGATCGCTCCGGACACTCTTCTTCTTCACGGCAGCAGCACTTTTCCAGAGGTCGACATTGAAAACGACGACGATTCCCGACACCTTTTAACACGTATGCACCCGGCTTCCCTGGGTGAGGTAACTCGAGTATTTCGGTACTCACGTGGGTGTGGGCCCTAGAAACTCTTAGGTTTTAAGGGGTTAGCTGGAAGTCCTCTCCGAAGTGTCCTTTTTCTTTAAAAATCTAACCGCGACTTTCCCCAGAGAAGTCAACGGCGGCTCGCGGCTGTGTTCTCACACTGCACGCGTCCCCCGTGGGTCCCCTGTGTCACTATCTTGGGTGGTTCCTTGGGGTCCAAGCACTTCTACAGGCTCTAGGCCTTGTGTCTAGTTCAGTCGTGGTTCTTATACCACTATTTTAGTATATGGTTTGGTACGCCCCTAGGGCTCATACGTGTATTGTGCTAAATACTGCTGATATTTGACTTGTAACTTATGTACTTCGAACTCTAGCCTCATAAAGAGACTAGAAGGGTGTGTTTAAGACTAAATACATATATGTTATATATATACCTGGTGTGGTCCTCTTTCATTTGGTCACTCAAGAGATTATAGACTGGTAAAACAAGCTGCTTTACATTCCTCTAAGACTTAGCCTGAAGGCTGCTCTCCATAGCTACCACTCGGATAGCTTTCTATAAAGGTTGTCTTTAACCTATCACCTATAAGGGGTTGTTTGGACTGGTGCAAGGTGCCCACTATAACTAGTGGACAGCATATGCCAGGCCAACTTCTCACACCTGGGGGCGGCGGCGGAGTGTCCCCGGTGCCCTTCCACCTGACCTGCCGCTGATAGGCTGCGACGCCCCCCCGCGGGGTGTGACGTGGAGGCCCGTGTAGGCCAGAATCACCTGCCGCTGATAGGCTGCGACGCCCCCCCACGGGGTGTGACGTGGAGGCCCGTGTAGGCCACAATCATCTGCTGCGACGTTCCCCTTTCCCCCGAGTGCCACGAAGTGTCGGAGAGCTGTGAGGGACGGAGCGACCCAGGCCCTGAGAACGGCACACGAGTGGCGAGGAAGGGCGCGTAGGCCCCACCAATTCCAGTAGTTTTTGGCCACAACTGCCACATAGTGACTCACATCCCTACCCACAGTGCTGGGGCACTCTTGACTCCCCCTGTCCACCAGATGAGTACACTAACTGGTAGAGGAGCTGTGAGGAGGACATTGTACCCGGTCTGAAGAGTCCTGGGCCTGTTGAAACAGGGCTGGAGTGGAGGACCCGGACTGTGGCATAAACCACGGGACCCACTCCCCTGATATCTGGAGGGGGACAGAGAATACTACCTCACACCGTGCCTAACGTGAAGCGCAGTTTCAGCCCCGACACGACCCTGCAGGGGTCGACTGGCTCCATACAACGGGCCGCGTTTTCTGCCTGAGACTGAGACAGGGTGGGGCACGGAGGTGGAGGGCACGCCCTGATCTCAAACGGTCCTCGTATACACATCATTGACAACCCTGCTTGTGGCGTGGCCCGGTGCAGGACAGAGATCGCCGGCTCGGCCCCGTGTGGTAGCGCGGAAAGACGGCCCTCCACTCACGCTTCTGAGATATGGGCCACCGCCATGGCGACGGACAAAGAACTGAAACCCCCGCGACAGGGTAAAATGGGCAAGTTCACCAAAGTGCTCTCCGCACAGCCCGAGACGGCGGAAGCGGCGCAGCCGCCTTCTGACACGGCATTACTCCTGCAAGCCATTCAGAGCTCCAGAGAAGCCCTTGAGGGGAAAATTCGAGAAGTATGTTCTGAGGTATCATTACTCCGACAAGACCTCCGCAAAGTCTCAGAGAGGGTGACGGAAGCTGAAACCAGGGTTTCGGAGGTAGAAGACGCGGTCAAAGACCTCCAAAAAGCAACGAGGGACCTGCGAGGTGCTGCTGCGGACATGCAATGGAGGATCGACAACGCGGAAAACCGGGCCCAGAGAAACAACCTCCGCTTCGTGGGATTTCCTGAAGGGGCGGAGGGCTCCAACACCGTAGTGTTCCTGACTAAATGGCTGACGGACCTCATCCCAGCAGAGCAGTTTTCCCACTGCTTTGCCATAGAACGAGCACACTGGGCGCTGAGCGCTAAGCCGCCTCCCGGGGCCCCACCAAGGCCCATCATTGCCAAGCTGCTAAATTGTTTGGACAGGGACATGATACTGAGGGAAATGCGGCGCAAAGGAGAAGTCCGGTACGAAAACCTTAAGATTATGACCTTCCCGGATTACAGTCGTGAGGTTCAGAAGCAGCGCCACACATTCGACTCAGTCAAGGCCAAGCTCCGGGCCCTCCACTTACAATACATGCTCCTGTTCCCGGCAAAACTAAAGGTCCTCTTCCAGGGAAGGGCTCTCTTCTTCCAGACCCCAGAGGAGGCGTGGGCATGGGTGGAGGAACGGCCAGCGCCGCGCTTCCTTGGCAGCACGTCCCTGGATAATCGGGTGTTGCGTGCCGGCGCTGCCTGGGAGGGCTCCCCCCGAAGGCGAGGTCACATGACTTCGGGTCGTCAGCGGAGATCGCGCAAGAGTACCCCATATCCCTCAGGAAAACTACACAAGACTAGATACGCCACGATGGCCGTGGGGGTGAGCACTCCCACTCGGAAACAGATGCGACACAGGGACCTGGCTCTCCCAGCCAACAGTCCAACTCCGACGGCACCGACATGTCCCCGTGGCCAGAATCATGTCATCCCCTGGAGAAGGCAATCCAGGCACTTGAGGAAGGCGAGGAGGCAGGCAGACCACCGGACGGGGCTCTCTCCGGGGAGCCTAAACCAGAGGAACTGAGCGTTGCAACCTAACACCGGCGGGGAAGCCCCCTTGCGTCAGCAAAGCCCCACCGGCTTCTCCTTCGCATCGCTCCCACGCTTTGAACTATTG
Source organism: Calotriton arnoldi (assembly GCA_963921515.1). Classification (NCBI taxonomy): domain Eukaryota; kingdom Metazoa; phylum Chordata; class Amphibia; order Caudata; family Salamandridae; genus Calotriton; species Calotriton arnoldi. The sequence goes on along the minus strand of CAWUFW010001640.1, from coordinate 1,463,327 downwards.
ATTGATCGAGTGAACTACTGAGCAATGAACTGTAAGAGTTTGGGGTTTTGGGGGGTATGATTTAAGGGGGGGGAACAGACCGACCTACTCTCCTTAGCCAAGGGTCACTTCCAGTGATGGGGGGCAGAAGGCTGTAGGGGGATGGAGGGAGGTGGGGTGGGGGGGACCGAACAGTTGGGGTTTCACAGTTTTCTATGTTGGTTTGTTATGCGCAGGGATCAGGGTGCCAGAACATCTTCACAGACCGAAACGCACTCGAGACTCTCACTCCTACACACCCCTAGATTTTAAAACCCGGGGTCCACAACGGATAGAGACATCATGTCCCACACACCTTCCCTAACGGTCATGACATGGAATGGAAATGGGCTGGGAGATAAGATTAAACACGGATTAGTGTCGCAATATCTTAAGAGGCTTCACCCTGACATCGTAATGTTGCAAGAGACACACCTCCGGGGCACAGAGTGTGGTTTTATTGGCCGTGGTCCATACAAGGTCCTGGCGCATGCTGGGTTCACTTCTGGGGCGAGGGGGGTGGCTATCCTGATTAAAAAGGGTCTCCCCTTCCATGTCTCACGTCTCTGGCGGGACCCCCTGGGTAGATACGTGGGAGTGCTGGGACTATGGGGTCGGATAGAAGTCATTCTGTTGTGTGTGTACGCACCACCCAGGCTACAAGCGCCTACCATGACTAAGGTGATGACATACTGATCGAGACGCCTTTAGCTCTGCATATAGTGGGGGGCGACTTCAACGACGTTATGGACTCACAGTTAGATCACTCAAGAGGGGGAGATAGGCTTCCAATGACCACTCCCCTTAGGCGATTCTCCACAACATTGGGTTTGATAGATGTTTAGAGGGAAACTCATCCTCTAGTCCGGGAGGTCTCCTTTCACTCCGGGGCCCACCACACATATTCTAGGTTGGACTACATATTCATCCCTAAGGGTGAGCTACGCGACGCCGGGACTGCGGAATACAAGGCTCGGGCCTTTCGGACCACTCCCCGCTTCTGATTGAGATGGGCTTGAGGGAACAGGAGGACACTCGCACTTGGAGGCTGAGTCCGTGGGACTTAAGCAATGCCAAGATAGCGCGTGGACTCAGGGCAGACACTGAAATCTATTTCCAGGAAAACAAGGACTCGGTCTCCTCTGGAGTGACGGTGTGGGAAGCGTACAAGACCGTGTTACGTGACAGAGCCCAAAACCGCATAGCGTGGGAAAAGAAGGACAGAGATAAAGCCTTAACAACCTTGGAACAAGAGATCATGGAACTTGAAAGGCGGGTGATCCTGGGCAACGACCCAGACATAACATGCCGATTGGCAGCCCAGAGAGGGGAATATAGGGAACTGGCCACAGAAAACGCCAAGAAGTTATATCTGGCCTCACTACATCGCCTTTATGAGGTAGGGGACAAGGCTGGAAAGCTCCTAGCCTGGATCAGTCGGCGAGAGGTACGGAACAGATGGGTGAGGGAGGTGTTTGATTCTCAAGGCCTTGTCCAATCTACTGATGACGGGGTTGCCAATGCCTTCGCAGGGTACTATAGGGATCTATACTGGGCCAAAACGTCCAAATCGCGAGCCGAGGTCCAGGCCTACCTGGAGGGGATCCCCACGCCACTGTTAGAGGAAGTGGAGGCACAGAGCCTGGAAGGAGACCTGACGTTAGCAGAGGTCCAGGACGCGATTGCGAAACTTCGTCCCGGGAAGACGCCGGGCACCAACGGGTTCCCCGCAGAATTTTATAGACGATATGCGAATATCCTGGGCCCCCATCTCTTCCGACTCTTTATCGATTCACACGAGGAAGGCATTCTCCCACCAGACTTTCGGATGGCCACCATTGTGGTCATACCCAAGGAGGGTAAGCCCAGTGACCAATGTGGGCCATATAGACCCATTTCCCTGTTAAACTCGGAAGTCAAAATCCTGGCCACCATATTGGCAACATGTCTCCTGGGGGTGATTGAGGGACTGGTCCACGAGGATCAATCGGGATTTATGCCGGGCAGATCCACTCGTTTAAACCTTAGACGCACCCATAACTGGCTCATGAAGGTATAGGACCGGGCCAGCCCGCAGGTGTTCCTATCGTTGGACGCTGAGAAAGCATTTGACGCGGTTGACTGGCTGTTCCTTGATGCCACCCTGGCCAAACTGGGGGTAGGGCCGAAATTTCGTAGCTGGGTTGCACTTCTTTACAACCGGCCGATGGCTGCGGTGCGAGTCAACGGAAGGTGCTCGTCACCTTTTCCTATCGAGAGAGGAACGCGTCAGGGATGCCCCCTTTCCCCTCTCCTTTTTGCGCTCACCCTCGAACCCTTGGCGTGTGCGATACGGGTACACCCCTCCATCCGTGGTTTCCATATTGCACACACGGACACTATAGAGGAAAAGATTTCTTTATACGCGACGATATCCTGATGAATATCTCGCACCCGGCAACGACCATCCCGGCCCTCTTTGAATTGATTATGGCAGCTATTCGGGATATAAAATAAACTGGAACAAGTCCACACTCTTCTGCCCGACCGCCACACAAATTGACTGTCCCCTGCCGGGAGATCTTCGAGTGGTGCAGAGTGGCTTTAAATATCTAGGTATCTTCATTACTCCCTATCCTGAGGTTTGCAGAAAGGAAAACTTAGGACCGGTCCTTACTAATTTAAGATTAGATGGGGAACAGTGGAGAGTCCTCCCCCTTACTCTACTGGGTCGTGCGGCCATTTTTAAAATGATCACCTTGCCTCAACTTCTTTAAGCCCTGCAGAACTCGTACCACCCCCTTACCCATGCCGTCTTTTACAGAGATTGATGGTATACTCCGAACGCTACTGTGGCAAGGGGGCCACCCCAGAATCGCACTTAAAACATTGCAACGCAATCCCTACAATGGAGGTATCGCCCTCCCCGACATTGAGGCCTATTATTGGGCATCTCATCTGATACCCATTAATGAATGGATACACAAACACGGACAGCACCCCACATACAGACTCGAGAGGGAGGTCATGTTGCCCCATACGCACCTGCACTACATATATGGAGGGAAGGGCAGCTCTCGCCTGCTACCCGTGACTCAGGTGACCCTGGCGGCATGGACGAGGGCAACTAGGATCATGGGCTGGACAGGGCGGGTGACGAAAGCCACCCCACTTTGGGAGGGGACTCGCTTCAGGGAACTAAGCAAGCTCACTGGGTTCGGGGCCTAGGACCTCCTCGGGATTTCCACAATAGGCAACATAATTGAGAAAGGGGACTTCATACCGTGGGCCAATCTTCAACAAGAATATAATATGAGTGACTCACAATTCCTTAAATACGCTCAGCTGCGCCACGCATGTCTGGCAGGAAACGGAATATGTGCCCTTGGAGGGTAGACTCCTGCAAGAGGAGCTCGCCCAGAAGGCGGTCTCATTCACATACAAAACAATTAACAACAACATTCCCGACGGGCTGGGGAGACTCCGGTCGCGATGGGAGAGCGAGGTAGGAGCCATGGAAGACAGACTGGGAGGCGGCGCTAATGCACCCTAGGGAGGTGGCCATAAAGGCGAGACTCCGACTCATTCAGTTGAAGATATTACATCGATCTTACTACGATAGAGATAGACTACATAGAATGGGGAGGGCGGAGTCTCCACTTTGCCTGGCCTGTGCCGCGGCCAATGGCTGTTTCTTCCACACGATTTGGGCATGTCCCGAACTCCAGCCTTTCTGGGGACAAGTGCTGGGACTACTAGACACTGTCTTGGGGATGACGCTACCAGTGGAACCCAGGTTCGCGATACTTGGGATACCGAACGAGGGTGATATCACCAGAACGCAACTGACTTTTGCTTCCTTGGGGTTGGTGGTCGCGAAGAGAGACATTGCCAGGAAATGGGGGGTGGCAGATAAGCCGACTATTCAGGAATGGATGAGGGGCATGGACATGTACATGATAGCTGAACAGACCACTTACCGAAGCAGAGGATGCCCCAAGAAATTTACTACACAAGGGTCCCCAACACCGAGGCCTGACGATGCGTTGCCCTCGTGATCACTGGCAAGGCCCAGACACCAATTTTCCCGGACCCCATGTGCTTAGGCGGGATCATAGAGTAATGACATGTGTTGAAAATACTGGTCTACGAGAATCCTGGTGTTGGCGAGAAAATATATGCATTGATTTATGACTATGCTTTTGTGGAGATCTTGTGCAAACTTGTACTGCACTGTTTGTTTTGTTTTAAAAATAAAAATATATTTAAAAAAAACACCAGTGGTTTAGAAGCTGAACAGGTCATAACCTGGTATAGGATACCACAAGCTAAGTGGAAACCTATGTGATAGAAAGGTAATATATTGTGTAACTCTTCAACCAGAAGAAGTCAGATGGTGAAGAGAGGATACAAACTGAATGGGTTATTCTATCGTTAATAATGATCCACAATTCATGACACTGTACAACATACCACCACACATACCACCACAACGTGATTAAACAAAATATTTGGCAAAAAAGATGAACAAATAAATACTTACAGTCTGGTCAGAGACGGCAAAGAAGTAAATGAATTGGGATGAATGATTGCAATTTTATTCCAAGCTAAATCCCTGTGAACAGGAAATGAAACCATTACCAAAACATTGTGAGACATTTTCTCTATCCTTTCTTAGTATCAAAAAACAAAACATACAATGCAATCATTTTTACTTTCTTATTTGATACAGTGCAGATCTAGCTCCCAAAACACAGTGCACTTTACAGAGAAAATTTTACTGTAGCAGGATCCTCTTGGATGTGAGGAGTTGAACCGTGTATTGGTTTTTCTTGAGACCCAGTTGTAGCTGGGGTTAGACATTTTGGACAATATCACATACATTGCACTGGTGCTGTGAAATGTTAACAACAGCTCCGTCCAATTTTTCACCTGTACCAGGCAATTATTCAGATGAATTTGCACCAATGACCAGTGTGGAAATGACATTTGCACCGTCTAAACAGGGAAACAGCCGTAACAACGATGCCTTTACCACACATGTAAGTATGTGTGTCTTTATGTAAGAATAGAGGTATATATATATATATATATATATATATATATATATATATATATATTGATCCACCAAATGTCACTAGCTGGCAGCTGAACTCTTTTCAGAGCGGGTGCATCCATGTTCCTGATGTGGCAATAATGGCTGGGCGAGGGGAAAAGAACACAAATAGAGTGGCATCGTTCCCTGTGGAATCAGGTACTAACTAAAATCAGGATGTACTTCAACCAGTGAAGTGCATTGTGGGACTTGCATGAAATACACCTATTACAGGACAATCAACCAATGGGAGTGGTTGATGGATACATATAAAAACTGACGATGGTAACAAACTCACTTGAAGTGGCATTGATAAAGACATATGGATGTCGAAACGCGTCTGCCTACTCGCAAACTTGGGACCAATGAATTGGATTTGTGTCAACCCGTGACTGCTCCTTGTTCCCTGGAACTTTGGTGGTAAAGATGATGGTGTGCAGTCACTAGTACGCATGGATGCACCCGCTCTGAAAAGAGTTCAGCTGCCAGCTAGTGACATTTGCTGGATCAATTAAAGGAATGCAGCTAGAACCGCCATGAGCCGAGAAGGAGCGGTACAAAAGCTGATACTAATTGTCGTTTACAAAAACGAAAAGCGTAAGCTACAAAACGAACACCTGCGTGTGTGCCTGTTCCTGATGTGGCAATAATGGCTGAGCGAGGGGAAAAGAACACAAATAGAGTGGCATTGTTCCCTTTGGAATCAAGTACTAACTAAAATCAGGATGTACTTCAACCAGTGAAGTGCATTGTGGGACTTGCATGAAATACACCTACTACAGGACAATCGACCAATGGGAGTGGTTGATGGATACATATAAAAATTGACGATGGTAACAAACTCCCTTGAAGTGGCATTTATAAAGACATATGGATGTCGAAACGCGTCTGCCTGCCCGCAAACTTGGGACCAATTAATTGGATTTGTGTCAACCCGTGAGTGCTCCTTGTGCCCTGAAACTTTGGTGGTAAAAAATATATATATATATATCAAACACGATCCTGACTCCTCACAATTGCATGCTGCGGCCAAACAGGTACGGACCATGAGGCACGTCGTTGTTTTAAAAGTGTTTTATTTCAGGAACAAATGTCATTCAACAGTCCTTTAATCCAGGCAAGTGCCTTTCATGATGCGTTTCGACCGCTACAGCGCGGTCTTGATCACATCCTTATATATATATATATATATTTACACACACATATATATATATACATATATATATATATATATACATATACATATATATTTACACACACATATATATGTATATATACATACATATATATATATATTCACTGAAAAAAACACAGGTTTCAGGGACGTTATAGTTAGGCTGACATTTCACTCGTACAAAAAAGAGAAATTCAGAAGTTGCACTGCTGATGACTTCACATATTACATCACTGATGACATTTCAAATGACATCACTGATGACATCATCCAGTGACTGTTTCTAAAAAGTTTAAGAATGTTATATATATATATATATATATATATCAGCTGCAACTCCGTCAATCCCCATGGAATCTACACCACAAACGGAGCACGGACCACAAATTGGTGCAAGATTTTTTATTTTTGCTCTGCGACCTCTACAGCCATGACGCGTTTCAGCCCGTCAAGGGCCTTGATCACATGACACGCTCTGTCAGGTGGGTAGTGCATTAGTAACATTTTTTTCTAACGTTTTTTCTCCCATTTGCTTAACTTGTGTTCTCTTAAAGTGACCAGTGCCTATAAATTAAAATACATAGAATTGGACAACAGACTTTAGTTATAAACGGTAGGCTCTAGGGCGCAATCTTGCAATTTATCTAAGTAGATAATTTTACATCCAGGTATAATACCTTACCATATTGCGTCATAAAAATAGCCATACACTAAAATATCCGTCTTAAAACTGTACCTAAGATTTATACAAGCACTTAAAACTGATGATAAAACAGGAAATTAATAGACCAATATAGCCTGTTTCGTTAAAACCATTAAAAGCATCTTGGTCTGTATATCTTGCTGTTAATATACATTGTTGGTAACTAATCAGGAAAGTGCAAAATACGCAATACAGTACATTCGGTATATACAATTCATGTAAACTTGTTGCTAGTAAAGTGCTAAGTGCTAGTGCAAAACCATATTTCAAATTTAAAACCCTAAAAAAGTCTATATAAAAAAAGAGAATAAGAAAAAACTACCTAACCTTATATACGAAGAAAAACTTTAGTGATTTGCGGTGGCAGAGAAATTGAATAGAACCAATTTTGTTGACATAATGACAGTTGTGCATTGAATTGCAACGCTAAGTTTATTTGAAAAAACTATCTTGATAGTGACTCATTCCTTGTTGTAAAGATTACAGACAGGTGTACAGATCTTCAGTGGCATTGAGACCATTAGGCTGCTTGGTATCAAGATTAATTATATAATTAGATTCCAAGTGTCTGAGCATTTTTTCTCTGTCCCCCCCTCTCTTGTTGGGAGGAACAGAGTCTATTAGATAATAGCTCAAGCCTTTTGGGTCTGCATCATGTATCTCCCCAAAATGTCTGGCAACAGGATAAGCCTGGTCTTTGTTCTTTATGGCTCTAATGTGCTGGAGTACCCTCTTGTGTCCTTGCAATATGGTGCTACCAATATAACGTAACCCACAAGGGCACACCAGCACATAGATGACATAATCAGACTTGCAGCTGAGAAATTTGTTGATAGGTATATCTTTGTCATAAAAAGGGGTTCTGTATGTCGTTTTGTTACTGCCGTATTGGCAGGCCTTACATGTTTTGCATTTGACAAACCCCTTTCTTTGTGTCAACCACGTACTTTTGTTATATATATATATGACAAGGTGTATTGAAGAATGAGTGGGTGTATGAGTGTCTGAATGGATGATTTAGTGGGTGCGTGACTGACTGTATAAGTGAGTGATTAAACATGTCTTAGTGAATACATGGGTGAATGTCTAATCTGTGTGAATGTCAGTATCAGTCTGTCAGTTGGTGTGTAAGTGGCTGCGTGGGTTGGTGAGTAGCTACATGAGTGTCTATATGGGCTAATGATTGGTTGTCTGAGTACCTGGATGGGTGCCTGAGTGTCTGTGTGGGTGGGTGAGGGTGTGTGTGACTCCCTGCATGGATGTGTGAGTGGGTGATTCACTGGGTGTATGGGTTCATGAGTGCAACTGCGAGGGGCTGTATGGGTGAATGAGTGTGCGTAAGGCTGTGTTGGTGAGTGAATGCATGTCTCAGTGGTATATGTGTGAGTAACTACATATGTGAAAGGCAGTATATTTGAGTGTTGGAGTATATAAGTGACTATACGTGAGAATGAATGATTGTGAGAGTGGCTGAATGGATGAGTGTGTGTTTGTGTCAGTGATTGTAGAAGAGAGTAAGTATGTGTTAGTATCTGTATGAATAAGTGAGGTGGTGTGTATAACTGTATAGGTGAGTAAATGGCAGTGTGGTTGATTTTTTTATTTTTATTGTTTTTATCATTTTAACTTTATGGGTGAGTGGCGTGTGTGAGTGTCTGTATGGGTGTATGAGTGCATATATCAGTGGCTGTATTGATGAGTGACTGTGTGCATGAGTGGCTATTTGGGTGAGTGAGTGGATGTGTGTGTGGACCTATGAATCGGGGAGTACGTATGTACTAACTGGTATTGATGTGTCTATGGTTTCGAGAATGGTAGTCTGTATTTTAGAGTGGGTGTATGAAAGGTTATATTAGGGTCTAAGGAGGTGCATCAGATATTAAGTGGATGATGTAATCAGTGATGTCATCAGTGATGTCACCGACCATGTCATGAGTGATGTAATATGTGACGTAATCAGCAGTGCATTGTGGGGGCGCGAGTTATAGTTAGCTCAGCTCAATTCTCTGGTTTTGTACGAGTGAAATGTCAGCCTAACTATAACGTCCCTGAAACCTGTGTTTTTTTCAGTGAATATCTAAGGTTTTTTAAATGCTAATTCCTAACTATAACGTCCCTGAAACCTGTGGTTTTTACAGTGAATTTCTAAGGTTTTTTAAATGCTAATTCCTAACTATAACGTCCCTGAAACCTGTGGTTTTTTCAGTGAATTTCTAAGGTTTTTTAAATGCTAATTTCTAACTATGCCTACATAGGTAGGACATGTACAGAAAGAAGAAGAAAGGCACAGAAAGAAGCAAGAGAGGTGCAGAAAGAGGAAGAAAGGTGCAGAAAGAAGCAAGAAAAATATAGAAAGAGGCAACAGAAGTCCAGAAAGAGGAAGAAAGGTGCAGAAAGAAGCAAGAGAAGTTCAGAAAGAAGCAACAGAGGTGCAGAAAGAGGCCTACTTCGACTGTACCTTTCCACAGACTCATACAAAGTAGCCTAATCACTAATCATTCTCCCAAGATGTCTTAAACCTCACATTTCTTTTGAAGGTTCACTATTCTTCGACTGCTCAGAATGTTAGGCCTACCAAATGTAAAACAGCAATCCTTACCATAACACTGTTGTAAGTCTGACCAAGTTTGTGGAGGTATGCACGCTTGTCTCTGCTTTTTACCTAGTAACATGTTACATAAAAATAAACATAGAAATACTTGAATACCTGCGTTTCAAACAGCATACTCTGTAAGTTTGTGTACAAAAAGGTGTATGTATTTCTTTCTGCTCAAAATACAGGGCACATGGAAATTCAATAGTATATTTGAGGGGCTCTATAACACCTATATACATAAGACATGTCTGCTCGTGCAACCGAATGACAGAGCAGAACTGAGAAGATTTGACAACCTATAGGAGGAGCAACTCGATTTTTAAGTTACCATCTTCAGATGCATCACACATGTGAGAATACATGTACAAGTAAACATACCCAAATCACAAGAGCACGCAGACCTTTAAAATTGACAGCTTGCACTTCCCATTTGAGTACAGAAAGAGGTGAGAAAAGTATAGAAAGAAGCAAGAGAAGTGCAGAACAAAACAAGAGGGGTGCAGAAAGAAACAAATGTGCAAAAAGAGGCAAGAGAAGTGCAGAAAGAGGCAGGAGAAGTGCAGAAAGAGGCAAGAAAAGTGCAGAAAGAGGCAAGAGAAGTGCAGAAAGAGGCAAGAGAAGTGCAGAAAGAGGCAGGAGAAGTGCAGAAAGAGGCAAGAAAAGTGCAGAAAGAGGCAAGAGAAGTGCAGAAAGAGGCAAGAGAGGAGCAGAAAGAGAGGCAAGAGAGGTGCAGAAAGAGGGAAGAGGTGTGCAGAAACAAGGCAAGAGGGGTGCAGAAAGAAGCAAGAGAAGTGCAGAAAGAAGCAAAAGAGGTGCAGAAAGAGGGAAGAGGTGTGCAGAAACAAGGCAAGAGGGTTGCAGAAAGAAGCAAGAGAGGTGCAGAAAAAAGCAAGTGAAGTGCAGAAAGAAGCAACACATGTGCAGAAAGAGGCAAGAGAACTGCAGAAAGACGAAAGAGAGGTGCAGAAAGAGGGAAGAGGGGTGCAGAAAGAGGGAAGAGGGGTGCAGAAAGAGGGAAGAGAAGTGCAGAAAGAGGCAAGTGAGGTGCAGAAAGAGGCAAGTGAGGTGCAGAAAGAGGGAAGAGGGCTGCAGAAAGAGACAAGAGGGGTGCAGAAAGAAGCAAGAGAAGTGCAGAATGAAGGAACAGAGGTGCAGAAAGAGGCCCGAAAGGTGCAGAAAGAGGCAAGATGGGTGCAGAAAGAGGCAAGAGGGGTGCAGAAAGAAGTAACAGAGGTGCGGAAAGAGGCAAGAGAGGTGCAGAAACAGGCAAGAGAAGTGCAGAAAGAGGCAAGAGAAGTGATGAAAGAAGCAACAGAGGTGCAGAAAGAAGCAGAAGTGATGAAAGAGACAAGAGAGTTGCAGAAAGAAAGAAGAAAGGTGCAGGAAAAAGGAAGAGAAGTGCAGAAAGTGGCAAGTGAGGTGCAGAAAGAGGCAAGAGAGGTGCAGAAAGTGGCAAGAGAGTTGCAGAAAGTGGCAAGAGAGTTGCAGAAAGTGGCAAGAGAGGTGCGGAAAAAGGGAACAGGGATGAGGAAAGAGAGGTGCAGCAACAGGCAAGAGAGGTGCAGAAAGAGGGAACCAGGTGCAAAAAGAGTCAGGAGAAGTGCTGAAAGAAGCAACCGAGGTGCACAAAGAGGCAAGAGAAGTGCAGAAAGAAGGAACAGATATCCAGAAAGAGGCAAGAGAAGTGCAGAAAGAAGCAACAGAAATGCAGAAAGAGGCAAGAGTAGTGCAGAAAGAAGCAACAGAAATGCAGAAAGAGGCAAGAGTAGTGCAGAAAGAAGCAACAGAGGTGCAGAAAGAGGCAACAGAAGTGCAGAAAGAGGCAACAGAAGTGCAGAAAGAGGCAAGAGAGGTGCAGAAAGAGGCAAGAGAGATGCGTAAAGAGGGAATATGAGTGCAGAAAGAGCCAGCAGGGGTGCAGAAAGAAGCAAGAGAGGTGCAGAAAGAAGCAAGAGAACTGCAGAAAGAAGCAACAGAGGTGCAGAAAGAGGCAAGAGGGCTGCAGAAAGAGGCAACAGAAGTACAGAAAGAGGCAACACAAATGTAGAAAGAGGCAAGAGAAGTGCAGAAAGAGGCAAGAGACGCGCAGAAAGAAGCAACAGGGGTGCAGAAAGAGGCAAAAGAAGTGCAGAAAGACGCCAGAGAGGTGCATAAACAAGCAAGAGAGGTGTAGAAAGAGGGAACAGGGGTGCAGAAAGAGGCAAGAGAGGTGCAGAAAGAGGGAAGAGGGGTGCAGAAGGAGGCAAGAGGGGTGCAGAAGGAGGCAAGAGGGGTGGAGAAGGAGGCAAGAGGGGTGCAGGAAGAAGCAACAGAGGTGTAGAAAGAAGACAGAAGTGCTGAAAGAAGCAACAGAGGTGCAGAAAGAAGCAAGAGAAGTGATGAGACAAGAGAGTTGCAGAAAGAAACAAGAGAGGTGCAGAAAAAAGCAAGAGAAGTGCGGAAAGAGGCAAGTGAGGTACAGAAAGAGGCAAGAGAGGTGCAGAAAGAGGCAAGTGAGGTGCAGAAAGAGGCAAGAGAAGTGCAGAAAGAAGCAACAGAGGTGCAGAAGGGGGCAAGAGAACTGCAGAAAGAGGCAAGAGAGTTGCAGAAACAGGCAAGAGAGGTGCAGAAAGAGGGAACGGGCCACAAAGAGGCAAGAGAGGCATGCAGAAACATGCAACAGAGGTACAGAAAGAGGGAACAGGGGTGCAGAAAGAAGCAAGAGAGGTGCAGAAAGATGCAGGAGAAGTTCAGAAAAAAGCAACAGAGGTGCAGAAAGAGGCAAGAGAGTTGCAGAAAGAGTCAAGAGAGATGCAGAAAGAGGGACGAGGGGTGCAGAAAGAGGGACGAGGGGGGCAGAAAGAAGCAAGAGGGGTACAGAAAGAGGCAAGAGGGGTGCAGAAAGAGGCAAGAGAAGTGCAGAAAGAAGCAACAGAGGTGCAGAAGGAGGCAGGAGAACTGCAGAAAGAGGCAAGAAAGTTGCAGAAACAGGCAAACGTGGTGCAGAGGGATGAAGACAGAGGCAAGAGAGGTGCAGGAAGAGGGGTGCAGAAAGAGGCAAGAGGGGTGCAGAAAGAGGCAAGAGGGGTGCAGAAATGTGCAAGAGAGGTGCAGAAAGAAGCAAGAGAAGTGCAGAAAGATCCAACACAGGTGCAGAAAGAGGCAAGAGGGGTGCAGAAAGATGCAAGAGAAATGCAGAAAGAGGCAAGAGAACTGCAGAAAGAGGCAAGAGAACTGCAGAAAGAGGCAAGAGAGGTGCAGAAAGAGGCAAGAGAAGAGCAGAAAGAGGGAAGAGGGGCACATGATGAGGGAAGAGGGGTGCAGAAAGACACAAGAAGTGCAGAAAGAAGAAACAGATGCAGAAAGAGGCAAGAGAAGTGCAGAAAGAAGCAACAGAGGTGCAGAAAGAGGCAAGAGAACTGCAGAAAGAGGCAAGAGAGGAACAGAAAAAGGGAAGAGGGGTGCAGGAAGAGAGAAGAGGGGTGCAGAAAGAAGCAAGAGAGGTGCAGAAAGAAGCAAGAGAAGTGCAGAAAGAAGCAACAGAGATGCATAAAGAGGCAAGAAAAGTGCAGAAAGAAGCAACAGAGGTGCAGAAAGAGGCAAGAGAGGTGCTGAAACAGGCAGGAGAGGTGCAGAAAGAAGGAACAGGTGTGCAGAAAGAGGCAAGAGAGGTGCAGAAAGAGGGAAGAGGGGTACAGAAAGAGGCAATAGGGGTGCAGAAAGAAGCAACAGGTGGAGAAAGAAGCAAGAGAAGTGATGAAAGAGACAAGAGAGTTGCAGAAACATGCAAGAGAAGTGAAGAAAGAGGCAAGAGAAGTCCTGAAAGAAGCAACAGAGGTGCAGAAAGAAGCAAGAGAAGTGATGAAAGACAAGAGAGTTGCAGAAAGAAACAAGAGAAGTGCATAAAGAGGCAAGTGAGGTGCATAAAGAGGCAAGAGAGATGCAGAAAGAGGCAATAGAGGTTCAGAAAGAGGCAAGTAAGGTGCAGAAACACCCAGGAGGGGTGCAGAAAGAGGCAAGAGAGGTGCAGAAAGAGGCAACAGAGGTGCAGAAAGAGGCAAGAGGGGTGCAGAAACAGGCAGGAGAGGTGCAGAAACAGGCAGGAGAGGTGCAGAAACAGGCAGGAGAGGTGCAGAAAGAGGGAACAGGGGTGCAGAAAGAGGCAAGAGAGGTGCAGAAAGAGGTAAGAGGGATACAGAAAGAGGCAATAGGGATGCAGAAAGAAGCAACAGAGGTGCAGAAAGAAGCACAAGAAGTGATAAAAGAGACAAGAGAGTTGCAGAAACATGCAAGAGAAGTGTAGAAAGAGGCAAGAGAAGTCCTGAAGGAAGCAAAAGAGGTGCAGAAAGAAGCAAGAGAAGTGATGAAAGAGACAAGAGAATTGCAGAAAGAAACAAGAGAGGTGCAGAAAAAAGAAAGAGAAGTGCAGAAAAAAGAAAGAGAAGTGCCGACAGAGGCAAGTGAGGTGCAGAAAGAGGCAAGAGAGATGCAGAAAGAGGCAATAGAGGTTCAGAAAGAGGCAAGTAAGGTGCAGAAACACCCAGGAGGGGTGCAGAAAGAGGCAAGAGAGGTGCAGAAAGAGGCAAGAGGGGTGCAGAAAGCAGGAAGAGGTGTGCAGAAAGAGGCAAGAGGGTGGCAGAAAGAAGCAAGAGAAGTACAGAGAGCAGCAAGAGAAGTGCAGAAAGAAGCAACAGGGGTGCAGAAAGAGGCAAGAGGGGTGCATAAAGAGGTAAGAGAAATGCAGAAAGAAGCAACAGAGGTGCAGAAGGAGGCAAGAGAACTGCAGAAAGAGGCAAGAAAGTTGCCGAAACAAGCAAACGAGGTGCAGAAAGATGGAACAGGCGTGCAGACAGAGGCAAGTGAGGTGCAGAAAGAAGCAATAGAGGTGCAGAAAAAGACAAGAGAAGTGCAGAAAGAGGGAAGAGAGGTGCAGAAACAGGCAAGAGAGGAGCAGAAAGAGGGAACAGGGGTGCAGAAAGAGGCAAGAGGGGTGCAGAAAGCAGCAACAGAGGTGCAGAAAGAAGCAAGAAAAGTAATGAAAGACAATAGAGTTCCAGTAGCATGCAAGAGAAGTGCAGAAGGAGGCAAGAGAAGTCTTGAAAGAAGCAACAGAGGTGCAGAAAGAAGCATGGGAAGTGATGAAAGAGACAAGAGAGTTGTAGAAAAAACAAGAGAGGTGCAGAAAAAAGCAAGAGAAGTGCAGAAAGAGGCAAGTGAGGTGCAGAAAGAGGCAGGAGAGGTGCAGAAAGAGGCAGGAGAGGTGCAGAAAGAGGCAAGAGAGGTGCAGAAAGAGGCAAGAGAGGTGCAGAAAGAGGCAGGTAAGGTGCAGAAACGCGCAAGAGGGATGCAGAAAAAGGCAAGAGAAGTTGCAGTAACATGCAAGAGAAGTGCAGAAAGAGGCAAGAGAAGTCTTGAAAGAAGCAACAGAGGTGCAGAAAGAAGCAAGAGAACTGCAGATAGAGGCTAGAGAGTTGCAGAAACAGGCAAGAGAGGTGCAGAAAGAGGGAAAAGGGGTGCAGAAAGAGGCAAGAGAAGTGCAGAAACAGGCAAGAGAGGTGCAGAAACAGGCAACAGAGGGGCAGAAACAGGCAACAGAGGGGCAGAAAGAGGGAACAGAGGGGCAGAAAGAGGGAACAGGGGTGCAGAAAGAAGCAAGAGAAGTGCAGAAAAAGGTGCAGAAAGAGAGGGTGGCATGACCACGCGCAGCCGCTAGTGACCTAGCTCCTCCCCCCAACCCTCAGATCACTCTCGGTAATGAACGCCGCGGCAGGAGAAGCAGCGGAGGCAGAGTTTTGCGGTCCTCTACAGATGGCGGCATGGGGAGAGCCGTGCTAGTAACGGCAGTTTTGCGTGCCCTTTCTAAGCCTTTTTTTATAGCTATTTGACAGCTATTTTGGACGGAGAGAAGTGCAGGAGGCTGATGGCTGATATTCGAGCGTGAAGGAGGACGCTCAGAGGCTGCAGGTGAGAAGCAGAGCCTGGCAACTCGGTCTGGGCGGCAAGAGCGGGAGAGGCACTGGGCTGCCACAGGAAAACAGTGAGTGACAGCTGCTTTAAGCAACAGTGTGGGGTGCAGATCCCAGGTGCAGGCAGAAGACTGACGATCTTTTCTTTTGCCTTCCTGGCATCTTTGCTGCCTTTGTGTTTGTTTGCCCTGGTCCTTGTGTTTCAGCCATAGGGGACAAAAAAAAAGAAGAAAACTTAAAGGGCCGGTGGAAGTAAGGGGATAAGGTCAAATATGAGCAGGGAAGCTGGTGGCAATCAATCCTTTCCCCTAATATAGACCTGTGCTGAGCTGGGAAATCTACGACAATTCAGGGCGTGAAAACTACTTGGTGAGCTCAGATTTAAGTACTGTAGCGGGAAGAGATCCCCAGAGTTTACAGACAAAATGGGAAAACATTTAAAGCAGTCAAACTTAATGGCTAAAGTTGACTCTGTAGTAGGTCTCAAAGCTAAAACGCAGCTAACACAATCAAAGGCAGTGTCAACTGCGGCAAGAGCCGAGCATAATTTAAAAATGAGACCTGGCATAAATTCTAGCTCTGAGAGCTCGGAGGAGGAGGCACCAGAAATCCATCAGGAATGAGGAGCGAGTGACCTAGGCACAGAGAAGGAAGTGGGAGGAGCACCAGAGGAGTGAACAAGATCAGAGGAAGAACAGACATCTGATCTAATTGCCAGGGGGAGAGAGGATGGTATTAAGAGCCATAAAGACTTCCCGTTGTTTTCAAAGGGTAAGGCATCCCAGGCTGCTCAATCTACACCAGCAAAATTACCGGCAAAACTACAAAGGTTACTGGAGGGCTCTCTTGAGAGGACGTCAACTAGCTCCTCCCAGAACACGCATTTACCCTCACGACAATTAGCTACAGCAGAAGAAAAAGGTCTAAAAAACTCCCCTCAAAAGATCAATAACACCTTGATGGATCTTCAGCCCACGGGACAGGTATCACCATCACTGCCACAGGTTCAGGTTCTGCTACAGGCACCTCCACAAGAATCGGTATTACCGCAGCAGATAACTCAACATCAGCACCAGCCTCAGCCACAGCCGCAGGACGATTCGAAATGTTGGGGCAGCAAGACGCAAACCAGAAGGAAAATGGAGAGTCACAACATAGCTTGCCGGAACAAATCCAAGGAAAAGGCTTCACCCAACAATGGGATATAAAGACTATGTTGAATCTTATTTTAGAGGAGATAAGCGATATGAAGACTTCGCAAGCAAATTAAATAGCCTCTTTACATCTACGCCTCTGAAAAAATTGAGGAGGCAGTAGCTAGCTTTCCAGCCAGAATACAAGAAGCAGAATCAAGGATTGCACATCTGGAAGATCAAATGAACTCGATGCATCAGAAAGTGAATGAAGCAGCTAAGGAAAAAATTGCCCTAGAGTGTAAACTCGAGGAACTTGAGAATCATTCACGGCGAGCAAACTTACGGATAGTTGGGGTTTCCGAGGGGAGTGAGGGGTCCCTAATACTTCAATGGGTTGAGACTTTTATTAAGAAAAGCGTTTTGCCAGAATTTACCGGAGACCTCACGATAACAAGGGCACATCGGGTCCCCTCGCACCCATTGCCGCACTCTAAATTTTCACGCACAATTTTGATTCATTTTGCGGATTTTCGTATTTAAGAAAAGATTTTAACAAAGGCAATTCAGCAGAGGCAATTTGCAATCAATGAGGGCACCAGCTGTCAGATTTTTGCTGATATGTCGGCTGCTGCCGCACGTAGACAAAAGGAGTTCGTTAAATTGCTGTATCTTTTTAAGGCGCAAGGTGCGCAGGCTTCAATAGCTCAGCAATCGAAGCTACGAGTGCTTGTGAGAGGCAAATTTCACATGTTTGCTAATATAGAGGAAGCGCAGGACCTGCTGAGAGAAATTTCCTCTCCAAAATAACATAGAAGTAGAGATTGAAATTAATGGTCACTGAGGTGGGGGGCAGAGGGGGTCACCTAGGGTGCAGTACCAGGGCACCCCTTAGGAGCAGTTGGGGAGGGACGAGATGTGGCTCGCGGATTTTTGCACATCTCTTGGGGAGGGAAGGGACAGGCAGGGAGTAGGTGGGCTTTGGGAGCAAGGGATAGAAAAAGGGCAGATTCATAGGAGTGGGATGGTGGAAAAACAGTGTATCGTGCTGAATGGATTAATGCAATACTTAATGCAATACTTAAGCATGAATGCTGGAAATGAAATTTAAATGCCGGATAATCTCGGTCAATGTAAACGGGGTGCTAAACAAGCAGAAGTATGGAGGGGTAATAAGGTGGCTAGCTTCATTTACACCACAAGTCCTTTTCCTTCAAGAAACTCATCTGAAAACAAACACTCCAAAGCTTTTTGTACCTAAAATGTTTTTCAAAACATTTTTTGCATCAGCAGGGATGGCAGTAAGGGGGGTTGCCATATATTTTGGCCGGGGAGTGGATTGGGAATTTTTTCAAGTCCAGAGGGATCCTCATGGTCGATTGCTTTGGGTCACAACAAGCTTAAAAGGGAATATTTTTAACTTTATTAATTATTACAGTCCAATTGCTGATGACCCGGTAGCCATGGTGAAGATCAATGAGATACTCAGAGGGGCTACTGGGCAAATTATCCTTGGTGGGGATTTTAAATATATTCAGGACTTAACCAAGGATACCTTGAATAAGAATAAAAAACAGCTGAAGTCAAAGACTAAAAAAGAAATCGATGTTATTGTACATGACTATCAGCTAATAGACCCATGGCGTAGAGCCCATCGCGAGGAACGAGAATATACTTGTTATTCTCATCAATTCCAGTCAGCCTCACGCATCGACTTTTTCTTGATATCTCGCTGTTTGAAATATTCTGGATCAGAAATGGGGCTAATTCCTTCTCGGACCACTCATTGGTCAAAGTTGAAATAGAAACAGATAAGGACAGGAGGACGGGGTCCAGGTGGCAGATGGATCGACTCCTTCTCTCGAATCAACAATGGCTAGCTGATACTAGAAAATGGATATTGGAATTTTTTAAGGTTAACAAGGGTACAGCAGATCCTTTTTCAGTCTGGGGGCTTTTAAGGCCACAATTCATGGGGAGCTAATTGCTTTTATGTCCGCACAGTCTAAAACTCGCAGGACTGATATAGATCAACTCCAATCGGCGGTTGATTCTGCCCTGCTCCAGAAAAATATTTCTCTAGGAAGAAACGAGCCAGTGGGAGGGCAGTTTCAAAAAACCAAACAAGAGTTAAAGGAGTTTTTTATTCTTGAAGAGATTAACAGCTCCCGCACATTCCAGCAGCGAGTCTATGAAGAGAGCCAAATGGTAGGCAAGCTGTTGGCCTGGTCTACCAAGACTAAGCAGGAAGCGGCCCTAATTACTGAAATTTTAGAATCTAATACAAGAACTCTGGTGACCGATAAGAAAATCATTTCTAAAGTTTTTTTGCAGCATTACGAGCAGTTGTATGCAACTAAATATATGGTGGGGCAAGAGGAAATGAAACAATATTTCGAGGACATCATTCTCCCGCAGCTATCAAATAGCCAGATGGAGGAGGTTCAAACTGATATTTCTTCAGCTGAAATTCAGCTAGCCCTCGACTCTATATCAGAAGGAAAAGCGTGTAGCAATGATGGGCTACCAATAGAATTTTATAAAGCTTTTGCCAAAGAATTAACA
The DNA here is from genome assembly GCA_963921515.1 of Calotriton arnoldi. NCBI lineage: Eukaryota > Metazoa > Chordata > Amphibia > Caudata > Salamandridae > Calotriton > Calotriton arnoldi. The sequence continues at coordinate 1,444,119 of CAWUFW010001640.1, read as the reverse complement.
CCCTTCTTGGTAGAGCTTTTTAATTATGTATTAAAGGGGGGGCTGGTTCCGACAGCCTTTAAGGAGTCCATCATCGTCAGTTTTGTGAAGTAGGGGAAGAATCCCAGAGAAATTAACTCATATAGACCAATAATGTTAACTTAATTCAGATTACAAAATTTTAATGAAAATCTGGGCACAGCGCTTTTCTCCTCTTGCACAAAAAGTGATCCATAAAGATCAGACAGGGTTCATTGCAGGACGGTTGATGTCCACTAATACAGGGTTTTTAGTACATGCACTAGATTTTTTTAACTGCAACCAAATTCCAGCTCTCATTATGATGGTCGACGCCGAAAAAGCGTTTGACCTAGTGAATTGGGATGCCCTTTTTTATGGTCTGGGTAGATATGGGATTCCCTCCCAGGTTATAAAAATGCTTTATAATATCTATCAAGGGGCTCAGGCACAGGTGATTATTAATTCCAATCTAGCTGGGATGGTTAATGTTAACCGGGGGACGAGGCAAGGGTGCCCACTTTCCCCTGTGCTTTTTACCTTTTTTATTGAACCCTTAGCCACTAGAATAAGCAATAATATGGAGATTAAAGCACCAATACCAGGTATGGCTAAATTGAAGCTGTTTCCTGACGATATCATTCTTTATCTTAGCCCGGAAAGACAGAATATTGATTTATTATTAGCCAATTTACACAATTTGCATCAATTGGAGGTTATAAAATTAATCGGAATAAGACTGAGGTTTTAACAATGAATACTTCACATTACTTTCTTCCCGATTTTTTTAAGCAGCAAGCCCTTATCCCCAACCCAATCCGATATTTAGGGATTTACGTTACTAGTCAATATACGGAAATCTATAAATTAAACTATGAACCCATGAGGAAAAAAATTATAAAACTGCTAGAAGAGCTACCGCTTACCTTGATAGGTCGGGTGGCTCTCATAAAAATGTCAATCTTACCCTTGCTGGTCTGCCTGCTTACAAATCTTCCTATAAAAACTAATACGACCTACTTTAAGTATTTAAAAACGCAGTTTAGAAAATTTGTTTGGAAAAAGAAGGCTTCGAGAGTAAAACTTCCTGTGCTCCAACTTGACATTAGTTAGGGGGGGCTTGCACTTCCTCAAGTCCGCACATATTATGAAGCAGCCTTATTAGATCTAACAGCCCGTTTACTTGACCGCAAGGGCGCTATTGACGATTTCTTTTTAGATAAGATGGTGCAAGAAGCAGGTTGACAGGTTCCGGTATTCCTGAAAACAGCTAAACTCCCTAAAAAAATGAGGTTTAAGACCCTGCAGGAGTACACCAACAGACTCCAGAATTTGTATTCGAAACAGGCCTCCTCCACAGGATCTTATTTTTTAGAATTAACCGAATACAAGAGCTTGGGTCTTCAGATACAGGTCAGCCATCTAAGGTCCTGGACCAATTTGGGATTTAAAGAACTAGGGCACTTTGTAGTGGCTGGCAGAGGAATTACCTGGCAAGAAGTCTAAGCGAGGGGTGGCGCCCTGACTAAGCCTCTCTTTTTTTAATATATCCAGATCTTACAGCTATTAAAAAAGTACAGTCTTTTAACCGGCCCGGCCCAACTCCACTTGTGATTGCTTTATTTAGAGCAAAGCTGAGCGGGGTGGGCAACTGGTATCGTTGTATACGGTCCCATGGGGAACCTATCATGGTTAATAACCATTTAGAAAAAGTGTCACTTGAGACGCAATGTAGGTTCTCAAATCAAGATTGGCAAGCCATCTCACGGCTAGGCAGCAAGGCCCTGAGAGCTGCTAGTTTTAAAAGAATGGCTTTTCTGTCACGTTGGATGGCGTACTATACTCCCCAAGCTCTCCATATGATTTGCCCGGTAATAGAGAACAAATGTTTTTGCTGCCAGATGTCAGGTGATGGAGGTTGGCTCCATACTTTTTTCACCTGCCCAAAGTTAGGACAATTCTGGGAGAAGTTCTTCTTGGCTTTAAGCTGGGGAGCACAGAAAAGTTTGGATCATGACGCTGAGATTGCACTTTTTGGCTGGGCAAGTCAGAGACAAAACCTCGGAATGTCCAGAGTGGAGGAGACTTTTGTAGCAATCGCCTCCCTCGTGGCACGTTCATTGATTTGCAGAATTGGAGGTCCCAAAAAATACCCACTTATTCGCAATGGATAAATAAATTAATGCGTACTAGGAAATTTAAAGAAGCATACGCCAAGAGAGTTGGTGCCAATAAAGAATTTAACGCTGTATGGAGTTTTATGGAGAGGCTAGAGACCTTTTAGGAAATGTAGGGTCGGATCAAAAAAAAAAAAAAATTTAAAAAGGGGAAAAAAGAAATAGTATTATATTAAAAAAAAGAAGAAAAAATTTCTTATGCACTTTAGTTCTTTTGCACTTTATTCACTGAGCTTTTGTAGTTTTTAAGCTTGGAAAATATTGTTCTAAATTTAATACATGGCATTTGGAAGATGAAGATGAACGTTTTCTTTTTCCCCCCTTTTTTCTTTCTCTATTAAAGTATGATCAGACGGTAAATCACCATATTGCATATTAGACGTGATTATGTCCAGAGGGAGAATTTGCAATACTACGTCTTGAGGGTAACCAGCACATTGCACTTTAATTGGAAAATTTACTTATTAGGATTTAATCCTAATTGGACAGGAACAATATATATTTGTCATATAACGCATCTTGCACTTTATGCATGTTTACTAGTACTGTATTGCCCTTGGTGTAGTTTTTTTTTCCAGCAAAGATGAATCGTTAGTTTCATGTTTAAATGGAAGTTGGCATATTGCACCGCAATCGGAAAAGAGCTGCTAATGTTTACTCCATCAAGAATGACATATTCTGGTTAAATATGGCACATTGCACTTTGTATTTGTTAGAGTTGGTAACTTATATCGACATGAAGATGCCTACTGTCTAAACCAATTTGTAGCTTTTGTTTCTTTTTCTGTATCCTCAGTGCTTCTGCTCAATAATTTTTTTTTTTAAACAGAGGTGCAGAAAGAGGCAAGAGAAGTGCAGAAAGTGGCAAGAGAGGTGCAGAAAGAGGCAAGAGAGGTGCAGAAAGAATCAAGAGAGGTACAGAAAGAAGCAAGAGAAGTGCAGAAAGAGGCAAGAGAAGTGCAGAAAGAGGCAAGAGAACTGTAGAAATAGGCAAGAAAGTTGCAGAAAGATGGGTGCAGACAGAGGCAAGAGAGGTGCAGAAAGGGGGAAGAGGGATGCAGAAAGAGCCAAGAAGGGTGCAGAAATTTGCACGAGACCTGCAGAAAGAAGCAAGAGAAGTGCAGAGAAAACCAACAGAGGTGCAGAAAGAGGCCAGAGGGGTGCAGAAAGATGCAAGAGAAGTGCAGAAAGAAGCAACAGAGGTGCAGAAAGAGGCAAGAGAACTGCAGAAAGAGGCAAGAGAGGTGCAGAAAGAGGCAAGAGAGGTGCAGAAAGAGGGAAGAGGGGTGCAAGAAATGGCAGGAGGAGTGCAAAAAGAGGCAGGAGGGGGGCAGAAAGAAGAAAGAGAGGTACAGAAAGAAGAAAGAGAGGTACAGAAAGAAGCAAGAGAAGTACAGAAAGAAGCAACAGGGGTGCAGAAAGAGGCAAGGGAAGTGCAAAAATAAGCAACAGAGGTGCAGAAAAAGGCAACAGAACTGCCGAAACAGACAAACGAGGCGAGGAAAGATGGAAAAGGGGTGCAGCCAAAGGCAAGAGAGGTGCGGGAAGAGGGGTGTAGAAAGAGGCAATAGGGGTGCAGAAATTTGCAAGAGAGGTGCAGAAAGAAGCAAGAGAAGTGCAGAAAGAACCAACAGAGGTGAAGAAAGAGGCAAGAGAAGTGCGGAAAGAGGCAAGAGAAGTGCAGAAAGAAGCAACAGAGGTGCAGATAGAGGCAAGAGAACTGCAGAAAGAGGCAAGAGAAGTGCAGAAAGAGGCAAGAGAGGTGCAGAAACAGGCAGGAGAGGTACAGAAAGAGGGAACAGGAGTACAGAAAGAGGCAAGAGAGGTGCAGAAAGAGGGATGAGGGGTACAGAAATAGGCAATAGTGGTGCAGAAAGAAGCAACAGATGTGCAGAAAGAAGCAAGAGAAGTGATGAAAGAGACAAGAGAAGTGATGAAAGAGACAAGAGAGGTGCAGAAACATGCAAGAGAAGTGCTGAAAGAAGCAACAGAGGTGCAGAAAGAAGCAAGAGAAGTGATGAAAGAGACAAGAGAGTTGCAGAAAGAAACAAGAAAGGTGCAGAAAAAAGCAAGAGAAGTGCAGAAAGAGGCAAGTGAGGTGCAGAAAGAGGCAGGAGAGTTGCAGAAAGAGGCAAGAGAGTTGCAGACAGAGGCAGGTAAGGTGCAGAAACACGCAAGAGGGATGCAGAAAGAGGCATGAGAAGTGCAGAAAGAAGCAACAGAGGTGCAGGAGGCAAGAGAACTGCAGAAAGTGGCTTGAGAGTTGCAGAAACAGGCAAGAGAGGTGCAGAAAGAGGGAACAGGGGTGCAGATAGAGGCAAGAGAAGTGCATAAACAGGCAAGAGAGGTGCAGAAACAGGCAACAGAGGTGCAGAAAGAGGGAACAGGGGTGCAGAAAGAAGCAAGAGAAGTGCAGAAAAAAGCAACAGAGGTGCAGAAAGAGGCAAGAGCAGTGCAGAAAGAAGCAAGAGAGGTACAGAAAGAAGCAAGAGAAGTGCAGAAAGAAGCAACAGGGGTGGAGAAAGAGGCAAGAGAAGTGCAGAAAGAAGCAACAGAGGTACCGAAGGAGGCAAGAGAACTGCAGAAATAGGCAAGAAAGTTGCAGAAACAGGCAAACGAGATGCAGAAAGATGGAACAGCGGTGCAGACAGAGGCAAGAGAGGTACAGAAAGAGGGAAGAGGGGTGCAGAAAGAGCCAAGAGGGGTGCAGAAATCTACACGAGAGGTGCAGAAAGAAGCAAGAGAAGTGCAGAAAAAACCAGCAGAGGTGCAGAAAGAGGCAAGAGGGGTACAGAAAGAGGCAAGAGAAGTACAGAAAGAAGCAAGAGAGGTGCAGATAGAGGCAAGAGAACTGCAGAAAGAGGCAAGAGAGGTGCAGAAAAAGGCAAGAGAGGAGCAGAAAGAGGGAAGATGGGTGCATGAAGAGGGAAGAAGGGCACAGAAAGAAGCAAGAGAGGTGCAGAAAGAAGCAAGAGAAGTGTAGAAAGAAGCAACAGAGATGCAGAAAGAGGCAATAGAAGTGCAGAAAGAAGCAATAGAGGTGCAGAAAGAAGCAATAGAGGTGCAGAAAGAGGGATGAGGGGTGCAGAAAGAGGCAGGAGAGGTGCAGAAAGAGGGAACAGGGGTGCAGAAAGAGGCAAAAGAGGTGCAGAAAGAGGGATGAGGGGTGCAGAAAGTAGCAATAGGGGCGCAGAAAGAAGCAACAGAGGTGCAGAAAGAAGCAAGAGAAGTGCAGAAAGAGGCAAGAGAAGTGCTGAAAGAGACAAGAGAGTTGCAGAAAGAAACAAGAGAGGTACAGAAAAAAGCAAGAGAAGTGCAGAAAGAGGCAAGTGAGGTGCATAAAGAGGCAAGAGAGGTACAGAAAGGCAAGAGAGGTTCAGAAAGGGGCAAGTAAGGTGCAGAAACATGCAAGAGGGGTTCAGAAAGAGGCAATAGAAGTGCATAAAAAAGCAACAGAGTTGCAGAAGGAGGCAAGAGAACTGCAGAAAGAGGCAAGAGAGTTGCAGAAACAGGCGAGAGGTGCAGAAAGAAGCAAGAGAGGGACAGAAAGAAGCAAGAGAGGTACAGAAGAAGGCAAGAGAACTGCAGAAAGAGGCAAGAAAGTTGCAGAAACAGAAAAACAAGGTGCAGAAAGATGGAACAGGGATGCAGACAGAGGGAAGAATGGTGCAGAAAGAGGGAAGAGGGGTGCAGAAAGAGGCAAGAGGGGTGCAGAAATTTTCAAGAGAGGTGCAGAAAGAAGCAAGAGAAGTGCAGACAGAACCAACAGAGGTGCAGAAAGATGCAAGAGGGGTGCAGAAAGAAGCTAGAGAAGTGTAGAAAGAAGCAACTGGGGTGCAGAAAGAGGCAAGAGGGGTGCAGTAAGAGGCAAGAGAAGTGCAGAAAGAAGCAACAGAGGTGCAGAAGAAGGCAAGAGAACTGCAGAAACATGCAAGAAAGTTGCAGAAACAGACAAAGGAGGTGCAGAAAGATGGAACAGGGGTGCAGACAGAGGCAGGAAAGGCGCGGGAAGAGTGGTGCAGAAAGAGGCAAGAGGGGTTCAGAAATTTGCAAGAGAGGTGCAGAAAGAAGCAAGAGAAGTGCAGAAAGAACCAACAGAGGTGCAGAAAGAGGCAAGAGGGGTGCAGCAAGAGGCAAGAGAAGTGCAGAAAGAAGCAACAGAGGGGTGGAAAGAGGTAAGAGAGGTACAGAAAGCGGCAAGAGAGGAGCAGGAAGAGGGGTGCAGGAAGAGGGGTGCAGAAAGAAGCAAAAGAGGTGCAGAAAGAAGCAACAGAGATGCAGAAAGAGGCAGGAGAAGTGCAGTAAGAAGCAACAGAGGTGCAGAAAGAGGCAAGAGAAGTTCAGAAAGAGGCAACAGAGGTGCCGAAACAGGTAGGAGAGGTGCAGAAAGAGGGAACAGGGGTGCAGAAAGAGGCAAGAGAGTTGCAGAAACATGCAAAAGAGGGAAGAGGGGTGGAGAATGAGGCAAGAGGGGTGTAGAAATTTGCAAGAGAGGTGGACAAAGAAGCAAGAGAAGTGCAGAAAGAACCAACAGAGGTGCAGAAAGAGGCAAGAGAGGTGCAGAAAGAGGCAAGAGGGGTGCAGAAAGAAGTAAGAGAAGTGCAGAAAGAAGCAACAGAGGTGCAGAAAGAGGCAAGAGAAGTGCAGAAAGAAGCAACAGAGGTGCAGAAACAGGCAAGAGAGGTGCAGAAAGAGGCAAGTGAGGTGCAGAAAGAGGCAAGTGAGGTGCAGAAAGAGGCAAGAGGGGTGCAGAAAGAGGCAAGAGAAGTGCAGGAAGAGGCAAGAGAGGTGCACAAAGAGACAAGATAGATGCACAAAGAGACAAAAAAGGGACACAAAGAGACAAGAGAGGTCCAGAAAGAGGGAAGATGAGTGTCAAAGGAGGCAACAGGGGTGCAGAAAGAAGCAAGAGAGGTGCAGAAAGAAGAGAGTGAGGTGCAGAAAGAGGGAAGAGAGGTACAGAAAGAGGCAGGAGGTGCAGTAAGAGGCAAGAAAGGTGCAAAAAGAGGCAGGAGAGGTGCAGAAAGAGGAAAAAAGGTATAGAAAGAAGCAAGAGAGGTACAGAAAGAGGAAAAAGGCACAGAAAGAAGCAAGAGAAGTGCAGCAAGAGGAAGAAAGGCGCAGAAGGAGGCAAGAGAGGTGCAGAAAGACACAAGAGAAGTGCAGAAAGAAGCAACAGAGGTGCAGAAAGAGGCAAGAGAAGTGCAGAAAGAGGCAAGAGAAGTGCAGAAAGAAGCAACAGAAATGCAAAAAGAGGCAAGAGAGATGAAGAAAGAGGCAAGTGAGGTGCAGAAAGAGGAAAGAGAGGTGCAGAAAGAGGCAAGAGAGGTGCAGAAAGAGGCAAGGGAGGTGCAGAAAGAGGAAGAAAGGTGCAGAAAGAAGTGAAAGAAATACAGAAAGAGGCAAGAAAGGTGCAGAAAGAGGCAACAGAGCTGCAGAAAGAGGCAAGAGAGGTGCAGTAAGAGGCAATAGAGGTGCAGAAACATGCAAGAGAGGTGCAGCAAGAGGCAAGAAGGATGCAGAAAGAAGCAAGGGAAGTGCAGATAGAAGCAAGCGATGTGCAGAAAGAGGCAAGAGAGGTGCAGAAAGAGGGAAGAGGGTGCAGAAAGAGGCAAGAGAAGTGCATAAAGAAGCAACAGAGGTGCATAAAGAAGCAACAGAGGTGCAGAAAGAGGCAAGAGAGGTGCAGAAAGAAGCAAGAGAGGTGCAGAAAGAAGGGAGGTGCAGAAAGCGGAAGAGATGTGTAGAAAGGCGAGAAGTGCAGAAAAAGGAAGAAAGGCTCAGAAATAAGCAAGAGAAATGCAGAAAGAGGCAAGAGAGGTACAGAAAGAAGCAAGAGTGGTTTGTGTACCATTTGTAAAAATTTAACACCCACATTTAGCAATAAGTAGCAGATGACCATTCCAGCTTTGCAAAGGGCCTTCCACCTCACTGTAACACTTGTCGCTGCATTTTTGGCAACGTTTGAGCCGTTTGAGCTAGAAACAAGTTTTTTTTGTTCAAATCTGCAGATTATGCAGCAGATGATGGATTACGTGACAAATGCGGAAAATGTATAATTATGCAAAATTGGTGCAGCCGAACAGTCGCATAATACCAGTGGCCCTGCTCATACCTCTGACTAGGTCCAGAAGTGCTCCTTAGTGGTTCCTTTTTTTTTTGTCTCATTGAGTTTATAGTTTAGCTTCTATGGAAACAAGGAAGACTAAACCTGCGGTTACCACTCCGCAACAAAGACTACCATACCACATAATTACTCTCCATAACACGTAATCCCACTCTACATAATTTCTATACACTAAATACCACATACTTTCTATCCACATAATTTCACTGCACAACATACCACATACTTCCACTACACACAACGTACATCCACTCCACTCCACTCCCAAAAACATTAGTAAAAAACTTTTACATTTACAACGCCAATAGCTCTAACTCTTGCAAATGCGAGACCTATTACATTGCAAATGCTTCTTTAACTAGTAGTCGCGTTTGCAGAGAGGTGGAGAAAGGGGGCTGGGCCTCTGACCAGCGCTCAGGAATTCTGCTGCGTAGGACTTACAGGAGGTACCAAGAGGGCTTCTTGGCCCCCAAAGTCCCTCAGAAGTACAGTGGACTTCATCCCCCAACCAGTAGTGTGCCAGGAGGCGTGTTTGCAGAGTGGTGGAGAAATTGGGGCGTGGCCTGCGCAGACCTCTTAGCAATCCCACTGTGTGGGACTTACTAGAGGTAACAGGAGGGGTAGTTGTCCCCCAAGATCATCCTTGGGGGCCAACTACCCCTCCTATTACTTCCAGTAAGTCCTACACAGCAGGATTGCTAAGTTCTCATAGCAGGCCACGCCCCCTTTGCCTATCACTCTGCAAACGTGCTCCCTGGTGCGCTCTTGGATGGGGATTGAAGTCTCCTTCGCTGCTGGGGTTCCTTAGGGGCCATCTAGCCTACCTGTTACCTCCAGTAAGCCCCACACAGTGGGATTGCTGAGAGGTGGACACAGGCCACGTCTCCTTTCTCAACCACTCTGCAAACGCGCCTCCTGGCACGCTCTTCATTGGGGGATGAAGTCCCCTTGCCTCCTGAGCATCTCTGGGGGCCAGCAAGCACTCCTGTTACCTCCAGTAGGCCCCACACAGCTGGATTGCTGAGAGTGGTCAGAGGCTGGAGCCGGCCCTGGGGGGTGGTGGTCCCCAGGGCCAAGGAGGGCTCCTGGAGGGGGGCTGTGTGGCCCCCCTCCCATCTTGTGTGCCGCCCCGGGGAGGTGGTGGTCACCGGGGCTGCGGGGGCCACGTGGCCCCCTGCACTTAATTACAAAAGCCCCGGGGAGGTGACAGTCCCCGGGGCAGTGTGGAGGTGGGCAGGATCTCCCCCCACGCATTTTCATTTAAACAAAGCTCCGGGGAGGTGGCTGTCCCCGGGGCTGCGGGGGCATGTGCCCCGCATATTATAAGCAAATCCCCGGGAAGGTGGTAGTCCCCGGGGCTGCGCGGACCCCGCGGGCCCCTGGACCATATTTTGGCATTGCCCCCTGCCCCCTTTTCTTGATTTTAATACTTTTTTAACCTTTTTTCTTGTGACTCGGTTCAACCGAATCACAAGATGGCTGCCAACACTTCCTGGTTTGAAGTGATGGCAGCCAATCAGAGTCAGGCTGGAGATCGGGAGGGTTCGCGGATCCACCGCGGTCACCAGATATTAATATTTCTAAATATATGAATTTCTCAGGAACTACTGAACGGATTTACACCATTTAACAAAAAGAGTGCACTCTGGACCAAGAGCTACCTTTCTGCCAAATTTGGTATAATTCAGTTCAGCAGTTCGGGCTGTAGCTGCAACAAACATTTCCTATGGAAATTAACATGGAGAAAACGCGTTTTGGACCCCCCTTTTTTCTTGGCCCCCGCTTGACGAATCACCCCAAAACTTTCAAGGCAGGAGCTGACCTGAACGCCCCATTAGTTTTGAAAATGTTGCGAAGATTCGTCAAATGGTGCCAAAGATATTGGCAAATCAAAAAACGCTTTTCCTATGGAAACTAGATCTGAACTATAACTACCTACTGGCGACCGAAACTGATAGAGACATTATAGTTAGGCTCAGATTTCACTTGTATAAAACCATAGAAATTCAGCAGTTATAGTTACCTGAGCTAACTATAATGTATGCCCCCACAATGCACTGCTTATGAACTCACATATTACATCACTGATGAAATCTAAAATTACATCACTGATGACATCATCCACAGAACCACTCACACATCCATAGAACCTCTCATACACCCACTCCCACACAACCATTCACATACCCATTCACAGACCCATACAAGTACTCACACACCCATTCACTGATCCATAGAGCCACTCATACATCCAATCACTCATACAGCCACTCACACAACTGATAACTCACCCATACAGCCATTCATGCACCCACTCACTCCCCAATACAGCCACTCACACTTCCAGTCATACAGACATACAAACACTTACACACCCACCCATACAGCCACTTACACATTGTCAGTCACCTATACAGCTACGCACACACCTACTCACTCACCCATACAGTCACTCACCCAGCCACTCACTCACCCATACAGTTGCTCACACCCACTCACTTACTCATACATATACTAACACATACTCACTCACCTATACAGTCATTCACACAAGCACACTCACCCAAACAGCCACTTTCATATTTACTCACTCACCCATACACCACTTATGCATCCATGCACTCACCCAAACAGCCACTCACACAGTCCATCACTCACCTATACAGCCTCTCACATACCCACTCACTCACCCATACACCACTGACACACCCACCCACTCACCCACACAGCCACAGTCACTCACTTACCCATACAGCCACTCACACACCCAGTCACTCTCCCATACAGCCACTCACACACTCATAGAGCCACTCAGACACCTACTCACACATGGATGCACACAGCCCTTCACATAATATGTGTTACAAATAGCATCACTTTATTAGTAGTACACAAAGTATACTAATTTTACATTTGTAGTATCTTGGTTTTTATCTGTGAATTTCTATGGTTTTTAATGTTATTTCCTAATTATAAGGTCCCTGTAACGTGAATTTCGAAGGTTTTTTCAATTTTATTATATATATATTTATATATATATTCATATTCAGCAGTTATAGTTATAGTTATCTCAAGTAACTATAACTTCGTGCCCTAAGGTAACTATAACTCACCCCTCCGCCATGCATAGTTTTCTCATCAATAATTTCACTGCAAATGTTGCAGTGATGTTATCAATTATTAGTTACTTGAGATAACTATATCTATAACTGCTAAATTTGTATGGTTTTGCGTGTGTAAAATCTAAGCCTAACTATAACATTGCTGTTACCTTTGGTTTTTTCCAGTGAATTTCTAAGGTGTTTAAAAAAAAATCCTAACTATAACTTCCCTGTAACTTTGGCTTTTTCAGTGAATTTCTTTTAATGCTATTTCCTAAGTATGATGTCCCTGTAACCTGAGTATGTGAGTGGGTGTGTGAGTGGCTGTGTGGGTGTGTAAGTGGGTGTGTGAGTGAATGGTGGGTGTGTGAGTGCATGTGTGACTGGCTTTGTGGGTCTGTGAGTGTGTGTGGGAGTGGTTGTGAGGGTGAGGGTGTGTGAGTAGGTGTGAGAATGGCTATGTGAGTGGTTTTGTGGGTCTGTGAGTGGCTTTATGGGTGTGTGAATTGCTGCGTGAGTGGTTGTGTGGGTGTGTAAGTGTGAGTGTTAGTGTGTGAGTGGGTGTGTGAAAGCTGTGTTGGTCTGTGAGTAGGTGGGTGTGTGAGTGGTGTTGAGGTTCTGTGAGTGGGAGTGTGAGTGGCTGTATGGGTCAGTGAGTGAGTGTATTTTTTTTAATTGGGGTCTGGATCTGCGGATCCACCCGAATCCACTCGAATCCATGTGGTTCGGCGGATCCTTGTGTGGTAATAAAAAATGTTTTTGGGACAATTTGTTGCTCATGAGGGGTCCCTCACAGACCCCTCCATTAGTCCCATAGGGTCAGGGTACCCCTACCCCGACACCTTTGATCACTTTTTAATTTTATTTTCCCCACTGGGAACTGTGTTCAGATGAACGAAATGGTGGCCACAATTTTTCTCTCAGGCTGCGGCCAACCAATCACAACATTGCTGTTGGCATTTTGATTCTATTTTCTCTTTGAGACAATTGGTCCTCTAGGCATTGCTGGAGAGGCCTCATATGCATTCATGCTTTAGGAACAATATTTGTACACGAAGCAATCAATCCTAGAAGTGTTGCTATCTTCTTGCAGTTGGATGAGGAGTTGACCTGAATTCATGACATTTGTCCGGGATAGAAGAAAGTCTCTTCTTACTCTTGCCCTTATGATCTTCAGTTGCTCATAGATATGATGGCATTTGAACTGGCATGGATATTGATTTTTGGTCATTAATCTGAAGACTTAATCTGTTCAGTAGTCTCACAGTCATTAAGTAGTCTTTCTTCACCTTTAATAGACAGACGTCTAAGCAACAAGAGAAGAATATTCCTTTTCTACTTAGGTGAGTCACTACTATATCAGGCATTTGAAGATTCAAGATGGCCGGGCGGACGTGAATCGCCTCGGCTCCCGGTCCGCGCCAGAATCCCGAGCGCATAAGCACCTTCAATCGTCGCCAAACATAGCTCCAGGGCTCCCAAACTGAAGTGGACCCCGTCGGGGCTGAGCGGGTGCCTGGCTGTTTGGGGCAAACCCATTTTTTAGCCTTGTCGGGGTCCGGGAGCGCGGCCGAGGAGCAACGCAAAATGGTGGCCGCCATGCTGGGAGAGACGAGAGACCGCAGTTAACCAGGCGCTCCCTCGATGCGGACTGACGGAAACAGGGCGCCTACCTCCTCACCCAGATTCCCGAGTGAGTGGTGAGCGGATCGTGGCTTCCCGCATGTAGAGGAGCTGTGATCGGAGGTTCTCGACGGGGGAGCAACGAGGCAGCAGCTCACACCCCGGGAGGACGACTCCTGGCCAGCCGGTGAGGCGGGGACGCCATTAGGCGATCAGACGGGACCAAAGGGAGGCAGGAGTGCCTTTTGGGGCCGGTATGCGGGACATTGACTGGGAAACGGCAGCCCACCGGCTATTTTCCTGACGTGCCTGACCCTAATATGGTGGCCGACAGCCCGCAGCACCAGTGACTAGACGAGGGGGTTCTCCAAACGCATAACCCGAGCTGCGTCCATCCTGGCAACCTCCACGCGACCCCCATGCAAGGCCCCAGCGCCACTGTGGGCAGGAGGCCTCATCCATCAGGACTTAGCAGGGAAGGAGCTGCTGTGCCTGCAACTCACGCGGTATCCTGCTGCCGCCGCATCGTCTGCCCTACCCCCTCACCTGCGGGGCTTACTGCGGAGCTCCCGGCTGTTGTCCTGGCGGCCCCCTGACAGTCCAGCGCAGCTCCTGCGGGGGGTGCGAGAAGGTCCACGCACAGCGACGTGCCGGCTCCGGGAGGCCTTGAGACTCGGCCCAGACCTCCGCTGGCCCCAGGAGGTGAGTGCACGAAGCGGGAGCACCAGGCTGAGCCCCTCCGCTTATGGGCCTGGCCTGGGAGGCATCCGGGAGACTCCATTACTGGCACCAGCATCTCCTGCCTTGGTGGGGTTCCAAGATTGATTCAGCGCATTGCCGGGGGGTCTGGCCGGGCGAGTGTTGGCATAAATGGTGTGGTGCCCAAGTGTGGAACTCCTGAGGGCGCAATAGCTCGGTGGCCTGACCTGGACACACGGACTACTTCTGGCTCGGGCGCTTCCAGCCTGGAGACGCGGTGGGGCTCCCCCACGTACTGACCGTGATCCTAGATCTAGAGCCTAGAGGCCTGAAGGCAAGAACGATGGGTTGTCTCACAATCTACAGACTTAGGAATATGTTCCTTCCACCTCTCCTCTCACCACTCTTGACCTGGTGGCGAGATGGAGGACGTTGCGGACGGCGCTTCCCAGTAACACCAGGACCAGTGTTTTTCATTGGAACTATGACGAGGCCCACTGAGTGGATACCTTAACTGTTTTTTTTTTACTGCGGAGCCTGAACAACCTTGTCCGATGCCCAGTGGAGCTGTCCCATGCAGCTATAGAGGAGTCTGGCTCTGGTTCACTCCCTCAGCCGTCACCTACCCAGCCGGACATCTGACATTGTTTCTCCGCGTCTCCCCGTTGTGTTTCCTTCCCTCCCCTGCCTCCTCCCTCCATGATTCTTTGGCTTCCTCCCCTTTTCCAGCCCTGCTTGGAGCCGTGGAGTTCAGCTACCTTTGATTTGTGTCTTTATATCCCGCCATTTTGGGATAATTGCTATCGGCGTCTGTGGGTCCTCCAACTTGGCGGTTTTGACCTATCGCCTGTTTGTGCTTCTCTTCTAGTCTACTACCCCCCCCCCCCCTTTTGGTCTCCCACACCCCTCCACTCATATACTGTCTTTCACCCTGCCTGCTTTGTTCCCCCTGTTGCACTTTTCCCCCTTGCCGGTCTGCCTGACTCTTCTGCATTTCTTACCTGTTTACCATTCCCCCTCTACCTTACCTTCCTTTTCCCCATAAGACGTGCGTCTTGGCTATTCTACGCGCTAATACCTCATATTACTGTGTAATCTCATGTCTTTTGTTTTCTCCTATTGTCTATACTTGGCTCCTGTAACTGATGAAATTATGTAACCTGTAATTCGCTGATCCTCATGTAAAGCGCTCTGATACCTTCGGGTCTAGCTAGCGCTATATAAAACTTTGCAAATAAAATTTAGAAAATGTGTGTGGTGCACACTTCGGAAGTACTGTCTATTGATAATGTTTGTTTCCTACCAGGAACAACAGAAATGTTCTGTAGAGACAAGCTATAGGGATGTAAAAATATGCGTCTTTTAACTCTGTTGTGCACATCCACTCTTTTTCTCTGAGGTGTGGCTAAATTTGGTGAAGAGCGAACATCCAAAACCTTTCCTTTTTGATGAATCTGTTTGTGTAGCTCATATCTAATATGGATCTATATTCTCTTTTTCATTATGAGAAATACTTGGAGTACACACCCAGGCTTTTTTGGCTTGATGGAACGGGTTTGATGGCTCTTTTCCTTAGGAAGATGGATATTTCTTTTCTGAGTATAGATAGCTGCTGCTTTGCAGTTTTCTTTGGTGGAATCGGAGGTGGAATGGATTTGAAATGTAGAAAACATCCATGAGCTGCAATATTTAGCACCCACTTGTGTTTTGTGATTAAAGTTCATTCAGCCATATGCAAGGATACTGCTCACCCCTATGGCGAGGTTAACTGTGGGGGGGAGGGAGGAGGGGGTATTATGTTGTCACTGCCTTGTCCCAGACAATTGTCATCCTCAAAAAGACGGACATTTCATAAGGCTTCTTTTTGGTTTTTTTATGACCGGCATTGATATCGATATCTCTGTGACTATGCATACTATTTCTGCTGCTGTTGGATGGTAATATCTTCGATCTCTTGATCTGTATCCTAGCCTAACAGATTCATTTCTTTCTTCTAACCCAACTGCTTCTATGTTTCTGCCTTGTTCTTAATTTTTTGCATTTCCTCCTTTGTTTGCTGGCCGAACAGAGATTTTCGTGAAGCCTTCACACCATTTGATGTTGAAGGATTCAGCATTGAGTGAAAAAGAACAAATACGTCGATCACCTTTGCCATCGACGACGAGGAAGTTTCAATTCTCAACAAGCATGTCAGGATCACCATTTCCATCTGTAGACTCTCTACAATTGTCAGTTTCATTAAATTCACCACACATGTTGCATCAAAAGAGTGGGAATTCTCCAAAGTTTCATACCTCCTCATTTACTACCACACAAAAAAAGAGAGTGGAGACTTTATCAAACCCTTTTTCTCCAGCTTCCCTTCATTCGAATTGGAAGCCTACTATATAGCTGCAGAATTACAATGGCTGATCCCATGGTTCAGTCCTTCTTTCTCCCCCAAGATGCGGTTTGTCACCTCTTCTTTGAGAAAGTCAACAATTGCAGAAGGTTTATTCAGTGGGGTTCACTACCAAATGGTGCATCTTGCTTGTTGGTCACTGCACGGCACTGCTGGCACAGGTAGCTCCAAAGATCCAACCTACCTCAAATATATGCACCGGAGCTACACATTTTGGTGCTGTGCAGAGTGCTGCCCTAATCTTAAATTAATTATTTGACTTGAACCAATACAGGAGTCATGCAGATTGGTTAGCTATATGATTCTGGTAATCTGATATCCTTTAATGAGCTGCAGCATGAAACATCAGTCCCGCCGGGTCTATTTCTGACACATGCGGGCATAAAGTGAAGTGAAGCCTGACATGGATCATACCCTTCAGATCACTCCGTGGCATCAACATTGCACCATTACCTGAGCTCAGGACTAGCTGGGAATCCGATCTCAAGGTGTCTCGAACGGACGGACGGGGGGGGGGGAATTGAGTGCACTTCGATCTGTAAGGGGATATTTCCAGGAATGCACGACTGGAATTTTTTCAATGTAATTATTTGCACTGTACATATTTATCACTGCTACACAAGATGTTTCCCGTAATACCTGATAAATGGCCCAGATTTACGCCCTGATGCAACGTTTCTACACACAGTATGGTCTTCTACAGTTCTCAGTCAATACTGGGACAAGATAATGAATCTAATTTCTACCTGGATGAACAGGGATCATATATTGGACCCTAAGAGCTGCTTACTTAGTTACAGCTATAATGCCTAGTAGCACTATCTAACCTAGGATGCATGTTACATATACATAGTTACCATTGCTTATGACACTGAACTGTTTCTTCATATATTTCATCTAGGCATCGCAACCAATATATGTGGGTATCATATCTTGTTCTTGAAAACAATAAAAGTAAATTTAAAAAAAAAAAACTTTCAACCCATCGCCAAGAGTGGTTTCAAGACAAACTTCAATGACTCCAATAAGAAAGAGAAGGCCAACTCCTTCTCGCTCTCCAAGCCATTCTCCAGAAAAAAGAAGACCCAGATCTCCAACAAGATCAATACCATTGTTCACATCTACAGATGACACTACATCATGTACGCTAAATTCACCAGCGGCTCCCCCCCCCAGATCTTCTACTGTAGACGAAATTACTACTTTCCAAGAGGTCTTGGTTAGAGGGGCTGCTTAGTTGAATATCCTTAAGATGCTCCACTGTCTACTGCATTGATAATACTGGAAACCCTACAAAATATAATGGCTCCTAAGACCCTTTTGGCCTTGGTTCCAAATCTGCTAGAAATAGGGGAGAAGTATTTTTTTATACCTGCCACCGTAAAAGCAGCTACACCAAAATTGCTTAAAAAATATAAACCTCAGCATGACCTGAATGTTTGAGGTCAGAACCTAAACCAGACTCAGTTATAGTAACCTCTGTACGGAAAAGGCATGGATCAGCTCCGGAAACAACAACTCCAGAGTGAGAAAGTAAGTACATTGAGGCTCTTTCCCGAGAAGTATGTAGAACAGCTGCCTCAAATCTTAAAAATTTGAGATTTGTGAAAAATGCAGTCTTCATTGAAGATCTTCCAAAAACAGAATCAGTAGGATTACATCTAGATGCTGCAAGAGAATTTGTAGCTAACCAAATAATTAGTGACGCTGTAGACTCTACAGAACTGGCATTTCTATGGCATATCCATAAGAAGATCCACATGGCTTAATTTGACCACTCCAAAACCTACTCCTTGTATTTTATTTTTATTCTGCTCCTGTTTTCGCTGCCCTTCCCGCCGCTGACCCCCTGCGGCCCCTCCCCCCTGCCAACGCCCGCTCCCGCCTCCCAGCTACGCTTCCCTCCCCCCTGCCCTATTTAATGGCAGCCGCTGTGGGGACAACCGAGCAGGACCTCTGACCTCCTGGCCAGAGTCCCTCTCTCCGCCCCAGCAGCTCCGCTGTGCCTTCGCCTGCCGCTGCCCCCAACACCTCCTCCTGGTAGGTGCTCGAGGCCCTCCTGCTCTCTGCCTGCATCTCGCTCCCTGCTTGCCTCGCGTTATTGTGCTCACTGTGAGTATTTGTTGCCAAGTGTAATTGTGCCTTTTGCTGCCCAAGTGTAATTGTGCTTTTTTGTTGCCCAATTGTAATTGTTTTCCCCTTGTATTATATTTTTATTCTGCTCCTGTTTTCGCTGCCCTTCCCGCCACTGACCCCCCGCGGCCCCCTCCCCCTGCCAACGCCGCTCCCGCGTCCCAGCTGTGCTTCCCTCCCCCTGCCCTATTTAATGGCGGCCGCTGTGGAGAGAACCGAGCAGGACCTCTGACCTCCTGGCTAGAGTCCTGCTCTCGGCCCCAGCAGCTCCGCTGTGCCTTCACCTGCCGCTGCCCCCGACACCTCCTCCTGGTAGGTGTTCGAGGCCCTCCTGCTCTCTGCCTGCGTCTTGCTCCCTGCTTGCCTCGCGTTATTGTGCTCACTGTGTGTTTTCGTTGCCAAGTGTAATTGTGCCTTTTGTTGCCCAAGTGTAATTGTGCTTTTTAGTTGCCCAAGTGTAATTGTTTTTCTCCTTATATTTTATTTTTATTCTGCTCCTGTTTTTGCCGCCCTTCCCGCCGCTGACCCCTGCGGCCCCTCCCCCCTGCCAACACCCGCTCCCACCTCCCAGCTGCGCTTCCCTCCCCTGCCCTATTTAATGGCGGCCGCTGTGCGGCCGCGTGCAGTGGGTGCGCCGCTGGCGCACCGAAGGCCAAAGGCAAGCCCATCTGCGCCCGTTCGCGACCAGCGCCAGGAACCCTGGATCTCCAACCATCCACCACTACGATGCAACCACCCTCCTCGCACTCAACCCCGGAAGGAACAACAACTGCCAGCTGTCCACGCCGAGAACCACCCACGGACAGTTCTCCTGCCACCACTGCCACTAGACCTTCAACACCATGAGCACCCCCACTGCCACCACCCCCGCACCAAACGACACCTCCGAAACCCTGAGGTGCATCCTCCTCAACGTGCGCTCCCTGCACAGACATGCCATTGAAATCTGGGACCTCCTCGACACCCTCTCACCAGACATCACCTTCTTTACAGAGACTTGGACCAACGCCTCCTCCGCCCCCGACATTGCCACCGCCATACCCGACGGATACAAGATCCAGAGGAAAGACCGTCCCAACCGCCCAGGAGGAGGACTCGCCATCGCACCCAAGGGCGCCCTCCGACTCTCCACCATGAATGACTCCCTGGCCACTACCGAACACCTTCACTTCCAAATACAGACCAGTCCTAGAACCACTCTCCGCGGCACCCTCGCCTACAGCCCCCCCAGACCCCGTGCCTCATTCGCCGCTACCATCGCCGACCTAATCGCACCCCACGCCATCGCCTCCATGGACTACATACTCATCGGAGATCTGAACTTCCACCTCGACAACCCCAGCGACCCCAACTCCACCATCCTCCTGGACAACCTCGCCAACATCAGCCTGAAACAACTCGTCACCACACCCACCCACATAGCAGGACACACCCTCAACCCCATCTTCGCAGGAGGTAACAACATCCATTTCAGCCACACCACGCAACCCCCCTGGACGGACCATCACTGCGTACACTTCAACTTCGACAAACCCCACTGCCCCCAAACCGGCAACGTACCCTCCAAAAAGGAACTGGAGCAAAATCACTGAGGAACAGCTCAACCACACCCTCAACCGCGACGCCCCCACCACCTCAACCGACGCCAACCTCGCAGCCAAATAACTCCACAGATGGATCTCCAACTGCGCAGACGAACTCGCACCCCTACGCAACTCCAACAGACAGCGCCCCAGAAAAGCCACCTGGTTCACCGCCGACCTCCAAGAAGCCAGACGCACCTGCAGACGTCTCGAGAAGAACTGGAGATACAGCAAAACAACAGAAGATCACACCACCTACAAGAACGCCATGACGGAATACCACCAACGCATCAGATCCACCAAAAGGACCTTCATCCGAAACAAGATCATCGCCAACTCCAGCAACTCCAAGGAACTCTTCAGCGTCATCCAGGAATTCACCAAGCCCACCAGCGAAACCATGGACATCACCCCCTCCCACGACCTCTGCGACAAGCTCGGATCTTACTTCCATCTGAAAATCAAGGGCCTCTGCGACCACTTCAATTACCAGATACATGACACCGAAACCACCTTCCCCTCCAGCAACGCCAGCCGGCCTACCATCTCCTCCTGGACTTCAGTTACCACTGAGGACACCACATCGACCATGAAAGGCATCCACTCAAGGGCCCCCACGGACCCCTGCCCACTGCACATCTACCACAGAGCCGCCATCACTCCCGAACTACGGCGCACCATCAACACCACCTTCAAGACCGGCACCTTCCCCGTCGACTGGAAACGCGCAGAAGTCAGACCCCTGCTCAAGAAGCCGTCAGCAGACCCCATGGACCTCAAGAACAACCGACCCATCTCCCTCCTCCCTTTCGCGGCCAAAGTCACAGAGAAGATCGTCAATGCCCAGCTAACAACATTCATCGAAGAAAACTCCATCCTCGACACCTCCCAATCCGGATTCCGAAGCAATCACAGCACCGAGACCACTCTACTCGCCGCCACAGATGACATCCGCACCCTCCTCGACCAAGGACACACCGCGGCCCTGATCCTAATCAGGCCCAGCTCCAGGAATTTTGATTTGGGTGGGCCAAGGGTGCTTTCGGGTGGGCCACTGCAGCAGTCACGTCTGGCATGACTGGGGGGGTTTAGGGGGGGCCTGAGGGGGGTGTCGCGCTGGGGTTTAATTTAATAATATTAATTGTAATTAATCAGCATGGAGAAGGGCAGAGTGTGCATGACTGGTTTGGGCGGCCCCAGAGGGCCGACCAAACAGTCTTTACGCACTCAGGAGTGGGCACACCACTTCTCCCCTGCCCTGCTCGCAGAGCAGCCCCGCACACCTGCTACCAAACATAAAATGGTAATAACTGAAAGTTATTACCATTTTATGTTTCTGCTTCTCGCACTGCGAGAAAGCAGTGGGGCAACGCTCCTCCGCCCTAGTGTAGGTGCCGCCCCTGCACTGCGGGCCCAATTTGTTGCTTCTGGAGATAGCCTACAAGCCCTAGATTACATCATATCTGTAGGAAAGTAGTATCTGCTTCTTATGGTTACCCCCACTTTTTGCTGATGTCACACTGTTTTTGGACTAGTCTGATTGGGATCTTGCTATCCAGGACCCAAGTCTATCTGCTTTCTCCCTTAAATTGCTATGTATGTACTTTAGGTACACTCCAGATTGGATACTGGGGTACCCTTATCAGTCCCTAGTATATGGTACACCCTGTACCTAGGGCATAGGTACCCCAGAGGCCTCCCATGGGCTCAAGCATGTATTATGCCACCCCTGAGAGGCCATTCAAATTGACACGACAAGCCTGCTACAACAGACTGTGTAAGCTGGTGCTTGCACCACTTACTTAAGATATAGGTTCACTATATCTATCTAAATCACTACACTTAAAAACCTATCAGTCACCCCTATGGCAGGCCTTATCAATCCTGAAGGCAGGGTGCTGGGTTTTACGTGAGAGGGTGCCCCTGCATGAGCAGAGCCCCTATGCAGCCTTCGGAGACCATTCTCCGCGGTTGTCTATGATGCAGCCAGACATATATGTTTAAGTGCATTATAACCTCGTGGTAAATGCTAACTTTAAAACGGTTGCTTAGAAACATGTCGTGTTTGGTGTCAAACACCTTGGAATCATACCTCCACACCTGTAACTGGTGTGGGAGGTATGATTCCACCGTCCTAGAGGGACATCCGTGGGTCACCGGTCTACCTGGTACCAGCTTTCTCGACCTGGGCAGCACAAAATGGACGCTGCCAGCCACAGACACGCTTCTGCCCTCCTGCTGCTGAGCCAAGCTTGCGCAGAGGAAGGCATGACAATAGGTATCCTGTCACAGGGAGGTGTGACCACCTCCCAGACAGGGTTTAGTGTATTGGGGCTGGGTGGGTGCACTCTGAGAATGCCTGAAAGTCTGCACTGGGGGCACATTTGGTGTCCCTGTGCATAGTCCAGCTCAAACCAGTTTTGGGAGCCATTGGCTCCTGCTCTGGCGCGAAACTGGACAAAGGACATGGGTGTAGCCACCCCTCTGTCCTGCCCCTCCCCTAGGAGGGTCCCTAGAATCTTTCCAACCCCTTCCCATGGGTATAAAGTGGGCTACCTGGCTACAGGACTTTAGATTTTACCTGGACAAGATTCTGCTAAGAAGAAACCAAGTACTTCGACTGCCTGCACGATGCTGGACGACTGAAGAATCTCCCTTGGAGTAAAGGAGTTACTCCCCTGCAAAAGCAGGCACATAAATGCATCTGACCAGTTTGCTTCTCCCAAGCTCCTGAGGACTCTGAAGATTTCAGCAACACAGGAGGTGGGTTCCCGAAGGTCCTTGAGGTCGATCTGCCCTCTCAGCGATTCTGAGACCAGTATCCCTCGTGGGGACCGTGCAACCCGAACCCCTGTGCAACGCGTACATTTGCAGTTGCATATGCTTAGTGACAATTCCCGAGCTTGTGCATTGGACTCGAGTGTCCTGTGGGCTGGTACTTTGCAAACTTGCTTGAGGTCTCCTCGTGATCCCTGGTCCGTTGGCCTGTGGCTCCTGGCGAGGGACACCTTGTTAATTCTTGTGCTTACCTGGTTGCTCCAGATGTGCCCTGACTCTCCATTGCTTGGAGAGTCCCCTGGACCTTGCTAGTCCTCACCGTAACCTGTTTCCTCTGACCGCGTGGGGTGCATTTGCCAAGGCTTGTTGGTGCTCCAGCCAGACATCGACCCCTCAGCTCTCGACATCCTTTGTGGGACAGCTCACCTCCGGACTTCGGTCATCCTCGACATCTCCTGGTCTCCGTGGCTGCAGAGTCAAGCAACCCTTCTTCACTCCTGAAGCACTCGACGTCGGTGGGCATTCGACTACGAGCCCCTGGTCACCTGAAGTGACCCAGACTCTGTCCCCTCTGCTTTCAGGTTCCTCTCACCTCGAATACAGGCTTGGATTCCACCGGACACTCTTCGCCCTCCTGGCAGCAGGACTTCTTTGCACTCCTCCATTGAAAACGACGAAGGTTTCCGACACCACTTGACCCCTATGCACCCGGCTCCTCTGGGATAGGTAACACAGGTACTTCGGTACTCACTGGTGGGTTGGCCTTAGAACCTCCTATGTTCCGAAGGGTTTGCTCAAAGTCCTCTTAGAAGTGTGCTTAACTTGTAAATGTGCAACCGCGACTTTCCCATAGAGTTGCACGGAACACGCGGTCGTGTTTCCTCACTGCACCCGTCCTCCGTGGGCTCCCTGTGTCACTCCTCTGGGTGGTTCCTTGGGGTCCCAGCGATTCTACGTGCTCTAGGCACTGTGTCTAGTCAAGTCGTGATTGTTATACCATTTGTTTAGTATATGGTTCGGTCTCCCCCTGGAGCCCGCTGTGTATTTTGCTACTTACGAAGGTTCTATCGTTACAGTATTGTGTGCTTTATGTTCTAATCTCGTGTAGAGATTAGTAGAGAGTGTTATATTAATAAATACATATTTTTATATAACTACTGTGTGGGTCTCCTTTCATTTGGTCGTTCAGGAGGTGATATTCTGGTAAAACAAGCTGCTTTACATTCCTTCAAGATTAGGCCTGAAGGCTGCTCTCCATAGCTACCACTAGGATAGCTTTCAATAAGGTTATCTTTGACCTCATACATCATAAGGGTCGTGTGGCCTGCTTCAAGGTGCCCACTTTAACTAGTGATGCAAAAGGGGATGATGGACGGAGCGTTTGAGCAAATCAAACACGCACCCCCAGTCAACTGATCTGGGTTTAATCCATCATCATTCTTTAGCTCACTCCACCACCCCAGTTCAGACATGGCCATATGCAAATCAGTCTGACCCTGGGCCTCATGGGAACAGTCCAGCCCGAACTGCCAAGCCATGTCTTCCCTGGACCGGAAACAAGCATCCTGGGACCGGTTTCGGGCTATTCAGCAGTCATCAGCCAGGCTAGCTTGAATCCAGTGGCAAAGTGAGCAAGGGACCCACGTCTGGGCATACCCTGCCAACTTAGGGCGAACAAAGCGATGCAAAAGGGGATGATGGACGGAGCGTTTGAGCAAATCAAACACTCACCCCCAGTCAAATGATCTGGGTTTAATCCATCATCATTCTTTAGCTCACTCCACCACCCCAGTTCAGACATGGCCATATGCAAATCAGTCTGACCCTGTGCCTCATGGGAACAGTCCAGCCCGAACTGCCAAGCCATGTCTTCCCTGGACCGGAAACAAGCATCCTGGGACCGGTTTCGGGCTATTCAGCCGTCATCAGCCAGGCTAGCTTGAATCCAGTGGCAAAGTGAGCAAGGGACCAACGTCTGGGCATACCCTGCCAACTTAGGGCGAACAAAGCGATGCAAAAGGGGATGATGGACGGAGCGTTTGAGCAAATCAAACACTCACCCCCAGTCAACTGATCTGGGTTTAATCCATCATGATTCTTTAGCTCACTCCACCACCCCAGTTCAGACATGGCCATATGCAAATCAGTCTGACCCTGTGCCTCATGGGAACAGTCCAGCCCGAACTGCCAAGCCATGTCTTCCCTGGACCGGAAACAAGCATCCTGGGACCGGTTTCGGGCTATTCAGCCGTCATCAGCGAGGCTAGCTTGAATCCAGTGGCAAAGTGAGCAAGGGACCCACGTCTGGGCATACCCTGCCA
Source organism: Calotriton arnoldi (assembly GCA_963921515.1). Lineage (NCBI taxonomy): Eukaryota > Metazoa > Chordata > Amphibia > Caudata > Salamandridae > Calotriton > Calotriton arnoldi. The sequence goes on along the minus strand of CAWUFW010001640.1, from coordinate 1,419,179 downwards.
ACTTAGGGCGAACAAAGCGATGCAAAAGGGGATGATGGACGGAGCGTTTGAGCAAATCAAACACTCACCCCCAGTCAACTGATCTGGGTTTAATCCATCATCATTCTTTAGCTCACTCCACCACCCCAGTTCAGACATGGCCATATGCAAATCAGTCTGACCCTGTGCCTCATGGGAACAGTCCAGCCCTAACTGCCAAGCCATGTCTTCCCTGGACCGGAAACAAGCATCCTGGGACCGGTTTTGGGCTATTCAGCCGTCATCAGCCAGGCTAGCTTGAATCCAGTGGCAAAGTGAGCAAGGGACCCACGTCTGGGCATACCCTGCCAACTTAGGGCGAACAAAGCGATGCAAAGGGGATGATGGACGGAGCGTTTGAGCAAATCAAACACTCACTCCCAGTCAACTGATCTGGGTTTAATCCATCATCATTCTTTAGCTCACTCCACCACCCCAGTTCAGACATGGCCATATGCAAATCAGTCTGACCCTGTGCCTCATGGGAACAGTCAGCTCGAACTGCCAAGCCATGTCTTCCCTGGACCGGAAACAAGCATCCTGGGACCGGTTTTGGGCTATTCAGCCGTCATCAGCCAGGCTAGCTTGAATCCAGTGGCAAAGTGAGCAGGGACCCACGTCTGGGCATACCCTGCCAACTTAGGGCGAACAAGCGATGCAAAGGGGATGATGGACGGAGCGTTTGAGCAAATCAAACACTCACCCCCAGTCAACTGATCTGGGTTTAATCCATCATCATTCTTTAGCTCACTCCACCACCCCAGTTCAGACATGGCCATATGCAAATCAGTCTGACCCTGTGCCTCATGGGAACAGTCCAGCCCGAACTGCCAAGCCATGTCTTCCTGGACCGGAAACAAGCATCCTAGGACCGGTTTCTGGCATTCCAGCCGTCATCAGCCAGGCTTGCTTGAATCCAGTGGCAAAGTGAGCAAGGGACCCACGTCTGGGCATACCCCGCCAACTTAGGGCGAACAAAGCGATACAAAGGGGATGATGGACGGAACGTTTGAGCCAATCAAACACTCACCCCAGTCAACTGATCTGGGTTTAATCCATCATCATTCTTTAGCTCACTCCACCACCCCAGTTCAGACATGGCCATATGCAAATCAGTCTGACCCTGTGCCTCATGGGAACAGTCCAGCCCGAACTGCCAAGCCATGTCTTCCCTGGACCGGAAACAAGCATCCTAGGACCGGTTTCTGGCATTCCAGCCGTCATCAGCCAGGCTTGCTTGAATCCAGTGGCAAAGTGAGCAAGGGACCACGTCTGGGCATACCCCGCCAACTTAGGGCGAACAAGCGATACAAAGGGGATGATGGACGGAGCGTTTGAGCCAATCAAACACTCACCCCAGTCAACTGATCTGGGTTTAATCCATCATCATTCTTTAGCTCACTCCACCACCCCAGTTCAGACATGGCCATATGCAAATCAGTCTGACCCTGTGCCTCATGGGAACAGTCCAGCCCGAACTGCCAAGCCATGTCTTCCCTGGACCGGAAACAAGCATCCTAGGACCGGTTTCTGGCATTCCAGCCGACATCAGCCAGGCTTGCTTGAATCCAGTGGCAAAGTGAGCAAGGGACCCACGTCTGGGCATACCCGCCAACTTAGGGCGAACAAAGCGATACAAAGGGGATGATGGACGGAACGTTTGAGCCAATCAAACACTCACCCCCAGTCAACTGATCTGGGTTTAATCCATCATCATTCTTTAGCTCACTCCACCACCCCAGTTCAGACATGGCCAGAAACCGGTCCTAGGATGCTTCTTTCCGGTCCAGGGAAGACATGGCTTGGCAGTTCGGGCTGGACTGTTCCCATGAGGCACAGGGTCAGACTGATTTGCATATGGCCATGTCTGAACTGGGGTGGTGGAGTGAGCTAAAGAATGATGATGGATTAAACCCAGATCAGTTGACTGGGGGTGAGTGTTTGATTGGCTCAAGCGTTCCGTCCATCATCCCCTTTTGTATCGCTTTGTTCGCCCTAAGTTGGCGGGGTATGCCCAGACGTGGGTCCCTTGCTCACTTTGCCACTGGATTCAAGCAAGCCTGGCTGATGACGGCTGAAATGCCAGAAACCGGTCCTAGGATGCTTGTTTCCGGTCCAGGGAAGACATGGCTTGGCAGTTCGGGCTGGACTGTTCCCATGAGGCACAGGGTCAGACTGATTTGCATATGGCCATGTCTGAACTGGGGTGGTGGAGTGAGCTAAAGAATGATGATGGATTAAACCCAGATCAGTTGACTGGGGGTGAGTGTTTGATTGGCTCAAGCGTTCCGTCCATCATCCCCTTTTGTATCGCTTTGTTCGCCCTAAGTTGGCGGGGGTATGCCCAGACGTGGGTCCCTTGCTCACTTTGCCACTGGATTCAAGCAAGCCTGGCTGATGACGGCTGAAATGCCAGAAACCGGTCCTAGGATGCTTGTTTCCGGTCCAGGGAAGACATGGCTTGTCAGTTCGGGCTGGACTGTTCCCATGAGGCACAGGGTCAGACTGATTTGCATATGGCCATGTCTGAACTGGGGTGGTGGAGTGAGCTAAAGAATGATGATGGATTAAACACAGATCAGTTGACTGGGGGTGAGTGTTTGATTGGCTCAAGCTGCCCGTTCATCATCCCCTTTTGTATCGCTTTGTTCGCCCTAAGTTGGCGGGGGTATGCCCAGACGTGGGTCCCTTGCTCACTTTGCCACTGGATTCAAGCAAGCCTGGCTGATGACGGCTGAAATGCCAGAAACCGGTCCTAGGATGCTTGTTTCCGGTCCAGGGAAGACATGGCTTGGCAGTTCGGGCTGGACTGTTCCCATGAGGCACAGGGTCTGACTGATTTGCATATGGCCATGTCTGAACTGGGGTGGTGGAGTGAGCTAAAGAATGATGATGGATTAAACCCAGATCAGTTGACTGGGGGTGAGTGTTTGATTGGCTCAAGCGTTCCGTCCATCATCCCCTTTGTATCGCTTTGTTCGCCCTAAGTTGGCGGGGTATGCCCAGACGTGGGTCCCTTGCTCACTTTGCCACTGGATTCAAGCAAGCCTGGCTGATGACGGCTGAAATGCCAGAAACCGGTCCTAGGATGCTTGTTTCCGGTCCAGGGAAGACATGGCTTGGCAGTTCGGGCTGGACTGTTCCCATGAGGCACAGGGTCAGACTGATTTGCATATGGCCATGTCTGAACTGGGGTGGTGGAGTGAGCTAAAGAATGATGATGGATTAAACCCAGATCAGTTGACTGGGGGTGAGTGTTTGATTGGCTCAAGCGTTCCGTCCATCATCCCCTTTTGTATCACTTTAACTAGTGGACAGCATATACCAACCCACCTTCTCACATTGGTGTGCAGCGGTTGGGATTCAAGCTTGCTATTGTTTTAACAGATACATCTCATTGAATGATTAACTGAAAACCACTAAGTATTAGGTACATATAATACAATCAAGATTACAATCAAGTAAGTTCTACTGAACTTGGAGTTGGGCAAGCCATGGGTCTAGCACACCCTTTCTTCAACTCAAGAGAGTTTAGTCTCCACTAGGTTAGGTAGGTGCCTACACCACATAACACTAGTATGTCTTCTAGAGGAGAAGCCAGTGGCTCTCTGCCAACTAGATACAATGGCATCTCATTTCCAGAATTGACAGCCATGTGTGCATCTAGGAAGTTGAGGACAGGGAGAACAGCAAACACCCAACGTCTCATTGAGATTTTGGTTCTAGATTACCTTAGAAAGACCCCAGGGTCTGATGAGGTAGACAGAGTTGGTGGGGCAGGGAATGAGGAAAGGGCAGGAAGTGAAACCTTCTTTGACCTGGACTCAAACCCTGACCAGGAGAATCAAGATGATTCTAACCTGGACAACCAAGATCTTCCTTCAGGAGGGGGAGAAGGCCCCAGTGGCCCTCTCTTTACCCCACCAGGAAGAGTACAGAGTTTACCTCGGAGATCCAGGACTCCCTCTGTGGAGTCTAATCACTCAGGAACTTCTGTAGGGACTTCCATATAAAATAAGAGGGAATTCTCTTATGATAGACAGTGCTAATTTCTGGAGCTTGAGAGAGTCAAGCTCAGGCTCAAGAAAGAGCAATTGGCCCTAGACAGGGAATCCCTAGAGCTCCAAAGAGCAACAAGAAGATTGGGACTGGAGTCCCATGGTGGCAGCAACAGTGTCCCTAGAACTAGAGAGTATTCTCATGATCATAGGAACCTGAACAAGATAGTCCCTCCCTATCAGAGTGGGGATGACATCCATAAATGGATAACTGCACTAGAGAGGGCCTGTAAGGGACAGAGGGTCCCTCAGGAGCAGTGGGCAGCTATCTTGTGGCTCTCCTTTGCTGACAAAGGTAGAGATAAGCTCCTCACTGTTAGAGAAGAGGATGCTGACAATTATTCAGTCCTGAAGAGTGCTCTCATTGCTGGGTTTGGCTTAACCACTGAACAGTACGGGATTAAGTTCAGAGACACCCAGAAGGCACAGACTCAGGACTGGGTTGACTTTGTAGATTGTGCTACTAAGGCTCTGGAAGGCTGGTTACTTGGCAGTAAGGTGTGTGATTTTAAAGTATTGTACAATTTAATTATGAGGGAGCAGATCCTTAATAATTGCCAAAATCAGTTGTTGCATCAGTACTTGGTTGATTCTGATCTGACCTCTCCCTAAGAATTGGGTAAGAAGGCAGACAAATGGGTCAGAACCAGGGTGAAGCAGAAAACCCAGAATCAAGGTGGTGACCAAATGAAGCAAGATGCTAAGACCTCAGATAAGGGTGGGGAGAAGGGTAAAGACCAGAAGCCTTCACAAGGGCCCCAAAAACCTGCATCTGGGGGGGGAGTCACAGTCTAACAAGGGAAAAGGCTAAAAGAAACCTTGGTGTCATATCTGTAGAGAGAAGACACATTGGACAAAAGATGCCAATTGTCCAAGGGCCAAGGAATCTACTCCAGCCACCACTGCCCCTAAGGCAACTGTTCCCCCTAGCTCAGTTCCAAGTGGTGGTGTACAGAACAAGGGTATAGTAGGATTAACCTTGGGATCTGAGATGGATTCTGGCCTAGTCAGAATTCCAACTCAGGCTGTTTTAGTCTGTGATGGAGGCATGGATATTGCCTCCTTATTTGTCAGTCCTAGTAATCTGGGCAAGAACAGACAGCAGCCTTTGATCAATGGTAAGGAGGCCATGGCATACAGGGACACAGGTGCAAGTGTCACAATGGTGACAAAAGATCTTGTGGCCCCTGAACAGATTATACTTGGTGAGATGTACCAAGTGACCAATGCAAGCAATGTCAGGACAGACCATTCCTTGGCAGTTGTGAATTTCACCTGGGGAGGGGTAACTGGCCCTAAGAAAGTTGTGGTTAGCTCAGACCTCCCTGTAGAATGCTTATTGGGCAATGATTTGGAAACTTCAGCTTGGGCTGAAGTGGAACTCAGGACACATGCAGAAATGCTGGGCATCCCTGCAGATGTGTTTGCCATGACTAGGTCACAGGCAAAAATGTCTTCCACTGAACAGGCCCTGGATCCTGAAAAGATGGACCAGGTGCATTCCAAGAGAAGGAGCAGAAGGGGTAAGGCAGTGTCTTCCCTCCTGCCTCAGAGTGAGGATCAGTCTCTTGAGGGAGATAATCTCAGTCCCTGTGAAGGAACTGTCTCAGAGGAACTTGAACCTGACCAGGTTGAGTTCTTAGGGACAGGGGGCCCTTCCAGGGCAGATCTGAGCCAGGAGCAGCTGAGCTGCCCCTCTCTTGAACCCCTAAGACAGCAAGCTGCTGCTGAGGCTGCTGGGAGTGCAGGGGTCCCACAGGATCTACTGGGAGGATGGACTTCTGTATTCAGAGGGTAGACCCCAAGCCTGGTGCCACCAGGCGGTTGGTTATACCTCTGAAGTTTAGAGGCTTCCTATTAACACTGGCACATGAAATCCCATTAGCAGGACACTTAGGCCAAAGTAAGACCTGGGACAGGAGGTCCCTCACTTTCACTGGCCTCACATGTCAGAAGACACAAAGGAGTTTTGTCGCTCCTGTATCACTTGCCAAGCCAGTGGTAAGGCAGGTGGTACTACAAAGGCCCCCCTGATACCACTACCTTTGGTGGGGGTTCCCTTTGAGAGGGTTGGGATTGACATTGTTGGTCCCATGGATCCTCCAACTGCATCTGGACAGAGATTCATACTAGTGGTGGTGGACCATGCCACTAGGTATCCAGAGGCAATTCCCCTTAGGACTACCACAGCTCCTGCTGTGGCTAGAGCTCTCCTGTGAATCTTTTCCAGAGTGGGTTTCCCTAAGGAGGTAGTATCAGACAGAGGTGCAAACTTTAAGTCTGGTTACCTGACTGCTATGTGGAAGGAGTGTGGAGTGAATTACAAATTCACCACACCCTATCACCCACAATGCAATGGGTAAGTTGAGAGATTCAACAAAACCCTCAAGGGCATGATAAAAAGGTCTCCCTGAAAAGCTTAGGCGCAGATGGGACATCCTTTTGCCCTGCCTTCTCTTTGCCTACAGAGAGGTTCTTCAGAAGGGGGTTGGCTACAGGCCTTTTGAACTTCTGTTTGGACATCCAGTTAGGGGTCCCTTATGTTTAGTTAAGGAGGGATGGGAGTTACCTCTCAAACCACCTAAACAGGACATAGTGCACTATGTACTTGGTCTCCACTCCAGGATGGCTGAATACATGAAGAAGGCATCCAAAAACCTTGAGGCTAGCCAGGAATTGCAAAAAGCCTGGCATGACCAAAAGGCTGTTTTGACTGTGTATCAGCCAGGACAGAAGGTATGGGTGTTGGAGCCTGTGGCCCCAGCAGCTCTCCGGGACAAGTCGAGTGGGCCCCATACCATTCTTGAGCAAAAGGGAGAGGTTACCTACCTGGTGGACCTTGGAACTCCCAGGAGCCCCCATAGGGTGCTCCATGTGAACAGGCTCAAGCCATATGTGGACAGGGCAGACATGGGCCTGCTCATGGCTACTGATGAGGGACAGGGGGAAGAGAGTGATCCACTCCCTGATCTCCTCTCACAGAACCCTGATGATGGTTCAGTTGATGGTGTAGCCTTGGCAGGCAGCCTCACTGAACAGTAACAGACTGATTGTAGGAAAGTCCTCAATCAGTACAGACACATGTTTTCACTGACTCCAAGTCAGACTACCTGGTGTACACATGAGGTGGACACAGGTGACAGTCTGCCTGTTAAAAATAAGATTTACAGGCAACCTGATCATGTCAGGGACTGTATCAGGACTGAAGTCCAGAAGATGATGGAACTGGGAGTGATTGAGCCCTCAGATAGCCCTTGGGCTAGTCCAGTAGTCTTAGTACCAAAACCTCACACCCAGGGTGATAAGAGAGAGATGAGGTTCTGTGTTGACTACAGGGGACTCAATGCAGTCACTAGGACTGATGCTCATCCAATTCCAAGGGCAGATGAACTAATTGATACTTTGGCCTCAGCCAAGTTCTTAAGTACATTTGACCTTACAGCTGGTTACTGGCAAATCAGAATAGCTGAGGATGCTAAAACAAAAACAGCATTTTCTAGTGCTAGTGGGCACTACCAATTTGTGGTGATGCCTTTTGGCTTGAAGAATTTACCTGCCACATTTCAAAGGCTGGTGAATAAAGTTCTCACAGGTCTGGAAGCCTATAGTGCAGCTTATCTAGATGATATTGCTGTCTTTAGCTCCACCTGGGAGGATCACCTGGTCCACCTGAGAAATGTTCTAGAGGCCCTGCAAAAGGCAGGCCTCACTATCAAGGCCACCAAGTGCCAGATAGGGCAGAGTAAGGTTGTATACCTGGGCCACCTTGTGGGTGGAGGCCAGGTTCAACCATTGCAGAGCAAAATCCAAACCATCATGGATTGGGTTGCTCCAACTGCCCAGACTCAGGTCAGAGATTTCTTGGGCCTGACTGGGTACTACAGTAGGTTTGTCAAAGGATATGGCTCCATAGTGACCCTTTTGAATGACTTAACTTCCAAAAGAATGCCTAAGAAAGTTCAGTGGACAGTTAGCTGTCAAAAGGCATTTGATGACCTGAAGCAGGCCATGTGCACTGCTCCCATTCTGCAAAGTCCTGACTATTCCAAACAATTCATTGTTCAAACTGATGCATCTGAGTTGGGGGTAGGGGCTGTGTTATCACAACTGAATGAAGAGGGTCAGGATCAGCCAGTAGCTTTTATAAGCAGAAGGCTGACCCCCAGAGAGAAACGTTGGTCAGCTAATGAGAGGGAAGCCTTTGCTGTGGTTTGGGCCATGAAGAAGCTGAGGCCATACTTGTTTGGCACTCACTTCATTGTTCAGACAGACCATAAGCCCCTCTTATGGCTAAAACAGATAAAGGGTGTTAGAACTGGGGGTCTCTAGTTGGCAGAGGTAGGTTCCTTTGTCCAAATAGGGACCCTTGCTTCTAGTCAGGGTAAGGGGGTACACTCCTGAAATAACCCCTGCTCACCCCCTTGGTAGCTTGGCACGAGCAGACAGGCTTAGTTCAGAGGCAGTGTGTAAAGCATTTGTGAACACAGACAGTAATCCAGTGACAACACTACAAATGGACACCACACAGGTTGTATTATAAAAATAAGTATCTTTTATATAGATTTACCACAAGACCATAAATGACAAAAATAATCCACAATACTGTACTTTAAAGATGGTAGAATTAGCTTGAGTCTCTTAAAATGGAAATGCGACACTCTGAGTTCAATGTACCTTAAGATGCGTAACGCAAGGCAACGAAAGTGTTGCAGGGAAGGTGATGCGGTAGTCCCTTACACGCAAGGACGGTGATGCGTTGAAGAACTGGTGCAAAGAAACAAAGTGGCGTCTTCTTGAGGTTGCGACAACAAAGGGGTGATGCGTGCATGCCCGACGGCCGTGAGGCGATTTCGATGAATCTTTGGAGCCGCAACAGGCCCTGAGACACGCTTTCCTGGCGATGCGATGGCGTCTGATGCGAGGTCGACGATCTTCTCCTGGGATGCGGAGCGCCTCGTGTTGCGATGCGTCGGCGTCTGATGCGAGGTCGATGTTCTGCCCCGGGGATGCGACGGCGTCTGATGCGACGGCGACACTTTTCTCCGGTGCTGCGAGGCGCTTCAAAGGATGCGAGGGTGTCAGCGGCACGCTTCTTCGGGGATGCGCCGGCGTCTGCTGCGACGTCGACACTCTTCTCCGGCGATGCGAGAAGCAGCGGCTGTGGCGACACGCTTCTTCGTCTTGAGTCGCGCTTCCAGCTCCCAGCGACACGCAAGTGTGTCAGAAGGTCCAAATTCCCAGCAAGGGAATACAGGGGAGTTGGTGGGTGAAGTCTGTTGTCCCTGAGACTTCAGCAGGAGGCAAGCTCTGAAATCAAGCCCTTGGAGATCCTTCACAAGTTGATGAAAGTACACACAAAGTTCCCTTCTCCTTTCTTTGGCAGTCAGGCAACCACTGCAGGCAGATCCCTCTAGCTTAGGGATAGTCTTCTCCTCAGTTTCTTCTTGGTGCCGCTCCTCAGCAAAGGTTTCTTCTTGTTTCCCAAAAGTGATCTAATTTCCTAGGGTCTGGGTCCCCTTTTTATACACCTTTTCTCTTTGTTCTCTGAAGGCAGAGAGGCCTTTGCCTAGTCCAAAACCAGTTCTGGTCAGTCCTGGAGAACTTTGTTTACAGGACTCCTTCTTTCCTTTCAGAATGTGGGCTAGAGTGCTCAGCCGCCCGGCAGGAGGGGGAGCCAGCATTGTGGAAGGCAGGCACAGCCCTATTCAGACCCAGGTGCAACTCCTCCCTCCACTCTGGATGCAGATCTCTCTATTCAGCCCTGTGCTGACTCACCCTGTCTCCTGGAGTCCCCCAGCCCCTGTCACTCACAAACCCAGACAAGGAATACACAACCTAGCAGAGGCAGGCTTGGAAGGTTAGGCAAGAAAATACCTACTTTCTAAAAGTGGTATTTTCAAACACAGAATGTTAAAACCAACTTCACTAAAATATGTATTTTATCATCCTGAGTTCAGGCATACTAAATTCGTTTTTCTACCATGTTCCCTGGGTCAGTTAGGATTATAAGGTGTAATAATCAAACTGCCCATTCTGGCCTATGGGGAGCAGGTAGCCTTGCAATAGTGAAAAACGAAAATGGCTGTAATTCACTATTAGGACATGCCACACACACCAGGGCATGTCCTACCTTATACTTACGATGCACCCTGCCCTAGGGCCTACTTTAGGGGTGACCAACATGCAGTAAAGGGAAGGTTTAGGGACTGGTAAGTGGGTGTACTCACCAAGTCGACATGGCAGCCCTAGGCTGCACACAGGCTCTGCAATGGCAGGCCTGAGACACATTTTACAAGCTGCTTCTGTGGGTGGCACAACCAGTGCTGCAAGCCCATCAGCTGTATTGGATTTACAAGCCCTGGGCACACTCAGTGCACTGTACTAGGGACTGACAAGTAAACCAATCATCCGATCATGGAGTCACTAATACATAACACAATTTATCATAGGGAGCACTTGCACTGTTGCACTGAATAGCAGTGGCACAGCGCCCAAAGCATCTAAACCAACAATAACATTGGAGGCATCATCAAAAAATGGAAGGGAGACCCACGCCAAGGATGCCAGGTCTAACACGTGTCCCCTCCAGCTGAGATGTGGGGAGAACTATCCTACCTCAAGGGAGTTCTCTTCACTAAGGCGGAAAAATCTGGACAGACCATCAGCATTGGCGTGTTCTGTACCAGGGCGGTGTTCCACCGTGAAGTCCATCCCCTGTAGGGAAATGGACCACCTCAACAGCTTTGGATTCTCACCCTCATCTGCATCAACCATCTGAGGGGCCTGTGGTCGGTCTGAACCCGGAAGTGAGTCCCAAACAGGTATGGTCTCAGCTTCTTCAGCGCCCAGACCACAGCAAATGCCTCACGCTCAATAGCACTCCACCTCTGTTCCCGTGGAAGTAACCTCCTGCTAAGGAAGGCTACAGGTTGGTCTAGGCCCTCCTCATTCATCTGTGACAAAACATCCCCCACACCATGCTCTGAAGCGTCTGTCTGAACGATAAACTCTTTGGAGAAGTTGGGGGCCAGGAGCACGGGCGCCGTGCACATGGCTGTCTTCAAGGTGTCAAAAGCTTGTTGACAGGTGTCAGTCCAAATCACTGTCTTGGGCTGCTTCCTGGAAGTCAGCTCTGTCAAGGGTGCAACAATGCTGCCATACCCCTTGAAAAATCTCCTGTAATACCCGGTGAGTCCTAGGAAGGCTCTCACCCGCTGTCTGGGTCTTGGGGGGCTCCCAAGCCAGAATGGTATCTATCTTGGGCTGTAGGGGCGCCACCTGGCCACTCCCACCCTGGTGTCCCAAGTACACCACGGAACCCTGCCCGATCTGGCACTTACTCGCCTTGATCGTGAGGCCTGCCCTCCGCAGAGCCATCAACACTTCCCAGAGGTGGCGCAGATGTTCTTCCCAACTGGCGCTGAACACTGCGATGTCATCCAGGTAGGCGGCACTGAACTCTTCCAGTCCAACCAACACCTGGTTGACCAACCTCTGAAATTTGGCAGGGGCATTCTTCATCCCAAAGGGCATCACCCGGAATTGGTAGTGCCCATCTGGTGTGGAGAATGCTGACCTCTCCTTTGCCCCATCAGTCAAGGCGATCTGCCAGTACCCAGACGTTAAGTCAAACGTACTGAGGTACCGGGCAGCCCCTAACCGATCTATGAGCTCATCAGCTCTGGGGATGGGGTGTGCGTCAGTCCTGGTGACGGAATTGAATCCTCGGTAGTCCACACAGAACCGGAGTTCGGGTGTGGCACCAGGCGCGGCAGCCTTTGGGACCAAGACCACTGGGCTGGCCCAAGGGCTGTGAGAGGACTCAATTACCCCCAATGCAAACATCTTGGAGACCTCCTCCTTGATGCAAGCTCTCACCCTGTCAGTCACCCTGTAAGCCTTGTGCTTGACAGGAAGACTGTCCCCAGTGTCCACATCATGGACGCACCAGTCAGTGACACTAGGAACCAGGGAGAACAGGTCAGAAAACTGCCCCAACAGTTGGCGACAGTCACCTTGCTGCTCAGATGTCAGGGAGGTAGAGAGGTTCACACCCTCCACTGATCCATCTTGCTCTTGGGCTGACAGGAGGTCAGGAAGAGGCTCGGTCTCCTCCTCCATCCCAGCATCTGTAGCTAAGAGCATGCCCACCTGGGACCTCTCCAAGTGGGGCTTCAGGCGGTTGACGTGCAGGACCCGCAAGGGGTTCCTGGGAGACCGCATGTACACCAAGTAGGTAACAGGACTCTTGCGCTCCACCACCTCAAAGGGTCCGGTCCACTTATCCTGGAGCGCACAGGGCTCCACTGGGGCCATGACCCACACTTTCTGACCAGGTTGAAGCTCAACCAGAGTGGCATTCTGGTCATACCACCGCTTCATTTCCTCCTGGCTGGCTTCCAGATTTGCCTCAGCAAGTTGCCTGAAACGCCTAGTTTGGTTCCTGAAGGCCAGCATGTAGCTATATACATCCTCGGGAGGTTTCCTGGGAGATTGCTCCCAGCCTTCCTTGACCAAACTCAGAGGTCCTCTCACTGGGTGACCAAACTCAGAGGTCCTCTCACTGGGTGACCATACAGAAGCTCAAAGGGGCTGAACCCTAGAGACTTCTGTGGCACCTCACGGTATGCAAAAAGAAGGCATGGCAAGAGGACGTCCCACTTCCAGACCCATAATCATGCCCTTCAGGGTCCGGTTGAATCTCTCAACCAACCCATTTCCTTGGGGGTGGTAAGGAGTGGTGAACTTGTACGTTACACCGCACTCCTGCCACAGGGACTTCATATACTTGGATATAAAGTTAGTACCTCTGTCAGACACCACCTCTTGAGGGAACCCCACACGGGAGAAAATTCCCATCAGTGCCCGTCCCACCACGGGGGCCGTCACTGTCCTCAGAGGGATGGCTTCAGGGTACCGGGTGGCATGGTCCACCAAGACCAGGATGAACCTGTTGCCCATGGCTGTCTTGGGGTCCAGTGGCCCCACAATGTCAATACCCACCCGTTCAAAGGGGGTGCTGAATACAGGGAATGGCTGGAGAGGAGCCTTCTGCTTCCTCCCACTCTTTCCACTTGCCTGGCAAGTCTGACAGGTCCTGCAGTGAGTGGCGGCACTCCTGCGCATCTGGGGCCAAAAGAAATGGGTGACAAGCCTCTCAAAGGTCTTGTCCTTCCCCAGATGTCCTGCTAAAGGCACATCATGAGCCAAACCCAGTAGGAAGGCTCTGAAGCGCTGGGGTACCACCAGCACACAGGCTGACCCAGGCTCAGCAACCTTAGGCTCGCTATACAGGAGACCATTCTCCCAGTAGATCCAATGTGATCCAGACTGATCACCTGCTGCCTGGTCTGCGGCCTGATGCCTCAGACCCACGAGAGAAGGGCACTTATTCTGCTCCTCGCAGAACTCCTCCCTGGAGGGTCCTCCATCTTGCTGCCAATGGGTCAGCCCAGGCAGGTACCCCAGTTCAGCTACCTGTTCCCCTGTAGGCTCCAGGGCATCCCCCTCAGGGTCTGCCTCCTCCTGGACCATGGGAACTTTGGGGGCCGGTTTCCCACGCCCCCTGCCTCTCCTCTCTCCGGCAGGCACCTGGGCCTCCCTCTCAGGCTCCAGGTCCTCTTGAACACCTCTGGCTGCCATGGACCGGGTGGTCACACACGCCCAATCAGGCAAGCCCAACATCTCCAAATGAGCACTCCACTCCACCTTAGCCCAAGGGGAGCTCTCCAAATCGTTCCCTAACAAACAGTCAACAGGCATGGCTGGCCTCACAGCTACTTGAAGAGTACCAGAGACCCCCCCACTCAAAGGGAACCTGAGCCACCTTGCAGTGGCTCTCTGTGTTGTCAGCGGCAACAACTGGGTAGAATGCATCAGGGACCACCTGCTCTTTAGACACCAGGTGACACTTGACAGCTGTCACACTGGCTCCTGTGCCTCTCAGAGCCTCCACCCTATGGCCATTGATGGTCACCCACTGCCTGTACTTCTTAGTGTTCTCAGGCAGTTGAGTCCTAGGGACCATCTCAGAGTCTCCTAATGAGACAAGGGACAATACTACAGGATCCCGCCCACCTTGGGCACCCATCTCCTCCCCCAGGGCTACACTAGCCAACTGCCGGGGGACTGCACCAGGGGGTGCTGGCTTTCCAAACAAAGAGCAATGGGGATCATTGGCCCTGTGGCGCCACACTTGTAGCACACCAGGGGTCCCCTATGAACAGGTGGACCTGTCGGGCCCTGTGCTTATTCTCAGGGGAAGGCTGGGAACCTTTCCCTTGGTTCCCTTGGGGTTTACTTTGGGGCCCTCTCTGGAACTCCCTCTGTTTACCCTTGTCCCTCCCACTCCTCTGCTGGGGACCCTGCCCACCCTTGGCGGAGTCTCGCACGTGACCCTTGTGGACCCGGGTGCTCACCCAGCGGTCCGCCTCCTCAGCAAGCTGCCTAGGGTTAGTCAGCCTACTGTCAATCAGGTGCTGGCGTAGCTCAGGAAAACAATTACTGGACAAGTGCTCCCATGCAATCAAATCAAAGAGCGCCTGAAAATCATTGGCTTTGCTACCCTTTACCCAACCATCCAAGGCTCTGCAAAAAAAGGTCACATACTCAACCCAGGTACTGCGTTCAATCTTCTTACAGTTCCTGAACCTCTGCCTATAGAGTTCAGGGGTCAACCCATACCTAGTCATCAATGCATTCTTCATGTGGCTGTAGGAATTATAGACTTCAGAGGGCAAGTCCTACAAGGTATCCCGCCCCTCACTAAGGAACCGACCCCACAACCCCGCTCCCCAATCCTTCTCAGGGACCCGGTGGGAAGTCATGGCTACCTCATAGGCCTTGAACCATTGCCCAATATCATCATTCTTAAAAAACTCCTTAACCACATCCTTAGGAATATACACCCTAGCCTCAACAGGCACTGACGGTGTGCTGCCACCAGAGGGAGTAATCTCTAACTTCTTGGCTCTGAACTCCATCTCCCTCAAACTTTTTCATGCTCATGATCCATTCGTTTCTCTTCTAAGGCCAACTTTCTAGATTGCAATTCAAATTCCAACTGCCCCTTTAACTTGAGCTTGGTCAGCTCCATCTCATGCATCCTACTCTTTTCTCTGTCCTCCAGCTCTTCTGGGGACAGACCTCTGGCAGAAACACTGCTACCCACGGGGGAAGATGCTCTCCTCTCCCCTGGACCCACTGGCCCATCCAGCTGCTCATCTGCATTCTCAGCCCCCTCCTCATTCTCAGGGGTATTCCTTGCTTCAACCCAGGCCCTCAGCGCCTTTTGGAAATCATCCTTCTTGGTGATTCCGGTCATAGAAACTTTGAACCTTCTGCAGAAGTGCTTGAGCTGGTTAACAGTGTAGCATTCTAGTTTCTCCTCTTCCCAATCATTATCAACAGATACTATGGATGTTGCTGTATCCATGGTGATTAAACTTGGCAGTTTTTAGCAAAAATAGAAAGTCCCAAAAAGAATATCTACCAAAAGTATGTGGTTGCGTTTTGGTCTGCACTCACTAGGTAGTGTTCACCAATCACTGTACATGAGTCACAAATGCAAGTCCAGAATCCCCACCGCTGACCACCAATGTTAGAACTGGGGGTCTCTAGTTGGCAGAGGTAGGTACCTTTGTCCAAATAGGGACCCTTGCTTCTAGTAAGGGTAAGAGGGTACACTCCTGAAATAACCCCTGCTCACCCCCTTGGTAGCTTGGCACGAGCAGACAGGCTTAGTTCAGAGGCAGTGTGTAAAGCATTTGTGAACACAGACAGTAATCCATGTGACAACACTACAAATGGACACCACACAGGTTGTATTATAAAAATAAGTATCTTTTATATAGATTTTCCACAAGACCATAAATGACAAAAATAATCCACAATACTGTACTTTAAAGATGGTAGAATTAGCTTGAGTCTCTTAAAATGGAAATGCGACACTCTGAGTTCAATGTACCTTAAGATGCGTAACGCAAGGCAACGAAAGTGTTGCAGGGAAGGTGATGCGGTAGTCCCTTCAACAAAGGGGTGATGCGTGCATGCCCGACGGTCGTGCGGCGATTTTGATGAATCTTTGGAGCCGCAACAGGCCCTGCGACACGCTACCCTGGCGATGCGACGGCGTCTGATGCGAGGTCGACGATCTTCTACTGGGATGCGGGGCGCCTCGTGTTGCGATGCGTCGGCGTCTGATGCGAGGTCAATGCTCTGCCCCGGGGATGCGACGGCGACACTTTTCTCCGGTGCTGCGAGGCGCTTCGAAGGATGCGAGGGTGTCAGCGGCACGCTTCTTCGGGGATGCGCCGGAGTCTGCTGCAACGTCGACACTCTTCTCCGGCGATGCGAGAAGCAGCGGCTGCACGCTTCTTCATCTTGAGTCACGCTTCCAGCTCCCAGCGACACGCAAGTGTGTCAGAAGGTCCAAATTCCCAGCAAGGGAATACAGGGGAGCTGGTGGGTGAAGTCTGTTGTCCCTGAGACTTCAGCAGGAGGCAAGCTCTGAAATCAAGCCCTTGGAGATCCTTCACAAGTTGATGAAAGTACACACAAAGTTCCCTTCTCCTTTCTTTGGCAGTCAGGCAACCACTGCAGGCAGATCCCTCTAGCTTAGGGATAGTCTTCTCCTCAGTTTCTTCTTGGTTCCGCTCCTCAGCAAAGGTTTCTTCTTGTTTCCCAAAAGTGATCTAATTTCCTAGGGTCTGGGTCCCCTTTTATACACCTTTTCTCTTTGTTCTCTGAAGGCAGAGAGGCCTTTGCCTAGTCCAAAACCAGTTCTGGTCACTCCTGGAGCACTTTGTTTACAGGACTCCTTCTTTCCTTTCAGAATGTGGGGCAGAGTGCTCAGCCGCCCGGCAGGAGGGGGAGCCAGCATTGTGGAAGGCAGGCACAGCCCTATTCAGACCCAGGTGCAACTCCTCCCTCCACTCTGGATGCAGATCTCTCTATTCAGCCCTGTGCTGACTCACCCTGTCTCCTGGAGTCCCCCAGCCCCTGTCACTCACAAACCCAGACAAGGAATACACAACCTAGCAGAGGCAGGCTTGGAAGGTTAGGCAAGAAAATACCTACTTTCTAAAAGTGGTATTTTGAAACACAGAATGTTAAAACCAACTTCACTAAAAGATGTATTTTATCATCCTGAGTTCAGGCATACTAAATTCGCTTTTCTACCATGTTCCCTGGGTCAGTTAGGATTATAAGGTGTAATAATCAAACTGCCCATTCTGGCCTATGGGGAGCAGGTAGCCTTGCAATAGTGAAAAACGAAAATGGCTGTAATTCACTATTAGGACATGCCACACACACCAGGGCATGTCCTACCTTATACTTACGATGCACCCTGCCCTAGGGCCTACTTTAGGGGTGACCAACATGCAGTAAAGGGAAGGTTTAGGGACTGGTAAGTGGGTGTACTCACCAAGTCGACATGGCAGCCCTAGGCTGCACACAGGCTCTGCAATGGCAGGCCTGAGACACATTTTACAAGCTGCTTCTGTGGGTGGCACAACCAGTGCTGCAAGCCAACCAGCAGTATTGGATTTACAAGCCCTGGGCACACTCAGTGCACTGTACTAGGGACTGACAAGTAAACCAATCATCCAATCATGGAGTCACTAATACATAACACAATTTATCATAAGGAGCACTTGCACTGTGGCACTGAAAAGCAGTGGCACAGCGCCCAAAGCATCTAAACCAGCAAAAACAGATCAATAACATTGGAGGCATCATCAAAAAATGGAAGGGAGACCCACGCCAAGGATGCCAGGTCTAACAAAGGGTGAAAACCCCAAACTTTTGAGGTAGTCCATTTCCCTACAGGGGATGGACTATACAGTGGAACATAGACCTGGGAGTAACCATGCCAATGCAGATGGACTCTCCACTTAGAACATGAAGACTCAACTGGTCAAGGTTAGTTTAATGTCCTTGCGTTTGGGGGGGGGGGTTGTGTAGGAAAGTAGTATCTGCTTCTTATGGTTACCCCCACTTTTTGCTGATGTCACACTGTTTATGGACTAGTCTGACTGGGATCCTGCTATCCAGGACCCCAGTCTATCTGCTTTCTCCCTTAAATTGCTATGTATGTACTTTAGGTACACTCCAGATTGGATACTGGGGTACCCTTATCAGTCCCTAGTATATTGTACACCATGTACCCAGGGCATAGGTACCCCAGAGGCCTCCCATGGGCTGAAGCATGTATTATGCCACCCCTGAGAGGCCATTTAAATTGACACGTCAAGCCTGCTACAGCAGACTTTGTAAGCTGGTGCTTGCACCACTTAAGATATAGGTTCACTATATCTATCTAAATCACTACACTTAAAAACCTATCAGTCACCCCTATGGCAGGCCTTATCAATCCTGAAGGCAGGGTGCTGGGTTTTACGTGAGAGGGTGCCCCTGCATGAGCAGAGCCCCTCTGCAGCCTTCGGAGACCATTCTCCGGGGTTGTCTATGATGCAGCCAGACATATATGTTTAAGTGCATTATAACCTCGCGGTAAATGCTAACTTTAAAACGGCTGCTTAGAAACATGTTGTGTTTGGTGTCAAACACTTTGGAATCATACCTCCACACCAGTAACTGGTGTGGGAGGTATGATTCCACCGTCCTAGAGGGACATCCGTGGGTCACCGGTCTACCCGGTACCAGCTTTCTCGACCTGGGCAGCACAAAATGGACGCTGCCAGCCACAGACACGCTTCTGCCCTCCTGCTGCTGAGCCAAGCTTGGGCAGAGGAAGGCATGACAATAGGTATCCTGTCACAGGGAGGTGTGACCACCTCCCAGACAGGGTTTAGTGTATTAGGGCTAGGTGGGTGCACTCTGAGAGTGCCAGAAAGTCTGCACTGGGGGCACATTTGGTGTCCCTGTGCATAGTCCAGCTCAAACCAGTTCTGGGAGCCATTGGCTCATGCTCTAGCGCCAAACTGGACAAAGGACATGGGTGTAGCCACCCCTCTGTCCTGCCCCTCCCCTAGGAGGGTCCCTAGAATCTTTCCAACCCCTTCCCATGGGTATAAAATGGGCTACTTGGCTGCAGGACTTTAGATTTTACCTGGACAAGATTCTGCTAAGAAGAAACCAAGTACTTCAACTGCCTGCACGACGCTGGACGACTGAAGAATCTCCCTTGGAGTAATGGAGTAACTCCCCTGCAAAAGCAGGCACCTAAACGCATCTGACCGGTTTGCTTCTCCCAAGCTCCTGAGGACTCCGAAGATTTTAGCAACACAGGAGGTAGGTTCCCGAAGGTCCTTGAGGTCGATCTGCCCTCTCAGTGATTCTGAGACCAGTATCCCTCGTGGGGACCGTGCAACCTGAACCCCTGTGCACCGCATATATTTGCAGTTGTATATGCTTAGTGACGATTCCCGAGCTTGTGCATTGGACTCCGTGTATTTGCACCGAAGATTTCTGGCCTCCACTCTTCGAGTGTCCTGTGGGCTGGTACTTTGCAAACTTGCTTGAGGTCTCCTCGCGATCCCTGGTCCGTTGGCCTGTGGGTCCTGGCGAGGGACACCTTGTTAATTCTTGGGCTTACCTGGTTGCTCCGGACGTGCCCTGACTGTCCATTGCTTGGAGAGTCCCCTGGACCTTGCTGGTCCTCACCGTAACCTGTTTTCTCAGACCGCATGGGTTGCATTTGCCAAGGCTTGTTGGTGCTCCAGCCAGACATCGACCCCTCAGCTCTCGACATCCTTCGTGGGACAGCTCACCTTCGGACTTCAGTTGTCCTCGACATCTCCTGGTTCCTGTGGCTGCAGAGTCAAGCAACCCTTCTTCACTCCTGAAGCACTCGACATCGGTGGGCATTCGACTACCGAGCCCCTGGTCACCTGAAGTGAACCAGACTCTGTCCCCTCTGCTTTCAGGTTCCTCTCACCTCGAATCCAGGCTTGGATTCCACCAGACACTCTTCGCCCTCCTGGCAGCAGGACTTCTTTGCACTCCTGCATTGAAAACGACGAAGGTTTCCGACACCATTTGACCCCTATGCACCCGCCTCCTCTGGGATAGGTAACAAGGGTACTTCAGTACTCACTGGTGGGTTGGCCTTAGAACCTCCTATGTTCCAGAGGGTTTGCTCGAAGTCCTCTTAGAAGTGTCCTTAACTTGTAAATTTGCAACTGCGTCTTTCCCATAGAGTTGCACGGAACACGCGGTCGTGTTTCCTCACCCGTCCTCCGTGGGCTCCCTGTGTCACTCCTCTGGGGGGTTTCTTGGGGTCCCAGCGATTCTACGTGCTCTAGGCACTGTGTCTAGTCAAGTCGTGATTGTTATACCATTTTTTTAGTACATGGTTCGGTCTCCCCCTGGAGCCCGCTGTGTATTTTGCTACTTACGAAGGTTCTATCGTTACAGTATTGTGTGCTTTATGTTCTAATCTCGTGTAGAGAGTGTTATATTAATAAATACATATTTTTATATAGCTACTGTGTGGTTCTCCTTTCATTTGGTCATTCAGGAGGTGATATTCTGGTAAAACAAGCTGCTTTACATTCCTTCAAGATTAGGCCTGAAGGATGCTCTCCATAGCTACCACTAGGATAGCTTTCAATAAGGTTATCTTTGACCTCATACATCATAAGGGTCGTGTGGCCTGGTACAAGGTGCCCATTTTAACTAGTGGACAGCATATACCAACCCACCTTCTCACAATATCTACTTGCAAACAGTCACCATGATACAACGGATTGCTTCTGTGTGTATACAGAGCATGTGGAGAGTTATTTGAAAGTAAGAGCAATGTCTGGACCTAACTGCAAACCCTTGAATTCCAGCAGGCCAGGCTTCAATACAAGTACTTGAATACCAAGCATATTATAATAGTTCAAGAGTAAGGAAGTCCCTATTACCACACGAAAGCCTTGGCATCATTGTATTAGAAAGGCTGGCTATTTACTTGTTGCAATTTGTCCAGCACTTATTTCTCTGCACAAATTTAACTTGATACATTTTACTTTCTTGTCATTCTTTAGCGATGTACTTTCAAAGATACAAATTCTTGAAAAACAGTAACGCATTTGAAAAAAAGAGAAAGGAGTATTTTATGAAAACTGCCAGCAGTTTTCATACCGACCATTTCAAAACTAGCAGTCTAGTCATAGAGGTAACCTTCTATTATTCTTTGAAAACTCCCTTATAAACTCATCCATACATAGGTTTCCGTGAGCTCCTTTCTCATGTGCTAAAATAGTCAAATTATGAAAGATAAAGCATTAATCTGTAATGTAATACAGGAGAATGAGACACCCATCTAGTTGCTGAATAGCACAATGTGAAACTAGAAATCCTGGGATCAATCCTGGCTTCCATGCTTGACCAAATTGTGTGATCCTAGCCAAACCTTTATTTCGCTGAGCCTCCTTTATTCATCATCACATAAGAGGGCACCTTCAAATACATGTGTTCTAGATGTGCACTGTACAAAACACATTTTCTGTGAGAACAAGCCTGAGCACTCATACATCATTTGATGTATGAGTGCTCGGGCTTGTTCTCACTTGTAAGGTAGATCCCTAGGGGTCACATATTGGGGGTGTGGGTGATTTCCCCCTCCCTTGAGCACCATAGCAACTATTTACGAATTAGGATCATACCGCTAAGAGTGAGCACCAACACCACACGGGGCCCTATCACCCAACACAGAGTTTATTTAAAAACACATTTTCTGTTTGATTTAGTCTACTATAATAGTGCTTCATCTGCACTAAGAATCTAAGTCACAAGTAAGGCGCACATAACAACAGACTTGCCTTTTAGTTTACTAAGGGCCAGATGTACAACCATTTTTTGCAGTCGCAAACGTGCAATTGGCCCGTTTGCAACTGCAAAAAAGGGTGTTGGTATGTACAAACGCTATTGTGCAAGACTGTATTAGGAAGGGGCGTTCCAAGGGCGTCCCTTCCTAATAGCGAGCCGCATTTGTATGTATCATTGTTTTGCAACCGCAATTGCAGTTGCAAAACACTCGCGGTTTACCACCTACTTCAAGTAGGCGGTAAGCCACTCGGAAAGAGGAAGGAGTCGCCAGGGGATCCCTTCCTCTTTGTGAATGGATGCGAAAATATTTTTTAAGAGCAGGCAGTGGTCCCACGGACCACTGCCTGCTCTTAAAAAATGAAACAAACGTTTCATTCTTCTTTTTGAAATGTATCCCATGTAAGGTCCCTTTGATGGGAAGAGGAGGTTTCTGAGGTGGGAGTATAAGGCAAGTAACACTACTCAGCCTCCCTCATTGCCAGTCTTCAGAGAGAACCTCTCTTCATTACTACCTGCAGAGACCCCGGACTCTGCAGTACACTCCCTTCCCGGCCTGATTATCAATTTTCTACCATCCATCTCCCGTGCACCTTAGCTCACAGCTGACCTTGGGCCCCAGCCCCATATCAGCCACCATCCGACTCCATTTTCATTATTCCCGGTAAAAAACATTAGGAAAATTACCCTCAAACTTAAATCATTGAATATAACAGTAAAAAAAATTAGCACACACTTTAAAATATAGTCCACAGTGGCCCTAATGACCCGACTGCTAATTAAATAAACAAAAACAGAAAAGCCATGACAGGGCCGGCTTTAGCGCTGGTGCAAAAGTCTCTATTGGTGCCCCACCACTGACCTCATTCTCCGTAGATACCTTTACTACCACCCTCCAACAGTGCCCTTCATCTCTCCATAGCCCCTCCCCCTCATGCCCTCCTCCTCGGATGTCCTCACTGCCACCCTCCAACAGTGCCCCACATCTCTACATAGCCTCTCCCCCTCATGACCTCCTCCTCAGACTCCCTCACTACCACCCTCCACCCGTGCCCCTTATGTCTCTGTAGCCCCCCTCCACCCCATGACCACCTCCTCGGATTCCGTCACTGCCACCCTCCACCAGTGCCCCTCATCGCTCCATAGCCCCTCCCACCATTACCCCCTCCTCGGATTCCCTCACTACCACCCTCCAACAGTGCACCTCATCTCTCTGTAGCCCCCCTACACCCCATGACCACCTCCTTGGATTCCGTCATTGCCACCCTCCACCAGTGCTCCTTATAGCTCCATAGCCCCTCCCCCCATGACCTCCTCCTCGGATGCCCTCACTGCCACGCTCCACCAGTGCCCCTCATCTCTCCATAGCCCCTCCAACTCATGACCTACTCCTCAGACTCCCTCACTACCACCCTCCACCAGTGTCCCTCATCTCTCCGTAGGCTCTCCCCTCATGACCTCCTCCTCAGACTCCCTCACTACCACCCTCCACTAGTGCCCCTCATCTCTCTGTATCCCCCCTACACCCCATGACCCCCTCCTCGGATGCCCTCACTGCCACGCTACACCAGTGCCCCTCATCTCTCCATAGCCCCTCCAACTCATGACCTACTCCTCAGACACCCTCACTACCACCCTCCACCAGTGCCCCTCATCTCTCCGTAGCCTCTCCCCCTCATGACCTCCTCCTCAGACTCCCTCTCTACCACCACCAGTTCCCCTCACATCCCCGTAGCCCCTCTCTCATATGCACTTCATTGGTTGTATAGCGCTACTCATAGTGTAGGGTGTCACAGTACTTTACATCGTGCCCACATTATACAGAGACAATGAATCTATCAAGTATGTAAATCAGCCTATAGGGAATGTCGCATAACCCAATGAGGATTACCAGGAGTAAGAATCACATGTCATCCATACTGGTGGGCAGTATGTTTTAAGAGAGTTTGGTCTGGAGAAGCACAAACACAGGATTTGAAGCATACCCCAGTGGTGGTGTGGGGGGGAGAGGGTGGGGGGCTTTACTGATTAAAATGTATATCTGCCCTAACCAACTCTTTATAGCAACATTAGAATAATGAAAGACTGGGGAAATATTAACTACACAAAAAAAAGAAGTTCTAATTATACCTTTCAGGTTTGTATGTGGCTCTTTGATGAGAGTTCATAGGTCACTGTCCTGTTAGGATTGTAACTTCTGAACTGCAAGTAACAAAAGGATCTCTGGAACCAAGGCAGTAACCCACTGAGCTATCCACATAAACTACAGTTTATCAGCATTTCAAAACTACCAACAGACAAAGGATTGCTCTCCAGCAGAATCAATAATCACCAGAGTTATCTGGACATTTTTACTGTTGTCTTGCATTCCTGTCAAAGAAAGGATTTGTCCCCTTCGCCATGCCCCTATTCTACCTGCACGAGTGGGCGGGGGCACAGCCCACCTTTCTAAAAGGAGATGCGTGATTGGGGGGGCTGTGAGAAAGAGCCCAGGCCCAATCACGCAACTCCTAGAAGAAGAAAAATAACGTTCAGAGGAACGTTTTAAATTTCAGTGGCCATTTTCTGTTGGCCTTCTTAATGTCGCTGCCAGTGGCGGCTAGTGACATTTGAAAGTGGTGAGGCGTAAAGTTAGGGACGACTTAAGTAGCAAGCGAGCACTGCATTTTCTTTTACTCTACTTTAGCCTTATTATTTTGAAGACTGTGTAGCCCCATCAAAAGGGTCCCATCACACCCATTTCAACAGAATCACAATTACAACAGGAGTATGTGACCACTTTGTGCTCTCTGCCGAGAGACCAAGGATGGATGGCCATGTGTTCTGAACACGTTTTTGACTGACTGCAGGCACTATGAGAAACGTGCAGTGCCCTCAATCTCCGCTCCAGAGCTCTCAATTGTGGCATAAACACATAGCGCTGCTGGTGCGACTCGATCCAAAGGACAGGTGCCTGGAATCTTGAGTGATCTGATTTATAAGGCGCTGTCTGCCACATTTCACGTTTAATGTTGCCATATTATTGGAGTGCTTTGCCTGAGCACCAGTTACATTACACAAGGAGAACACATTCAATTTTGGTTTCCACACGCAGATCACAGACTATTCCACTTTTCACCGAGTGATTGGCTGTAATTAAATAAAGTAAATCTGTTTAAACGTCATTAAGAGCTGAACATTTGCTAAAGCAGAGTGGGCACAAACCACGGTTCTTAATTAAAAGAAAATCCTCGAGAAGATCTTAAGCATCTTCTGAAAATACGCCACTTCCCACCTTGAGGAAAATGTCCTCACCGTATGCGGGTAAATAACTGCCTCCCGCATTTTAAACAGCAGAGGAATCTCTGCTGCATCCAGTTTGCTTGGATGAGCGCTGAATGTGCCCGATAACATCAATTTGGCATTAAATCTAAAATGGTAGAATACCTCACGTCAGCAAAGCCTGACATAAATCGTTGGGAGACCGGGCATTGCACATGCACGACTTCCTGTCACTGGAGAGTTTCGGAGTTTTAAGTGGAAGATAGGAATGGATCCTGGCTGACGAAGGGCAAAACATGGCAAATAATGCCCCCCCCCCTCATCTCAAATTGGCATTAAATCTAAAATGGTAGAATACCTCACTTCAGCAAAGCCTGACATAAATCATTGGGAGACCGGGCATTGCACATGCACGACTTCCTGTCACTGGAGAGTTTCGAAGTTTTAAGTGGAAGATAGGAATGGATCCTGGCTGACGAAGGGCAAAACATGGCAAATAATGCTCCCTCCCTCCCCCCCCCCTCATCACCATTCCTTTCAGGAGGCCCCATTAACGTTTTTTTACACCACTGGGGTTGCCCTGAGCTTCAACACTCTGGGTAAAATAACCACACAACAGTGACGGACACGCCACTTCTCACAGGTTGCAAAGAACTAAAATGTGAGCAGTCTCCACTCGCTGCGAGGGCCAAGGGTCATGTTTGGGTGGGCCAGGCTCATGTTTGGGTGGGCCCGGCCCACCCGCTAGAACTGGGCCTGATCCTAATCGACCTCTCTTCAGCGCTCGACACCGTCTCCCACCGCACACTCACCGCAAGACTCCACGACGCCGGCATACAGGTAACCGCCCTTGAATGGATCAGCTCCTTCCTCACCGGCAGAACCCAAAGAATCAGACTGGCACCTTTCCTCTCCGAACCCACGGACGGAAATCGACTACGGAGTGCCCCAAGGATCGGTGCTGAGCCCCATGCTCTTCAACATCTACATGGCCCCCCTGGCCGCGATCGTCAGACACCACGGACTCAGCATAGTATCCTATGCCGACGACACCCAGCTTATCCTCTCCCTCACCACGGACCCCGTCACCACCAGACTCAACTTCCAGGAAGTAATGAAGGACGTCGCATCCTGGATGAACAACAGCTGCCTGAAGCTCAACTCAGAGAAGACAGAGGTCCTCGTCCTCAGACCCTCCCCCTCTGCATGGGCCAACACCTGGTGGGCCACCGCCCTCTGCACCCCTCCCACCCCCACGGACCACGCCCGAAACCTCGGCATCGTACTCGACTCCTCCACCTCCATGACCCGACAGGTCGACGCCGTCGCCTCCAGCTGCTTCAACACCCTCCTCATCCTCCGAAAGACCTTCAAATGGATCCCCCCCAAAAATCAAGGAAGACCGTCACCCACACACTCATAACCAGCAGACTGGACTACGGAAACGCCCTCTGCGCCGGGATCAACAAGTCTCTGCTCCACAAACTCCAGACCATACAGAACACCGCAGCCAGACCTCCGACCCGCCGACCTCGCCCTTGCCAAAACCCTGCGCATCCGCAAAGCCAGGACAGGTGGAAGAGCCTTCTCCTACATCGCGGCCAAGACCTGGAATGAGCTCCCGATCGACATCAGACACGGCCCCTCCTTGAACATCTTCAGGAAGACACTCAAGACCTGGCTCTTCGACTGAACGGAGCTGCTACCCCCCTCCCCCAGCGCCTTGAGCCCCTCACGGGTGAGTAGCGCACTTACAATTCCCCTGATTTATTGGCTAACCCCCTTGCGCAGTGGAGTTATGTGCTCACAAAGGGTTGGGTGCTGGGCCAATGCAGAATATGATTACAAAAAAACATAAATTCCATGAAAAACAAAGTTTAGAGTAACTTTATAATTAGATGTTAAAACGAGGAACTAAGGTAAAAAAAACACTGAAATATGTCAGTTGTAGTACAGTTTATATATGGATATGCAAACTTGTTACCACAAAATCAAACTTTATTAGAACTTTTAACAACAAGCACACATACTTTATTTTGGAAATGTAAGTGACACCTCATAAAAGCATACTAAATCTGCCTCACATGACAGACCATTTGACTTTGACACTGCTTGTTTAGCCTTTGCTGAATCTTTCCCAAAGTTTTACTTGGGAGTTTTCTAGTTTTGGGCTTCTAGTAAAGGTAATCTGATGGGAAATTCTTGAATGGTATGCAAGTACCACATTTTTACAATCAGCAGTATACATTGGCCTGAAGTCAGCCTATCCAGATTATATGCCAAGGGAGTGGCAATGTGTCTTGCCCTGGCAACGTCTGAGTGAACCACGCTGGGACATAGGTTACACTCATCACTGTGACAAACTTTCAGTGATAAAGAATCTTCAGAGTAAATAATGAATTTAACTTTAATTTAATATAATTCATTCTGCAGTTAATTGAAGCCATTACACTAACAGAAGAGATACATAAAAAATAGTAAACACAAAAAACAAAGTAAAAAAATATCCATTCTAAACATACTTGTAACAATGTTTAAAAGCATGTTTTAGGAGAAGAAAAGGTGCACTTGTTTGTTAAAGTAAAAAGTTATGAAAATAAAGTAGTTGTACTCACAGAGAGCGTAGGGCATTCAATTGCTGAAACATGTGGTTTGTTATCTCGTGGATCTTGTTGTGTCGCAAGACGCTGAAAAGTCAATCAAGCATCACATCAACATCTAGGGAGCCAATATTATTACTTTTGAGAATAATGTATTTTATTGGGGTTTAATTATAAAACATTAACTTTTTCATTTAATGAACAAGAACCACCAACTTACTTCTACAATAGTCTAGAGAACAAAGCAAGCATTTCAAAGCAGGAATCCAGAAATAGCTAACAATGTATAATACTTCTACATTTCTTTAGGTCTGGCTTGATAGTGCAGCTGTCTCCTGACCTTGAGTGATCAACAGCAAAAAGACTTTAAAAAGCACTACAGAGAGGGTCTTTGGCTCCACCCAGATGTTGATGGACACGGCGACAGTATTTGATTAGGCTGTGCTTCAACCAAAGGAGACATTTTTTGGATTCCTGTTGGCTGTTAGGGGGTTTCTCCCCACCTAATATGGCTACCACATTACAACGTAGAGGCAGACAAAAGGAAACCCTTGATAATGCGATAATACCATTGGCTGAGAGGCGTTTACCTTCAGCTAAAATAGCCCCCTTATTGATAAGGTACTGCACAAAGGCAGCAGTAGTTCTGTGTAGGGCTCAAGGAGTTATAAAAGGCCTTTTGTTGTATTGTGATGCCTTGTGTGACGCATAGTTGTTTTCTTTTGATGTTACTGTCATCACATTCTATTCTGCCTGGATTCCACTGTTGTCGAGTGAGGCATTTAATTTTCCGCTATAAATTGCTGCCTGGGTAGCATTGTCTCCGGTTGCTTTTACTTTTCTCTTCGTGGGCTTGTATCACAATAAGTGGATTTACAATAAATACTCTTCTGGATATTCTACAACTAGTGTGAAAGCTTCCTTCTACCACCTTCGTTACAACACAATATTGGCGATGAGGAAAAAGACCAATCTTTCTCTAAGCCCTCAAAACGATTTGTAAATTGCATTTCCTGCCACTTGTGGGATTTTTAAGAGCACCACTTTTGGTACGTCATTCTACTTTAGTCCTATGTTGCTTACACTCAATTTCCTAATTTACCTGCCTTCTTGTAGTGGGAGATTAATGTTGATGTAGTGGGGAATTGTAGAATGTTCTTGTGTAAGGATTCTAATACGTGGTCGGGGTGAGCGCGTCCTAGGATTCGATCGGCGGTTGTCAGTTGCCGATCGGATCTTGAGAGTGCGCTGCTCCTGGCCGTGACTGTAAGCTCAAATAAATCTTATTGTTCAACAACCCGAGGTTTCCTGTGAATGACTACTTCGACGGCATATCACGACTACCTCATATTGGCGACGACCGGGATTTTGCTTCAGTCATACTTCCTGTCATACGGAAATACCACGCGTGTTGGCCTTCAGAAACTTACCTGCTTCTTCGTTGTGGTACCCTGCTGCATCCGATGACTTGGAGAAACCGGTAGGACCTTTTACTTTCTCTGGTTTTTAGATCTTAAAATTAGAGCCGGGACAGCCGCTTTGGCGCGAGCAGACCTCACTCATTACGGGGAGGCGCGCGCAGACCTCGCTCGATACAGGGAGGCGCACGCATATTCTGATGCGCACAGGCTCTACGTACTCACGTTACGTAAGGACGTCGGCGGCCATCTTGGATCGGGCCGATTTTCCAAAAATTCAATAGAGATCTGTTGGCACGTCTCGGTGATGTGCACACCGCAAGCAGCTGGAAGGCCAAATCGCGATCAGCTGTTCGCGCACCACGGTGATGCGCACACCCTTTAAGTGAAATAACTTTGAACCTTTCTCGATCAGCTGCTTGAGCATCGCGGTGATGCGCACACCTGAATAACAGTTTTGGCATTGCCCATACATATATATATATATTTTTTCTTCTACCAGAAAGTCTAATTCAATTTATTAAGCACGGATAAAATCATAACTGATCATCTACATAATTTTAAATTATTAAATACTCTGCAATGGCTTCTGCTTCAAATCTTCAATTTACACAACCTCCTCACTTCCTGGGAAAGCCGGGTAAACCCAGTATACCTTGGCAAGAGTGGTTTGAACTGTTTGAGAACCATTTGGTGGCGATCGATGCTACGGAGTACTCCAGTACTCGCAAATTCGCTTTACTCTTTGGAAGTTTAGGTCAAGCGGCCCAACGCATATTCAAGAGTTTACCTCCTATACCTCCCCCTTCTGGCCAAGCGGGTGACAGAGATTGGAGCGTCTATTCGGAAGCTGTTGAGACTAAAAAAACAATTCTCGGAGCCACCTAAGATTATGTTAGAAAGACACAAATTTTACAAAAGAAAGCAGGGTGAAGAAGAAAAAGTGGAAGAATATATATCGGCTCTGAGGGTTCTAGCCACTACTTGTGGGTTTGGACCTTTAGTGGACGATATAATTAGAGACCAATTTGTTTTCAATTGCTGCTCCCAAAAGATAAAAGAACGAATCCTCAGTTGTAAGAATCCTTCTCTATCTGAAGTGATAGACTTGGCGTTAAGTATCGAAAGATCAGTCATCTCTACAGGGTCATGCAAGCTAGTTCTGTCATGAAAGTTAATCAGATTACGGATCCGGAAGATCAACAAGAGGAGGGATTATTTACTGTGGGGGTGAAAAACAAACAGTCTAAGTTTGTACAAACCAAAGGACAACATTTTTGTTTTAGATGTGGTTCAAAATTTCATGTTGGAAATTTCAGGGGGTGTCCAGCATTGGGTAGACGCTGTTCTGGTTGTAAAAAGCTTGGTCACTTTCAGAAATTCTGTAGAAGTCAAAAAAGTGCGCCACAAGTGGGAAGTGTCGATATTGAAACAAACAAATGTACAGAGTCCCTGGACAATTTGATGTTATCTGTAGACTACAGTGAGGAGCCGTTAGAAATCAAGGGTCCCTTATGTGAAGCAGTTATAGATGGTGTAGAAACAAGTGTCATGGCAGACTCGGGATCGACAATTACAATCTTAAGGGACACTTACTTTCTAGAGAATTGGGGCGATAATATCTCTTTATGCAAGTCTGATGTAAACCCGAAAGCATTCGGGGAAAAGGATATTGATATGCTGGGGTTCTTTTTGTCTGACGTAGAAATATTGGGTAGAAAAATTCAGACCAAAGTTTATGTGGCTATAAAAGGTAAAAATATAGTAGGCTGGAAGGACCTAGCAAGATTGGGTTTGTATCTAATTCCAGGCGATAACAGCCCTGTGAGAGTGATGGAAAACCCTGTGTGCAGTGTGGATGATTATAGTGAGGATGTTAATAGCTTACTATCTGATTTCAAATCAGTATTTAAAGATCAGATTGGTTGTGTGAAGAATTTTGAGTACAAAATCAGACTACTTTCACACGCTCAACCCGTGACTCACAAAGTAAGGCCTGTGCCTTTGAGTGTTAGGGAAGAACTAAAATCTATGTTGGATGGGTTATGTACTCAGGGGATAATACAACCAACAGAGTCATCACAGTGGGTGGCCCCCATCGTTGTCGCACGTAAGAAGACAGGGGAGATCAGGTTATGTGCAGATTTGAGGGGTCTTAATAGAAATATCATAATAGACTGCCACCCCCTGCCGAAGATCCATGAGTTGCTGGCAAATTTAGGGGGGGCCAAGTGGTTTTCATTAATAGACTTAAAATCTGCATATTACCAGATCCCTTTAGCCGCAGATTCTCAAGAATTGACTACCTTTATCACACCTTTTGGGGCTTATAAGTTTTTAAGGTTGCCGTTCGGACTAGCTTCGGCGGCTAGTGTTTTTCAACGTCTGATGGATTCAATTTTTAAAAATATAAAAGGAGTACAGATGTATTTAGATGACATCCTAGTTTTTGCAAAGAACGCAATGGAACATTCTAATATATTAAGGAAAGTTCTTGCAGCCCTCGAGGAGAGTGGAATGACTGTTAGGGCTGATAAATGTATATTTGGTGTGAATGAACTGGATTACCTTGGGCATTCAGTCTCTTGGGAAGGTATTAGACCAAAATTTTCAGTGGTTAGGGCTCTTAAGGAAGCAAAGCCACCCTGTGATAAAGACACACTACGTTCGTTTCTTGGTCTTGCCGAGTACTATGCAAGATTTGTAAACAAGTATGCGCAAATTGTGGAACCTCTTAGAATGCTACTAAAGAAAGGCCAGAAATTTGTTTGGTCGCATGAATTGGATGTAGTATTTGGCAGAGTGAAAGAACTAATCATTTCCGCGCAAGCTCTGCATTCCTTACGGGACGATTGTCCTTCTGTAGTCACAGTGGATGCCAGTATGAATGGTCTGGGAGCAGTTTTTAGCCAAAAAGTAAATGGCAAGGAGTTAACAGTGGCTTTTGCTTCTAGGTCCCTCAAGAGTTTTGAAAAGAACTACAGTACCATCGAACGGGAAGCTTTAGCTTGTGTCTGGGCGGTGCAAAAATTCAAAATGTACATCTGGGGTAGGAAATTCGAAATTTTGACGGATCATAAGCCACTGACATTTGTTTTCATTAAAGTGCCCAACAATACCATGTCAGCAAGGTTAACCCGCTTAATTTCAAAGTTGCAAGAGTACAATTTTGATATCAAGCACATAAAAGGGGGAAAGAATTTTCAGGCAGATTGTTTATCAAGAATGTTAATGGAAAAGGATGATGAGGAAGAAGAGGTTGATGAGGATGAAATTGAATGTGTTGCAATGGTGGACGCAATTGAGAATTGCGGTACAGGTATCTCTGAGTTGGATTGGAAGTTGTCCAGTTCTAAGGATGCTACGCTGTCAAAAGTGGCTGATTATGTTTCTAGTAAATGGCCTGAGCCTGGGAATCTGTCTGGAGAATTGAGGAATTTTTCATTGGTGGCGGATGAACTTTCAGTTAAAGATGGTTTGATCCTTCGGGGGGACAAGTTTGTTCCTCCAAGTACTTTAAGGAAATCCATAATGGAGATTGCTCATGAGGGACATCTTGGAGTGTCTAAGACTTGTATGCGAATCAAACAACATTATTGGTGGCCGTCTTTAGATAGTCAGGTGAGAAGCTTAGTAGATAGTTGTGAAGATTGCCTACTCTCAGATAAACACTGGAAAATTCAAAAACTACCCTTGCACCCGACTGTTTTTCCAGAAAAACCTTTGGAAAAAGTTGGGCTGGATTTCTCAGGTCCGCATAATATTCTACCAGAATTGAGATATATAATTTTGGCAGTGGATTACCATTCTAAGTGGATGTACTATAAGTTTGTAGACGCTCCCAATACAGACAATACTGTATGTTTTTAAAAAAAGTGTTCTTATTAGAGGGGGCTCCTAGGTTTTTGGTTACGGACAATGGAACTCATTTTGTGTCGGACAAGATGTGTTCATTTTTAAAAGAGTATGATGTTAAACATTTAAAAGTGGCTTTGTATTCACCAACATCGAATGGTTTGGTGGAAAGAGGTAATAAAGTCCTCAAGGAAGGTATTCAAACAGCGTTTGCCTCTGGTCGTGATGTAGGTGAATTTCTTGGAAAAAAGGTCTGGAATTATAACACGGCGCCTCACTGTACTACTGGTGTCACTCCCTTTGAACTGCTTCGGGGAAGAAAAGTTAACAATACACTATTACCTGTTTGGTTGGATAATAGAAAAACTGAGGTTTTGGACAATAGGATGGTTGTTGATGCAGTGAAAGAAAAGCAGAGTAAGATGAAAGAGAAATTTGGTGGTAAGGATTTTTCAGGTGATGGTGAAATCGCGGTAGGTGATTGGGTGATGTTTAAGAAACCATTTAAGGTTAAAAAAGGTGAATCAATTTATTCAAGTCCAGTAGTAGTTAATAAAGTGAGTAAAGGTGCCGCGTTTCTGCACGACAAAGGATGGTGGACCAAAAGACAGTTAGTAAAAGTGTCAAAGGAACAGGCAGAGTTGATTAAGAGGAGGAAAATATCATGTGTTGGTCATAATCTGGACTGGACGCATTGGTTGCATGTTCGTGATCAGAATGGTAATTTAGGCAAACGTGAAGGGACTTCAAAGACAGTTATTAATAATAGGGGTGAGGGTTGCAGTTCCAATAATTCAATATTGACACGGGATCGTCGTGTCACGAGAATTCCTTCAAGATTCAAGGATTTCGTTACTTACTAATGAACACTTTGCTTGTCATTTATTTATTTGTTTATTTTTGGTGCTTTTGTTGTTTTATTGAGGGGGAAGGTGATGTAGTGGGAGACTAATGTTGATGTAGTGGGGAATTGTAGAATGTTCTTGTGTAAGGATTCTAATACGTGGTCGGGGTGAGCGCGTCCTAGGATTCGATCGGCGGTTGTCAGTTGCCGATCGGATCTTGAGAGTGCGCTGCTCCTGGCCGTGACTGTAAGCTCAAATACATCTTATTGTTCAACAACCCGAGGTTTCCTGTGAATGACTACTTCGACGGCATATCACGACTACCTCACTTCTGTCCTTACAGATTCCGTTGCTGACACCAGCGCAGCTTTCAAAAGCTGCACTCCATTATTAGATTTCGGGACTTGGCAGAGCTCTCCTGACGTCGCTCTACACATCGGTGCATTCTGGGATTATTCAGATGTGCTGTGCGGCACTCACGCAGTGATTCCTGGGAGCTGTAGCATCTTTTCTTCACGTGTCATAGAGGTGTGCATCAGTCTCTCTGCTTCTGCAACAGCTTATTTACTTAATCCTGCACTCATTTCCCTGCCCCACGGTGTTACGTAGATAGGATACAATGATGTAAGTATGGAGTGCAATGTAGAAACACGGAGTACCTTGTTGGTGAATGTTTAATTTATGCGCTGTTACCTTGGCTCGCGCATCGGAGTGGTGGCATTTGAATCTCTCAGCTCTATGGTGTCGCCCTATGACGCAATAGGCGTCACCACCGAGTGTGCCATTGTTCTCTCAGCTCTATGGTGTCGCCCTATGACGCAATAGGCGTCACCACCAAGTGTGCCATTGTTGGCCCTGGCCCGGGGTAATGTTCGTAGGCCTCCCCTACGACCCCGTGTACAAATGGTACAGTCGCGGGGCAAGTGATCAAGCTAATAAAGGTGAGCCCTCGCGTATGTGATGCCAGAGGCGCGCATACGCGGGAGCTCGATAGTTGTCTCCGTGTCATTTGTGCAGGCCCTTAATCCGCGTGTCGCATGCATGGAGCTCAACACAACGTTGGCCACGAGGTGGGCGGCCGAAACCTACGTCTGCTCCGTGGCGGCCGCAGTGCTGTTGGAACGCACGCGGTGCTCGTGCCACGGAGCGCGCGCATGAGCGCGGTGCTTGCGTGCCAGAATTACATCAAATTACCGGCGTGTACCTGATTGGGGATACTCCTTTGACACAGTGCCCCAGCAACAGCTGCTCCGAGTAGCCTGCTCCTGAGCCCCACATGGATGCAAAACAGCACAAGCGACTGGAGTCCCCAGGAACGTTGGTGGGCGTGTAGTGAGGCACTGAGCTGGTGACAGATTCTGACTGCCTGCACCAAGGTGAGCCAGCACATGGGGCACAGAGCCCAGAGACAGTGTATACAGTAAAAACCCCACAGAAGCCAGACCCTGACTGCCAGCAGCGCAGTGGAGGGTAGTCTGAGGGACACAGCAGCAAGAAGAAGGTGGAACACCTTGCTTAGCCCACATTCCACTGAGAGTGTGATACAGGTATACTTTCCTCACAAGGACAGACAGTATAATGTCCGCAATTAACCCTATTGAACCTTTCCTGGTGGAGGGCCCACCTTCTGCTCAGGTGCCCAAATGGAAGGAATGGGTGGAGAGACTGCTTCTATTCTTCGACGCCACCAGGGTGCATAATTACCAAAAGAGGGCCATGCACCTGCATCTAGGGGGGAAAGACATTTATAGGATTGCCAAGTCACTGCATGAGCCGGCCCACAAAACTCACCTCACACTAATTGGAGCCCTGTCGGCACACTTTGAACCCATGGTGAATCAAGATTATGAACGTTTTGTATTCCATCAGGCACGTCAACAAGCAGATGAGTCCATCGACACATTCCACGCTTGACTCAAGGACTTAGCAAGCACCTGTGCGTTCAATGATGAGGTGGAAGAAATAAGGGGTCAAATCATACAGGACTGCGCCTCCGCAAAATTCAGAGAGAGAATACTGGAAGAATCAGGAAAGCCACTAGCCGACATCCTAACCCTGGGGAGGACCAAGGAACTGTCGAGGGCGAGAGCAGCCCATATGGAAGCGGCCTTACACACACCAGTGAAAGTAGAACCGGTTAATGCCGTAGGGACACGCCCAGCAGCCACATCAAGCCGGAAGGAATCTGGGAAACCCACGAGCTGCGGATACTGTGGAGGAAGCCCACACAGCGCAACAGACTGTCCAGCACGAGGGAAGAAGTGTGCGGGGTGTGGTAAATGTAACCATTTTGAACGAGTGTGTCGCTCACTGAAAAACAGAAGACCCAGGCCGGCAGTCAATCTCATCCCGAAAGCGCGAAGCGGAAATAGTGATATGGACGATGATGATGGTGAAGAACACGTGATCCACACACCATACATGATAGGCACAGCAGGCCAGACGTCCCGCAGGCTTCCACAATGTCAGGTGCGAGTCTAAGAGCAGGACATCACAGCTGTTATAGACACAGGGGCCACCATCAATATCATGTCAGCAGAAATCTACACATCGATGAAGCCAACTCCGGTGTTGGGCACCACGGCTATTAAAGTCTTCGCGTATGGACAAGACCAACCCCTGCGGATGCATGGAAAATTCAAGGCGACGATCTTGCATGACACTCACTCTATAAGGTCATAGATCTACGTGGCGGAAGATGGACAGGGCATGCTGCTAGGATGCCGGACTGCTGAAGACCTCGCGGTTGTGTCATTCGCTTTTGGGATTCACCAAGAGACGGTACGACACATTCTAGCTGAATTTCCAGACGTCTTTAACGGGATTGGGAGATTACGAGGAAAAGAAGTACACCTACACATTGATCCCACTGTTAAGCCCGTAGCGCTATGCCACAGGCGCGTAGCATTTCACTTGAGACCATTAGTTGAGAAGGAACTAGCCAAACTGGAATCTGCCGGGATCATTTAGAAGGTGACGGGACCCACCCAATGGGTATCACCCATCGTGGTCACTCGAAAGCCCAAGCAACCGGGAGAGGTGCGGATCTGTGTTGACATGAGGCTACCCAATGCCGCAATAAAAAGGGAAAGACACCTCACCCCCACAATTGACGATCCCATTGGGGAATTGAGTGGAGCGTGCTGGTTCTCAAAGCTCGACCTTCGGTCGGGATACCATCAGCTGGTGCTGGACAAAGAGTCACGCTACATCACAACCTTGTCCACCCACGTTGGCTTGAGGAGGTATACCCGCCTGAGCTTTGGAGTATCAAGCGCAGCGGAAGTATTCCAGAATGTGATTCATGAGTTGCTGATAGACCTTCCCGGGGTGGTGAACGTCAGTGATGACATTCTCATCTACGCCAAAACGGTTGCCTAACACAATGCCAGGCTGACACAAGTGCTTCAGAGGATCCAAGAATCTGGTCTCACCCTCCATCGAGACAAGTGAGAATTCCTCAAACAACAGCTCCAATTCTTTGGTTACGTATTCTCAGCCTCAGGTGTAACTCCAGACCCGGACAAGGTGCGCGACATAAAAATGGCCCCTGCTCCTACCAGTGTTACCGAAGTCCGAAGTTTCCTCTGCATGGTTAACTACTGTGGCCGCTTTATCCGAGATCTTACCACCCTCACCCAATCTCTCCGGGAACTCATAAAAGGCTCTGTTCCCTGGACATGGGGTCACGATCATGACCTGGCCTTTCAAGCAGTCAAGGATGCTCTGTCCGCCAACACCACCCTCGCATTCTTTGACCCGAGGAAGCTGACCATGGTTGCGGTTGATGCGGGGCCGAAGAGTCTTGGAGCTGTCTTACTGCAGTGGAGTCGGGCGGAAAAAGACTGGGCTCCGGTGGCCTTCGCCAGTCGGTCGATAACAGACACAGAGCAGCGATATTCCCAAATAGAAAAAGAAGCTATAGCCATCCACTGGGGGGTGTCGCCACTTCCACCTGTACGTATATGGACATCCATTCGTCGTGGCAACCGACCACAAGCCGCTTCTGTCACTGTTCGCTGGAACGGCCTCGAAACCGCCACCACGGATAGAAAAGTGGATGCTGCAGCTACAGGGGTACAACTGCCGAGTGGAATACCATCCCGGGGCGCAGAACCCGGCTGATTATCTCTCCTGTCATCCCCGGGTGGCCACCCCTGAAGAGGAAGAAGATGGGGAGGACAGGGAAGAATATGTTCGATTTGTCACTGCCAGGTCATGCCCTCTTCCATTGTCCATGAAGGTGTTGGGGGAAGAAACCAGACGAGATGAGTGCCTCCAGCGGGCCATAGTGATCATGAAGCATGGCCGGTGGCAAAGTGGGAGGAGTTAATGGAAAGCCCTCACCACAGAGGCCAAACGAATCATGGAAAGTCTCTATAATGTCAGACAGGAGCTCAATGAAGATTCCACTGGATGCTTACTTCGAGGTCATCGCCTTGTGATTCCTTCAGCCCTAACCAACCAGGTCATCCAGCTGGCGCATGCCGGGCACCAAGGAATGGTGAAAACAAAAACTCGCCTGAGGACGAAGGTGTGGTTCCCTCTGATGGACGAGAAGGTAGAGGGCACAGGGGAGAGGGGTCCCCCAGCTCCAATAAACACTGAACCCTGACCCGACCACCCCTGGACCTGCGTCAGTCTGGATTTCGGGAGCCTTCCGGATGGGAGACAAACATTCGTACTGATCGATGACCACTCAAAATATCCTGAGGTGGAAATACTACAGTCGCTGAGCGCGAGTGAAGTCATCCCTAAGTTGGAAAAAGTGATGGGCTCATACAAGAAATACGAACTGACAATGGCCCTCCGTTTCAGGGACAGGAAATGGCCAGTTATCTGTCGTCTCTCGGGATTACCCACAAAAAGATAACCCCAAGGTGGCCTCAAGCGAATGGTGAGGCGTAAAGATTTATGCGCACTCTAAACAAAGGTATCCGCATCGCTCACCATCGCTACCAGTCCTTGGAGCTAGCCATCTTCTCGATCCTCCGGGTATACCGTCAAACGCCCCACTCCACGACTGGAGTGGCTCCAGGGCACCTGTTCATGGGGCGGGTGGTTGCTGACTCTATTCCCCATCACCTGAAGTGGCGTCCAGAGTCCCTGGAGGAACTGCACATTCAAGCGCGACACCAGCGTCGAAATGACAATGCCAGCCAACGAAGGGGTCTCAACAGCCTAACCTAAGAGTGGGTGCCCTCGTGTTCCTGCAGAATCGAGCTTCTAACAGCAAGTTCAGTCTGCCGTTCGAAAAGGAGCCATGGGTCATCACACAGGTGAATGGCACCCGGGTCACTGCTCAGTGGGGTGCTGAAACAGTCACGAGGATTGTGTCCTTCTTCAAGACTTTTCATCCTGCCCGAGAGGTATCGCCTGAGGTGAGAATGCCTGCATCTGGGCGAGGAACATCTCCTGATCGTGAGGTGTGGGAAGAGTCCGAAGTAGACTATCCGAGAGCTGAGAGAGTTGATCTGGAGGCATTTCCAACCAGTGCGCCCTCCCAAGAGACTGCCCCGGTGGTCTCACCTCCCAGTGCATCGGGTGGCCGAGGAAACTCTCAGTATCATCTATGACGAAATCCTGCGCCCTCCTGCCTTCTAAAGGACCATGTCATGTAAGACTGTTCTGTTATTATGTGTTTCTAGTGCATTAACATTTGACGT
The DNA here is from genome assembly GCA_963921515.1 of Calotriton arnoldi. Classification (NCBI taxonomy): domain Eukaryota; kingdom Metazoa; phylum Chordata; class Amphibia; order Caudata; family Salamandridae; genus Calotriton; species Calotriton arnoldi. The sequence continues at coordinate 1,379,680 of CAWUFW010001640.1, read as the reverse complement.
ACTGTGGCAGTTTAGATACTGTTTTGGGGAGGAATGTGGTGTCGCCCTATGACGCAATAGGCGCGACCACCGAGTGTGCCATTGTTGGCCCTGGTCTGGGGTAATGTTCGTAGGCCTCCCCTATGAACCCATGTACAAATGGTACAGTCGCGGGGCACGTGATTGAGCTAATAAAGGTGAGCCCTCAAGGATGTGACGCCAGAGGCGCGCATACGCGGGAGCTCGATGGTTGTTACACACTGTCTCCGTGTCATTTGTGCAAGCCCTTAATCCGCGTGTCGCATGCATGAAGCTCGACACAACAAGCTCAAGCCTCACTGCGCTACTGCCCGTGCACATGCATATGTAGTAATTATGCAAGAAGGCTTTGGTCGAGAAAAGTAGATTTATTCACATCAATCTTCGCCCAAGACAGATGCCCGCCGGTGAGCAGAAGCCGCAAAATCAACTGACTCCACAACCGGCAAACCCGCCTACCACTGCCACGGGCCAAGTATAAACACATACAAACCATAGCAACTCTTGAACATAAACATTGATGTTGGTGTGTCTCCAGGCAGAGCACACGAGAGAGCAGCGAGCATGCCGCGAGGCACAACAGCTCAGCGCAGTTTACCCCGCGCAGTCTACCACAGCATATCGCATACATCTTGAGCTTGAGGAGGGGCTGTGGCCACGTCGTACACAGAGCAATGATGTACGCATGTCAGCCATATTGAATTGGGTCACGAAACGCAATGCGTTTGACTTATTTAAGTAAAGGAATAGACAATGCTTCGACACGTGCTAACTATATTTTCTTGGGATACTCTAGTCAGCGCTTCAGACTTGGTTTTGAATACGCGAGTCAGCGTTTCAGACTCCACTTTGGAAACATGAGTCAACACTTCAGCACTTAAGGAAATCGGCACCGCTTAATAGCAGTATTCAAGCAGTCACTTGGCAACAGGATTTCAACTGCGTACTGCATATTTTATGGGTGTTATCATTCCAGCAGCCACACAGAGAAATGAGGATAAAAAATAAAAAGCAAATTTATTTTTGGGTGATTTTTGTTACCTGTGTGAATGTGGTAAAGAAAGGGCAGTTATTTAAACTTGCGTATCTTGATAAACACTGAACAATTCCACATTTTATCAATTCTAAAAAAAAATGAGCCAACAGACATTCTCCTTATCTCCTCCACAATCATTTTGGCGGGCGGGAGCAGAACCAGTCTTTAGATAGGCAGAGTGCAAGGAGTATTTTTTTTTTAAATACATAGAGGCAGTAGATTATGATGAGAAAATGTCTCCAAAACACAAGAAACGCATGTTACTACACTCTTTAGGTCCGCAAGGGCTAAAAACATATAATCAGATGAACAAACCTGTTACTGGGGATGGTGATAGTGTGGAAATGTAAATTCTGATTTCTGTCGTTTTTTTTAATCAAGCCATGCCTCATCCATTTTTTTACTATAAACCCTGACCCTTTCCTCTGGCTATGTTGACCAATCGGTCATCCATTCTATCCATGACCTCTTTGTCAGCTCTGGTTCTAATCCTTGATGCAGCATCTGCACAAATAAGCAAAACAATCTAGATTAGTGCATTGTGGTTGTGTATACATGCCAAGTCAGCGCAAAAGAACAGCTGGCTTTGCTTAAGGGTTTCTTGAGACAATCGCTGAACTTTAGACAAAGTTACCTAAATAGAGATATCTCGCTATGCAGCCTCAGTACGCCACCATTGTGCAAGACACCAAAGCTGTCAATTCTTTACTCGTGCCACCTGTGTGTATTCTTCGCTTAGCCCTATTTACCTCTGATTGTCCTCAGTACCACCTGTGTGTATTCTTCGCTTAACCTGATTGTCCTTTAGTTTATGAACCCATGTGAACATTGTGAGCATTTGGTATAAAAACCCATGTAACCATCACTCAGTGTGCTCTGCTCCTGAAGTGTCCCTTTGGTGCTTGACGGAGGAGGAGCTCCCATTAATTCATGAATAAATGACCTGTGAATTTCGTCTTCACTCCAGTGTCGAGTCCTCCTTATTATTGATAGAGAACCCGTGGACTAAGTGATGGCCCCTGCATCAGTAGATTATTATTAATTTACTCCACAAAATTGGCGCCCGGCGTGGGGCTCCATCAAGGGCCTGCAGACGGATCGGGGGAGGAGATCAGGTTGGTAAGATGAACTTCGCTGAGGGGCGCCCCACCTGAGGAGACTAGTGTTGCTCGTGGTCTAAGGTGATTTGTCAGCTCTCCAACCCTGATCTTCCTGGCGGCTGTGGGCCTTGACTGGAGCCTCCGGATGGTCATACTTTGGATCAGGGAGGATCGACAAGTGGGAGTTGAAGACTACGCATAAGGTAAATCTGTATTAAACCGGTTCATCTGGTTAGGATTTGTTTTGGTATTTGCTTGGCTTGGTATTTGGTTTGGAATCCAATCGGAATTTGAATTTTGGAATCTGTTTTGGTTTTGGAATCTGCTTTGGGACTTGCTATTTGTTTTGACTAATATTTTTTCATACAGGTTAATGTGAGAATATTTTTTATTTCTCTCTGTTTATAAGTTTTTTTTTGCATCTTATATAACATGCTTGTAATTAGTACTCTTTGGAAATTTTGTTACTGCTGCTGTGATAAGCAGAGCATTTTGGAAGCAAGTCAGCCGGCGCCACCAGAAGGTTCGCCGAATTTTGAAATGTACATCAAATATGGTATTTGTCCCATCATGTATAATGCATTGTGGAACAAATATACAAAAGGGGATCCCCAGTTGCAATGGCCATTAGAGGGAACAATGGACCCTCATAAACTCGAGTATTTAGAGAAGCATTTGTTCTTAGAGAAGGTTAGGCCAGCTATGTTTGACAGTTTGCGTATGTGGAGGAAAGAAGTGAAGGAGCGGCAGCTCAAGGCGGAGAAATCGCAAAGGAAACAGGAAAGGAAGACAGAGTATCAAAAGTGTAAAGAGTTGAAGGAAAAGGAAGTTCAAGAGAAAAAAGAGTGTTTAGATAGGGAGCATAGATTATTAATAACTAAAGAATATATAGTTAGACCAACAGTAGCAGTTCAGGTCCACCAAGAAGACGTAGACTCAGATACTGATAGACTTTTTATTGAACGATCCCCACCCCCATATGCACCTTTAGTACCCCTTCAACCTGGACCACCAAATGTTGTTCCCCCTGCACCTACGGCCCGCCTGTTTTGCCTCCAGTCGCCCAGCTCCCTATATTCCAACCTGTACCGGTACATCCCTTTCCCCCTCCACCTCAAGCTACTGCCCCTCCGCCCCAAGTTACTCCTCCTACACCCCAAGCCACTGTACCCGAAGTGACTGATGTCCCCGTGCCCTCTGCATCTGTTCTGACCCCTCGAGTTCTTAGTTCTACTGTGTCTAAATCACGTCAGGATGTGATAAGATTTTTGATACTAAATTGGTTAAGTGATTTAGAAATAGAAGTAGAAGAAATGATAGACCAAATACAGGATTTTCCAGAGGGTGAGCTTCTTTGTCTTATAAATAAACTTTCTCACCAACTTATAGTACAATGGGAAATGAGCACAGGACAGAATGGCCCTGAAGATGTTAAAGCTATTAATCAACAATGTCAGATAGGAGCCTTCCCTGTAAATAGAATTAATAATGCCAGAGCAACGATTATTGGGTATCGAAATGAGCATTCTTTCTTTCCTCGATTAAGACCTATGAGGGAAGCTGCGCCACAATTTATTCCTGCGAGAGGGAATGCAGATAATGATGACCCAAATAGCGCTGACGCTAGAGCACATTTTTTGTATAATTGGATATATACGCCTTGAAAAAGAACGGATGTGCTCACTTTAAAAGCCTCTTTACCAGATATACGAAAGAATCCTAGAGGATTTTATGATGAGGTACAGGCAGCCATTGATTCTTGTGTTATGACATTAGCGGATATTGACATATTTTTCGGTATGATTCTGCCGCCGGATATGTGGCGACTTACTCGAAAACAGGATCATGCTGTTAATTTCGGTCGAGATTGGGCTGCCATCATAACAGCTGATAGAGATAGGAAACCTGGTCAGAAACCTAGCCAGCTCATACTGGATCTCCCTGGTAATATACTAACATATATAAAAACGATGGTTCCTGCTAGAAAAATAGATTGGGCATTACTTACGGCTTGTAAACAAAAACAGGGAGAGGCCGTCCCTGATTTCTTTACTCGTTTTGAGAAAGTATTCCATGATTTTAGTGGGCAGGATACATCCACACCTACAGGTGCTCACTTGTTTGTAGATCGATTTGTGGGGAATTTACTTCCAGAAATATCGGTTCGCTTAAGAAATTCTGAAAGTACCTGGGCTTCTGTAAACCCAAAAGCTATATTAGATATGGCCCAGTATTATCAGAATCAGGTAACCGCAGAGCAAGAACGAAAAGAAGGAAAACTGAAAGAATTAAAAACAAAGGTAATGATGGTCCAAGCCTATGGGCCTCAAGGTCGAGGCCGTGGTCAGAATTATGGTCAGAATTTTAGACAAACACCCCCAGTAGGGCCTCCACGTAGGCAAACTCCTTTAGGGCCAGATCAATGTGCTTATTGTAAAGAGACAGGGCATTGGCGCTCAGAATGTCCTGTTTTAGCTGCTGGTGGAAGAGGAAGGGGACAGGTAAATGGTAATCGGGGGAATTCAGCTCCCCGTCCACAGTTACAGCAGGTCCAAGTTTCAGAGAAGAATAGGTCAGGAAATTACTTTGATCAACGAAATAACCAATATTCAATGGAGGATTGGGAATCAGAGGAAACTGTGGGAACACATTTTGCGTAGGACAAGGAGGACCAGTTGAGATACCTGTAGACCAATCAGGACCCTATATAACAGCCACCATACTTGGGCAAAATCAGAAATTTTTAGTGGATACAGGGGCAACAAGTAGTGCAATATCTCAGAATTTGGTCCCAGGGACACCCTTGTCTGGCCAAGTAATTACGGCAATAGGATTTGATGGAACACCAACTCCTAGCCCTGTGTCCCAACACCTGCCTTTGCGAGTTAAGAATTGTATTACTATGACTCCGTTTTTGCTTCCCCCACATGCTCCAGATAATTTGATGGGACTTGATCTTTTGAAATATTTTCATGCTACCATACAGTGTTCCCCATCTGGAGTACGTGTAATTTTTGGGAAAGAGACATTGCCTAGACAAAACAATTTTTCTTTATGTTCAGATTTTGATTCTGTCCCTTCACATGTTTGGGCTACCACTGATACAGATGTAGGAAAATTGAACATCTTTCCAGCATACATACAGGTTCGGGAGGATGCTCCTTTACCAAGAGTTCCACAATATAAAATATCTAAAGAAGGTGAGGATGCATTGATGTCTATTATTGATGATATGATACGTACAGGAGTTGTTGAGGAAGTTCCCTCTAATATATGTAACAGCCCTATTTTGCCTATTCTAAAACGGGGTGATGGAACTGGGGACAAGGTCTATCGATTTGTGATTGATTTAAGGGAAGTCAATAAAATAGTGATTCCTCAATACCCTGTGGTCTCTGACATTACAACCTTGTTGACATTAATACCACCCACCGCTACTGTATTCTCCGTGATCGACCTCAAAAATGCCTTTTTCTCTATTCCCATTCACGAGGATAGTAGATATCTATTTGGATTTTCATTACGGGGAAGTTCATTCAGATTTTGTAGGGCTCCACAAGGCTATACTGAAAGCCCTAGTATTTATAGTCACGCACTTAAACGACAGTTGGATGAACTCCTTTTACCACCCGGAGTTGTCCTGGTACAATATGTGGATGACATTTTATTAGCAGCAGATACAGTTGAGCATTGTAAAGCAGCTACCATTTCCCTATTGCAACATCTTGCCAACAAGGGACATAAGGTCTCTAAAAACAAACTACAATATTGTCAATCTGAAGTCACATATTTGGGCCACCTCTTGTCTAAGGAAGGCCGCACTTTGACTCAAGACAGGGTTCAAACCATCCTAAAAATTCCCATTCCAAATACCCAGAAAGAAGTCAGGGCCCTCATTGGTATTACCTCTTATTGTAGACAGTGGATCCCCAACTTCTCGCTTATTATCAAACCTCTTTTGTCCCTTATTTCTAAAGACACTCCCTCTCCCCTACCATGGACACCTGAGTGTCAGGAAGCATATCAGCAGCTTCGTGCGTCCATTTGTTCTGCTCCAGTGTTGGGTACCCCTGATTATGGAAAACCTTTTGTACTATATGTACATGAAAGAGAAGCATGTGCCTTGTCAGTTCTAACCCAGCCCTATGGTGATAAGCATCGCCCATGTGCTTACTTCTCAGCAGTATTAAACCCAGTAGCCAGAGGACTTCCGGGTTGTCTCAGAGCAGTTGCCGCCATCTCTATACGACAATCTGAGGGGATAGTACTGAGTAACAAGCTTATAGTTATGGTACCACATTCAGTGGATGCACTTCTAAATCAAACAAAAACACAACACTTAACTGGCGCTAGACTCACAGGTTATGAACATACGCTTCTGGCACCTCATATCACCCTCAAAAGATGCTTAACGTTGAATCCAGCCACCCTATTACCCTTACCGACTGAACAAATTCATGACTTACACGATTGTGTTTTTCTAACAGAGGAGCAAACAAAAGGAAGAATAGATCTTAAGGATACACCTTTGTCAGATCCGGAGGGCGAGGTATGGGTGGACGGCTCTTGTATAAGATTATCTGACGGTACCACTTCTGCATCTTATGCCATTACCACATTACATACTTTAGTTGAAACAGCTCGAATCCCACAGAAATCTGCCCAAGCAGCTGAATTAATTGCACTTTTTAGGGCTTGTGAACTTAGTGAAGGATTGTCAGTAAACATTTACACCGATAGCCAATATGCCTTCGGTGAGGCCCAAAACTTTGGCCAACTTTGGAAGGAGCGGGGATTCCTAACCTCCCATGGTTCTAAAATACAGCATGGTGAATTGGTAAATAGTCTTCTTACCGCTTTGACATTGCCAAAAAGTGTAGCCATTATCAAATGCAGTGCCCATAAGAAAATTACAGATAAGGTATGACAAGGGAATGCCTTTGCTGACCAAATCGCACGTAATACTGCAAGTGTCATGGGAAGCAAAGTATATACATTGCGATCCCAAGCTGAAAGATGGGAAAATATGTATACAGAAATTAAGGAAATACAGGAATCAGCCACTGAACAAGAAAAGGTAGACTGGCTAAAGGAAGGAGAGTTGGATTATGAGGGTTGTTGGAGGTCTAAAGATATGCAAAAATGGAAGTTGCCCTATGCTTATTTATTACCTTTTGTGACTATGGCTCATGGACCTGCTCACGTTAGTGTTAAGAACACTATCTCACAACTGGAACAGGTCTGGGATAATAAACAAATTCGAAAAACAGCTGAACATTTGATTAAAAACTGTATGATATGTTTGCAACATAATCCTGGAAAGGGAGTATCAACCCCTACTGGTGGATTTTCGCCGCCCCAAGTACCCTTTGAAGCACTACAAATGGATTATATCCAGTTAGAGCGCTGTAACAATTTGAAGTATGTTTTAGTAGTGGTTTGTTCCTTCAGCAAATGGGTGGAGGCCTACCCTACCAAAGACAACACAGCCTTGACGACAGCTAAAATCCTATTAAAGGAATTCTTTCCTCGTTTTGGAATTTGTAGAATTTTATGGAGTGACAATGGCCCCCACTTCACTGGCCAGATAATTAAATACCTGATGAAAGGTTTGGGAATAAAACAGAAATTTCACGCTGCCAATCATCCCAGAGCAGCAGGTCTAGTGGAAAGATATAATGCCACACTGAAACTAAAACTAGCCAAGATACAAGCCACTACGGGCCTTCATTGGCCAGATGCATTGCCTTTAGCCTTGTTATCTGTTCGTTCTATTCCACATAGTAGGATTGGACTTTCTCCTTACGAGATCGTCTTTGGGAGGCCTATGAATGTGTGGGGGCCCCCCAGACCGAGGATTATACGTGAAATACAATACCCTGTTTTGTGTGACTACCTAAAAGATTTGACTGAAAAATGGTCTCTGATTCATCAGCAGGTGCGTGAAGCCATACCAGACAAATCAGAGGGTCCAGCTCATGATCTCCAGCCAGGACAGTATGTCCTGTTGAAGAATTTTCAACGCTCCAAGAATCTTGAGCCACGCTGGAAGAGTCCAGAACAGATCCTGTTTGCAACCCGAACTGCTGTCCGAGTCACCAACAGAAGTCACTGGATTCTTGCAGCCCATTGCAAGAGAATTCCAGCAACTGTTCTCCAATCAGAAAGCCAGAAGGATTTGAGAGACATTCTGCAGACTCAAAAGAGTGTAGCTCCTGTGAATGAAGAGACTTTGTTTACTGATCAGACTACACCTTCAGCAGCAAGGTACGATTTACGCCCAAGAAAAGGGAAGGAGCAGATAGAGATACCGGAGGGCTAGTTTCAATTAGTAGAAACGGTTTAACTGCGACACGGTTGGATCACAGAATCGGCTGAACTAGGATTCAGTGAGGGTTGTGATACGTGCTGGGTCTCTCTCCGACCTGTGGATAAATCAGTACCTAGAAAGAATGCAGAAAGTGAAATTGAAATTACGAAGCAATAACAAAACTCTGTGCCTGGTGACTTTGATCATATTACTCATAATATTAGCAGCAGTCTTTTGGACACTGGAGAAAATAAATCCGGTTCGAAAATTGCTGTCACCTGTTACCACTCCCGTTCCCATCGAACATCATTATTTCACTCTTCCCTATCATGAACAAAAACACCGAATGGCCTACCTTAACAACACCTTCATACAAATGTTACATCATACCCACAATGCCACAAACACTACAAACTGCTGGGTGTGTGGGATGATGCCAGCTCATCAGAAAAAGGGAGGAACGCCTTTCATTCCCTTGCCATTCTCACATAATGGCTCCTGCCAAGCCTGGTTCGCACTGTTATGGGCCTCTGAAGTCAGTGAAATTGCCCTAGCAGATGTGGGAGAACTTAATGTACGACTGAACAAAGTTTGCTACCCCGATGAAGAAGGGGACCCTCAAGCCAAAGGAACTGCATGGGAAATGGATGAATATCGCAAGGGAAACTCTTCCACACGTTATGTTTTTCCCAACAAGCGAATGGCTAAGGGTAATGGGCCTCCTATCATCTCAGTTACCAGGGCTCAGGCAGACCTCTGTGTGAGCAGTACCGGCTATATTCCTGTGGGAAAGAGTGACTGTACTACAGTATTGAACATTGACGGAACCAATAACAGCAGTTTTCTGTCATCTCATAATTCTTATTTTGTTTGCGGAACCAAAGGATACTATCATCTGCCAATCGAATTGTCAGGAATCTGCTACGTGTCCTTTTTGCTTCCTCCTGTATTTTTGGCACCTGCATCATATCATAAAAATCAGAGACTATTTAATGACATTACTATAAATCGTTTTAAAAGAACTATAAGCTATGATGAAGTAGACCAAACTGACACTGCACTACAGCAATATGTTGATTTCAATTTAGGACTCTTTTTCTTTGTTGGTGCAGCTTTGAACAGCAGGAAAATCAGGCGTTTGACCCGAGTGGTAGAAGCTGTAACAAATCAAACTGCGATGGCTCTTGGTAATATCACAGAGGAACTCCAGATTGCAAGAATTGTAACTTTGCAAAATAGGATGGTGCTTGATGTTATATTAGCTGACCGTGGTGGAGCATGTCGCATTATCGGAAGTAGCTGCTGTGTGTTCATTCCAGACCGCGCCCCTTCTGTTTTCGATGCCATTGCCAAAATGCACAAAATAGCTGCAGAAATACACCAAGACCAAGGAACATGGTCCTGGTCTGACTGGTTTCAAGGACTAATTACCACTTGGGGTTCGAAACTACTGATGGGAGTGATGATTATAGGAGCAATCTTCCTCACTTGCTGCTGCTGCATCCAATGTGCCCCTGCCCTATGTGCCGCTTGTTAGACTTGGCATCTTTTGGCGTGTTTCCCCTGACTTTTTGCTTTCTGACCTCCCGGTTTTGACTCTGTTTTTGCTGGTGTAATGATTCTGCGCACTTTCCTCACTGCGGTCCAGTGGGAAAGTGCAAGTGCTCCTGTATAAAATGCGTTATGGATTGGTGTTTCCATGATTGGCCTATTTGGTTTATGTGTCAGTCCCTTGTAAAGTGCACTGCGAGTGCCAGGGCCTATAGACCAAATGCTGTTGGTGGGCTGCAGCACTGGATTGTGCCACCCACGCAAACAGCCCGTAAAGTGTAACTCGGGCCTGCCACCGCAGAGCCTGTGCGCAGCCTGGGGCTATCATGTCGACTTGGCAAGTGCACACACTTGCAAGTCCCTAAACCTTCCCTTTGCTACATGTTAGTCACCCCTAAGGTAGGCCCAAGGTACCCTTGTGGGAAGGGTGCAGTGTATGCGAAAGGTAGGACATGCCCGGGTGTGTGTGGCATGTCCTGATAGTGAATTACAGCCTAGTTCGTTTTTCACTATTGTAAGGCTACCTGTTCCCCCTAGGCCAGAACGGGCAGTTTTGATTATTACAGCTTATAATCCTAACTGACCCCGGGAACATGGTAGGAAGTCGAGGTTTAGTATGCCTGGACTCAGAATGATAAAATGCAGCTTTTAGTGAAGTTGGTTTTAACATTCTGTGTTTGAAAATACCACTTTTAGAAAGTGGGTATTTTCTTGTCTAACCATCCAAGCCTGCCTCTGCGAGGTTGTGTATTCCTTGTCTGGAATGTGAGTGACAGGGGCTGGGGGATGCCAGGAGACAGGGTGAGTCAGCACAGGGCTGAATAGCAAGATCTACATGTAGATGGGTGGGAGGGGTCGCACCTGGGCCCTGAATAGGACAGTGCCTTCCCTCCACAATGCTGGCTCCACCTCCTGTGGTGCGTCTGATGTCCCTGGCCCACTCACTGAAAGAAGGGACGGAGACTTGTCAACAAAGTGCTCCAGAACTGGTTTGGACTAGGCAAAGGCCTCTCTGCCTTCAGAGAACAAAGGAATTTGGGATATAAATATTGGGGCCCTGACCCCATGAATTTAGATCTCGCTGGAATCAAGGAACCTGCCAAGACGAAGAGCTGGAAGAGCTGCCAGGAGGAGTACTGCCCCTTTGCTGTGTTGTTGCTTTGTTGGGTGGGCCTGCAGCTGCTGCTTCTGCCTTGGGCAGTGAAAGGACTGGACTGAACTTTCTACAAACTTGTGCTGAGTATCTCCAAGGGCCTGAAACCGAGCTGGCCTCCTGTTAAGAAGTCTCAGGGACTACAAAGACTTCACAAGCCTCTGGGTACCGCTTCTGGAACGCTGTTTCAGTCGCCACAGAGGAAGGGAAACGCAACCGACTCCGTCAACGGAATCCATCCCTGGCCGGTGACCTGTTTGCACCGCAGACCGCATCGCCCCGCTTCGCATCGCAACCCTGGTCTCACCGTGGGCGACGTCCGACGCCGCCAACATCGAGCCGCTGCTTGCACCGTGACCTGTGGGCACCGCAGTTCGCATCGCATCGCTTCACTGAACCAACCGGACCCGACCGACGAGGTCGCTGCAACTGGCTCAAGAGTCGTGACCGCACCGCAGTTGGGGCACCGCTCGCACGCCTGCGACGCACCGCTCCGACTCGCACCGCTGTCCGACGCCAGCTCCCGCACTCCGGCTAGGTCGCCTGCATCGCAACTTGTCAGCACCGCATCGAGCATCGTCTCGCCCTGCATCGCACGCCTTGGACTCACCGACTCCGTCTCCACGACGCTCATCGAGCCGCTGCCTGCACCGCATCGAGGGACACCGCACCTTGCATCGCTCCGTCTTGCACCGCAACCGCGACGAACGCCGACCGGCTCGTACACTCCGTACCAGCCACAACGAGAAAGGTACTGTAACCGAGCCTGTTCACGACTCTGCTGGCCCGTATCGACGCGGTCGGCTGGAACTGTTAGACTCTGTGGTTTTCAGCATCACGGTAGGCTCGGACGGAGCTACCGACTCGTACGAACTTTGCTTTTGTGCTATTCCTGCAAAGAAGAAGTTACCTTATCAAGTATTCGTTTTAAAGTATGGTATTGTGGATTTTTGTCGTAATTGGTCTTGTCTTGAGTATATAAAATATTGGTTATTTTTCTAAACTGGTGTGGTGTCCGTATGTAGTGCTTACACTGTATTACTGTTGGTTATGTGCAAATGCTTTACACACTGCCTCTGAATTAAGCCTGACTGCTCGTGCCAAGCTACCACGAGGGTGAGCAGGGGTTACTTCACGAGTGTAACAACCCTTACCCTGACTAGGAAGAAGGGTCCCTACTTGGACAAAGGTGCAAGCCCTTGCCAACTAGAGATCCCATTTCTAACACCGCTTGTATGGCTATATGCAATAGTATTAAACCTCCCCCACTTAATATTCATGATTCGAACAAAGAAATGATGATGCATATAGAAATCAACGAACTAATGAATATTGACGTGGACAATTAACATGTCTTCTTAGAAAATGGATTCAGCATAGGCTGAAAAGGAAGGTCTGTGGAAATGTAAATTCTGATTTCTGTCGTTTTTTAATTAAGCCATGCCTCATCCATTTTTTTACTATAAACCCTGACCCTTTCCTCTGGCTATGTTGACCAATCGGTCATCCATTCTATCCATGACCTCTTTGCCAGCTCTGGTTCTAATCCTTGATGCAGCATCTGCACAAATAAGCAAAACAATCTAGATTAGTGCATTGTGGTTGTGTATACATGCCAAGTCAGCGCAAAAGAACAGCTGGCTTTGCTTAAGGGTTTCTTGAGACAATCGCTGAACTTTAGACAAAGTTACCTAAATAGAGATATCTCGCTCTGCAGCCTCAGAACGCCACCATTGTGCAAGACACCAAAGCTGTCAATTCTTTACTCGTGCCACCTGTGTGTATTCTTCGCTTAGCCCTATTTACCTCTGATTGTCCTCAGTACCACCTGTGTGTATTCTTCGCTTAACCTGATTGTCCTTTAGTTTATGAACCCATGTGAACATTGTGAGCATTTGGTATAAAAACCCATGTAACCATCACTCAGTGTGCTCTGCTCCTGAAGTGTCCCTTTGGTGCTTGACGGAGGAGGAGCTCCCATTTGTTCATGAATAAATGACCTGTGAATTTAGTCTTCACTCCAGTGTCGAGTCCTCCTTATTATTGATAGAGAACCCGTGGACTAAGTGATGGCCCCTGCATCAGTAGATTATTATTAATTTACTCCACAATAGTAATTATTATTGCGTTAGTAAACTTGGACAAGCATTTTGTCCCAAAGATTTGTTTCGGTATCACATGGTACAATTTTTTCAGATGAAACAACTTAAATCTGAATCAAGTAACGATTATGTCAGTGAGTTAAGAAGGTTAGCTATAGATTGTGCGTTTGGGGGATTATTAGAAAACTTAGGGGCTGATTAGGATAGCGGCCGGTCTTTCGTCCGACTGCCATCCTTTCGTAAATGGGAACGCCCGACAGGCTGTCCCGCCATAGGCATTAGGACTCGACCGCCACCACGGTGGTCGCAATGCCTATATTTTGTGTTGTGGCGGGTGCTGCTGGCTGCAGCACACGCCGCAGTACAAAAAGGAGACACTACACATATCCCTGCACTACGTGGCACCACAGCTGAGGGCCAGCGGGAAAGGAGGTCCTGCTACGGGCCCCCAAAGTCCCTTTCCGCCTGCCTTTTCATGGCAGGTTGACCACCATAAAACATTGGGCAGAAAGGGACATTGTAATCCCTACGGCGGTGCTTGGCAGGCACCGCCCCCATTGTAGGGGAATACAACTCCCTCTGATGGTCTGACGGGCTCCTTGAGCCCGTCGGGTTCTGTGGCTGTCGGTCTCCCCATGACCGCCCGCCATCCTAATGTGGCGGGCGGGAATCCTCATTGCAATGGCAGTGGGGAGGTCCGACCGTAATCGTAATCAGGCCCTTAATTTGTGATCAAGTATATATGCATGCCTCAAACCATGCTATTCAGGAATGGTTATGGATGAATGGCGACGTGTGTTTAGATGATATACTTGCAATGGTACGCAAGGCTGCCACATCTAGCAGGTGTGCGAGTGCATTAAAGATGGAAACAAAAGATTCAGAAATGGTTGCTAGAATAAAAGGCAACACGAAACAGAGATTTGAAGGAAAAAATATATTTGAAGGCAATAGCTCTAGATTTTCTATGGCATATAAAGAATTACCAAAATGTTACAGGTGTGGTAGTATGGATCACTTGGCGTTCACGAAGTCATGTCCTGCAAAGAAAGTAAAGTGTAGTACATGTGGCATTGTGGGTCATTATAGGAAAGTGTGTAGGAGGAGAGGCAAGCCGGTGAAATGTGTGAGGGAATGTGAGGATATTGAGAGTGATTCTAGGAGTAATGATGAGGAAGATTTAGAATGGCATTCAAAATTCAAGAAAAAACTAATTTGAAATATTAGAGATGGATGTTTGCTTGTAGAAAACAAACCTGAGTGGTGGATGAAAATTGGGGGAGTGAGCATTACAATTTTTGCTGATTCGGGCTCACCTTACACAATTATAAATAAAGAGGTATGGAAGAAAAACCTTGTGAATAAACAGGGTAGAAAATTATTTCCATCTGATATTGAGCCAGAAGGTTATGGAGGGGAGAAGATTGAAATGGCTGGATGTCGTTGGTTCAGGTTTGACTTTAAGAACCGTTATACATATGGGAAACTGTATATTTCAAAGAAAGGTCTGTCTGTTGATGGAGCAGTAAAAATAAAATATTTTAACCCCTAACAAATTTTATAATTAATTAAATAAAAAGTTCGTTTAAATGTATTAATCAACACCGTATGTGTGGGAATGGTAATAGGCCAATGTGTGTGCTAAATAATCTATTAATAAATGTCTATGTGTCTAATTATAACGTAAAAATAAATGCGTACTAATAAAAATAAATGCATGTTATTGTGCTTCATAGAAATAAAACGTGTCGTTGCAAAAACAAATAGTGATGGTAAGTAAGGAACAGCTTAAATGTTGCTTTCTGCTAGGTAACGACTAATTGGGGTACGTAGACGGGAGGGAAACGAAAGGGATATTTTTCTCTATTTTAATTATGTTTTATTTGCCTCAAATTAGTGCTTCTAAAGTAGAACCGAGTGGCGATATAAAATGGCCGCCAGTGGGAAGATGTGCGCAGGCGCAAGGGGACACGTGGTACGGGATGAGATTGAAGAAATCTGGAACCTCGTGATGTCTCTGAGAGGCTAGGATGCAAGAAACGGTCAAGGCTGGTGTGACCTAATTGAACTGATAGTGTGGCATGATGATCAGCGGAGAGCCCGTGAGAAACAAGTCTAAGAGAAAGGACAATGACTGCGGAGTTCTCGAATGTGTCGAAAGAAGTTACAAATGAACTGATCGAATCGGATGGAAATGTTTAAGCGTATGGGAAAGGAAATGATCCAAGGACCCTTGAATCCAAGAGAACTTGATTAAAGAATGAATAAGCTGACATGCATGGACCAATGAAAGAAAAGCGTGATATTAATGTTGCAACAGTTAGTTAGCAAAGTTAGAATTAGGGTATAAGAGGGCCTACTCTTAGTGGGAGGGGTGCACAAGTTCCAGTCAGAATTGATGTCAGTCGTGGTGGCAGTCACAGTCAGGAGAGGAGTTGAAGAGTCGTGTTGGTGGCTTCCAGTGCTGGGTGGTCCTGATCGATCCCTTATTGAGCGGGAGATGCTGAAAGACTGTTAGAGGAGACGGGTTGCAGGTAGCTGATGCTGACGAGCTGAAGTTGCTGTTTCTGTCTTAATTTTACAGTTGAGTATGAGAATCAGGCTATTTCTAATTCCTAACTTAGGTTAGAAATCATTAGGCTAAATTAGGAAGCTAGGCAGGTAATTAGGGTTTTGGCTTCATGACAAAAATTTCCTTTCTGCAATAAATTGATTATGTTTAATAAAATTGTGAATTTAAGATTGAATAATTGAATAAAGTATTAAAAATTCTTTCCATGCTTTTAAAATTATATAAAATTTAAGATTCTTTAAACTCAAAATGACTCAGTGGTTATTTTCCTAAATGATTGTGACATAGGAAATTGTTTATTGTGATTCAGCTGGTCTTAATCACTATGAACTAATTTCTTAAATGAATGATTCATCGACAAATAATGAGCAGGAATATCTTAAGAAATAACTAAAATAAAGGGACAAAATAAGGTAATAAGATATCCTGGCTCTTCCAGCGGTACATAAAAAGGTGTTCTCCATTTAGTTCTCATGCTTCTCCTAGGAGTACAGAATTTCACAAAGGTGTAAAGGAAATCCAGGAGTGTGCGTGTGTGTTAGACGATGTTTATGGGCCCCATCATCATGTGGATATGAGAAATATAGTTTGCCCCTGGATGACCTATAAGTAACCTAGGAGGAGAATAGTTTTTATTGTACGCGCTGCATCAGATTTCTTGGTAGCAGAGTTATGGTTTTCTATAGATTAGTTTAGTGATTATTGTTTATTGATTATTGATTATTTTTTGATGACTAACACTATATGTTGAGTCACGTTATGTTATATGTAAGTTTTCACGCTTCTGGGATGTAGGAAGTGGAACATGTGTGGCAAGAGAAGTCACATGGAATTTGGTACATGGTCTGAATTCATTTTGGTTATAACGCAGGTTGTGTTATGTTAGGGATTTCGGTGTGAAAAGTGTGTAAATGAAATAGCAAATCACGTTTACTTGTGAAACTTTGGCCTTAATTCTCAGGAGCCTAGTCTCCACATGTGTCTTATCCCCAGAGAAACGAGTAAATTGTTTGTTTGAAAGAAGGGTAAGGTAGAGGGAAGTGCTACTTTATCGGCGAGAGTAAATAATTCTGTGGTAGGGTAGAGGTAAGCGCTGCCTACTGGAAAAACAGGATTCTTGTATAAAAGGACAAGGCTGTCACTTTGTTTAGCGAATCAGACTATGGAATTGTTTATTTGTTGTAACTAACGAAGAAAACAGTGAAAAGAAAAATTGCCGATAAATTTTGTAAAGGAGGGGTAAAGAGTAGAAGTGACGTGAAAAAGTGCCGCGCTAGGATTGGATAGTGCGCTAGTCACGTGAACACAGAGCAGGAGTGACGTAGAAAAGTGCCGCGCTAGGATTGGTTGGTTCGCGGACGGTGGAAATTGTTCTGATTGGTACGTTAGTGTGAATCGCGCTGTAATTGGACGAAGTTCCGTACACAGAAACAGTGTTAGAGTAAAGAGAAAACAAATAGAAAACATGCCGTATTAAGAGTATGAAAGGGAGAGAACGTCATGGACGACGAAATTGAAGAATTTCTTTAAGAAAGACAAAAAGGTTGTGACTAGAGAGGGACAAGTAATTCCTCCGCCGAAATCAGCAGCTTCACATATGATGCTGAAATATGGGTATCATACGTGCATATGGTTGGACAATTGGGTAAAATATACAAAGAATGATGGAGCATTGCCTTTTCCTGAAAATGGTTCTTTTAATGTAGCGGTTTTACGGAATCTAAGAGAAAAAATGTTTAAATTGGAACCTAGACCTAGACCGACACAGTTTGAGGCTTTAACAGAATGGGAAGACGAGATGTACGAGCGAGAAAGGTTCAGAGGAATGAAAGGTTATGAGTTTGTGCCCGGAAGATTGTGGGGAATGAATCATGAGGACAGAATAAAACGATGGAGATGTGCTAACATGACAGGAGGTTTGTTTCCAGCTTTTACAGTCGAGGAGGGGACAAAGAAAAAACGGACTGAGAAAAAGAAACATTTAGAGAGAGAAAAGTATATGCATGAGAGCGAAACGGATGACGAGTTGCTGGAAGATATTTTAAATAGAAATCCACCTCCGTATCAGCAGAGTTCTACAGTGGTGACACCAAATGCGCCACCAATAGAGACTATGCGAAATAAAAGTCCGGAAAAGAGAAATGAAGTAAATAGGTCACAAGAACAAATGAGAGCTTCTCAAAATGAGGGAATAGAAAGCGACAATGCAAGTGAATTGGCAAGGACAACAAAAGAACTAACTGAGAAAATTAGAGAATTAACGAAAAATATGGAAGCAGTTACTGTGCCTGTAACAATAGGTCCAGTAATACCAGTTTTTGAGAATCAGAAAATTGATGAGCGAGCTTTGGTGATTCCCTTAAGTTCACAATTTCAGAGAGAAAAGGAAAGAATGGAAACAAGTCCAGGTACAAGCAATTTGGCTAGTGCTTACAGACCAAGTCCACCTGAAAATTTAACAGTAAATGAGTGTAACGGTAGGAAAATACCTATGGTAACTGAATCTGCAACAGTGACACCTGAAAAGAGTGGAAATTGGACAGAAATAAATAGTACTCCCATAGGTCCGACTCCTGATGAGTTAAATGAGTGGATGAAAGCTTTTAAAATAAAAGAAACGGAAGAAAAACCATTAGATGTGATCAGATTAAAAATTGACATGGAAGAATTAATATTAGGAACGATTGGTACTGAAAAGATAAAAAATTATCAGGATGATGAAATAATGTTTCTGTGTAAAAGTATAACATGGAGGGCAAAGAATTTACATGACAAATTAGAAGAAGTGGCTAGTGAGATTGGAATAGATTTTGCAAAAGTAAAAACATTACAGAAACCATACAGAGTGGATTTTTGTGAAAAAGATATTGAAAATTTGAATACAGCAGGAAGGCTGACACAGATAAAAGAGTTGATTGTTTTATTGAGAAAATGGGGTGATGTGGACAGATGGAAGGTTAGATGGACAAAGAAGAATGAGAAAAGTATAGACAAAGGTTCATTGGCTTTTGTGGTAACAGAAAAAGAACCTGTTGTTAAAGAATACCCTATGAGAGAAACTCCAGGTGGTAGTTATGTGCATGTTCCATGGACTAGGCAGGACATCCTGTCATTTACAAATGACTTTCCAAAACTAAGAGAGAAGCCAGTTGAATGGTACCGACAGGTAGAAAGGTTTGTAAAGGTCTCAAAAGTGTTGTGGATAGATTTGGATGGATTGTTTGACATAGTGGTACCAACGGATCTGTGGTCAGAATGTAAGATTACAGTTGACTGGCCAACTACAGAATATCCAAGAGATCCTAAGACAGGAGCTCCAGGACCAGATGTGATGAAGAAATACGACAAAGTGATTACCTTTTTGAAGAATAAGATTCCTCCCAAAGAGACAGATTGGGTTAAGATTGATAGAACTACACAGGAAAGTAAGGAGTCTGTACATGCATATTATGAACGTTTGTTATTGGTTTTCAAGCAGTATAGCGGTTATGAGGAATTGAGTGAAAAGGACATGAGTCATTTTGTATACCGATTTGTGTTTGGCCTGAAACAAGAAATAAGCGATATGATTAAACAACATATGATAAACTGGCAAAATGGAAGTGTAGATGAGGTGTTGAGGTATGCTAAGTATTGTAGTGATGAAATAGAAAGTAAACAGCGTAAGTTGAAAGAAAAGGCGATGTGGGCACAAGTGAAAGTGGCAGAGAAACAAGAAGCCCAATTGGACAATAATAATGGAAACGAATCAGGACAGAATAAGATGCGACCAAACATAGGTAAAGGAAAAGGACAGGTGAGTCTAGAAGAGGCAAAGAAGAAATGGCCATGTCATAATTGCGGAAAATTAGGGCATTGGAGGAATGAGTGTAAGTTCCCACCTAAACCTAATCCGGAACATCAATCATTAACTCCACAGGTGCAGAATGAGGTAGTTGTTCAACAAAGTCAGGTGCCACAACCACCACTTCCCAACATTGTTAACCAGCAAAGATACAGTACAGAAACAGGATTCTACGGAGGAGAGCAGGTAACACAGTTGCCGCGAGCAGCTAACATTTCTCAGTATTGGTTGCGTCAGAGTGAGGATGACCCGGATGAAAGTTTCTGACGGTGCGCAGGAGAGGGGAAAGAGTGCGTGCTTGGCGCAACTGTAGAGGTAGATCAGTCTGGTCCCTTTGTGGATGGAGAAGTGAATGGTGCAAACGTAACATTCCTTGTCGATACTGGAGCTACCCGTTCTACTGTTAGGTCAGTGGAAATTCCGAACCTTCCTCTCTCAGGTGAATACATCCAAGTGGTAGGAGTAGCCAATCAGCAGATTAAAACCCCACTTACTGAATTGGTAGAAGTAAAAATTGGTTCTTTTAGCAAAATGCATAAATTTATAGTGTGCGACTGTAGTCCTGTAAATCTTTTAGGTCGGGACCTTTTGTGTAAAATGAATTGCACAATTTATTGTACGCCAGATGGAATAGGTTTTCAGACTTCAGATGAAGATGTTTTGTACAAAGTAACTTTGATGAATCAAGAACCTGAAACGAATGGTTTGTTTCCTGCATTTGATGCAGAAAAACTTCCAGAAGAACTAAAAAGTGCTGTAAAAGAAAGTGTGTGGGATTTTACAGGTGAAGACATTGGGTTAATGAGAGAAGTTGATCCTGTAAAAGTGACAGTGAAAGAAGGGATAATTTATCCAAACACGCCACAGTACAAATTAACTCCAGAAATAACTGAAGGAATAACTCCTGTGATAAATAAGATGATTGAACAGGGAATTCTGAAAGAGATCATGAGCAGTCCATGTAATTCACCTATTATGGGACTGAAAAAGCCAAATGGAACATATAGAATAGTACAGGATTTGAGAAAGATAAACAAAATAGTTGTACCATGCTGTCCAATAGTGCCAAACCCTGCAGTGATTCTATATCAAATTCCGCATGAAGCTGAGTGGTACACTGTGATAGATTTGTGTCACGCATTTTTTTCTATTCCTTTGCATCCAGATAGCCAGCCATTATTTGCATTCCGTTTCGGAGAGCGTATTTTGGCATGGTGCCGAATTCCACAGGGGTATACAGAAAGCCCCTCATTTTTTAATCAGATTCTAAAGAAATCTCTGGAAGATTTGAAGATGCCAGAAAAATCAGTGATGGTGCAGTATATCGATGACCTATTGGTGGCATCGAAAACCAAAGAAGCATGTGTAAGTGACACAATTGCTTTACTGAACCATTTGGAGAAAAGAGGACATAAAGTGTCTCCTTCAAAATTACAGTTTTGTCAGAAAGAAGTCCAGTATTTAGGACATAAAATTGAGAAAGGAGTGCGTAAAATAGCGACAGAAAGAGTAAGAATGATTCAAGGAATGAGAGCACCAATGACTCAAAGAGAGGTAAGAATGTTTTTGGGAATGGTTGGATATTGTCGACAATGGATAAGTGGATTTTCTTTGATTGCAAAACCCTTACAAAAATTGACAAAGAAAGATGTAAAAGACCCTTTTGAGTTAAACAAAGAAGAAATGAAATCTTTCAAAGAATTGAAAAAGAAACTGTGTGAGGCCCCTGCATTAGGCATGCCGGACTATGAGAAGGATTTTGAGTTATACTGCAGTGAAAGAGATGGATGTGCATTTTCAGTACTGGTACAAAAACACGGCACCATGAAGAGGCCTATAGCTTACTTCTCAGCTGTTTTAGATCCTATAGCAAAAGCATTGCCTGGGTGTCTGAAAGCAGTTGCTGCTACTTGTGTAAGTCTGGAACAAAGTGAAGGTATAGTGATGGGGTATCCACTAAGAGTGTATGTTCCCCATTCAGTAGAAATTCTTTTGACAAGAACAAAAACACAGTACATGACACATAGTCGGCTGACTAAGTACGAAAAAGTCATCTTGAGTGCTGAAAATGTGACCATAGATAGATGCATAAATGTAAATCCTTCTACATCATTGCCAGATGAAGAGAGTATAATTGAACAAGACGAAGTAGATCATGATTGTCTGAATGTGCTGGAATATTGCACAAAACCAAGAGCTGACATAAAAGATGAACCATTAAAAGAATCGGATTATGTCATGTTTGTAGATGGTTCATGTTTACGCACAAAAGAAGGAGTGTTAAGCGCAGCTTACGCAGTATGCACAGTGGCAACTGTGATGGAAGCGTCTTGTCTGAAAGGAGTTAGGTCTGCCCAAGTTGCGGAACTAATTGCTTTGATTCAAGCATGTAAATTGGGGAAAAATGTACGAATCACGATTGTGACCGATAGCCAATATGGTTTCAGCATCGTACATGATTTTGGTCAGATTTGGTCACAAAGAGGATTTTTGACATCTGCAGGAACACCTATCAGAAATGGAGAGTATGTTAAAAAACTGCTTGAGGCGATACAGTTGCCTAAACAAATAGCTGTAGTGAAATGCAAGGCGCATAAGAAAAACGAAGATTACATAGCGGTCGGCAATAATTATGCTGATGAGATCGCTAGATATTGTGCGGAAAACATGGCGTCCCTGAACAAAAATAGAGAAAGGGAGCATGTCTCTTGTCCTTTGCTTTTCACTAATACTGTTGAAACATGGGATGAAGTAAGGCAGTTACAAGAAACAGCAAGAGATGAGGAAAAAGATTACTGGATACAAGCAGGATGTAGAAGACAGGAAAATAATGGTGTGTGGGTATACAGAGATGAAAGACCAGTTATGCCTGATAGCATGATTGCAGACATGGCACGGATGTACCATGGACAAGCTCATATTGGGAGCGATGCAATGATCAGACTTTTTAGACAGACCTGGTATAACCCAAAATTCAGAGCCATTGCTGAAAGTCTTTGTCAAAGATGTCTTATTTGTCAACAGTTTAACCCAGGAAGAAAAACCGTAGTAAGTTTAGGCACAATAGGACGAGAAGGAGGTCCATTCACAAGAATACAGATGGACTTTATTGAGATGCCCCCTAGTAACAGATTAAGATATGTTCTAGTGGTCGTCTGTTTGTTCTCTCGTTGGGTGGAGGCATACCCCACAAGAAGGAATGATGGAACAACAGTGGCAAAACTTATGCTGCGAGAGTTCATTCCAAGGTATGGTTTTCCAGTCACGGTTGAGACAGATAGAGGAACACATTTCCAAAATGAGTTGATCCAATTGATTTGTGAAGCTCTGAGTATTAAACAAAAACTACATTGTGCTTACAGACCAGAGGCTTCTGGGGTAGTAGAGCAGATTAATGGAACAATTAAAAACAGATTAGGAAAAATGTGTCAAGCTACAGGACTCAAATGGCCGGATGCACTGCCTCTTGTTCTGATGACCATCAGAAGCATCCCTGAAAAGAAAACGGGACTCAGTCCTCATGAGATGATCATGGGACGAGCAATGAGACAAGCACACGTACCTGTCAACAAGTTATTAACTATAACTGATGATCTAGTACTGGATTATTGCAAGGGACTGGCTGATGTGGTGCATTCTGTGTTTCATCAGGTTGGACCGGATGCGACCACTCTTGAAAGAAAACCAGCCCACGACTTGAATCCAGGAGACTGGGTCCGCATAAAAGTCCACAAGAGAAGAAACTGTCTAGTTCCACGTTGGGATGAGCCAAGACAGGTAATCCTAGTAACAACGACTGCTGTCAAGTGTGCAGGAGTGAAGAACTGGGTTCATGCCAGCCACACAATCAGAATTCCAGAACCTACAGATCGACATGTGAGTCGGCGTCTGGAAGTGTGGGATAAAAGTTTAACGGCTGGGACAACCAAGATAAAAGAAAGGGTGCCAGAACTTGAAGATCGACCTGAAAGTCGACATCTGGAGACCCCAACGGAAAACACCTCTAGAGAAGAAGAGGAACAAGAAGAAGAAGAAGAAAGAAATTCAGAAGTTCCAGAACTTGAAGATCGACCTGTAAGTCGACATCTGGAAATATCTGACACAACTTCAGGATCTGATGATTCAGCTGCAAACTGGGAAGAATTCCGAAAGAGAACTTGGGGTTATAAACCAATTAGAGAAGAAACTGAGCAAGAAATTGAGTTAGATGAACAACCAAGTACAAGTTATGGTGGAAATCCTTCAGAAACAATATTAATAGATGAAGTAGGGAAAGAAGTACACAAAAAGTTAGAAAATCGAGAAGAACCCCGAGGAGCAATAGGGATAGATAGAGAAACAGGAGAACAGGGAAATTTAGAAACAGAAAAGGAGAAAAACACCAAATCGGAAGAACCCCGAGGAGGGACAGTAATAAGGGAAAACAAAAAGGAGAAGACAGATCCACCAGTAGGAGATGACGAGATTATAAGTTTCAAAATAAGAGACAATAGTGAGACAGTTGAAACAGAAACAGAAGAAAGTGGAGGAGAGGAAAAAGCAAAGACTGAATCAAGAAAAAGAAATTGGAAATCAGAAAGAGAAGAAAGAGAAGGTGAAGCCAAAAGGCCAAGAAAAGGAGATAATTGGCCCAACAGCTATGTCAGAAAATTGAGATATAGAATAATAAGAGCGGAAGACGAAGATGCTGAACAAGTAAATGAAGTAACAAGTCAAAAGGGGCAAGAAAAACCCAGTGGAAAAAGATTACAAAAGTCCAAAAGGACAAAGAAAGTGAATTCAAAATTTAAGTCACCTGAGTGGCTGTATATTGCACTAACGGATTACAAAGAAGAAGAAGAAAACACTCACGGAAACCAGAGACTGAGAAGTCGGATGGGAAAAGGTGAGATGCAACAAAACTGAAGTGAAGACTTATAGTGCTTCTGCCGGACGTGACAAATTTACTGGACGTGACAAATCACCGGATGTGACAACGAAAGAATTCTGGAGAGAATTAAAGAAAGTACCAAGCAAAGACTTTTGAAAGCAGAGTGGCATCTAAGTCATTTCTGAGGTGTAGTGACACAATTTTCTGAAACTTAACAAATAGAAAAAGAAAAATGGAAAATAATAGGGATAGAAGAGATAAATGTGAATTTATAAAGAGATGGTGCAAAATGTGCTGTTTTTGTACAGGGTTATTAATGACCATATGGATAGTTTTAGCAATCACAATTCCTATTAGTGTAGCTGTGATAGAAGCAAAGAATGATACTAAACCAGAAAAAGAAACTAATATTAAAGAACCAGTTATTTTAAGAAGTAGTGCAGAGTTGCATAAGGATAGGTCAGTAACAGATTTCTCAAAGAATGTTTTTACAAAGTTGTTGTATGAGTACGTAAAAACAATGGAAGTAAGAGATTGTTATGTTTGTATGCAGTTGCCTGCATCAGTATCCGAAGGTGTGACTTATCATCACCTACCTTTGACTTATGGAATAACATGTAGTGTAATAGCAAGTTTATTTTATAAAACAGGTAGATTAGAATCTTATTATACTGATATAGATAAGATTTTTGCAAACATTCCAGTAGTACCAGAACTTAACAAAGTAAAACCAGCAAAAGTTTTAGGAGAATTCTTTTTAGAACATAGAAAATTAATGTTAGAAGAAATAGTTAGTAACAACCTTACCTGTGAGTTAAAGAAAGAAGAAAAGGTATTTTTAGATATGGTTGAAGAAAGAAGAATGAAATTTCAGAAAGAAGCAATAAAAGAGGAAGGAAAACGCTTATGGACGTTTGAGGAAGGAAATCATGAAGGGAAAAAGATAAATGCAGCAATGACATTAGACTGGCCGCAAACAGGAAAGTTGTGCATTAAGAGAAATAAGACAGTCTATGACAATTACTTTGTAGGTTCCAGTATCTGCCATGACAATTATCAAATTCTGGGAGGTTGGGGATTCAAAGGTGGAAAAGACCCAATATTTCCAGGTATCTATTATATTTGTGGGAATAGAGCTTATTACAGGTTACCGGACCATTGGTATGGAACTTGCTATGTAGGCCTGGTCTTTCCAAAAAAATTTCACATGGACAGAGAAGAAAAGGGAACATACAAGATGATTAATAGATTTACACGTAGAAAGAGGGAAAGTTTTTCAGAAATTGTAGGTGATATTTTTGGAGCATTGATACCAGCAGTGGGAATATCTTTGAATGCATTTAAAATTCGGAAGTTATCCACAGTAGTAGATCGTTTATCTACAGATACTGCGGGAGGGTTCTTAATGGTAAATACCGAAATGGTTGCCATGAGAGCTATGGTGATGCAAAATCGGCTTGCCCTTGATATTCTTTTGGCAAAAGAGGGTGGAGTCTGTGGAATGTTGAAAGTCCAACATTGTTGTACTTACATTCCTGATAACAGTGAAAATATACAGAAGTATATTACAAATATTACAAGTTTGCACAAAGAACTAGTTCCACTGGAGGTTGAAAGTGTTTTGGGAAAACTTGGTAGAGGGTTTTCCTCAGTAGCAAATTGGTTAACTAGGATGAGTAGACTAGTGATAGGGAAAGTTATAATAGTAGCAACTATAGTAATATTATTAGCCATGATGTTGAAAATAGTAATAACATGTATAAAGAGAAAAGTAAGACAGAATAAGATAAGAAGAAATAACAGATTAATGAGAGAAAGAGAGAGAGAAATGGGTGAAATTGAGTTGGAGAAAATGAAAGAAAGCATGTACAAAGAGACTAAAAGGCAAGATGAAGAAGAAACAGATGTATAAATAACAGAAGGCAAAGGATGAAAGACATGCTGCCTGAAAAGAAGTATGACTTGGGTTTTATGTGGTGATTTAAAAATCACCAAAGGGGGGATTGATGGAGCAGTAAAAATAAAAAAATTTAACCCCTAACAAATTTTATAATTAATTAAATAAAAAGTTCGTTTAAATGTATTAATCAACACCGTATGTGTGGGAATGGTAATAGGCCAATGTGTGTGCTAAATAATCTATTAATAAATGTCTATGTGTCTAATCATAACGTAAAAATAAATGCGTACTAATAAAAATAAATGCATGTTATTGTGCTTCATAGAAATAAAACGTGTCGTTGCAAAAACAAATAGTGATGGTAAGTAAGGAACAGCTTAAATGTTGCTTTCTGCTAGGTAACGACTAATTGGGGTACGTAGACGGGAGGGAAACGAAAGGGATATTTTTCTCTATTTTAATTATGTTTTATTTGCCTCAAATTAGTGCTTCTAAAGTAGAACCGAGTGGCGATATAAAATGGCCGCCAGTGGGAAGATGTGCGCAGGCGCAAGGGGACACGTGGTACGGGATGAGATTGAAGAAATCTGGAACCTCGTGATGTCTCTGAGAGGCTAGGATGCAAGAAACGGTCAAGGCTGGTGTGACCTAATTGAACTGATAGTGTGGCATGATGATCAGCGGAGAGCCCGTGAGAAACAAGTCTAAGAGAAAGGACAATGACTGCGGAGTTCTCGAATGTGTCGAAAGAAGTTACAAATGAACTGATCGAATCGGATGGAAATGTTTAAGCGTATGGGAAAGGAAATGATCCAAGGACCCTTGAATCCAAGAGAACTTGATTAAAGAATGAATAAGCTGACATGCATGGACCAATGAAAGAAAAGCGTGATATTAATGTTGCAACAGTTAGTTAGCAAAGTTAGAATTAGGGTATAAGAGGGCCTACTCTTAGTGGGAGGGGTGCACAAGTTCCAGTCAGAATTGATGTCAGTCGTGGTGGCAGTCACAGTCAGGAGAGGAGTTGAAGAGTCGTGTTGGTGGCTTCCAGTGCTGGGTGGTCCTGATCGATCCCTTATTGAGCGGGAGATGCTGAAAGACTGTTAGAGGAGACGGGTTGCAGGTAGCTGATGCTGACGAGCTGAAGTTGCTGTTGCTGTCTTAATTTTACAGTTGAGTATGAGAATCAGGCTATTTCTAATTCCTAACTTAGGTTAGAAATCATTAGGCTAAATTAGGAAGCTAGGCAGGTAATTAGGGTTTTGGCTTCATGACAAAAATGTCCTTTCTGCAATAAATTGATTATGTTTAATAAAATTGTGAATTTAAGATTGAATAATTGAATAAAGTATTAAAAATTCTTTCCATGCTTTTAAAATTATATAAAATTTAAGATTCTTTAAACTCAAAATGACTCAGTGGTTATTTTCCTAAATGATTGTGACATAGGAAATTGTTTATTGTGATTCAGCTGGTCTTAATCACTATGAACTAATTTCTTAAATGAATGATTCATCGACAAATAATGAGCAGGAATATCTTAAGAAATAACTAAAATAAAGGGACAAAATAAGGTAATAAGATATCCTGGCTCTTCCAGCGGTACATAAAAAGGTGTTCTCCATTTAGTTCTCATGCTTCTCCTAGGAGTACAGAATTTCACAAAGGTGTAAAGGAAATCCAGGAGTGTGCGTGTGTGTTAGACGATGTTTATGGGCCCCATCGTCATGTGGATATGAGAAATATAGTTTGCCCCTGGATGACCTATAAGTAACCTAGGAGGAGAATAGTTTTTATTGTACGCGCTGCATCACTGTCCTTGGATGGAAGGGTCAGAAGAATTGACACATTATCCTAGGTCCTACGGCAAAGCACAGTGTGATGGAGTTGTTGACATTCAATTTAAAACTCGTGCTTGTGCACCCGCACAAGCAGTGCCTTTTTCAGAATTGTTTTCACTTGCTTTATGGCCCATGGCTGCTCACCTGTGGGTTACATATGCTATTGCTAGTCAGGTTGCGGATGGAAACCACAGGAAGTGGAGGCAAACCCCTGGGCTCCTGCTTTTGCTAAATAAACTTCTTTCACAAGTGACTCACTGCTTCCATGACTTTCCTTTTATCTTTACATTTGGCGACGAGTGAGAGTCACTGCACGAGCGTATGTCATTTTGAGACATGTTCGGAACGTCTGCTGTTTGAAGCTGGATACACCTCAAAGATGCAGGGACCGCAGTACTTCTGTAAGCAAACTTGCAGCGAGCATTTGCAGACTGTATGCCCAATCTGCATGCCGCTTGGAGCACCTGCACCAGATTTTGTACTGAGAGGACTGCGCGTATAGGAACAACACATGCACTTGAGTCCGTGGATAGTTACACTTACACCCCTCGCCAGCGTCATTCAACTTTCAGCCCGCATTCTATTGGCTGTAACCTTCTTGTGTCCACGCATTGCATCTCGTGAGGCCTTGCATACTCATCACATTACCTGTGATGTCACGACGTCAACGCGTGGCGGCCATCATGGATTGGGGCCAGTCCAATACAAAGCTATTGGAAACCATCCTTTTACTATCGAAATAAAAAGTTTTGATCAGGAACTTTGACACCAGGACTACGATCAATTGTATCAACGCCACACTTTTTGCTTACTACTTCAACCCTTCAGCTTTGGACATCAGTCTGTGGTAGGTCCCCTCATTGTTTTACTGCTTTGCTTTTAATTGGGGCTTATAATGACAAGTGTGAAACAGTGGTTACAGCTTCCACCATTTCTAGCCCTCCCTGGGAAACCTCAAACACCCTGGAAGATATGCTTCCGTTCATTTGAAAACTTTCTCATTGCAATTAATGCAGAGAAGTTTTCGCCAAAGAGAAAGCTTGTTTTAGTATTCAGGTATCTGGGCAAAGAGGGACTGCACATTTTTGACAATCTGCTCATATCAGATCCGCCACCTGGTGATGCTGAAGGCAGGGATGGTTACGCTGAGGCAGTTCAAAGATTGAGCAAACAGTTCATGATGCAACCTAGTGCTCTACTGGAACATTACAACTTCTTCAAAAGGAATAAGAACTTTGAAGAAAGTGTAGAGGAGTACATTTCAGCCCTAAGAAATCTATCACCAAATTGTAACTTTGGGACATTGCTGGATGTTTACATAAAGGACCAATTTGTTTATAGTTGCTCATCAAAAAAGATACAGGAACGGCTCCTTAGTTGTAGAGATCCCTCGCTCAATGAGGTGATGGCCATGGCAAAAGGGATTGAACGTGCCATTATCTCAAGCAAGTGTATTATTAATTAGAAACCCAATACCACCCCAGTTAATGTAATTCAAGATATTGACTCTGTTAATGCACTTTCTTTCAATGACAGGTTGTCTAAATCTTTTAATAAAAAGCTGACATAACATGTTTCAGATATGGGTCACTTTCTCATTTAAGCAATAGTGCCACATGCCCAGCACTTAGGAAAAGTTGTCTCAAAAGTCGTAAAACAGGGCATTCCCAAAGTGTATGTAGAGGAAAGAATGTAATTCAAGTGAGTAGTATACAAGTAGATGGAGATGGTGTGCAAGATTGTATGTATGATAGTCACATAATGGTACTTACCTCCAATGGATCTAAGAGTCAAAGGCCCATTCTGACAGGTGACAATTGTTGATTTATCATTGCACATGATGGCTGAGTTGGGTGCTCCTTTCACCATAATTTCAGATGTGCTATATGCTTAATATTGGTATAATGGAGTAACCCTACTACCTACTGATATATTACCAAAAGCATATGGTGGCCAAGACATTACCATGCTGGTCTAGGTCTTAGAAAATGTGTCATGTCCTGGCAGACATATCAAAACTAAAGTTTATGTAGTGATGAAAGGCAAAAGCATAGTTGGTTGGCAGGATTTGGCGAAAATGTGTTTGAAGCTGGTGCCTGGGTCTGAAAATCCAGCACAGCTTAATGACACATGCTGCTCTTGTAGATGATTTACATGGTGATGACAATTTGAATAAACATTTAGGAAGTAACCCAGAGGTGCTTGATACTAAAATTGGTAACATTACCAAATTTGAGCACTTAATAAAACTTAAACAGAATACCATTCATATGGTACATAAGGTTAGGCTAATTCCACATAGTGTGAGGGATGATCTCAAGAAATTGTTGGATGCGTTGGTGGAAAAGAGTGTAATAATCTTCACAAATTCATCGGAATGGGTCAGTCCCATTGTGGTGGTTCAAAATAAAACTGGAGATATTAGTTTGTTCGCAGATTTATGCACCCTCAACAAAAACATAATGGTATATTGCCACCCCTTCTAAAAATTCAAGTTCTGCTAACCAACATATGAGATGCAAAAGTTTTCATCCTTCTAGACTTGAGGTCAGCATACCATCAAATCCCCTTAGCACCAGAATCACGTGACCTGACTACCTTTGTTACACCATTTGGGGCACATAAGTTTCTGAGATTACCCTTTGGCTTAGCCTCAGCAGCAAGCATATTTCAGAAACGTATGGATAGCATCTTAGCAGGGATTGATGGCGTCCAAGCATATCAAGATGACATCTTGATATTTTCTGAGGCTGTGTCAGACCATAAACACATTTTGAGGAGGGTTTTGAATATTTTTAAAGGTGTGAGAATCACACTTTAACGTGATAAATGCCAGTTTGTAAAGGATTAATTTGGACTACTTGGGACATACAATCACAAGTTTAGGAATTAAACCCAAATTTTCACTCATACAGGCCATTTCAGAGGTTGCACCTCCAAAAGACAAAGATGCTTTACGCTCATTTCTAGGAATGAGTGAAAATTACTCTAGGTTTTTTTCAGGATATGCCCAAGTAATTCAACCTTTACACAACCTCTTAAAAAAAGGAGTAACATAATAATACCAGCATTTGTAAAGCGCGCAGCTACCTCAGGTAAGGTGTCCCGGAGCTGGGGGCCATCGGGAAGATTAAGCGAGCTATTGCCCAGAGTCACATGGTGCTGGGCTAACCTACCGCCGGCGCCAGGGATCGAACAGTGAGCCCCCATGTTCCGGAGTCAGCCACCCTGGCCGTTGCACCACACCTCTTCCCTTCAAATGGGATGTCATCACTGATGAGGCCGTCCGGAAGATTAAACAATTAATTCTTGATGCTCCTGCTCTGGTACCTTACACATATGGCCAAAAGTGTTTCGTCACCGTAGATGCCAGTTAGTATGTTCTGGGTGCTGTTTTGTCTCAATAGGTATCAGGCAGGGAGCATACCATTGTCTTTGCATCAAGGAGTCTAAAACAACCGGAGGTTCACTACACTACGATTGAGAGAGAGGCTTTTGCCTGTTCATGGGCTGTAGAAGAATTTAAAACATTTCTAAGAGCAACCACCTTTGAGATCTTCACAGAAAACAAACCACTTTTACATTTGCTTAACAGCAATGATTTGATTTGATTTATAATTTCGTATAGCGCTCGAATGTCCTGAGGCGTCTTGGCGCTGCTGCTGTACTAAATGGGAGTGGGAAGGCAAGACAGAAATATGGAGGCTCTTATAGACTAAAAAGCCAACTCTTCAAAGATTTTCGAAATTATAGGAGGTCTGGACATTTCCTTAGATGAGCGGGGAGGGAGTTCCATAGTCTTGCGGTCCTCAGGGCAAAACTCCTACCTCCCCATAAAGCTCGTTTGACCGTAGTAGATCCTCAGATGCAAAACTAAGAGTTTTGCATCTGAGTGTCCAATAAGGTCCAATATTATGCAGTGCCTTAAATGCTATACAGAGCGCCTTAAATTCCATCCCCCCTGCTACTGGAAGCCAGTGCAACTTGATCAAGGCCTGTGATGCTGATTGATATTTTGGAATTCCTGCAAGAAGCCAAACAGAGGCATTCTGCAGCATCTGGAGTTTTAGGAGGGATTTTTTCCAGATGCCGATGAAAAGGGTGTTTCCACAATCCAGTTTAGCTAGGACTAAGGCAGTAACTACCATTTTTTGAAGGTCCAAAGGGATAAAAGGGCAGATCTTTGTGATTACTCGTAAAGTAAAGAATATTGATGAAGCAAGAGCACTGACCTGATCTTCAAAATAAAGTTCATCATCAAAGAGGATTCCTAGATTCCTCGTTTTCCGTACTGGTGTGGGTGGAACCCCCATGTCCTGTGGCCACCAGCTTGGTGACCAGAAAGAATTGTTTTTACCAAAAAGAAGAACCTCAGTCTTTCCAGAGTTACGTTTTAGACAATTTGGTCTCATCCAGTATTCTGAGACATGCATGAGCTAAACCTTTGAGCGGTCTCCTCATGATTGCTTGATATGGATACCACAATTTGGGTATTGTCTCTGCATATGACACCACAGAAAAACCCAGCGATTTTATAAGTCTAGCCAGTGGAGTAGCATAGAGATTAAAAAGAGTAGGGCTCAGTGAAGACCCCTGGGGTACCCCACATGGCACGCAAAATTGTTCAGAGATGAAATCGCCCATTGCCACATGGTTCATTCTGTCCGTAAAAATAGATGTTATTGACTTAAGCATAAGGCCACCTAATCCTACCTCAGCAAGTCGGCCAATTAAGATGTTATGATTGACCGTGTCAAAAGACACTGAAAGATCTAGTAATATCAAAGCGGCCCGACCTCTGCCATCAAGAATGAACCTCAGTTCTTCTGATGCAGCTATCAGTGCTGTCTCTGTACTGTGTGCCTTTCTAAAACCATATTGAGTGCAGTCTAAAAGGTTATTATTGTCAATAAATTACATGAGTTCTATGTTCAGAGCCTTATCTAGTAATTTATCTGGAAAGGGCACTCTCGAAATGGGTCTATACCTGCTCGGCTCGTGAGAGTCTCGGTCGTTCTTTTTTAACAAAGGTAGGATGGAGGCTAAGTTCCATTGACCCGTATTAATGATTTTGTTGAAGATCATGGTCAATTGAGTGCCAAAGATCCCAGGAACCAGATGAACAATTTTAGGGGGGCATGGATCTAGTGGTGATCCCGATTTAATAGAATCAATTCATTTTAAAACTTGCTCTACATTAACCAAAGAAAACTTGTCAAAGGTGGTTGTAGAGAGTTGTAATTTACTCATTGGAGGCTTGGGCGCTCCTTGACTATTTGATGCAAAGGTGTCGAAGACTTCCTTTACTTTCTTCTGAAAACAATTTGCAAGAATGTTCCAGAGAGTTTGATTGCAACTACTGTTGCTAGATACAGGTATTTTCACAATTTTTTTTATAGTATTAAAAAGTTCCTTTCCTGAATTTCCAGATGGAAGACTTTTATCTGTGAAGTATTTAGTTTTTTCTTCTAATATGAATTTTTTTATATTCTACTATTGACTGTTTAAAAACCTTCTATCTTGGGGATCGTATTTAGTTCTCCAAACTCACTCCAATTTCCTGCGCAAGTTCTCAAAGCTCAGAAAACCACAGTTCAGAAGGGGTTTTTCGGCGATTGGTGGAGACTTTTTTCGGTGCAAGAATGTCCATTGCTTTATTAATCCAAGCTAAATACCTCTGTGTAGTTGTCTCTAAATCTTGCACAGAATTGCAAAATCCCAAAGAATTGGTGATGGATAATGCACACACTTTACATCTGCACAAATGAATAATTTTATTGTGCCCCATCACACCAAACATCTCAGAGGAGCTCTTAATTCTTTGCTGTTAGAAAAAAAGGGTGGAGGGGGAGAAAGTGTCTGGTCAAGCTTACACATGATCAGGCAAGAAGGATCATGCAAGCTAAACATTTACAACATGAGGATTTGATTGACAATTCACATTGGTTTATCTCCAACTCGGATACTACTGCCTGAAATGTTAGTGTTTCTTCAACTGCAAATTTTACTCAGTTTGGCCAGAGTGAAGAACTAAATCTCGCTAATAGCTCTGATACACATACAGGTTTACATTTTGCTTCTGCAGATGAGCCTGAAGAGGTTATGATGGCTCAGTGTCCAGCTACTGGGGAAACAATACAAAATAAGATGAACACTGTAACTAGAATGTCACACAATGTCTTAATGTCTGCAGAGTACAATTACTTTTTCCTTCATTAGGTTTGTGTACAAAGTTTCTTGCTCTTTTGTAAAGGGGAAGAAGATGTAATGGAGTTGTTGACCTCCAATTTAACACTAGTGCACCCGCACAAGCAATGATTTTTGTAGAATTATTTTCACTTGACTAATGGCCCGTGGCTGCGCACTCACCCCGTGGGTTCCAAATGCTACTGCTGGTCAGTTTGTGGCTGGAAACCAAAGGGCATGGAGGCAAACCGTGTGGGCTCCTGCTTTTGACAAACTTCTTTTTAAAGGAACTCACTGCTTCCGTGACTTTCATTTCATCTTTACAAACAGATTCTGGTAATGGATGAGGGTATAAGAGTTGGTGAAAGAATGTTGAAAAGTTTTCCTTTCATATTTGAAAAAAGATTGGCAAGTTAAGTGGACTTCAGCATAAAATTAGGCTCAAAGAAAGAGCTGTACCTAAAATACATTAAATCAGGAATGTGCCTATTTTGCTAAGAGACAACGTAGCAAGGCAACTGGATAAGTTAGTTGCTGCTGATATAATAGAACCCATTGAAGTATCAGCATGGGTTTCACCTCTGGTAGTGGCATGCCGGTGCAATGGGAAACTTAGACTATATGTAGATTTACGTCATCTGAATAGCAATATTATAGTGGACCAATTTCCGCTACCCAAATAAATGAAATGCTATCTTTGTTAAAAGGAGCTAAGTAGTTTTCCATAATCAATTTATCTGCAGCACACCACCAAATTCCTCTATCTAAAGACAGTAAATAATATACTGCATTTATCACGCCGCAAGGATGTTATCAATTTAAAAGAATGCCATTTGGCTTCGCATCGGCGGCTGCCGTTTTTCAATGGTTAATGCACCAATTATTTGTAAAGATTAAATGTGCAAAATGTTTTCACGACGATATGCTCTCCTTTGGAAATAATAAAATGGAACATGATACATTTTTGGAAGAGGTATTGAACATCCTGGGGTTACATGGTTTAACTATTGAATATTCTAAATGTTAATATGGAAAATGATAGTGTTACTATGGAAAATGATACATTCATTTAAGGAAACAAAATCACATCCTTATTAACAAAATCACCCGTTGTGAACGTCGACCCCCGACTTGCAAATACATAGTCAGGAAGCTCTGAGACCCAGGCCTGGGGTTACTGATTTATAGGTCACAGGTGGGATGGTGCGTAGCTAGCAGATAACCCCACAAATAGGAAAGCCCAGATCAATCCCACAGATAGGCGTAGCGACATTACAATGGTCAAGGGAGAATAACCCCAATAAAGCACACATGGCCGGAGGAGGTATGCACGCTTCTAAAACACCATAAAGTCAGATGCCACATGAGTTAGGAATATATAGCCAATCAGAACACAGCACACGCAGTGATCATGCGCTCCCTATGCCGGACATCTGGACACGTTACCTACTGGCCACATTGTGTCCACACAAAGTTGAGGCCCACCTGTAGTAACCATTTGATCATTAATTTATGACTCTAAGGCAGCAACCAACATTCCTCACCTTATAAGGTTCGCTGGAGAACTTTACAACCTGATGACAGTCCTCAGACCCGGCGCCTGTAACTGTTCTCCCGCCCGCTATTTTTAAATAATCAAACTGCTCCTGTTTTGCCAAACACCTCTTGTCTACTGTTTTCTCCAAGTTATTTCGTACTCAAGTAACATTTTGGCGAGCCAGATAGGAAAGACTGGGACCTCGTACCCAACTGCAGCCGAAGGAAGGTGGCCCCGCCTGGACAGATTCACATTGCTCAACAACAAAGGTGGGACAACACCGCAATTGGTTGGAAGTTCTGCTGAATCCGCAGGGTGGAGGCCCATCCTGAAGCAGCCATCACAGAGGGTAAGAGATCACATCTGAGAATGAAAAATTGTGTATTTTCTTTCTAAGCACTTGGTGTATGACAAACTAGGGAGAAGCGTAAAAGATAAACTGAGCGCCCGACCACTGACAGGGTCTGGCATATTACCTATTTTAATTGTCCCAACTGTATCAGTCATAAAGCGGCCTCGGAGGCAACCCCACGGATCTCAACTTTTTTTTGATAGTCAGCATGCTAGGAAAGGTGAATATTTATTAATGTAGCCCTTTATGGCTCCCAGGATGCTATTTTTGTGAAACATCTATCCTGTATGGGCAGAGTTGGCACCTAAATCTCATAGTTTTTTAGTTGAAAAGAATTTCTCAGTGCTTCTGGTTTCTTAACACCGTTTGGTACCTGAAAGGATTGAGAGGTGTTGGTCGCTTGGACCGCTGGGCGAGACACAGATGGTATGCTTGACCCCTGTGTGTGACACAGGGTGTGATTCAGACTTTAGGGAAAATTTGGACCTGGGAAACTAGGCGTAAGTTGCATGTGGCCACATCTATTACAACCACCTTTGTCTAATGAGGGGTTAGTGGTAGACTGTCCAGTTCATTTAGGAGTGTGTTTCCACGCTAGACTTCTCTTGCTAGAGAATGAAATGTGTTGAAACATATCCATTTTTGTTTGGACAAAGTAATTTTTTCCCTGTCGATCATTGATGAAATGTATTATTGTGTACGATGTCATTGCATTTATTGTCATTGAAAACTGTATTGCGAGGGAATTGATGCAGATTTTGTGCTTACCCATTCTATGTTCACCCTGTGTTACAATACTATGTATGCAGTCTTATCTTGTTTTTATGTAAATGCTTGTTTGAACTTTTTATGTCCCTGTTTTACAGTACTACGTATGCAGTCTTATCTTGTTTTCATGTAAATGCTCTTTTGAGCTGTTTTATGTAAGAAGTTGCCAGCGCCGAGCTCATAGTACGTAAAATTGTAGGAGCGCACCACATATGTTTGCCCCCACGATTAGAACAAACAAAAACTCCCAAAAGATTGAGTTGTATTTGTCCACAATACTACTAAAATTGTCATGGAATTCCCATTAAAGTACAGAAACCAGGTTACCCACACAGGTAAAGAAACTTAATAAGTTTTGCCACGAATGGCACACATGCATAAAGGCACACACATTTCCCTGGCCTAAGGAGGGAAATTTGACACCAATGTAATTGAGCATTCTACAACACATATAAAAACTAAATATACAGGTCAAAAGAGAGACAAGAGAGAAGCGTTATTAGCATTATGGGCCATCTTCGAAGAAGCCAAGAGCGATAGCCCTACAATGCAGGTAGCGATGAAGGCATCAGCGCATCGCTGAACATATGCAGGAATGGAGGTGCTCACGTCAGCTCCCCCCGCATTAGGATATTCAAATCTGACAATATAGAAGCCGACGAGCCTCCCACCGAAAGAAGGACAGTTAGGCCCAAGCACGAGAGGGCAAAAAGCCAACAAGCCCATATGCTTCTAGTGCAACCCAAGTTCCTTCAAAAAAGGTCCCCAAAAGCTCGACCCCCCGCTGCTCCACAAAGATAGACCTACCCCCAGGAAGACAGCAAGAAAGGAAGGCAAGAGTTTTGCATACCCGTTTTGCAACCTGTTAGCAAACAGGACTGAGGAGAGGAACCAACATGACTGGTCCTGGCCTAGGGGAGGATTATTTGAGCCAGGGGACATGGCTATAGCAGGGGATCACATCTGGCATGGAGGAGGAGACCCCAAGTGGAACTTCCCCTACATGCAGAAATGCCTATAAAGATGGGAAAACTATGTTGGGGCAAAATCCTTAGAGCCACCTGAGATAAGAATGTTCCATTGCTACAGAAGGGTGAGGCAGGGATTGTATGCGTACCATGGGCCCAGATTGACAAAGAGGAATTGAGAACAAAGTTACCGTCATTGTTGGATGGGGCAGGGAAATGGATTTCATGCTTCGAGAAGAACATCACAGGTATCAACCTAGTGATAGGTGACATTAAGAGCTCGCTAAGTAGCGTTATTGGGGGGCAGACTAACATGGTGTTTGCCCAAGGTCGCATTCCAGCAATCACGCTAACCGATACCAAGCATTACGGGGTCACGTTTAATTTGTACAGGCAAGGGATATGGACAGCCCTGAGAGATATATTTCCTGACCGCCCAGATGTAGGAGGGTTAAAGGCAGACACCATGAAGCCAGGGGAAAGGATAACAGATTTCCTAAGTAGAATGAGGGAATGATGGGGACAAGAGACAGGACACCCATGGACCGATACGGGCCCACAAGTTAAATTTTTCTACAATATTCTTAAAAGGGTTTACCTACCGAGATACAGAGAGGGCTGGGCAGTGTAGCTGGTTTAGATTCCAAACCCTGGTGGGAGATACAAGCCAAGGGTAAACTGGTTATTCCACGCTCCAGTGGGGTCGCCATTGATGTCGAACGTTTGTAAGGATACCTGGTCGACACAGCTCTCAGTCGCTCTGAATTTCTGGACGCAAGTAAAAATGTGAATTCCCACTATTTTTTGTTTGGCACAGTTTTGGGTAAAGGGGGTGTCTTGACTGCATTGCGAAAAAAGCTTTAAGACTTTCATGGGTTCAGTAAATTTTGACCATTGTTTGTTGCCAGTTGGAGCTTTCACTCTTACCCAATTACCCACTTTAAACTCGATAACCCTGGTCTTATTCAAGCTATCAAACCTCTTCTTGTGGGCTGCCTGCAAATCTAACTCCTTTTTTCCTCCACTGTTGGCCTACATCAAACCTCACCCAGCCTTTGTGCCATTTCATCCACCCAGGTACCAATCTAGAATTGGGGTTCCTACTCTTTAACAACTCGAAGGGAGTCATACCTGTTGACTGATGAGGAGTTAAGCGAGAAGCCTCTATTTGCCTCCACATTTCCTCTTTCCAGCTAAACCCAATAGCTCTTGCCAGCTGAATGCCCTCTTTGAATGTTTTGTTAAATCTTTCTACTGCCCATTTGTTTCTGGGTGGTACAGGCACTAAGTTTGTATATTATCCCATTACATTGCATAAATTCTTTCATTTATCGGGTGCAAAACTGAACACCATTGTCAGTTAAAAGGGTGTTTGGTGGTCCCTCTCATAAGAAGACCCCTACCAGGAAGTTTATAATTGAGGTCGAGCAGATGTCAGAGACAATTTTGATTTCTGGCCATCTTGAATACAAGTTGACTAAAACTAGAATGTCAGTCAGTGGCCCAATGATATCCATTGCTGCATCCGTCCAAGGACCTTCAGGTAGGGTGTGACAATGC
Source organism: Calotriton arnoldi (assembly GCA_963921515.1). Classification (NCBI taxonomy): domain Eukaryota; kingdom Metazoa; phylum Chordata; class Amphibia; order Caudata; family Salamandridae; genus Calotriton; species Calotriton arnoldi. Next base: position 1,340,012 of record CAWUFW010001640.1, on the reverse strand, counting down.
ATGGGTAGAGTGTGCAATTTTTCTACCTTATGACTGGGGGAGCAGGTTATGTAATTCCTTATCTCTCTTTCCACCAGCACATCCTTCCCAGGTCACCAAACGTCTAACCTCATCCTTTGCTTGGTTTTGGTGACCCCCAGATGGCCTTTGTGTGCTATGTCAATCAGTTTTCTTCTGAGAGTTTCAGGAGGTATCAATTTTGTGCCTCTGAGGAGGCATCTAAACTACTTCTGAAAATTCTTCTCTGACCATCCAATATGGCCTCAGACGCTCTTCATTCTGTTCTACACCATCCCACCCCTGGATTAACAAATCTCGTACTTTACTTAGAATGTGATCTGTTTCTAACTCTTTTTTCCAATTTTCCTCCTCAACCACTGCTTTGGTGATCACGCACACATTTCCTTTGTGTAATTCTATATCCTCACGTTGGTTGTCACAGACTTTCTCTTCCTTTTCCGTGTCATCAACCAATCGGTACAAGCAATCTGCTGCAACATTATGTGTACCAGGGATATTTTCTACGTCAAATGTGTATTTTTGTAGATTAATGACCCATCTTTTAATTCTACTGGATATGGCCTCTAGAGCTTTTTTTGTAAACACCTCCTTGAGTGGCTTTTGGTCTCGAATACCGTCCCCCATATACATTTCTTGAATTTGTTTAGTGCCCAGTATACTGCCAATGCTTGTTTTTTTATTACAGAATAGTTGATGTCAGATTGCCTAAGTGCTCTTGAGGTAAATGCAATGGTTTCCTCACCTTTTCCACTTTCTTGTAGAAGTACAGCCCCTAGCCCTTTTGAACTAACAGCTGTTGTAAGTGATGATTTTTTCCCCTGCAACAAATGCTTTCAAGTCTGGTGCAGTGGTCAGGGCATTCTTAAGATCTTTAAATTTTCTCTCGCAATGCCCATCACACTCAAAGCTCACCCTAATTTTCAACAATTTGCGCGTATGGCACATTTGGCTGGCAAAGTTGCTAATGAATTTACTGTAAAATTCTATCATTCCTAAAAAGGATCTCAGCTTGCTTTTGGGCGCCACTAATTTAATTAAGGTGGTCACCAGATCTGGTTTAGGTTGTATCCCTTCAGAAGTGAATTTATGCCCACGATAGTTTATTTCAGTACATTGAAGTTTATATTTGGCTTTCCTTACAGTAAGAATATACTCTTCAAATCTGTCTAAAACCTGTCTAAATGTTTCATTATGTTGTGCCTGATGGTTCCCAAATATCAGCACATCATCCTGATAACAGAACACCCCGGGATTCCAAACAATATATTAAACATGGCTCTCTGAAAGACCGACGCAGCCATGACAAGACCGAACAGCATGTGTTTAAATTTGGATACCCCCATAAACGTGATGAAAGCATGAGCTCTTGAGAGTCGGGGTGTAGGCGGATTTGGTAATAGACGGATGTAAGATCTAATGTTGAGAAGAGTTTTGCTCCAGCTACAGTTGTGACTATCTCTGTTATGTTTGGCAAAGGGAACTTGTCAGCAACTACCTCTTTGTTGAGGGCCATAAATTCAACACACAGGCAAATCTTGCCATCTGCTTTTCTCGCCACTACAATGGGTGCCAACCATTCAGTCGCTTCCACAGGTTCAATTACATCCAGCTTGCACAATTTTTCTAACTCTTCTCTCGCTGCGTTCTGTATGCTTAAGGGAAGACTAAGCCCTATAGTTGACACCAGAACTGCTTTCTCTTTCAATTTTATCTTGTGCACATAATGCTTGAGGCATCCTACCTTTCCTGTAAATACTTCAGCATATTCTTTCTCAAAATCACATCCCACCTCTACATTATTTTTAACATTCAGGATAGGTATTTGAGGTTCAGCATTGGGATTCAGATAAACACCTATGGCTTTTTGTGCTGGCCATCCTAAAATGTTATCTCCTTTACATGAAACAAACTTTGCATACTGTATATCTGTTTTTGTACTCGATCTTTCCCACAAAGTATTCTATCATGTTTATTGGTTGGCTACCATACCCTCCCAGTTGTATATCCATTTTGTGTAGCTGCATCTGTTTCTTGAACAGTCTATTAAATACCTCCTCTGAGATTATTTTTAGTCTAAAGCATGAATCAAGCATGACCTCAACCTCAAGGTCTTCTATCCTAACCACATCTTTGGGGTTACTACACCCTCCATCAGTTATCTGCAGTACAATTTCTTCTCACACCTCAGACACACCTTGTTTCTCAGGTTTCTTGCTACCAGAGCTACTTCTACAGCAAGCCATAAAATGTCCTTTCGTCCCACACTTTTTACAACAGCTGTCATTGCTGGGCATTCCTTACTACTCGCCATGTGGTCAACCCTTCCACATCTGTACCATAGCCAATTGAAGGCGCTGACACTGCTCTTTGTCATAGGAGTGCCCTTAACTACTTGTACATCACTGTTCTCATCCTCAACCATCGATACATTTTCCTTACTATTCGCGTCATGCTTAATTTCTTTGATGTTTCTCATCATGTGCTCTACTTGTTTTGCCACAATCAACACGTCCCCCAAGGGAGGGTCATCTTTTAGCCAAAGTTTCTGCAATATCCTTTCAATTTTGCAATTCAACAAAAATCGGTCCCTGGTGCATTCTTCATTTGTTGCTTTACCACAGAAAGTCTTCCCAAGACTCCTTGCAGATGCTCCTCCGTCCGGGCTCTTGCAGAACCCCATGGAAACAAGGATGCTGATTGTACCCAAGAAGGCAGATTTAAGGAACATGAGCGGTCCTACTGGAGTAAGACCCTACTCCAGATTCTTGGGCGCCAAATTCTCCTCATTGTGTTGTGATCTAAACAAGATAACGATGGTGTACCCCTCACGCTCACACCAGCTTGTAGCTGCTTGTGCATTGCCTCAATCACTCTCACATCAGTTTGCAGCCGCTTGTGTGACTGATTCTCATGTTCAGCGCGCAACCCTAGTGAGGGAGGAAGGTCAACGGTGTTGAATTCTTGTGCTCAGCGCGCACCCCTTGAACTCACGTTGCTGCATCAAACATGCACCCAAATATTTGTAGCCGCTTATGTTCGGCGGTATGGTAGCAGAGGGGTTCTTCATGTACAGTGCGCACCCTCGTCAGAAAGCTGCAGGTCCCTTCACTCTGACGTCAGGAGCAGAGAGTGGCATAAGACAGTTAACTCTCTCTCAAAATGTCTACACGCTCGACGGAGGTTAAAATCACCACATCCCTCTGGCACACAGTTTTGTCCCAAGTCAATTACTCAAGTGGTGAACAGGGGACACGTCGGGGTGACCGTTAAGTCATCACAGTGACCGCCGTCAGTGGCCACTTACTCGCTGCCCAGGCCCACAGCCAGCCACCATCCACAAATGTACTCACTGCGTACCATAGTTCATTTGACCCAATGATCTTGGTCTCAGTTGTGTGACCAGGGTACTTCCCTAAATACACTTCAGTTCCTGAGATGTGGCTACACTCCGTTTTCCTCCTGCATCAAGTGCATGTTGAGGTGTACATGGTCATATCCCGTCCTCTTCAGCAGTGTCCAATGCAATATAAGAGGGTTACTCAATAAGCAGACCAGAAAGTGTAGAAAAGCATCAGGAGTTTTCCATACACCTAAGCCACAGCATACCAACTGCCAATTCCAGGGCAAGCAGGCTCCTCACTCTACATTCTAGAACTTCGTGACCGCGAGGTTCCACTGTTCTAGTCTCTTCTACAATGATCTGGTATTTTCTACAGTGCAAGTGACATGAGTGATGGACAGATCCCACATGTTTGCTTTGGTATTTTACAGTCTTACTGCTTCTTAGTGCTCTGAAATCCTGTGATCACGAAGACATGCCCTAGTAAAGCAAAATTCTGACAGTCACAGTGAAAAGTGAACACTGGGTTTCTCAAGGGTCATAGTCAGTGATAGCCTCTGCAGCAGTTCCGGTGGCACACAGAAAGCCCAGAAAAAACACAAACAGTCCAGTGTACTTAGGTAAGCACATACAATGAGGGTGACACCCTCAAAGGTCTGACTGCAAGCTTCGTTCTGTGCATCCTTCGAATGCAGGTTACCTGACCTGGAATCTTTTTAGGGCGCAAGTGCTACAAACAGCTTATGCAGATGACTGTGGCCAAACCAGAAACTAGGAAGTCTCTGAAAACAGATGGGTGATAAAGTCCACAGGCTCCTTACTTATTCAGATAATTTTTAATTGTTTTTTTTTCTGTAAACTCTCTTTGAACACTTTCATAAGCACTTGTAGAGCCAACAAGTCTAGCCTTAATGTGTTCACGCATATAAAGAGCATTTGTGTATGTGTGAATGAGCATGGTTTAATGACAGAGGTATTTGGCTTTGCCAATGCTTGTTTGTTTTTGTTATCATTATTATTTTTTTACCCAGCCTACAACATGTTTGCTTTAGCTCTTTTTCGAATGATGCATTCCAACCTCATATCATTCTCCCTTTTAATTGGAACCCTGGATACTAGGTGCAAGCTTCCCTGCACTTTTAAAGGCAGTGAATTCAACTATTCAGTAATGTATTTGCTCTTTGGTTCTCATTCCCTTTAAGGGAGTATGTTTGAAAGACTTGGGCAACTATATATTAATATTTCATTGTAAAGACATCATTAGGCCTAGGTGATAAGCGTTCAAGTGCACAGTGACCCTGTTTATATTAAACATGAATAAACACGCCTTCTGAGCAAGCATTGAGAAAGCTAATAGGTTTCGACTTTGGGACCTAATGGTTTTGATATCTTTTTGGCAATGCTGAACATCATTGGTAAAAAGCAACAAAAAAAGTATTAGTGAGTGAAAGTGCTTCTGTTGAAGGCCAGCAGCAATTTGCCCTCTGGCCTTCCCAAAAAAACGATATTTAGAAAATTAACGCTGGGCGTGGGGTGGCAGTGGAGGGGTGGGTGGGGGAGGCAGCTTGGGGGAAGCAATAGGGAACAAGAGGTAGACTTAAAAAGGCAAGCAGAAGTACATGGGAGAGAGAGAGAGCATCCACGAGGGAAAGAGCAAAGCACAGAGCATGTGAGAGGGGCAGGTATTTGGAGGGAGAGAGGGGAGATAAACACAAAAGGGAGAGAGCTGGAAAACACATTCACTCTGATGGAGTGCTTAACCAAAAAAGTAGTTCCCTAAAAGTGAGCAGTGGAAGGACACAAGTCAGCCATTCCAGAGGATGATAAAGAGGCTATGTTCCAGGGGAGGGAAAAACACAAGATAGACCAGGAAAACCATTGAATAAGAAACAAGCAAATGACAGTGACATAAAAAGCCAACCAATGGTGAGCAATGGGCGGGTTGTAAGCCCTGTAAGTTCTTGGTAAGCCCACAAAAAGTCTTTTGTAAGCAGGCAGCTTGTGATGTCAGTTAGGCTCGACCTAAAAAAGTGTCCTTATAGCTTTCTCACATTTAACTGAAGTTAGAGAAAAGAGGAAGTGAAAAGAGGAGGTGAACAGAAATTATGTTCTTGTTCTCATATCTTGTAACAGAATAAAAAATAATGTTGACATTAAGTACTACTTACATTTTCTGAAGTCTTTGGCAACCAACTATACTAGGAACATCCTCTATTTGGTTGTAAGATATATCCCTAGAAAACAGAAAACATCTAATAAGTATCAATACACAATTTTACAAAGAATTGTTAAAGTTCCACATGAGTCTCCTATCCTCATTCAGTACCAAGAGCATTATGAAAAACAAGCATTTCAAAAGCCAAGTGGTCTGCTTTGGGAAACTGAAGTGATGACTATATTTTATATTCCAAACTTATACCACAAAAAAAGAAAAAAGAAAATGTACCACTGCCTTTGGGGGCCAACCATCATAGTGAAAACAAGCTCTCTTTACTTTGGCTTGCATCTCTAAGAAACACCAACAATGGGCATTCTAGAATGCTGCTTTGATTTCTGGTTGGCTCTTGAGATGCATTGTGACTTTACTGATCGGAAGGCCCCTTGAACATGGTGGCCATATGCTTTCAATAAAAAATGTAAATAAAAAAATAACCACTGCATATACTTTAATAAAACAGTATGAGTGCTCACTAGCAGACAGGTGTACTTAGAACAGGAGTGGAAACTCGTTTTAGTTTTGTCATAGCAGTGGAAATATGATTCTTTTTGGTGCAAAAAAGGTACTTTTGTCTATGAATTATTGTAACATAAACATGAAGATGGCATGATGACTGAATTCCTGGCATATATGGGACATCCCTAATACATGGGCATGCAAAGTACAATTTGCACATGTCTGACAGTTATATGAAAAGGATTATTGATACTAAGGGAGCTAGCTTAAAATGAAAGCTCGTGTTTCAGGACTGTTGTAAAGACTTATATTGCCTTGTCCTGTTATGTTGTACCCTTTCTCGTGCCACAGTTCTATTATGTTGTACTCTAGCTCGTGTCACTGGTTCCAGGTTTTCATGGTGATGTTTCGCCTGGAGTCGGTTAGAAGCTGGGGGACTTATGGACTGGCTGTGTCTGTTGGTGGTACCATCGTACTCAAATAAATTACTTAAACCTATCCAGTGTCAGTCTTTTGAACACTGGCAACGAGAAATGCTTTTCGGGGACAAGCACTACCACCAACTTCCCCGTGAACCCGCGGACTTTACTGGATTTTCCTTGCCACGCTTCCGAGTGTCTTCCTGCCGAATTATGGTGTTTTACATGGTTGCCTAACACCTGACGTTTCTGCATGGACTGTTCTAGCAAATGGTGAGCTTTTACCTGCTTCCTTTGCTCGTTTTTGGATTTTGGACCGTCAACGCATAACGGACTTCACTTGGCTCGCGCTGGTGCTCCAGCCTGTACACAGTTTTCATTCGGCACGCGTTGGTACTCGCGCTTGCATATGCGCAGTTACGTGTGATCTTCGCGTCATCACGTCTACACGTAGAATTTGCGTGTTACATTATCACGTTACAGCTGCCAACTTGTGACTTTGGTTGCCTTGACAACCATCATACCGATTCCAGCAACGCTGTGCCTGCACTGTTTCTCATCGTGTTTTCACGCGATCGATCTGCTTTATTCGATTTTACTGGAAACTGTGTTGTTCAATCCTTTCAGGTATTCTCTCTCTTCACATATTTCATTTATGATTATTGTTATTTTTTTTTTTGTGGCTATAATTGAGTATCCTGCCAGCATGTCTGCAACTTCCATGAGCCAACCCCCAGCATTTTTGTGTGAAAAGGGTGAGCCATTACTTCCCTGGAAAAGATGGAGGAAGTTGTTTGACTCATACCTTGTGGCCATAGGTGGTGAAAAATTCCCGGCCCAAATGAAGGAAGCTATTTTACTGCATAATCTAGAAATTGAAGGACGCAATATTTATGAGAGCATCGACGAAGCACCCATTGGTGAAGGAGATGGTGAACCCAGAGATGTTTTTGAAATGTCTATGAAAATGTTAGAGACTTATTTTGGTCCACCTGATAGAGCTAGATTTCTCAAATTAAGCATTGCTTTATTTTTATGTTTCAGACATACTGCATTTAAAATGGCACACAAATTTTGGTGCAAGTGAAGACACATGCCTAGTCAAAAGTTTTTGTAAAAGTGGCACTTTTGGTGCATGCAAAAGTGAAAAACATAAAATGAGGCTTGTTCATAAATGCTTTCAGTCTGAAATGCTTGTGCTGAATTAACATGTGTTTTTGCAGTGTAGAGAAAACTTGTGCTTTCAGTGGCCTCTTTAGCTTTGAATCATGGAATGTGTTCTCTCTTCCCAGTTTCCTTTCCCTTATAATCTACACTCCCTGTTCCTGTCTCAAGAGACTTTGGCTTTGTTGCATATTTAGACAATACATATTCAGTTCATAACACATCTTTTTATAATGTGTATTAATTAATCAACCATGCACCAACACTACACATGGGGCAAACGCATTTTGCATGAAAAGCTATCTAAAACATTAGAGCATGTTGCTATGAGTATGTATTAACTGTGTGCGCTTTCAAAATTTACACTAGTGCATGTTTTATGCTATGTTGTACATTGCACATTTTTTGCACAAATAATAAGAAAAGCTGCTTTACATTAATAGCTTTTGCAAGGTATCATTTATACAGGGTATTAGTATAGGGAGGTAAAACATAATGGGATTTATTTCATAAATTAATACTATTTTTGTGTTTATTTTGTTTTTGGGCCTAAGATAAAATGGCTGCCTGTGAATCCAGCAAGGCTGTGTATTGAATGAGAGACGCATGCGCAGATTATACCAGCTACATACTGCCAAGTGCCTCAAATGAAGACCTGGTTCAAGGCCACCATGAACTGTACATTCTTGTTATCGTGCCAATGTACCAGTGTTTGTGGAATGTGTCCTTCCTGCGTGCGATATGACAGGAAGGAGGAAATAGACAAACATTTTTCCTAGTAAATGTTGCTAAAACATATAATTGTATTAATCATTAACGCTTTTTTTATTAAAACTGGTGTGGGTTGGATTTGCCAATGAGAACAGGATGGTGAGACCCTCGTCATCTAAGCTATCCAATCAGGGTGCAAGCTTTACTGAAAATTGCAACCTTATTAGTATAGTCAGCCAAGAATTAGAGTATAAATATGACTTCTTAAGGGGGCTTTGTGGGCTTTTTTAGGTTTTTTTTTTAGAGGCTTTAGAAGCTTTTGCGGGTGCAGTCTGAGAGCAGATTGCGTCGGATGAGAGATAGAGGGAGGTGGGGGCATAGGCTAGCCTTGCACGTCATATTTCTGGCAAGGTAGATCACATTCCTCTGTGGTCTGTGAAGGAGGGGCCTTTTCAGGAGCAGCGTCTCTCTGTGAACACAGAGAGGACAGATGAACAGACCAGGGCAGAGAGTGGAGCTGGATAGAACAGGATTAGATTTAGATGCTAACATTTTTTAAGTTCATGCTTTGACTAATTAATTATTTTTGAAAAGATGTATTTGTCTTATGCATTTATTTCTCTTTATGGGAGATTTTTGCCAATTATTAATTATTGATTAGCCTTGCATAATTCACTCTTGAATTATATTTCCTGAACATTCTTTGGAGAATTCTGATTGACATTTGATTGCCTCATTCCCTTCCTTTATGGAATGTTTTGTATGCAACCTATAATATGTTCTGTATTCTATTTTTCCTGTTTTCCAAATTCTGTAACCTGATTGATATTGGACTAATGAATAAAGGGTCAGAGAACTTTAACTTTTAACTAGAAAATAAAACCCTTTAAAATACTCACAACTCTCTTTATTGGCTTAAATATTAATTGCATTTTTGATTTTTCATGTTTATGTAAATCTCCCGATGGTAATATACAGTGACAAGGGTCCAGTACCTTTGCAGCGGTAAATTAGAAGGTAAATGAGGTTTTGCATTGAGAAATTACCGTGAAATTACCGCTGCATCAGTTTCTGGTAGCAAGAGGAAGGTTATTATCAATTAGTTTGGTGATTAAGGATTATTAATATCACCATCAACTATTTGACTAATAGTCCATTGACCTTAGGAAGAGAGTTGATCTGTGAAAATTAGTTCTAGAAAATAATTGCCCAAGTTAGATAAATGTCCAAGTCCTGATTCCTGACTCCAATGCTCAGAACCTGAAGGCTGGCAAAGCAGTACTGAAAGGTGATGCAAGAAGGCAATTGCTGGAGTGGTGTGAGTATCAATAGGGTTGTGAAATGTTGTTAATGTGCTAGGATGTATTTTTGAAGTGTTGAAAATAGTAAGGGGTTTTGACTGTTGGTGAAAGTTTGCTCATTTTTGACTTGATGGTTTTATTGATTATATTGGTAATTTCATAGGACAGGATTTATTGGTTATTGATTACATGTTTTAACTCTTCATGTTAAGTAAGTTAGTGTCTTGTTCTATGTTGTCTGGAAAAATAGGTATGTACACCTGTGGAAATTCCCGGGAAAGGAATAGCGGGTGGTAAATGGAAGCCACACTGCAGGAGGTTACTCGTCTGTTGGAAGTAATACTGAGAAGCTACGTAGGGCTGGCAGTGTTAAATTAGGGACTATTTTCTGTGTAAAAGTGAGACTGATTGATAGCAAAGAGTTCGCTGGTGAAACGTTGGTGTTATATCACCTAGAAAGGGTAACACCAACGGAGTAGCAGGTTCTTCTGAGCTGGAGTGAAGGGTAAGCGGAAGGGATTTACTCGCAGTGTTTGAAGAGTAAACAGAAGTTCTTACTTTGTGAAGAGTAAGCGGAATGTGTTACTTGCAGTGAAAAGAAATCTATCCTTTGTTTAGTGGAGCAGACAGAGTAGCGAATGTTTTTATGTTGTTATTAACAGAATTTTGATTAAGAAAACTCAGAAAAATATTGCAGTAAGATTTTGTGAAGGGTCAGTAGTAGGAGTTAAACTGACTGAAATTGAAACTGACAGCATTGGAGAAAAGAAATTGCATTGAACTATTGCAGAAATGAAAATGTTTGAAGGTTTAAAGAAACTGTTGGGAGGTAAAGTGAAAAATTCGTTTTTAATTGCTGATGCTCCTGAAGGAACACCCGTGCATTTTATGTCTACCAATTTGGGACAAAATTCATGTATGTGGGTTCACCAATGGTGCAAGATTACTGAAAAAGAAGGTCCTTTGAGGTTTCCAAAAGATGGTACTTTTGAATTGCAAATTATTGACAAATTAAGGTAAGTGTTATGTGAAATAAAGACACCATCTAGAGCTGCACAATTTGAGGCCTTAAGCATGTGGGAAAAGACAGCAAGAGACAAAGCAAGTGAGGATAAAAAGGTAAAGCACCAGATGCAGGAGAAGGGAATTAATGATGATAAAAAGCTTCAAATAAATAATGATTCAGGGGATGAAATAATGGATGCATTGTTAACTGGGTGTCCGCCACTTTATGTGGTTCCCATTAAAAATACTGAAAATAGTGTACTAGTAAGTACTACAGTGGCTACTGCTTCTGTTAAACAGAGAAACACAGATTGAAAGAACTGTGCAGACATTTCAGATTGACCCACTACCTGTTGATTCAGCACTGTCAGTGATACCTCCAGGTGTTACTGCTTTAAATGTGACTGATTCAGTCCAGATATCACAAACTACAGATCACAGGCAATGCCTAGAAAAATTGTGACTGCCCCAATTAATATGGCCCCTACTCAAAAGGTTCAAACAGCTGCAGAAGGAGTAATTATGTCAGGGTTTATTTCAGAAACTCAGAATTCACAGATTATTGAACAGAAATTACCCCAGACAGTCCAAGCACTGAAAGGTGGGGGAGAAATAGTCTTTACAACATCTGCAGCCCAGGATAAAATGAATATATTTGAAGATGGAATTTTTCAAACCTGCTGTGAGGAAGCAGCAGTGCTTAAAAAGATAGAGAGCATGGGGGAACAAATTAACCCAGACCCTGAAAAAGAGAAACAGCTTAGGGGCCGATTCTGATGCGGGTTGGAAAAGCTTCCCGACCGAATCGGTTGGGAAATGGTTTCCGACCCACTCGGATCGGGAAAGTCCGACCGGCGGAGTAGGATGCATCCGGATGCTTCCAGATACGATTTGGTTGAACTCCCATTGACTTCAATGGGAACATTTGTTCCTAACCGCATCAGAATTGGGCCCTCGGTCGGGAAGACACGTTCCCGATCCGATTTGGAAGGAGCAAATGCCGTTAGGAGGCCTTCCTAACCGCATCAGAATCAGGCCCTCGGTCGGGAAGCTTTTCCAACCCGCATCAGAATCGGGCCCTTAGTGTTTTAAAATCAACATTTGAACATGAAGAAATTAACAGTCCCAGCTGTTCAAATCATGAAAATGTGAACCAGTGTCAGGAAAAAGAATTAATTTCCCTGAGTAAGGAAACAAATACATGTGCAGTAACTACACATGGTAGACTGACCGATTTGGCTCAAAAATATGAAATTGATGTTTCAGGAAGTTTTCCATTTCAGAAAAGTTTCAGGGTACATATGAATGATGAGGCAAATGAGACAATGTGTTCTTTAGGAATGCATTTGCACCTTGCAGAAATAATAAAATATAATTTCAAATGCAATGGGTTTGAGAAATTAGGAGACAAGTGGGCAAGAAAACATGAGAAGAAAAAGAAACCACCAGACCTTGTTAGGGAAAATATTAAACAGGATGAGGGAGAAGCTTTTGCTTACTCATTGAGAGAAAAGGTGGGAGAAGTGCATGTTCATGTGCCACGGAACAAAGGTGAACTTGTAGCATTTCTGAACACATTCCCACAATTGAGAGACAAACTTATGCTGTGGTACCCACAAGTTGATGGATTTGTTGAAATTTTAAAGGAGTTGTGCATTAATTTGGAAATGTTCTTTGACATTGCCATGCAGACTGAATTGTGGTTAGAATCTAAAGTTGTTGTGCAAAGGCCAGGTGAGGAGACAATGATAAGGGTTTGCATGAATGCACCATCATTTTCTGTTGTTATGGAGAAAAACGTAGCAGTGATTACTTTCCTGAAGGGCAGAGTGCCAGCAAAGGATGTTGATTGGGTACAGATTAAACGAACACAGGATGGAAGAAAAGGTGTTTTGGTTTGTGCAAATTCAGGTATGGATGTTGTACTGCTGGAAAAGGTGTCCTTTTGCCATCTTTATAACATATTTGAGCATTGGAAGAAGAAAAATAAATTTAAACATGATGCACAAACACATAGAAAAATGCAGATGCAAAGTATGCCAGTTAAGCAAATGCAAATGTCAGTTTAGAAACAGGTACCAATGGCAGGAATTTTTCAAGCACAGATGGTCCCACTAAATATGGAAAATGCTAAAATTAATTTAAATAAGTTGTCCAGAGCAAATGTGAATTCTTTCCAGAAACAAAATCAGAACCCAGTTCAACAGGTTGCTGTATTTGAAAATGAGAGTTTTAACCCTAACAATTCTGAATTTACCAAGTCCATTGTGAAAGCAGGGGAAGGTCCAGACTTGGTTGCAGGAATTTTAAAAGGAGAAATTACAAACCCAGTTTTAGAAGAATTTGCACCAAAAATAGGCCCATTTGAGGAAAATTACCAATTTGTTGTTTGTGACTCAGGCTTGGCAGGAAAACAATTGTTTTGCAAATTAAACAGCACAGATTACTGTACACTAGATGATGTTAATTTTCAGATTCCTGATGAGGATGCACATTTTAAAATGGCCCAACAAGAGACAGCTGTAGCATTGTTTTCAGAAAAGACAGTTGAAAAATTACCTTCTGATTTGAAAGAAATAATAAACACAGAAGTAAGAGAGTTCACAGAGAAGGATGTCAGATTAATAAAATGTGCAGACCATGTCTTATTCAAATTAGAACCAGATGACATGTATTCAAGAACACCATCAGTTGCAGAAATTTTACCCATAATTGGAGATAAACTGAGTAAAAGATTTTTCATGGAATTGATTGGAAGTTTATGTAACTTTCTGATCACAGGTTCACAGAAACTAAATGAAAAGAACAGAATAGTGCAGGAGATTAATAGCATAATTTTTCCATGTTGTCCTATGGTACCGAATACAGCCAATATATTTTTTCACATCCCATGTGCTGAAGAATGGCTTATTGTTATTGATTTTTGCCAAGTTCATGTCACAGTGCCATTGCATGAGAATAGTCAGGAGTACTGTCAAAAAGAAAATGAATGTCTGGGACACATAATTGGAAAGGGAGGTAGAAAGGTGTCACCAGAGAGAGTGGAAATAATTCACCAGATGAATCCACCTCAAATTCAGAAAGAAGTCGGGACATTTTTGGGAATGGTTGGCTGCTGTAGAGAGTGGTTACCAAACCTTTCCCTAGTGGCTAAGCCTTTACTGAGGCTGACACACAAGGATGTGTCTGATCCGCTTCCATTGGACAACAATTGCACCAAAGCATTCCTAGAGTTGAAAGAGAAAAAGTGTCGCGCCCCGGCACTAGGAATGCAAGTCTATTTAAAAGAAAATACACCAATTTGCAGTGAGAGGGAGGGCTGCGCTCTCTCAGTGCCTGTTCAAAAACATGAATGTGTTCAAGGGTCTGTGATGTATTTCCCAATGACCTTTGATCCCAACATCAATGAAACTGAATATGAGTGTCTAGATGTCATGAAAATATGCATAAAGCCAAGATCAGATTTTAAGGATGAACGTCTGATTCAGCCCAACAATGTCCATTCTGTAGATGGCCCATATTTGAAAGGTAATAATGACACATTAAGAGCAGCACATGATGTGCTCCTTATACATTATGTTGTCAAAGCTTCATGGCTTTCAGTAGTTACCTCAGCCCAAAATTCGAAATTGATTGCCCTTACCATAACATGCAGTATATCTGCTCAAATGGGAGTCACTGTTGTCATGGGAGAGAGAATTGCTAATTCAGTTGCACAAAATTGTATTCTGTTAGCATATACATTCAATGGAATCTTCACAGGTGAATTAATAGAGGCTCAAGAAATTGTTTCAGAAGCAGAACAACAGGGTTGTATCAGATCTGTTTTTGAAAAAAGTGACAACTGCATAGTAGCAAATGTATTATTGCAAAAACTGATGCCCAGGTATAGATTGCCAGTTTCTCTGAAATCAGATCATAATGAGGTTTCAAAGATGATGAGTGCAGAACAACAGATTGGACAAAGATTTGATTGTAGCCATCAGCCTGAAGTTTCAAGCATAATAAAGCAACCCAAAGACAGCACAGAGTTACACTTTGCAAAAGACTGTGTTTCAGCATCACCAAAGTGGCTTGAAAATGAACATGCAAATGCACTTGTGAAAAACACTGATGAAAACACTAGCCATTGCTGTGAAGGTCTGGTTGATGTGGAGTGTGCAGTTTCTCACCAGATTGCAGCTGCTACACAAGATCTGCATAATGGATGGTGCAACGACTTTGATCTGAGAGATGCTGTGAAATGGAAAGGCCTGTTCCAAATGATCCTGGCAAAGACTGTTGTGAAATGTGGTGGCCTTCCAAATTGGGTGTATGCTTCTCACACACGTATGGTCCTGTGTCCCCCTGATAAAACAGCTCCTCTTCAAGAAGATATGCCAGCAGTGGTCAAAAGTCCACAGAAGAGGGTCAGTCAAGCTGTAAGGGAACACACAGAGTCTGAAGCAGCACTAGAGAAAACTGAAGTGGCACTGGAAATGCAAAAAGTGGAAACTGACTCAGATGAAAGCGGTGTCCAAAGGGTGAAAGAGTCAGATGCAGCCTATGAAGAAGAAATTAGTGCTGTGGGCCTACGAGTGGAGGTAGGAAAAAGCTGGCTGAAAGGGTATCCAAAACGTCTGGAGTGGTCCTTTGAAAAATCATTTGCACCCATAGCTGAAACATCTGAATCTGATCAAAGTGAAAATAAAAGTGAAAGGCTTGGATTGAAAAAGTGCAAAGAATTGATGGTGCTCTGTCAGAGTTTCTCAGCACCTGAGTGGTCAAAATGCATGGAAAAAGTACAGAATGCCACTTTGAATGAACTGTATGAGCCACCCTGATGGCAAGCTGGTGACAAAGAGAAAAAGAAAGGCTGAAACAATAACTGAGAATTGTCAAGAGCTGAAGAGAAAAGAATCTTTGAATGATGAAAGAAAAAGAAGAAAAGAAGAAAAGAAAATAGAAAAGAGAACTATCCTGTTGAATTTTCCTTTTATTATTTTAGTTACTTATTTTAGAGAAGACTAACAGTTCCAAGAAGCTACTTACAGAACTCTGCACTAAACTTTGAGCTTGGCTATATATGATCTGATTACAGACAAGACTTGTGTTTGACTTAGAAATAGAAGTAAAATTGTTATATGCTCAGCTTTTGCAATAAAAATGTCACTTGTGAAAATAAATAAGTGTGATGATCTACAAATCATTTGAGGTATCATGATTTGTTATCATCAAAGGGGGAGTTGATAGAGCTAGATTTCTCAAATTAAGCATTGCTTTATTTTTATGTTTCAGACAGACTGCATTTAAAATGGCACACAAATTTTGGTGCAAGTGAAGACACAAGGCACATACCTAGTCAAAAGTTTTTGTAAAAGTGTCACTTTTGGTGCATGCAAAAGTGAAAAACATAAAATGAGGCTTGTTCATAAATGCTTTCAGTCTGAAATGCTTGTGCTGAATTAACATGTGTTTTTGCAGTGTAGAGAAAACTTGTGCTTTCAGTGACCTCTTTAGCTTTGAATCATGGAATGTGTTCTCTCTTCCCAGTTTCCTTTCCCTTATAATCTACACTCCCTGTTCCTGTCTCAAGAGACTTTGGCTTTGTTGCATATTTAGACAATACATATTCAGTTCATAACACATCTTTTTATAATGTGTATTAATTAATCAACCATGCACCAACACTACACATGGGGCAAACGCATTTTGCATGAAAAGCTATCTAAAACATTAGAGCATGTTGCTATGAGTATGTATTAACTGTGTGCGCTTTCAAAATTTACCCTAGTGCATGTTTTATGCTATGTTGTACATTGCACATTTTTGCATTTTTTGCACAAATAATAAGAAAAGCTGCTTTACATTAATAGCTTTTGCAAGGTATCATTTATACAGGGTATTAGTATAGGGAGGTAAAACATAATGGGATTTATTTCATAAATTAATACTATTTTTGTGTTTATTTTGTTTTTGGGCCTAAGATAAAATGGCTGCCTGTGAATCCAGCAAGGCTGTGTATTGAATGAGAGACGCATGCGCAGATTATACCAGCTACATACTGCCAAGTGCCTCAAATGAAGACCTGGTTCAAGGCCACCATGAACTGTACATTCTTGTTATCGTGCCAATGTACCAGTGTTTGTGGAATGTGTCCTTCCTGCGTGCGATGTGACAGGAAGGAAGAAATAGACTGAAACATTTTTCCTAGTAAATGTTGCTAAAACATATAATTGTATTAATCATTAACGCTTTTTTTATTAAAACTGGTGTGGGTTGGATTTGCCAATGAGAACAGGATGGTGAGACCCTCGTCATCTAAGCTATCCAATCAGGGTGCAAGCTTTACTGAAAATTGCAACCTTATTAGTATAGTCAGCCAAGAATTAGAGTATAAATATGACCGCTTTAGGGGGCTTTGTGGGTTTTTTTAGTTTTTTTTTTAGAGGCTTTAGAAGCTTTTGCGGGTGCAGTCTGAGAGCAGATTGCGTCGGATGAGAGATAGAGGGAGGTGGGTGGCATAGGCTAGCCTTGCACGTCATATTTTTGGCAAGGTAGATCACATTCCTCTGTGGTCTGTGAAGGAGGGGCCTTTTCAGGAGCAGCGTCTCTCTGTGAACACAGAGAGGACAGATGAACAGATCAGGGCAGAGAGTGGAGCTGGATAGAACAGGATTAGATTTAGATGCTAACATTTTTTAAGTTCATGCTTTGACTAATTAATTATTTTTTAAAAGATGTATTTGTCTTATGCATTTATTTCTCTTTATGGGAGATTTTTGCCAATTATTAATTATTGATTAGCCTTGCATAATTCACTCTTGAATTATATTTCCTGAACATTCTTTGGAGAATTCTGATTGACATTTGATTGCCTCATTCCCTTCCTTTATGGAATGTTTTGTATGCAACCTATAATATGTTCTGTATTAATTCTATTTTTCCTGTTTTCCAAATTTTGTAACCTCATTGATATTTGACTAATGAATAAAGGGTCAGAGAACTTTAACTTTTAACTAGAAAATAAAACCCTTTAAAATACTCACAACTCTTTATTGGCTTAAATATTAATTGCATTTTTGATATTTCATGTTTATGTAAATCTCCTGATGGTAATATACAGTGACAAGGGTCCAGTACCTTTGCAGCGGTAAATTAGAAGGTAAATGAGGTTTTGCATTGAGAAATTACCGTGAAATTACCGCTGCATCACACCCATCAATGTGGTATTGGAACGTCATAAATTCTTCATGAGAATTCAAGAGCCTAACGAAAAAGTTGGAAATTATATTGCTTCATTGAAGACTCTTGCCCGCACTTGCGAATTTGGTGACTTGACTGATTCCTTAATTCGTGACCAGTTAGTCAGGTATACTAATAGCTCCAGAGTACAGGAAAAACTTTTATCTAGGAATCCTTCGCTCAAAGCAGCTATTGCTCTGATGGAAGGTGTAGAAAACACCTCTGGTTGGGTCAAGGAGATGAAAGTCCAGAAACTTGCTTCGGAAGATGTTTCAGCTCCTAGTAGCATTCATGAAGTAGCACTTAAGGATGCTCCATCAGACCTTAATGACAATGTGTGTAAGGTGGTTCAAACACCTAAAACCAAACATTATAATGACCTATCTAAAATCAAATGTTATCGATGTGGAAGTCTCAATTATACTTCCAATAATCCCAATTGTTATGCTAGGAATTCCACTTGTCATAAGTGTGGAATTAAAGGTCATTATACCAGAGTTTGTAGGTCTGGGGGGAAAGTGCGCACTGTGGAATGTGTTGAAACTGTGAAAGACAATCCCAAGATGGTGGTGTGGAACGTGAGGAGTGATGGAGTTGTTGATGCTGACTCCATAAATATGCCTGAGTGTGAAGTCGAGATTGGTGGTAAATTGTTTGTGGTTTTAGCTGATTCTGATTCTCCCTTCACGATGGTGGGCAATGAATTGTGGGATAAGACATTTCCTGATATTCAACTACTTCCTCCTGACATTACCCTGTGAGTTATGGGGGTGGACACATTGATGTTTCCGGTTACATTGTTATGCGGATACTTTTCAAGGGTAGAGAAACCATTGGCAAGGTATATGTAGCCAAACGTGGGGATAATCTCTTAGGTTGGAGACTCCAAAGAGACTTGGGAATAATTCTCAACCCTAATGCACGGAATCCCTCTGATCAGGTCATGGTGGAAAATGATAGTTCTGACACCAACAGGTTCTTTGATGAGTTTCCCCAAGTGTTTACAGACAAACTTGGTCTTTTGAAGGACTTCGAACATCGTATCATCCTCAAGAAGAATGCTGTGCCTTGTGTGCATAAGGTTAGGAAGGTTCCAAACATGATGTTGGGACCTTTGAAGGTTGAGCTTGACAGGCTGGTGGCTCTGAATGTTATTGAGGAGATTGAATCTTCAGAATGGTTGGCGCCATTTGTTTTGCCCCCCTAAGGATGGTGGGAAGAACACCAGGATGTGTGTGGACTTAAGAAGCCTGAACAAATGGATATGGGTGGACCGCCAACCTCTCCCCAATATCGCTGAGTCCATTACCATGCTTAAGGGGGCCTAGGTTTTCACTGTATTAGACCTGTCATCAGCATATCACCAAGTACCGCTACACCATGATTCCAAACATCTTACATCCTTTGTGACACCACTGGGAGCTTTTCGCTTTGTTAGAATGCCGTTTGGGTTAGCCTCGGCAGCGGCATGCTTCCAGTGTGTCATGAAGATGGTACTTGGTGATATGTCCAACATATTGTTCTTCCAGGACGATATTTTGATTTATGGTAAAGATGACAGTGAGCATGACACTATGTTGAGGGAAGTTCTCATGAAATTATCTGATAGAGGACTCACTGTCAACAGACAGAAATGTAGAATTGGTGTGTCCTCTGTTACTTACTTAGGCCATGTCATCTCGGGGGAAGGTATTCAACCTAAATTGGAATTGGCCAAGAGCATTGTCGACGCTCCCACTCCCTCTGACAAAGAACAAGCGAGGTCTTTTCTTGGGCTCGCTGAGTTCTATTCTAAATTTATCAAAGGTTTTGCGACCATTGTGGAGCCCATTAGAACTCTACCCAAAAAGGGAAACCATTTTGTCTGGACAGATGATTGCAACGTTGCATTCTGCTCTGTTAAACATGCTATCAGTAAGATGTCTACACTTGGTCATTTTGATACTAGAAAAAAACCAGTACTTACCACAGATGCTAGTCTTTCTGGATTGGGTGCAGTCCATACTCAAATGGATGCTGGAGTTGAGAAGGTGGTTGCATTTGCATCCAGAGCACTAAAAAAGGCTGAGCAGCAGTATTCTTGCATTGAAATAGAAGCCCTTGCCATTGCTTGGGCTATTAGGCATTTCAAATTCTATCTGTGGGGGATACCTTTTGTTGTGAGGTCTGATCACCGTCCTCTAGTGCAGGTGTTCTCATGCATGGAAAGTGAGAGACTAACTCCTAGGTTGAAAAGATGGAGTGAAGGTTTAGAGGAGTTTAATTTTCAAGTACAATATCTCCCAGGTTCGGCTAATAAAGCTGCGGACTGTCTGTCCAGGTTACCAATTGAGGACAATGAGGACTTTTGTGAAGCTAAAACTATGAGAATTTGCTGGGTCAAAGAGCCTGCTATCACAGAAAGTGAGTGGGCTGAAGCTAAAACTCAAGATGTAATTATGTCCGTTGTTACTGATCTTGTGGTCAAAGGGTTGCCTGAATACAAGAATGTTGATGCTGAATTAGTACCTGAAGGAAGTGACCCGAAAAGGGCCACCCGGGTTATCTGCAACCTCCTATTCGCCTTCTACCAAATGAAGAGTCGGTCAGACAGTAGAGAATACAAACAGTTATTTATTAGCAATACTCTGCAGAGGAGTCCAATCTGACCTGCACCCTAAGATGTCTGCCGAGGGACTGGCCGCCCAACAGTCTGCAACACATAACCATTCCTCCCAAGAACCTCCAACCACGCCCACAGTGGAAAGTTACCAGCTTAGGCCGAACATGAACAAAGGAGGCACAGAAGGATGGGCTACCACCTGCTAGATGGGTACACACTATCACAGTTTCAAGGTTGCCGTGCTGGGTCTCAGCGTCTCCTAACGTAGGAGCAGGACTACACATACGGATAGGTATGTGAGGGCAGAATGGCCTATTCATTAGTAAGTCGGAAGGCAACCTTGAACAGGAAAGAAAATAATAACTAAATACAGGGTTCTGCTAAGGCAAGCAATACGAATAATGAGGCCTAGTTCAGACACAGCCTAAATAGGGATTACGAAATACAAAATGGAGTCGCACTTGCTAACTGAAGCTTACACATTGCGGGGATAACACAGTGGGTTGCATAACGTGAATACGAGTGGTGTTTAATTTAGCCGCACACTGCTAACCTAATACGAAATGGAACAAGTGTATAGAGAGAATGGGGTTTTCAAACCTAACAGACCCTCCTTTTAGCAGTGGAGGCTAAATGCTTTATTAATGCTATCCGGTAGGGTCTTTACAATTCTAGGCAGGGGAGGAAGAAAATGCGTAGTCACTCACATAAAGGAAAACAAGGCAGTACATGTGTATCAAGATCACTTCAGTATTCAAAAATACCCTCATCTATCAGCATCATATCCTGTATGTCTTGCATCATCATAGCAGTGACCTTATTATCAAGACCTGGCAATTTGGGGTTAGGTGTGAGCTTGCTCACGCAATAAGTGCAACATGCTGGAAGGCAATTGACACATAGACAGCACGTGAAGATGACACCTGCGATTAGCTACTAGAAAAAGAAGTATCTTCCAACCCCAGGATGAGATCAGACCCCAGAACCACCCTGTCAAGGACCATGAACCATTGTCCTGATGAATATCAGATGCAAGCCTATGCAGCTTCTGGATAGCGGAATATACATTAGGGGCGTGGTCTGGGATGTAGACGCAACAGCTGCTGCCGATCACGCGACAAGCTCCACCCCTATCTGCAAGGATGATGTCTAAAACCATCCGATTTTGAAGAGCAACGAGCCTGGTAGCCTGGAGCTCAGCAGTAATGTTAGTGAGTATGCCCGCTGTAGTATTAATGACCCCTTCCACAACCCTGGTGAGACGGCGAATGCTAAGACTGTTATGCATAGATCCCCAAAAGGGCACTATACCCTTCATGGCATCCATGAATTGCTGTAAAGTGGTGTCCGTCTGATTAATATCTGCTGTGTCAATAACTCTCCTCACCCGGGACAGGTATATGCTTCTCCGCTGTAGTCTGTGGTCCTTGCGATGATTGGAGGGGGCAATATAAACAGGAGATAAAAGAAATGAGACATAACACCGGCCAGACCATCCCCTAGGGAGCCATGCATAAGCATGTGCTCCACAGACAAAGTATACATTAGGAGGCGTGAGTAAAGGCGGGCTACTAGTAGTGTTTAATCGATATGTGTAATTACAGCCGCTCTGTCCCACCAGAATGTTCCCAAAACCTTCGACACAGAAACTAGCTGCAGTATCAATCACAGGTACGGGCATAACTGTGTCTCTAGTAATATTTCGTGTATGAAAACAGTGAAAGTATTCAGAGACATTGAATCCCTGAAAATCCAACATTTCATCTTGCAACCATGTGACATTTTTGTGATTGTCGTGTACATTCATGCAAGCATTGGGATGTAAGGTACCCTCCTTTCCATCTGTTCCCGGAGTATAACCCTGGTGTACTACTATATATTCCAGAACTGTCTCATAATCAGACTCCGTGATATTCATAGCGTCAGCATGATAATGAATATACACCATGGAAAGCAACTGGAACCACGCCTCACAGCTACCTAAGTACGACAGGGGTAAGGACACTAATAGATCATTCTTGTGCATAACAGAGGGGAGTAACCCACACACCCAGCAATTCGTTGTATTAGTTGTATTGTGAACCTGATGTAGCATCTGCACAAAGGCATTGTCAACATATGTCTGTCTATGTCTTTCCTTATGCGGGGTCAATTTGACAAACAGGTGCTCGGGTGGAACCGGGGTAGTCCCTATCAGAGTGTGGACTGGATGTTGTTCTTCTAAATACCACACCACCCCAAACAGTATGATCTTTACAATGAGAAGGAAAGTCACCACTACTATATTACTCTTCGAAGACCAGTTAGACCAACCAGGACCATTATGCTCTACTGGAGGGGCCACTAGGGGCTGTACCTCCCTCATGACTGCGCAGCCAAATGGGTACATAGAAAAAGCCTTAGGAATTGGAGCCACAAAAACACAACCGACCAGAGGGGCACAAGTCACCCAGCGTCCGTCTAGAGCCTCGCTGGTAGGCTCCTATTGTTCATCAACGACTGGGCTACGCAGCACTCCCTCGATCGGCCTGCGCGATCGCAACCCTTGCTGGAAACAAATCCTTCTTCTTTCAGGATAGGGCACCCTCCCTCTAGGGCAAGTACTCTCAACGATCCTGTCCAGTGTCCAGGGCAGTGCACCTGTTCAGCTCACCCTACTCTATCGCAGGCACCTTAGACACAGTACCCACAACCTGGTCTCAAGTCCTTCCCTAACTGCTAGACTGTCCCTCTGGTGCACGGTCCTTCTTCCGGGGGCGTAGATTATACCTGGTGACTCCAGGCACTGTTTCGTCAACAAAAAGGGGGTGAAACTCAGGATCAGATGGGCACTGAGACTCAGACTCTTGTGGATCAGAAGTGGGAGAAACTGGGGTGGCCCCAATCTGCGAGGGAACCGCCTCGAGCAGGGTAGCATCACTCTCCTTGTCCGTCTGCGCCCACCTCAGCCGGGCGTCAGAGAAGGGAACGAAACGGGGCACCCGTTCCCCTTCCTGGTCAGCAATGCCTTCAAGCACCCACTTGTCGTAGGGAAGTGGGAGAGGGACCTTCTTGCAGTGGGTCCAATGCACCCAGTTGTAGGAGAGTAGGATCTGCTTCTTATGGTTACCCCCACTTTTTGCTGATGTTTCACTGTTTTTCGACTTTAGTCTGGCTGGGGCCCTGCTATCCAGGACCCCAGCCTAGCTGCTTCCTCTCTAAATTGATTCCCTGTACCTTAGGTACACCACAGATTGGATTCTGGGGTGCCCTTATGAGTCCCTAGTATATGGTATACTATGTACCCAGGGCATAGGTACCCCAGAGGCCTACCAGGGGCTGAAGCATGTATTATGCCACCCCTGGGCAGCCTTCCAAAATGACACCACAGGACTGCTACTGCAGCCTGAGTGAGGTGGCGCATGCACCCCTTACTGAGATATAGGTTCACTATATCTCACCCTATCACTGCACATATAAAACTATCAGTCACCCCTATGGCAGGCCTTATCGATCCTGAAGGCAGGGTGCTTGGTTTTATGTGAGCGGGTGCCCATGCATGAGCAGAGCCCCTCAGCAGCCTTCGGAATCTATTCTCCGGGGTTGTCTGTGATGCAGCCTGCCCATATACTCTTAAGTGCATTATAACCTCACGGTAAATGCTAACTTTGGGATGGCTGCACGGAAACATGTCGTGTTTGGTGTCAAACACCTTGGAATCATACCCCCGCACCAGTAACTGGTCTGGGAGTATGATCCCACCCTTC
This sequence comes from Calotriton arnoldi, assembly GCA_963921515.1. NCBI lineage: Eukaryota > Metazoa > Chordata > Amphibia > Caudata > Salamandridae > Calotriton > Calotriton arnoldi. Next base: position 1,315,805 of record CAWUFW010001640.1, on the reverse strand, counting down.
TAGAGGGAGAGACATGACAGCACCGGTATACCCGGTACCAGCTAACAGAGCCCTGCCATCACAAAATGGATGCTGCAGCCACAGACACGAGTCTGGCCTCCTGCTGCTGAACGAAACTCCGGCAGGGGAGGCCTGTACAATAGGTTTCCTGTCACAGGGAGGTGTTACCACCTCCCAGACAGGCTTTAGTGTATTGGGGCTGGGTGGGTGCACTCTCAGAGTGCTTTGAAGTCCTGCACTGGGGTCACATTTGGTGTCCCTGTACATAGCCCAGTTCAAACCGGTTGCAGGGGCTACCAGCCCCTGCTCTGGCGCGAAACTGGACAAAGGAAATGGGTGTAGCCACCCCTCTTTCCAAACCCTCCCATAGGTGGGTCCCCAGAGTATGTCCAACCCCTTCCTTGGGTATAAGATAGGAACCCCTGGCAACAGGATTTTGAATATCCCTGGACGAAACTCTGAAACTGAATCCTGGACCTTCGACGATCTGTTCAACGCCAGATGACTGAAGAATCTCCCTTGGAGTAAAGGAGTTACTCCCCTGCTTGGCAGGCACCAAAGACGCATCTGTCCGGTCTGCATCTCTGAAGCTCCCGCCGGACGCCGACGACTGCAACCCAGGAGGTGGGTTTCCAGACTTCCCAGAGGCTGACCCGAGTCCCCAGCAAAGCTGAGACCCGTAGCCCTCGTGGGTACCGTGGAACCGGAACCCCTGGACACCGTGCACATTTGCAAGTGCATATGCTTCTTGTCGATCCTAGAAGCTGTGCTTTGGGTTACTTGTAGCCCTGACCCCGAGCAGTGAATCCACCGAAGATTGCTGGCCTACCCACTCCGAGTGACCCGTGGGCCGCCATTTTGTGATTCCTCTCGAGGTCCCTTTGCGATCCCTTGTCCGTCGACTTGTGGGTCCCTCAGAAGGACAACTCTACTTTCAACGGGCCTCCCTGGTTGCTCCAGGCCTGCCCTGACACTCCCTCGCTTGGGGAGTCCCTCGGACCTCGCTGGTCCGCACCAAAGCCTTTGTTCTCTCTCTGCATGGGTTGCTGTTGCCAAGGCTTGTTGTGTCCAATCCAGGCACCGACGCTGCAGCACTCGACATCCTTTGTGGGACAGCTCGAATCCAGCTCCTGGTCGTCGTCGACGCCTCCTGGTCCTCGTGGCTGAAGAGTCAAGCTTCACCTCATCTCGCCTGAAGCACCCGACATCGGTGGGCATTCGACTATCGTGCCCCTGGTCACTGGCTAGTGACCCAGACTCTGTTGCCTCTGCTTTCAGGTTCTTCACATCTTCGATCTAGGCTTGGATCTCTTCGGACACTTCTCATCTTCCCGGCAGCAGTACTTTTCAGCAAGCTGCCATTGAAAACGACGGCGCGACCCGACACCATTTGACACCTATGCACCCGGCTTCCCTGGGTGAGGTAACACGAGTACTCGGGTGCTCCCATGGGTGTTGGCCCTAGAACCCTCTAAGCCCAAAAGGATTTGGTCCTAGTCCACTCCGAAGTGTCCCTAAACTTTAAAACTCTAACCGCGACTTTCCCCATAGAAGCTAACGGAGCTCGCGGCTGTGTTCAAACACTGCATACGTCCCCCTTGGGTCCCCTGTGCCACTACCTTGGGTGGTTCCTTGGGGTACCAGCGATTCTACAGGCTCTAGGCCTTGTGTCTAGTCAAGTCGTGGTTCTTATACCACTTTCTTAATATATGGTTTGGTTCGCCCCTATGGCCTATCATATATTGTGCTAATTTACTGTGATATTTGAAGTGTAACATATGTGCTTTGACCTCTAGCCTCATAAAGAGACTAGTAGGGTGTGTTTAGAAATAAATACATATATTTTATATATATACCTGTTGTGGTCTTCTTTCATTTAGCCATTCAAGAGATTATAGACCATTAAAACAAACAGCTTTACACTCCTTCAAGGCTTAGCCTGAAGGCTGCTCTCCATAACTACCACTAGGATAGCTTTCAATAAAGGTTGTCTTTAACCTATCACCTCTAAGGGGCTGTTTGGACTGGTGCAGGTGCCCACTATAACTAGTGGACAGCATATACCAGGCCAACTTCTCACATTGGTGTGCAGCGGTTGGATTCAAGCTTGCCTTTGTTTTACCAGATAATCTCAAGTGAGTGACTAACTGAAAACCACTAAAGGTACCTGAGGTACATATAATTCAAGCTTAAAATTACAGTAAGTTCTACTGAACTTAGAGTTGTGTGTCAAGGGCTTAGCACACCCTTTCTACAACTCAAGAGAGTTTAGTAGGCCACACTAGAGTAGGTAGTGCATACACCACACCTCACTAGTGATGTCTTCAAGGCCAGGAACCAGTGGGTCCCTGCCAGACGCCAATGGGTTTCTACCATCCAAGTATGACAACCTCCCATTCTTGGAATTGAGAGCATTGTGTAGTACTAGGAAACTGAAGACAGGAAAAAGTGCAAACACCCAACGCCTCATAGAGGTACTGCTGTTGGATGATCTCAGAAAGACCTCAGGGTATGATGGGGTAGGCAGAGAGGGTGGGGCAGCAGATGAGGAAAGGCCAAGGGGTGAAGATACCCATGACCTGACCTCTGAAGCTGACCAGGAAGATGACAATGATCTTAACCTGGGAAATCCAGCTCCCCCTGCAGATGAGGAGGATGGCCACAATGGCCCCCTCTTTATCCCACCAGGGAGAGTGGAGAGTGTGCCTAGGAGGTCAAGATCTCCTTCTCAGGAGTCTAACCATTCTGACACCTCAATAGGGACCTCTGTTTCCTCTCATAGGAGGGAATCCTCTCATGAAAGGAAAGAGAGACTGCTCAAGTATGAAGAAGCTCAGCTTAGAATCAGAAGAGAGCAGTTGGCTTTAGTTAGGGAGTCCCTAGAGCTTCAGAAAACCAGAAGAAAGTTGGGACTAGAGTCCCATGGTGGCAGCAACTTCCCTAGTGTTAGGGAAAGGTCTCATGACCATAGAAACCTAAGCAAGATTGTCCCTCCCTACCAGAGTGGGGATGACATCTACAAATGGGTTACTGCACTGGAAAGGGCCTGTAAAGTTCAGAGGGTCCCCCAGGAGCAGTGGGCAGCAATCTTGTGGCTCTCCTTTGCAGACAAAGGAAGAGATAAGCTCCTCACTGTAAGAGAAGAGGATGCTGATGATTACCAAATCTTGAAAAGTGCACTGATTGAGGGGTTTGGCCTAACCACTGAACAGTATAGGATACAGTTCAGAGATACCCAAAAGGCACAGAATCAAGACTGGGTGGACTTTGTAGATTGTGCTACTAAGGCTCTGGAGGGCTGGTTACTTGGCAGTAAGGTGTGTGATTTCAAAGGATTGTACAACTTAATTATGAGGGAGCAGATCCTTAATAATTGTCAAAATCAGCTGTTGCATCAGTACCTGGTGGACTCTGATCTGACCTCTCCCCAAGAATTGGGAAAGAAGGCAGACAAATGGGTCAGAACCAGGGTGAGGCAGAAGGTTCAGAACCAAGGTGGTGACCCAAAGAAGCAAGATTCTAAGAACTCTGACAAGGGTGGGGAAGAGGGTAAAGACCAGAAGTCTTCTCAAGGTCCCCAAAAATCTTCATCTAGGGGGGAATCCCAATCTAACAAAAGTAAAGGCCAAAAGAAACCATGGTGTAAGATCTGTAAACAGAAAACACACTGGACCAGTGATTGCACCAAGTCCAAAGAATCAAGTCCAGCCACCATTGCCCCTAAGGCAACTGTTCCCCCTAGTGCAGCTACAATTGGTGGTACTCAGAATAAGGGTGTAGTAGGGTTAACCCTGGGTTCTGAGATGGGCTCTGGCCTAGTCAGAGTTCCAACTCAGGCTGTCCTGGTCTGTGATGGAGGCATGTACATGTCCTCCTTTGTGAGTCCCAGTAACTTGGGCAAATACAGACAGCAGCCTTTGATAAATGGAAAAGAGGCTTTGGCATTCAGGGACACAGGAGCAAGTGTCACAATGGTGACAAAAGATCTTGTGGCTCCTGGGCAGATTATACTTGGTGAGATGTACCAAGTGACCAATGCTAGCAATGTCAGGACAGACCATTCCTTGGCAGTTGTTAATTTCTCCTGGGGAGGGGTAACTGGCCTCAAGAAAGTTGTGGTAAGTGCAGACCTCCCTGTTGAATGCTTGCTTGGCAATGATCTAGAAACTTCAGCTTGGGCAGAAGTGGAGCTCAGGACACATGCAGAAATGCTAGGGATCCCTGCACATGTATTTGCTGTGACCAGGTCACAGGCCAAAAAGTCTAACACTGAACAGGCCCTGGATTCTGGAAGAATGGACCAGGTGCCTCCCAAGAGGAGGAGCAGTAGGGTTAAGGCAGTGCCTTCCCCCCTGACCCAGAATACAGATCAGCCTCCTGAGGGAGATGATCTTAGTCCTGAAGAAGGAACTGTCCCAGAGGAGCTTGAACCTGATCAGGTTCAGTTCTTGGGGACAGGGGGCCCTTCCAGGGTAGATCTGAGCCAGGAGCAGCAAAGCTGCCCCTCTCTTGAAACCCTCAGAAAGCAAGCTGCTGATGAGGCTGCTGGGAATGCTAGTGGCACCCATAAAATATATTGGGATGATGGACTCCTATATTCAGAGAGTAGAGACCCCAAGCCTGGTGCTTCAAGGAGGTTGGTAATACCTCTGAAATTTAGGGGCTTCCTATTGACACTAGCCCATGATATTCCTCTAGCAGGTCACCTGGGCCAAAACAAGGCTTGGGACAGAATTGTGCCTCACTTTCATTGGCCCCACATGTCTGAAGACACCAAGGAGTTTTGTCGCTCCTGTGTCACCTGTCAAGCCAGTGGGAAGGCAGGTGGAACCACAAAGGCCCCCCTGATACCACTACCTGTGGTGGGGGTTCCCTTTGAGAGGGTGGGGATTGATATAGTTGGTCCCATGGATCCTCAGAAAGCCTCTGGGCACAGATTTATCCTGGTGGTGGTGGACCATGCCACTAGGTACCCAGAAGCAATTGCACTTAGGACCACCACAGGACCTGTGGTGGCAAGGGCCCTCTTGGGAGTATTCTCAAGGGTGGGTTTTCCTAAGGAGGTAGTATCAGACAGGGGTGCAAACTTCATGTCTAGTTACTTGACTGCAATGTGGAAGGAGTGTGGAGTGAATTATAAGTTCACCACACCCTATCACCCACAATGCAATGGTTTAGTTGAAAGGTTCAACAAAACCTTAAAGGGCATGATCAAAGGTCTCCCAGAAAAGCTTAGGCGCAGATGGGACATCCTGTTGCCCTGCCTTTTATTTGCCTACAGGGAGGTGCCTCAAAAGGGGGTTGGTTACAGCCCTTTTGAACTTTTGTTTGGCCATCCTGTTAGGGGTCCTTTGTGTCTGGTGAAGGAGGGATGGGAGTTACCTCTCAAACCCCCTAAACAGGACATAGTGGACTATGTACTTGGTCTCCGCTCCAGGATGGCAGAGTATATGAAAAAGGCAACTAAAAACCTTGCGGCTAGCCAAGAATTGCAAATGGCCTGGCATGACCAAAAGGCTGTGCTGACTGTTTACCAGCCAGGGCAGAAAGTGTGGGTGTTGGAGCCTGTGGCCCCAGCAGCCCTCCAAGATAAGTGGAGTGGCCCCCATACAATTGTTGAACAGAAGGGAGAGGTTACCTACTTGGTAGACCTTGGAACTCCCAGGAGTCCCCATAGAGTACTTCATGTCAACAGACTGAAACCATATGTCGACAGGGCAGACATGGGCTTGCTCATGGCTACTGATGAGGGACAGGAGGAAGAGAGTGATCCACTCCCTGACCTGCTCTCTCAGAACCCTGATGATGGATCAGTAGATGGTGTAGCCTTGGCAGGCAGCCTCACTGTCCAGCAACAAACTGACTGCAGACAAGTTCTCAGGCAGTTCAGGCATATGTTCTCCCTGACACCTAGTCAGACTACCTGGTGCACTCATGAAGTGGACACTGGGGACAGTCTGCCTGTCAAGAATAAAATCTACAGGCAGCCTGATCATGCCAGGGATTGTATAAGGGCAGAGGTCCAAAAGATGTTGGATTTGGGAGTCATTGAACCCTCAGATAGCCCTTGGGCTAGTCCAGTAGTCCTTGTGCCTAAACCTCACACCAAAGATGGCAAGAGAGAAATGAGGTTTTGTGTGGATTACAGGGGTCTCAATGCAGTCACTAGGACTGATGCCCATCCCATCCCAAGGGCAGACGAGCTTATACATACTTTGGCCTCAGCCAAGTTTCTGAGCACATTTGACTTGACAGCTGGCTACTGGCAGATCAGACTAGCTGATGATGCAAAGCCAAAGACAGCATTTTCTACCCCTAGTGGGCATTATCAATTTGTGGTGATGCCCTGTGGTTTGGAAAATGCACCTGCCACTTTCCAAAGGTTGGTGAATACAGTCCTTACAGGCCTGGAAGACTATAGTGCAGCATATCTAGATGATATTGCTGTCTTTAGCTCCACCTGGGAGGATCACCTGGTCCACCTAAGGAATGTTTTGGAGGCCCTGCAAAAAGCAGGCCTAACTATCAAGGCTACTAAGTGCCAGATAGGGCAGAGTCAGGTTGTGTACCTGGGCCACCTTGTAGGTGGAGGCCAGGTTCAACCATTGCAGAGCAAAATCCAGACCATAATGGACTGGGTTGCTCCTACTACCCAGACTCAGGTGAGAGCCTTCTTGGGCCTGACTGGGTACTACAGAAGATTTGTAAAAGGTTATGGATCCATAGTGACCCCATTAAATGACCTTACCTCTAAGAAAATGCCCAAAAAGTTTCAGTGGACAGTTAGCTGTCAAAAGGCATTTGATGACCTGAAGCAGGCCATGTGCACTGCTCCCATTCTGCAGAGTCCTGATTACTCCAAAAAGTTCATTGTACAAACAGATGCATCTGAGTTGGGGGTAGGGGCTGTACTGTCACAGTTGAATGATGAAGGTCAGGATCAGCCAGTAGCTTTTATTAGCAGAAGGCTGACCCCCAGAGAGAAACGTTGGTCAGCCATAGAGAGGGAGGCCTTTGCTGTGGTTTGGGCTCTGAAGAAGCTGAGGCCATACTTGTTTGGCACTCACTTCATTGTTCAGACAGACCATAAGCCCCTCTTATGGCTAAAACAGATGAAGGGTGAAAACCCCAAACTTTTGAGGTGGTCCATTTCCCTACAGGGGATGGACTATACAGTGGAACATAGACCTGGGAGTGGCCATGCCAATGCAGATGGACTCTCCAGATATTTCCACTTAGAACATGAAGACTCAACTGGTCAAGGTTAGCTTAATGTTCCTGCGTTGGGGGGCGGGGGGGATTGTGTAGGAGAGTAGGATCTGCTTCTTATGGTTACCCCCACTTTTTGCTGATGTTTCACTGTTTTTCGACTTTAGTCTGGCTGGGGCCCTGCTATCCAGGACCCCAGCCTAGCTGCTTCCTCTCTAAATTGATTCCCTGTACCTTAGGTACACCACAGATTGGATTCTGGGGTGCCCTTATGAGTCCCTAGTATATGGTATACTATGTACCCAGGGCATAGGTACCCCCAGAGGCCTACCAGGGGCTGAAGCATGTATTATGCCACCCCTGGGCAGCCTTCCAAAATGACACCACAGGACTGCTACTGCAGCCTGAGTGAGGTGGTGCATGCACCCCTTACTGAGATATAGGTTTACTATATCTCACCCTATCACTGCACATATAAACCTATCAGTCACCCCCATGGCAGACCTTATCAATTCTGAAGGCAGGGTGCTTGGTTTTATGTGAGCGGGTGCCCATGCATGAGCAGAGCCCCTCTGCAGCCTTCGGAATCTATTCTCCAGGGTGGTCTGTGATGCAGCCTGACCATATACTCTTAAGTGAATTATAACCTCGCGGTAAATGCTAACTTTGGGATGGCTGCACGGAAACATGTCGTGTTTGGTGTCAAACACCTTGGAATCATACCCCCACACCAGTAACTGGTGTGGGAGTATGATCCCACCCTTCTAGAGGGAGAGACATGACAGCACCGGTATACCTGGTACCAGCTAACAGAGCCCTGGCATCACAAAATGGATGCTGCAGCCACAGACACGAGTCTGGCCTCCTGCTGCTGACCAAAACTCCGGCAGGGGAGGCCTGGACAATAGGTTTCCTGTCACAGGGAGGTGTTACCACCTCCCAGACAGGCTTTAGTGTATTGGGGCTGGGTGGGTGCACTCTCAGAGTGCTTTGAAGTCCTGCACTGGGGGCACATTTGGTGTCCCTGTGCATAGCCCAGTTCAAACCGGTTGCAGGGGCTACCAGCCCCTGCTCTGGCGCGAAACTGGACAAAGGAAATGGGTGTAGCCACCCCTCTTTCCAAACCCTCCCATAGGTGGGTCCCCAGAGTATGTCCAACCCCTTCCTTGGGTATAAGATAGGAACCCCAGGCAACAGGATTTTGGATATCCTTGGACGAAACTCTGAAACTGAATCCTGGACCTTCAACGATCTGTTCAACGCCAGATGACTGAAGAATCTCCCTTGGAGAAAAGGAGTTACTCCCCTGCTTGGCAGGCACCAAAGACGCATCTGTCCAGTCTGCATCTCCGAAGCTCCCGCCGGACGCCGACGACTCTGCAACCCTGGAGGTGGGTTTCCAGACTTCCCAGAGGCTGACCCGAGTCCCCAGCAAAGCTGAGACCCGTAGCCCTCGTGGGTACCGTGGAACCGGAACCCCTGGACACCGTGCACATTTGCAAGTGCATATGCTTCTTGTCGATCCTAGAGGCTGTGCTTTCGGTTACTTGTAGCCCTGACCCCGAGCAGTGAATCCACCGAAGATTGCTGGCATACCCACTCTGAGTGACCCGTGGGCCGCCATTTTGTGATTCCTCTCGAGGTCCCTTCGCGATCCCTTGTCCGTCGACTTGTGGGTCCCTCAGAAGGACAACTCTACTTTCAACGGGCCTCCCTGGTTGCTCCAGGCCTGCCCTAACTCTCCCTCGCTTGGGGAGTCCCTCGGACCTCGCTGGTACGCACCGAAGCCTTTGTTCTCTTTCTGCGTGGGTTGCTGTTGCCAAGGCTTGTTGTGTCCAATCCGGGCACCGACGCTGCAGCACTCAACACCCTTCGTGGGACAGCTCGAATTCAGCTCCTGGTCGTCGTCGACGCCTCCTGGTCCTCGTGGCTGAAGAGTCAAGCTTCACCTCATCTCGCCTGAAGCACCCGACATCGGTGGGCATTCGACTATCGTGCCCCTGGTCACTGGCTAGTGACCCAGACTCTGTCCCCTCTGCTTTCAGGTTCTTCACATCTTCGATCCAGGCTTGGATCTTTTCGGACACTTCTCATCTTCCCGGCAGCAGTACTTTTCAGCAAGCTGCCATTGAAAACGACGACGCGACCCGACACCATTTGACACCTATGCACCCGGCTTCCCTGGGTGAGGTAACACGAGTACTCCGGTGCTCCCGTGGGTGTTGGCCCTAGAACCCTCTAAGTCCAAAAGGGTTTGGTCCTAGTCCACTCCGAATTGTCCCTAAACTTTAAAACTCTAACCGCGACTTTCCCCATAGAATCTAACGGAGCTCGCGGCTGTGTTCAAACACTGCACACGTCCCCCGTGGGTCACCTGTGTCACTACCTTGGGTGGTTCCTTGGGGTCCCAGCGATTCTACAGGCTCTAGGCCTTGTGTCTAGTCAAGTCGTGGTTCTTATACCACTTTCTTAATATATGGTTTGGTTCGCCCCTAGGGCCTATTGTATATTGTGCTAATTTACTGTGATATTTGAAATGTAACATATGTGCTTTGACCTCTAGCCTCATAAAGAGACTAGTAGGGTGTGTTTAGAAATAAATACATATATTTTATATATATACCTGGTGTGGTCTCCTTTCATTTAGCCATTCAAGAGATTATAGACTGGTAAAACAAACAGCTTTACACTCCTTCAAGACTTAGCCTGAAGGCTGCTCTCCATAGCTACCACTAGGATAGCTTTCAATAAAGGTTGTCTTTAACCTATCACCTCTAAGGGGCTGTTTGGACTGGTGCAAGGTGCCCACTATAACTAGTGGACAGCATATACCAGGCCAACTTCTCACACCAGTGCTTCCGGCCGTCGAGCTTCACCGCGGTGCGAGTGGCATAGAGGACCAACAGTGGCCCTTTCCAACGAGGCTACAGGCAGCTCTTCCTCTGGAAGTTCTTCACCAGAACATATTCACCGGGCTGCAACTGATGTCCGGGCCCCTCTGGTACTGGTCGCAGTGTCTCCTGGATCTGTTGATGAAGAGAACGAAGATCTTTAGTCAACTCATACAAGTAGTCCACAAGTAGAGGGTACTCGATCTCGGAAAAGCGCTTGGGCCTTGGGACGCCCCAGATATTAGCAGGGCGGCCAAAGACCACTTCATAAGGTGACAACCCTGTCCTAGAATGTGCGGTCGCCCTGGTAGATAAAGCTAAAGGCAATGCATCTGGCCATCGCAATCCTGTACTTTCTTGTATTTTTGCTAACTTCAGTTTGAGAGTACCATTGTACTTCTCAACCAATCCAGCTGACTGGGGGTGGTTAGCTGCATGGAACTTCTGCTGGATGTGCAACCCCTTGCAAACCAACTGAATCACCTTCGAGTTAAAGTGATTTCCGTTGTCACTCCAGATCACAAGTGGCAATCCATAGCGCGGGAAGTACTCCTTTACGAGTGCTTTCGCCGTCGCCATAGCTGTATTCTCTTTAGTGGGGTAAGCTTCAATCCATTTACTGAATGCACAAATCAATACCAGCACATACTTCAAATTGTTAACTCGTTCCATTTCGATGAAATCCATCTGGAGGACCTCGAAAGGGAAGGAAGGCGGTGCAAAGTTACCCGAGGGTGTAGGAGTACCTTTTCCAGGATTATGTGTCATGCAAATCATACAGTGTTTCACTAAATGAGTGGCTACTCTGGAAATATTGTCGTTTTGCCACACTGGGTCCAACACCTTGCATATTCCCTTGGCGCTAATGTGGGCTGGGCCATGGGCCATGGTAACCACAGGGAGTACATAGGTGTTAGGCAGCATCCACCGCTGCTTCTCGGACTTATCAGTCCAACACCCATCCTCATCTAGACGCCCTGTACTGTCCTGCCATATTGCCAGTTCGTCTAATGTTGCCTCACTCTGGATCTCTTTAACGTTTTCTAACGTGTCTTCAAACATTCCATTGTCTGGGACCCACCTAGCAGGTCCTGCCACAAACATCTTTTTCATCTTTGACCTAGCTGTCTCTTTAGCTGTTTGGTCTGCAAAAGCATTTCCTCTTCCAACATCATCTGTTATTGCCTTATGTGCACTACATTTTATTATCGCTAACTTGTCGGGAAGTGTTAGGGCTGACAAAAGTCTATGTATCAGTGGCCATTCTGTATTTGCAATCCATGTGAAGTCAAGAACCCTTTCTCCGCCCAAAGGCGCCCAAAATTAGGGGCAACCCCAAAGGCGTACTGGCTGTCAGTGTAAATATTGACAGTCAGTCCCTCGCTCAATTCGCAGGCCCGCAGAAGGGCAACTAACTCTGCAGCCTGGGCTAATTGGTATGGGACACAGGATGTCTCAACTACAGTACGCAACGTTGTAATTGCATATGCTGCAGTGGTGGTGCCATGTGGTAATTTGAAACAAGAGCCATCGACATATAGTTCCCCTTGGGGGTCAGATAGGGGAACATCAGTCAGGTCTACCCGTCCCTTCGTCTCCTCTTTCGTTCTGTACACACAATCATGTGCATCCGTGTCATTACTCGCCGAAGGGAGGGGTAGTAACGTGGCTGGGTTCAGAGTGGCACATCTTTTGATCGTAATGTGCGGAGCAAACAAAGTGAGCTCATATCCAGTCAGACGCGCACTAGTAAGGTGCTGCTTCTTTGTCTTGTTCAAAAGCGTATCCACAGCATGGGGTACCATTACTGTGAGGTCAGTGTCAAGAACGAGCCCTGCTGATTGCCTGATAGAAACCGCCACCGCCGCAGCAGCTCTTAGGCAGCTCGGGAGCGCTCTGGCAATGTTATCCAGAATGGCAGAAAAATAAGCGCAGGGTCTTTGCTTACCACCAAAACCCTCTGTTAAAACAGAGAGCGCGCAACCATCCACCTCGTTTACGTAAAGCACAAAAGGCTTCTGGTAATCAGGAGTACCAAGCACAGGAGCAGAGCAAAGCGCAACCTTTAATTGCTCAAAAGCTTGCTGGCATGCAGATGTCCAAGGCAGGGGTTCATGCACTTCTTTGGTGGTCAGGTAAAGGAGGGGTTTCGTTAGTAAGGAATAATTGGGGATCCACTGGCGACAATATGAGGTAATGCCAATAAACGCACGTACTTCACGCTGGGTCTTGGGAACAGGCATATTAGTGATAGCAGCTATGCATTCAGGTGTTAGTCTGCGACCCTCCTTCGACAGTGACCTAAGTAGGTGACCTCCTGTCGACAATATTGAAACTTGGAAAGGGACACCTTATGGCCATGGTGTGCCAAATGCAGCAGGAGTTGAACAGTGGCGTCCTTACAGCCATCTTCAGTATCAGAGGCCACAAGGAGGTCGTCAACATACTGCAATAGCGCATTACCAGGAGGAAGTACCAAAGAATCCAATTGAGTTTTTAAAGCTTGACTATAAATACTAGGACTTTCTGTATAGCCTTGAGGAGCACGACAGAATCTAAAGCTCCTGCCGGCTAGGGCAAACCCAAACAGATGTCTGCTATCTGTATGGATCGGAATGCTAAAGAAAGCATTCTTTAAATCAATCACGGAAAAGAATTTGGCTGATGAGGGAATCATGGTCAATATCGTGGTAATGTCTGGGACTACAGGATATTGAGGCACTACAATTTTATTAACCTCTCTGAGGTCAATTACAAAGAGATAGACGTCGGGATGAGCATCAGAAGAGTCCAAGGGTGCCTTCTTGAGAATCGGGAGGATAGGGCTATTACACACATTCGCCGTTGTCTCTTCAACCACAGCAGACTCAACCAAATCCTTTATTATTCGCAATAAGGCCTTTTCTCCTGCCTGGGAAATCTTATACTGGGGAACACGTGGCAATACAGCATTATCTTTGATCCTAATAGAGACCGGCGGGATCTGGAGTAATCCAACGTCCGTATCTCCTGCTGCCCACAAGGTGTGTGGCACATCTTTAAACTCAGCAGGGAGGGGCGCATGGTCATGTAGACACCATCAGGAGAACAAAATATAGTTGCATGTAATCTTTTTAACAAATCCAATCCCATCAAATTCTCCCCGCAATTTGACGTCAACAAGAGTGGCGAATCTACTGTAAAGGGACCAATATTCAGAGCAAGAGGCTTGGAAATGGGGCTAACAACCGGCATGCCCGAAAAACCTACCGAAACATTATTTTGGCCAGACAGAGCTGCCCCCGGGACCAGTGAATGGGAAACAGAGCTATTCATAGCCCCTGTATCAACTAAATATTTCTTGGCCGTACCTTGCAAATCTGCAGTGACATAGGGTCCGCGCTGATCTACAGGCACCGGAACTGGTCCCTTACCCTGTCCCTGGCTGTCCTAGCTGTGGGACAACCCAGTCACTTCGTCCATGTCATAGTCGTCATGATAGTACTGCCGTCCCCTGTTTTCGTCAAAATAGTTCCTTTTGTGCTGATCATACGATGCATTTTCAGACTGCACCTCCCCTCGGCCTCCTCCTCCTCTACTGCGCCCCCTAAAACCTCTCCCTCTCGGGGCCTCGACTTTCTGCAACAACTCCGGACACTCATTTCGCCAATGCCCCTCTTTTTTACAGTACGCACATTGGTTGTACCCTACGGGCACACCAAGAGTACTGTTCCTGTCCGACCGAGACCCTCGCTGGGCCGGGCCCTAACCTCTACCTCTGCCATTTCCTCTCGTCACTTGCTGCATCAACACCCTCGTCTTCAACTCCTTGGACTTCTTCTCTACCTTCTCTTTATCCTCATTCTCTCTATGCTCATAGTACTGTGCCATACTCAAAATTACTGAAGGGGATGATGTGGTCCAAGTACTTTCTGAAGCCAGTAACCTAGTCGCAATCTCGGGAAGCAAATTAGTGACAAATCTGTTAACGAACAAACGAACACCACCCTCCTGTGACAGATCTTGGCCGCTAAAGTCCAAGAATACCCCTTCAAACCTAGAAAAGAAATCAGACACACTTTCATCCTTCTTCTGACGACAAGCAGTCAACTTGTCCCAGTCCACTCGCCTCGGCTGGATAAGGGAATGCATGTAAGTGATAATACGCCCCGGCAAAGCCAATAGCTCCGCCTTCGGCTTCTCGCCGGGCTTACGGTCCTTATCCCACGCTCGGATCTCAACCCATGTTCCACCTAGCTCTGTCGCGTGATCCTGTGTATGCACCTACCTCCATATATCTACCGGTACCAACAGACCGAAAAACAACTCGATATCAGCTAATGTCATCACTGTGGAGGAGGCCGCCTCCGTCAATTCTTTATAATACGCAGTTGGGTTTTTCCGAGGGTCCGGCAATTGACCCTTTAAGGATAATACCTCACTCCTCTTCCATGGAGTGTAGACCCACTGTTCCTGAAAAAGGGCTGCCACTGGTGGGCGAGTAACAATGTCATGGTCGTCTCGCAACTCTGGTATTTTGGGGTGGTAAATGGGATGAACTTCCCTCATGGGACACTGCGTCACTATCGTCTGGACCTTCTTACACAATCTACCCCGATAACCCACTAATGTCGTCACATTACTGAAAACCTCATTAGGGGCCATATCTGTCGTATATACCCTGTCCCGAATGTCATAGATGATCTGCGGTGCAATACCCTTGAAACACTGTTCCCACAATCCTATCAACGTAGCCGACATATGCTTAAGAGCATGTTGCTGTATAAACGGCTCATAATCTTTCATCACGCTCCACACATCTTCCACACTATAAATCGGATTCCGAGCCCACTGTGCAGCTTGGTCAGCCACCATTCTCTTTTCCTCATCACCCACAGCAGAGCGCACCAACACTTTCTCCATGCGGTCACGTGCCGCTGCCCAATTCGCTCCATGCACTCCACGTACAGGCGTCTCGGCATCTTGCAATGCCTGAGGTAACACACTCAAGGGAGAAGGAGCAGACGAAGAAACAGGCACCATCGCAAACAAAGACTGTGTTGTAGGAGTATGAGAAGGCGTAACCACAGATACAGAGCCAGGAGACAGAATAGGAGAGCTGACGGCACCCGCCCCTGTAACTTGCGAAGATGGGGAAGAAACAGGCAGGGCTGGGGCCGAAGCAGCAGAGCTGGAGGCAGAAAGACTAGGAATAGCAGAACCAGAGGCCGAATGTTGAGATGTTGGGATCATGGGGTATATCCATTCAGGGGCATAAGGAGGTGGGGGTCGAGAATCCAATAACTCCTCAACGAAATCATCTCCTTCCTCTCGAGCAACATAACATTTATCACTCTGTAATCGAAACTTCCTATCTGCACACTCTATGCCTTTCTCGATCTTTTCTCTATCATAGGCCATTGCTTTCTGCGTTATCGTTTGCGTCTGTCCCCTCCGAGCTTGTTTCTCTGCCCTCATTCGTCGCTGCTTGGCTTCCTTCTGCCATACCCTCAGAGAATCGAACATCCACTGCCTGCTCCTCTTCGCAAACAATTTGTCCTGCAAGTATTTCAACTTTTGTTCATCAAATGTACCAGTAAGCGGCCACTGTAAGTCAGCATTGTCCCTCGTATATTTATTCCACAATGTGCTAAACATAATAGGGCCAATGCCATGCTTGACGTATACATCAAAATTTGGGGTACCCTCCGGAGGCACAGGCTGCCTTTCTTCCAATCGAGCCTCGGTGGAACAACACCGACACCCAAAACACCCTAACTTACTTAAACAAGGCATCTTAATATAAGACACATGCACTGTCCCGCATGGACAAATATGACATCAACCACAAAACGGTCCAAGACCAAAGCAAACAAAAAGAACACAGTCCGAAAACTGCACTACACAGTCCGCAGACTGCACCAAGACACGACAGTCCAAAGACTGTTTCAAGACAAGAAGACAGGCTTCAGCCCCAGACCTTTTCAAGAATAGACTGAATTTCCAGTTGGCCTGGTAGACTGCTCACAAACACTCTGTGTCTTATAAGGGTCCGCAAACCCACCAAGATCAAGACAAGACAGTCCGGAGACTGTACCAGACACAGCCCGTAGGCTCATGTCGTTCAACCATGCCGCCACATTTTCCAAGAAGTCGAATCACTCTCCTGATGCACTCAGGTCGAGCACGATTATTCTTCACTGCCGACTCTTCAGACCAAACCGGTCAAATCCAAGGTTTCGCCTTCTCAGGACCCCAGCTGGTGACCCTAGACGAGGAGTCACCCGATCAGACAGGCGGGGCAGCTGCGAGAACCAAGCTCGATCATGTGGGGATCCCCGATCCGCCCATCCGACCGGACACAACCCCGACCCCACACCCGATTACGGGCGAGTCGGGTCACCTTGCGGGGTCCCTGTTCGGGCGCCAACTGAAGGAAGTGACCTGAAAAGGGCCACCCGGGTTATCTGCAACCTCCTATTCGCCTTCTACCAAATGAAGAGTCGGTCAGACAGTAGAGAATACAAACAGTTATTTATTAGCAATACTCTGCAGAGGAGTCCAATCTGTCTGCCGAGGGACTGGCCCCCCAACAGTCTGCAACGCATAACCATTTCTCCCAAGAACCTCCAACCACGCCCACAGTGGAAAGTTACCGGCTTAGGCCGAACATGAACAAAGGAGGCACAGAAGAATGGGCTACCACCTGCTAGATGGGTACACACTATCACAGTTTCAAGGTTGCCGTGCTGGGTCTCAGCGTCTCCTAACGTGGGAGCAGGACTACACATACAGATAGGTATGCAAGGGAAGAATGGCCTATTCATTAGTAAGTCGGAAGGCAACCTTGAACAGGAAAGAAAATAATAACTAAATACAGGGTTCTGCTAAGGCAAGCAATACGAATAATGAGGCCTAGTTCAGACACAGCCTAAATAGGGATTACGAAATACAAAATGGAGTCGCACTTGCTAACTAAAGCTTGCACATTGTGGGGATAACTCAGTGGGTTGCATAACGTGAATACAAGTGGTGTTTAATTTAGCCGCACACTGCTAACCTAATATGAAATGGAACAAGTGTATAGAGAGAATGGGGTTTTCAAACCTAACGAACAAGTTACTTACCTTCGGTAACGCTTTTTCTGGTGGATACAGTATCTGCCTGTGGATTCCTCACCTTATGATTCCTCACCTTATGAATATCCCCTGTTCCAGCATTCCGCGTAAACTTTTTCCTAGCTCTCCACGCCGACGAGGTCGTCACAATGCCATGGCTCCGCACGCGGCTCCGCATGACGTCACCGGAGCCATAAGAGGACCACGTTGGCTTGATGACGTCAGTTCCACCCATTTTTTCCGTGCCTCCGAGGCAAACGGGCGGACCGACCATAGAGACAATGCATACATAGTATACAATATTCACACAAATACACACAGAGTAAAGTGAAAAAGGAAAGCAAAAAAAAGCAAGCATTTACTATAAGCCTACACAAAGGCAAACAGAGGCAATACAAAATGACAATATGAAACAACCATATTAACCAATACCTCTTTTAAGGTATAAAAGGGTGGACAACGGGGAGGCGGGTGGGTCAGTGAGGAATCCACAGGCAGATACTGTATCCACCAGAAAAAGCGTTACCGAAGGTAAGTAACTTGTCCTTCTGATGGATACATCTGCCTGTGGATTCCTCACCTTATGAATAGAATCCAACAGCAGTCCCACTCCCGGAGGAGGGTGTCCACCCTTCTATACCAAAAAGTCCTGCAAAACAGAACGCGCAAAATGGCCGTCCCTCCTCACTTCGGAGTCTAAGCAGTAATGCTTCGCGAAAGTGTGGAGGGAGGCCCAAGTTGCGGCCTTGCAGATGTCCAGCACAGGAACACCTCTGGACAAGGCAGACGTAGATGACTTAGCCCTGGTGGAATGAGCTCTAATGCCTTCAGGAGGCTCCTTACCAGCCAAAGCGTAGCAGATTTTGATGCACAAGATGATCCACCTGGATAGAGTGCGCTTGTGCACCGCCTTGCCCTTCATGCGTCCAACGTAGCCCACAAAGAGCTGATCGTCCACTCGCAGGTCCTTCGTTCTATCCAAATAGAAACTAACCGCCCTCTTAGGATCCAAGCGGTGCAGCCTCTCCTCCTCCTTAGAAGGGTGAGGGGGAGGATAGAAAGTAGGGAGGGTAATGGACTGCCCTAGATGGAAGGGAGTTACCACCTTAGGCAGAAAAGCAGCCCTGTTCCTGAGAACCAACCTTTCAGCATGAATAGTAAGAAAAGGAGGCTTTGAACTCAAAGCCTGGAGCTCAACCACCCTCCTAGCCGAGGTGATAGCCACAAGGAAGACCGTCTTGAATGACAGCAGTCTCAGAGGACAACTATGCATAGGTTCAAATGGGGAACCCATTAAGAAAGTTAAAACCAGATTTAGATCCCATTGGGGCATAATGAAGGGAGTGGGCGGAAACATATTAGTAAGCCCCTTAATAAACCTTAAAACAATCGGAGATTTAAAAAGAGACGGCTGATCAGGCAAACAAAGAAATGCCGATAAAGCTGACAAATAACCTTTAACAGTAGCCACAGCACAACCCTGCTGGGCCAAATGCAACAAAAAACAAAGGACATCAGAAAGATGAGCTTTTAAGGGATCAATAGATCTCTCTCGACACCATTTAACAAATCTTGACCACCTGTATGAATAAATAGACTTGGTGGAGTGTCGCCTGGCCGATAAGATAACATCCACCACGTCAGGCGGGAGAGAGAAAAAATTCAGGTTGCCCCGTTCAAGCTCCAGGCATGAAGGTGCAGGCTCTGGAGGTGGGGGTGCAGAACCTGCCCCTCCGACTGCGAGAGGAGGTCTACCCTGAAAGGGAGACGGAGCGGAGGGTGCGATGAGAGGTGAAGTAGATCTGTGTACCACACCCTTCTTGGCCAATCCGGGGAGATCAATATGACTTGGGCCCGGTCTTGGCGAATCTTCCTCAGAACCCGAGGAATCAAGGGTATGGGAGGAAACGCGTAAAGGAGTTAAGAGCTCCAACTCAACTGAAACGCGTCCCCCAACGCTCCCTGCCTCGGAAACTGGAGACTGCAGAATGACGAGCAGTGCGCGTTCTCGAGAGTGGCAAACAGGTCCACCCGAGGAGTTCCCCACGTCCGGAAGATGTGTCGAACTACCTCTGGATGAAGCCTCCACTCGTGGTCGGCGGAGAACTGCCGACTGAGGCTGTCCGCACGTACATTCAGCACCCCGGCCAGATGATTTGCCATCAAGCAAATACGATGGTCCTGAGCCCAGGACCAAAGCCGCAACACCTCCCTGTAGAGACGGTACAACCCTACTCCTCCCTACTTGTTGACATACCACATCGCGGCAGTGTTGTCCGTTAGGACTTGAACCGACTGACCACGAAGGGAAGGGAGAAAGGCCTTGAGCGCTAAACGTATCGCCTGCAATTCCAGAAGATTGATATGAAGCAATCTTTCCTCTGGAGACCAAAGACCCTTGATCTCCAGATCCCCCAGATGAGCCCATCACCCTAGGGTAGAGGCATCCGTTATCACTGTGGCCACCGATGGAGGAAGATGAAAGGGCTTTCCTTGAGACAGATTGCCCTCCACACTCCACCAAGACAGATCAGCTGCAGCTTCTCTGGAGATCCTGATTGACTCCCTGAGATCTCCATTGTGCTGATACCACTGCCTGCGGAGACACCACTGGAGCGCCCTCATGTGCCAGCGTGCATGATTGACCAACAGAATGCAGGAAGCGAACAGACCGAGCAGGCGAAGGACCTTCAGAACTGGAACAACCGCTCCATTGTGAAACAAAGGGATCATTTCCTGAATGTCGAGAATCCTCTGCGGAGGAGGAAAAGCTCAACACACAGTGGTATCCAGTACCGCCCCTATGAACAGGTTGCGCTGAGAGGCACCACGTGAGATTTGGGCACATTTATCGAAAAACCCAATTTGAACAACAGCTGGGTTGTTACCTGCAGATGACGACGCACCATCTCTGGCGACTCTGCTTTCAGAAGCCAGTCGTCCAGGTAGGGAAAAACAGGGATCCCCGACCTCCTGAGATGGGCAGCCACCACCACCAACACCTTGGTGAAGACTCGAGGTGCAGTAGTAAGACCAAACGGAAGGACCGCAAATTGGTAATGTTGCGAACCAACCGTAAATCGGAGATACTTCCTGTGCGACTTCAGGATTGGGATGTGAAAATACGCATCCTGCAAGTCGATGGACACCATCCAGTCTTCTTGTTGCAGCGCCTGAAGAACCTGCGCTAGGGTGAGCATCTTGAACCTCTCCTTCTTGAGGAACAGATTCAAGATCCTGAGATCCAGGATGGGTCGTAACCTGCCATCCTTCTTGGGAATCAGGAAATACCGGGAGTAGTACCCCTGACCCCTTTCCTGCTCCGGAACCACCTCTATCGCACCTTTTTGTAACAGGACAAGAACCTCCTTCTGAAGAAGAAGTAAATGATCCTCCGTGCAAAACCCTTGGCAAGGAGGGTAAGGGGGGGAAATTCCCTGAAGGGAAGGGCGTACCCATTTTCTACCAGATCTAAAACCCAAAGGTCCGAAGTGACCGATTTCCAATCCTGTAGAAAATGAGTAAGCCGGCCTCCCACAGGACCTGCATGATCCAGGATGGCGGATCTAGGGCTGCTTTCCTGCATTACCAGCAGGGTTTGGGGAGGTAGAGGAGGAGGAGGAAGAGGGCTGACGACCCGTTCCACGAAGACGACCTCTGCCTTTACCCCTGTAGGACTTGTACAAGGGGTTTTGCTGCTGCTGCTGCTGCTGTGGCTGTCGGAAACCACGAAAGGAAGACTTCCCGAAGCCACGGTATCTTCTATAGCCATAACCCTTTGCCTGAGTCTGCAGACCTAAGGATTTCGCTGTAGCCTTACTGTCCTTGAACCGTTGCAGGGCAGAATCAGCTTTTTCACCAAAAAGTTTAGTCCCATCAAAAGGAAGATCAAGTAGGGCAGCCTGTACGTCAGGTGAAAACCCAGAAGACCTTAGCCACGCATGTCTTCTCGTAGCAATGGATGAGTCCATCACCCTAGCAACGGAATCCGCTGTATCCAGGCCAGACTGGATGACCTGGCGAGCCGCAGCCTGTGAGTCTGCCAACACCTCACTGAGATTTCCTCGATCTTCTTCAGACAATTTTGGAAGAAGCTGTTTGGCAGAGTCCATAAGGGCATGAATGTATCTGCCCAACAAACAGGTAGCATTTGTGGACTTCAAAGCCATACTCGCCGAAGAGAAGACCTTTTTTGCAGATTGTTCCAACTTCTTGGAATCCCTATCAGCAGGAGCCTGCGGAAAGGCGCCCGTGGACTGCTTCGAACAAGACGCCTGCACCACCAAACTCTCAGGCGAAGGATGCGACGAAAGGAACACAGGATCCCCTGGAGCAGGCCTGTACCTTCTAGACACCGACCTTGAAACTGCAGGAGCAGTAAGAGGATGGCGCCACACATCAAGGATTGGCTCAGACAAGGCATCATTGAATGGCAAAAGTGGTTCAACCACAGAGGACGGAGAATGAAGCACCTCTGTAAGCAAGTTAAGCTTATACTCAGCCACAGGGAGCTGAAGATCCAAGAGCTCTGCAGCCTTCCTTATCACCACATGGTAAGGTGAAACTTCCTTCGAGGGGGAAGCCTTCTGTGAAGCAAAGTCCCACTCCGGGGAGGTATCAAGTCCACTTGCCTCACACAGACCCTCAAACATATCTTCAGTATCATAAATTTCACCTTCCTCCATCTCTTCAGCCTGGTACTGCTCCTCCTCAATCAACCTCTGCGCTTCTCTCCTCGAGCGCAACTTCGGCCGCGGCGTCGGTGGCGCCACACGCGGCGTCGATGGATCCGGGAGCGGCGTCGAAGGAGAATCCGCAGCAGCAACCGGCGTTGAACGAATCCGAGAAGAAGGTTCAAGGGATGGAGCCGAGGACTGCACATACGGCGTCGACATCCTCGGTGCCGGAAATTGCCTGGACGGCGTCGTCGGCATGAATGGCACGAAGGGTGCCTGAAGATATTGGTGAGGCACACCCAAATGAAATGCCAAAGGACCCATGGGACCCGAAGGTGCACCAGAAGAGTATAAGGCCCTGGCAAAAACGCCATACATCGCATTTAAAAAATGCGAGGGATCCGATTCCGGTGCCGGAAATTGAGGATACTGAGCAGGCTCGAGATCCACTGGAGGCACCTCCGAAGTCGGAACCGCTGGAACCGAAGGATCCTCAGCATCAGCCGGATTCGACAAATCTTCCGGAGTCGGAGAAAATCTCGGCGTCGGTGACTGCGCCGGAGTCCCCTTGACTGAAGGAGAATGGGTCGGAGTCGCTTCAGGAGACACCGAAGGTGAAGGAGAGACAAAGTCCTTTTCACGACGCCGAGGCTCCGGAGAAGGCGACCTCGAAACCACAGCCTGCGAAGAACGGCGCCGAGATCCATGTCTCTTCTTCTTCTTGTGCTTCCTCTTCGAGTCACGCGAAGTCGACGACCTCGACTTCGAACGTTTTCGACCCCTTTTTTCTTTTCTCACCTTAGACATGTACAGCTTGGCTTCCCGCTCCTTCAAGGCCTTAGGGTTCATTTTCCTACAGGGAGAACAGCCTTCGACATCGTGATCTGATGATAAACACCACAGACAGTCATCATGGGGGTCAGTGATCGACATATGACCCCCGCACTCTTTACAGGGCTTAAAACCAGACTTCCTCGGAGCAGACATGGCAAAACCACAGATAGAAACAATCCAGAATACAAAGTATCTAGCAGAAAGTATGGAGAGTCCCAGAAAAACCGTTAGCGTCGACAGCGCGGAAAAAAGGGAACTGACGTCATCACGCCGACGTGGTCCTCTTATGGCTCTGGTGACGTCATGGGGAGCCGCGTGCGGAGCCATGGCATTGTGACGACCTCGTCGGTGTGGAGAGCTAGGAAAAAGTTTCCACGGAATGCTGGCGCAGGGGATTTTCATAAGGTGAGGAATCCACAGGCAGATGTATCCATCAGAAATACCTTTCTGGTCCATTAGAGATGAGTTAACATTACTGCAAGGTGTGTTAATGCGTGGTGAAAGGTTAGTACCTCCTTGTAACTTGAGGTCCAAACTCGTCAATCTCGCTCATGAGGGGCACTTGGGAAGGAGTCTTACAAAGTCCCGGCTCCGTGAGAGATATTGGTGGCCAGGTATGGACCATCAGGTTGAGGAAGTGGTCAAAGAGTGCTACCAATGTGCTATGAATGACAAAACTTGTGTTACTTGTTCTGCTCCTCTGTCTCCGGTGGAGGTCCCACGTGAACCTTGGACCAAACTGGGTTTAGACTCGTAGGGTCCTTTTGAGTTGTTGGGGCCTTCTGAAAGATTTGTTATTCTTCTGGTGGACTACTCTTCAAAGTGGGTTTCCACTAGGTGTGTGAGCTCTGCCACTACTAATGTGATTCTTGATTTCCTCAAAGATGAATTTGTCTCTGAGGGCATTCCTAAATTTTTGATCACTGATAACGGTGTTCAATTTACTTCCCAAGATATGCAAGATTTATTAAAAGACTTTGGCATAATCCACCTTAGAACAGCTCTTTATGCGCCACACGGGCGAGCACTGCTACGTGGCAATATTGAGCAGATTGAAGGTCACTTCTAGACCACAAGACAATATATGACCTCTGGAATGAACCAGAACCACACCAGTCGCACACCTGAGGGCGGCACGGAGCGCTCGGCCACATCCCTGGAGAGAAGGCCAAGGGTAAGGCATTGCTGAGCTGGTGGAGGATGTCCATTCTCAAAGAGCGGAGGTGACTGATAATTTATTGGCTACTATAAGGTGAGTAGAGGCACTGTGGACTGAGAGGCGTTGGAGAATGCTGCAGTGACCCGCTGGGGAGATCGCCATGTGACAGAAGGGTAGGCTCTTCTCCCTGCCCCCACTGAATGAAGAAGAATGATCCACATTTGGCCAAAGACTGGGGCCGTGGCCTGGCCTCATTTGGCTTCTGACACAGGAATGCCAGGTACCTCCCTACAGGCAAATGACACAGTCAAATTTGCAAACTAGTGAAAAGTGGTGGGCCCCTTCTTCCTCCCAAGGAAATATCAACAGTTTTACAAAACGTAGGGTCAACGTCACCTAGGCCCCAGATGGGTGGGGCCAACGCAGACTCACAGCAACATAAAGGGGATTTGATGTAATCGGCAGCAATGCTACAAGTCATTCATGATTCACATGCAGCCATGGAGGAGAGGATCAAGGGGGAAGGCACAAAATTCTTCTTGTTGCGCCAGAACCTACGAAATGTGGTAAACCGCTGACTAAGGTGGAGACTTGCATCAGTTTGGCGGGAAACAAATTATGTTCCCTCAAATCTGATTTGGTAAAACTTTGAGCAGCTATGCTACATTTGAAGAGGTGCACAGAAGATGATGAGTACAGATCCAGGCACAATAATCTGCACCTGGTGGGAATGTCTAAGGCCATTAAGGTACCGCAACGCGAACGCTTCTTTTCTACATGGTTCAAATCCTGGGTGCTATATCAGAACTTATCCTCTTGCCTTCTCAACGAAAGGGCACATAGGTCCCTTACCATGAAACCACCTCCCTGGGCCCAATTACGTTCTTTCATACTTCGGCTGCTCAGAAATACTATTCTAAGAGCCGCTCATGCCTAACTAATGGGCATGCTGGACTCTGCTAAGGTAATGATTTTTCCAGACTATACTGCACACTTCCAACAGCAGAGGAGTACATTTGACAAAGTGATGGTTAAACTTGGAGAACTGCTCTTCCACCAAGGACCAGGCACTGGAGACGTTAAGGACGGGCCAAGTCAATGCCAGGCAGGCTAGGTACGGACAGAGACAGGGAAACATCTGCATGAGAAGGGGGTGACCCGGCCCCTGAGGCACCTGCCCGAATTCCCCAAAATGGCAAACCAGTGCTTGAAATTGCCCCATCAGATGACTGACTATATTAATGGATGAAAGCATGTTCCATTTACAATGATTGGTGGTGGTAGTGGACGACAGAGGTAACAACCAGTGAGGGTGATGAGGAACCCAGGGTTTGCCTGTATGATGTTCCCCATTGACATTAATCCACATGCATTACAGATGCACCGTGGAAGACTCATTACATTAAATTGTTTTAGGGAGGGTGGACAGGGGCGGGTAGAAAGCAAGGGTATAAGTGTTCCTAATCCTCCAGGGGTAGTCTGCTTCACACATCAACTCATCTCTAGTTTTCTTAGTCAGACGACCCCAGTTTTATTTTTTAAAGTGTTGGTTATTAGTTAATGAGGTTATGTTACAGAGCGACAGATACTTCAGTTCTGAAGGTACAGGGTGGGTAGGATGTTGGTAAAGGACCGCCTGTTGCATCCCCTGCCTGGGGTAATATACGTTTATTTCACACTGCTTGGCAGCACACTCTTCATCCCACCACTACACATAACGCCCTGCCAAGACATACCCTAATTTGGACTGGCACCACCACATTCTTACGTGCTCAATACCGGCTCAATAATAAGCTCAATAAAGCAGTGGGGTGTATCATGCTGGTTATTCACGTGAGGATAGGAGTGTGGCCATACTTTTCCAGAAATATTTCCTTCTGATTAAGTGGACCCACTTGGGTGTTTTGTAATAATTACCGACTCACTCGAGTGCTAACCCTGTCCAGTCCTCAGTGCTTATATTCCCTTGGTGCTTATTGAGGCCTCTTTGACAGCCTTAGCTGCCCATCTGGCACAACTGCGATGTTAGATACTCTCAGTGATAGTGTAACAGTGGTAGAGTGACGGTCAGGTTGACTTCCCTCTCTGCATGGGCAGATTCTATGGGGCTATGTGATGTTCGGAGGTAATGCCACCCCGACAGGAGGCAATGCACATTCTTTTTATACTCACATTCCTCCTTCAAAGGCCATGACCATTTCTTCATGCCAGCCAATAACCTGGTAGGAATTCAGGGGGTGAGTATACTCCCACGCAGTTTGTCTGACCATTTCCCTATGTAACTGCATCTTTGCAGCAGCCCGACAACTAATAAAGGGGGTCGGCGCCTCAATACATGGTCGCTTAACAATGAGCATGTCTCGGATGGGCTCAGGGAAGAAGTGGTATCATACTCTGAGATTAATGTCGGCTAGGTGGAATCCGCATGTATGGTGTGGGAGCCCACATTAAAGCTCTCATAACTGGGGTGAAAGAAAGAACAAAACAAGGAATTAGACACCCTGAGCTTGAACATGGGGCTCGTAATTGAGGGAGGCTCACATTCTTAGATGGTACTGGCAGTGGAGGTGCTTCATGCCTCTGGCTGAATGCTATCAGACTCTCATGGCTCACCTCTGGGCACAGGGTCTACGAATGGGGGGCAAGCCGGCAACACAGGATGTGGATTTCTGTGATTCCACAGGTGCACCAGAAAAATGGTAACCTAGTTAGAGATGCTGCCTCTATTGCAGAGGAATTTACGGAGTATTATTCAATTTTATACACAAACCAAACCCCTCCACTGATTGAAAAGTCTACACCCTGATCTACCAGTGTGTACACTGATGACATCCCAGGGAGAGGAGCTAGAAGCACCATTGTCAGTGAAGAGGCAATATCCTCAACGAACAATGGCATGAAACCAGGCGCAAATGGGTTCCCCATAGATAGAATTTGATAAGCAGTATTCTTCCTTATTGACCCCCGCCTTCTGGCACTCTTTGAAGAGATGACAAAACTAAGATGCATGTCACATGATCCTAGAGAAGCCACTAATGTGGTCACCCCTGAAGCTGGGAAGAACCCTGCAGATTTTTCTTCATATCGTCTGATCTCTCCAATCAATACAGAGGCCAAGATGCTGGCAAAAATCTTGGGCACAAGTCTGAACAGGGCCATATGATCAGTTGTCCCGACTGATCAGAATTATTTTATGCCAGGTCACCATACCAGCCATTGCATTCACCACTTGGAGATGGCTTTGGCCACGGTGGCAGAGGGGTGTGAGGCAACAACTCTAGTGGTAATTGACTTTGAGAATGCACTGAATGGGTTTCACTGGCCCTTCATATTTCAGATTCTTCACAAAACGATTATGGACCACACTTTCTGAGGCTGATCTGAACATGGCCCATGGGTTTCTATATGGGAGAATGTTGTGTTGTACTCCCCCTTCTCATTTGAGAGGGAGATGAGACAGGGATGTCCTCTCTCTCCTTTGCGTTAGTTGTTGAGCCGCTGGCAGAGTGGATTCTGAGAAACGCTCCTAGCTGGGGTCTTAGTTGGGACCCGGACCACGAGGACTGTGTCTCGCTTTATGCAGATGATCTCCTGGTATGTTTGCAGAGGCCGGAATTTTCTGTTCCCCAGTTGTTAGATGTTCTGCAAGTTTATGGTGTTGCCTCTGGTCTTAGAATACAGTGCTCCATATCCAAGTATGTGCCAATTCTGGGCCGACACACAGACTTTCCGGGTCGTGTCACCCTAAGATATTCTGAAGGTCACTTCCAATACTTGGGAATTAACATCTCCAGAGACCCACCACAATGTTGCTATCTCAACTTAGCTCCCTTGCTGGCTCAAACACAGAGGGAGTGTCAAAAATTGAGACGTTGCTCCTTTTGATAATGGGTCAAAATGGTTGTCCTGCCCTGCTTCTTACATACAATTCAAAATTACCCGTACACATTTCCAGCAACCCTTTTCGCCGACAGCATCACTATTTTGGGTAAATTCCTAAGTGCGGGAGCTCAGGGTCTCACATACTAAATGTATACAAGCTCCCTATGACGGAGGTCTGGGAGTGTCCGATATCCACTTGTATTACTAGGCCTCACAACTGGTAGTAATTAATGACTGGATGTTCGGGGACCATCTGGACCCAGCTTACAGTTTGGAATGAGATCTTTTCTAAACCTGGATCCTAGAGGTAGAACTTTATGGGTCCTCCTTCTCCAGGGGAATACCTGAACCAACTACAGCACCCCCTGATGTGCTAGCTTAATGGCCTGAAAACAGATCAAATGGTACAGAATTATCATCAGGGAAACACCCTTGTGGCAGGGTACTTTGCTCTCAAATGTCTTGGGCCTCAGTGGTTTTGGGGCTTGGGAGTTGATCTGCATTCCAAGATTTGTGATGTGTGGGCAAGTGGGCACATCAAATCATTTAAACAACTGGCTGGCACATACAACCTGCACCGATCCCAATTCTTTTACCATTTGCAGCTCTGCCTCGCTGTCTCCCGACAGAAATATCTGCAAGGGGCTATCCCAGAATTCAACCCTCTGCCGCCTAAGATTGTGATGCAACCATTGGTCAAGAAAGTCACCTCCCTTAATTACAGGTCACTGGTGGTGTGCTCCCCAGATCCCTTCAAGCTCATCAGGGGTAGAAGGCAGACTCAGGTTTGCCTACTGGAAGATGACGAATAATTGGAGGACAAAATGGCAGCTAGATACTTGGCTATATCAGCCAAACTTAGGCTGATACAATTTAAGTTCTTCCATCCGGTATATTATTACCTGACTAGGCTCTAATGCATGGGCAGACTGAGGTCACAATGTTGCCCTAGATGTGGGGAAGAACACGCCAGTTTCTTCCGTATGATCTGGGTTTGCCCTGAGATTATAAATTAGTGGGCTCATATACACAAGCTGTTGAGCACAGTTATTGATTGCACCTCGAACCAATACCCCAAACATGCTATTTTGGATATGGAGGTAGTGGGTGTTGACTCTGCTGGAGCCCAACATCTGGTAGTCACTGGCCTGCTGGTGGTAAAACAAAACAACGCTCAACATTGGGTTGACACCCCCTGCCACTCCCACTGTGGCAGAGTAGATTCGGAACATGGACCTGTGTGCTGCAACGGAAAGTACTATTCAATAGGTGCTTGGTAATTGGTGCAGATACCACAAAATGTGAGAGTCTTGGTGGAACCAAAACTGTTGATCGCAATCAATGTATGGGCAGGAGGGGGCATTGGAGCGTTTTGGTAATGCATGACATTGATGTATGCATTATTTATGATATGAAAAGCAGGCTTTTCTTGTTATTTCAAAATGCAATAATAAATTGAAGTGATGTTATAATTAGTTTAGATTAAAAAAAACAAACACTGAAATTCACCAGAGTATAGTTTACTGAGCTAACTGCATCTTGCGCCCCTGCCATGCATTGCTTATGATCTCACATATTACATCACTCATGACATGTTAAATGAAAACTTCTACCTATTTGTCTTTGGACCTCAATTTGTGTTCAACAAGGAACACACTTCAATAGAGCTGTGATCTCCGATTGTCTGTCCTTTGAGGGAGGCTGAAATATTCCTTGGCTCAACTATATTAAAATAATGTTTCGTGACTTGGGCAGACCGTAGTTATTCAGTCGTCCTAACACTATTGTCAAATGTGATAGACACTGGGAGGAATCTACATTTTTTCTCACTAAGACAAGCTAGGAGAGAGGACAGAGAACTTTCCAAGCCATCACTAAAAACTCATGCTTTAGTAAAAACAGTTTTGCATATGGAGCCCTATCTCAGTTTTTAATGCCTCATTTTAGATTGGATATTGTGCACTTTTGTTTAAGTTTTCCTAGGGATTTGGGCTCTAATGAACACCTGCCTTGTCCCTGTTATCATCTTTCTGTACAGTCAACTACGCACTTTATTTTGTTTTTTTAATGTTTTAAATTTTGCCTGTCCACAATATCTTGCTGCTTATCTTATAAAGTTAAATTTCACCCAAGCTAGACCTGCCTTGGTATTTTCAAACATGTTAGCTAATAAATTAAGTAGCATTGTTGTAGTCAATTTTTTAACTGCTGTTATTAAAAGATAAGGAAAGGTTTATCGTTTTAAAAGTTTCTTCGGACACTGTTTATCAGTGGGTAACCTATGCCTCTTCTTCATTTTTGCAAATTTTTCTTGTTTGTATTAGTTTGCTTTTTATCTTGTATTTATCTATTGATCACGTATTCTGAAGGGTTATAGATCATAGGCCCGTATTATGAGGACAGCGGTCCTGGGACCGCCACCACCACAGCGGTCTGACGCCGTATTACAATTGTGGCGGTGACACTGCCAGAAGACTGCCACCACTGCCAGGATCCCACGGCAGTGGTGGGGAAAGCAGGCGGGAATCGCGGTGGTGCCAAGGCCACCACCGCAGAGCAGATTTCGACCTGCCTTTCCACCAAGCATTTCATAGCGGGGGGCCGCTATGAAATGCTTGATGGAAAGGGGCCCCCAACAGGGCCCCTGGGCAAATCTGCCCATGGGGGTGCGTGCGGGGGACACATGATGTGCCCCCCCCAAAAGTGGTCGTGTGTGCACTATGTGACATGCATGACATGGTGCATTCCACACCGTGCACAGACGTGCTGGTGGCACTGTCACAGCACGGGTATGCTGTTTAGGCTCTCCTATGAGCCAAACATACCCGCTGCCTTGACACTGCCACACCACCAGCCCAGGACTCAAATTTAAATCCTGCGGGCTTGTTCACCACGGGCTTGGTGGTCTACCTGGGACAGCTGCAGTGGCAGTTCTACAGGAACGACCGACGACCTCGTAATCAGGGCCTTAGTTTTAATCTCTCAATGTGTATTTTTTTTATCCATATGACTTTAATTAGTCGAATAATTATGTATTCGACTGATTAACCAACTATTATTTGACCGACTAAGGTAAATCTTTATGAAAATGAAATGTATTTAATATTTTATAGTTTGTTTGGTTTATAAATAACCAAAATTAATTAAATGAAACAAAAAAGGAAAATAAAACATTTTATAAAAGTTAGTAATCAGGCTCTTAGTGTGCACTCCTTCTCTATGGCTCTCTTGGCCAGGAGAGCCGTGACTTCCTAGCGGAGAAAGGACAAATGATCCTCCGTCAGCCGGTTGTGAGATGGAGGCAAGGGGGGAGGGGAGTATTCGAAGTGAAGGGAGTAGCCACTCTGAATAATCTGTAAATCCCACCTGTCCAATGTTATGGACTGCCAGTGGTGGAGATAATGGCTGATTCTGCCACCAACTGGACCCCCATGATCTTGGAGGGCAAGATAAGGAGGCTGTGGCTGCAGGGGGATTGGTGGTTGTGGCAGACCTTGGACTACCTGACCCACGGGTTCAGAATGAACCGCGTCCTTGCCCCCACACAGTCTGGGATGATTGCGTGGAGCAGTGGCTGGGATATGGTTGGCACGGTTAAAGCCCCTTCCGTAGACACGAAAGGGGCGGTAGGCAGACTAGGGATGATGACACGGGGCAACTGCTAGGCCCAAGGACTGGGCCGTCGCCTGCGAGTCCTTAAAGCACACCAGCATTGAGTCTGCCTTGTCTCCGAAAAGACGGTTCCCATCAAAGGGCATGTCGATGAGGGAAGCCTGGACATCCCCTGAAAAACCAGATGTTCTTAGCCAAGCGTGGGGTCTCAGTGGGACCGTCGACTAAACCTCTCTTGCCAGCGAGTCGGTCGTATCCAAACACTACTAATGGTGAACTTCGTTGCGTCTCTCCTGGCATTGATCGCTTGGGAGAGAATGGCCTGGGCCTCCTCCAGCACCTGTGCCAGCACTTGCACAACCGTGTCCCACAGAGTGTGGGAGTAGCGGCCCAATAAGCATGCAGTGTTCACCAACCGCAATACAAGGCTGGTGTAAGAAAACATCTTCTTTTCCAAGCTATCCAGCCTCTTGGATTCCCTGTCCGAGGGTGCAGCAGGGAACACGCCATGGGATGTAGAGGCTTGCACCACCTAGCTCTTAGGGGTGGGGTGTTGGGTGAGGTAGTTCGGGTCCCCAGGTGCAGGGCGGTTGACATTTGTCCTGTTTACAGGAGCCACTGTGCTGGGCTTGGACCAGGTTCCCAGTAGGACATCTGTTAGCGCTTCATTAAAAGGGAGCAGGGGTTCGGGTTGTAGCACTTCCATCAAGATGTTAGTCTTGACTGCCACAGAGGGCAACTTGAGATCCAGGACCTCCGCTGCCCTGTTCACCACCAGGGAATATGATGCTCCCTCCTCCATAGCCACAGTATGGGGAGAAAGCATACCAGTATCTGGGGATGTGTCCAGACCACTGGCATCACCGAGTTCCTCACACACAGTCCATACCTTCCTGACCTTCTTAATTGTATTCTAAAAGGTCCAGTGACCCCTCCCATTCTTTCCCGAGGCCTTACCCTTCAGAATAGGGCTCAGGCACCGACCTAGGATATGAGGGTCTTGTTGGCGGCGGAATCGGCATCAGATGACTCCATTCCAGCTTCGCTGATATAAATGGGACTAGCGCCAATGGCGCTGGGAGCACCGGTGCGGTGCCAGTGTCGAGAGAGGTTGCTTTGGCATGACCGACGACGGTCCAGATCCATGAACGGATCCACGGGGGCCTATCGGAGCTGAGGCAGAAGCCACTGGCTCGGACCCTGGTGGGGCCCCTCCAACCCTGCGGGGCCCAAAGGTGCGCCTGAGGGGTCAGGGGCTCAAATATGTGATATGTAAAATTATTTTCCCTGAGTGGGGGTCACTCCGGCTGCTGGAAAAGCTGGGAGACTCGACGTTGGCACTGGCAACTATTTTGAAGAACAGTGCCTCGAACGTCCATGCTCCTTCGTCACGTCAGCTGACGGATGAGGAGAAGTCAGAGCATGCTTTGACTTCTTATGCTTCTTATGGTTCTTTCCCGAATATCTCAATGACCTGGAATGGGAGGGAGAGGACTTAGGTCTCCTGGAGCGGTCTGGCGACCTCCCTCTCGATCAGGACCGAGATCTCAGAGGAGTCGCACGACCCAGCATTGCCTGCTGGGCCGCTAGCAGCTTCAGGGACTGCTCCCTCAAAGCCTTTGATGCCATGGTCTGGCAGTCCGAGCATGACGTGGAATTATGGTCGCGCCCGAGACACCACAGACACACGAGGTGTGGGTCTATAACTGACATTGCGTAATGACAGGCGCCACACTGTTTAAACTCTGTCTTTCTAGAAGACATCCTCGACAAAACCAGGAGGAAGAATTCCTCAAAAAAAGAACTCGGTAATAAGTAACAAAAATTCTGTCAAAAACCGACAGGAGTCTTTCTTCGGGTCAGCGCTAACTGGCGTGGAAAGAAAAGAACTGACATCAGCACGCCGCGGTGGTGCTTATATAGGTGACATGGACGTCACTTCTGGTGCGAACGACAGGGATGCCCGGTGCCAATCGATGCCACCTACTGGCGTGCAGGGGTACCGGTCACACAAAAATCTTCCTGATCCAGTCTGACACTTGGGAAATTCAAAGGTAAGCAATCTGTAGCTAGATGTCTTTATCAGATACATTTTGCTGCA
Organism: Calotriton arnoldi; assembly: GCA_963921515.1. Classification (NCBI taxonomy): domain Eukaryota; kingdom Metazoa; phylum Chordata; class Amphibia; order Caudata; family Salamandridae; genus Calotriton; species Calotriton arnoldi. Next base: position 1,282,344 of record CAWUFW010001640.1, on the reverse strand, counting down.
TGGCTAGGATTTCTACTCTTTAAAAGTCTTCAAACATCTCAGTGATCTTGGCTAGATGGAAAGTTGTGAGGATGCTATAATTGTACGATTCAAACATTAAAGCTAATGGATGGAAAATGTAACCACACCGATTGATCAAACATAATTTCCAGTGCTTTGATTATATAAGGTGTATTTTATAATTTCATTGTGTTGCAATCAAATAGTCTTGTACATTTCCTAAAATAGCATGCTTTACTTGTTCTTCGTTATTGAAACGTACAGCACTTGTAGATTAGGCAACTGATCACAGACGCTTCTGGGGAGGGACACAATCTGAGCTCCAGTTAATGTCCTGTTTAAAGTAAAACACAAACAGCGTGTTAGCACTTTCAATCTACACACAACAAATACAGATTTTTTAAATGAATGTAACTACCTGATATGTTTTAAAGAAAATTTAAAAGATTGAACACTTACAGACTTTCAAGACTTGTAGTACCATTCAGATCAGGAAACTCAGTTATTTGTGAAGCACCATTTAAAGTCCTGTAGTATGATAAATGTGAAAAGTCAGGCGCACAAAGGTTAAAGGGTATTTGCCAAATACTGTCCTGCCATATGCATTACTTAATCAATAACACACAATTGGCAGAAAATTTGCATTCACCAAAGCATTCTCAGAGTGTATGCTATTTATTACCAGACAAATGTTGTGTGCCATTATAGACTCCACAATAATGTTCAATTGTATTCTTTGATGGGATTAAAATGTTAGGTTTATGTATTATTTATATGTAGAATTATAGATGGGTAACAGTGAATTTCAGGGATGTTTTTCTCTGCGGGGTTCTGAGCGATATCAAATAGACGAGAGCGAAAACATCCCTGTAATTCACTTTTTACCCATCTATAACTTTATGTTCTGTATGGACCCCAGGATTATCTGCCACCACTTTCAACAGCTATGCAGAGGCAGAAGAGTAATGGGAGATCCACACATAACATGGCCTGACACAAATTTGAAAAACAAAATACCTTTCCTACCATCCTTAACCAACCCCTTTCTGCAGCTATTTTTTCTGCTTTCAGGCAAAGCAGACAAGCAGCGCAGATCAGATAGGCTGTCAGAGAGACCTGTCAACCTGGCCTGGAAGACCTCTATGACATAGCAACCTTAGGTAACGAGTTTTGTGATCAACTGTTGCTACATTATAGCAGTGTGATACCAGATTTAGAATCTGGTGTAAATGATAGGCATGGCTTCCATGGGAAGCCTCTAACAAAGCAATAAACTCAGTGGAGAGCGCCAAAATTCATATTAACCTTCATACAAGCTGGGGGGGGGGGGGAGAGGTGCAGCACCACCATAAGTAAAAGCTCTACAATGGAGTCTCCCCCGAAAAAATTCTAGAGTCCTATAAACTCTAAGAAAAACAAAGAGACATGGCACATTGGTGATCCACCACAGATCCATATCAAAAGAAGAAGTGACAAAAGAAATCTGTGAACTCAACAACGTTTACCACAAAGAGGAGCCTGTTCCCCATGTCTGCAACTTCAGGTGTCCCTAGGATGCAGCGGTCACAAGGACTCGGGTCTTATGCATCCATCCTACCTTCCCATTCGCCCATGCACTGGAGATCACCTTGAGGTCAAGAACGTCTTTGTTGCCTGCACACGCATACAGCAGTATTTCTTTTGCTTTTGTTCATCCTAGAGATTTAGAAGATAGTCAAGTGTTGTGGAGAGCTGTAGGTTATTCAGATCTATCTAGATCATCAGAAGGGACTTTTCTTTCCAAGAGTTTCTGGGCTGAGATTGAAGAACAGGAGCAATCTATTCTTACCAAGAAAAACGTACTTCTGTTTAGTTATACTTTGGGGTGCTCTGGTGACCGCAGGATTATCCCTATTCCTGTTGCAGAATCAGTATACTCTAAGCCCTTCGTAGGGATCCTGAAGATATATTGAACCAGATGGGACTCACCCTCACCATTCACCCTTCTCAAAGGCACCAGCACGTACTCCATACCTTGCTGTAGACCACCGATAAGCACTGTGAACGGAACCCCCAGAACTCTCATAGGAGCACCCGTCTTAAATTTCATGGAACCTCAAATTTTACATCCATCCTCATGGAACTCCTAAATGCTCTCCTGGGCTCCCTCTGCTTCTACTAGATATTACTCTAATGTCCCAGGTCAGATTTGCAACTTCATCTATACTTGTATCACCCCATGATTCTTCCAATAAAACAAATGAGCTTCACCTCAAGCAGCTTGATTGCTTGTTTAATGGTAACATTTTCAGTTTTTTGATCCGTTTATAAGCAGTGGTTTCCTCAAGCAGTGTACTCTCAAATGAAGTTAAGAGTCGGGAATACATTTCTTAGGGAATCTCTCCTCTGAGATAGGGCTTAACAAACTCTTCAGTGTTGGCCTTTGATTTTCCCCATCAATGCTTGGAGTCTGCAAGGGTGGAGTGTGCATTTGTTGCAGGACTGGAATATTGTCCCCTTCTATGGCTGGGATCCACTTGCATTCTTTCTCTGAGGGGCAATTCCAGGACAACTCCTCAAAGGGGATAGCCATCTGGCTCCTTGCACCTCCACCTGACCGATCCGCTGGGTCCCTAGTTTATTAAACTGGCTTAAATTGTTCGAGTTCCATAGGGGGGCATGTGTGCAGGGGCCAAAAACTGGACCCATTCCACATGCCAAATATTGTCATGAAATGAAACCACTATTACATTGACTTGACGTATTCACAGTTTGGCCCATTCCTCCTCTGTAACAAATGCCATTTTTGTGGGTCACCCATTTTATAGGGAAAATATGCATTTTGGGTGAAATAAATGTAGGCGAATCCATGCAAAACACCTCCATGAATGCCACAAGTCTTCAGTCTTTTGAGTCTGGTAGATTTTGTTCGGTGCAAGAGACTTTGGAACCAAAAACCTGCAGCCATCAAGCTATGCATATTTATGTAAAGAAAGTGCCTGCCTCTAAAATCCAGTATGTACACTAATGCTCTTGGCTCCTTGTCTACATCTGGAAACTGTGTCAGTATGGACACGCTGTATCCCTAACTTTTACAGTTAATTGGTGCACCCATAGTGGGGTGGATCAATTTCATGAATCAATGTGTCCCAGAGACAAGGTACAAACAGCATTTCAAAATACAGTCAAATGAATAAAGGACTGACTCAAAAATTTATTTCTAGAACGGAATTTAGAAAAACCATGAATGTTTATAACAAATTCAAAAGGAGTACAATACAGAAATTACTGTACAGTGCAGATGTAGGAAATATCATTTAAATGCATGAAATCATTGCCATGCCGACTCTCAATAACAAGAACAATGCAGAGTAACAGCAAAACCAATGATGGACTAAGGGCCTGATTTAGATCTTGGCGGATGGGTTACTCCATCACAACGGTGGCGGATATCCCATCTGCCGAAATATAAATCCCACAGGATATAATGGGATTTGTATTTCGGTGAACGGGATATCTGTCACCATTGTGACAGAGTAACCTGCCCGCCAAGATCTAAATCAGGCCCAAGTCTCAAATGTACATCAAATTCAATAAGAAATCGGGGAGCATGGATTACCATTAGAACTGCAAAGTCACTGTAGTGTGAGCAATGAAATACATTATGAACAAATCAAATTCCAGAATTTAAAAACATCACATAATCCTACCACCTTAGCAGTAACCCACTACATGAATATTGATTTATAGGCTCTGACTAAATATCATCCAGAAGTGTCAGAACTATACCAAAAGGAGGTATAGTGTGCAGAGAGTCCAGTGGATTCCCAGAGGCTAAAGTAAATAATACTAATGCTCTCTTTTGTTTAGTGTGGGCGAGCAGTTAAGCTTATCAGAGGGCAGTGCTAAGTGCCAGCGCCAAGAGACCTACTGGTGTACGTGCGCTTTACAAATTTCCCATAACATAACATTTATTGTACACACAGTGGGCCCGATTCACAGAACTAACTTAAGACAAAATCCTAAACTTACTACCATTTTGGTATTCACAGAAGGCACTTACTCATTTTGGTATTCACAGAAGGCACTTACTCATCAATGAGTAAGTGCCTTCTGAAGCACTTACTCATTTTGGTATTCACAGAAGGCACTTACTCATTTTGGTATTCACAGAAGGCACTTACTCATCAATGAGTAAGTGCCTTCTGTGAATACCAAAATGAGTAAGTGCCGTCTGTGAATACCAAAATGAGTAAGTACCTTCTGTGAATACCAAAATGGTAGTAAGTTTAGGATTTTGTCTTAAGTTAGTTCTGTGAATCGGGCCCAGTGGCAATAAATGAGGCACAAACTCACTGAATAAATCTGAGACTAATTAATAAAAATAATAATTGGTTATATTTATTTTGTAGAACCACAGAACTTTGTCTCAGTTTTGCAATAGAAATACTTTCAATATCAAAAGTGGACACAGTGCAATTCTCAGACTTTGTAATGTTAACCTATGGGAGGAAGAAAACATTCAGCATACAGATAGGTAACGCCGACTTACAAAACCAGCCTTCGGGAGTTAAGATCAGTATTGGGCAAGGTTCAGTTCAGCACTAACAGTACACCACCAGGAGCTCAGGAGAGGCCGGGTGCACAGTGCAAATACAGTGTTGGGTCACCGATACAACTCAATGAAAAATAGGGCAATCGGACAGATGCTCCTTTTAGATAAGTAGCAGCAGCTTTGGGGAGCAGTCTCTGGGAGCTGAAGCAAGCACTGGGCAGGGTCCAAAGCAGCACTAACAGTACACCACCAGCGATAGAGGGGCGGCCGGGTGCAGAGTACCAACACAGCGTCGGGTGCCCATTGTTAGGCAATGGAGAAAGGCCAATTTCGAAAAGGACTGCAGGCTCAGGCCAGGAGGCCAGTCAAAGGAAACCAACAGCTGGAGAAGTAAGTTGCGATGCTCGGGGATGTAGGGACACCTTTCGTCCTCTTCACCAAGTCCCAGGGAGAACGGCTGATGGGGTGTCCTTGTAGAGGCTGAGGCGACGTTCAGGAGTCCAGGAGGGGTTAACGCATGATGGACTTGGGCTCTGGAGTGCTGGGGAAACTTGCAGGAATCCGTGGGCCACTTGCACTCTGGCCAGAGGGGTTGGGTGCAGAGGTGGAACCGGGAGCAGGGTTTTGCGGTTCTTCAGGTCACAGAGGCCTTGCTTGAAGCTTGTTGCTGGTGAACAGATCTGCTGTTCTCAGGAGATCTTGATCTTTGTCGAAGGCAGGCAGTCCACCCAGGGTTTTGGAGGTCTGTGGGCTGCAGGACGAGTTGTCTTTAGTGCAGGATCGTCGAGGGCTGCAGACAGGCTGGTGGGGCTGAGCCAAGTCAGTAGTTCTCTGCAGTCTTCTCTGCTTTTGTGGTTCTGTGGTGTCCGGCTCTTCTTAGGTCATCAGGAACTGAAGTTCAGGGTCTGGGGATGCCACCTAAATACTAGATTTACGGGCGTTACAAGAGAGTGACAGGTAGTGGCCAATGGGCCCCTTACTTGGGGTGTCTACACCCTCTATTATTCCTACCTCCTGTGAGAAGGGGACATAGCCCTAGCCCTGATTGGAAGGGTCCCACCATCTTCAAGACGGTGGGCACTGAAAAGTGTACTTTGTCATGCCTCCAGCACCTGAGGGGTGGAGTTGGCCAAGGGGGGCACACCTCTTATTCTTGCTAAGATTTCTCACCTGTCTTCCCGCCAAAAGGGTGTGAGGACAGGAGGGCGGCCTGCTCCTTCTAACGGGAGAGGCTGTGGTCACGTTACAAAGGCAGCAAGACCTTTAAAGCACCCCACAACAGATGGCTCTTCCTGACCAGGGGTTGCTATAAACACTGCCACCCAGGATAGGCATTGTTCTCTATCTCTGAGTGCGAATACGCACACACCATGATGTCAGAACACTGTCTGGTGGTAGCAGGCTGGCTTAGGCCAGTCATCGACCACACAAAGGGTTGGTAGATTTCAGGGGACCCCTCTAATGGGGCCTCTGTGTGCAATGTTTAATAAATTCGACGTTGGAATCAGTGCAGGTTTATTATGACGAGATGTTTGGTACCAAACATCCCATACTTCAGTGATGCCATTATGGAGCTGGGAAACTTGTAATGATGAGTGTATAGACCTTACACTTACAATATCCAGGAATCGATATGGATATTGCAGGGGCATATCTGCTCAAGCAGATGCTGTGTCTGTAGGCATGGCACACAGGGATGTGTGCCATGTCGACTCTTCAGTTTTGTCTTTACAAAGGCACGCAGTCTGTAATGGCAGAGTGCAGGGCCTTGGTGAGGGGACCCTAGGGTGGCACAATTGGTGCTGCTACCCTTGGGGTACTTCTTTAGTGCCAATGCTCTAGGTACCTGGGGTACCATTTACTAGGGACTTACAATGGGTACTGAAGTAGTGCCAATTAAAGCACTAAGGTTGGTAAAAAGCAGTGACATAAGAAATTTGGTTATTCATTTATCCACACCGACCCTATATTGTAGAATCACTTTTGTATCACTGATTATTGCAAATCTGGTTGTGCAAAATTGCGATTACTTTTTAATTGAATGGGTTGAATGTTATTCCTGTTGTGGAGCACTTAGAGACCCCGGTACAACAACTGAATACACCAACAGTAAACAAGTCAATGGTGGTCACTGCAGTGAGGCCTGGTAATGATTTTCAACAGTGGAGTCCTAAGGACATAGTTGTCTAACTAGGGTATGGGGGACGAGTGATTGCAATTTTGGAGGGTCCTGTGGCTTATTCGCAAGTTGTTAAATCCAAGGAGGACCTGCTTAAGTGTTGTTAGGTGAGAGGAGTCTTGAATAGCATCTGCCTCACATTAAAGAATGATGAGCCATTTGAGGTAGCTCTGGTGGGCTACTCCTGTCTTGGAAAATGGCCGGGCTGGGACATGATGAGGTGAAAATGACCCTTTTTAAGTCTTTTATCCCATTACTTGTATGCTTACAAAAATCATGGACATGTTCAGAGTTTACACTTGCTGATTACTTTACATTTTCTTGCAATGCAAGACATTCTGAAAGGGGCCATACCAGTGGGGGGTGGCAATATTACTTAAGAACACTGTAAATTGGAATCAAGAAGTTTTTATTTATCCTTCAAACTTATGTCTCTGTTTGAATTTGGCTTTCCATGATGTGAGAGGCTGCCCTTCCTTTTTCCTATTAGAAAATATGTACATTTCTTCAGGGAAATCCTATTGACCACTTGGTGAGTTCATTTTTGTTGTTGTCTATGACATCACTATGGCCGAAGATTGTCCCTTGGTAATAATCATGGGCGGTTTAAATGCAAAGGTTTCTAATTCTGCTTCCTTGACCTTTGCTAAATTTGAAAAAGAAGTGTGGTCTGTACCGGAGATTTTCTACCAGAAAACAATTTGAACAGATAAGCGCAATTTTCTATTACTTGAAACTCTTGGGAAGCATGACTTGGTTATTCTTGGGGCCTGTGAGGAATTTATTCAATCACTCAATCAGGAAGTTCTTGTATAGCGCAGCTTGTCACCCCGAGGGGTCTCCAGGCACTGGGGTTCAACTCTTGGTCGAAGAGCCAGGTCTTGAGCCTTCTTCTGAATTTTGGGAGGGACATGCAGGTGCGCAGGTGGAGGTCATTCAAGGACTTGGTGGCTATGTAAGAGAAGGAAAGACCTTTGTAGCGGCTTTGTCGGATGCAAAGGGTTTCAGCCAGGGTGCGGGAGGTGGAGCGGAGTCCTCATGAGGGCTGGCGAAATGTCAGGCAGTGGTTAAGGTATTCAGGTCCAATATTATGGAGGGCTTTGTAGGCAAGGGTGAGAAGCTTGAAGTGCCATCTTTTGTGTACGGGGAGCCAGTGGAGGGATATGAAGTTGAGTGACATTCTGGTGAGATTCTGGTTGTTCTGGGGAGGATGAGGATGAGCCTCGCTGCGGAGTTCTGGATGGTCTGGAGGCGGCTGAGTAGCTGCTTGGTGGTATCGGGGTAGAGGGCGTTGCCTTAGTCGAGGTGGCTGGTGACGAGGGCGTAGGTCATTGTTTTGATGGTGTGGGTGGGGATTCAGCAGAAGATCTTGCAAAGCATGAAGAGGGTATGGAAGCATGAGGCGGAGACGGCGTTGAGTTGCTTCTTCATAGTTAGCCGACTGTCGAGGATGATTCAGAGGGTTTGTACGTGGTTCGAGGGTAAAGGTGCTGGGCTGAGGGCGGGGGGAACTTGTGCAGGGCAAATTGTGTTTGCAACTGAGATGAGTGATCACAGCTTAGTAGGTACAACTGTGGCCTTTAATCTCCAGGAATTAGTTCCTGGGAATCTATCCTTGGGCAAGACCAGCTTTAATAATTGTACTTTTTGGACAGATAGGAATACTGCAACCTTAAGTTCCAAAATCAATGTTTGTATCAGTTCCAATGAGTTGTAGGAGATGACCCTATATCCGTTTATGTATCCCACATGGATGGGTTTTGTAAATTAGACTCTATGGATGAAGGTCCCCGGCAGTCGAAAAAGTGTAACCCTTAGTTGAAGGTGTTAAATCAGGAAATAAATTAATTGATAAGGAGACAGCATTTGTTGTTCTCCTTAACAAGACAGAATGAAATCGATCGTCTCTAGGGACTCTAGGGATTCAAGGAAATACTGGCTCTTGGTTGCTGAATACTGTGATTCTAGGGTGACTGCACATGCAATTCCTATCCCTGAAAATGTCTGGGTGGGATATATTACTAAGTTGTATTCTAGCAACAATGAGGAAGTTGATCCAGTGGGGTTTTGTATAGATGAAGAGATGTTTGTAGCATATGGTGCTTCCTCTGTAGATGAGATCATTGGATTCATAAAAAATGCCAGAACATCTGGAGCTATGGGACCCAATGAGGTTCCTACTGCGGTTATTAAAAAGGAGGCTGTAGCATGGGGATTCTTTCTTGGTCCACTTATTGAATATTGCTATTGATTTGGAAAAATTCTTTCATCTTGGAAGGGCAGTGTCATTGTACAAAAAGAGTCCTCAATCTTCTCCAGCAAGTTTTAGACAGATAGCATTGCTGGATGCAACTGGCAAACATTTTTGTCAGGAGTGGACTCTCCCACCTTCAACTATGGACTCAAGAAAATACCATCATTCCTCTGGAACAAACTGGTTTTAGGAGGAATCATAGAATCATAGTACTGTTGATAATATCACTGTCCTCCAAGAGATAATAGAGAAATATTAATTTTCTTGGGGTATGCGCCTGTCTATGGCTTCCATTGACTTCTCCAAAAAGTTTGATAAAGAAGATCGCCAAACGCTGTGAAGAAAGCTTCTTTGGGTGTCCCCCATCATCTCCTAATGTTTATTATCGAATTCCATTCTCATACCTGGCTTCAAATAGTCATGGGAGGGACGCAGGGTTTATCTCGAAAGATTGAAATACAAAACGGTCTAAAGCAGGGCTGCTTGTGTGCTCCCCTGTTGTTTTCCCTCTCTATATATTATCTTACCTTCCTAAGTCAGGCGCAGAAGGACCCTCCAAAAGTTGGTACAATGTCTATTAGTGCCCTGCTTCATGCCGATGACATGACTATTCTAACACCTACTGGCTTGCAACGTCGCCTCTGTGCCTTGATGTAGTATGCAGAAGCCCACTTTTTGAAAAAACAAATTCAAAATGTAAAATATTGATTTTCCGTAAGAAATGTTCAAGAACGAGGGAAAGTTTAAGTGGTATCTAGGGGAAGATAAACAATAAAAGGTGGACTTGTATCTTCATTTTGGTACATTTTTTTTTAGTAGTTTGCCGAATGATAATTGTTAGATTTGGGGGTCTCTAGTTGGCAGAGGTAGGTACCTTTGTCCAAATAGGGACCCTTGAGTCTAGTCAGGGAAAGTAGGTACACTCCCGAAATAACCCCTGCTCACCCTCTTGGTAGCTTGGCACGAGCAGACAGGCTTAGTTCAGAGGCAGTGTGTAAAGCATTTGTGAACACATACAGTAATCAAGTGACAACACTACAAATGGACACCACACAGGTTATATATTTATAAAAATAGGTATACTTTATATAGATTTATCACAAGACCATAAACGACAAAAATAATCCACAATACTGTTAAGAATACTTAGTTCTGATCAAAAAGGCTTAATTCAAGGTCTGTGCGAGTCGGTAGCCTCCTCCGGCTACGGCGATGTCGAGAACAAACAGAGTCTAACAAATCCAGCTGACCGCGTCGAGGCGGGCCAACACAGCGTAGACAGACTCGGTCACAGTACCTTTACTTGAAGCGGCAGGCACGGGCGTGCGAGCCGGATGGCTGTTCGTCGCGGTCGCGATGCAAAAATGGAAGCGTTGCAGGACGCGTTGTCCCTCGATGCGGTGCAGGCAGCGGCTCGTTGACGTCGTCGAGACGGAGTCGGTGAGACCAGGGCCGTGCGTTGCAGGGCGAGACGGTGCTTCGATGCGGTGCTGGCAGGTTGCGGTGCGGCGACGGAGCCGGATTCAAGAGCTGGCGTCGATCAGTCCGGACAGCGGTGCGGAGTCGGGCGGTGCGTCGCAAAGCGTGCGGCGGTGCCCAACTCCGGTGCGGTCACAGGACTCGAACTCAGCAGCAGTGACCGTGTCGGTCGGACCAGTTCGATTCGGCGTAGCGAGCGTTGCAGGACAGCGTTGTCCCTCGATCCGGTGCAGGCAGCGGCTCGTTGACGGAGTCGGTGAGACCAGGGCCGTGCGTTGCAGGGCGAGACGGTGCTTCGATGCGGTGCTTACAGGACACCGAGTCGGTCGTGAGAGTCGGTCACAGCTCCCTACCTCTGCAGCCACTGAAACAGAGTTTCCAGCAGCAGTTCACAAAGGGGGTGAAGTCCAATGGTCCTGGGACTTCGGTCAGGGGCAAGCTCTCTTCCAAGCCCTTGGAGATCCTTCACAAGTTGATGAAAGTCACAGCAAAGCAAAAGTTCCTTTCTCCTTTCTTTGGCAGTCAGGCAAACCACTGCAGGCCAATCCCCCAAGCAGCAATTCAGCTTAGGGATAGTCTCTCCTCAGTTTCTTCTTGGTTCCGCTCCTCAGCAAAGGTTTCTTCTTGTTCCCAAAAGTGATCTAATCTTCCTGGGGTCTGGGTGCCCCTCTTATACTCTGATTCTCTTTGTTCTCTGGAGGCAGAGAGGCCTCTGCCTAGTCCAAAACCAGTTCTGGTCAGTTCTGGAGCACTTTGTTTTTCTGACTCCTTCTTTCCTTTCAGAATGTGGGGCAGAGTGCTCAGCCGCCCGGCAGGAGGTGGAGCCAGCATTGTGGAAGGCAGGCACAGCCCTATTCAGACCCAGGTGCAGCTCCTCCCTCCACTCTGGATGCAGATCTTTCTATTCAGCCCTGCGCTGACTCACCCTGTCTCCTGTAGCCACCCCCAGCCCCTGTCACTCAATCTCCAGACAAGGAATACACAACCTAGCAGAGGCAGGCTTGGATAGTTAGGCAAGAAAATACCCACTTTCTAAAAGTGGTATTTTCAAACACAGAATGTTAAAACCAACTTCACTAAAAGATGTATTTTATCATCCTGAGTTCAGGCATACTAAATTCGTTTTTCTACCATGTTCCCTGGGTCAGTTCTGACTATAAGGTGTAATAGTCAGTCTGCCCATTCTGGCCTATGGGGAGCAGGTAGCCTTGCAATAGTGAAAAACGAAAATGGCTGTAATTCACTATTAGGACATGCCACACACACCAGGGCATGTCCTACCTTATACTTACAATGCACCCTGCCCTAGGGCCTACTTTAGGGGTGACCAACATGCAGTAAAGGGAAGGTTTAGGGACTGGTAAGTGGGTGTACTCACCAAGTCGACATGGCAGCCCTAGGCTGCACACAGGCTCTGCGATGGCAGGCCTGAGACACATTTTACAGGCCGCTTCTGTGGGTGGCACAACCAGGGCTGCAAGCCCACCAGCGGCATTGGATTTACAAGCCCTGGGCACACTGAGTGCACTGTACTAGGGACTGACAAGTAAACCAACCATCCAATCATGGAGTCACTAATACATATATCAATTAACGATAGGGAGCACTTGCACTTTGGCACTGGTTAGCAGCGGCAAAGTGCCCATGAGCATCTAGTCCAGCAAAAACATATCGGCAACAGTGGAGGCATTACGAAAAAATGGAAGGGAGACCCACGCCAAGGATGCCAGGTCTAACAATAATCATATAAATCTTTGCTCAAGCAGGGCCTTTCTTAGACAAACGTCCTTAACAGATTATATAAAACAAGTGGGAGACGTCACTTTGGTCACGTTTTGTTGGTCTACAGGGTTAAAACGTTCCCTTCATTATGTTTCACGTGTCAGGTATTAGATACAAGACTTTGCCGCTTTTCTGAAGCAATTGAAGGACGAATTTTCAGTCAGATTTGTAACTTGAATACCTCATGTCCTTTGCTTGGAGTTCGTTTTTTTGTCTTCTTACATTTTCGCTTAGGCTGCTCTTTGTGGTGGGGAAATTTGCATTTAAGCGGAGGAGGGAACACTTCATGCAGCTCTGAAGTTTGAAATCTTTTTTCTTCAAAAAGAAAAGAACGCCTTCTATAGGCTCCTATATATCAAGCCTCTTTTAAAGAGTTATATAAAAAAATACTCTGTTTAAAATAAGTCTGGCCAGAGACACTTCTTTGTGCCAGCTAAACCAGCAAAACCAGTTGGTACATGAGAGCAATCTGGGGAACAAACCTCGGCCTTATTTAACCTGGAATCTACCTCATGCGGTTAGAAGATTTATCCTTTTAATGAGAAGGGATGTGCTACTCCTATGTGTTATTACTGGCATTTGAGATAAAGTCCCAAAAAAGAGAGAACACGTGAGTTTTGTCAGCTGCATATTCAAGATCTGAACCATGAAATATTCGTATGTCCTTTGTTGCACAATGCAGGACATAACTTTCTAGGGCCACTGTTTTTTAAACATAACATATGCTCTGCTTTGGAGGCTGGCAAGTGCTTAATTTTTCTACCTAATGAAATGGCATGTAATTAGATCTTTCAATTATTTAGATATTTTTTAAATATGTACTAATGAATCTGGTTGTATTACTAGCTTGGTCTGTGTTGTACAATGCATGTTGTCACTTTCTGAGGCCATTGTTCTGTAGACAGCTAGTGATTCATTTTGCAAGTTGCTCACTTAAGATCTTAAGTATGTAATATTTGCTTATTCTATGTTGCACAATTAACAATGTTGCTTTCTAAGGCCAGTGCTCTTCTTTAAATATAACATACGATCTATATCGGAGGCTGGCAACTACTTAATGTTTCCATCTAATGAAATGGCTTGTAATAAGATCTTTCAGTCGCTTTTGACATTTTTAGATATGTACTAATGAAACGGGTTGTTCTATTCGCTTGGTTTGTGTTGTACAATGCACGTTGTCACTTTTTAAGGTAATTGTTTTTCAGATATTTATTGATCTGTATTGGTGGCTTGGAAATGTTTCATGTTTCCTACTAATGAAATGGTTTGTGACAAGTTCTTTTATCTTAATCCTTTTAGATGCTTTTTAAATATAAAAATTAATTTGGTTGTGTGAACATACAAACTGTCAATCATGTAATAGTTGCGAGGAGCTGTATTTAATTATGTTGTATTAAAAAATGTGTTATCTATTGTTGTTTTTGGTAACTTTGTTAGTGCGTTATGTGGACCTCCGTTGGAGTTTCATACTATAATAAAAAATTACATTGAATTGAAATGCTTCTGTCTAAAGAGTAAGAGTCCAGAGTGACAAAGTCTTCTCTTTAACAAGATCTATTCCCTGGCATCCCCATCCTAACCCCCTCACCCACATTTTGTTGTGGCTCACCGTCTGAGTTTATCTCATGGCTGCTGCTCCAAGGTGTGGATGGCGAGTGGTTACATTCTACTCCTGCATAATTATCTTAGCCTGACATGTAGCATTGATCTTTGAATCTCCCCTCCTTCCGGCTGCCTCACTTTTTTTGTAGCCACTACATACATACTTTTTCATGTTGTGGTATGTTCCACTCTTTTGCTACCTGTAGAACTTCAGTTATGGGTGGGACATCTTTATGTCTCAACTCCTGTCACCCTTTTTATTTCTCGTGTTTATCATAAATTGGTCTTTTTATTCTTTTATCAATTTGATTTCCCGATTTACAAGAAGATTCACAAATTCTTCCACTGTTTCACTATCCTTCTCATACCAAAATGTTCTTTCCAAAATGTCACTTACTTTAGGTAAATGATGCAGGACTAACTTTTTCATTCAAACCTCAATTCATTTAACTCTTGCGCATCTTCCTGCTCTAGATCAAGTATATTTTTAAAAATGGATTGCCGCTCAGCACCCAAACAGTGGAGCTTTTCTGTCTGCACGCAGGTTGGCCTGAACTCTTGCACAGGAGTTGGAAATGTTTTTCAATTTTTCCTGCTTCATGTTAGGTTATTCTTGTGAACTGAGCAAAAATGGTGGAGTAAAACTCTGCAATTTGCTCCTCTCAGCACCTATAACACTTTTAAATTGCACAAATAAGAATGTTACTATATGGTTCAAGTACTAAAAAAAATACCCTAATAATCATTCTACTTCTATTATTGCCACCTCTCTGAAATCCCAGAACAGCGCCTTGAACCTAAGTGATCATGCGCTGAATAAATAACCATTACAGCATTTCACCCGAGGATGCCTATTGTTATTCCTTTATCCGGTGAAAATCCTTTAGCAAATTAGTTCTGTATAACAGATCTGTTAATGTCTGATTATAACCTGAAAGATGGCCCCAGTCTTAGATTAATCTACTTCACACAGTGTTAAACAAAAACTGTGGAGTGGAATTCACATGCGACACAGTAGGTATGTTCATCACTGTCATCTAGATACCTTTCAATTTTTGCTCATATAATGTGTTTCCTAAAGAATTTCTCCCCTTCTTCTCTTCCTTTATGATAAGTTCATCTAGTGCAGAAAATGTATCTCAAAAGTGCATAAGGTGTGTGTACCACCAACTGCACACACACATTCATGGATCTCTTACACAAAACCATATAACAGCATATCGACAGTAAACCTACGGTGCACTCAATCAGTGATTCGCACACCTAATGTCTCACCACAGAAGAGTACAGGCAATGCTCTTTTAAAATTGTGTTCTGGACTCTGATGTTGAAACACAAATTGTAAACTGGTATACTGATGTATGTAACACCACAGGCACATTACTGCTACTCTAATTAGGTCTGGGCAAGTTCTGCTATGCGGAACTCCTCAAGTACCAAAAGAATCTGCCGCACTACACGCAGTTCTGCAAGCGGCGGAGTGCGTTTGGTCATGCCGTTCACGTTGATTTTCAGCGCCAGGTGTTTGTCCTGCACTGCAAAATCAGCACGAACAGCACCATGCGCAGCGCAAGAGGGTGCTGCTTCTTTTCTTGCCGCTCGAGTAGATTTTCTACCCGAGTAGCAGCTTTCTCAACGAGAACGGATGGTTTCTCAACGCGAGCAGTCGTGCCCATCTGCGACGTTGGCGAGCACGAGTGAGGAAAAAACTCTGCGGAGCAGAGTTTTTCGCAACTCTGCATGCGTCGCAGAGTTTTTCAGAAAACTCTGTAAACTCCGCGAATGGAGCGGAGTTCACCGCCCAGATCTAATTCTAATATGTTAATGCAATAAGCCTTCGCAAATAGCTAAGATGGCTACCCATGCTGTAAGCATCAAACGTATTTCACTTGCTTTAACACAGCTGCACTGATGGGGGCTTTTCTGCTGAACGAACTGAGTTCCAAAGGCACTTTTGCAACAGCCACTGATGGAAATACCTTTGCGAATGTTTCTGACTCAATTTTACTACTGGTTTATCTGCAATAGATGTCGGTTCTCCAAAGGTTGCTGTTTGGCTGTTTATCAGAAACGCACACTTCCTCTCAAAGGTTCACTTTGAACTTTTATGTTTAGACCCTGGATGATGATTGCATGCTTGTTTCATCACTGGAAAAGTGCAAGAGATCTAACAAAGACCATTAGCTCGGGAATTAGCTTTAAAAGAAATGATCCCATCCACCAGATAAATAAAAAGCGAATGACACAAAAGTAACACTGTCAAAATAAAACATTACCAGCTCAACATTTTATACATCCTGCATTGCTAAGGCACTTAAAATGTGCTATAAGACATTTCACAGGAAACCCTATAATCTTCCATATTTACATATTAGGCACACGCATCTCAACTCCTCAGTTACAGTAAGACAATTTTAGCAAACTAGTGAAACAAGCTTCTTAATTCATGCAGTAAGAGAATAAATTTGCGTAGAGCGTATTGGTGTAGCATTTGATAAATTATTTTCAACATTTTTGTCAAAGTGTCTCTAAATAAAATAAACAACTTACAGTGTTCTTAGCTCCGGTAACCTCTGAAAAGCTGATTTTCCAACACGTTGTATTGGGTTGTCATAGAAATGGCTGTAAAAACAATGTGAATAAATATTAGGGGACACCAATGATGACATCACCAACATGGTGTGACATGTCTTTGACTCTACTTTAGCAATCTATGCAATAAGTCGATATTGGAACTAGATAGAATTCGGAGCACTTCGAACTTAGTGACCCCACTATTATTCATTCATTTTTCAGACAAGTGAGGCGTCTTAAACTAGCAAGACTAGAAGTATAAAATATTAGCAAAATGAGAAAAAAGTTTTTATTTATCAGAATTCCCTGTACATAAACTCTCCAAAGCACATCTAGATAATTTCAGTTGTTGAGCATTGACAACCATGTTAGGATTCTGAAATTGAAAAAAGGGCACCACTGTTCACACACCAATTTTGAAAATTAGTGATACGCTCGAACTACAAGTCTCAGTGGTACTGCGACATCACGTGATTTGCACATGTAACCCGCAGACATGTATACACTTCCAAACACAGTGTCCAGATTGACCCCACTGGTGAGCCAGCGTTTATTGACTAAGCAGAGCTCCCGACGTACGAATAAGATTCTCTAGGGCACGGTCTCCTGAAACCATGGATCTTACAAGACTCAGCAGTTGCTGTTGAACCAAAACAGGACCTGCATCCTACCAGCCCCCCAACTTGGTGCTTGTTGGACCAGGCCCTCTCTGCAGTATCTCCCCCAAAAATTTGCTTTTTTACCCTCCACTTTTTGCTGAATTTGTTTTTGTTGGACGTAAGACTCTGCACAGTTTACCACTGCTAACCAGTGCTAAAGTGCTTGTGCTCTCTCCTCAAAACATGGTTCAATTGGCTTACACCCAATTGGCATATTTAATTTACTTGTAAGTCCCTTTAGAGGGGTATACCATATACCTATGGCCTGTAAATTAAATGATGCCATTGGTCCTGCAGCACTTATTGTGCCACCCACTTAAGTAACTACAATGTCAACTTGGCATTTAAACCCCCTTGCCAAGCCTTAAACTCCCCTTTTATTACATATGTCACCCCTAAGGTAGGCCCGAGGTAGCCCATAGGGCAGGGTGGTATGTCTTTAAAAGGTTTTTTTACTGCTGTGAGGTTTACTCCTACCCAAGGGTAACATTGGGGATTCCTTATTACATTTAATAAGCTGTAATTCCTAATTGGGAGCAGGTAGATATATCATGTTTGGTACCTATGAAATTGTAATGACAAACCCTCTTTAATGGTAAAGTCAGATTTTTCATTACATTACTTTTAAAAAATTGCCATTTTCCTCCCTTTAGCACTTTGGGGCCGATTCCGATCTCGGCCGGTAGCGCACCGAATCGGATTCGGCTTAACCGGATCCGATTCGGAGCCCTCTTTTCCGACCGATTCGAACACGTGTCCGGCCGAGCGAGTACGATGCGCGCGCACGCGAAATCGCCGACCGACTCGTTCACGGGTCCGAACCGCACCGACCGACTCGCTCGGACTCGACTCGCACCGCGCGATGAGCAGTCTGACCGACCTGCACCGTCCGGCTCGAAACAGCTGTCAGAGCCGGACTTTGGGGGTCCGTGTCGGACCCCTCTGTATGCGTAGCCACGCGAGTCGCACACATGGGTCCCCCTACCTGTGCGTGTGCGGCGCGAACCGCATCGACGCGAACCCGCTGTAGGGGGCGTCCTCGTTCGCCTCGCACCCATTGAGCCAATGGGAGCCCGCGTACGCGTTGTACGACCGGCTCCCATTGACTTCAATGGGAGTCCGACCGAATCGAGTCCGATAGCATGCGTGCGCATCGTACTCGTTCGGTCGGACTGCTAGAGTCCGATTCGGTCGGAAATCTCTCCGGGTCCGGCTCGGTCGGGGAGATTTCCGGCCTGAATCGGAATCGGCCCCTTTGTGTCTACAGCCTGTCTTGGGTCCCATGACTGGGAGTAGCTGACAGTTAAGACTTTGCAAATTCATCCCAGTCACACAATAGAGGGGCTAGGTGTGCCTCAATGGGCCATCTGCTGGCAGGGCTGGGGGAGCCGAGCTGAGCATAGCCCCACTTACACCTGAATAGCATGTGCTCTGCCTTCACATAAAGGGCCTAAGATACCTGTATTGTCACTACAGTCAGCTTGGAGCCAGGGCAGGGGAGACAGGAAATTCTATGCACTTCAAAGAACCTTTCTGGAAACTTCTCCCACATTCCAGAAGAAGGGCACCAGGGTATGAAAATAGGATCTTCAGCACAGATCCACTCTTCAGTTCACTACTGGACCTGCTGTAGGACTCTCAGAGGACTGCCTGCTCCTGTGACCTACTGTGTACTCTGCCAGATTGCTGCTGTACCTGGAAGACTGCTTTGCTGCCTGAAGGCTGCTTTGAATCCTCAGATACCAGCCCTGCTGTTGAGCCCTGCATTTTCACCTGCATCCAGGACTACCAGAAGTGACTCCAAGGGCTAGTTTGCTGGCCTCCTGTTCAGAGACACAGGGACATAAAAGAATCCCACCATCTTGAACCCACACCTGAACTCAGCGTGAGTGAGTCCTGAACCACCAAGAGATGTCCCACCAGTCATGGATCATTGGTTGTGGTGCTTAAGAGGCCCAGATGGGCAATTTCCAAAACTGAGGACTTAGACACAATTTGGCCAAAAAGTGTTCAGAGAACCAGGAGGAGACTGGGACCAACCTGCTTGCCTATCTCCACGAGGTGCATCACCGGTCAGATTGACTACGTTCTTCTCCGCAGCAGCAAATCTGTTTCAGCAGTCCTTCACAAAAGGAGTATCTGATCTCATGGAACTGTTTTCGGCTACATCCCTCTGCTTCGTCCCGCTGAAGTTTTTTGACTTCCATTTCGGCGACCAAGTTCAAGCGCAGAAATGTTTACCGCGGCTTCTCCCTCCCGCTGCCTTGCCCGGTTGAATTTTACCTTCTCAGACATCTTTCTTCAAGAATTCTTCTGAGTTCGAAGGTAAGAGGTGACTGGGCCCAATCCACTTCTTGTATCTCTACTGTTCTCCATCGCGGTCGACCTTAACTTTTACCTTTGACCCGGTCTTGCGCAACTAGGTGTCCGGTGTTGGCACTTCGATCTTTTAGGCGCTAGATTTCACTTAAAAATTGAAAAATTAATAACTCCGGTTCCACTGATTGGATTTTTGTTGTTTTAGTGTCATATAATGTATTAACATTAAGTCTGGTTTTCTAAGTTGGTTTGAGGTTTTTCTTGTGTTGTGTTTTCACTTTAATGCGGTTTGTGTGCTGCATAAATACTTTATACATTGCCTTTTAGTTAAGCCTGACTGCTTTTTCTGCCGTGCTACCCAGGGTTAAGCATAGGTTAATTTAGTGACTTTTTGTGGTTCACCCTGCAAGCAATTGTGGCTGTTGCTTGACGTGGGCTCACACCCCAGTCAACCAACAACCCAATTTCTCACAGTGCTCTATGAACCATTCACATCCCCTCACTAACACTCAAAGGGGCGGACTGCCTTCATGTAAAGGGGCCTTCATTTATTTCCCTTTTTGTGTGAGCTTTGTTTGAATTAATGTAAACTATTCAAATATATCTTTTACTGGTGTATCTATTTTAACAGCCTGCACACCATCTTATCTCCCCCTCTTTCTTTCCATACTGCAGGATAATTCAGGTACCACTTACCTTTCTCAAAATTTACTTTACTCTCTCAAGACATTTATTTTGGGCTCCTTTAGTGATTATATTCCTAATGACCTTTTTACAGATATAACAGTATGGTTTAGGACCGAGTTAGTTCTCCCTTATTTTAGCCTAACTGCACGTTGTAGGCCACTTTCCTTTGTACATGTTACATACAGCACGTTTGTTTTTGTGCCTCAATATTATTTGAGAAATACGCTGCACATGTTTTTATTATTCAGTTCTCCTTTCTGGGACTCAGTCTGACCATTTTATACAAGGTCGGACATGAGATGCAGACCACCTAACTTCAAATGTCAGGTATGGAGCCCGGTTCTAATCGCAGAGATCTCTGATAAATCACTGTGCTCAAGTAGTGAGGATAGGCTTAGGTAGATATATCATTAGCCATGGTAGCGCTTTTCATTGTGTATAGTTTGCTCATAATGATAATACACTCCTCAGCTGTATATGTTTCCTAATTGCAGCACAGTTGCTTCATGATAGAGTGCAATAGTTTCAATAAATATTGTAAACTTTCCTTGTGGCTTTCTTTTGTTCAATATGGACATGCATGAGTGAGAAAATGAAAGGTGGCGAACTGTTTCCACGGTTCCCCTGGGGACTTGAGAGTTGTGTTCTGGGGTGCCAATTGACCTGTTACTCTGGGAAGGTTAGAAGGGCAGGTAAGGCACTATGAGCTAGTCAAACTTAGGCCATAGGTACTTATGTGGTACAGTGACTCAGTCCCTACATTCTGACATCCTGTGGTCTCAGGCAGAGTTCTGTTTCCAAACAGAATCTCTGCAACATGGAGCTACAACATTTGGTCTGGTACTTATTACACGGGTCTCCTGAGTAGTACTTGTGCGTGTCCATAATAGCCCTTACACCTACCACCGGAGGCATCTGTGGTGTTGGGGATTAACCCTCCATAGTGTTTAGGAAGCACCTAATTTAGCTGGTTGTTCAAGCTTGGACTTTTCAAAGGATAAGCCATTGTTGTGTTTGTACTTTGTTTCCATTTCTGTTTTACTTATGGCTGCGCCCTAACCTATTGTCATTGCAGTTAATTGCAGACCTGCAGTCAACGCCCATGTAACATACCATGGACTTACTAATGCAAGTGGTCATTTTATTTTGGTGGTTGTAGCCCACGATGGCTTTTGCTTTGAAGTCTTTTATTCTTGGGTCAATTTTCCAGCTGGGGATGCTAAATCAAACACATTTCATGAATATACAGTAGTTACACTACCAGTACAATACAGAACATATGTGCTCATAGAAATACCACTATCACATTGGGAGCATCATACTTGGTTCCGCAGCGCCCTTCCACATGCACTTTCAGCAGTACGCATAGGTCCCCTTATTAATGATGGTGCCACCTGGCCAGCTCTAGCTGGTCATACATCATACCTTCACATCGCAAATCTTAATGCTCAACAGCTACAGCAGTTATATACTGGTCAAGTTAGACTATATAGACGCTTGACTCAATATGTTTCACGCACCTTTTTGGCTGTGCCAGCAAGGCCTGGCCTGCCAAGGCAAGACCAGTTGCCTGCAGTGCCTACAATAAGTCCTGTAATTGTTCATTCAGTTATGGGCAAAATTCCCACTAATCATGAAGAAATCCCATTTTGGATCACCCCAAAAAATTGACCAAATTGAAGCTGTGTTTTCCCTTACGGGACCACAAGACAAACACACAATATTGACTATGTGCTTACCCCATGGAATGGTTCCTGCAATAGGTGACTGTAACACTTGGGGCAGAGACTTTGCCACTGTATATGCCATCAGTTATGGCACTCCATCCAAGTCAGTCTTGCTGACATGTTAAAACAAATACAGAATGAACACGGGGCAACTGCTGCCCTGGATTTGGGGATGAAACTAATGGGACATCTTCCTGTGGTGTCCGCAATGATTCTGTCTAACATTAAAGGCGAAAAGGCATCTCTGGCTATACGCCAGAGGCTCACAGCAGTCGCACAAGCCGACCGTGAACGTGAGCTACCTATAATTATTGCTGATGTATCTACATCTTTAGGATGCAATAATTTGGGAACCAGACATACAAAACCACCACTTGGCAAACCTAGTACTGACAAGGAAGCCAAGCAGAACCATAAGTCTGTTAAAAAACCATGAGATAAATCTAAACAGACACAGAAAGGTAAACCTTGGGGAGGTTGTCCGCCCCCAGAGCCCTCTAAGAGGTGCTACAATTATCGTGATCGCACTAAAATCAAGGCTCCTGACAGGTATCAGATTTCTGATACATGTTATCTTCATTCCTTGCAGTATTCGTCTGTAAAGCAGTACAAGAGAAGAGGCAGGAAGAGTACGTGAAGCTGAAAAGAGACTCACAACGCTCGTCTGATGTGAAGATAAAAAAGAAGGAGAAATCTCCTCCATTTAAATCCAAATTTCAGAAAAAGAAGGTTGCAGCTATAACCGCAAAATATATCACAAACACTGAGAGCCCTCCTCCTGAACAGGAGTTGGGCAGTGACTCTTCTCGACAGCATGACAGATGTCACTATAGTACGCCAGAAACTCCAGGAGTTTTTGGCAGCGAGAGCAACTGATAACTTCATTACAGTTGAAACCCCAGATAGGAGTGTAGCCCCTCCATATAGGTTATGTAAGTTGAGGGTGACATGCAGTGCACCATTAAAACATTCTTCTGGGAGAATTTAACTTTGCCTTTTGACATCCTTTTAGCGAGGGTCGATTGACCTCACTCTTTGTCCAAACATGCCCACAAGGTTAGGATGTAATTCTTCCTTCATTTTCTGCTCTTGTCCCTGATGAAGTCAAATAAGCTTTTGCATCAGAATGGGCTCTTGCACAAGGCTCAACTTTATACTGTAATCATGTTGACTGGGATAAGGACTCTCCTTATCATGGCATATCCATAAGGTACAGCCCACAAGTGCAACCACAACACCCCATTAAACGGGATGCTAAAGCACCTGTTAGAGAAATACTTTCCCAATTGGAATTACCAGGGAGTAATTGAACCCTGCGTCTCACAGATGAATAATCCCCTTTTTCCTGTTTTAAAACTGGATCATTCATATTGCATAGTCTTAGATTACAGACATTTAAACAGTCATACTCACACTTTTGCAATATAAAATACACACAGTACAGCACGCATTAATAATATAGTCCGTAAAAAATACAAAACAACCTTTGATATTTCCAATGTTTTTTTCAGTCGAAATCTAGCACCTGGAAGCAGAGATTGGACAGCCTTCTCGGAGCTTGGTTTTCAACGTCACTTTACACAACTTACAATGGGATATAAGAACAGTCCAGGACTGTTTGCTGCCTGCATAATGTCAATTCTACATGATATTGACCTTGACACATTGTCTTACGTAGATGGCATCTACCTGACGGAAGAGGAGTTAAACCCACACTTGGCCAGAGTGGATTGCATAATTTTAGGATTCACTGCATGTGGCTATAAGCTCAACTTTATGAAATCCCATATTGCATTTCTAAGTGTCCTTTTCTTAGGATATGAACTTACACATGAGGCGAAGAGTCTTGCCCCTCATTTTCTGGAGAAATGCGCACATCTGGAACCTCCAAATACTTTAAAGAAATTACAATCCTTGTTAGGATTCCGTAATTTTGGCAGAACTTTTATTCCTGATTATGCACAATACATCAAACCACTTTAAGAATGAATACACCCTGATTTTTCCACTTCATGTTGGACATCAGAACACACAGACACACTCAGATCTTTACAATCTGACTTGCTTGCAACACGTCAGTTACATGCACGACACATGTAAATACCACAAACCTAGTCCTCCGAGTTTTACTGGGTGCAATTGGATTAACCTATATCACGTTTATCAAAGGTGAAACAGTGGCAATTGCATATAAATCGCATTTATATTCCAGTGCTGAAATGCGTTTTGCATCCACCCATAAAATACTAACTGCAGTGCAGCTGGCTATTCTTAAAGAGCAACCACTTGCACAAGGGAAACGCATTTTTGTTGTTACTCCTGTGCCAGCCTTAGAGGCTGTCATACAGGCTAGCATTCCTAACGTTAAAGCCCTCCATTCTAGATGGATACAGTGGGCAACATCCTTAACAGCTGTTGATGTCGACTTTGTCTTTCACCCATCTTTACAGACACAAGAATTTCTACAGTATAAGCATGTTTAGTCCATGCCCAGTACAATCTTACCTCTTGATCAGTATAAATATATTGTTTAAACTGATGGTTCAGCTCAGCCTGCTATGGCCTAAACAGCAATATTCGGCGGTGTGAGCCACCATTGTTAGTGTAATGTTGGACGGCAAATTCCAACCACAAAAAACTAGCACCCAGTCCTTAGGGGACTGCACTGCGAAGTTAGCTGAACTACAATCTTTGCTTCTTGCACTTGAGCATACGGATCCTGAATACCTCACACTTATAGTGTGTGATTCATATTACTGTGTATAGTCCTTTAATGATAATTTACATTATTGGTATCAGAATGGATTTAAAGATTCAGAAAGCAACACTATCAAGCATAAAATGTTTTAGGTTAAAGTGGCTAACCTCAAAGATATGTTGCCACAGGCTAATGTTATCCATACGTTGAGTCATCAGCGTGTGGGAGCACATGTTGTAGGGAATTCTCTGGCTGATGAAGAGGCTAAATCTGCAGTTGCGACTGCTACTGTTGCTGTAATTACTCGTTCTAAAACTAGAATAGATTCTGATATTTTGGCTGCCGTTAATGCTAATGAAGACATCACCTCTTTACTTAAGGGCTTTCCTCCTAACTATTTATAGCATTCAAGTGAACAAAACATTCCTTTTATAATTATTCCAGGAGTTAGTGAATGCTTGATTCCCAACCAAGACCGCAGACTAGCTTTAGTGATAGCTGCGCATGAAGGTGTTGCTTCTGAACATCCCGGTGTGGCGGCCACAATTACGCTGCTACCGCAACGTTATTGGTGGCATAGCTAATATCAACAGGCCAAAAAATATGTCCTTTGTTGTGACATTTGTCAATAAATTAAAGCATCCACTGTGGCGTGTCCACCGCAGACACACCTGTTAATTTCCAACAAGCCTTTCGGCTGCATTTATTTGGTCCACTGTGGTCCTCTTATTTCGGATACTGCATTTAAATTTATTCTTGTTGCAGTTGATTCTTGCTCCAGGTTCCTCTGGGTTTGGCCACAGTGTTCGGCTGAAGCTCACACTGTTATTAAAGACATGCAAGTCTTTTTGGGACACATACATGCAGTACATTCCACCCTGACCAGGGCCTGGCTCTCGCTTCTAAAGCGTACCGGGATGCTATGTTTTCCCTGGGTGTAGAGGTGCATTATTCGTCTCCATGTCGGCCCCAGGGTAATTCTGTTGTGGAGAGAATGAACTGTGACTTAAAGCAGTCTGTAACAGCTACAGTATTAGGCACAGGATATAGTTGGATCCATCACCTATATGGGGTACAACAAGCACTTAACAATCTCCCTAAAAGACCTCTGGATGGCCGGACCCCATACAAGGTCCTCTTTGGCATCAAAATGTATGGTCCCATTCTTGAAGGTCCAGACATTGTGGTGGCAGCCACGCCCTTTGACGTAGGTAATCGTTGTGCTGTCTTACAGGATCTACAAAACGTTTGTGACGCCCAATCCAACGAGCAGTTGAAGACGTCTTTCTCTGCAAGATTCAAGGAGAAACCAGAACCTTCAGGTTGGATTCCACAAGTTGGGGATCTTGAGCGAGAGAAGGTGGTGGTTAAGAAGGAGTTTAGCCCATCATACAGAGTACCGGTGGCAGCCCTTGGTATTCAAGGTACAAGAACTGTAATCTGGCCACCAGTTCCTGGTTCTAAAGACAATCGTTTTGTCTCCATTGATCACATCAAGTTACATCATGTGGCTGATTCTAAACAGTAGGCCACGGGGAGTCCTTGGTAGTTCCCTAACTCCTCTCGCTACCATACAGGAAATTCCTCTACAGCTAGTGAGCACCACCAAAGCTGTTTCTCCCCAGCTGGACGGGGGTGGAGAATGCACTACAATTATTACCTGTATCCGCTACAACTGCCAGCAACACGACTGAAGTGAGTACTGTTCTTACTACTGCATCTTCTACAGCTGATGTCGTTTATACGGAACCACCGCTTTGGATTTCACTGGTTCAGCCGCTGTTTTTGACTAACTGATTCTGGGTTTTATGTGGGCTGAGATGATTTTTTTTATGACTCTTTCGACAGTTCTTCTGTTGTCGACACTCCTCCTACATGGATCTGTGTTTTCTTTTCGTGGTTGAAACGCACTTATCTGATCCCACCTTGGATATATGTTTGGATAACATTTTCCTTGGTTTTTCTATTCCTTTGGATTGAATTTGTAATTGTTTTGTTCTTGCTCATTAATGGCCATTACCTAACAGAACACTTTACTACAGAACTGGTCGATGAGGTGTTGTTGCCTCACTCATCTTCACGTAAGCTAAAAAGAGACTTGTCCCTTGTGAATATTTCAGCTGTTCTGGTAACTGATGGAATTGTTTGGGATGAAGTTCCCTCGATATATTCGGGCCTACAGAATTTCTGCAGACACCTTATGTGTTTAGGGTTTCTATGGGTGATGTAATGTACCCAGCTTACATTCTTATGATTGGGATGTTGAAAATGTAAACTCCATGCTCTCGGAGTGGGAATACTACACTGCTTTTGAATCAGAGGATCTATACTTAAATCCTGCTTTCTATGGTGAAATGTTCTTTTACCATCATTATGGACATCACTATTTACATCAAGCTAGTGTTCAATGCACACTTTTTAATTACACACAATGGAAACATTGCCCCACTCACCCACAAGGGAGCTCTAAAACATACAGGGATAAATTCACATATCTTTCTAGATATGACACATCTGACCCAAAATCATATTATTTTAAACTTGTCCCTACACCACCAAAGAAGTATACTGATTCATTTGTCACCCAAGGAGCTGTAAGAGGCTACAAATATTGGAAGGATACTACTGACATGAAATCAATTTGGGGTACCAAACCTGGCAGAGGCAGAGCACAGACACTTTATTCCAAGCCTGTTTAATTCCAACACAAATTATTTTTCTGAATGAAACCATTCAGCAGACAACGTGTCTGGGACTGGCCAAAAATAAAAGACATGAATGCACCAAACATTCCCTCCATAACCCATTTTTATAATTGGCAACATTTCACAGATTACTCTGAAGAACAGCTCAATAGGATGTTGCAAAATGGTACATTTAATTATACACTTTCAGATCTTCACGGGTGTTATTGTGGCCAGTAGACACAAATGGTTGTCATGCTCGTTTTTTGAATTCCACACTTTAAGGCAAGCAGACCCAACCTCCGTTACTCCCACTCTCAGCATTCAGGTACTGTCACCACTTATTCGGTGGGGAAATTGCATCAACAATGGTTGGGACATACCACACTGTCTGCAGTAAAACAACATCTTTCTGTTCTTCCTGACGACATGGACCTATCTGACTTCTTGTTCGGTGCTAAGTCTCCATGTTCCAAAAGATTTATTTATACCACATATAATGAAATTTGGAAATTGTCACAAATGGAAGCGGCCGCACGTTTAAGACAAATTGATCAAGATAATTTGGATAAAGTGCTTGCTGTTGTTGCTAATAGTATTAATACGTTGTCTTCTCGCATTTCTAATTTAAATAACATTGTGTCATCTGTAATTGATATCATGCAAAGTGACATGTCTACATTGTACCATGGGCAAAGGCAGCTTAGATCTATCATGCAGTTTAGCTGGACACTTCAAACCCTTAAAAATGGTTGCGTCCCATGGTGTTACCTTAATTCTAGCCAGCTATTCTTGCCTTTGATGGCTAAGAAAGATGCCCCATACACCATGTTACATCTTGAGAAGTTAGACCAGCTCCCACTCACAAGAGTAGAAACACCTTCCACTGTCTGTTTATTACATGGCGTAATATAATTGCCAATTTCAACATCCCAGTTCACATCTTGCATGAAACATTTCCTTGTCGGTAGATATGAATCCATAGGAGGGAGCTTCATTCATGAGTTGTAGCCACTCCCACTTTATTATCATTGTGAATGTGCTAACAAGGAGGTCTTCCTTACTGGAAAGGAATGCGACTCTTCTATCGAACATTCACTTGTTTGTAAACATGCTACCATTCATGGTGCATGTAACGCGTCAGTAGCTAATTTGGCCTGTTTTCTAAAAAGGAATACCAGCCCCTTCAACTTTCCCCCTTATTCAAGTTCTTTCAAATGGAAGTTATTTAATGTTAAGCGAGCACGATTGTTGTGGAATGAAAGCTGGGATACATACATTTTATTGGTTTCCCAAATAGTGACTTTCTGCAACAACGTGCCCTTCCCTCCCACTCAAAGCGGGTTCGATAGCTCGTTGTGGCCGTCCATTCCAACTTTGAAAGCAGATTTTAACAAGTTACGCAGACTCAAAGCACTATTGTTTCAGAAAGATGTAGCACTAACATCTGCTCAAGAAACTTTTGAATTACAAGTTGCAAGGACATCCAGTGAAATATAGTCCTTGTTAAACACCAACCACCCACTACATTTCGGCGAAATAGTTCACTGGATAGTTAATGCATCCAATACTGCCGGAATAGCACACTTTTTTAAGGTTATTGGTTCTGGCTTAGTTCCTTCCAAACAATCTTTGGAGTAATACTGACTTTTATTAATTCCCTTTTTTCCAGTGTGCTTAGGGGTTTAACTTTGGTGTTATTCCTCATTTGCAGCATTTTGATTCTATTTTTGCTCCTTCTTAATGGATGTTCTGTCTCAAAGCCCACTGGAACTACCACCGGTCCAGCTGCGCCGTGAGCGCATGCCAAGGATCTTCGGAATCTTCCTGCTCCAAGAACTGCACATTGACTGGCCATTGACATTCCGACCGGTCTGGTTTACCTGCGTCCAACCCATGTTTCATTGCCTATGGTGCCCCTTCGAATGGGCACTGGATATTTGTCGGTTCCTGTGGACATACATCATTGATGAGTCCTCTAATGACCCATTTTCAAAGTTGTCCCATGGGCTTGCAGCTGCTGCACAATAAGAGGTACGATGCCCTCCCTTCAGAGGAGATGAGTGCTTCGGCACGGAGAACATTGAACTTTGGCTCTAACAACACGGATGCAGGTTGCCTCAATATTTCCTCAGCATCCACTGCTAATGAGGATCATGTCTGTTCCCTGGATGATTTAAACTGGTTTGTTGCGGAGTCATCGTCTGCGGAGACGTAATCCATCCTGGATTTACTTTCCATTGAACTCATGGAAGACATCATGGATACCTCTGACAGACCTTAATTTGGCTACGTTTTCAACATTGTCATGTTATGTTGTTTTTATCATTATAATTTTTTTTGTATAACACACTTATTAACAAAGCATTGATTTTGCTTAGCTTGCGCTTTAGTTTTTTTTATCATCTATTTAGTCGCTAAGGGGCTGATTACGATGGCGGGCGGACTTGCTCCGCCCACCACCGTAGCGGTGATTGGGACAGCCCGCCAGACATGCGGCGGTCCCACCACTGCAATAAGAATGCGCCCGCCAGTATGGCGGGCGCATCCTGGGCCTTTAACATTGCGGGCGGTGCTGCTGGCTGCAGCACCGTCCGCAATGTGAAAGGTGCTTGCTCCGCGTTTCCCTGCACCACGTGGCAGGCACCACGTGGTGCCTGCCACTTGGCGCATGGAAATGCAGGGGGGTACCATGGGTACCCCACAGTGCAGCGACACCTCCCCCCCGCAACGGGCCCCCAGACCCAATCCCCGCCAGCCTGTCCGAAAGGCCTCCTAAAACCCACATCCTAATATGGCGGACGGTGCGTGCTAGGCACCGCCACCATATTAGTGGCCCTGCTCCACCCGCCAGGCAATCAGTGCGATTGCCACCGGCAGAGAAGCGGCGGACGGACTTTGCGTCCGCCGCGATACCCACCGCCATCCTAATATGGCGGTGGGTAAATCTCAATGTGATGGCGGAACGATAGCCACCGCTGGCCCGGCGGTGGCGATCGTTCCGCCATCGTAATAAGCCCCTAAGTTCCTTTCCCACTTAGTTCTCCCTTTTCTTAGCTTAACTGCACGTTGTAGGCCACTTTGCTTCGCAAAGGTTACACACAGCACGTTTGTTTTTGTGGCACAATATTATTTTAGAAATACGCTATACATGTTTTTATTATTCAGTTCTTTCTGGGACTCAGTCTGAACATTTTGTACGAGGTTAAACAACATGAGGCCCTGTGTTTTTGTGATCGATCAGCAACATAGCTTAACATTTACACACAACACAGAGAAACAGCTGCTGTTTTCAAGTGAGGCATCTCTTATCATATACATGGAAACTTGCCTTTTGAAAAAAGACAGGAGGATTCTTGCAGAGGGCAAATGTCATGGGACGGGCACGCTAGGTTTGCGCAACCTGAGATGCAGACCACCTAACTACAAATGCCAGGTATGGGGCCCAGTTCTAATCCCAGAGATAGCTGATATATCACTGTGCTCACATAGTGAGTATAGGCTTAGTCAAATATATCATTTGCCATGGTAGGGCTTTTCATTGTGTATAGTTTGCTCATAATGCTAATTACACTGCTCAGCTGTATATGTTTCCTAATTTCAGCACAGTTGCTTCATGATAGAGCACGATAGTTTAAATAAATATTGTAAAATTTCCTCCTGTCTTTCTTTTGTTTATTATGGACATGCATGAGTGAGAAAACGAAAGGTGACGATCTGTTTCCATGGTTCCCCTGGGGACTAGAGAAGGTTAGGAGGGCAGGTACGGCACTATGAGCTAGTCAGATTTGGGCCCATAGGTACTGATGTGGTATGGTGACCCAGTCGCTACATTCTGAAGTCCTCTTGTCTCAGGCATAGTTCTGTTTCCAAACAGAATCCTTGCAAAAACAGGACCCCGTCCTGACAATGACCCTAGAAACCAGTCACCATTGAATAAAACGCATCAACATTTCAACACAGTATCAGTAAGCAGTTCCCAGTGACTGGGTCCAATTCTGAAATACTTTAGAACCCTGAAACTAAGCTACTGTTCTGGATATTTTGTGTCCTCTTGATGGACTGCCCCTCTAAGTTCATCTCCATGAACCAAACTACTATATTATAGATAATTTCTGAAAATAAATAAACGGTTAACCATAACCACTACAGTGTTCTTATTAGCTTCAAATGCATACCACGTTGCTCACAAATGTTGAATATTGCACAGGCCTCTTGTAATTCACTCAGTTTTTCTCCGTTGGAGGGGAGTGAACCCAAGAACTCGAAATGCTTTACGTTTCTGATTTTAATGCAATCAATAGGTTAATGTGGTAAGAATGCCCGTGTTTACATATTATTCATTGTAATTCGATCTTGTCTATATCAAATGTGCAATGTACATGAAGTAATCGAGATTTAAAAAACATGATTGTTTCACAATTTTAGACATGAGTATTTTTGTCTGGTTCTTATACTGAATGCAGAGCAGAAATTTATGGTCCGTGGGTACACTGTTTTTGTTGTGTACATTGGTTTGGGTCCGAGTGCCTTATTAAGGCCCGAGTCCCTATTGTTGTAACCTTTCTCTTTCTTGCCAATGGTATGTTCCGTTTCCCCCCTCCCTTCCTGTTCCTTTGGTTTCTCCCCCTGGGAGCTCACAGTAGAATGTTGATACCTGTGTCAGTTGTGGAGAGTGGATGGCCAAATAAACAGGACTTCTATTTACTCTGGTTCCTGTCGTTTAAACTTATAACACTGGCGACGAATAACTGCGAAGGGGGCAGTTTGGCCATCTCCCCTCTGTGTGCTCTCTCCAGTTACAAGTTAAAGAACGAAAGAAAGAAAGGGACTCACCTGATATTTGCTGTACCTGCCAAGACTTGGTGAGAAGACTTAAAGTTGAGTGAATGGTGTACGGTGAGCGGAGGCCAGCTAGTCGCAGATATTCATCCCGGCATCATATGTGAATCAGGTGGAGATCCTTTATCATCGGTATGCAGTTTGCCTTGTGACCGGCGGTGCCTCAGCGTTGTACCTATCCTTCAGGCACACTTTAGGAGGAGATCAGCGGGCTGGCGAGTGACGTTGTCATTAACCTCAAGTAACGGCCGTTTCGTAGTGTGAGACTCCGCTGTGCCGGATTGTTGTGTTGTAGTCGCATGCCTGCCTCTGCCTGACCAGTGTGGGGAAGCGTCCGTCAGGGTTGAGGAGGCACAGGAGTTATTCCTTGAAATTGCATTGTCCATCGGAGGTTCTTTGGAGAATTTCTCTTCATCGCGCCGTGGTGAATGCAGGCGAGTGCAGGCGAGCGATGTTCAGACTGAGGGAATTTGAAATATTTCTCTGTGAGAAGGCGGAGTAACGCTTTCTGTTCACTCACCAAGCGTCTTCTTCTGCCTTTCCGGCGCAGTGTCTCCTCCGCCCCATCCTGTCAGCATATCCGGAGTATGAGGAGCAGAGACACTGATCTCCTGAACGTGCGCACTTCCCAGTCAGAGCGCTGGAACACTAGCTTTCTTGCCTGCGCCGTGTCTGTCTTCTGAGATGAAATCGACGAGGGAGCTGTAGCCTTGCCAGGCTTTCCATTCGTGTTCTGGTGCACTGTGAGTAAAGGGGATAATAATTTTTCCATGGCCTTTCTGACATTCTGTGTGCTCTTTCCAGTCACGTCCCCTGAGGTGAAATCGATGAGGGAGCGGTAGCCCCACCAGACTTTCCAATTTAGTTCTTGTGCATTTTGAGTAAGGGGGAAAACGTATTTATTCCTTTGCCATTCTGACAGCCTGTCGTCCAATCACGTTCCCTGGGGTGAAATCGACGAGGGAGCGGTGCTGCCAGACTTTCCAATCTAGTTCTTGTGCATTTTGTGTAGGGGGAAAACTTAATTAATCCCTTGCCATTCTGACAGCCTGTCGTTTTCTTTCCCTGCTGGCTTAGCTAAGTCTCTTTGTCCTGCAACACATTCACCGTGGTTGGTTTTCATCGTAATTTTTGCAATTGTCATAACTGCCACCGCTCCACTCCCTCATTACAGACCTGGTTCTCTTATACATTCCTACTATATCCATACATAATTTTGGGGACAAAGGACGTATTCTGTACAATCCATTTCCACCAGTTGAGTTCTCCTTGATTATATTTATATAGTTTCCGCTGGCAATCCTACCTAACCACTATGATGGCGGCAGCAAGCATGAGCCAACCCCCATCCTTTTTAAATGAGGTTGGTGAGCCCGAGATAAGCTGGAAAGAGTGGGTAAAATTATTTGAGTCTTATCTTATTGCCATTGAGGGAGAGCGCTTCACTTCCATGCGCAAGCAGCACATTCTTCTCCATAATTTGGGAGTGTACGGGCGCAAAATATACGAGACATTGCCAGAACCAGAAAGTGAGGGAGGTGAAGCAGTTGAGGGTATGGATATTTTTGAGAGCACCATGGTCAAACTAGAGACACATTTTGGGGACAGAATAAACGTAGTGCTGGAAAGACACAAGTTTTTTGGAAGAGCGCAAGGATAACAAGAATCTGTGACTAACTATATTGCGGCGTTCAGAGGTCTCACCCAATTGTGCGAATTTGGCAACCTCACGGTTTCACTTATAAGAGACCAGTTGGTGCGGTGCACTAACAATATGCGCATCCAAGAAAAACTTTTGGCAAAGAACCCCAATCTAAGAGAGGCTGTTGCTATAGCTAAGTCAGTGGAACATACCGCCAGGTGCATTAAAGAAATGAAAAGCTCAACGGATGTAGTGGCCAGTATCCAGGAAGAGGAAGAGAACAGTGAAGTTTTAAAAGTAAAAAGTAAAGAAAAGTTATACATCAAAAACACCAGTAGTGAGAGAAATTTAAGGTGTTTCAGGTGTGGCAGTAGCAATCACCTAGCTAATAACATTCATTGCCCTGCTAAAAGTGTTACTTGCAAAAAATGTAATAGAAGGGGACATTTTGCAAGGGTGTGCAGAGAAGGGGACCCCCATGTCAAGGAGGGTGGGGGTGTAGAAGGATCTTGGGGCAAAGAGGTAAAATGTGTACTGCCTATCGAGAGTAAGTATGTATTGCAAGTTAATGATTGCTCAGGAACTGTCAATATTATTTATCCTAAGTGTGATGTATCCTTGAATAACACAACCGTAACTATGTTTGCAGATTCATGTTCCCCTTTTACGTTGTTAAATAAGAACGATTTTGAGTGCTTTGAGGAAAAAGGTAGGAACACATTACAGAAAGCAGACATCTCGCCCACAGGTTATAACAGGGAGCCCATACCTCTGCTAGGTATGAAGGAGATGCGTATTGAATTCAAAGGCAGGAGCACATATGGGAAGGTATCCATCGTAGAGTCAGGATCCAACCTGTTAGGCTGGCAGCACCAGAAGGAACTGGGCATCATTCTGGATCCCAACAAGGAAGAACAAGTCCTACTTACGGCAGAAAACCTAGAGGGTGGAGGTATCTGTGACGAGTTCCCAGGATTGTTTCGGGAAGAGCTGGGTCTTTTACAGGATTACCACCATAAAATAAAACTCAAGATCAACGCCAAACCTGTAGTACATAAACTGCGCCCTGTGCCACAACAAATGAGGGAGCCTTTGGGGAAAGAGCTTAACAAACTGTGCAACATGGGAATCATAGAACCGGTGGAGTGTTCTGAATGGCTGGCACCAGTCGTGATCGCAGCCAAGGCCAGTGGAGAGGGCATCCGTCTATGTGTAGATTTGAGGAGCCTCAAAGAGAGTATATGGGTAGAAAGACACCCACTGCCCAACATAAATAAGATGCTCAGCACCATGTCGCAAGCAAAGTATTTCAGCGTCATTGACCTATCGATGGCTTATCATCAGGTGGACCTGCACCCAGAATCTAGACCACTCACCGCATTCATAACCCCGCATGGGGCGTACCTGTTCAGAAGGATGCCTTTTGGATTAGCAACCGCTGCGGCGGTTTTCCAGAAGATCATGCAGCAAATTTTGAAGGGCATAAACTGTTCTATGTGTTTCCAGGACGATATCTTGGTGTATGGTAGAAACGCGGAGGACCACGACAACACCCTTAGACTCGTTTTCAAAAGACTCATGGATGCAGGGTTGACAGTACAGAAGTCTAAGTGCAAGGTAAGGGTTACGTCGGTCGACTACCTAGGACATTCGATTTCTGAAGAAGGATCTAGACCTAAAAGCAACCTTCTCTGTGCTGTAAGAGATGCTCCATATCCAAGAAACAAGGAGGAACTCAAGTCCTTCTTAGGGTTGATGGAATATATGGCCAAGTACATTAAAACTTTTCATCCAAATGTGAACCAGTGCTAGAATTACTAAAGAAAGACAAGGAGTTCGAATGGAATGAACAACATAAGTGTCTGGTAGATGCTCTCAAGGAAGAGATCTTAAATTCGCCGGCTTTAGGAGTATTTGATCCACATGGTAAAACCATCCTCATCACAGATGCGTCCAACAAGGGTCTGGGGGCCACCTTGTCTCAAAGGAACGGGAAGGAAGAAAAGATTATTGCCTTCGCATCCCGTTGCCTTACAAATGCAGAAAAAAATTACTCCGTAATTGAAAAGGAGGCCCTGGCATGTTTCTGGGCAGTGAAGCATTTTACATTCTTCCTCTGGGAGCTGAACTTCACCATTCGTACGGACCACAAACCTCTCACTTCCATTTTTACTGTGAAAGGTATGGAAAATTGCACTCCACGCATCGGAAAATGGATTCTGGGTTTAGAGAATTTTAACTTCAAAGTGGAGTACGTTTCGGGCGAAGATAACAGAATTGCAGACTTTTTATCGAGAACGCCTTTGGAAGTGGAACAACCCGAGAAAATGCTTGACAGCCCCATCATGGTTGTAGACGACCCCGCCATTACGGGGAAGAATGGAAGAAATGCATGGAGGAAGACAAGGACTTGGGAAGACTGAGAGCTGTTTTGAGAGAAGGGTGGCCTAGCAAGTGCAGTGATCTGGAGGCAGAACTCAAAGACTTCTGGGAAGTCAAGAACCAATTGAGTGTCATAAAGGACAGAGTCTATCGTCAAAACAAAGTTGTACCACCTGTGGGCCTTAGAAGAAGAATAATGGATCTGGCACACGAAGGACATTTAGGACGTAACATAACCAAGAATAGAGTTCGTGCTAATTTCTGGTTCCCCAGGATGGACGCCATGGCAGAACAGTTGGTGAAGGACTGTGTCAGTTGTGCCAGAAGCGATAAATCTAAATCTTTACGCAAGGCTCCTCTGTCCCCTGTCACGGTTCCCCTTAAACCGTGGAGCAAACTGGCCATGGACATAATTGGATCCATGGACAACCTGGGGGTCCAAAAGAGGTTCATGTTGGTCCTAGTGGACTACACCTCCCATTGGGTTACTCAGAAATTTACACATCGGATAAACACTAATACAGTCCTGGATTTCCTCAAAGACGTGTTCTCTAAGGAGGGCATACCCTCCACCCTTATCACCGACAATGGGGTGCAATTTACGTCCCAACCTATGAAGGAGTTCTTAGAGAATTTGAACATCAAACATGAGTTGACTGCTCTATATTGTCCTAAAGCCAATGGCCTAGTTGAGAGGGCAAACAGACTAATCAAGGAGCACATCCAACTGGCCATTGCCAACGGTCATGACCTGGAAACATCTCTACGTGACTGTTTGTGGGCATACCACACCACGCCCAACATGGTAACTGGAATCTCCCCTTTTGTTTCCCTCAGGAGGAGAGAACCGTGCACCAAACTTGTCCCTAGTTGGTTGGGTGGAGGTAGGGCTGTGAATACCAACCCCGAGGAGGTCAGTAGAAAGGTTGACCTGCACCAAGCTAAGTACAAGGAATGGTACGACAAAAAGAACGGGGTCAAAGCCCCCACCTGGAGAGTAGGTGATGTGGTGCAGATCAAAAGAAGTGTGAAGGAACCTCACAGCCTAAGTAAATTCTACCCTCCTGGTCGCATTGTAAAGGCATTCAACAATGTAGTTCAACTTGACAAAGGGCAATGGTGGAGTTGTGACAAAGTTGTCAAGTCCCATATGGTTTCATGATAAGTATCCTTATGTTGCATCTGTTTCATCATATAGGGAGGGAGGTGTGTTGTAACCTTTCTCTTTATTGCCAATGGTATGTTCCGTTTCCCCCGTCCCTTCCCGTTCCTTTGGTTTCTCCCCCTGGGAGCTCACAGTTGAATGTTGACACCTGTGTCAGTTGTGGAGAGTGGATGGCCAAATAAACAGGACTTCTATTTACTCTGGTTCCTGTCGTTTATAATTATAACACCTATTTTTTCTTATTGAACATTATGACTGACATTGGATGTAAAGAATAGCATTCCAAAGTTTTGCGATAATTTTAGAAACATTCATATCACCGATTTGACTTTACTACTTCTTCAGATCTGTTAATGGCAAACGTCATTGTATCTGAGAGTCACTGCCAGCTGATCCTGACACACAGATTCCCACAGGAATTTCAGGCTGAATCTGTAAAAGATGCCACGAGGTAAGTGTTAAGGAGCTTACAATAAATCAGTCCATCAATAGGCAGCCTGTGGAGGTGATGAGGACGTGATGTAGTCTGTTGGCTGGCAATTGGTCCAGCTATATTCTGAATATGATGTTATCTAGATAAGCCCTACAAAAGGGGATGATGGACGGAACGTTTGAGCCAATCAAACACTCACCCCCAGTCAACTGATCTGGGTTTAATCCATCATCATTCTTTAGCTCACTCCACCACCCCAGTTCAGACATGGCCATATGCAAATCAGTCTGACCCTGTGCCTCATGGGAACAGTCCAGCCCGAACTGCCAAGCCATGTCTTCCCTGGACCGGAAACAAGCATCCTAGGACCGGTTTCTGGCATTCCAGCTGTCATCAGCCAGGCTTGCTTGAATCCAGTGGCAAAGTGAGCAAGGGACCCACGTCTGGGCATACCCCCGCCAACTTAGGGCGAACAAAGCGATACAAAAGGGGATGATGGACGGAACGTTTGAGCCAATCAAACACTCACCCCCAGTCAACTGATCTGGGTTTAATCCATCATCATTCTTTAGCTCACTCCACCACCCCAGTTCAGACATGGCCATATGCAAATCAGTCTGACCCTGTGCCTCATGGGAACAGTCCAGCCCGAACTGCCAAGCCATGTCTTCCCTGGACCGGAAACAAGCATCCTAGGACCGGTTTCTGGCATTCCAGCTGTCATCAGCCAGGCTTGCTTGAATCCAGTGGCAAAGTGAGCAAGGGACCCACGTCTGGGCATACCCCCGCCAACTTAGGGCGAACAAAGCGATACAAAAGGGGATGATGGACGGAACGTTTGAGCCAATCAAACACTCACCCCCAGTCAACTGATCTGGGTTTAATCCATCATCATTCTTTAGCTCACTCCACCACCCCAGTTCAGACATGGCCATATGCAAATCAGTCTGACCCTGTGCCTCATGGGAACAGTCCAGCCCGATCCGCCAAGCCATGTCTTCCCTGGACCGGAAACAAGCATCCTAAGACCGGTTTCTGGCATTCCAGCCGTCATCAGCCAGGCTTGCTTGAATCCAGTGGCAAAGTGAGCAAGGGACCCACGTCTGGGCATACCCCCGCCAACTTAGGGCGAACAAAGCGATACAAAAGGGGATGATGGACGGAACGTTTGAGCCAATCAAACACTCACCCCCAGTCAACTGATATGGGTTTAATCCATCATCATTCTTTAGCTCACTCCACCACCCCAGTTCAGACATGGCCATATGCAAATCAGTCTGACCCTGTGCCTCATGGGAACAGTCCAGCCCGAACTGCCAAGCCATGTCTTCCCTGGACCGGAAACAAGCATCCTAGGACCGGTTTCTGGCATTCCAGCCGTCATCAGCCAGGCTTGCTTGAATCCAGTGGCAAAGTGAGCAAGGGACCCACGTCTGGGCATACCCCCGCCAACTTCGGGCGAACAAAGCGATACAAAAGGGGATGATGGACGGAACGTTTGAGCCAATCAAACACTCACCCCCAGTCAACTGATCTGGGTTTAATCCATCATCATTCTTTAGCTCACTCCACCACCCCAGTTCAGACATGGCCATATGCAAATCAGTCTGACCCTGTGCCTCATGGGAACAGTCCAGCCCGAACTGCCAAGCCATGTCTTCCCTGGACCGGAAACAAGCATCCTAGGACCGGTTTCTGGCATTCCAGCCGTCATCAGCCAGGCTTGCTTGAATCCAGTGGCAAAGTGAGCAAGGGACCCACGTCTGGGCATACCCCCGCCAACTTAGGGCGAACAAAGCGATACAAAAGGGGATGATGGACGGAACGTTTGAGCCAATCAAACACTCACCCCCAGTCAACCGAAACCTTGGTTTAATCCATTATCATTCTTTAGCTCACTCCACCACCCCAGTTCAGACATGGCCATATGCAAATCAGTCTGACCCTGTGCCTCATGGGAACAGTCCAGCCCGAACTGCCAAGCCATGTCTTCCCTGGACCGGAAACAAGCATCCTAGGACCGGTTTCTGGCGTTCCAGCCGTCATCAGCCAGGCTTGCTTGAATCCAGTGGCAAAGTGAGCAAGGGACCCACGTCTGGGCATACCCCCGCCAACTTAGGGCGAACAAAGCGATACAAAAGGGGATGATGGACGGAACGTTTGAGCCAATCAAACACTCACCCCCAGTCAACTGATCTGGGTTTAATCCATCATCATTCTTTAGCTCACTCCACCACCCCAGTTCAGACATGGCCATATGCAAATCAGTCTGACCCTGTGCCTCATGGGAACAGTCCAGCCCGAACTGCCAAGCCATGTCTTCCCTGGACCTAGATAAGCCCGACATAGACTCTGTTGCAAAAGACAAGCAAGTAGTTTATGACCCCTTGAGTTATTATATTCCTTTGATGTTTTAGTAGGGGCTGAAACACTTTGCAAAGAATTTGAAAACGGATCTGGCAGGCGAGACAGGAGAACCACATTTATTTGAGTGCCAAGTGTAAGTTCTTGATCGGTAATTACACCCAGATTCTTTACTCTAGGTGTAAAGGAGGCTGTGCTAGCCTGGCCAAAGATCAGTTGACTAAAAATTAATTAGCTTTGCAGCACCTCTGCTCAGATAGTGAGCTTGCATCTAAGAATGAATTGTTGTCTAGATGTGTTCTCACAACTGGAATTTTCTAGATGAAAAAGAATTTGAGGATTGTCATCTGAAGAACTGCAATTTCAAGGTTTCGAGGTTTTACAAAATGTTGTAAATACAGAGTAAACAGCCATGTGCTTAAAAGTTAAATGCTTTTTAAACCCACAAAAGGAGGGAACAGATGTCTGATTAAAAGTGGGAATGATAACTTGACTGGCCCTTCGAGCCAGGATCGAGTAGATCCAGGAAAAGGATTTTCCAGATATACTAGTAGATTTGTAAACTCTTGTTTTGCACTTTATCATATGATTTTGAAAGGCCTAACAAAACAAGGGCACCGGAACTGGTTTCGTCATTGGTAAGACGCAGGTTATGGAATCGAGATTGAAGGAGTTGTCACCAACTGGTTTTATTGTTTTACAAGATCATTCTAAAAAATTAATTTTTGCATTTTTTAGATCAGCAAAATCCTCTGCCAAATCTGGTGTCCCTTAGGGCTCTTCTCTGCCACCCACTCTTTTCCATGTATGTGTCAGGTCCCTAGCTAAACTGATTAGGTGATTTGGGTTTTTGGCTATCTCCTATGCCGGCAATACTCACCTGCTCATCAATCTAAACCAGAACTCCTTTCTCTACCTGATCAACTTCAGCAAATGCCTGAGAGCTGTACAGTCTTGAACGAGTTCAAACATTTTCGAACTGAAAGGAGAAAAAAACA
The DNA here is from genome assembly GCA_963921515.1 of Calotriton arnoldi. Classification (NCBI taxonomy): domain Eukaryota; kingdom Metazoa; phylum Chordata; class Amphibia; order Caudata; family Salamandridae; genus Calotriton; species Calotriton arnoldi. The sequence goes on along the minus strand of CAWUFW010001640.1, from coordinate 1,241,340 downwards.
GATCTTGCTTGTTGGACAAAATACTGATCAATAGAAGACTCCCTCTGGCCCTCCTTCAAGGCCCACATCCAGCATTGACATGTCATTCTTTAGGCTTTTACATTGATCAAAAGCTATCCTTTCAACCTTAGATAAATAAGGTTACATCTTTGTGATTCCACACACTGCGTCAACTAGGTGACGTTTTTGCCATCCTTCTGGAGGCAGCGTATGCTTAGATCAGATGTTTGATCTCTAAAATAGACAACTTTAAAAGCTTGTACGTAGGGATCCCAGATTCCCTACTAAAGAAATTCCAACTATTTCAAAACCTTGCAGTCAAAAAATGCCTTGTGTTAAAAAATATGATATCACTAAAGTCAGAAAGAGCTTTCATTGGCTTCCAGTAAAGCAGCAAGGGATTTTTAAATCAGCCTGCTTTATGCATCAGGATAAGTGCCACTTTACTAAACAATGTATTGGGCACTTAATACCTAGAATGTTACTTTCAAATTCCACCCTACTGCTCAAGGTTCCTTGGATCAAGCAAACATGGACTGGTGGCTGTGCTTTTAGACTTCTTATACCAAAACTCTGGAACAACTTACCTTTGCATAGTATCCAAGGCCCTCTATCTTCTAGGAAAGCTTTGAAAACATTCATTTTCTGTTAAGCTCCCTGGCTAAGGTATGGTAACTCATGTACATATTTTCAACTACCTACCATTAAGATGGTCTCAGGAGTGAGTTTTGTGGTGTTAAAATATTCAATTAAATGTAATCAATCAAGTACAGAAAGACCGCAGGAGGTTCTGTGCCCAAAGAAAGTATTACCACTGAATGGTGATTGCGTATTTCAGTAGTTTGCGAATGTATGACAGACGTTAGATTGGAGAATAACTACTGATTTCAACAGGGTTTAGAGAATAATTTTCAATAAAGGTGAAATGATAATCTACAATGTATATACCAGACGACAATCAGATGTGAATGGGAACTCATAGGGAGGCATGTTGTGGACATAGCACGCTTTAGTACTCATGTTTGATACTGTTTGCTTAAAGATACACATGTAAAAGGATATTGTGCCATATTTGTATATTCTACCTATTTACCCATGTATGACCAGCCCTACAAGTCAAATGTGGCTACAAATGCAAATAAAACATGTTTTGAAGGACAAATAAAAAGGTAGAATGAGGACTATTTTAGGCTTGTGTAGGGGTTAAAAAGAGGCACATGAGCAATTTATTAACTGCTGTATCACATGATGGTCATTAGTTGTTTAAGAAATGCGCTTGTTCAGAGGCCTGTAGGGAGTATGTTAAATTTTCTTCATAAAACATTGAGCATAGTTGGTTCAGGAAGAAGGTATCAATGGTCACACTGGGGATGTACATAGTAGAAGTGCTGAAAGAGGTAAAAGTGAATAGACATGACTTCGTGTAACCAGTCAGATGGAACTGATTTTATTGTTGAATTGCATTGCCAGGGAGGTGCGAAGTTGGTCTTAAGGGCTAAGAACAACTTCATTGAGGAGCCAGCGCCTCCTGAAAGATGGAGAAATATTGGTGACCTGTAAGTAAGAATTTTTAGCTTTGTGAATCTCGGCCTTGTATGCCTTCAATTATCATCTATAAATAGTAAACAACCTGGTTTCATAACTGATTTGCCAACCTCTTTGGGAAAATGTTCCTGCTTTTTACTGGCAGTTAGCTTGACAGAGTACTATTTATTAATCCCAAATTTACCCCTGCGTTTGATACATTTCGACTTTAAAGTTTTACAAGAGCCCTATGTAGCAGACCACTGAAAGAATATGGAGACTGTAAAGTGCCTGTTGGAGATGATCAAGGGAAGATTTAATAGCATGTAGGCATAGTTCTCCTTTAAGTATCTCGGTCAGCCTAAATGAAGACAGACTGGGTATGGTTTGAGAGAACTGGAATATTAATGAAAATGGCTTCGTGGCTCAAATTCCAGTGTTGGTTTCAGAGAGGATGCGCCATAATTGTATTTATGTTCACATTCTTTGGAGGGGGTCTGTAGATTCAATTGATGATTTCAAAGCCTTGGCCTAGAATGAATTTTGAGTGCAGTGGTCTTTGGAACCGGTGTCCAGGTTGGTGCTTAGATCAGTATCCAGTTCTCCTAACCACAGTCTCTTGTGGGAATGCAACCTAGGGATGGATCCTTGCGAGTGTTGCCCATCCCTGAAGGACTTTATCATGTGCTCAGCAATGGGTCTGGGAGTGGCATATGATTTGAGACTAGTTGTGCCAAAACGGACAGAGAAGCTGGAGCCTGGGACAGGAGCTGCTTGAGTTTAGTGGGGTCTCCTGAAGATGAGGAGAAAGGACTTTGCTCTGATCAGAGAGGAACTGGGAGGGTCTGAGAAATCTAGATACAGTTGTTACTTAGAGATGTCTGGCCTTTCCACTGTGGACTCCACCTTCCATGAGAGAGGCACGGGTAAGGGAAATCAGTAAGTACTGAGGAGATGAACTCCTGGTACCAACTGGGATTCCAAAGTGCTGTGCCTGTGGTTGCAAGAGGACTGGTATTAAATCCTACCTCTTCATGTCCTGTACCAGCATTGAAGGTGGTTGAGTCAAATGATCTTGGTTGTGTTGCGCCTCAGTTGTCAGGGCTACCTCTCAACAAGACAGCTGTGAGATAAATTTGAAGGGGGCCATTGACACCTGGTGCTTCGGCTGTTTGTTGTGCCTCCTGTTTTTTTTAATTAAGGGAGCACTGGTGATGTGCATGAATCACCGGGGGAAACTGTGCCCCTTTGCTTCTGCTTGTGGCAAGGCTCTTCACTTGTCTTACAGGTGGTGATCTCCTTCTCAGTCTTTACCTGCACAGCATGGCAGCTGGGTTGAGCCATTTGAACAGAAGAGGAGGAAAAAGACTAGCATCCCTGGCCAGGCTGGGATTACTTCAGAGACTTCCCAAAGGAGGAGCGATATTACACTCTCTCATAAAGTCTACAATGTGACTGAAGTAAAGACTTAATCCTTTGATACGCCTGGTTCCATGGTGAGAGATTTACTTAATTTCTCTGAGGAATTGGCATGCAGCACTTCACCAGAAGGAGAGAACAAATTAATCTAATGGAACAGCAGTGTCTCCCCAGATGGAGAACTAGGTTAGGCAACAGAGGGTGCAACAGAGTAAAAGGTTTGGTTTCACAAGGGTACTTGCCACTTGATCGCCCCTTCCCTGGACCTTAACAACCAGATCTAGCTTGGTTGGAATTAAAGGAAAGGTGATCATTCTATCCAGACCCCTCACCTTTCTGGGATTTACACACATCGCTCCCTTAGGGCCAGTGAACAATACACTCTACTCACTTCCAGGCTCTTCCTAATGATGAAATGCAAAAACTCTTGCGAAATTGGTTCACCCTTATTTTGCATGCAAGTTAGGCATTGCTGGTGGGAACACAGGTGAACAATGAATTACTGTTTTTAAAGAAGAAACACATGCAGAGGCAATGTAAAGGTAGACTGCTCCATGGGACGCATTGCTGCAAACCTTAATGTTAAAGCATGAGCTACCTGAGTTGAAGGAAAAAAGGGAGAGCGAAGAATCGAACAACAAAAAAGAATCAAAGATCCAAAAGTAATGTGGCTGAGGCCCTATGCAACACATTGCTGAGCACGAGGGTAACAGATTCACATCCACACTATCCATAGAAAACAATGGAACTGGCAAGAGCGTCTGAGCAAGCAAGGAAGGTGGAGCATTCCATGTATAATGCACATGTGTGAGTTAATACAGGTGTGCCAACTCTGATTAAACAACTTATAAAGCAATTAATTGCAGCAAGGTTATGCAAAGGTTGAGAAGGGGAATGAGCCAATACGTAAGAGTATGCAAGATTACGAGACTTAAGAGGAAAAGAACAGCCAAACAGCCTCAGCCTACGGGCTAAAGACTGACTAAGTGTCCTAACTGATGGAGAATTAATCAATGCACCATGTCAAGGACTATTCTTGGCCCTGATCAAGCTGCACACGTGTTCCCCAATTCTCAAACATATCAAATTTAAAGTCTAATTATTAACACATGTAGTCAGCTCTTTAGAATGTTCTTTTGTCCATTGACTATTGATAGTAACATGTATTCAATGCATTTCAATTTTATAAGAGATCTTCTCTAAGTGTTTAACCAAATGGATTGGGAAAATAAATCATTCTGGAGACTAAACATTCACAACATCTAATTAATTCACATCTTCTTTATATGTTATGTTAACAACTTTTTTTTAGCGCACGATTACCAATAATGTGTCCTGGCCCTGTTAACTGCTTAACTATGATTTATTTATACAGATATTATTTTAACAATTTCCTAAAGCCTAAATGGTTGTTGGTCATACGTAAATGTATTGGCCAGGCATTCCACATCTGTGTTGCTGTATACGTTTAGCAATAACCACCTCATTTTCATTCGCTTGATGGATAGAAATGTTAGGAGGCAAGTAGGAGAGGAATGGAGTTTACAAGCTTGAACATAGGGTTGAATCATGTACTGAGCAAATTTTGGACACTGGTCATAGAAGGTTTTGTGTCAGATCGTAAGAATTTTGGCTTTTCTTTTCAGCTGGCAGTCAATGTATTTGGTCAAGATATCCGTAGATAGGAATGTTCATCAGGGTTCACGCTGCTATGTTTTGAATGATTTGCATTTTGTGTATTGCATACTTTAGAGGAGCTAGATACAAGGAATTGCAGTAATCCAGCTGTGATGCCACTGTGGTCTGTGTGACGGTAAATCTATGCTCAGGATGATGTAGAGCAAGGAAATGTTACTTACTTGTAATCCTAGTTCTGCACTGTAGGTATCCTCACTAAAGTCGTAAATGTAGAATATTCCCACACATTTGCGAGGGCCTCAGAACACATTCTTCTTTACATATTTAAAGTCAATCTGTAGAAGGAGGTAGACACCTCAATGTCCATAATTTGCTGATAACCTCCAGGATCAGCAAGACAGGTAAGCTTTTACCGTATTTTACTTAACCAGAAAAAAATATATTCCTTAATGGAGTAAAACCACATTGCAGCACCTACCCAGAATGAGAGAAAAATTCAGGAAAAGGGTGCCTGTCAGGCCAAGAGTGCAGAAGCTCCAGAGAGAAATACACTATTGCTTTGAGAAGCCAGCATCTTCTCCTTCCCATCATGGGCTGTACTGGCAGTTTACCTCACAGCCTCAGTTCTTTTTGAATGGACATATATGATATTGAAAGATATAATAGTTGTATTGACAATGGGAGAGGAGGGAGTGTTGTTTATGACTTCAGTGAGAATACCTACAATGCAAAACTAGGATCACAAGTAAGTAACATTTCCTTCTGCATCGTAGGTTTCTCACCGATAGTCATAAACATAAAATAGAGTAGCAAGCATATCCCTAAACAGTGGATGTCAATACAAAGCTATATAGTTTATTTAACAAGAGATATTTCCATTCAGAATCTTTCTAGGAAAAAAGATCCTTTAATGTCACCTGAACCAATAAAGTGTCAGTGCTTGAATCCTCATTCAAGCAGTAACACTTGGAAAAGTATGAATCGATTTCCATGTGGCTATCTTACATATTTCTGTTAACTGCCAATTCCTTAACCAGGCAGTAGATACTGCTTTGCTACGTGTAGAATAAACTCTACAATTTCCAGGAAGAGCCTTGTTAGCTAATTGATAACAAAGAGTAATACATGAAACTGTCCAGTTTGTTTTGAGGAATACATACCAGTTCTAATAGGCCCATATTTAATGAACAACTGGTTTGTTTTACGGACCTTAATTCTGTCCAAATAAAATGTAAGAACTCTTTGAACATCTATGAAAGGAAGGGTTCTTTCCGCTGGAGAAGAAGGATTACAAAAAAATACTGGAAGTGAAATTGTCTGGTTGATAGGAAAATCTGAGAAAACTTTGGTTAAAAAAGATGGATTTGTTCTTGACATTACCCTATTGTTGTGAAAAACTATGTATGGTTCTATGGAGGGAAGAGCTTGAAGCTCTCTAAACTCTACTTGCTGATGTAATTGCTACCAAAAAAGCTACCTTCCAAGAGAGGTGCTACATTGAGGCCTTATGTATGTGCTTGAAAAGAGGAGTCATTTATTTAGATAAAACTAGATATCATTCTTATGGAGGAGGAGGAGGATGTCTTATTGGTGGGAAACTCTTTTTCAATCCTCCCAAGAAATATTTTATGACTGGCAAAGTAAAGAAGGATCTTTGTGGTGGTCCTTATTTGTATACTTTAATAGCAGCAATATCAACTTTTATGGAGGTTTATTGTAGTTTTCAGCAAGCCAAATGAAGCAAATTAGCAAAATTACATTCTCTTGACAGTTTATAGGATTGTTATCACTATTACAGTATCATATCACAAATCATTTCCACTTAAAGTATAAGACACTCTTATGGTAGGGCATTTGGATTCTCTGAGACTGTTCATACACTCCTGAGAAGGGTTTGAGTGCCCATATTGAATGACCTCAGGAGCCATGCTCCCACAATTCAAATGCTGTATGTTGGGGTGATTGATTTTGCCTTGCATTCTGGATAGAAGATTCTGTTTGCACAGCAACGTCTTGTGGGGTCTCATGGAGAGGCGAAGAAGCTCTGGATACCACCACTGTCTGGGCCATTCTATTGCTATCAAAAATAATTTTGGCATTTGACAATTTCAACTTGAGAAGCATTGTTGGAATGAACGGAGTCGGAGAGAACAAATAGAGAAAACCTTTTAAACAATTGATCAAAAGGGCATTGCCCGGGGGGCGTGGCTTAGGAGCCGAACATGGCGGACGCGTCTCCGTAGAGCTCCGCTGTTCGCTCCTTCCAGGGACAGCATCCGCCATTATCCTGGTCCCTGACACTCGGGCTTGTGCGAGCGGGCTGCTCACGGGCCCGCGGCGATCGCGCCGAGACACCTTGGTGGCGGCAGGAAGCTCAATTCGGCCGCTGCGGCCGCGGCTTGCCGGACCGGCGGAGACCACGCACGCATCGGCGGGCGGCTGCGGCTGAGTTGCGGCGGCCGCGATTCACTGGCGGCGCGGCTGGGGACGCTATTATCCTGCCCAGCGGCCCCCCCGGAAAGCTGCTGATCGGGCCCCGGCCCTGAGCGGCAGCGGGGAGTGCACTACGATCACGGCGCCTACCTCCGGTCCCCTGCAGGAGAGGCTCTGGATTTGTGGGGCCTACCCTGGGCCTGACGTTGACTGCAGCCCTGCCGGAGGACTCCGGTGCCATAGGGTATTGCGGTGAGCTGGGCGGGGGACCTGTGGGGCTGGACTCTGCTGCTGCCTACGCGCCTGACCCCCTGGCGGGGCTCCGCCCGGCCCCTCCCCCGGCCATACGGACTGTCCTGACTGCCCCGAGGCTGGGAGACCCCGGAGGCTCTTGACGGAGATACCTGTCGGCGCCGCCTGGGATCGGGCGCCTGCGCTGGGGACGCGGTCGTGGTGATCCGCCCCGCCCTGGGGTGGGTGGTGAACTCTACCGATCCCCCCTTCCATCATTCTCTCTGGCTGCGGCACTGACTGCTCTGGAACGGACCCTCCACGCCATCATGGGTAAGAGCAACCCCGGGCGGCGGCACCCAAACAACCTACCATGGACCAATACACCACGGCCACCCCAGCGAATAAAGGTGCCGCGGAGGGCGTCTCCTCGGATGCGGCGACACTCCTAGAGGCCATCAATCAGTCACGAACCGCCCTTGAGGCCCAGATCGGTGCGGTGGGGTCCGAGTGTCGTTCCTCCGTCAGGACCTCCGGAAGGCGGTCGACCGAATCACCGAGGCCGAGACGAGGGTCTCCGCGGTTGAGGATACTGTCTCCACCCTCCAGAAGAAGGTTGACAAGCTGGCCATGGCATCTAAAGAGCTGGAGGCAAGGGCCGAAGACGCGGAGGGGCGGGCCCGCCGCAACAACATCCGCCTGGTGGGTTTTCCAGAAGGTTGCGAGGATCCTCGATGGGTGGCTTCCTCTCAGAATGGCTCAAGGCGCGACTACCCGCAGATGACATTTCTTCCTGCTTCATGATCGAGAGGGCCCATCGCGCCCTGACCAAGAAGCCGCCGCCGGGAGCGCCCACGCCCGGTTATGCTCGCCTTCTAAATTATGCTGACCGCGATGCCATTCTTCGCTTTGCCAGGACGCATAAGGATGAAATGATCTTTGAGTCCCATCCCATCATGGCCTTCCCGGACTACACCCGGACGGTTCAGCAGCAACGCCAATCCTTTGTTGCGGCCAAGCGGCGGCTGCGGGATCTGAACCTATCCTATGCGCTCATGTTCCCGGCCCGTCTGAAGGTCATCTATGATTCAAAAACATATTTCTTTGATACTCCAGAGGAAGTATTTGCGTGGACAGATGAGCGCCGCCACCTGAAGCCGCTTTCCCCACCCCCTTTAGACTCTGACTCTTCTCAAAGCTCGCATCGGGGTGGACGGCAGGGAGGCGGCGCTACTCATCGGCGACATCGATCCCGCTCAAACTGGCGCTCCCAGAACAAGAAGGACCCTGCGGACTGAGGCAGCCCGAGGCTGGGACATACGCTGGTGTATTGACTCTTCCCGGTCTCATGCGACGGCGGAGCCCGTTGGCTGCTGCTACTGGCCGGGATATCCTGCCACTAAGAGCCAGGGACTTTTGCTCTTTCCCTGGAGGAGTGGGTTCTCCACGCCTTCCCTGTTTTGAGTTTTTATGGGTAATGTTGGGTGGGGGATCCTTTGGAGGGTCCGCCGGGGCCTCCACGTTTGGGGGCCAGGACGAGATTCCGCCGCGACAGGTACTCCGTGTTCCAGGAAGTATAGGGGTTGGGGGCGGGGGAGGGGTTGGGAGGGCGATTCGTTGTTAGTTATACAGTTGTTTATTAAGATATACGCACCACGATGTCCCATATGTCCACAATGTCCGCTGCTCTACACCTTACCGATAGCACATGACACATACAGCTAATGGCACTCCCCTAGGAGATCTCAATATCGTGTCTTGGAATGTACGGGGCCTGTTGAATAAGATAAAAAGAGGGGCTGTACTACACCTGGCAAAACGCTACTCAGCAGATGTCTTGCTGCTGCAAGAAACTCACATGCTAGGCAACAAGGCCCCGTGTCTGTCTCGCTATGGCTATGCCACGGTGTACCATTCGGGCTTCTCAAGGGGGCACGAGGTACGGCCATCCTTATTCACCGCAGGGTCCCATTTCAAGTTACACAGCATTGGTTCGACCCGGGTGGCCGTTTTACGGCCGTTTCCGGCACCCTGGCTGGGGAACAGATTACAATTGGGAGCATATACGCACCACCTCCTCTAGGTCGGACGTTCATTGACAGACTGACGCAACTCTGGGGGAATTCCCGACGGCCTGACTATCCTGGGTGGGGACTGGAGCGACGTAATGGCTCCCCGGATAGGTGGCGGGCACGACCGCCGACCACCCCTCCTCCTAGGTCTAAACTCAACATCTTGGCCCATACATTGGGTTGGGTGGACACATGGCGGGCTTATCATCCTTCTGAAAATGGATTTACATACGCATCATCCGTCCACCCCACCCTCTCACGTCTGGATTACATGTTCCTCCCAGGCAGCTACCTGCATCGGGTGTCACATACCTCTATCTTGCCACGTGGCCTGTCTGATCACTCACCCATTCAGCTCAAACTCCGTCTGCAGACCAGTCGTCCCCCCTATCACTGGCGCATGTCTCCCTGGTTGCTTAGAGATCCCGGGTATCGGGAGATGCTCCATCGAGCCACGGCAGATTATTTTGCTTTCAACACCGGGACCACTCAATCCCTGATAATATTGTGGGAGGCCTTTAAGCCGACAATTCGGGGGGCGGATATTAGCTACCGCACTGGGGAAAAGCGGCGCCGCCTGGCACAGATCCAGGATCTAGAAGATAGACAGCTCGCTCTCCAGACCTCGTTAGTGGAAAGCTCCGACGCCGGTGCCCGCCGTAACCTGCTCCATGTCCAACAGCAGCTGCACCAGCTGCTCACGGACAATGCAAAGGATGCCTGGCTGGCGACCCCACCGGATATATCACTGGGGCGATAAGTCTAGCCAGATGCTCCACCGACTATGTCAGGCGAGGGCCTCCCCGACGCAAGTCCCTCTATTGAGGTCCCCTGCCGGTGACATGTGCGTCACCCCGGGGCGGTGGTGCAGGCCTTTGCCCGATTTTTATACGGCCCTGTACTGTGAGCGTGAGGAACTCGCTGCACCGCTTATTGATGCCTTCCTTGTAGATATCCCTCCAAAACGCCTCTCTGATGTGCAGCGAGCGGTTCTTGACGAGCCTATCTCGGTGGAGGAGCTGCAGGCAGCCCTCACCAATACCCACCCAGGCCGTGCACCAGGCCCCAACGGGTTCCCCTGCGATTTTTGCGCTCCCAAATGGGGACCGTTGGTCCCCACCTTCTTGGCGCGCTGCACCAGGCGTTGGAGCAGAAGATCTTGCCCCTAGACTGGCGCCATGCCGAAATTGTGGTTTTTCTCAAACCGGGCCGCCCGCCGGAGGCCCGGGCTCATACCGTCCCATATCCCTATTAAACTTCGAGCCAAAACTACTGGGGAAGGTGTTGGCTGAACGCCTCCGCACCTGTATTCTGGACCTCGTCCACCCGGACCAGTCAGGCTTTATGCCCCAACGCTCCACTAGGCATAACATACGGCGGCGCACAATGCTGTTGCCGAGGCCCACCGTCTGGGACGCCCTGCGGCGGTCCTGCTAGCTGACATCGACAAGGCGTTCGACTCCTTGAGCTGGACCTACCTTTTTAAACTTTTGGAAGCTGTCAACCTGGGGCCCCGGTTCCGCGCGTATGTTAAATTGCTGTACACAGATCTTACGGCCTCGATCCGTGTGGCTGGCCACCGTTCTCCCTCCTTCTCCATCTGCAGAGGGACCAGACAGGGTTGCCCCCTCTCTCCGCTTCTGTTCGCTTTAGCGATAGAGCCACTGGCTGAGTGGGTACGCAGGGATGCGGTTTACCGGGGACTGGTCTGGTCGCCCGAGTGTTCGGACAGGATAGCACTATATGCTGATGACGCGCTATTTTTCTTTTCTGACCCTTGGGTCACCGGACCGAGGGTGCTCCAGATCTTGCGGGTGTTCGGTGAGACGACAGGACTACACGCCAACCCGTCCAAGTCGATCCTCTTTCCCATATGCGGCGCACAGGGAAGTCAAACCTGGGCCTCACAGCTGGTCATTGCGGACGAAGGGTTTAGATACCTCGGCGTCCATATCTCTAGATGCCCCGTCGTGGCGTGGTCGCGCAACATAGCCCCCTGCTTCCGGCAGTACGTGAGAGACGACGGTATGGTCCCACCTTCCCTTATCCTTATACGGCCGGTCTGCAATATTCAAAATGGTATCACTGCCACGCTTGCTTTATAGGTTGCAAAATTTCCCGTTCCCGATCCCTCCGTCGTGGTTTCTTCAAATCAATGCGCTCCTAAATAGATTCCTCTGGGGGGTGGGGCGGTCCGGGTGGCTCTGGCGACCTGTATCCAATCCACCTATTGCGGTGGCATTGCAGCGGCGGACGTACGGGCGTATTATTGGGCGTCCCAGCTCTTAGTCATCAATGAATGGTGGTACAATCCTCAGACTGATCCGGCCTATGCGGTGGACCGGCTCTTCCTGGCGGCACATCCACTATTAGATCTCCTATACAGCAATTCGTCCTTGGAGGCTCTTCCCCCCCGCCTGTAGTACCGTAGTCCAGATCTGGAGGCGAGTATCCCGGTCCATGGGTTGGTGGGATACGCTGACAGGCGCGACTCCCTTTGGCGAGGCACGCGCCCGGCCCGTCTCCACTCTAGCCGGGTTACTGGGATGGGATACTATTGGAATCTCTACATTGGGTGATGTGATGCGAGGGACCACGCTTAAATCCTTTCAGAGTCTGCAGGAGGAGTTTGATCTACACAAGTCCCAGTTCCACAGGTATCTTCAGCTTCGCCATGCCCTGTCCCCCTGATAAAGCACCTAACGTCCTTACCCGAATTCCACCCACTAGAGGGCAGACTGTTGATGGGGGATCTGGGAGGGCACAAAATCCGTCAAATATATCAGACCCTGACAACGCACTCCAAGACGCGCATACACCGGACTAGGGCAGCTTGGGAGGTGGATTTACCGGCCCTCACGGACGATGATTGGACTGAGGCCCTTGCCAGCCCCAGGTATGCTGCCGTCTCCTCTAGGTACAGGTTGATACAGTTTAAGTACCTTCATAGGGTATATTATACCCGCCTTCGCCTTTGGAAGATGGGGGCTATTCAGTCCCCAACCTGCCTCCGTTGTAATTCTGACGACGGGTCCTTCCTCCACACGGTCTGGAGTTGCACGGCACTACAACACTTTTGGTCGGGGGTGCTGTCCTGTCTGGGGCGGGTGTTGTGCTGGGACCTCCCGGAGGATCCTCGATTGATACTTCTTCATGGCACAGAGGACATCGGGGAAACAGATATAAGAGGCACCTTCTATTCCTCGGTCTCACCTTAGCCAAGCGTGATATAGCGCAGAATTGGAAGTCTCCCTCTCCCCCGGGGTGGCGGCCTGGAAGACAGCCCTAGATACATGTATGTCGGCGGAAGTGGCGGTGTTTCAGGCACGGGGTTGCCCGCAGAAACATGGGAGGATCTGGTCCAAGTGGGCAGAATACCGGGGCATTGACCTATCTATCCATACACAGTCAGCGAATCCGGACCCTATTGCAAGACTCATCATCAATGATTCCCCAATCTAAGGTGCTCATTGGCTGGGGCATTCGACACAGTGTTATGATCATGTATGTCTTTCTCATTTCAGGTGGGAAGAGTGGTGCAGGGGAAGGGGGAGGGGGGGGGGGTGTTGGACTGCATGTTTAGCAGATTCTTTGGTGAAACCCTTGTAGGTATCGGTTGTATATGCATATTGATATGTGTCTCTATACTGACTACAGGGGTTCACCCACTGGGTGTTGTAAACTCAATAAAATTTGTTGTTAAAAAAAAAAAGGGCATTGCCCAACGACCCTGGCTCCCACATTCTCGATTGGAAGTTTAGGTATTTCACTTTTTCTTTCATGGCAAATAAATCTATGGCGGAAAACCCCATTCTTGGAAAATGCCCAATTAGGGCTATATCGTGTAGTCCATTTGTGGTTGTCTATGAAGTATATGCTTAGGAGATCCGCTTGACAATTTTGAAGACCTGTCAAATAAATAGTTTAATATATAAATTTCTTGCCATTAACCAATGCCGAATTGCTTGAGCCTCTAATGATAGAGTCCTTCATCTGGTGCCCCCTTGTTTGTTCAAATAGTACATTGTTGTTCAAATAGTATATTGTTGTTTTATTGTCCATTTGAATCAGAATCATGCTTAAAGTTATAGATGGTGCAAAGGCTTTCAAAGCCAGCGGCGGCCGGCACAGGTAAACACGGTGGTCGTTGGGGCCGGGCGGGGGCGGGTGGGGTGGGAGTGGGGGGAAGTCGACAGACGTCGAAATAGGTATAATTAACTAAATAAATAGCACCTGTTCCGTCATCATCCCCCCCTGCCGCGCCCTGCCCTGCCCACCGCACTTACCTGTGCTGGCCGCCGCTGTTCAAAGCTAGAGGAACTGCCTTCAACTCTAGAATATTTATGTGGTATATTTGCTGTCTTTCTGTTCACAGTCCTTTTACTTTGAAATCCTGCAGATTAGCACCTCATCCTGTTAGCGAGGCATCCATGACAATTGCTTTGTTTGGAAGATCCTGCTAAAAAGGTATTCCTCTTAGGAGATTGCTTCGCTTGTCAGTGAATGTTTGACTTGGGTCGTGAAAGTTAGTTTGTATTCCCAACTGTCTTTCTATTTGAACTACTGATTTTCTAGTCAATGTTGTAAAGGCCTCATATGAAGGTATGCATTAGGAACTAGAAAGATGCATGATGCCATGGATCTGATTCGGAATGAGATTTGTCGGGCTGTTGGATGTGGTGTCTGAAATAACTGGTGACATCTTTTTAAAATGCTACACAGTCTTTCCTCTGCAGGACACACTTCTCCCTTTTGAGTATCTAGAGTGGATCTTACATATTCTAGAAGCTGTATCGTGGAAGATATTGACTTATTGTGATTGATACGTAAACCCTATTGTGTTAGTAAATTGCCCGTGCTGTTGTAGTCCATTTGCGCTTAATAAAATGGTGGTGCCTTTATTAGCCAATCATCCAGATAGGGATAAGAAACAAGTTACTTACCTGTACACTGTGGTTCTCCAGTATTGATATCTTTGATAGATTCACATGCTTGAATTTTACCCGTCATCATGGTGGGAGTCCCACGGTAACAGTGAAAGAGCAGTATCAAAACTTCATCATTTAAATGCCCATTGGAATTCACTAGCTTTTAGCAACCTATTACCATTGTTATAAAACATCCAAACTCCAACCAGTCAGAGTGCAGATCATACAGTCTCCTTCCCCTGCAGGGCCACCATACCTCAGATTTTGAGCATGAGTACCACAAAGTAATAAGAGAGGTATGGAATGTGAACCTGAAAGGGGAGGAGGGAGGGTCGCTGATGAATCTATAAAAGATATCAATACTGGAGAACCACAGTGTACAGGTAAGTAACTACTCCAGTATTGTATCTTTTGTAGATTCACATGCTTGAATCAGAATAGCAAGCAGTACCAAAGAGTCAGAGGCGGCGGGTAAGGTGAACCATCCCATCATGGGACCCAGAAACCAAAATATGAATAATAATCATTAAAGAGCCTATAACATGAGCACATAACAATGTATACATACACACATATACATATACCTAAATTAGAAAATATTCGAAACATATTAATGACTTATTATAACAACAGTAACCTATTTAGAAGAAAAAGACACTAAGAAAATAATTCCTTATGCGAATAGACGACGCAGAGCAGCTTGACCAACTGCTACATCCGCCTTCTGCCAGACATCCAGGCAGTAATGCTTCGTGAAGGTATGGACGTTTGTCCATGTCGCCGCCCTGCAGATATCAGGCAAGGACACTCCCGCGAATAGGGCAGAGGAAGCTGTCAACTTGCATGTTGAGTTTGCTGTGACCTTGAAAACCACAGGGCGGCCAGCCCTCTCATGACAGAATAGAATAGTCGGTGAGACCCAGTGAGCGATAGACGCCTGCGTCAAAGCCTGACCCTTCCTAGGGGCAGAGAAGGCAATAAGCAACTGAGTAGATTTTCTGAAAGGCTGTGTCCTTTGCAAGTAGAACTTTAAACATCGTTTAATGTCCAGAGAATGGAGTGCTTTTTCAGCTGGCGAAGATGGAGCTGAAAAGAAGGAGGGCAATACCACTGGCTCATTTAGATGAAATGCAGAAGGTACTTTGAGAATAAAAGATGGATTGGTACGAAGAATTACTTTATCTTGAAAGAACTGCAAGGAAGGCTCCGTCATTATGAAGGCCTGAATTTCACGAATGCGTCTAGCTGACGTGATGGCCAACAGGAAGGCCACCTTCCAGGAGAGGTACTTCAAGTCGCACTTGTGAATTAGTTCAAAGGGTGACTTCATAAGCTGCAACAGGACAATATTTAAATGCTATAGCACTGGAGGAGGTCTTACTGGAAGGTAGGCCCTGAAAAGTCTTTTCATGAACTCTTTTATCAGTTTGTTAAACCACAAAGACAAGCAACCAGAACGTCGTCTGTATCTGGAGATTGCCGCTAAGTGCACTTTGATGGACGCATGCGCCAGACCAGCTTTGGCGAGAGACAAGAGATAGGGCAAAACGTCCTCAGGCGGTGATGAGAGAGGATCGCAAGAGTGCGTAGCACACCATATACAAAAACTTTTCCACTTGGCAGAGTAGCATTTGATCGTAGAAGGAGCTGGGCTTTCTGTAGTATTGCCTGACATTCCTCAGAAATCACCTGTTGTCTGAATTCTGTGTGATGAGGAGCCAAGCCGACAAGTGTAGTGTGCAGATTCGAGGATGAACCACTTGGCCCTGGTTCATGGAGAGAAGATTTTCTTTTCGCTGGAACAGGATTGGAGAAGACCTTGATAGGCGATACAGCTCTGTGAACCAGTATTGTCGCGCCAACGCCGGGGCGATTAGGATGACACGGCAAGGCTCTCATTTGATCATTTGCAGAACCTTTGGAATGAGATGAAACGGAGGGAATGCATAGGCAAAAGTTCCCTCCCAAGAGAAGTGGAAGGCATTTTCTAGAGAGCTTGGCTGAGGAAATCTGCTGGCGTAGAATCTGCATTTTATGTTGAGTGACGTTGCGAACAGATCCAGGGTTGGAAACCCCCAGCAGCGAAAAACCCTTTGTAGCTGATCCTTGTTTAGTCCCCTCGCGTGACACTGCTTGGTGTCCCTGCTGAGGGAATCGGCCCAATCGTTTTGGACTCCTGGCACATGCTGAACCTGTATTGATATTCCGTGAACTATCAGCCATTCCCAGATCTGCTGAGCCAGGATTGAGAGGGCCTGAGATCTTGTCCCACCTTGCTTTAGCAGATAGAACATGGTGGTGGTATTGTCTGTGCAAATCAGGATCAACGACTTCCTGATTCTTGGCAGGAATGCTTGGAGGCCCAGAAGAACATCTTTCAGTTCCAAGAGGTTTATGTGACACTGTGCTTCCTGAGCCGACCACCTTCCGTGAATCTGCAATTCTTGCAGGTGGGCACCCCACCCATCCATGGAAGCGTCCAACGTCATTACCAACTTTGGTTTTGTCGTGAGGAAAGAAAGACCTTGAGAGAGATTGTCTTTGATGACTGTCCACCAAGACTTTGCTGAAATCATCACCGTTGTGATTGAAATGATGTCCTCGAATGAGCCTCGAGACTGAATCCATTGAGCGTCGAGCTGCTCCTGAAGAGGTCTCATCCTTAGGCGACAGTGGGGAATCAGCGGGATATAGGATGGCATCATCCCTAGCATTGACTTGTATTCCTTACAGAAACGCACCTTTTGCGGAAAGACCCCGCACTGTCTTCTGGAGTCGTAAGATCCTTTCTTTGGTGGGGAAGGCTTTTAAAAGCGTGGTGTCCTGAGTTGCTCCTAGAAATACTATCAACCTGGAAGGAGCCAGAGAGGACTTTTCCTGGTTGATTCCGAGTCCCAGGGAGCGAAAGTCGAACACAGGCATCTGTTGATCTTCTAGCAGCCAGGGGCGATGGGGCCTTGACTAACCCGTCATCCAGATAAGGGAATACCTGGTGACCAGCTCGCCGTAGAAAGGCCACCACTGGAGCCAAGCACTTGGTGAAGACTCTTGGAGCCGACTTTAACCCGAAGGGTAGTACTCTGAATTGTTAATGGCACCCTGCCACCTCGAACCTGAGAAAACAGAGATGTTTTGGATGAATGGGAACATGAAAATACGCGTCCAGAAGATCCAGAGAGGACATGCAGTCCCCCGCATCCATGAGAAGTTGAATTTCCTGGAGCGACAACATTCTGAAGGGTTGAGATCTGATGAACTTGTTTAATTACCTGAGATCCATTATCTGCCTTCATTTTCCCATCTTTTTCTTTATTTAGAAGAAGTGAGAATAGAACCCCAGATTGTGCTAATCAGGTGGCACCTCTTCGATTGCCTGCGTGGCAAGGAGCAATTGGACTTCCCTCTTGAGGACTTGGAGATGACGATGGGAAGTTCTTCGCGGAGGCAAATTCGGGGGCTGTTGAACAAATTCCAGGGTGTGACCGTGGCAGAATACGTCTAACACCCATTTGTCGGAAGATATAAGCTTCCATATACTGAAGAATTTGGAGCAAGCGGGCCGAATTGAAGTGGGACTACGGTAGCAGGGGCCTGCGGATCCTCATTACCTCTTATTAGAGCTGTGAGTCATCACTCCCGTCGGTGAGCGTCGAAGTGCCGCTGCTCTAGGGTAGGCTGGTGTTGAGGTTTGCTGAAAGGGCTGCGAAGTGTACTGAGCACGAAACCCCTGTTGATAATATGGCTGGAAACGCTGCTGAAGCTGGAGGTGAGAGAGACATTGATCTCTGCCCCGGAAGGTAGCAAACTTCTTCTGCTGCAGATCAGTCAAAGATTTAGCCGTCTCAGTATCCGTCTTGATCGACTGCCGCACTTCATCCACATGTTTACCAAAGAGAAATTCACTGTCGAACGGCATATCTAATACTTTGGCCTGAACCTCCGACTGGAACATCGTAGCTTTCAGCCACCCCTGCCGTCTCAATACCACCTCTCCCGCCATCTGCCTGAAGGCCGTCGATGAAATGTCCAGAGCCATATCAATCGTCTTGGAAGAGGCTCTCTCTCCTTCCGACAGTACCTCCTTTGCTTCTTTCTTCTTATCCTCAGGAAGAAACTCCAGCAAGACAGATGTCAGACCACATCTGGTGGTCATACGTCCTGAGGATAGCCATGGCGTTGGAGGCCCTGATGGCAGTTGCCGCTAAAGAGGAGATCCTTTTGCCGATGTTGACCAATCGGCGCCCTTCCTTGTCAGGTGGAGCTTCACACTGAGAGGAAGAGTTCTTTGATCTTCTTTGAGCCGCTTGCATAATGACCAAATCAGGTCGAGGGTGACCAATCAGGCATGCAGGAGAGTCCTCGGGTGCTCTGTATTTTTGTCCAATTTCGGCACAACCGCAGGTATTGAAGCTGGCATCTTTATCAACTTCAGGTCCTCTTGCCATTGGAAGTCTACAATAGGAATGGATCGAGAGGAGTGCTGCATTGCAGGCTTAAAAAGCACTCTGTCTGCCTGGCAGGCATAGGAAGGTCAAAGCGCCTAGAAGCGCATTCCAGCAGATCATGGAACCCGCTGATATCTGCAGGCAGGGAGTTGGCTAGAAGCGGAGTAGGAGCCACATAGTCGTCCCACTCATCATGGACATCCTGGTCCAACTGCAATTCCCCTTTCTCTAGTTGCTAGTTATCGTCATCCTGACTTTGCGCAGGTATTTCAACAGGTGGTGGAATGGTCTTGCTCGTCTGCAACGGGGGCACAGCAAGTGACACAGGATTGGGAGCCTCCTGAACAGGAGGCGGCTGCGGACCAGAGTTCGCTTCAGGAAACCTCTTGTAATAATCATTCAGCATTAACTGTAGATCAATTACCAAGGACACGGATAATAATGGAGGGTTCTTGAGCTTGTTCTTCCTGTTCTTCATAAGGGTAGTGCTCTTGAAATACGTCCAAACGTTTAGAACTGGGACGCCCTATATCTGAGGAAGAATAGTCCCCCTCCAAATAAGTAGACGGATCATCCATTGCCTCTTCTACCTCCGAGTTCTGGAACTTAACCCTGAGTTATGAAGGACTGTATGCAGGACCATCATCTTCAGACTCCAGGAGATGAGTAGGTGATAATGGAGAAATCTTTGAGAAGTCCTGCAGAAGGGGAGGCATCAGCTTCAGAAGCAGACTGACTTTTTCCCTCGTCGACAGTATCGTCGACGGCACAACCGACTACGGCGGTTGAAGAGTTGCCGATGGTGA
The DNA here is from genome assembly GCA_963921515.1 of Calotriton arnoldi. Lineage (NCBI taxonomy): Eukaryota > Metazoa > Chordata > Amphibia > Caudata > Salamandridae > Calotriton > Calotriton arnoldi. The sequence goes on along the minus strand of CAWUFW010001640.1, from coordinate 1,221,844 downwards.
ACGAACCTGCTCAACCATCGACAGTGAAGCCCTCGCCGATGGAGACGGTCTAACGCAGCCGATGATGGTGACACCACCACCGCCTCGTCAGCGCAGCTGCCGTCATCGTCTTGACCGTCAGCGCAGTAGCTGTCGCTGACGAAACCGTTGACAGTGCGCCAGTTCATGTAGAGACGGAGGCCGTAGATGGAGATGTCTTCATGGACAGGGCCGTCAACGAGCGGGTTTTGTCAGCTGAAGAATCTCTGGAAGCAGTATGAGGCGTCGACGGTGGAGCAGAACCAAACCTCTGATGAGAAGAAGGACCGGGCTGGTTTTTCTTGACTCTTTTCTCCTCAATCCTCTCTTTACTTTGAGATCTGGATTTTTAGGGTCCTTAAGCAAAGAGGAAGACCCTTCTTCTTTTCTCTTCCTGGAGGAGGTATGAGGCTTCTCCTCAGCCTCTGAGTCAGAGCCTTTTACTGCTTTTTTCCTTTGCAGACAGAGAAGCAGTCTACCCTCACGGTCTTTGAGAGTTTTTGTGGAAAAAGTACGACAGTACTTGCATTCTCTGGGCTTGTGGTCTGGATACAGGCAGTAAAGACACTCTTTATGTGGATCCTCAGACTATAGTCAGGACTTTCCACAAGTCTTACAGGGCCTAAACAACCCTTTTTTAGACTCTGACATTATGAAGAAAAAATAGATACTCACACTCCTAGCCTGTACCTAAGAAGAAACATGAAGTGAAGAGATGAACAGCTAGCTGGAAGTTCAAAAGGGCAACAGTAGAAACACTGACTGAGCAGTGCTCAGGGAGACTCCCTAACACACGACATGCGGTAAGAAAGGTGAGGTATTGTGGCCCTGCAGGGGAAGGAGACTCTATGGTCTATGCTCTGATTGGCTGGAGTTTGGATGTTTTATAACAATGGTAATAGGTTGCTAAAAGCTAGTGAATTCCTATGGGCATTTTAATGTTTAGGTTTTAATAGTGCTATTTTACTGTTACCATGGGACTCCCACCATCACGACGGGGAAGATTCAAGCATGTGAATCTACAAAAGATACAATACTGGAGAAATTGTAAGTCTTTTCCTTCTCAGGTGAGCCTACACCACAGTTAAGCATTCTGAAAATGTTCTCAGGACTGACTTTAGCCTGAAAGGAAGGACTTTGTGGACTCAGTGTTTTACTGTAATTAGTATGTGAAAAAAAGGCATCTTGAAGATCTACAAAGCACATCCAGTCTCTCTTCATTAACTGTAGATATATGTGATGCAGGGCTAACCTCCTAAACCTTTGCCTTTTGAGTCAGTTGTTTGCTTGTCTTAGATCAATGATCTTTCTGAATTGATGTTTGGAGATTTTCCTGGGTACCAAAAAACATCTTGAATTTATTCCTTTTCCTCATAGAGATACAGGACCCAGTCTATTGCTTATTTATAGAGTAGAGATTGTACCTTCTTTTTTAATTGCAGCAATAGGTATTTTGGTGTAGGTTTTGGAGCTATTGATGGAGGAGGAGATTTCCAACTGGATGACATAGCCATTCTGGAATATTTGCAAAACCCATTTGTTAGTGGTTATCAATCTCCCTTCTGCCATTTGATTTGATAAGGGTAGTGCTCTTGAAATGGATGGAGTGGGAAACAGAACAGGGTGAGTGGCTTCTCACCGTTTAGATTGCGATAGAGAGTTGAAGTCCTATTGGCATTGTTGTGTTGTCTCTGTGACAGAACTTGGTCTGCTGCTGTTGTTACTGCTGTCTGTGAGACTGAGGGTAGAAGGACCATTGAGGGGAAAGAACCCTCTGTCTGGGTTAATATATATAATCTCTTAGTCTATACTGGGAATGGTAGAATTTCTTATTTTCTGCTAACCCTACATACAGCCGCCTTCTTCATCCGTTCCATCTCTACATCGTTGTATGGCCTAAATAATCTGGTCCAGTAAAGAGAATATTCATAAAATGTAACTGAGCATCTGGCTTCAGAGATGTTAATCTAAGCTAGGATGATCTTCGGAGTGCGATGCCATGGCAAAACTGTGTAACTGCAAGATCCACAGATTCAACTGCTGCACTGATGGATTGATTGGAAACAGTTTGAACCTCTTGCACTATTTCCAAGAAGTCTTTTGGGAGGTCACCGGCAAGCAAAGATAGAGATTCCCATAATGCTCTATTGCAGCTTCCCAAAAGAGCTGAGGCACTTGCAGCTTTAAAAGCCACAGCTGCAGAGCCAGAAACCTTTCTCCCCACAGCATCAAGTCTATTGCTTTCTTTCTCTGGTGGGACTGATGTCTCTAGAACCAAAGCGTCTCTTCCTCACAGCTGAAACTGTGACGGAATCTGGTTTAGGATCTTTTTTTAAATCAATTGGATCCTGTTTGGAGGCTTTATATTTTGAAGAAGTCTTGGTCACTGGAGTGAGGAATTTCTTGGCCGCCAGTTCTGAAAATCCAGAAACTAAAGGTAATGTAGGCCTTGGAGAAGACCCTGGTTGAAGTGTCTCCATTATCACCAAAACTACTGTCTGAGGAATCTGAAGTGTAATGTTCAATTTACTGGCTCCTCTTATCAAGACATCCAGAAAAATTAGAAAGCCATCTACCGGGTGACACCGTTGGAGAAGTTGTTGTATATGTAGTGTGGAAGGAGAAAGAATGTGGCCTGGTTGTAAAAGGCGAAAGTGAAGAAGATCTTCTTTTACGTCTCTTTGGTGAAGTGGTTTGAGGTGACCTAGGTGGAACACGTGACATGGATGTGGCTCTTGGTACCATTAATGGAGTTTGTGTTTGAGCTGGTGCTGATGGTATAGGTTGGGGAGAAGATTAAGTAGGTCTAGGTGGAAGATCTAAAGGTGGAAGAATTTCATGTAGCAGGTCCTCTGCTGGAATATTAATCCTTTGTCTAGGGAATGAACATGAATCTTACTGATAGGACTTATGAAGTGCCTCTGAAGAATTGAGAAGGCAGAAGCAATCAAAGTAACAGAGTGCCTTGACATTGATCTCCTTGACTTTAATTATCTCAAAGGCGATCTTGACGTCGATACCATCAAGTTTAATCTCCTCAACATAGACCAGTGGTCTCTCTTTGGCATAAAATATTCAACTGTCGAGTGTATCTCCATTGATGGCTGCAAAGTTGGCACTGCTTTCAATGCTGGTCTTGTTGGCACTAGTGGAAACAAGGGTACTTGTGGCTTCTGAGTTGATGTTGATGGGGCTGTCGCTGTGCTTTTTGATGGTGAGTAGGCCAGTCTTGACGCCAAGACGCCGGTCTTGAAGTTGAACAGCGTTCCTTAAAATGACGGAAGTAAATAGAATGGTGGTGGCGACATTTCTTTCTCATTTTCTCTTTCGATCTCCATTAATGGGAGTCTTTCTCACAAGAAGGTGTGGTCTCTGAACAGGGAAACCACTCTCTGTTCTTTTTCTTCTGCTTCTTTTCTTCCTCCTGATGCAGGTTCTCAAGTTTCCCACTGAGGCAAATGCCATCCCTGCTCATAAGGGCTCTTTTTGCCATTTTTTTCCAACACTCAGACCCTTTAACAGAGTGTGACATAGGAAGACATAGCACACACACACAGGCTGAGTGTCTGAAGACAACTTTTTTCACCAACATAAGGGACATTTCTCAAAAAGTGATGGCATTTCGGTGAAAAAAATCCCTCTCTGTTCTTTTTTTCTTCTGCTTCTTCTTTTCTTCCTCCTGATGCAGGTTCTCAAGTTTCCCTCTGAGGCAAATGCCATCCCTGCTCTTAAGGGCTCTTTTTGCAATTTTTTGACAACACTCACACTCTTTAACTGAGTGTGACGTAGGAAGACATACCACACACACACAGACTGAGGGTCTGAAGATACATGATACCTTTAAACCATTACCTTTAATGGAGCAAGACAACATTGGAGTACTGCAATGTGGTCTTGCTCCATTAAAGAATAAAGTTTTTCTGGCTCAGAAAAATGCAGTAAAAGCTGACCTGTCTTGCTGATCATGGAAAAACAACAAATGATGGACAGAATGCAGAACAATGTCATACATTCACCCCAGTACAGAGATCTGGGCCTAAATCCATCGTTTTTTTGCTCACCATGCCATTCTAGTTTGAACGCTTATCATGGAGGCATCACCAAATTATGGACATTTCTTTTCCTCGAGTTTCATATAGCTTGAACTTGACCCGAAGGTATCATGTATCAGAGCACTTTACATGAGCACCAGTTGCGTACATAAGGACACATTTATTTTTGTTAGGCATGAGGAGATTAAGTGATTTGCCCAGAGTCACAGGATGTTGAGTGTCACTGCCGAAACTTGAACCCGGTTTCCCAGATTTGTGGTCAACCACCCTAGCCGTTATGCCACATCCTCTCCCCAACATTGAGGTGTCTACCTCCAGCTACAGATTCACTCTAAATATTTAATGGTGAAAGTGTTTCAGGATGGCGCGAATATTCTCTGTTTGTGACTACCAGTGAGGATCCTACAATGCAAAATTAAATTTTTCGTTTTTTTAAAAATGATGGCAACAAGTGAAGACTTGTAATTTGTCTAAAACAGTTGAGTTAATTTATGTATCAAAATGGGTTCCACCCATTTAATCCTTGTGAACGTTTCGCTTTTTGATCTCCCGGTTTTCGACCTTTACTGTGGGCGATTCTCACTACTTGTGTATCATCCACTGTAATTACATAGTAAACAGACAGCGCATGTTTAGCGCCAGTGTCTGCCTTTTAATATTAGGCCGCTGCGACGCAGCTAGGTTTGGGGCACTTAACTGGTAACAAGTGAACACATGTGCACTCGTGTATGGGCAGAACATGTGAGACTATCGTAGTGCGCAGCCCAGTAATTGTGCACAGGTAGCCTGGCACATTAGGGAGCTCTGTAAGGTTAGATGTTGACCTGGGGTAGGCCCTATAATATTAGTGAGCACTCATAGGCAAGGTAAGTAGGGTTTACTGATTTATCTGCAGTGTCACAGTATTATACACATGGGGGAAATCTGTCTTAGGTTGGAGTTTCGCTTCCTTTAGGCCTACAAAGTCCAGTAAGGTATCAAACGTAGATGAAACATGTATGCCAAATTTGAATATGCAAATCCTGTGTTAAAGAATGGGTCCCGGGACCTCAACCCTGGACCCCGGGGATGAAGGAAGTGTCCTGGGACCCCATCCCCGTGAGCAGAAGCATGTCGACACAAGCAGGGGGCCTGAAACCCCATCTCCGGGCCCGAAACAAGCAGTGACCCAGGAAGCTCGGCTGCACCCCCAATGACAGTGGGCTCACCCCTGCTCCATGTACCAGTGTCTGGGAGAAGTGGGGCGGCCACCAGAGAACAAAACACCCTGCCCAAATGGAGGATGAAGGAAGAACACAGCCGCCATCTCCCACGCCAGCAACCAGGAGTGCAGTGGGGGCGGTGTGCTGGCTGTGGCAGCTAGAAATGGGGTCCCCAGACTGCCCACAGCACAAAGAACACCCGGGTGTCTGGTGGGCAGGGACACCCAGGAACAGAAAAATAAGAAGAAAAGCAAAGAAAAAGACGTGGGGACACGGCTGCGCTGAATGAGGAAGCCAGTGGGGGTGGAAGAATGTTGTCGTTCCCGCAGTCCTCAAAGATTGTCTGGTGGTTGGATGAGTAAGGGGGTGGTTCCCAAGAAAGGAGGTGTAGTGGTAGTATCTAGGCTCCCTAGGTAGGCTAGTGACTGACCCTGAGGAGATCTGAGAGTGGGTGATGGACTCCCTAGATTTCCAGGCGGGTTAGTAGTGGACCCTGAGATGTCAGTGTGGGGTAGGTAACTGCCAAAGTACCATAAAAGATGCCTTCCTAGAGACTGTTTTTTTTCTGAACTTAAGGTGGTGGTAGGGGTGATGCCCAGCCTGTTGTCCAATCAAGTAGGTCCTGGGGGGTCAGACCCCAGGACAAAGGAGGGCAGGAAGCCTCTTCTGTTAGAGATTGTCACTTTAAGATGTCAGGAGGCCAGGCTGCAGTGGCTTTGCCTTAACTGACTCCTGCCTGGTGCACCTTCGGTGTACCAGCTATGTGGTCCATCCCTTAGGCCCCTTGCAGAAGTCTTCGCTTAAAAGACAAGTGGTTTGGCTGGTGGGTGTGCCCCCAGCAAGATAATGCAGAAGGCGGGTGCAGCCACAGTGGCACAACCAGGTGGCCAGGAAGGGCTTATCTTGAGCGAAGAGACCCTGTGTATGAATCTAGGTTGTTGTCACTTCTGTCTGGAACTGTCGCTCTGAGGTGCCAATGGGGCAGGCTGTGGAGGACTTTGCCCAGCAGACTTCTGATGGGTGCATGGTAAATGTACCAAGTAAATGGCCGATGCCCTAAGGTGGAAGACTGTTACAGCCAACAAATGATGGACGGAATGCTGACAATGCAAACATTCTCCCCCAGTCAAAAGATCTGGGTTAAATCCATCGTTCTTTTGCCCACTACGCCACCCCAGTTTGGACCCAGCCATATGCAAATCAGTCTTGACCCTGTGCCCCATGGGAACAGTCCAGACCGAACTGCCAGGCCAGGTCCTCCCTGGACCGGAAACAAGCATCCTGGGACCGGTTTCAGGGTATGTCACCCTTCTTCAGCCAGGCTAGCTTGAATCCAGTGGCACAGTGAGCAAGGGACCAACGTCTGGGCATACCCATCCCACTTAGGGCGAAAAGTGTTACAGCAAACAAATGATGGACGGAATGCTGACAATGCAAACATTCTCCCCAGTCAAAAGATCTGGGTTAAATCCATCGTTCTTTTGCCCACTACGCCACCCCAGTTTGGACCCAGCCATATGCAAATCAGTCTTGACCCTGTGCCCCATGGGAACAGTCCAGACCGAACTGCCAGGCCAGGTCCTCCTGGACCGGAAACAAGCATCCTGGGACCGGTTTCAGGGTATGTCACCCTTCTTCAGCCAGGCTAGCTTGAATCCAGTGGCACAGTGAGCAAGGGACCCACGTCTGGGCATACCCATCCCACTTAGGGCGAAAAGTTTTACAGCAAACAAATGATGGACGGAATGCTGACAATGCAAACATTCTCCCCCAGTCAAAAGATCTTGGTTAAATCCATCGTTCTTTTGCCCACTACGCCACCTCAGTTTGGACCCAGCCATATGCAAATCAGTCTTGACCCTGTGCCCCATGGGAACAGTCCAGACCGAACTGCCAGGCCAGGTCCTCCCTGGACCGGAAACAAGCATCCTGGGATCGGTTTCAGGGTATGTCACCCTTCTTCAGCCAGGCTAGCTTGAATCCAGTGGCACAGTGAGCAAGGGACCCACGTCTGGGAATACCCATCCCACTTAGGGCGAAAAGTGTTACAGCAAACAAATGATGGACGGAATGCTGACAATGCAAACATTCTCCCCAGTCAAAAGATCTGGGTTAAATCCATCTTTCTTTGCCCACTACGCCACCCCAGTTTGGACCCAGCCATATGCAAATCAGTCTTGACCCTGTGCCCCATGGGAACAGTCCAGACCGAACTGCCAGGCCAGGTCCTCCCTGGACCGGAAACAAGCATCCTGGGACCGGTTTCAGGGTATGTCACCCTTCTTCAGCCAGGCTAGCTTGAATCCAGTGGCACAGTGAGCAAGGGACCCACGTCTGGGCATACCCATCCCACTTAGGGCGAAAAGTGTTACAGCAAACAAATGATGGACGGAATGCTGACAATGCAAACATTCTCCCCCAGTCAAAAGATCTGGGTTAAATCCATCGTTCTTTTGCCCACTACGCCACCCCAGTTTGGACACAGCCATATGCAAATCAGTCTTGACCCTGTGCCCCATGGGAACAGTCCAGACCGAACTGCCAGGCCAGGTCCTCCCTGGACCGGAAACAAGCATCCTGGGACCGGTTTCAGGGTATGTCACCCTTCTTCAGCCAGGCTAGCTTGAATCCACTGGCACAGTGAGCAAGGGACCCACGTCTGGGCATACCCATCCCACTTAGGGCGAAAAGTGTTACAGCAAACAAATGATGGACGGAATGCTGACAATGCAAACATTCTCCCCCAGTCAAAAGATCTGGGTTAAATCCATCGTTCTTTTGCCCAGTACGGGCACTACAAACTGGAATGGCATGGTGAGCAAAAAAACGATGGATTTAGGCCCAGATCTCTGTACTGGGGTGAATGTATGACATTGTTCTGCATTCTGTCCATCAACTGTTGTTTTTGCATTTGTCACCCCGAGTGGGACGGGTATGCCCAGACGTGGGTCCCGTGCTCTCCATGCCACTGGAATCAAGCTATCCTGGCTGAAGAGGGGTGAAACCCCGAAACCGGTCCTAGGATGCTTGTTTCCAGTCCAGGGAGGACCTGGCTGGGCAGTTCGGGCTGGACTGTTCCCATGAGGCACAGGGTCAAGACTGATTTGCATATGGCTGGGTTCAAACTGGAATGGCATGGTGAGCAAAAAAGATGGATTTAGGCCCAGATCTCTGTACTGGGGTGAATGTATGACATTGTTCTGCATTCTGTCCATCAACTGTTGTTTTTGCATTTGTCACCCCGAGTGGGACGGGTATGCCCAGACGTGTGTCCCGTGCTCTCCATGCCACTGGAATCAAGCTATCCTGGCTGAAAAGGGGTGAAACCCTGAAACCGGTCCTAGGATGCTTGTTTCCAGTCCAGGGAGGACCTGGCTGGGCAGTTCGGGCTGGACTGTCCCCATGAGGCACAGGGTCAAGACTGATTTGCATATGGCTGGGTTCAAACTGGAATGGCATGGTGAGCAAAAAACGATGGATTTAGGCCCAGATCTCTGTACTTGGGTGAATGTATGACATTGTTCTGCATTCTGTCCATCAACTGTTGTTTTTGCATTTGTCACCCCGAGTGGGACGGGTATGCCCAGACGTGGGTCCCGTGCTCTCCATGCCACTGGAATCAAGCTATCCTGGCTGAAGAGGGTGAAACCCCGAAACCGGTCCTAGGATGCTTGTTTCCAGTCTAGGGAGGACCTGGCTGGGCAGTTCGGGCTGGACTGTTCCCATGAGGCACAGGGTCAAGACTGATTTGCATATGGCTGGGTTCAAACTGGAATGGCATGGTGAGCAAAAAACGATGGATTTAGCCCCAGATCTCTGTACTGGGGTGAATGTATGACATTGTTCTGCATTCTGTCCATCAACTGTTGTTTTTGCATTTGTCACCCCGAGTGGGACGGGTATGCCCAGACGTGGGTCCCGTGCTCTCCATGCCACTGGAATCAAGCTATCCTGGCTGAAGAAGGGTGAAACCCCGAAACCGGTCCTAGAATGCTTGTTTCCAGTCCAGGGAGGACCTGGCTGGGCAGTTCGGGCTGGACTGTTCCCATGAGGCACAGGGTCAAGACTGATTTGCATATGGCTGGGTTCAAACTGGAATGGCATGGTGAGCAAAAAAACGATGGATTTAGGCCCAGATCTCTGTACTGGGGTGAATGTATGACATTGTTCTGCATTCTGTCCATCAACTGTTGTTTTTGCATTTGTCACCCCGAGTGGGACGGGTATGCCCAGACGTGGGTCCCGTGTTCTCCATGCCACTGGAATCAAGCTATCCTGGCTGAAGAGGAGTGAAACCCCGAAACCGGTCCTAGGATGCTTGTTTCCAGTCCAGGGAGGACCTGGCTGGGCAGTTCGGGCTGGACTGTTCCCATGATGCACAGGGTCAAGACTGATTTGCATATGGCTGGGTTCAAACTGGAATGGCATGGTGAGCAAAAAACGATGGATTTAGGCCCAGATCTCTGTACTGGGGTGAATGTATGACATTGTTCTGCATTCTGTCCATCAACTGTTGTTTTTGCATTTGTCACCCCGAGTGGGACGGGTATGCCCAGATGTGGGTCCCGTGCTCTCCATGCCACTGGAATCAAGCTATCCTGGCTGAAGAGGGGAGAAACCCCGAAACCGGTCCTAGGGTGCTTGTTTCCAGTCCAGGGAGGACCTGGCTGGGCAGTTCGGGCTGGACTGTTCCCATGAGGCACAGGGTCAAGACTGATTTGCATATGGCTGGGTTCAAACTGGAATGGCATGGTGAGCAACAAAACGATGGATTTAGGCCCAGATCTCTGTACTGGGGTGAATGTATGACATTGTTCTGCATTCGGTCCATCAACTGTTGTTTTTGCATTTGTCACCCCGAGTGGGACGGGTATGCCCAGACGTGGGTCCCGTGCTCTCCATGCCACTGGAATCAAGCTATCCTGGCTGAAGAGGGAGAAACCCCGAAACCGGTCCTAGGGTGCTTGTTTCCAGTCCAGGGAGGACCTGGCTGGGCAGTTCGGGCAGGACTGTTCCCATGAGGCACAGGGTCAAGACTGATTTGCATATGGCTGGGTTCAAACTGGAATGGCATGGTGAGCAACAAAACGATGGATTTAGGCCCAGATCTCTGTACTGGGGTGAATGTATGACATTGTTCTGCATTCGGTCCATCAACTGTTGTTTTTGCATTTGTCACCCCGAGTGGGACGGGTATGCCCAGATGTGGGTCCCGTGCTCTCCATGCCACTGGAATCAAGCTATCCTGGCTGAAGAGGGGTGAAACCCCGAAACCGGTCCTAGGATGCTTGTTTCCAGTCCAGGAAGGACCTGGCTGGGCAGTTCGGGCTGGACTGTTCCCATGAGGCACAGGGTCAAGACTGATTTGCATATGGCTGGGTTCAAACTGGAATGGCATGGTGTGCAAAAAAACGATGGATTTAGGCCCAGATCTCTGTACTGGGGTGAATGTATGACATTGTTCTGCATTCTGTCCATCAACTGTTGTTTTTGCTAAGGTGGAAGACGACAGCTTGTGCCTACCGGGTCACTTGCCAAGTTTCACAGGAGGGATCTTTAGAGTCCCTAGTTGGTCTCCGGCTTGACTGCTGGGAAACCAGGGAATTGCCTGAAGTGAGTGGGTGTCAGGTGAGGCCAACCCGAGGTCCAAAGATACTCCCAAGTAACTCTGAGGGATTTGGAGAATTCCCAGGGAAGGGGTGTATGGACCCAGTTCTGGTTAAGGAGGACAGGGGGATCTAGGTTCCCAGAGTGGTTCTTGTGGGTGGAGCTGCTGAGACGAGGGACTGCTGGTTCTTCCTGGGGGAGGCAGAGGCCTCTGAAATTCTGTCGGACTTGAGGACCCTTGGGAGACATCGGTCTTAATAAGAGTGGGTATGAAAGTTCCTAAGAAGGGGTCATAGACCCTGTTCTCACTGTGGAGGATAAGGAGGTTCTAGATTCCCGAGGTGCTTCCCTTGGGGAGCTACCTAATAGCAGTGTGCTTCAGGTCTGCCTGACAGGAGACCTCATCCCTCCAGACACTGTCAGTTAGGTGGTAACTGGGCTGGACTCTGGTGTCCCTGCTGTGACACAGGCCAAGGGCCCAAGGGTGCTTTACTGTCAGGAGAGTACCAGGAGTTGTGAGCGGGCTGTTCTTTCTTTAGGAAAGGCAGTCATCCCGCAAGGGTGGTGGCAGCTATAGACCCCAGCGTAAGTGCTGTGGCCGAGGGCAAAGGAGTCTGCATCTTCAGGGTGTAGGGACCCAGATAAGTGAGGCTACTGGGTTGTGTATTCTTCAGAGGAAGAACAGCCAGTGACTTGTGAGACAGGTTTTAGACCTGTCTAGTGTGATGGCATCAATGCTGAGGCACTGAACCATTGCCAGAGAGAGGGTGGCGGGCACAGGGGTGCCTGACCCAGAGCAAGGTTGGGCAGAGACCTGCTCAGGCCATGTAGGCGTTTAGTGTTTAGATGCAGCCAACCTTGAACCAGGAGGTTTCTTTGTACTGGCTGGGGTCCTTGTGGGGAGAGGTGGCCTCATGGTTGAGTTAGGTGGGTGTTCTTGGTGCCAGATGGTCAGCGTAAGAGATCTGTGGTGTGGACAACTGACAAATGGTGTGTCTGGTCAGAACCCATTGCCACTTGTTACTGTTGACTAGGCAAGAATACCCATGAGTGATGGCTAATTCTTTCCTTCGATTTAATCCATCTAGATAATTCGCTTTTTGATCACCAGTTTTTGACCGTTACTCTGGGTGAGTCTCACTACTTGTGTCTCATTCCTGGTAATCACATGGTAAATGGACTGCATATGTTTACCACCAGTGTCCACCTTTTAAGACAAGGCTGCTGCAACGCAGCTAGGTTAAGGGGCACTTGGCTAGTTACATGTGAACATATGTGCACACACGTGTGTACATGTGTGCGTGCTGCATGTGCCAGACTATCAACAATTGTGCGCAGGTAACCTGGTGCAAAAGGGGACTCAGCAAGGTTAGATGTTGACCTGGGGTAGGCCCTAGAATATTAGTGGGCACACATAGGTAAGGACAGTAGGGTTTACTGGTTTTTCTGCAGTGTCTCTGTATTATACACGTGGAGGAAATGCTTTAGATTGCAGTTTTGCTTCTCTTAGGCCTACAAGTCTTTTGAGGTATCAAACTTCGGTGAAACATGTACGCCAAGGTTGAATATTCAAGTCCTAAGAACCTGCGTGTACACCTTATGGGTCGTCCAGAATTGTCATATTTCTGTGGCTCAGCTCAGGATCAGATTCTAGACATTTTGTCACCCTACTGGGCTAAGTTAATTACTCTGCACTACAGCAGAGGAAGCAAAGGCCTCCCCACACAAAAGGAGCGATTAACAGTGCTTCACTCAGCTCCTGAGGACGAAGGGGTAGGGAAGAAAATCTGCATTTGTTAATTCGCTGTCACACTGTGCCAGGATTGGGACAGACAAGGCCCACTGAACAAAGAAGGAGACCCAAACAACTGGAGCCAACACAAGAGGAGGTTCCCTTTTGAAGTTTTGTTGGGAAAGTCCCTGGAAGTGATGTCAGCTGGGGTGGAGCTGAGGACCCCAGAGGAGATGTGCACAGAGACCACTTGACAGCGCCATATTAGATTTCCTAGCATTCTGTACAAGAGGGTTGGGACAAGGGTGGAGGGGTGATTTGCACCCTAGCATTGGGCAAAGGTTACAGGCATCTAGAACTTTCCACCCCCACTTAAATGTTCTTGCACAAGAAAGAGTAAGAGAGTTGGACACTGGAAATGGACGGCAGCAACACCATTGACAGCTGGAAGGAAAAGCTGCTGATGCCCTAATGGACTAAGGACTCTTCCTGCAGCTAACCCTACGACCAGTAGGTCTCTCCAGGGCAATTTAGGCTGGCTCCTTTAAACGCCCTAAGACCAGCTGGGGGAAGATCCGGACTTCTGTCCCGCACCAAGAGGAGAGAAGCAACAGAGACAAAGCAAAGAAGAAAAGCAGACTCATAGAGCCAGTGGAACCACCACCCTGTAAACAGTGGCACTTTATAGTCCAGGACACTTGCTGAAACATCTGCAGGTGGTATTGTAGAATACAGATTGTGCTTGTCGCAGGTCTCCATCCATTCAGATGATGATATGTGTATCATTTGCTTGTGTCAATACATCTAGACCACATGATCTAGGGAACCAAATTTATTTATTGTTCTAACATGTAATACATCACCAAGTGAATTTGCAAAATGATCTCTGTTGCATATTATGGGATGACACACAAGCCTATGGATATACCTGAAACCTGTACAAAAATATATACAAAGCTCTGAAATAATAATAACATAAATAAAATGTAACAATTGTAATAGAAAAGTAAAATTAATATATTTAATGCCAAAACACAGCGAATAGTATTAAACTGCTGACTATCTGCATGCACAACTGAGGTGTACATTGATCACACATTTAATTTTATGATTTCACATTTCCTTCAATGCAAACTTCTTCTAATTTGCAAATAAAATCTGTACTGTCTTGGACAAAAGTAGAAGAGTGCTTGACTATTGTTGTAAGAACATATTAAATACTCATCAAGTATTTGTGATATTGAGCAATAGGCCTATGATGGGGATGATTCTGATCTTTATGAATCTTTGGTTAAAGATGTGGTGTTTAAAGTCCTGGGTTAAAGATCAATAGATTGTGGCAGAACACACACTGGAAGAAAAATAAATGATGCTAAAAATTAACACGTTTATTATTTGTAAGAACTTGATTTCTATTTGGAGCTTCATACCGTACTTCTGCTGTCATAAATGCATCCTCTTCATGTTCTGGCTCCAAAATTAGGGAAGGCAGAGAGAGATGTTGTCACCCTTAATGGTGAAAAAACAGGCTCAGGAAATATTGTCGTTGATGGTGTTGTCGTCTATTGCATTGTCGGGGGTGCTGTCGAGGGTGTTTATGTTGGCTTTATCGTCGTCAACAGTGTTGTTGATGTCGACGGAGTCCACGTCGTCGACGGTTTTGGCATCCAAGGTTTCACTATCAATGTCATTGTTGAAGCCACCAGCACTGATGACAGCAGTAAGGGAGACAAGTATGGCACTGTTGTTAAAGGTTTAATCATCGTTAATGAGGTCTTTTTTGTAGTCTTTGTTGAAGAATTGCTTTCTGAGGATCTTTTCCTTTTGGTAGATGATACGTCATCATTTGAATGACATTTTTGTGCAATTCTTTTGCACAGAATCTTCTTTCTGGAGTGTTTTCTGGCTCCAGGTACAGCTTGTGAAGAGGTGGTTGCAAGTGCGATAAATCTAATTCTGGAAACTGTATAAGTCCCATTTTCTGCTCTGGCTTCGCGGAAGTGCTTGATGGGGCACTTTTCAGAGAAACTTCTCCTCTACAGGGCATATTCCCCTTTGCAGGAGAGAAATTCTCTTTATCCAGCCAATATGGTGCCAACCTGCTCTCCCTGTCCTTTAGAGTCTTTGAAGTAAAGGTTTTACAAATGTCACAGCATGAAACCTTATGTGGAGGACAAAGACCGTACATACACTGGGAATGAGGATCGTGAGTATAAATCTTCTGTCCACAAGATGAACAGGATTTGAAGAGAGATTTCATCTCTATGTCAGCCATGGTGAGAGTTGGTGGCAGTGTCAAATGGTCTCCCTAGCCCAGAAAACAGCAAATCTCCCTAAAAACGACTCACTTTACTGTAGAAGCTAAAGATAGAATTGGTTCAGTCGTAGGGTAGCCCATGAAAGTAACATTTTTGACTTCACAGAAAGGTTAGAGCAGAGCTGTGCCTTGGAATTTCCTCACTCGCGACGTATGGTAGAAATCTGAGCTATGGTGTTCTCTAGGAGGAGTAGGAGAGTTGGCACTTGCACCTCATTGGCTGAAGTTGAGGTTGCTTCCAATGAAGTGGATTTGAACTAATCAAACACTGCTTTTCAGGCCCATGGCCATTTCAACACTGTTTACTGCTATTTAAATACAAAAGATACCCAGCCTGATGACAGGGAATGATTCAAGCATGTGGATTTATGAAAGATCCAATGTTGGAGAAGGATCAATCGCTTACCTGTAACCCTAGGTCTCTTCCCTCTTCCAGGGGAATCCTCATCAAAGTCAAAAGCAGTGAATAGTCCCGCCCAAGTACGGGGACGCTGGAGACGTTATTAAACATATATATATACACATATATATATATATACATACATATATATATACACATATATATATATACACATATATATATATATTATCTAATGGCGGTCGCCAGTAGATAGTTATAGTTACAACCTATTATCCATAGGAAATCCGCGACATTCTATTTGAAATAACTCTCTTGCCGGTTGACGTATCTTCGCAAAATTTTCAAACTTTGTGGCCCGCTCCGGTCCGCTCCTACCCTGAAAGTCTCGGGGGATTCGTCAAGCGGGGGCCGAGAAAAAGGGGGTCCCAAAACGCGTTTTCCCCATGCAATTTTCCATAGGAAACTTTAGACACGGCTACAGCCCGAACTGCTGAACGGAATTACACCAAATTTGGCAAAGAGGTAGTTCTTGGTTCAGAAAGAACCCTTTTTGTTAAATGGTGTAAATCCGTTCAGTAGTTGCTGAGAAAATCAAAAGAAAAAAAGATAGGTATATCTAGGGCCGCGGATCCTCCCGAGCACGAGCTTTATGTTAATTGGCTGTCAACACTCCAAATCAGGAAGTGTTGGCAGCCATTTTGTCCCTCGGTAGAACCGAGGGACAGAAACAAGTGCGCAAAGCGCACAAAGGGGGCAGGGTAGAAACACCCTGACCCCCTAGGTCTGCTCAGGGGTCCCACAAGGACCCCTGGGCAAAAAATTATTATTTTTTTTTTTAAATACGGCAGGATGCGCTCAGGGAGCGCGAATCCTGCCAAAAAAATCGAAGCGCGGTCTCCGCGCTTCGATGTTAGTGGCCCCGGGTGGGCCAAGTCCCGGGGGCATGCTGGGGGGGTTAATTTTATGTGTGGGGGCCTCTAAGGGCCCTCCAAGCCCGGGGACCACCACCCCCGGGGCTTTATGGATAATGGTGCGGGAGGGCTCTGAGCCCTCCCGCAGCCCCGAGGACCACCACCTCCCGGGGCTTCTTTTTTTATATTTGAAAAACCTGTGTGGGGGGCTCCAGCCCCACACGCCCGAGACCACCACCTCCCGGGGCACTAAGAAAAAATGAAAATGGGGGTCCGTTTTGGACCCCCAAGCCCCGAGGACCACCACCTCCCGGGGCTTTCTCGATGTAGGGAGGGGGCCACGCGGCCCCACTCCTGGAGCCCTTGATGGCCCTGGGGACCACCACCCCCAGGGCCGGCTCCTGCAGTGTCCCGGGGTGCCTACCCCCGGGACACTGCTGTTTGCAATGACAGGACGGGAGCCTCGCGGCTCCCGTCCTGTCATTGCAAACTGCTTTGGATATTGGAAGAGAGAGCAGGAAACCTGCTCTCTCTTCCAATATCCAAAGCGATAGCTTTACACATGGGGAGCAGCATGTTAGCTGCTCCCCATGTGTAGCAATGCCGGCTCCCGTAGGACACGGGGAGCCGGCGGGACTGTGGGGGTTTGGGGACCCCCACAGTCCCCAACGAGAGTCCAGGCCCCGGGGGATGGGGTCCCCGGGGCCATAAGTGGCCCGGGAGGGGGCCACGCAGCCCCCTCCCCAAAGTAAAAAAATTTAATTTTTTTTTAAAAAAGTGCAAGGCCGGCCCCGGGGGATGGGGTCCCCGGGGCATTAAATGGCCTGAGGAGGGGGCCACGCAGCCCCCTCCAAATAAAAACAAAAAGAGGCCATGCCCCGGGGGATGGGGTCCCGGGGCCAATACAGGCCCAGGGAAGGGGGCCACGCGGCACCCTTCCCGTTTTTTTTTATTTTAATTAAAAAAAAGGGGTAAGGCCCTGGGGGATGGGGTCCCCAGGGCCTAAAAATAGGAAAAAGGAAGGGGGGCCACACGGCCCCCTTCAGAGAAAAAAAAAAAAAAACGATCGGGCCCGCAGGCCCCGCCCCTTCCTTCACCACTCTGCAAACGTGCCCCCTGGCGCGTTTGCAGAGAGGGAACAATTCCCCTTGAATACTGGGGGTCCCTGGGGCCAACTAGCCCACCAGGAACCTCCAGTATGCGCCAGGGAGCTGCCTTGCAGAGAGGTGTACAGAGGCCACGCCCCTTTTACACCTCTCTGCAACGCAGCTCTGTGGCGCTTTTTGGAGGAACATGGTGGGCTAGTTGGACTCCAGGGACCCTCAGGATTCAAGGGGAGTTAATCCCCCGACTTAAAACGCGCCACGGGCGCGTTTGCACAGTGGTGAAGGGAGGGGCGGGGCTTCAGGTGACATGTGTGCAAACAGGCCCCGTGGCGCGTTTTAAGATGGGGAATTAAATCCTCTTCAATCCTGAGGGTCCCTGGGGCCAACTAGCCCAACAGGTACGTCCAGAAAGCACCACAGAGCTGCGTTGCAGAGAGGTGTAAAAGGGGTGTGGCCTCTGTACATGTCTCTGCAACGCAGCCCCCTGGCGCATACTGGAGGTTCCTGGTGGGCTAGTTGGCCCGTAGGGACCCTCATGATTCAAGGGGACTTAATCCCCCAACTTAAAACGCGCCACGGGGCGCGTTTGCACAGATGTCACCTCAGGCCCCGCCCCCTCCCTTCACCATTGTGCAAATATTCCTCTAAAATCAGCCGAAATACGAATTCCGATTTACTCATCTGTTATCAGGAGAGACCTCAGTGCTGCATCTTTCAGCCCAGTACTGGTCCTGAAAAGTAATTTTAACCGTACTTACCAGTAACTTGAATTTCCTTCCATAGGCTAACATTGACTGGTTTCACTTGGAAATTCTTCTAAGTGTGGAGTTTTGGAACTTTAAAATATTCCTCTAAAATCAGCCGAAATACGAATTCCGATTTACTCACCTGTTATCAGGAGAGACCTCAGTGCTGCATCTTTCAGCCCAGTACTGATCCTCAAAAGTAATTTTAACCGTACTTACCAGTAACTTGAATTTCCTTCCATAGGATATCATTGCCTGCTTTTTGCTGAAAAAGTTTCTAAGTGTTGATTTTTGAAACATACAAATATTCCTCTAAAATCAGCCGAAATCCGAATTCTGATTTACTCACCTGTTATCAGGAGAGACCTCAGTGCTGCATCTATCAGCCCAGTACTGGTCCTGAAAAGTAATTTTAACCGTACTTACCGGTAACTTGAATTTCCTTCATAGGCTAACATTGACTGGTTTCACTTGGAAATTCTTCTAAGTGTGGAGTTTTGGAACTTTAAAATATTCCTCTAAAATCAGCCGAAATACGAATTCCGATTTACTCACCTGTTATCAGGAGAGACCTCAGTGCTGCATCTTTCAGCCCAGTACTGATCCTCAAAAGTAATTTTAACCGTACTTACCAGTAACTTGAATTTCCTTCCATAGGATATCATTGCCTGCTTTTTGCTGAAAAAGTTTCTGTGTTGATTTTTGAAACATACAAATATTCCTCTAAAATCAGCCGAAATCCGAATTCTGATTTACTCACCTGTTATCAGGAGAGACCTCAGTGCTGCATCTTTCAGCCCAGTACTGGTCCTGAAAAGTAATTTTAACCGTACTTACCAGCAACTTGAATTTCCTTCCATAGGCTAACATTGACTGGTTTCACTTGGAAATTCTTCTAAGTGTGGAGTTTTGGAACTTTAAAATAGTCCTCTAAAATCAGCCGAAATACGAATTCCGATTTACTCACCTGTTATCAGGAGAGACCTCAGTGCTGCATCTTTCAGCCCAGTACTGATCCTCAAAAGTAATTTTAACCGTACTTACCAGTAACTTGAATTTCCTTCCATAGGAATCCATTGTCTGGTTTTCAGCAGAAAAGTTTCAAAGTGTCGATTTTCACAAACTACAAATATTCCTAAAAAATCGCCTGTATGACTTAAACGCATTCTTTCAACTGTTTACAGGAGATGCACCAGTGCTGGATCCAGGATCCAACACTGAGTAAGAAAAAGTAACGATAACAGTTTTTAACTTCTAAGTGAATTTCCTTCCATAGGATAACATTGGTGATTCTATGAGAAAAAGTTTCTAAGTGTGAACTTTTAAAGTACAATAATATTCCTTAAAAATCACGACTGTAACCAAAACGCTTTTACTCAACTGTTTACAGGAGATGTCCCAGGACTGAATCTAGGATCCAGTAATGTGGTTAGAAAAGTAATCCATAAAGTAACTAATTGCATTTAACTAGAAATTCACATTGAGCTGAATGTTGCATTGTGTTTGAAAATGTGTTGCCCATTGCAACAACTGTAACTACTGTACTTAAAAGTCTATTGCCTATGTGCAAAGTAATTAAACTAAAGTAATTCATTCTGAGAAAGTATTTTTGTAATGTAATGTATAATGTAATTACAATGTAATTTAAAAAATAAAATATGTAAAAAAAAATTGTTTCTAAAAAATTTGGAAATCAGTATGAAAAAAATTTATATAACAATTAATACATTTAAAAATTGTCATTTACAAAACCTTTGAAATTCACTGAAAAAACTGTAGGTTTCAGACATGTTATAGTTACAAATTAGCATTTAAAAAACCTTTGAAATTCACTGAAAAAACCATAGGTTTCAGGGACGTTATAGTTACAAATTAGCATTTAAAAAACCTTTGAAATTCACTGAAAAAACCATAGGTTTTAGGGACAGTTATAGTTAGTTGGACATTGCACTCGTACAAAACCCGTGAAATTCCCCCGTTATAGTTAGTCCAGCTAACTATAACTCGCGCCCCGCAATGCACTGCTGATGACGTCACATATTACATCACTCATGACATGGTCAGTGACATCACTGATGACATCACTGATGACATCTCAAATGACATCACTGATGACATCATCCACGTGATAATCTGATGCACCTCCTCACACTCTAATATAACCTTTGATACACCCACTTTAAATTACAGACTGCCATTCGCAAAACCATAGACACTCCAACACCAATAACTACATACCCACTCACTGATTCTTAGGTCTACGCACACATCCACTCACTCACCCGTACAGTCACTCATACTTACGGTCACTCAGTACAGGACTATCATATGCACTCATACTCCTATATAGACACTCAAACACCGCCACTCATCCATAGAGGTACTCACACACCTAGTCAGTCATGCAAATAATTAAACACACTACCATTTACTCACCTAGACAGTTATACACACACCAGCTCACTTACTCATACAAATAGTAGCACATTCTTACGCTCTTATACAATCACTGATACAAGCACACACTCATCCATACAGCCACTATCACAATCACTCACTCTCGCTTATAGCTATTTATATACTCCAACACACATATATACTGCCTTTCACATATGTAGTTACTCACACATGTACCACTGGGACATACATTCACTCACTAACACACTCTTACACACACTTACCCACCCATACAGTCTATCACAGTTGCACTCTTGAAACCATCCACCCAGTGAATCACCCACTCACACATCTATGCACAGAGTTGCACACACCCCTCCCACACAAACACTCAGGCACCCATACAGATACTCAGACAAGCATTCAATAACTCATATAGACACTCATGTAGCTATTCACAAACACATGCAGCCACTTACACAGCAACAGACAGACGGATACAGACATTCACCCAGTTTAGTCACTAACCCATGCATTCAGTAAGATACGTTAAATCACTCACTTATAGAGTCAGTCACGCACCTACTAAATCATCCATACAGACACTTACACACCCACTCATTCTTCAATACGTCTTTTCCTATATATATTAAAAATATTTAAACTTTACAGAAACACACAGTCACTGGATGATGTCATCAGTGATGTCATCAGTGATGTCATTTGAGATGTCATCAGTGATGTCATCAGTGATGTCACTGACCATGTCATGAGTGATGTAATATGTGACGTCATCAGCAGTGCATTGCGGGCGCGAGTTATAGTTAGCTGGACTAACTATAACGGGGAATTTCACGGGTTTTGTACGAGTGCAATGTCCAACTAACTATAACTGTCCCTAAAACCTATGGTTTTTTCAGTGAATATATATATATATATACATACAAGCCAGGCAATGGCGAAACGCGTTACGGCGTAATCTGGAATAAAGCAGAGACTTTATTGAAATTCCATCCCCCGTGTCGGTGTCTGCTTTTTAAGCGAAAATGCAGTAATGGTTGGAATATTATCTACTGGCGGTCGCCAGTAGATAGTTATAGTTAGGACCTATTTTCCATAGGAAATCCGCGACATTCTATTTGAAATAACTCTCTTGCCGGTTGACGTATCTTTGCGAAATCTTCAAACTTTGTGGGGCGCTCCGGTCCGCTCCTACCCTGAAAGTCTCGGGGGATTCGTCAAGCGGGGGCAGAGAAAAAGGGGGTCCCAAAACGCGTTTTCCCCATTCATTTTTCCATAGGAAACTTTAGACACGGCTACAGCCCGAACTGCTGAACGGAATTACACCAAATTTGGCAAAGAGGTAGTTCTTGGTTCAGAAAGAACCCTTTTGTTAAATGGTGTAAATCCGTTCAGTAGTTGCTGAGAAAATCAAAAGTAAAAGTACATATATATCTATGGGCGCGTCGGATCCGCGTACCCTCCCGATCACGAGCTGCATGCTAATTGGCTGTCAACACTCCAAATCAGGAAGTGTTGGCAGCCATTTTGTCCCTCTGTAGAACCGAGGGACAGAAACAAGTGCGCAAAGCGCAAAAGGGGGCAGGGTAGAAACACCCTAACCCCTAGGCCTGCTCAGGGGTCCCACAAGGACCCCTGGGCAAAAAAAGCATTAAAAAAAAAAAATCGGCAGGATGCGCTCAGGGTGCGCGGATCCTGCCGAAAAAAATCGAAGCGTGGTCTCCCGCGCTTCGATGTAATTTGCCCCCGGGTGGGCCAAGTCCCGGGGGCATGCTGGGGGGGTTTATTTTATGTATGGTGGGCCCTCTAAGGGCCCCCAAGCCCCGGGGACCGCCACCCCCGGGGCTTTATTAGAAAAAGTTGCGGGAGGGCTCTGAGCCTCCCGCAGCCCCGAGGACCACCACTTCCCCGGGGCTTCTTTATTTTTTAAATTAACCTGTGTGGGGGGACTCCAGCCCCCCCACACGCCCCGGGGACCACCACCTCCCCAGGGCACTAACAAAATTGAAAATGGGGGTCCGTTTTGGACCCCCAAGCCCCGGGGACCACCACCTCCCGGGCGTTGAAAATGTGGGGAGGGGGCCGCGCGGCCCCCTCCTGGAGCCAGTGATAGCCCTGGGGACCGCCACCCCCCAGGGCCGGCTCCTGCAGTGTCCCGGGGTGCCTACCCCCGGGACACTGCTGTTTGCAATGACAGGACGGGAGCCTCGCGGCTCCCGTCCTGTCATTGCAAACTGCTTTGAATTTTGGAAGCGAGAGCAGGGAAAGCTGCTCTTGCTTCCAAAATTCAAAGCAGAATTGCTTTCCACATGGGGAGCTGCATATTAGCAGCTCCCCATGTGTAAAGCAATGCCGGGTCCCGCAGGAGGCGGGGAGCCGGCAGGGTCCGTGGGGAGTTGGGGTCCCCCACGGACCCCAAAAGGATAGGGCCAGCCCCGGGGATGGGGTCCCCGGGGCAAGTAGTGGCCCGGGAGGGGGCCATGCGGTCCCCCTTCCCCAAAATTTTTTGGGGAAAAAAAACCAAAGGCTGGCCCCGGGGGATGGGGTCCCCGGGGCCTAAGGAGGCCTTAGGAGGGGGCCAGGCAGCCCCCTCCATCAAATAAAAAAAAAAAAAAAAGGTGGCAATGACCCGGGGGATGGGGTCCCCGGGTCGAAATTGGCCACGGGAGGGGGGCACACGCGGTCCCCTTCCCAGTCCTTTTTTTTTTTAAACAGGGGGACAGGCCCTGGGGGATGGGGCCCCAGGGCTCATAAAATTACTAAAAAGGGGGGCCACACAGCCCCCTTAAAAAAAAAAAAATTTTAAAATTAAAAACGGCATCGCGAGGAGGCCACGCCCCTCTTTGACAGCACTCTGCAAACGCGCCCCTGGCGCGCTTGCAGAGGGGGAACGAATTCCCCTTGAATACTGGGGTCCCTGGGGCCAACTAGCCCACCAGGAACCTCCAGTATGCGCCAGGGGGCTGCGTTGCAGAGAGGTGTACAGAGGCCACGCCCATTTTTACACCTCTCTGCAACGCAGCTCTGTGGCGCTTTTTGGATATACCTGTTGGGCTAGTTGGCCCCCAGGGACCCTCAGGATTCAAGTGGAGTTAATCCCCGACTTAAAACGCGCCACGGGGCGCGTTTGCACAGTGGTGAAGGGAGGGGCGGGGCTTCAGGTGACATGTGTGCAAACAGGCCCCGTGGCGCGTTTTAAGATGGGGAATTAAATTCCCTTCAATCCTGAGGGTCCCTGGGGGCCAACTAGCCCACCATGTACTTCTAAAAAGTGCCACAGAGCTGCGTTGCAGAGAGGTGTAAAAAGGGGCGTGGCCTCTGTACACGTCTCTGCAACGCAGCCCCCTGGGCATACTGGAGGTTCCTGGTGGGCTAGTTGGCCCCCAGGGACCCTCATGATTAAAGGGGACTTAATCCCCCAACTTAAAACGGGGCGCGTTTGCACAGATGTCACCTCAGGCCCGCCCCCTCCCTTCACCATTGTGCAAATATTTCTCTAAAATCAGCCGAAATACGAATTCCGATTTACTCACCTGTTATCAGGAGAGACCTCAGTGCTGCATCTTTCAGCCCAGTACTGATCCTGAAAAGTTATTTTAACCGTACTTACCAGTAACTTGAATTTCCTTCCATAGGATATCATTGCCTGCTTTTTGCTGAAAAAGTTTCTAAGTGTCGATTTTTGAAACATACAAATATTCCTCTAAAATCAGCCGAAATACGAATTCCGATTTACTCACCTGTTATCATGAGAGACCTCAGTGCTGCATCTTTCAGCCCAGTACTGATCCTGAAAAGTAATTTTAACCGTACTTACCAGTAACTTGAATTTCCTTCCATAGGATATCATTGCCTGCTTTTTGCTGAAAATGTTTCTAGGTGTCGATTTTTGAAACATACAAATATTCCTCTAAAATCAGCCGAAATACGAATTCCAATTTACTCACCTGTTATCAGGAGAGAACCCAGTGCTGCATCTTTTAGCCCAGCACTGACCCTGAAAAGTAATTCTAACCGTACTTACCAGTAACTTGTATTTCCTTCCATAGGAATCCATTGTCTGGTTTTCAGCAGAAAAGTTTCAGTGTCGATTTTCACAAACTACAAATATTCCTTAAAAATCGCCTGTATGACTTAAACGCATTCTTTCAACTGTTTACAGGAGATGCACCAGTGCTGGATCCAGGATCCACCACTGAGTGAGAAAAAGTCACGATAACACTACTTACCTGCTAAGTGAATTTCCTCCCATAGGATAACATTGGTGATTCTATGTGAAAAAGTTTCTAAGTGTCAACTTTTAAAATACAATAATATTCCTTAAAAATCACTACTGTAACCAAAACGCGTTTACTCAACTGTTTACAGGAGATGTCCCAGGACTGAATCTAGGATCCAGTCCTGTGGTTAGAAAAGTAATCCATAAAGTAACTAATTGCATTTAGCTAGAAATTCACATTGAGCTCAATGTTGCATTGTGTTTGAAATTGTAACTACTGTACTTAAAAGTCTATTGCCTATTTGCACAGTATTTAAAGTAAATTAATTCATTCTGAAAAAGTATATTTTGTAATGTAATGTATAATGTAATTACAATGTAATTTAAAAAATAAAATATCTAAAAATATATAGTTTAAAAAAATGTAGTAAATCAGTATGAAAAAAATAAAAATAACAATTAATACATTTAAAAATTGGCATTTACAAAACCTTTGAAATTCACTGAAAAAAACCATAGGTTTCAGACATGTTATAGTTAGGAATTAGCATTTAAAAAACCTTTGAAATTCACTGAAAAAACCATAGGTTTCAGACATGTTATAGTTAGAAATTAGCATTTAAAAAACCTTTGAAATTCACTTAAAAAACCATAGGTTTCAGGCACGTTATAGTTAGAAATTAGCCTTTAAAAAACCTTACAAATTCACTGAAAAAACCATAGGTTTTAGGGACAGTTATAGTTACTTGGACATTGCACTCGTACAAAACCCGTGAAATTCCCCCGTTATAGTTAGTTCAGCTAACTATAACTCGCGCCCGCAATGCACTGCTGATGACGTCACATATTACATCACTCATGACATGGTCAGTGACATCACTGATGACATCACTGATGACATCTCAAATGACATCACTGATGACATCATCCATGTGATAATTTCATGCATCTTCTCACACCCTAATATAACTTTTGATACACCCACTCTAAATTACAGACTGCCATTCTCAAAACCATAGACACTCCAATACCAATAACTACATACCAACTCACTGATTCTTAGGTCTACACACACATCCACTCACTCACCCGTACAGTCACTCATACTTAGTCACTCAGTACAGGACTATCATATGCACTCATACACCTATATAAACACTGACACACCGCCACTCATCCATAGAGGTACTCACACACCTAGTCAGTCATGCAAAAAATTAATCACACACCCATTTACTCACCTATAGAGTTATACACACACCAGCTCAATAACTCATACAAATACTAGCACATTCTTACGCTCTTATACAATAACTGATACAAGCACACACGCATCCATACAGCCACTCTCACAATCACACACTCTCACTTATAGCCTTTTAAATACTCTAACACACATATATACTTCCTTTTACATATGTAGTTACTCGCACATGTACCACTGAGATATACATTCACTCACTAACACACATACACACACTCACCCACCCAAGCAGTCCATCACAGACGCACTCTTCAAATCATGCACCCAGTGAATCACCCACTCACACATCTATGTACAGAGTCGCACACACCCCACCCACACAAACACTCAGGCACCCATACAGATACTCAGACAACCAATCAATAACTCATATAGACACTCATGTAGCTATTCACAAACCCATGCAGCCACTTACACAGCAACAGACAGACGGATACAGACATTCACCCAGTTTAGTCACTAACCCATGCATTCAGTAACATATGTTTAATCACTCACTTATACAGTTAGTCACGCACCTACTAAATCATCCATTCAGACACTTATACACCCACTCACTCTTCAATACGCCTTTCCCTATATATATTAAACATATTTAAACTTTACAGAAACACAGTCACTGGATGATGTCATCAGTGATGTCATCAGTGATGTCATTTGAGATGTCATCAGTGATGTCATCAGTGATGTCACTGACCATGTCATGAGTGATGTAATATGTGACGTCATCAGCAGTGCATTGCGAGGCGCGAGTTATAGTTAGCTGAACTAACTATAACGGGGGAATTTCACGGGTTTTGTACGAGTGCAATGTCCAAGTAACTATAACTGTCCCTAAAACCTATGGTTTTTTCAGTGAATATATATATATATATACATATATATATATATATATATATATATATATATACATACATACATATATATATTTTCCCAAAACCTTCTTCACAGAAAGGTGGGTCGCACTCATGGGTCAAACAAAGTTCGAATTTCTAATTTGATTACAATGAATTGCATAATTGCTAGAGTAACAATGACCTCTAATAATAAGTCAACAGGATTTTCCTGTCACAGACGATAATGGTTATTTTCTAGTCGTTGATTGATAAATGAGATAACTGAACTGCAGACAAATTGGTTTGAACCATTTGCTGGTCACTCAGAATATTGAACATTATGAGCCTGATGAAATTGTGTCCTACAAATAAAATTATTTTTGTAAAAACCGTAAATTCGATTAGACACAATATGCGGCTGACTTTGAAGCTACATACATATGTTTAAACGTATCATGAATGCTCTCCGCTCCTGGTTAATTAATTGGCACATATCTTTCACATTGCGCTTTTAACTCACTTTGTCTTAATATGATTTTAACTGTTAAACGTAACACTACATCTCCCATAAAGACATGCGGCAAAAATAGGAAGAGATGTCAAAACACGTAAAAATGTATTTAATTGGTTTTGAAATGCTGCCCACGCACCTGTGAACAAGGTCTCTGAGACTGAAACGCGTAGGGGCACCTTTTTGGTTCTGGCTCGTATGGAATTAATTAAAAAGAAATAAAATAACTTTGTTCGACCCGTGAGTGCAGCCCAACTTTCTGTGAAGAAGTTTTTGGGAATATTTACATGGTGTGGCTCTGCTGTATCGGGACAGCACCGCCCCAGAAGCGCCATAATATCCAGCGACAGTGAGCTGCTGAGGAGGTGTATGCGAGCTGAATTTGGCGACCGCTGGCATTTGAACAACAAAACAGTGCGCTCCACAATTGCACTGAACGACGGCAGCACGAAGTCCGACAACCGGAGAGTCGTGGACAACGTGTAACCGACTAGTAGGTAAGTGGAAAGCCTGTATGCATGAATAATAAGCACTGTTGCTTGCCGGTTGGCCTCTAAGTAAATGCTGTTTACCCAGGACACTGTAAATCAAAAGATTTAACTGGAATATTGGATGATGGCTTATTAAAAGTGGGACTACTACAGCATTATTTGAGACGTGCAATCACTTCAATTCCTGATATAGAATTACCCTAAAACGGACAACCCTAACCAATACGATGGGGAAAAGGGAAGCGAAGCGAAATGCAATAATGGCAACGTTTTTTGAACAAGACATTAGTGCTCCCAGAGTAGGTGAGCAACACCCAACTTCGAAAAAAACGGACATTAAAAGTAAATTGAAACTCTGAGAGAAATTATCAAAAAAGAGATTAATAAATGGTGGGAAGTGATATCCCAGAAAAAATACCTGGAAGTAAAGAGAGTACCCAGAGGACTAAGAATAACTCTGATTCCAAGTCATCAGGATACAAGCAATGAGCTTTTACACGAATGGGGAGAGCATAATCTAAACTCATCATTGGGCTTAATAGCAATACTAATCAAACATATGGAGATTGCACTGGATAAGAGTAAGGAACAACTTAAAGAAGTAGAAAAGGAGTTAGCAACTATCGAATTAAATCCTGACATGAAAAAGTTTAAGGAGGACCTGGAAAAATAAATTGAGAAACACGAGGAAACTGTTCAGACACGGAAACAAACCAAGTTCCAACGGGATGCTGAGGGATGTAAATTTACATATGCTAGGAAATTTGATGCCCTCAAACAACAGGATAAGCTGGACAGCGTGACTAATATATCAGGGAGTCTATCATCTTTAACCTCTACTGACGCGAGTGAGGGAGAATCAGAACAAACAGGAGAAAGAGCAAAACACACTTTTTTAGGAGATATGAGACTAGCACTTCAACAACGACATTGGGAGAAAAACATGGGGGCACAACAAAAAACCTTCAGAGGAAGGGGAAGAGGAAGAAGCCGTGGCAAAGGAAACAAACAAGAAGAGGGAAAAGATACGACCAGAATAGAAAAGTTGGGTGCAACGACAAGAAGTATGAAACAGAAGAGGACAAAGAAAACACAACACAAGATCTGGTCATTGTCAACCTGTCAAAAAGATCTATGACAGAATCAGAAATCTCACTACTAAAACACGGATTGCATTTCTGCCCGGTAAGCCAAATGGATTTAGCACAAACGAGAATTGATGTCTACAAATACATTCGAAAAATAAAGCTGGCTAAAACATTTGCAGAAAATAAGCAAATGAATGAATATAAACAGAAAATAGAGAAACCAATCACCAATCTATCAGTGGAAGATTCAAATAATCTCTTGGCATTCATTGAATTACAGGAGAACAGCTAGATATCCAGCTGGATAAGTATTGCCCACAGATGGGTGCAGGAATCAGTGGGAAGAAACCCAAATCTTATTTCTATCTACAACTACCACCTGGCACTAAAATTGATGTTTTCCATGAGGCTGTAATTCAAAATCTCTATAAAATGAAAAAAACAAAATACACAAACAATTTAAGCCTTGAGGAAAGAAAAGCTTTTATAATTTGCAACAAGATGAGCAAATAGAGATAAAAATTGCAGGTAAGGGAGGCAACTTCATAATCATGGACAAAGAGGACTACATGAAAGAAGCTCATTCTCAACTTAAAAACAGCAACTATTATCAGAAACTAAAGGAAAATCCAACCCCAAGATATAAGATGGAACTGGACAACAGATTGAAAGAATGGACGGAAAATAATCTACTAGATGAAGATGAACATAAATATTTGACAACTGACCACCTAATAACAGCAACTATTTACTTCTTGCCTAAAATTCATAAACACCCCACAAAACCACCAGGCAGACCAAAAATCTCGGCCAAAGGAGCCCTCCTGGAACCAGTCGCGAACTATGTCGATTTCTCCCTGATGTCTTATGTGCAAACTTTGAACTCATATCTGAAAGACACAAGTGATTTATTGAGACACTTTCAAGAGATTCCCTGGCAAGACTCTTTTCAGCTAATTACAATGGGCGTAGTTTTGTTGTATACAAATATTGAAAATGATATTTGCATGAAAGCATGCGAATACTTCTTGAAGAAAAGAAACATGCATTTTGCCCACCACAATGGGATGCTATTAGAGATGATTAAACTATGCTTAACCCAAAATGTCTTTTTGTTTGGGGAAGAACTATACAAGCAAGTTAAAGGGACGGCGATGGGCTTTTCCTTTAGCCCAAGCTACGCCTGCCTTACGATGGGCTGGTGGGAGCAGCAAGTGGCTTGGCAATCGAACAATGACCAATATGTCAACAAGACCATCATGTGGTTTCGTTATATAGATGATCTTTTCATCAATTGGGACGGATCCAAAGAGGACTTTGGTGAATATTTCAAAATCCTAAATTCAACTAGCACAAATCCGAGATTCACCTATACTATCAGTCGATCAAGAGTAACATTCTTGGATACAGAAATATACATCCAGGAGAAAAAAATACATACAACGTTACACAGGAAAGAAACTGCAACAAATGCGACCTTACATGCAGATAGCTTCCACCAAACAACCTTGATCAATAACATCCCATATGGGGAATTTCTAAGGATCCGAAGGATTTGTTTGCAAGAAGATGAATGGCTAAAACATAGCAGCATGACATCTCAAAGATTCAAACGAAGAGGCTATAACCATAACATAATAACAACATGTTTGAATAAAACCTCAACAAAACGAGTGCGGAGATGCTAAAGAAAAAAGAACTAAAAACAAGTGATAAATCAAATACAATCTGCCTCATCACCACATACTCCATGGAAGCAAAATAAATTAAAAATATTCTAAGAAAAAATTGGAATATCTTAAATTGGATCCAACAGTGGCTCAACTAATGGGCAAACATCCCAACGTAACCTTCAGAAGAGCAAAAATTTGAGGGACCAATTAGTCCACAGCCATTTCCAGGAGAAAATCAGCAAATCAATCGGTTGGCTGAAACAAAAAGGCTTTTTCAAATGTAACAACTGTAAAAATTTGGAAACTCAATCATTTCATAACATGCAAAAGCCAATTTGTGGTTTATATAATCGAATGCCCGTGTGCTCTCAAATACGTTGGAAGTACCATTTGTGAGCTCAAGAAAGGCATCTTAGAACATGTGAGCGCAACAGTGACTATAAGGATCGCAATAATGCAGTGGCCAAGCATATGGAACTACATCATGGAGGAGAATGGAAAAAGTTAAGGTTCTATGTAATTGAGACAGCGGAACGCCTCGAAAGAGGTGGTGACAGAGAACGTAAGCTCAGGCAAAGAGAGTCATGACACATCTTGGGTCTATGGACCTTTACACCACATGGATTGGACGAAGAACTCTACACGCATTTGTAAATAAATCTTCACTTTGTGCTTTCCGGAGTAATCTTAAGAATAAGACTGGACATTTGGAGTTAACATGAGCACTTTTTCACTTAGACAGGAGCAGGGACCATACAAGAGCACATAATGAACTTGATGAACTAATTCAACAATTCTATAACCAGCATAGGCACAATGATACCTTAGATACATTTTATATAATAATTGTCTGTATATCAAGCCAAAAGGTCAATAACTTCAAATGTGTATACCCACTGGAGTAATAAATACCATCAAATACATGATACTGTTCTACCAAGTGGTAACACCAATTAAAGGAAATTGATAATAAGACTTATTTTTATATTTATACTAATAAAATTAATTGAAAAATATATATAAGAAATATAACGAAAAGAGAGAGAAGACTTATGGATAATATTTCAATAATTAATTCGGCCCACTTGGGCAATTCAGCCCACTTGGAAAATTGTATCCATAAGTCTTCTCTCTCTTTTTATATATTTCTTATATATATTTTTCAATTTTCATCTCTTTTCTTTGTCTCTCCCCTTTTTCTCATTACACATCACTCAATATTATGAAATTAATTTTTAAGTGTGCAATATATGTGTTGTGATGTTTATTAGTATAAATATAAAAATAAGTCTTATTATCAATTTCCTTGAATTGGTGTTACCACTTGGTAGAACAGTCTCATGTATTTGATGGTATTTATTACGATTTGAATTCCAATGTATTCTGCTCCGTTAAATGGGTCAAAGCTGATGAACTGTTACAAATTTGTAGTTATTATTAGACTTTTCTCTGAAAACATTTCAAGATGGCCGACACGATAACTAGTTTTTTACTGCATAGTCTAGTCCACTTTCTATGTTGTGTGATTCAAGTTCGTTGTTTAAATTGTGCCGGGAATATGTCTTTCCAACCCGTGACCAAGGCGTGTAGACACCGAAACGGGTTGGGTTTTTCGGCTATGGCCAAATAAACTACATATGAACTTCATTTTGGCTTTGTGAATTGTTGTGGAAGAGAGTGTACGTATCTAAGTGTGTTACGCTTATTCGGTGGAAGTGAATGTATACAGGGTTCCCTCATACTCTGACGTGCATCGATGCTGTTGAGTCCCGGCACTCAAGAGGACTGTGGTTTTTTGTGTGTATATATATATATATATATATATATATATATATATATATATATATATATACATATATATATATATATATATATATTCAACAAACACGGTCCTTTTCGGGGGGAGCACCCTCCAGCTGGTGCTCGTGGCGAGACAGGACCACCTCTCGCATTAAGTATTATCCAACAACAGCTTACACGGCACTCTCCTTGGTACAAAAATATATCTTTATTGAGACCTCCTTCTCCGCCACCTACGCGTTTCGAACACAAAGTTCTTGTTCACGGTAGTATACGAAGTCCTACTTCGATTTCCAACCTTTTATACATAGTCTCCACGTAGCCCATAATGAGGCATTGTGGGACAGGTAGTTTTACATATATTACAATTACTTTTTTTATATTTATTTCTTTTACCCAAAAAAATGTTGCAAGAAAAAGATGTTAATTATAAAAGCCATTATTATACATTCACATCTTGTACACAGGATTTACCCAATGTGTGCTATACTATCAAGTATTCATTACATTTTGCTTATGGAGAGTGTCCGTTTTTACAGAACCACTCATCCATTTCAAGGAAATCATGACTTGGTGTCCCATATGCTTGCGGGCTAAGTGCCCCACTGTCTTGCAGACAGTTTAAACAGATGCTACTAAGTTAGGCTTATTAGAAAGAAACTACTTGCAACACAATAATAATCCAATACCGGCTACGTGTTCTCTTAAAATCTAAATCACATTCTAATTCAAGGAAAACAAACTATTGTATGGAGAAATAATATCTCTGAAAAATATACTCATTAACACTCTGTATCTCAAAAGCTGAACCAAATATTTACAAATGTATATACATTTCTTCGTCCCCATTGAGCCCAAGGGGGACCTTGGTTTTAAAACGAATAATCAGTTTTGATTCCATGCGTCTCAACTTGAGTACTCGATTTCCTCCTCTCTCATGTGGGGGAATTGTAACCAATCCTGAATATTTCATGTCTAACCATGTCCGATTGGTATGTGTCTTCATATGCTTGGCAAGAGCATAAGTTGCATCTTCATTTTGTACAGCTCTTATGTGTTCTAATATACGTTTTTTCAAAGAACATTTGGTACTTCCGATGTATCTTTTCCCACAAAAACACTCTAAGAGGTATACAACATAGGTTGATTCACAGGTGATTTTTCTTTAATTTCAAAGACTCTGTCCCTTGGATCTTTAAGCGATTTCAGATTTTTCCCAATCTTGCATGCTTTGCATGTTATGCATTTTCCAAAGCCTAGTTGTTTCGTTCCTAGCCATGTTGTTTTCTTCTCACTCTCAAAATGGCTTCTTATGATTGTATCAGATATAGATGGAGCTTTCCTATATGTTATCATCGGTCGATTGCCTAAATCCTTCCCGATGTCAGGATCCCTTTTAAGTACATTCCAATATTTTGTCAGGATTTTTTGAATTTTGTAGCTCTCTTTGCTGTAAGTTAAAATCAATCGTGGTTTTTCATCTTCCACGGTTGTTTCTTGTGATTTACCACTCACCAATGTTTGTGCTCTGCTTTTTTGTCTTGCTCTCTTTTCCCCCTTCTGTACATCCTTATGTTTATATCCTCTCTGAAGGAAACGTGAAGTTGTTTCTTCAAACGTCTTTTCCATTTCCGATGGTTCAGAGCAGTTGCGTTTCATCCTTATAAATTCCCCATAGGGGATACTCTTTATAAGGGATTGAGGGTGAAAGCTTGATCCGTGGAGAAGACTATTTGTGGCTGTCTTTTTCCTAAAAACAGTCGTCTGGATTTTGTTTTCTTTTATGTAAACTTTCGTATCCAGAAACTCAATTTCTGTAGGGTGGATGTTATGGGTAAATTTTAAACCCACCTCATTGTTATTCAGAATTGTCATATAGATTAAGAATTCCGCTTCAGTTCCTCTCCATAGTATAAAAAGATCATCAATGAAGCGTAGCCATAAGGCTACCCTCATTGTATGGGAATCATTCTCTTCTCTCCAAGCTATGCTCCTCTCCCACCACCCCATCACGAGATTAGCATAACTTGGAGAAAAGGAAACTCCCATGGCAGTGCCACAGCTCTGGGAGTACAATTTTTTATTAAAAAGAAAATTTTTATTTTTCAAACACAGTTCCATCATATCCAATAGCATAGTTGTATGTTTTTGTTCCCCTATTGGTCGTTGTTTTAAAAAATACATAGTTGCTTGTATCCCGACATTGTGTTTAATGGAGGTATATAATGACACAACGTCTATTGTAACTAAGAGGTAGTCCGGCTGCCATGTCGTCTCCATAAGTATCCTCAAAAAGTCACCTGTGTCCTTAATATATGAACTGAGTGTTGGTACTATTGGTGATAAAAAATTGTCCACATATAATGCAACGTTTTCATACAAACTTCCACAGCTAGAAATTATTGGGCGTCCTGGAGGTTTGTTTAAGGTCTTATGAATCTTCGGTAAGAAGTAAATGGTCGGAACCACTGGGTTCTCCACCATCAGAAATTTTCTTTCATCATCGCTAATAAGTCCTTGTTCTTGCCAATTAGTTAGTCTTTTGTTCAGATCAATAATCAGGTCAGTTATCGGATTATTTTTCAAAATCTGGTAATTTGTGGTGTTATTCAATTGCCGCATGGCCTCATTCACATAATCTTGTTTATCCATTATTACCAGGTTCCCACCTTTGTCAGCTGGCTTGATTTCTATTAAAACGTTGTTTTTTAAAGAATTAAGCGCCTCACGTTCTTTTACGGACAAATTCTCCTTTTTGTTCTGTTTCACATTATCCATGCCATCTATTTCTGCCACTACCAAATCATGGAATATATCCACCTTGTTCCCCGGGTGTAATGCAGGACAGAATTTTGATTTACTTTTAAACTTTGTTCTTGATTGTTGAGTCATAGTTACTCCCATTTCATTCAATACTTGGCTGTCTGAAAGATCAGTTGTAGTTAGATTGTGTGCTAGTTCATAAGCTGTTCTTAAATGGGGTATGTCACCCACAGTATAGGATGCCTGTTGTTCACTTGTTGAAGCGGTTGGTCCATCAGTAGTGGATCTAGGCAGTATTTTTGTGAAATACTTTTAAGCTTTAATTTTCGGACATATTTATATATGTCAATTTTCGTTTCTACTAGATCATGATGTCTTTCTGGACAAAAAGTTAGACCTTTATTCATGAGTGTGCGTTCAGCTGTTGTAAGTTGATATCTTGAGAGATTGACGATGAGATCCTGTTTATTCGTCTTGGCGGTATGTTTTAATATTTCATTACTGTCCGGTTCCGTAGATGATAGCCCCTTCCTCTTTCTTGAGCTTCTTCTGGTCTTACGTTTCCTTCCCTGAAGACGGGTGCACCTCTTCCTCTTCCCCTTGACCTCGTTTTACGGTTCCACGTCCTCGTCCCCGGGACCTGGGTTGTTGTTGATCTTGATATATTATCTTCATCTCGTCTAAAAAAGACAGATGATGAATTGTTGCTGGTCTTGATTCCGCTTCACTGAGATCAGACTCAGATTCACTCTGGGTTGTACTTGAGGATTCTTGAGTGATTTGTTTTGTCGTGCCCCACTGTTGTTTAATTGTATCGAACCTCTTCGCAAAAGTAAGGATTGTCCCATTCTCATAATCAAGTTCATCTCTTTGGAATTTTCGCTGTTTGCGCTGTTGTACTTCTTCCTCATGTTTGTCAAGATTGCGTTCCATCTCTATACGTAGTTTCTTCAAGACATCTTCCGATTGATTTTGTGCTTGGATCTGTAATTCAATCTCCGCAATCTTTTGATGAAGTTCATTTACATCAACTTTGGCATATTTTATTATTATCAACATCATGGTTTTAGAACAGTCCATATTGTTTCTTCCCCATTCCTCTAACATTTCAGCTCTAGTATCCGGATGGTTGGGTAACGTGAAAATGCGTAGGCCCCTCGGTACCCTTCCGCATTCGACATATTGTTCTAACGTTATAATTTCCCAACTACGTGAAATTTCTTTGCGCAACAGTCTTTCCAGCTGTATGAATAGCTGTTTGATTGTTGTCACTGTCGTGCGTGCTTTGGGTACAGTTCCTCCTGTTGTTACGCTGTGATTCTTGCCTTTATTAAACATTGTTTGCGCCACCTGGGCACGTTTTGCTGCTCTTTCCTCCATTCCACTTGTTTTCCTTTGCGATGTAGATTATCTGTCTATTTGCAATTTAGTATTTTACTTCTATTCGCTTGTAGTTCAGTAAATGATTTTCAATTTGCAGGACTCAGTATTACTTAGCAGGGGATGAGAAGGATATTTATGGAGGATTATTAATGCCTCCACATGTTTTCAAAATCTATAGATACACCAAGGCGATATTCGACTCCCATATGTCTTCAACTCACTTGATATCTTGATTAGACATCATTGTGAGTATATCCGCTGCAGCACAATTATAAACTTAGCACAACATGCATGCGTGTTCCTACCTGGGAGACTCCCGGTCGTTTCGGTGTCCTCCGACGCCGTCCGCCGGCGCTCAACCTGGTATGCTTGTTGTTTTCTTTGTTATAATTTTTGCTGAACAGTGCCCCAGGAAGTCAGTACTCGATACTTTGTTGCACTGATGGTTCCGCGCTCCAATTTGAAAGCGGACAACGTTGTAATCATGACAAATCCGAACTCGCGTCCTGAATCTTTGTCCTCGTGGGCTCAGTCAGATTGTGCTGGGCTCTCCCCCGTGTAAATGCAATATTCAACAAACACAGTCCTTTTCGGGGGACACCAAGTCATGATTTCCTTGAAATGGATGAGTGGTTCTGTAAAAACGGACACTCTCCATAAGCAAAATGTAATGAATACTTGATAGTATAGCACACATTGGGTAAATCCTGTGTACAAGATGTGAATGTATAATAATGGCTTTTATAATTAACATCTTTTTCTTGCAACATTTTTTTGGGTAAAAGAAATAAATATAAAAAAAGTAATTGTAATATATGTAAAACTACCTGTCCCACAATGCCTCATTATGGGCTACGTGGAGACTATGTATAAAAGGTTGGAAATCGAAGTAGGACTTCGTATACTACCGTGAACAAGAACTTTGTGTTCGAAACGCGTAGGTGGCGGAGAAGGAGGTCTCAATAAAGATATATTTTTGTACCAAGGAGAGTGCCGTGTAAGCTGTTGTTGGATAATACTTAATGCGAGAGGTGGTCCTGTCTCGCCACGAGCACCAGCTGGAGGGTGCTCCCCCCGAAAAGGACCGTGTTTGTTGAATATTGCATTTACACGGGGGAGAGCCCAGCACAATCTGACTGAGCCCACGAGGACAAAGATTCAGGACGCAAGTTCGGATTTGTCAGGATTACAACGTTGTCCGCTTTCAAATTGGAGCGCGGAACCATCAGTGCAACAAAGTATCGAGTACTGACTTCCTGGGGCACTGTTCAGCAAAAATTATAACAAAGAAAACAACAAGCATACCAGGTCGAGCGCCGGCGGACGGCGTCGGAGGACACCGAAACGACCGGGAGTCTCCCAGGTAGGAACACGCATGCATGTTGTGCTAAGTTTATAATTGTGCTGCAGCGGATATACTCACAATGATGTCTAATCAAGATATCAAGTGAGTTGAAGACATATGGGAGTCGAATATCGCCTTGGTGTATCTATAGATTTTGAAAACATGTGGAGGCATTAATAATCCTCCATAAATATCCTTCTCATCCCCTGCTAAGTAATACTGAGTCCTGCAAATTGAAAATCATTTACTGAACTACAAGCGAATAGAAGTAAAATACTAAATTGCAAATAGACAGATAATCTACATCGCAAAGGAAAACAAGTGGAATGGAGGAAAGAGCAGCAAAACGTGCCCAGGTGGCGCAAACAATGTTTAATAAAGGCAAGAATCACAGCGTAACAACAGGAGGAACTGTACCCAAAGCACGCACGACAGTGACAACAATCAAACAGCTATTCATACAGCTGGAAAGACTGTTGCGCACAGAAATTTCACGTAGTTGGGAAATTATAACGTTAGAACAATATGTCGAATGCGGAAGGGTACCGAGGGGCCTACGCATTTTCACGTTACCCAACCATCCGGATACTAGAGCTGAAATGTTAGAGGAATGGGGAAGAAACAATATGGACTGTTCTAAAACCATGATGTTGATAATAATAAAATATGCCAAAGTTGATGTAAATGAACTTCATCAAAAGATTGCGGAGATTGAATTACAGATCCAAGCACAAAATCAATCGGAAGATGTCTTGAAGAAACTACGTATAGAGATGGAACGCAATCTTGACAAACATGAGGAAGAAGTACAACAGCGCAAACAGCGAAAATTCCAAAGAGATGAACTTGATTATGAGAATGGGACAATCCTTACTTTTGCGAAGAGGTTCGATACAATTAAACAACAGTGGGGCACGACAAAACAAATCACTCAAGAATCCTCAAGTACAACCCAGAGTGAATCTGAGTCTGATCTCAGTGAAGCGGAATCAAGACCAGCAACAATTCATCATCTGTCTTTTTAGACGAGATGAAGATAATATATCAAGATCAACAACAACCCAGGTCCCGGGGACGAGGACGTGGAACCGTAAAAACGAGGTCAAGGGGAAGAGGAAGAGGTGCACCCGTCTTCAGGGAAGGAAACGTAAGACCAGAAGAAGCTCAAGAAAGAGGAAGGGGCTATCATCTACGGAACCGGACAGTAATGAAATATTAAAACATACCGCCAAGACGAATAAACAGGATCTCATCGTCAATCTCTCAAGATATCAACTTACAACAGCTGAACGCACACTCATGAATAAAGGTCTAACTTTTTGTCCAGAAAGACATCATGATCTAGTAGAAACGAAAATTGACATATATAAATATGTCCGAAAATTAAAGCTTAAAAAGTATTTCACAAAAATACTGCCTAGATCCACTACTGATGGACCAACCGCTTCAACAAGTGAACAACAGGCATCCTATACTGTGGGTGACATACCCCATTTAAGAACAGCTTATGAACTAGCACACAATCTAACTACAACTGATCTTTCAGACAGCCAAGTATTGAATGAAATGGGAGTAACTATGATTCAACAATCAAGAACAAAGTTTAAAAGTAAATCAAAATTCTGTCCTGCATTACACCCGGGGAACAAGGTGGATATATTCCATGATTTGGTAGTGGCAGAAATAGATGGCATGGATAATGTGAAACAGAACAAAAAGGAGAATTTGTCCGTAAAAGAACGTGAGGCGCTTAATTCTTTAAAAACAACGTTTTAATAGAAATCAAGCCAGCTGACAAAGGTGGGAACCTGGTAATAATGGATAAACAAGATTATGTGAATGAGGCCATGCGGCAATTGAATAACACCACAAATTACCAGATTTTGAAAAATAATCCGATAACTGACCTGATTATTGATCTGAACAAAAGACTAACTAATTGGCAAGAACAAGGACTTATTAGCGATGATGAAAGAAAATTTCTGATGGTGGAGAACCCAGTGGTTCCGACCATTTACTTCTTACCGAAGATTCATAAGACCTTAAACAAACCTCCAGGACGCCCAATAATTTCTAGCTGTGGAAGTTTGTATGAAAACGTTGCATTATATGTGGACAATTTTTTATCACCAATAGTACCAACACTCAGTTCATATATTAAGGACACAGGTGACTTTTGAGGATACTTATGGAGACGACATGGCAGCCGGACTACCTCTTAGTTACAATAGACGTTGTGTCATTATATACCTCCATTAAACACAATGTCGGGATACAAGCATCTATGTATTTTTTAAAACAACGACCAATAGGGGAACAAAAACATACAACTATGCTATTGGATATGATGGAACTGTGTTTGAAAAATAAAATTTTTCTTTTTAATAAAAAATTGTACTCCCAGAGCTGTGGCACTGCCATGGGAGTTTCCTTTTCTCCAAGTTATGCTAATCTCGTGATGGGGTGGTGGGAGAGGAGCATAGCTTGGAGAGAAGAGAATGATTCCCATACAATGAGGGTAGCCTTATGGCTACGCTTCATTGATGATCTTTTTATACTATGGAGAGGAACTGAAGCGGAATTCTTAATCTATATGACAATTCTGAATAACAATGAGGTGGGTTTAAAATTTACCCATAACATCCACCCTACAGAAATTGAGTTTCTGGATACGAAAGTTTACATAAAAGAAAACAAAATCCAGACGACTGTTTTTAGGAAAAGACAGCCACAAATAGTCTTCTCCACGGATCAAGCTTTCACCCTCAATCCCTTATAAAGAGTATCCCCTATGGGGAATTTATAAGGATGAAACGCAACTGCTCTGAACCATCGGAAATGGAAAAGACGTTTGAAGAAACAACTTCACGTTTCCTTCAGAGAGGATATAAACATAAGGATGTACAGAAGGGGGAAAAGAGAGCAAGACAAAAAGCAGAGCACAAACATTGGTGAGTGGTAAATCACAAGAAACAACCGTGGAAGATGAAAAACCACGATTGATTTTAACTTACAGCAAAGAGAGCTACAAAATTCAAAAAATCCTGACAAAATATTGGAATGTACTTAAAAGGGATCCTGACATCGGGAAGGATTTAGGCAATCGACCGATGATAACATATAGGAAAGCTCCATCTATATCTGATACAATCATAAGAAGCCATTTTGAGAGTGAGAAGAAAACAACATGGCTAGGAACGAAACAACTAGGCTTTGGAAAATGCATAACATGCAAAGCATGCAAGATTGGGAAAAATCTGAAATCGCTTAAAGATCCAAGGGACAGAGTCTTTGAAATTAAAGAAAAATCACCTGTGAATCAACCTATGTTGTATACCTCTTAGAGTGTTTTTGTGGGAAAAGATACATCGGAAGTACCAAATGTTCTTTGAAAAAACGTATATTAGAACACATAAGAGCTGTACAAAATGAAGATGCAACTTATGCTCTTGCCAAGCATATGAAGACACATACCAATCGGACATGGTTAGACATGAAATATTCAGGATTGGTTACAATTCCCCCACATGAGAGAGGAGGAAATCGAGTACTCAAGTTGAGACGCATGGAATCAAAACTGATTATTCGTTTTAAAACCAAGGTCCCCCTTGGGCTCAATGGGGACGAAGAAATGTATATACATTTGTAAATATTTGGTTCAGCTTTTGAGATACAGAGTGTTAATGAGTATATTTTTCAGAGATATTATTTCTCCATACAATAGTTTGTTTTCCTTGAATTAGAATGTGATTTAGATTTTAAGAGAACACGTAGCCGGTATTGGATTATTATTGTGTTGCAAGTAGTTTCTTTCTAATAAGCCTAACTTAGTAGCATCTGTTTAAACTGTCTGCAAGACAGTGGGGCACTTAGCCCGCAAGCATATGGGACACCAAGTCATGATTTCCTTGAAATGGATGAGTGGTTCTGTAAAAACGGACACTCTCCATAAGCAAAATGTAATGAATACTTGATAGTATAGCACACATTGGGTAAATCCTGTGTACAAGATGTGAATGTATAATAATGGCTTTTATAATTAACATCTTTTTCTTGCAACATTTTTTTGGGTAAAAGAAATAAATATAAAAAAAGTAATTGTAATATATGTAAAACTACCTGTCCCACAATGCCTCATTATGGGCTACGTGGAGACTATGTATAAAAGGTTGGAAATCGAAGTAGGACTTCGTATACTACCGTGAACAAGAACTTTGTGTTCGAAACGCGTAGGTGGCGGAGAAGGAGGTCTCAATAAAGATATATTTTTGTACCAAGGAGAGTGCCGTGTAAGCTGTTGTTGGATAATATATATATATATATATATATATATATATATATCTTGTACATAGTACTTAACATATATATGTATATATGTAGCTGCAACCTACATTTACTACATTTAACCAAAAAGATTCCTGATAGAAGCCTGTTCTACTTGAGTGTCTGCTTTTGCATCTGAATCCAAGCAGTACTGCCTAGTAAAGGTATGAGGGGATTTCCACATAGCGGCTTTACAAATTTCAGAAATAGGTTAATTTCTCAACAGAGCTGCAGTAGCAGCTTTCCCCTTGTAGAGTGTGCTCTAGGTCTAGCAGGTAAAGACTTTTTAGCTAGTTGGTA
Source organism: Calotriton arnoldi (assembly GCA_963921515.1). Lineage (NCBI taxonomy): Eukaryota > Metazoa > Chordata > Amphibia > Caudata > Salamandridae > Calotriton > Calotriton arnoldi. Next base: position 1,179,378 of record CAWUFW010001640.1, on the reverse strand, counting down.
TGAGAGTATAATACAGAAAACAATCCATCTTGAAATAGATTGTTTAGATGAGGCTAACCCTGTTCTCACCAGACAATAATTAACAAACAGGTGATCCGATTTCCTGATACTCTTAGTCTTGTTCAAGTAGAATTTTAACACTCTCCTAATGTCCAGAGAATGTAGTAACCTTTCAGCTGGACTGGAGGGGTTAGGAAAGAAAGTAGGTAGCAGATATTCTGATTGATGTGAAACACTGAGACTACCTTTAGGAGAAAACTGGGATGAGTTCTCATCACCACACTACTGGAGTGAAACACAGTATACGGTACCTCCAAATTCAAGAGCTTAAATGTTACTTACCCTATGGGCTGAATTGATGGCCACCAGAAAAGCCACTTTTCAGGTGGGATGTTACAAAGAGGCTTTATGTATTGGTTCAAATTGGGGGCTCATCAACTTGGAAAGGACAATATTAAGTTCCCATGGAGAAGAGGGATTCCTAACAGTAGGGAACACCTTTTTTAAGCCCTTTGAGAAAATCATTCACCACTAGAATTCTGAAAAAGTAGGTTTGTGAGGGAGATTTCCTATGTGCCGTAATGGCTGCAAGGTGTACTCCAATTGAGGAATACTGCAGCCGTGATTTAGCCAAGTGTAGCAAATACCGGATGACTACATTTTCTTGGAAGGAAATTGGATTGTGATTGTTCTGTGTACACCAGAAATAAAACCTCTTCCATTTAAATGCATATGACCTTCCAGTGGAAGGTCTCTTAGCCATGTCCATACACTTCTTGGAAAACCGAAAATGTCCATATTGGAGGAATTCAGGAGCCATGCTGTCAAGTTCAGGGATGAGAGGCTGGAATGCGTTATACTTCCCCTGAACTTGAACAGGAGAACCTGTTGGCATGGCAGTCTCTTGTGGGGCTTCTCTGACAGATGTGGAAGGTCCGTGAACCACCACTAGCAAGGCCACTCTGGGGCTATGAGTATCATTCTGCTTTGAGATCGGTATACCTTGAAAATCAATGTTGGAATGAGAGGAGTTGGTGGTAATGCACAGAGAAATTTCCCTGACCAACTTACCAAAAGGGCATTTTGATTCAAACTTGGCTTGGCAAATCTGGACGTGTTGTCTTGTCATTTTCTGTTGTTTGCGTCTGCAAACAGGTCTATTTGGGGATATCCCCATTTGTGAAAAATGCCTTGCAATACCTCTTCGTTGAGAATCCAGTTGTGACTGCCTTGGAAGTTTGGACTGAGAGAGTCTGCTTGCATGTTTTGAATGCCTGGCAGATGAATGGCGGTTTTCGTGAGGTTTCTGGCTAGTAGCCATTTCCAAACGGTCTAGGCCTCGAGAGACAGACGGCGAGAATGAGTTCCTCCCAGTTTGTTCAGGAAATGCATTGTTGTTGTGTTGTCGGTTTGAACAAGAATGCAATTGGTTGTGATTGCTGTATAGAAAGACTTCAGAGCAAGGTGGACTGCTCTCAGTTCCAGCATGTTGATGTGGGAAGGTTTTTCCTTTTCCAACCAAACACCCAGAGTTTGAAGGAAACCCATGTGAGCTCTGCAACTCTGGAGAGAGGCATCTGTGATCAGTGTTTGACTGGGTGGGTCCTGATGAAATGGTACCCCCACTTTTAGATTGTTCAGCTGAAACTACCATGTAAGAGACTGGTGTGCAGCTTGTGATAATGTCAGCTTGTCCTCCCAGCAGTTGGAAAGCTGATCCCACTAGTCTTCCAATCATTGCTGCAGGGGCCTCATGTGCAACCTTACATTCGGTACTATAAAGATGCAAGAAGCCATTGACCCCAGTAGAGATGCTATCTGCCTTGTAGATGTATGATGAACCTGCAGAAGATTGCAACATTTCAGAGTGAAGGATGATAGTCTTTCCTCTGAAGGATACGCTCTTGCGGACTGTGTATCCAGTGTGGCACCTAGGTAGTGCAGTTTTTGTACTGTGTAAACTGTAGATTTTTTGGAAATTGATCCAAAGACCCAGACTTGTGAGTATCTCAACACAGATGCGAAAATGCTTCTTTGTCTGTGATGGAGAGGAGCTCTTTGTCAGTCAGTTTTCTAGGTAAGGATACACAAAGATTTTCTGTCTCCTTAAGAATGCTGCAACCACAGCCGTACATTTTGAAAATGTTTGTGGGGCTGATTTGAGGCTGGATGGGAGTACTTTGCACTGATAGTGCCAGTATCCTACCTTGAAAATTAGAAATTTCCAATGTTGTGTGGAAATCGGGATATGGAAGTATGCATCTTGAAGGTCTATCGCACACGTCCAATCCCCTTGATGCAACTGTTGGTAGATTTGGTGCAGAATCACATGTCTCATTTTTCCAGAGTCTCAAAAAATTGTATTGGAGACCCTCAACCACACTAGCACATTGCATTGTATATCTTGATTCCCCGCTGGTGTGGTTAGGTGGATAGCATCATCACTGGGTCTTAACACCGGAGTGTCCAGTTCTCCAGGTGCTCCACTGTCCTCCACCAGGAGGGAGACTGTCTGGTTTGCGACAGTCGTTAGCGTTGGAAACAGAAAATGAATACAATTATCTACTCTCCTATATACTGTGTCTTTATTTTTTAGGAGAGGGATAAGATTATAAAACTGAGAAGGGAGGTGCTTGTATGGATAATTTATTGGTCCATTGCACCTAATGAATGGTCGACATGTTTCAGCCAGGTTATGCCCATATGGGTCGGGTGGCTGTCATCAGGACCAGTGAGTGAGCGATCTCTTATACAAGATATCTGTGTTGATATTAGGGTAAGTTGAGTCACTCACCCCACTTCATCAGTGAGCTTAATGGCTCCAGGGCTGACGTTGTGTTATAGTAGCCATCTTGGCCTATAACTTAATAGTAGACGACTTGTCTTCCTTCGAGGAGCCGGCAGTGCGGGTTATGATCCTTGATTACAGATTGTATCAGCAGGTACTACTGCCGTCCTCCACGCCCCGGATCATTCCCTTTGATTACTAACATGTTAACTAGGGAAGCTGAATGAATCTCTGCTTCTCCCTCCCTTTCTTATTGTTGTGAAGATTTGGTTCAGGGCCCGCATTCTGAACTTCTCTCAGTGTATATACTTGTTGAGTACTCGAGATATAAGATGGTTCTGAACTCTTGCTACAGTCCTTTCTTTTTTACTAGAAAGTAGCAGGAGTAGATTCCCAATTCACTATGATTACACAAGATGTCCCCTATGGCCTCTTTTTGCATTAAAGTGTTGACTTCTGACTGCAAGAGGTCTAGCTGGTACTGAGATGTTTTTGCCGGCAGAACAGTTGGAAGAGGGGACTTGAAGGGCAGAGAGTAGCCATTCTGCACAATATTTAAGACCCATCTGTCTTTTGTAATTGACTGCCACTCTCCCCAGTGATTGATAATACTTTCCCCCACCGGAACGGGGAACAGTGAACAGTGAAGGGGGAAGTAATTATTCATTGCTTTGCAGTAGGTTTTCCTGCAGCTGCAGGCTGCTGTTGTTGCTGTGCACCTCTTCCTCTGGATGGACTACGAGGGTGGAAGTATGACCTTGCCTTCTGCTGATACTGCTGCCAGTGAGGGGTTTGAACCCTCTGTTAGAAATACCTCCTGTTGTAGGGCCTGTATCGTCTGCAAAACTCTTTCTTCTTTTCGAGGCCTACAGCCTTTAGAGTGTCCAGCTCTTTCTTCATTCTGGACATCACCTCATCCGCATGGGTACCAAAAAGGGTGGTTCCCAAGAAAGGCTGATTCATTGTTCGATGTTGTGCCTCAGGCTTCAACCCTGTAAGGCGCTGCCAGGATGACCTTCTTGCACAGATGTCGTGTGCTTAACTATGCGTCACTAGATTCAATGCCTCCACAGCTGTGCTGATTAGAAACCAGGCTGCCATCATTAAGTAGCTCCTGAAAATCTTGCCTAGCTTCCTTTGGCAGTTTTTCAGTGAACCTGGCCAATGAATCCCAGAGGATCTATCATCAAAGCATAGCCGAGGAACTAGCCATCTTCATGTAAGATGCAGATGTTCCACACATCTTTTTCCCCAGGGCATCCATCTGCTTGATCTTTTTGCAGGTGGAACCAAAGAGGAGGAAGAAGCTGCAGAATGAGATTTCCATGTAGCCGCTACTATGACCGAATCAGGATATGGGTCAGCCTGAGGAACAGGGGATCCTAATCAGGAGCCTTGTACTTGTTCAAGATTTGAGATGGCACGGATTCAAAGACGCTGGTGTTAAAAATAAAGGTTTGTGGAAGGCTTCCAATGGTCAGTTTTTCATCATTAATATGAACTGTATTCATTTATGTAGTTTTAAAAGAAAAGTAAATGTAATCTGGCGGTCGCCAGTATGTAGTTATAGTTAGGGCCATGTTTCCATAAGAAAAGCAGTTTTTGACTTGCCTATATCTTTGGCACCGGTTGACGAATCTTCAAATTTTTCCATAAAAGTGCTCCAGTGATTCTTGTTGCACATGGAAAGTTTTGGGGGGATCCGGCAAATGGGTGCTGAGAAAAAGGGAGGGTCAAACAAAAGTGTGTTTCTCATGTTAATTCCCATAGAGATTTTAGTTGCGACTACAGCCCAAACCGAAGGACAGAATTATACCAAATTTGGCAGAAAGGTAGGTCTTCATCCAGAAAAAACTCTTTTTGTTATTTGGTGTAAATCCTTTTAGTAGTTTTTGCAAACTAATTTTTAAAAAACAAATAAGTATATATAGGTCCGCGGATCCTCCGTGAATCCGGCAGTTCCCGTGCCAAAATGCAATTGGTTGCCTACACTTCAGCCAGCAAGTGTTGGCAATCATCTTGGGACTTGCCTTCAGCCAAGCACCACAAAAAAAGTAAAAAGAGAAGGGGGCAGCGTAGGAATATCCTGACCCCGCGCTGCATCCAGGGCTCCCACTGAAAAATAAATAAGGAAGCGCGGACTCCCACGCTTCTCTAATGTTTAGCCCCCAGGTGGGCCAGGTCCCGGGGCAAGCCGGATTATAAAAAAGTCGGGGCGCACAGGGCCCACTCCTGAGACTCTTTTGAGCCCAGGGACCACCATCTCCCCGGGGCTTATATTTTGATCTAGAGGGGGCGCTCAGCCCCCCAGCCCCTGAGAACCACCACCTCCTCGGGGCCACATACAAAAAATTAATTGGGGAGGAGAGCAGATCCCCCCGGCTCTAGGGACCACGACCTCCCCGGGGCATAAATGCACATTGAAAGGGGGGTCTGCCCGGATGTCTGGCCCAGGGACCACCATCTCCCCGTGGCTTTCGATTGGCTATAAGGAGGGGGGCTCCACAGCCCTCTCCTGGGCCATTCTTGGCCCATGGGACTGCCGCTGCCCTGGTGTAGGCCCTTCTATATCAAAGGAGGGGGGCCACGCATCCACCCTTCCTAGAGCCAATAATGGCCCTGGGGATCACCACATCCAAGGGCCGGCTCCTGCTATGTCCCCAGGTGCCCACCCCGGGACATAGCTGTTTGCTGTGGCTTGGCGGGAGCTTTGACAGCTCCAGCCAAGTCACAGTAAACACTCCACTTCCAGCAGGCAACAGCTGAGAAATGCTCTTGCTTGCTGAAAGCAGAGCTTTTGTCTGTTTCCCTGTCCGCTGTTATATAAGGATTGCTCTGACAGACAGGGAGCTGCATGTTCAGCAGCTTCCTGTCTGTCAGAGCAATGCTGGCTCCCGCCTCCTGCGGGGAGCCGACTGGGACTGCCGGGGCCTTGAGGCTCCCCCATGGTCCTCAACAGAGGTGAACAAAGAGGCCGAACCCCAGGGATGGGGTCCCCAGGGCAGAATTTGGCCTGTGGAGGGGGGCCCCTCTCCCCCATTTGTTAATGCCCAGGCCCTGGGGTATGGGGACCCTGGTCCAAAATTAGCCAGGGTAAGGGCCCCCACCGCTATTAAAAACAAAAAAATTAAAAGGCTAGCCCTGGGGTGATGGGGTCCCGGGGCCAAAATTGACCTGGGGAGGTGGGCTGTGGGGCCCTCCTCCCCATCTGTATTTGGCCCAGGGAGGGGAGCCGCGTGGTCTCCTCCCCTATTGAATTTTGGCCAGGGCCCGGGGGATGGGGTCCCAGGGACCCAAATTGACCCGGGGAGGGGGCTGTGCAGCGAAAACCCCATTCAGATGTGGTCTGGCCACTCATACACCCACTCACAGATGCACTTACCCATTCACAGACCCACTCAGAGACTTATGCACCCACTCACAGACCCACTCATAGGCTCATGCACCCACTCACAGGCCCAGTCAGACACTCCGACACCCACTCACACCCCCAGTGAGACAATTATGCAGGTACACCGAGACCCACTGAGGCACTCACATACCCATTGAGACATTCACGTACTCACTCACACATCCACTGAGACACTCATGCACTCACTCACTTCCAAAGGTTCAAAGTTTCAGTTAGAAAATAAAATAAAAAACCTTAGAAATTCACCTAAAAAGTCAAAGGTTATAGGGACATTATAGATAGGAAATAGAATTTAAAAAGCCTTAGAAATTCACTGAAAAAACCAAAAGGTTACAGAGACGTTATAGTAAGGCTCAGATTTTACTCGTACAAAACCAGTGAAATTCAGCAGTTATAGTTACATGAGCTAACTATAACTTACGCCCCCGCAATGCACTGCTTATGACCTCACATATTATATCACGCATGGAATGGTCAGTCACTGATGACATCTCAAATTACATCACTGATGACATCATCCACAGAAGCATTCACACACCCACTCACAGCCCTATACAACCTGTCATACACCCATTCACACACCCACACAACCGCTCACATACCCATTCACAGACCCATACAAGTACCTCACACAACCACTCGCTCATCAATAGAGCCACTCACACACCCACCCACTCACTCACTCATGCAGGCACTCACATACCCACTCACACCTAAAGCTATTCATACAACCAGTCACTAACCCATACAGCCACTCACATAGCCATACACTCACCCAAACAGCTACTCACAAACCAATACAGCCTCTCAACACAGCAAGTCACTCACTCATTCAAGCACTCACACACTCACTCACCCACTTACATACCCATTTGCACATCCATACAAGCACTCACACATCTGTTCACTCACCCATACATCAGTTCACACAGACATTTACTCTATAATACAGCTACTCACTTAACAAACAGCCACTCACTTACCCAGACAGCCACTTACACACCCACTCATCCACCCATACACCCACTTACACAGCCACTCACTCACCCATATAGCTACTGATACACCCCCTCACTCACCAATATACTCACTCACACAGCCAATCACTCACCCACACAGCTACTCACTTACCTACTTGATACACCTATACAGGCACTCATACACCCACACACACACACCCATACTGGCACTCAGGTACCCACTCACACACAGATACACAGAGTCATACAGCCACTCACATAATATATACGTTAGAAATAGTATCACGCATTAGTAGTACAGAAAGTATATTATTTTAACTTTTGTAGTACCTTGGTACATATGTTTAACTCTCATAAACTTTAAGAAAACACGCACACCCACTGGATGATGTCATCTGTGATGTCTTCTGAGATGTCATCTGAGATGTCATCAGTGATGTCACTGACCATGTCATGAGTGATGTAATATGTGAGGTCATCAGCAGTGCATTGCAGGGGAGTACGTTATAGCTAGCTCAGGTAACTATAACTTTTGAATTTCACTGGTTTTGTACGAGTGAAATCTGAACCTAACTATAACTTCTCTGTAACCTTTGTTTTTTTTAGTGAATATATATATCTATATATTACAACCATATTTCTCCATCAGAAACTCACCGCACACCAAACTTGAGGTATCAGCAGGCGATTTATTTGGCATTTGCAGTCTGAGTGGATGACCTTCAGACTGCATAACAACAAGGAAGTCTGTGTTACGTTAATTACAGCACGTGGTCTTCCTTAAAATCTGAGGTTTTACTTACCTGTGAACAAGGCTCAGTACACAAGCCGAAAAGCATCAGGAGACCTGTTAAGCAATGTTGCAGCTGTGTGGATATGCCAAATAAAGTGCCTGCTGATACTTCAAGTTTGGTGTGTGGCAAGTTTTTTCCGATGGAGAAATATGGCTGTAATACTGAACGGGGTGCTCTGTCCCGGTATCGCCGAGTGGAGAAAATGCGTTTGGATATTAATGGATTGGAGCCAATCCGCCCGCCTCTACCAAATCAAATAGGTATGGAAGAAACCAAACAATAACTTTCAGGACAGGTGGGGAAAGGATGAAATGAGAAGTTTGTTCTCATTTGCGAACTTTGTAGACACAGCAGGAGCGGCATAAGACATTGAACGACGGTGGTAATGCGCCTAAGAAGAGAGTTATAAAATACAATAATGCATGGGATTGGAATGGACTGTAATACGACTGCTGTATTTTTGAAAGAGGCTTTTGATGTTAATGACACACAGCAGTTGGAAATGAAAAGCCATTCGAACGTTCAATGCGCATTCTGAGTGCATGACCTTCAGACTGCATAACAACAAGGCAGTTTGTGATATGTTAATTACAACACGTGGTCTTACTTAAAATCCGAGGTTCTACATACCTGTGAACAAGGCTCAGTACATGAGCCGAAACATGTCAGGAGGACTGTTAATCAATGTTGCCACTGTGTGCATATGTCAAATAAAGCACCTGCTGAAACTGCAAGTTTGGTGTGCAGCGAGTTTCTTCTGATGGAGAAATGCGGTTGAAATACTGAACGGGGTGCTCCGTCCCTGTATCGCCGAGGCTGCCCTGATAGGGTTTGGGGCTCCAACAGCGGAAAAAATGTGTTTGGATATGGATATATGTATCCCTAATTGACTTTGGAGCTAGCCAAAAAGTGGAGCGCCAGGATGAAGTCCTTCCATGACAAGAATGTCAATTTTGCCACCGTTCATGCAGAGGATGCTCTTTAGGCATTGAAGTATGTGTTCCAGGCAGGTGGTGAGGATGATGGTATCTGGACAGTTGCCTAAACAGAAGTAAATAAGAATCAAAACACCTACAAATATTGGGTAACTGCACCATGGGGCAAACGTAAATGATGAAAAACAAGCAAGAAAGATATAATCCTTAGGGGCTGCCGCATGGTACTGGGCACTTTTTAGTTTGGGTTGGATAGAAAAGATCACATCCAACATACAGCAGATCAATATATTTCTGTCCACTATTCCAGCCTTTCAACCATTATTGCGTTGTCAACAGTGGCAAAGGCTGCAGAGAGGTCCAGGAGTATAAGGGCTGATTTTTACCTACCTTAAATTGGCTAGGGGTGATTTAGTGTCCTAAGATGATCTACATAGTTGACAACATTCTGTGACTAAAAAGTGGTAGGATGTTTGATGTTTCAAAATTAGTTTAGAGAAGCAAAAAAAAAGAAAATCAGTAAAGAGATATATGAGACATATAATACAACTTGAAAAGCATGCATGTGGTACATATCTGCCAAGTGGCCATAGCCTACGTGTGGCACCTTCAGCCGGTTCTCTTTTTTTTTTTTTTAGCTATCAGCAATTTGCATTCTGAGACTTGTAGATTGGCATTTAAAACTGTACGCATTTGCTCAAATGTTCTAACATGCAAATTGCTGTTATCTAAAAATTAACTGGCTGATCGTGCCATTTTCAAATTAAACAGGGAAAATTGTTTAACCTTTAAATACCATCAGACTGTTGCTGCCGGCTGCACTATCTCTCTGGTGTGGCTGTCGGTAATGGTCTGACATCGAAAGGGACTTCGGAGGAAACTTCAGTGCAAGCACTAGATGCTTCCCCCTTCAGTTTGCCTGGGGGGGGGGCCCAAAGCAGAATAAATTCTGCTTCAACCCCTTATCCCTCCCCCTGCCCTTCAGTGACATCAGCCTGCCCCCATCATAGTGGCAAGAAGGAGCAGATGAGTTGCTACGCCTGTTCAGTGAGGATCCATCCCCTCATACAGCACCCTCAAGTTTGAGGAAAACATTGCTGGAAAAGGAAAATCTCCCCTTTCCAGCAAGGCCTCTTTCAAACTCATTCCCGCTCATGGATCTGTGATCCACAGGTAGGAAGCCACTAGCGAAACAGACTTATGGGCCGATTCCGATCTGGGCCGCAAAACTCTCCGACTGAGCCAGATCCGGAGAGATTTCCGACCGAGCCGGACTCCCGCAGTCCGACCGAGCGAGTACGATGCGGCCGTATGCTGCCGGACTCGATTCGGTCGGACTCCCATTGAAGTCAATGGGAGCCGGCCGTACATGGGCTCCCATTGACTGAATGGGTACGTCGCGAACAGGGGGGCCCCCTACAGTGGGTACGTGTCGGTGCGACTCGCACCGTACATGCATGTTCGACTCGTGCGGCTATGCGTGCAGGGGGGTCCGACACGGACCCCCCAAGTCCGGCTCCGGGTGCTTTTGCGAGCCGGACGCTCTGACTCGATCCGGCTGTCCGACGCGTCCATCGTACTCGCTCGGTCGGAAAACGTCTCCATTGCGTGGTGCGATTCGTGTCCGTACGAGTCGGTCGGAGCGGTTCGGACCCGGGAACGAGTCAGTCGGCGATTTCGCATACACTTGCATCGTACTTGCTCGCTCGGACGACTGTACGAATCGGTCGGAAACAAGGCCTCCGACTCGGATCCGGTAAAGCCGAATCCGATTCGGTGCCCTACCGGCCGAGATCGGAATCGGCCCCTTAGTGATTTTGGGGGGTGCCCCTACCACCCCCAAGGGAGCAAAGTTTTTCAATTTTTTGCTTTTACATCTATGGGGGACCGATTTGACCCTCGAGGAGGGCTTGATCACCCACAGAGAAGGGAACACATGTCAGTCATTTTGTTCCTTGAAGCTGCTGCCGGAGGCCCTTGCACCACCCACCTGAGACCCTTGCACCTCTCTCCCAAGACCGTTGCACCACCCTCCCAAGCTGCAAACAAATTATTTTAATGGTTGCTGGTGGTGGAAGAAAAATGGGGAAGAGGAAAGTGTACTCACAGCTTGCCCCACAATGCAAAATATAAATGGCTTATTAAGTGATCAATGGCAGGAGTGTGCTGACATATTGCCCTGTTTTGTGGTCAGTAGCAGTAGAATGCAAATGGTACAGTGGCAGAATTGTGGGTGGAGTGGGCTCTCCTCTTGACTCATGATGTATGCTATGATGGGTGAAAGCAAAATGTGAAAAGCACAATAACTGAGCAATCACTGGAGTGGGCTGACACTTTGCCCTGTGCTGTGGTGGGCAGAAGCAAAATGCAAATAGCACAATTGCAGAACTATGGGTAAAGTGGGGTTACGCCATGCCTCATGAAGTATAATGTGATGGGCTGTGGCAAAATGTAAATGACACAGTAACTGATCAATGACATGAGTGGAATAACGTATTGCCCTGTGCTGTGGTGGGCGAAAACAAAATATGTATTGGACATTGGCAGATAGGTAAAGTGGGCTCACCCTTGCCCCATGAAGTATGGTGTGATGAGTGGCAGCAAAATGTAAAGGACACGATAATTGATTTATGACAGGAGAGGGCTGACATATTACCCTGTGCTAATGCGGGGGCAGAAGCAAAATTTGAATAGCATAGTGGCAGAGGTATGGGTGGAAAGGGCTCACCCCGCCTCACAAAGTATGGTGCAATGGGCGGAAACTGATTAACGGCTGAAGTGGGCTGACACATTGCCCTGTGTTGTGGAGGGTGGCAGCAAAATTAAAACAGCACATTGGTTGACCAAGGGGTGAAGTGGGCCTACACCTTGACCTACAATGTCTGCTGTGGTAAAGCACATGTTGCAAGTTGAAGTAATAGTATTTATTTTTTGTCTCTTAGCTTTTTTGGAGTTGCTCTGTGTATCTACAGCAAGAAGAGTGAGATAGGTGTGAATTCAGCTCATTTCACACAGAAACACACACACCAGTTATTTCTACGAGTACCTCTCCATTCTACCTAGGACACAGTTTTTGACAAAGAAAGTTTTAGATGGAAAAGAGATGACATCTTGTTGGTTGACTACTGTCTAGACCCTAACTAGAATAATAGACGAGAGCTCTGAGGCAGGGTCTGTTTGTGTAGTGGAGCGACAGTGGCAGGGTAGCCCAATCCAGAGCACAGGCTGAGTACTTACTTGGCACCCCCTCAATTTAGTTCAGCCCCAAATACCCCTATTCACTGCAGATGCTGGACGTAAAATCAGTACTGCAACTTTTTCAAATAAATGACTACATCTCTTTCTGGATGATGACTTCCTTGAGGAGATTGTGCACCAAAACAATTCACGTGCTACACAGTGTCTGAAGGAGCATAGAAGCACTAATCGGCCTTATTGTAGGGCATACCAGTGGACTCACTCATCACTTTGGGAGTTTAAAACATTTCTGGGCCTTGCGCTCAACATGGGAATAGTACACAAACTAATTCTACAGTTGTACTTGTCTAATTGTAGGTTTCAGGTGACACCCACCTTCGCGCTAGACATAAGCAGAGACAGGTTTTTGCTTCATTTCATTGACAATTCAGCAGTATTGCCTCTGGGGCATCCAGACCATGACAGAGTGTTGTGGAACATTTGTCTGCCAAGTTTGTAGAGATTTATACTCCTAGAAATAATATAGCAGTCAATGAATCCTTGATCCTGTACAAAGAGATACTGCTGTTTAGGCAGTACATATCAAGCAAAAGAGCCTGTTATGGCATCAAGATGTATGTGTTGAACGAGAACTCTAGTGGTTATGTATATCGTTGGAGGGTACATACTGGTAAGGACTCTGCTATAAATCCTTTTTGTGGGCATTCCACACTAGGAATTAGTGAAAACAATTGTATGGGAGAGTGTCCAACCACTCCTTCATAATGGTTATGACACTTATGTGGACAACTTCTATACAGAATTCCAGTTGTTTAGCAAGCTGTTCAAAGCTGGCACATTGACTTACAGGGCAATTTGAAGCATGGCAACCATAAAAGGATTCTTTCCAGAGCTTCTTTGTTGGACGCTCCAAAAAAAGCCAAGAGCACTGTGTTGCATTCCAACAAACTGCTCACAGTCAAATTCTTAGATAGGCAGGAAGTATAAGTGCCCATTGTTATCTATGATGAGAGTACTTCTCCAGTCATGGTTTTGAGGCCTGTTGGCAGAAGTTCACAAGCCAAACTGAATACTTGATTACTATAAGTACATGAGTGGAGTGAATAGAAATGACCAGGTACTTCAACCATATAATGGGAGACATAAAATTAATACATGGTATAAGAAATTGCCTATCCACCCAATGTCGGACTGGCCTATAGGGCAATCAGGCAGTGCCTGATGGGATGCTCTGACAGGTCAATGTCTAGGCTGTTTTTTTGGCTGTTTGTGAGCCTGTTTTATGGTCTGTTATTTCTGTGACAGTGCCACAAACATTGCCCGCAGCAAGCACACATGCATGCATTCTCCCTTATATTATAAAATACTTACACAGTTTGTCTTTACAAGTCCAAAGCTGCCTCGATTTGTAAATGTGGGCCACTTTTTTAGCTATTTGATTCACCAATGGGGGCCATTTTGATTTTGGGGTCTTGGCCTTTTTTCTGTCCCAGTCTGATCCGGTAATCCACCTGATCCAGTTGGCGACATACAATGCATATATTGATTATCAGTAGACCATCACAGGGAGACTGAAGGTTTTCCTTGACTTTAAGTTTTCCATAATTGAAGTATTACTGCTGTAGAAGCAGTACCCTCTACTTCATCTGCTGTGGAGACCGTTGCAACGCTGCATGATCTGCACTTTGCCAACTGTGGTCCTGCAACAGAGAAAAAGAGCTGACCATATCATCCACGCAGAGATTGCTCTAGGTAAGGAAAGAGGCAGGAGAGTCAGTATCACTGTCCCCAGTGCTTTACTAACTTCAGTAAATAGGGCCAAATTTATCTAGCATTTGACTTGCTTGCCACCTTCATCTTCCACCAGAATGTAGTGAATGTTCTGTCCACAGTATTGCAAGTGTGTTACAGTCAATGCACTCCAAGTAATGGTAGACAAGACTTACGTCATGCCTTGACACAGTTCCCTGTCCACCAACCCCTAACATCCTTCATCTTTTTGGAAGTGCTCTTCAGGGAACTTAAGACTGTCTGCTCTAGAATGCTTTCTCCAGTGTTCAAAGCTAGATATGCTCATAGTCTGAGGAGTGTGGCAGAGCCCAAATACATACACAGACACTCCCCAACTTAAATCCACAAACTAGATGGAGTTGGATTTAGAACAATGAGTGTGCTAAAGGCGCATGAAACACATCTTCCTGGGGTCACAGGTGGCGGCCAATGGAAGGTCTTAGTAAAGGTTCACTTGGCATTCTTATGACTTTGAGGGAGACAGAGAAATCAACTGATTGTCAAAGCTTAGCCTAGGCCTCTTTTGATATGGATCTCATGTGGGTAGAAGGCATTTGGTCAAGGTATGAGTTCCACATTGCACCCAGCACTACACACGTAGGGGATAGTCTAGTCTGTTTCCTACCTTCATCTTCCATAAGAACGTGGATGTTTTTCTGCTTACAGTGTTACAAGTTTGTGACAGTCAATACATTGCAAATAACGATGGACTGGACATATGCCACATTTTGACAGAGTACCTCGTGCGCTAAACCCTAAAGATTTTTGTCTTTCTGGAAGTACTCTTTAGGGAATTTAGGAGAGTTTGCCCCAGAATGGTTACCCCAGGGTTACCTTGTAGATATGCTCAAACTGTCTAAAGAATGGGCCCGAAAGGCATTCTCAGATGCCCCAAACTTACTTTCGCAATCTGGAAGAAGTTGGATTTACTGCTGAGAGTGCCCTAAAGGCGCATAAAAACAGGTCTTTCTGACCCTATATGCCGGTTGCCACAGGGAGGCGTTAGTAAAGGTACACCTGCAACCCTTCTGGTATTAGGCCTCAGAGTGAGGCAGATATGAACAGGTAGTGAAAATTTAGTCTTTATTTGTTTTCATACGGATCTTGTATAGTTCAGAATGCAGATGGTAAAGAAAAAATGGAAACTCTGGTCAAGGCAGTAACCCGACACCGGCGGTATGTGCAGCTCTTGAGTGGGCGTGTGTGTGGATGTTGGCTGACAGAATGTGTGGCAGTTGGTTGTCGACATGTGGCTTTTGGCTGGCGACATGTGTGGCAGTTGACTGGCAATAAGTGCGGCCATTGGTTAGTGGTATGTGTGGCTGTTGGATGGCTATATGTATGTATTGGTTTGCTGGAAGTGTGCTTGTATGTAAGTAGGCTGATGACAGATTGAGTGGCTGTGGATTGGAGTTTCAGTCCTGAAGTAGGCATTTTTGGCTATCTCAAAAAGTGACAGATTTGGTACTGTATCTGTACTAGGTTTTATCCTCTTCAGTACTGGATTTGCAACATTGCAATTCCAGATTTTGGTTAATGCATTTCAGTTCAGAGATAAATTACTAATTTGAGGCGTTCATACATTTTCTTTATAAATTGGCTGGAACTATCCTGTTTAGAGGTCGCAATATGTTGAGGAGGTCAAGCATTGTTTCAGCATCTGATGAGTCACACTGACTGTTCTTCACTGAACTGTAAAGAGATTCAAAGTTTGCTTTGCTATTTATTTCTGAAGCACCATAGATGAAAGACTAGGGTGGAGTTGTTGTGGTCGGTGGAATTATAAATAATTTTGGTCAGGTTGATGGAGGATGGAGGGATGTTGATATTTCAAGTAGGAATTGGCAAAACTATTTCGCGAAACAAGGAAAATCTGCCTTTTTTTAAATTATGGCTGCAGAGAGTAATTGGGCTTCAAAAACCACCCAACTCGATCAGCTAGGAGGATTTTGTAGTTTGTGCACTTTGGGAGGGTCTTCTTGAAAAACAAGTCCATTGGAAACCGCCAAAAATGCCTGAACTGCCCACGAACCGGGTAGTTTGTGTGGTTCTCATTGGACCCATTCCGTCAGCCCTAGCTTCAAGGTTATAAATGAACATGAGGTTCAGTTTGTGCCCAGGAGTATTCATTAGCCCTCACACCACCTGGGGGAAGTCTAGGGCCTGGATATTCTTCGAAGAGGTCTACATTAGGTTTGAAGTCTGGCTTGTTGATCCACAAGTTGAATTAAAACAAAATCAAAATGTTGTTGACTTTAGACTCTAGATGGAAATTCCTCCATGAAGTTAGTGGAGTACCTAGGATACTGATAGACTTCTGCTGAGATATGCAAGCTGTTGGGGTTGATGCAACAATAGGCACCTAAGGGCGAGACTTATGAAACGATTCCCTAAAATAATGGGTTTGTGACTGCTAAAATGTGCGTACCCAATCGCACAAGTATTTGTGATTCAGTGAATGATAAATGAGTTTATAAATGGTTTACAAATTGCTATTTGGAAATGGTGTGCTGTGGGCATCCCTTCCAAACAGTGATTTAGAATAATATGTATCAACGGTTTGCATAATTCTGGTTGCAAACCATTGAAAAGTTAATGACTTCTCAAAGGAGGTGGTAAATAATTTGCAGAGGGGATTTACCTTTGTGAATTTTGGCAGACGTTTCTGGGTGAGTAGGGTGATCTTCACGGCGACAACGGGACAAAGGGTCCGGCAGAGCTCCACCCTTGACGTAAGTGTGACTACAGGGGGGCTCTTCCATTTACTCGCCAGTTTAAGCATGATTACACATGAACTTGATTAACCGGAGTGAGTTACAGAGGGTGTCCCTCTCTCTGGGGTCTACTAGTTCCAGTGATTCCTAATTCCAGTTACAGAGGGAACACAAGATACTGAGATCAGAAAGGTCCTGATGAATGCTGTTGTGACCTAAAATTGTGGGCACAAAACACGCAGCAGAAACATG
The DNA here is from genome assembly GCA_963921515.1 of Calotriton arnoldi. Taxonomy (NCBI): domain Eukaryota; kingdom Metazoa; phylum Chordata; class Amphibia; order Caudata; family Salamandridae; genus Calotriton; species Calotriton arnoldi. Next base: position 1,162,514 of record CAWUFW010001640.1, on the reverse strand, counting down.
TCGACAATTTGGCAGTAAGGAGGGGTGAAGGAACTCCTAATACTTTCCTGTCACCACCATCCTTCACGTGTTTTAATCCTAGTCAGTGGGTCTAGGAATACATTTTTGCACAAAGACACCACTGAACTAGTTTTCACCTCCACTGCACTTTTTCTTTCGGTGATCCCAGATTTATTACTTATATAATTTTTCATGTTTGTATTGTCTTCCCCTCCCCTTTGCTCCACCCCAGGTGTTGGTCTGCGTGGGGTTGTACTGAAGCAAGCCCAATGATGAAGCATGTCACAATTTTGTGAGTGAGGGCAGTATTTTTTCACAGCGCACGTGCCACCTCTCTAAAACCTCACCTGCTACTCCTCTCTGTGTGTGTTACAGTTTTGAGTAGGGTGTAGTCCAGGGGACCACTGCCTACTATTAAATAAATGTTTAAAAGCAGAAAACCTTTGCCATAATGGAGGAGCCACCACTGGATTTACATAACTTTATTTAATATCGTGTCAGGCTACAATAATCCCTGCTCTCTCCTCCCTTTCTAAATGTTCACCTAAGTCATTATCAGTGAAATATGTGCCACCAATATGTAAGAACAAGTCAGGATCATCTTGAAGAATTTCTGTTATTCTTACTGCACCTGGACTGTTTCGTGTTCTAGTGGTAATCTTGTGTAAATCTACTGGATACTACTTACTACTATATGGGAGTGCTGCCAGGTGTTGTGATTCTGGTGCTTTGTTCTGACTAAAGAAATCATTAGTGATATTAAAAGTCATCTTACATTTTGTCTGTACTAAATTTGTCATCAGTCCAGTAATGAGAGCAATTTGCAATGCATGTGTATGAATTAAATTTCTATTGACCAGTACCATATCAATCAATCACAGAATTTGTAGAGCGCACTACTTACCCGCGAGGGTCTCAAGGCGCTGGGGGAAAAAAAAAAGGGGGGGGGGTGCCGCTACTGGTCGAACAGACAGGTCTTGAGTAGCCTCCTGAAGGTCAGCAGGTCTTGGGTCTGTCGTAGGCTGAGTGGAAGGGTGTTCCAGGTCTTGGCGGCGAGGTGGGAGAAGGATCTGCCGCCGGTGGTTGTTTTTCGAATGCGAGGGACGGTGGCGAGGGAGATGTCGGCGGAGCGGAGCTGGCGGTTGGGGACGTAGAGGAAGAGTCGTCTGTTGAGGTAGGCTGGGCCGGTCTTGTGGAGTGCCTTGTGTGCGTGGATGAGGAGTTTGAAGGAGATTCTCCTGTCGACGGGGAGCCAGTGCAGGTTCCTCAGGTGGGGGGTGATGTGGCATATGATAGGATTTAAGTGGTATAACCATCAGAAAAAGAAGGGGGGGTTATGAATGAATGACAAGGTGATGTCGCTCCTTGATGCTGCAATTGTCAAGATCATTTTTGTATTGTGCTTTGCCTCTGGCCTCAATGGATATTGGGCCGATATCTGAGGCTCACTTATCACACTGTGCTCGGTTTCCTGAGAGGGCTCCTGTTCAGCCTCTTATCTTCTCTTATACTCAGTTTAACTGTTTCTTTTGTCTGTTGAGTATTTATCTGAGCACCTACTAACCCCAGAGTCCTGTGAATAAAATGAGGATTGGCTATCAGTATACTGATACAGAGTAGGCTTTTTGAATTATACACTGTCTCTCAAATTATCACCACCTCGCTGGACTCCTCCTGTTGTGGAGATCCAGTTTCCTATTTAGCCTTCTTTTTCTTTTTTCCACCAGAAGGTGTTTTTTCCATCTGTGCTCCCTCTATCTCAGCCTTCAGATGCAGTTTTGAAGGACAAGCACCTATGGTATCTTGACCTATAAAAGTATACATTTCTGAAATAATTTTAGGTAACTCCTGTTCCTGCTTGTGTAGCAGCATGGTGGCATGACCAACAATACCGCTTCTCCCCAAATGTTACTGGAAGCTATCAAAGAAACCGGATCAATGCTACTAACCAATTTCACACACAAATCTACAGGCAGGCCCCATGTTCCTTCTGTATTTCTTTTAGAGCACCTTATAACACCACAATAGAGGGTGTACCATACATAATTGTATATATGCTAGCAAATATGCTTCCTCGTGTACCGTATTATTTAATCGGCAGTACTATTCCAAAGGGAAGACACAAACAATATTTTCTGCTTGTTTTGAAGCATTGTATAAGGACAGGCTACCTTTAATTGATTAGCTTTAAATAATAAAACAGGGTAGATTTAGTCTTGCTTTATGGAAACTTTGTCCAATGCTGCATTTATATTCTGAGAACTTACTCCTTGTGTCGACGGTTGATATGTTACTACTGGAACCCCAACTTTAGTCCCCGTTGTCTGTAATACATGCTGTCTCAGTGAGCTTCATACAGTTCTCGCAACAATTCCCTTAACTGATTTGCATTCAAATTTTGTGTGCGGTGTATACTTTGCTTACACTGGACGCCATGAGGAAGGCTCTAAGACGACCTTATGTATCCATTATAGCTGGCTCCACTATGTGTGGTAATTCCCCAATGTTCTTGATAACTTATATGGATTGCCTGATTTTCATATGGTATGTTTTCCATAGGAGAACATGCTGGCTTATATATGGTCAGAGTGAACAGGTCCTTTTTGCCCTGTGTTTTGCCCAGGAGTGAGGCCTACAGCTCCACTCAACTTTTTAAAGTTCTGCTGCTGTGTGCTTAACTTACCCTTGGCCTACATCAGGTAGATGTGGAGTGTTGCTTTGTGCAGAAGTAATGACTGTGCTGGAAGTATGTGTACCTGGGAAGGGTAAAGTACAGGAATAGAGCAGTACTGTGTAGTCCATGAATGGTTAGTGCATGTATTGAGTGTATGTATGCCTGCGAGGAATGCATCACATGAGAGATGTAACGCTGTGCAGTGCATGTGCATTGGAAGTATGTGCTGCGTGCACATAGTGAGTGTGTGTGCTGGCAAAGTGTGTATGCAAATAGTACGCCCTATACAATAAAGAAAGGCTACAGTACTGAATACTGTGCACAGATTGAATGTGTGTGTTGAATGTATGTATTGGCACAATGCATAGAGAACAGTATTCAAGAGTATGTGTGCTGTGACAGTACACTAAGAGTAAAGTGTGCCTGCAATAGTACATTACATGGAGGACCCTGAGCTCCATTTTGGGTGCTCCATTTTGGGTGCCTGATGAAGACATGAGGAGTGGAGGCACCTCCCTAGACAGATTTGTGTATTGCTGCATTCCTGTGAGCTGGGTGGGACACACACTGGAGGAAGGAAGGAACAGATTCTCCCTTTAAACTTCAAAAGGTTGCTCTTTGATCCAGCGATAGATAACAAGGAAGGGGCCTGGACATATCTCAGGAAGAAGATTGGGCTGATAAGGAAATCACAGAGTAGAACTGGGAGCCCTGGATTAACCTTTTGATGCACATATCACTGTGGCTGACATCCAAGTGTGAACTCTGGTCACTCCCATGAACTGTAGTGTGGGACAATCAGCTTCAGAGTCTTCCCTGCTGTGACAGGCAGCCTTTTAAGAGGGAAAAAGAAAACTGTACACTTCAAAAACAGCAGAATCCCAACATAAAACTTCAAAGACGCCGGCACTAAATCACATTTGGTGTCAGGAAAAGGACTTTAAGAAGGGGCGGTTGAGACCCCAAAATATTGTCATGTACCAAGCAGCCAGACTGGCTGTGTGGGAAGGGGAAGCTCTGCAAAACTTCTGCCTGTGACCAGGACTGGGGGCTAAGACCTGCGAGTGCATTTTTTAAGAATATCTACATGCCAAACCTATAAGCATGACAGAGGTGGCCAAGAGGGTTTAAGTATTTTGATAGAATTAACACACTTTTGAATCTAAACAATGTTTTGTCAGTTTTCGAGCCTGTCTGAAAATCGATGTTAAGTTATGTGATGAGACAAACAGCCCAAATGATCCTGGAGTGGCACAGTTTGGAGCCATGCATTCTGCTGTTTGGAATGTCTTCAAGTCTTGATCTCTCCTGCAGAGGGCTGAGAACAGCTATTATACATTCTGTAATCCATTTAATTTGAGAAAAATAAGCTTGTGATTGTGATGTAAAGCAAGAGAAATACCATGAGAATTCCATTGAAAACTTATATTAAAGCCTAAAGCTATTATGCTTTTTTCACACCATCTATTCAATTGTATACATAAACTAGAACCACTCTATAAATACACACCATAATTGTAATGGATATATTTACAATATAATGAAAATAAATGCATCAGCTATCGCAAATCTAAAAAGACTTACATGGCCAATGCAAACAAAGAAATGTACAATACAAGGTCCCGTAAATGGTTATAATGCAAAATATATGAAAGACTAGTCTCCAAACCAAATTTCATTAAGGCAAATTTTTATTGAAAAAAGAGACCATTGGTGGGCAGCACGTGACTGAAGGATGAGTGGGTCTTCATGAATTAGACGTTTGTGACAGGGGTTTGCTGGATGTGGGGAATTTGCCAAAATGATCCATCACGCAATTTTGCCATTTCCCCAATCTATTTAGAAGCATCAGTGATGTCATCAGTGATGTCACTGACCATGTCATGAATGATGTAATATGTGACATCATCAGCAGTGCATTGCGGGGGCGCGAGTTATAGTTAGCTGAACTAACTATAACGGCGGAATTTCTCAGGTTTTGTACGAGTGAAATGTCCAACTAACTATAACGTCCCTGAAACCTAACGTTTTTTCAGTGAATTTCTAAGGTTTTTTAAATGCTAATTTCCAACTTTAACGTGCCTGAAACCTATGGTTTTTTCAGTGAATTTCAAAGGTTTTTTAAATGCTAATTTCTAACTATAACGTCCCTGAAACCTATGTTTTTTTCAGTGAATTTCAAAGGTTTTTTAAATGCTAATTTCTAACTATAACATAGTAGTCGCGTTTGCAGAGTGGTGGAGAAAGGTGAGCGTGGCCTCCAAACACCTTTTAGCAATCCCACTGTGTGGGATTTAGCGAAGGTAACAGGAGGGATAGTTAGCCCCCAACGTCAACCTTGGGGGCCAACTACCCCTTTTATTACCTCCAGTAAGTCCCACACAGCAGGATTGCTAACTTGTTATATCAGGCCCCGCCCCCTCCCTGCACCATTGTGCAAAGGTGCCCCCTGGCGCGTTGTAAGTTGGGGGATTAAGTCCCCTTGAATCTTGAGGGTCCCTGGGGGCCAAGTAGCCCACCAGGTACTTCCAGTAAGCGCCACAGAGCTGTGTTGCAGAGAGGTGTTCCGAGGCCACGCCCCTTTTTACACCACGCTGCAAACACGGCTTCTGGCGCACTGCTGCTCGGAGGATGAAGTCCACTTGTGTCCTGAGGTCTTCAGGATACAAGAGGACCTCTGCGCCCCACCAGCAGTGCACCAAAAGCCGCGTTTGCAGAGTGGTGTAAAAAGGGGCATGGCCTCGGACCACATCTCTGCAACGCAGCTCTGTGGCGCTTACTGGAGGTACCTGGTGGGCTAGTTGGCCCCCAGGGACCCTCAGGATTGATGGGGACTTAATCCCCCAATTTACAACGTGCCAGGGGGCACATTTGCATATTTGTTATGTCAGGCCCGCCCCCTCCCTGCACCACTGTGCAAACGCGCCCCTTGGCGCATTGTAAATTGGGGGATTAAGTCCCCTTGAATCCTGAGGGTCCCTGGGGGCCAACTAGTCCACCAGGTCCCTCCAGTAAGCGCCACAGAGCTGCGTTGCAGAGAGGTGTAAAAAGGGGCGTGGCCTCAGACCACCTCTCTGCAACGCAGCACTGTGGCGCATACTGGAGGTACCTGGTGGGCTAGTTGGCCCCCAGGGACCCTCAGTATTCAAGGGGAATTAATTCCCCAACATACAACACGCCAGGGGGCGTGTTTGCAGAGTGCTGCAGGGAGAAGGCGGGGCCTCAGGCGCGATGCCGGCTTTTTTAAATTTTTTATTTTTTTTAGAAGGGGGGCTGTGTGGCCCCCCTTCTTTTACAATATTTGGGGCCCTGAGGACCCCATCCCCCAGGGCCTGACCAGTTTTTTTCTAGAAAAAAAAAAAAACGGGAAGGGGGCCGCACGGCCCCCCTCCCGAGGCCAATTTCGGCCCCGGGGACCCCAGCCCCTGGGGCATGGCCACATATTTTTCTTTTTAAAAAAAATATTTTTTAAGGAGGGGGCTGCGTGGCCCCCCTTCTGAGGCCTCTATTGGCCCCGGGGACCCCATCCCCCAGGGCTGTGCCTCTTTTTTTACATTTTATTTTATTGAGGGAGGAAGGCCGCGTGGCCCCCCTCCTGGGCCACTTCTGGCCCCGGGGATCCCAGCCCTTTGCGTTGGGGACCGTGGGGGGAGCCCCAATGCCCCCACGGTCCCGCCGGCACCCCACCTCCTGCGGGAGCAGGCATTGCTTTTGAGCAGGGGGAGCTGCTGACATGCAGCTCCCCTTGCTCAAAAGCAATCCTGCTTTGCTTCGTTGAAGTGAGAGCAGGTTTCCCTGCTCTCGCTTCAACGAAGCAAAGCAGAGTTTGCTATGGCAGGGCGGGAGCCGTGCTCCCGTCCTGCCATAGCAAACAGCAGTGTCCCGGGGTGGGCACCCCGGGACACTGCAGGAGCTGGCCCTGGGGGGTGGCGGTCCCCAGGGCCATCGCGGGCTCCTGGAGGGGGGCCGCACGGCCCCCCCTTCCAATGTTTTCAAAGCCCTGGGGAGGTGGTGGTCCCCGGGGCCCGGGGGTCTGTAACGGACCCCCGCATTTGAATAATTAATGCCCCGGGGAGGTGGTTGTCCCCGGGGCAGTGTGGGGAGGGGCAGGAGCCCCCCACACACTTTTGTAAACAAATTTCAGCCCCAGGGAGGTGGCGGTCCCCGGGGCAGCGTGGGGGGTGTTGGGACCCCCCACACCTTTATAATCAAAGCCCCGGGAGGTGGTGGTCCCTGGGGCTGCGGGGGGGCCACGTGCCCCCCAGCATTCAAATTAATAAGCCCCGGGGAGGTGGCGGTCCCCGGGGCTGCGGGGGCCCCCACGGGCCCCTGTAAATTAATCACTCATTGCCCCCGGGACCTTGCCCACCCGGGATTCGCTACCCCAACGTGAATTCTGCTGTTTTAAAAAAAAAGAAAATGCTTTTTTTGGCCCTGGGGGTCCTTGTGGGACCCCCTGAGCAGGCCTAGGGGGTCAGGGTGTTTCTACCCTGCCCCCTTTTCTTGTTTTTCAACCTTTTTTCCACTCTTTTCTTGTGACTCTGTTACCGAGACCTACCTTTTTGCCAAATTTGGTGTAATTCCATTCAGCAGTTCGGGCTGTAGCTTTGTCTAAAGTTTCCTATGGAAATTAACATGGGGAAAACGCATTTTGGGACCCCCCTTTTTTCTCGGCCCCCGCTTGACGAATCACCCCGAAACTTTCAAGACAGAAGCTGACCGGAGCGGGCCACTAGTTCTGAAAATTTCGCGAAGATTCGTCACAGGACGCCAAAGTTATTGGGAAAACAAAAAATGCTTTTTGAATAGAAACGAGGTCCTAACTATAACTACCTACTGGTGACCGCCAGTAGGTAATATATATATATATATATATTTATGAATGAACTGAGACTAGGAAAAAATGCTATAGTCACGGAGCAGCGTATTTGAGAATCTTGTCGTTTTTTAATTTTACATTTGCAATGTATAAACATCTTTGGGAATCTACCAAACAGTTAAGCAGCAAATAAACATTACAGACTGCCATTGAAGCAGTGTAAAAGCTCACTATTGTTTCAAGTGCTAGTTTCGAGCTGGTGGTAGGTTACATTGAGAGAAATAGATTGTGTCAAATATACTCTAGTCAGTATTAAAACAAAATGTTTTCTACTTACATGGTTATGAGAAATGGGTTCCCAACAAATGCTTGTTCTGGTATTGCTTTTATGTTATTACTATGAAATCCCCTACAATAAAAAAAATATAAAATACATTATAAAAAGCAAACACATACATAAAATGAGAAGACTCTAATTAATGAACAGCTGCAATTTGTCGCTTTATCTGTCTCTCTCTCCCATGAACATTCACTGAAAAAACTAGAGATTAAAGGGAGAGTTGTAGTTAGGTATTCAAGAAATCTTAGAAATTCACTGAAAAAACAATGGTTACAGTGACATTATAGTTAGGTGACAATGTCAGTAACAAAATTACATTTTAAACTGAAAAAACCCACTGAACTTCACTACATACAGTTAACTGAAGTTACTAGAACTCTCGCTCTGAAGTAACTAGAAATTGCACCCTTGCCATGCACTACTTATTCCCTCACATAGTACATCACTTATATGTTCTATGACATCAATGATAACATCCCTGCTGACATCTGAAATGACATAATTGGTGACAACACTGTGCATGGTGGGGGTATGATTTATAGTTACTTGAGACAACTATAACTGGCGAAATTCAGTGTTTTAACATCCCTTTAACCTTTGTTTGTTTCAGTGAATTTCTAAGGTTTTTCTAAATTTAAAGTACAATATAATTAAAATTCCTCACTATAACGCCATGTTAGCCTTTGGTTTTTTCAGTGAATTTCCCTGTTTTTTCAACATAAAGTAAGATGTCCATTGCCATGTGCGGCGTGGGGTTAGGGGCAGGACCTGCTCTGCAGGGAAGCCCTGCACCCACTCTTCCACTGGTGTGCAACCTCCGACTGCACATGGCCTTTGGCTGCGTTCAGCGTCAGGTTGGGTGTCCTACCCTCCCCGCAGTGCACATCCTTTGGTCATGCATGGTAAGGGAATGGCCACAGAGCCTGGCCTGTGGCCAGGCCATGCGCGCATCCCCCAAGGCACACGTGTGTGCTGTTGACGGATGACAATTTGATGTAATAATATAAAGGGCAGTTTCACCACGGGGTGGTTTTCATCTTTTGATTTGTAGCTCTTAATTAAAATTTGATGGGTTGCTACGGACTGTTCGCTGGGAGGTGATATGTCAGAGTCAAAATATATGAAACTGCATGGTAAACACACAGCATGTGATTAATCACCACTGAATTATCATGGGTGTATGTTTGAGGAAAACATGCCATCTTATGCTGCTTCTGATGGAACTTTGGTTCTAATTTTCCTATTTTAGTTACCCCTGACGAAAAGATTGTTTCTCGAAATGCATTGGGTGTATAATAGGATGGATGAAATTTGGACTGTTACATGTGAAGCCATCATTATCATGGATTTATATACGTTGGAATTATCATATTGTCAATAAAACATGGAAGATGTGAATATTAACGTCTCGTCTTGTTTGAACTGGATTAAACATGGATTGAATTGGATAAAGTTAATTAAAAATGGATGGAAAATTATTACTACAAGTGCTGAAGTATTCACAATATCCCACCCACGGGCCTGTTGAAGGGCTGTGCACTTTGGGACTCATGCGCCTAATTAGGTCATCAGCTTGATACTATAATATAAAGGGTGTCGTTTTAATTAAAGCAGGCCTACTGACTTTGCCAAAGAGTCAGAACAGCAAAATATAAAAAGTGGGCCTATTGGCTTTACTGAGGAATCAACACATCAACATATGGAAAGGAGACCCATTGTTTAGTTCAAAAAAGTCACCAATAATTATACTCAAAAGTATATTTTTAAAAATTCACACATTGCAATTTTTAATAAAGTGATTGTCAAATTTTCTTTTTAAATAAAGCTTTATTTAAAAAAAAAAAATCATCATGTTTCGAGTCTTTCTTATAACATTCTTCAGGTTGCAAGGTTCAGCAATAGAACCCACCAGAAGGTGCCCCTGCATTTCAGGTGAAGAGCATAGAGCTCCAGCTCGGAGTGCCTTAAAAAACATGTGGTAAGCTCTCCTGGGGTCATGGATTAGGCAGGGCATTATGGGGCACCCGTTCTCTGGAGCAGTGAATAATAAATATTATTCCTTTTTTGTCTTTATTTATATATATTTTTAGGTGTCCAGGTGCCAACACGCAGATCCCCTGCCTTTTTTTTTTAAGTTGGGGAGCGGCGCGGAGAGCCCCAATGCTCTTGCGTCCCCTGCCGGCTACCCATTGTGGGAGCAGGCAGGAGCCGGCATTTTTCTTTTTTTAGCACAGTGTGCCCCAGTGCCCACCCGGGGCACACGGATCATAATCTTCGTTGGGGGCAAGTGGGGGAGCCCATAGGCTCCTACCAGCTCCCCCAGCCAGCACTATATTGGATGCTGGTGGTATTCGACTCTATTAATTTGCTCTCATCTGGGCGTGAGCAGTTTTTTCTCTAATCCCGGGAGCAAAGTTGTGTTTCCTGCCCTGGTGAGTGCAAGCAGGGAATAGATTTCTATAACCTGCCCACACTCTCTCAGGCAGGGAACCACAGTGTTCTGGGGGATGAGCTCTGAGAGTGGGGTCCCTGGAGCAGAGCTTTGGAAAGGGGGCCCCATCCATACCCCACTCCCCCAAAAAATACACTGGCCCCATGGATGGGATACCGAGGGCCTCATGAAGGCTCAGAGAGGGGGGTGCATGCTCCCCCTCCACAAAATTAATTCTGTCGGTCCCGGGGTTCCCCCGGGGTTTCTACGAGGTTCAGGTAGGGGGGGCCGCACCCTCCTATTCCATTATATAAACAGGGGAGGCTGCTCCATATGGGCTAATAAGGTTCGCCCCGCCCTGCTGCAGGTGCAGCCAAAGTGAAAAATAAAGTGGTAATAAACTGAGCTTATTACCATTTCAGTTTTTCCTCTAGCAGCCTGAGCTGCGAAGTCAGGGTGGGGTCTTTGCAGCAGAGAGGAGTGGTGACAGCAGTTTAAAGTGTGCATGTCACTTTGGCCGACTGTCTTACAAAGGCCAGACTGACATGCGCACTTTAAACCTCTCCAACCCAAGCTGTCTTAGACAGCTGGGTGGAGAGAAGGTACAGGCATTCAGTGTTGAGCCATCCCACTCCAACCAATCCTGGTGCTTCTCTCATGCAGATTAACAGCATGAGAGCAGCGTCTAGATTAGTTAGGAGGGTTTGCTCTAGGGCTCCAGACGATGGGTGAAGAACACCAGGACCAGAGGACGTGCAGGCAGTAGGTAAGTAAATATTTTATTTTTATTTCATATTTTTTAACAGTATAAACAGTAACTAATCGCTAACATGCATTACATTAACATTTAAAGTTAACTTTAAAGTTTATCTTTAAAATGTTAATGTAATGCATGACAGCGATTTAGTGATTGTTTAAAGCATGCACGCCGAGCATTTAAATTAATTTTGCTCGAGTTGGCAGTGGCACCTCTCTGACCCACTGACAGGCACTATGAGAAACTCGCATTACCTTCAGCCTCAACTCTAGAGATTTCAGTCGTGGCTCGTTATAAACATTGTTTATAACAAGCCACGGCTGAGAGCTTTAGCACTGAGCCTAAGGGAATTGCTGGTGCCTCTCAGTGCCAGTTTGCCCCCCACCACTTACTATTGTCACCAGACGCCACTGTATATAAATACCGGCCAAAGAGGATGGGGTCCATAGGACCTCAGAAAGGCTCGGTGATGGGGGCCACACACCCCTCCTCCCCATAAAATAACAGAGCACCACACCCCTGGATCACCATGAGGGGTTTATTTAAAAAAAGGTGAGAGACCGCTGTATGTTGTATTTTTTTCTTCTTTTTTTAATTGGTGCTTTGGTCCGCGAAACACATTTTTAAAAAAATGCAGTATTTGGACCCCCACCAGGCCTGTTTTATTTTTTTTCTTTATCCTAGGACACGGAACTGTCCACCGAAGTCCTAAAATGGATGCCACCACATCTTTGTTGACGTGGTGGCAGTCAATCAGATCTTATCTCTGGTGTGTTGGCACTGCGGTTCCTTTACAGTGTGATGTATCAATAGGTTGTGACTTAATTTCTCAAAAACTACTGAACGGATTTACAACAAATCACAAAAAGCATGCTTTCTGGACTACGATGTAGTTTTTTTTACCAAATTTGGTGTAATTCCGGTTTGGCTATAGCTGTGTTTAATTTTCCTATGGAAAAATGAATGGGGAAAACATGTTTTTGGAACCCTCCTTTTTCTCGGCCCGAGCTTGACAGATCACCCAGAAACTTTACAGGAAGGAGCGGCGGTGGATGAGACTTTTTTAGAAAGATTCTTGAAGATTGATCAAACAGCACTAAAGTTATTAGCAAACCAAAAAAATCTTTTCATATGGATATGTGGTACTAACTGTAACTACCTCGCGTCAACCGCCTCTGGCATATATATATATGTATATATATATTCGCTGGATAAAAACAAAAGTTAAAGTGACAGTTATAGTTAGATATTTAAAAAAAACTTAGAAATTCACTGAAAAAACAAAGGTTAAAAGGTGGTTAGAGTTAGGAGAAATTTAAACAAAGAAAACCACTGAAATTGACCATTTATAGTATCTCAAGTAACAAACTGCCATAAAGTAACTATAACTTATGTTCCCACCATGCACATTGTTGTTATTAATGATGTCAGTGATGTTATCAATGATGTCATAGAACATGTCATAAGTGATGTAATATGTGAGATGATTAGCAGTACTTGGCGAGGGCACTTGACGGATTACCCCAAAACTTTTCAGGAAGGAGCTGAGGTAGCAAACCAAAAAATGCTTTTCCTATGGAAACGTGGTCCTAACTATAACTACCCACTGGCGACCAACACTGGGTGATATATATTTATATAATTATATATATTAATATTAAGCCCACTTAAAACAGTGGGAAATGGTGCGTTCTCCAGATGCTGGGTCAATATTACCTGTGTTGGCTCCCTCCCTTATTTTAGAAAATGTAGAACATGGGAAGTAAATATTTTAGAGGGACATGTTGGTTACCTGTAATCCTAGATCTCCATCATTAACATTCTCTCTGAACCCATTAATAGCAGCATACCTTTGCGAACACTATGACAATTCCTATTTAGGCTTTTTCTGTTTTCACCATGGGCCTGCTTGGACATTCTTTTATCTCTTTTAGTAGAAGGTTTGAAGTATTAGACGAATGCAGAAATGTTAGTATCATCTCTACTTCCTAGCTAGGCTGACATATTTTATTGTTTTTCTTAGGGACACTGCCATAACATCATAGACGGTTACAATATAAGCTAACTTGTTTTATTGTTTTTAGTCATAGGAGCACATAATCTAGATGTGTATCCAGATAAAACATTTATCGCCATATTTGTTACGTCTTGTTGATGCTTTAGAGTCTGCAAGCATGGTTTTATTTTATAAATATAAGATAAATTTGGCACTCCGATGATATGAAAATCCAGGTATCTGACCATAAGCCAGAGTGGTTTCCTGCTAGGACTATGAAGCCAGAGGTCAAATTGGTTTGAAGCGACAACCAGCATTGGTGGGAGGCAGCTCCAGGAGCAGTGCACAGAAATGGCTTACACCCAAGCAAAAGCTATGATAGAGAATAGCTAAGCAGCTATTTTATATATAGAGAAGGTATGCTGTGCAATCCATCTTAAGAAACTCGATTTATAGGCCTGCTACTTATTGCTTCTGCTAAAATTTAGCTTAGTACTTAGAAGTAGATGTTGGGAGTTAAGATGCTAGGAACTTTCTAACCATTTTAGAAATGTTCATATTGTTTTCACTGGCCAGGTTATGCATTCTTGTATTTATTTTTACATTCTGTGTGGTTACTGTTCACATTATTTTTTTAGAGTTTTATATAGCGCAAACTAGACCTGAGAAATCGGGTATCAGAGCGCTTTACATGAGCACCAGTTGCGTTACATGAGGACACATTCATTTTTGTTAGGCATGGGGAGATTAAGTGATTTGCAAAACACACAAGATGATGGACGGAATGCTGCACATTGGCAAACATTCACCCCCAGTCACAGATCTGGGTTTAATCCATCGTTATTTTGCTTCACCACGCCACCCCAGTTCAGACATAGCCATATGCAAATCAGTCTTGACCCTGTGCCTCATGGGAACAGTCCAGACCGAACTGCCAAGCCATGTCTTCCCTGGACCGGAATCAAGCATCCTAGGACCGGTTTCAGGCTATCAGCCTTCATCAGCCAGGATAGCTTGACTCCAGTGGCGTAGTGAGCACGGGACCCACGTCTGGGCATACCCTTCCCACATAGGGCTGAAATGCAAAACACACAAGATGATGGACGGAATGCTGCAAATTGGCAAACATTCACCCCCAGTCACAGATCTGGGTTTAATCCATCGTTATTTTGCTTCACCACGCCACCCCAGTTCAGACATAGCCATATGCAAATCAGTCTTGACCCTGTGCCTCATGGGAACAGTCCAGACCGAACTGCCAAGCCATGTCTTCCCTGGACCGGAATCAAGCATCCTAGGACCGGTTTCAGGCTATCAGCCTTCATCAGCCAGGATAGCTTGACTCCAGTGGCGTAGTGAGCACGGGACCACGTCTGGGCATACCCTTCCCACATAGGGCGAAATGCAAAACACACAAGATGATGGACGTAATGCTGCACATTGGCAAACATTCACCCCCAGTCACAGATCTGGGTTTAATCCATCGTTATTTTGCTTCACCACGCTACCCCAGTTCAGACATAGCCATATGCAAATCAGTCTTTACCCTGTGCCTCATGGGAACAGTCCAGACCGAACTGCCAAGCCATGTCTTCCCTGGACCGGAATCAAGCATCCTAGGACCGGTTTCAAGCTATCAGCCTTCATCAGCCAGGATAGCTTGACTCCAGTGGCGTAGTGAGCACGGGACCCACGTCTGGGCATACCCTTCCCACTAAGGGCGAAATGCAAAACACACAAGATGATGGACGGAATGCTGCACATTGGCAAACATTCACCCCCAGTCACAGATCTGGGTTTAATCCATCGTTATTTTGCTTCACCACGCCACCCCAGTGTGTTTTGCATTTCGCCCTATGTGGGAAGGGTATGGCTTGGCATTTCGGTCTGGACTGTTCCCATGAGGCACAGGGTCAAGACTGATTTGCATATGGCTATGTCTGAACTGGGGTGGCGTGGTGAAGCAAAATAACGATGGATTAAACCCAGATCTGTGACTGGGGGTGAATGTTTGCCAATGTGCAGCATTCCGTCCATCATCTTGTGTGTTTTGCATTTCGCCCTATGTGGAAAGGGTATGCCCAGACGTGGGTCCCGTGCTCACTACGCCACTGGAGTCAAGCTATCCTGGCTGATGAAGGCTGATAGCCTGAAACCGGTCCTAGGATGCTTGATTCTGGTCCAGGGAAGACATGGCTTGGCAGTTCGGTCTGGACTGTTCCCATGAGGCACAGGGTCAAGACTGATTTGCATATGGCTATGTCTGAACTGGGGTGGCGTGGTGAAGCAAAATAACGATGGATTAAACCCAGATCTGTGACTGGGGGTGAATGTTTGCCAATTTGCAGCATTCCGTCCATCGTCTTGTGTGTTTTGCATTTCGCCCTATGTGGGAAGGGTATGCCCAGACGTGGGTCCCGTGCTCACTACGCCACTGGAGTCAAGCTATCCTGGCTGATGAAGGCTGATAGCCTGAAACCGGTCCAGGGAAGACATGGCTTGGCAGTTCGGTCTGGACTGTTCCCATGAGGCACAGGGTCAAGACTGATTTGCATATGGCTATGTCTGAACTGGGGTGGCGTGGTGATGCAAAATAACGATGGATTAAACCCAGATCTGTGACTGGGGGTGAATGTTTGCCAATGTGCAGCATTCCGTCCATCATCTTGTGTGTTTTGCATTTCGCCCTATGTGGGAAGGGTATGCCCAGACGTGGGTCCCGTGCTCACTACGACACTGGAGTCAAGCTATCCTGGCTGATGAAGGCTGATAGCCTAAAACCGGTCCTAGGATGCTTGATTCCGGTCCAGGGAAGACATGGCTTGGCAGTTCGGTCTGGACTGTTCCCATGAGGCACAGGGTCAAGACTGATTTGCATATGGCTATGTCTGAACTGGGGTGGCGTGGTGAAGCAAAATAACGATGGATTAAACCCAGATCTGTGACTGGGGGTGAATGTTTGCCAATGTGCAGCATTCCGTCCATCATCTTGTGTGTTTTGAGATTAAGTGATTTGCCCAGAATCACAGGATGTTGAGCGACGTTGCCGAGACTTGAACCCGGTTCCCCACCTTCGAGATCGAGCGCTCTAGCCGTAAGGCTACATCCTCTCCCCATTTTATGCACTAAACTTGGGATTTAGAAATAAACAATAATATCCTCTGTTTTTAGTGCTATTTTGAGTGTGCTACTCAATTATGGAAGAGAGTCTGGAGTTCCACTGAGTCCCTGACTCATCTAGTGGGACTGATCGTGACCAGAAAACACTTCTTGCACAGGAAAGCCCCACCCCAGACTCCACTACCATTAAGGATGGCAGGTCTAAGCTCTTGCACAACAAGTCTCATAAGATATGATGACGGGCCAATTAAAGTAGCTTTAAAGAAAGGTGGATTACAGTAGGGATTGTTTAAGGAGACAAGGCAGAACATGAAACACTTAGGGCCTCATTAGGATGGCGGGCGGACTTTCATCCGCCCGCCACCCTAGCGGTGCTGGGACCGGCTGCCAGACGTGCGGCGGTCCTGCACCACTGATTAGGATGCGACCGCCACCCTGGTGGTCGCATCCTGCATATTTGACATTGCGGCGGGTGCTGCTTACAGCAGCACCCGCCGCAATGCCAAAATGGCAGGTTGTGCATTGCCATGCACAACGTGGCAGGCACCGCGCGGTGCATGCCACCTTGTGCATGGCAATGCAGGGGGGTACCATGGGTACCCCCCAAGTGCAGCCCCCCCCCGGGGGCCCGCAACGGGCCCCCAAAGCGATTCCTGCCAGCCTTTCCATGGCAGCATCGCCACCATGGAAAGGCTCTGAATACCACACATCCTAATATGGATGGCGGTGCCTGCTAGGCACCGCCACCATATTAGGCCCCCAGTCCGCCCGGCCGGCAATCGTAACGATTGCCGGCCGGCAGAAAAGCGGCGGACGCACTTTGCGTCCACCGCGATACCCCCCCGCTATAATAATATGGCGGGGGTAATTCTGGTTATGATGGTGGGCCATCGTAATCAGCCCCTAAGATGTGATAAAGGTTTTTTAAATGATCCTAAAGAGAGTGAAAATGTTGCCTCTTATACTCTTGGTTTCTTTATATAAATTAATTAAAAATTGAAAATTGAAAATATATTGGAAAAAGCATTCTTGAGGTCCTGAATTGCTCCGTGATATTCTTCTGTTTATAGATATCACCGGGAATCCCATGATGGGGAAATAGTGTTTTGACTTACAATAGCTTTAATTAATGCAATCATATTTACCTGAAAGGATATATTGTATCTTGGTAATCACGGTTGTAAATAGTTTATATTTTACTGAGTATTTTAAAACGTGTTCAGCTGATCGCCCAGTGTGAAGCAAGGATGCTTTTCGGATATTTTATTAGCAACAGAAAAATATCCAAACAGCACAAGCTCCTTGCTGATGTCCAACAATACATGTCTGCAACCCAGTTTGAATCCTGTGTGCAGTTTGGATTTCTTTCTTTGCTAAGAAAAAAATCCCAAAAACGCTTGGTAAATATTAATTGGTTATTACATTTTATCAATTGATTAGTTAATTAATTAATTAAATTGTGTTATTTTTTTAGGAGTGGGTTGTGGGTTTATAGGGGAATAGGGTGGGAAGTATTTTAATTATAATTCATTAATAAATAATTTTGATTAATTAATATTTATGTATTTAATATTTTATGTTAATTGTGGTAATTAATTATTAATTAGTTATTAATTGTTTGTTAATTATTAATAATTAATTGGTAAATATTTTAATTTGGTTTTTTTAGGATCGTGTTGTGGGTTTATAGGGGAATAGGGTGGGAAGTATTTTAATTATAATTAATTAATACATAATTTTGATTAATTAATATTTATGTATTTAATATTTTATATTGTTAATTGTGGTAATAATTAATTATTAATTAGTTATTTATTGTTTGTTAATTATTAATAATTAATTGGTAAATATCTTAATTTTTTTATTTTTAGGAGCGGGTTGTGGGTTTATAGGGGAATAGGGTGGGAAGTAATTTAATTATAATTAATTAATTAAGATTTCATATTAATTAATATTTATGTATTTAATATTTTATATTGTTTTTTGTTGTAATTAATTTGATAATAATTAGTTATTAATTTGTTGTTAATTATCAATAATTAATTAGTAAATATCTTAATTGTGTTATTTTTTTAGGAGTGGGTTGTGGGTTGATAGGGAGTAGGCTGGGAAGTAATTTAATTTTAATATATTTTTTTATAGTGTTTATTATAATATATATATTTTTTTAAATTATAGTGGTAATCGTGTGAATTAATTTATTCTTGATTGTTTTTAATATGTTTGTTAATAAATTAATCATAAATTAATTATGTTAATAGTGTTTTGTTTTATAATATTGGTGGTGTCATTTATAGGGGAATATGGTGGGAGGTAAATTTTTATAATTAATTAAAATGTTATTAATTAATTTTAATTATTTTGCTTGAGTGGGAATAGTAATTGTTACCCCTCCGCTATCCAACACTTTCCCTACTATTGCACTCGCTGGAGTGGGAATAGTAATTTTATCCACTCCGCTATCCAACACTTTCCCTATTGTTGCACTCTCTGGAGTGGGAATAGTAATTTTTACATCTACGCTATCCAACACTTTCTTTAATGTTGCACTCCCTGAAGTGGGAATAGTAAATTATTCCCCTCCGCTATCCAATACTTTCCCTACTGTTGTACTTGCTGGAGTGGGAATCGTAAATTATTCCCCTCCGCTATCCAACACTTTCCCTACTATTGCACTCGCTGGAGTGGGAATAGTAATTTTATCCACTGCGCTATCCAACACTTTCCCTACTGTTGCACTCCCTGGAGTGGGAATAGTAATTTTTACCCCTCCGCTATCCAACACATTCCCTACTGTTGTACTTGCTGGAGTGGGAATAGTAAATTATTCCCCTCCGTTATCCAACACTTTCCCTACTGTTGCACTCCCTGGAGTGGGAATAGTAATTTTTACCCCTCCGCTATCCAACACATTCCCTACTGTTGTACTTGCTGGAGTGGAAATAATAAATTATTCCCCTCCGCTATCCAACACTTTCCCTACTATTGCATTTGCTGGAGTGGGAATAGAAATGTTATCCACTCCGCTATCCAACACTTTCCCTACTGTTGCACTCCCTGGAGTGGGAATATTAATGTTTACACCTACGCTATCCAACACTTTATTTAATGTTGCACTCCCTGAAGTGGGAATAGTAAATTATTACCCTCCGCTATCCAATACTTTCCCTACTGTTGTACTTGCTGGAGTGGGAATAGTAAATTATTCCCCTCCGCTATCCAACACTTTCCCTACTGTTGCACTCGCTGGAGTGGGAATAGTAATTTTATCCACTCCGCTATTTAACACTTTCCCTGGTGTTTCACTCTTTGGAGTGGGAATAGTAAATTATTCACATACGCTATCCAACACTTTCCCTACTGTTGTACTCGCTGGAGTGGGAATAGTAAATTATTCCCCTCCGCTATCCAACACTTTCCCTACTATTGCACTTGCTGCAGTGGGAATAGTAATTTTATCCACTCCGCTATGAAACACTTTCCCTACTGTTGCACTTTCTGGAGTGGGAATAGTAATTTTTACACCTACGCTATCCAACACTTTCTTTAATGTTGCACTCCCTGGAGTGGGAATAGTAAATTATTTCCCTCCGCTATCCAACACTTTCCCTACTGTTGCACTCCTGGAGTGGGAATAGTAATTTTTACCCCTCCGCTATCCAACACTTTTCTTAATGTTGCACTCCCTGAAGTGGGAATAGTAAATTATTCACATATGCTATCCAACACTTTCCCTACTGTTTTATTTGCTGGAGTGGGAATAGTAAATTATTCCCCTCCGCTATCCAACACTTTCCTTACTGTTGCATTTTCTGGAGTGGGAATAGTAAATTATTCCCATCCGCTATCCAACACTTTCCCTACTGTTGCACTCCCTGGAGTGGGAATAGTAATTTTATACTCTCCGCTATCCAATTTTTTCTCTACTGTTCCTGTTAATGTAGTGTGAAATGTAATTGTAAAAGATTAAAAATATTTAAATTTTTTAAATTATTATATAAATATTGTATTTTTATTTTATATTTACTGGTATATGTATATATATGTGTTTTTATAATTTTTTATATGTTTCTAACATTTTATAATTTATTATAATATTTATTTTTTAATATTATAAAGTAAACGTATATATTATATATATGTATGTTTAATTTTTATTAAAATTATATTTATTATTTATAATTTTAAACATTTTCTAATAATTCTAACTATGTTTTTTTAATTATATATATTATTTACTTTATTTTACATTATTTTTTAGACATTTAAAAAAACGATATTTTTAACAACGATATTTTTACAACGATATTTTTTACAACGATATTTTTGTACTTACCATAATGTAGATAGGACTTCGATATTCTGGACATCGATATTTCGGCTCCGATATTTTTGTCGTCGATATTTCTGTAGTCGATATTCTGTCAGTGATTCGGTAGTAATAAAGATCCCACCACCAAGTAATCTCACAACTCTGCCAATAAATATGTGAGGCTTGACCTATCATTACTGACTGAAAGAGGCCAAATATGTGACTGTGTGATGTCAGTATTGTGTCAATGGGACTGGCACATGGTCAAATGTTCGGCCTGTTCCTTTTCTGTGCAATATCAATCAATCAATCAATCATATCATTTGTAAAGCGCACTACTCACCCGTGAGGGTCTCAAGGCGCTGGGGTGGGGAATGCTGCTACTGCTCGAAAAGCCAGGTCTTGAGGAGTTTTCTGAAGGTCAGCAGGTCTTGGGTCTGCCGTAGGTGGATGGGGAGGGTGTTCCAGGTCTTGGCGGCGAGGTGGGAGAACGATCTGCCACCGGAGGTCGCTCTTCGGAAGCGGGGGACAGTGGCGAGGGCGAGGTCGGCGGAGCGGAGCTGGCGGGTGGGTGTGTAGAAGCTGAGTCGTCTGTTGAGGTACGTTGGTCCGGTGTTGTGGAGTGCCTTGTGTGCGTGGGTGAGGAGTTTGAAGGTTATCCTCTTGTTGACCGGGAGCCAGAGCAGGTCTCTCAGGTGGGGTGTGATGTGGCTGCGGCGAGGGATGTCGAGGATCAGGCGTGCAGAGGCGTTCTGGATGCGTTGGAGCCGTCTCAGGAGTTTGGCCGAGGCTCCTGCGTATAGGACCACACCCACAAGTGGGATACCGTTATTTTCAGGAGGCGTGTGGGAACATTGAATAGTAGCCCTTTTGTCATTTTCATAAAGTTCTGGAGTTTACTGCGACAGAAAAGGGAATAAATTGTGATCTATTTTAGCCATAGTTTGACATTTGCAGGGGATTCTGGGTAATAAAACTTGTTGGGCTCACACAACGCACATTGCTATGGTTTCCCCTCTGTCTCTAGTTTTCCAAAATGTATTTGATTGGTAGGTTCTTCAGGGCTCCGTCCGAACCTGGACCCAAATTCTGCAGACATCCCCATGGAAACTCTAAAGTCAATAACATCCCTGGGTGTATGGAGTGCGGATCCCTGCTCAAACCCATGGAAAACCTACCCATGTCTGATAGCCTCACACTCAAGAGTGGAACACAGATTTGAGTCAAGCCTTGGGTGGGATATGTTCCTGTGTATGGAACACTGAAGGAAACTACAAAGTTTTGAGGAAAACAATGTTGAAAATCTGACAAATGTCCTATTCAGCGCCTTGTTCCTGCCAATCAGGGTGAGGATAGTCTGGCACCCAGTAATTGAAACCTTATGATGTCTATATGTTGAAAATATATGGTGGTGGTATGTTTCCAAACAGCTACGGGATATACCTATGACCAAAAGACAGGCAATGTCAACCAACATTTCACTTTTAGCTGATTTCTAAACTTCCCAAATGCACTACACCCAGTTTATAGGCTATGGCAATCCCAAACTCTATCAGGTCTGTTACCCTGTCTGCAATCCAGGTGTGGTGGCTTAGTGGGCTAATGCATCCACTGTAGGGGCCTGCGTTTGACCTCATGGTCACGGGTTCAAATCCCGGTCCACTCAGCCTTCCATTCTTCTGAGGTCGATAAAATGAGTACCATTGAGTTGGGTAACAATAAACATCTGTTATTCAGCACCAAGATACCCTTCTGGGTGAGCGTGCGCTTTACAAATACTTATGTTATGCAAGAGACCCAGAGAACCAAAGGTGGGGGTCAAGCCTCAGCATGGATATGTTGCTGTTTGAGGAAAGTAGAGAAAATGACCATATTTTGGAAACAAATGCAAAAAATCTGACAAAGGTCACGTGCAATGCAATCTCCTAACCAGCCAATTAGGGCGCGGGAGGTTAATCAATCAATCACAGAATTTGTAAAGCGCGCTACTTACCCGCGAGGGTCTCAAGGCGCTGGGGAGAAAAAGGGGGGCTGGGGAGAAAAAGGGGGGGGGTGCTGCTACTGGTCGAACAACCAGGTCTTGAGTAGCCTCCTGAAGGTCAGCAGGTCTTGGGTCTGTCGAAGGCTTAGTGGAAGGGTGTTCCAGGTCTTGGCGGCGAGGTGGGAGAAGGATCTGCCGCCGGTGGTAGTTCTTCGAATGCGAGGGACGGTGGCGAGGGAGAGGTCGGCGGAGCGGAGTTGGCGGTTGGGGACGTAGAAGAGGAGTCGTCTGTTGTGGTAGGCTGGGCCAGTCTTGTGGAGTGCCTTGTGTGCGTGGATGAGGAGTTTGAAGGAGATTCTCCTGTCGACGGGGAGCCAGTGCAGGTTCCTCAGGTGGGGGGTGATGTGGCTGTGGCGTGGTACATCAAGGATCAGGCGTGCGGAGGCGTTTTGTATGCGTTGCAGTCGCTTGATGAGCTTGGCCGGGGCTCCTGCGTAGAGGGCGTTCCCATAGTCAAGTCTGCTACTGACGAGGGCCTGGGTGACTGTTCTTCTTGTGTCTGTCGGGATCCACCTGTAGATCTTGCGAAGCATGCGGAGGGTGTTGAAGCAGGAGGATGAGACTGCGTTGACTTGCCTGGCCATGGAGAGCGTTGAGTCGAGGATGACTCCCAGGTTGCGTGCGTGGTCGGTGGGTGTCGGGGCTGCTCCCAGCGTCGTTGGCCACCAGGAGTCGTCCCAGGCTGAGGGGTTGGAGCCGAGGATGAGGACCTCTGTCTTCTCCGTGTTCAGTTTTAGTCGGCTGATCTTCATCCAATCGGCGACGGCCTTCATTCCTTCATGGAGGTTGGATTTGGCGGCGAGGGGGTCCTTGGTGAGGGAGAGGATCAG
Source organism: Calotriton arnoldi (assembly GCA_963921515.1). Lineage (NCBI taxonomy): Eukaryota > Metazoa > Chordata > Amphibia > Caudata > Salamandridae > Calotriton > Calotriton arnoldi. The sequence continues at coordinate 1,139,194 of CAWUFW010001640.1, read as the reverse complement.
TTGAGTGTCGTCGGCGTAGGAGATTATGTTGAGGTCGTGCTGTCTTGCGATGCGTGCGAGCGGGGCCATGTAGATGTTGAACAGTGTTGGGCTGAGGGACGATCCCTGGGGTACGCCGCAGATGATCTCGGAGGCTTTGGATCGTAATGGTGGGAGGCGGACTCTCTGGGTTCTGCCGGTGAGGAAGGAGGTGGCCCATTCCAGGGCCTTGTCTCGGATCCCTGCGTCGTGGAGGCGTGCGCGTAGAGTGCGGTGGCAGACAGTGTCGAAGGCGGTGGAGAGGTCCAGCAGGATGAGGGCTGCGGTCTCACCGATGTCCAGCAGGATCCTGATGTCGTCGGTGGCGGCGATGAGGGCAGTCTCAGTGCTGTGGTTGCTGCGGAACCCCGATTGGGATGGGTCCAGGATGCTGTTTTCTTCGAGGTATCGGGTTAGCTGTTTGTTGACGATCTTCTCGATGACCTTGGCTGGGAACGGAAGCAGGGAGATGGGCCGGAAGTTCTTGAGGTCTCTCGGGTCCGCCTTGGGTTTTTGAGTAGGGCGTTGATCTCTGCGTGTTTCCAGCTCTCTGGGAAGGTCGTGGTCTCGAAGGAGAGATTGATGATGTTGCACAGGTGGGGTGCGATGGAGCTGCTGGCTTTGTTGAAGATGTGGTGTGGGAAAGGGTCTGACGGGGAGCCAGAGTGTATTGTGCTCATGGTCTTGATGGTGTCCTCAATGTTCACGCTGGCCCAGGCTGGCAGGGGTCGTGGTCGATGGTGTGCGGCGGGTCTGGTGCATCGATCTTAGTTGGGGCTGTCTGGGTGTTGAAGCTGTCGTGGATGTCGGCGATCTTGCGGTGGAAGAAGGTGGCGAGGGAATCGCACAGGGGTTGCGACGGCGGGATGTCGTTGGTGTTGGAGCTGGGGTTGGAGAGTTCCTTCACGATGTTGAAAAGCTCCTTGCTGTTGTGTGCATTGTTGTCGAGGCGGTCTTTGAAGGAGATTCTCTTGGCGGACTTGATGAGGTGGTGGTGGTTACGGATGGCGTCTTTGTGGGCTGCGTGGCTGTCCGGTGTCTTATCACTGTGCCATTTCTTCTCTAGTTTCCGGCAGGTGCGCTTGGAAGCTAGGAGTTCCGAGGTGAACCAGCTGGCTCTTTTGGTGGTGTCACTGTAGGTGAGTTTTTTCAGCGGGGCGAGGGTGTTGGCACAGTCGTCCATCCATCGTCTGAGGTTGCAGGCGGCGTCGTCGGTGTTGGATGGGTCGGAGGGAGGGCTGAGAGCGAGGGTTGCCCGTAGTTGGTCTTCAGTGACTTTGCTCCAGCAGCGGCGTGGGATCTGTTGGGTGCGGTGGTGTGTGGTGGGTTTCTGGAAGGTGAAATGGATGCAGCGGTGGTCGGTCCAGAGGAGTTCCTTGGTGTGGCTGAAGGAGACGTGGGAGCTTGAGGAGAAGATGGGGTCAAGCGTGTGGCCGGCGGAATGGGTCGGTGTTGTGACGAGCTGGCTCAGACCGAGGTTGTCGATCAGGGTGGTGGAGTTGCTGTCGTTGTTGTTCTCCAGGTGAAAGTTCAGGTCTCCAAGGAGGATGTAGTCGGTAGAGGTCAGGGCGTGCGTGCTGATGAAGTCGGCGATGGAGTCGCTGAACTGGGGTCGGGGCCCAGGGGGTCTGTAGACAAAGGTGCCTCTAAGGGTGGTGTTGGGGTCCGTGTGGATCTGGAAGTGCATGTGTTCGGCGGTGCTGAGAGTGTCGTCGGTGCTGGTCGAGACCCTGATGGTGTTCTTGTGGACGATGGCGATTCCTCCTCCTACTGCGTTGACGCGGTCTCTGCGGATGATCTTATAGCCGTCTGGGATGGCTATGGCGATGTCGGGGGCGGAGGAGTCGTTCATCCAGGTCTCTGTCAGGAAGGCGACGTCTGGTGATGATGTGTCGAGCAGGTCCCAGAGCTCGACGGCGTGTTTGCGTGCGGAGCGGGTGTTCAGTAGGATGCATCGGAGGTGGTTGAGGTCCTTCTTGGCGGGCGTTTCGGTGGCTCTGAGGCTGGTGTAGCTGCAGTTCCGGCAGGTGAAGGGACCATGGGTGCGTTTCGGGGCGGCCTTGAAGCAGTTGTGCGTCCGTCCAGGGTTGAGAGCGTGGAGTGTGGTGGCATCGTAGCGGCGTCGGTCCTCGAGGCTGGTGCGGGGGGTGCACGGCCCAGGGGTTCTGGCGCTGGGCGCGGTCCAGGCGCGGACGGGCGCAGACGGGCTTGCCTTAGGCGCGGCCGCACAGCGGCCGCCATATATGGGGAGGTGGGAGGGAGGAGCAGCTGGGAGGCGGGAGGCGGGAGGCGGGAGGCAGGGGCAGCAAATGGGCAGTCAGGGGGGCGGGGCCGCAGGGGACGCAGCGGCGGGAGTGGAGAGAGGCAGCGAGGGGTACAGAAGGAAAATGGACACAGGGAAAATGGGGGCAGCGAGGGGGAACAGAAGGAAAAAAGGACAGTTCAATGGGGGCAGCGAGGGGTACAGAAGGAAAATGGACACAATGGACAAAATGGACACAGGGAAAATGGGGGCAGCGAGGGGAAACAGAAGGAAAAAAGGACACAGTTCAATGGGGGCAGCGAGGGGTACAGAAGGAAAATGGACACAGGGAAAATGGGGGCAGCGAGGGGTACAGAAGGAAAATGGACACAATGGACACACTGGACAAAATGGACACAGGGAAAATGGGGGCAGCGAGGGGAAACAGAAGGAAAAAAGGACAGTTCAATGGGGGCAGCGAGGGGTACAGAAGGAAAATGGACACAGGGAAAATGGGGGCAGCGAGGGGTACAGAAGGAAAATGGACACAATGGACACAATGGACAAAATGGACACAGGGAAAATGGGGGCAGCGAGGGGAAACAGAAGGAAAAAAGGACACAGTTCAATGGGGGCAGCGAGGGGTACAGAAGGAAAATGGACACAGGGAAAATGGGGGCAGCGAGGGGAAACAGAAGGAAAATGGACACAGGGAAAATGGGGGCAGCGAGGGGAAACAGAAGGAAAATGGACACAGGGAAAATGGGGGCAGCGAGGGGAAACAGAAGGAAAACGGGCACCGAGGCCAAGGTTAGTTATCCCACGCTAAAAATCTTCGGATGTGTTAAAGTTAAATATGTATAATTGTGGCAGGTTTCTTTTCAGTCCAGAGGTAATATCTGTGACTGAAAAATATGCACCCTAAACCAACATTTCGCTTGTGGCTGCTTTGCAAAATGCTCTGCACCCAGTTTATCGCCCGTGGGTAACCTGAATTCCTCTAGAACCCATACGTGTCTCGTACTCCTTAACTCAGGAGACTCAGAACAACTAGCTGAGAGTCAGGTCTTGTCAGAGATATGTTCCTGTACAATGCAGACTTGATAGAATAACCATATTTTGGGGGACAAAATTGCAAAAAATCAGACAGATCTCATGTTCAAAGTGTTCTACTGCCTAGTTAGTTACAGCAAGAGAGGTATGACGTACACCAATAGATACCTTAGTTCAAATAGAATTAGAAAACTTATAGTTATAGTTTTTGTACTTTACATATAGTCCTTAGTTTGATATCCATCACCAAATGAACAGTGCACCATAATAATTGACAATGTCACAATTTTGTGATTTCTGTTAACATTAAATAATTGTCTATGCAGCAGTGGCGGATCGCAGAGGGAGTGCTGCTGGCAGTGGGGCGGGGGAGGGGCTGGGTGGGGTGGTAGTGGAGTCAGACATATGACGGGCAGGAGTAAGGTAAGTAAATAAATAAATAAAACTATTTACCTTGCGCTCGCTGCATCGCCAACTCGGGGATGCAGCGAGCGCAAGGTAAATAGTTTTATTTATTTATTTACTTACCTTACTCCTGCCCGTCGTATGTCCAACTCCACTACCCCCCCGCCCAGCCCCTCCCCCGCTCTGCCTCACCGCCCCGCAGCACTTCCTCGGCGAGCCGCCACTGCTATGCAGGCTACATTACCAAGAATATCTTGCATATCTGGTATTGCTAGACTCTAGACATTCAGGGCAACATTTCCTTGGCTGGTGCTCCGGGATTAATATTTGTTCACCTGAAAAATGCAACAAAATATTGAGCAAATCTGTCAAAGAATTAAAATATCTCCAAGATGTAATGAGATATTGATGCACAGTCTGCACCAATAGATAGCCCTGAATGTGCCAACAAATATAGTTTTTATGGGTGCACAAAAAGATCAAAAAACAACCTAATGCTGATCAATCTAATTCGGATTCTTTGAAAAAAGCTCCAGCAGAGAGCTGCTCAAATATTCAGTGATGCAGTTAAAAGAAAATCTGTCAAAATAGTAAAAGGATACGCATTCTGGCTTTCAGTTTCTATTTGTCTTAAATTCTGGGGGATTTTTTTCAGTGTGATGCAATGTTTTAAAAAAATTGCACAAATCTGTGGTTATTAGTGTTTACTCTTTTTTGCTACATACAGAGTCAGGAGCATAGTCTTTTTCATTTGCTTTAATTTCCCTCATTTCTTCCTATAATCAAGTATTATTCCATTCATTCCTATGTCTTTTTCCCTTTTTTGTACACTTTCATTTAATTTGCTCTTTCAAGTAACTGTTGAATATTTCTCTCACCCTCCTGCCTGTTTAATTTCCTAGTACTCAAATTAATCTTTCCAGCATTTCAACACCACCCCACTTCAAAGCTGTGCATGAATGGAAATATGTCTGCACCTCATTGAGATTTGATTGCAGCAGATGAAAAGTTAATGGTAGGCATCTTTCACAACTTGTTGCTGCTCTGTTTTTCAGGCAAATGGAAAGAATTTGCTCAATGAAGATATTTTACTTAGTAAATGAGATTTATATAAATGTATACATATATTGTGAGGTGTACGTTACTCCTTTATTGCAAGCCATTATTACTCTGCAATGTTCTTTCCCTTGATGTAGCAAGAAATAAAGAACTAATAAATCTATTTTTTTTTTTTATTAATTATTTTATTGCGCTTTAACAAGAACAAAGGAGCTCCAGATGCGAGCTGTACAATAAGTTGCAGACACATTTCAGTTATCATGGCATCACAGTGACAAATTAGTAAAAAAAATTCACTGGAAGTTCGAAGTGCAACATGGTAATATACAAGCAAGATATCACAACGTACTCAATACGAGAGTAACATACCCTCAGGCAGGCAACAGGAGGACAGTCCATGAATAGTCATAAGGTAACTTACATAGAAACTATAACCCACTCCAATTCTCGTCCTCACAGCATTTTACCAAGGACAGCTTACTCCCTCCGTAATATAGCATAGGAACAGCGTGTCTGAGGCAAAACAATCATATCTGTACCTTTCTCTGAGAGCCCCCACCCCCGCTGCCTTTACTGGCCCTATATGTATTATACAGTGCCCAAAAATTCTTAGGTCTATTGCGGGGGGCACGAGGTCACTGAAATTTTCCGTTTGTGTAGAGCAATATAACATGTCAGAGGCCCATTGGGTCAACGTGGGTAGGGGGCCTCTTGACCAGCAAATGGCCACCCTACGCCTCGCCATCAGTAGTCCCATATCAACAAACCTGCGCAGTCCCTTAGGTAAAGGTTTCGAGAAGCCCATCAGCGCCAGAGCCGGGTCTGGTGTAAGCTCCCGCCCTGTTATAGCTGTCAGTTCCAAGAACACCTGTCTCCAAAAATTAGCCACCCCAGTGCAGAGCCAAGCTAGATGTGCAAAGTCAGCTACTTGCTCACTGCATCGCTCGCATTGCGAGTTTTCCCGCAATCCATATCTGCAAAGTCTTTCTGGGGTATAATAGACTCTATTGAGGAATTTAAAGTGTATTAGGCGGTGCTTACCATTAAGGGAAACTCGTTTCGTGTTAAGGCAGCAGTATAACCACATTTCATCATCTATTTCCTTATTCAGGTCAATCTGCCAGGCTAAGCGAGCTTTAGTGTAGTGGTTCGCTCTATATGACATAGCTTGTTTGTAAATTTTAGAGACCATTCCCGTCGGGGCTTGTGTTTTTATGATCAGGGAGAGTGCAGACACTTCCGGCGGCTCAGTCAGGTCAGTGCCTAACAGTTGCAGCAATGCATGTCTTGTCCTATGATATTGAAACTTGGTTAGGAGTGAGGGCCCATGTCCCTCACCAGCCACGGAGTCCCAATCCTTCATGGTTCCGCTTTCAAACAAGTCACCCATAGTATTGACCCCAAAGGAGTTAAGCGCACGAACCACACCCCTATCTCTACATGGCGACAGCCAGTGACACCAATCCAGGGGCGCTAAAGGTGAATACAGCAGAGCACCAGCTTGCAACTTCAGCAGGTGATGCCAGGCATGATTAGTTGCGGTAATCGAGTCTAGGATGCCAGTTCTACGATCCGGGGGCGCGAAGAGCAACATGGGTAGCGGTACCGGGGCAGCCTCCTCCCGCTCAATGCGTAGGTGAGGAATATCTGGCGAGCCGTGTACCCAGAGATGAGCGTGGGTGCACTGCACAGCTCGATAACAAAGATCAAAGTCCGGTGCCCCCAACCCACCCATGTGGTAAGGTAGGGTGAGTCTTTGCCATTTGACTCGCGGCTGTTTGCCCGCCCAAGCTAATTTCACCAACAGAGATGTGAGTTTCTTAAAAAATATACCGGGGAGGACCATCGAGATGTTTGTAAAAAGGAACAGGAATCGAGGGAGTATTACCATTTTCATTATTGAAATTCTACCTAGAAGCGTCAACGGTAATCGAATCCAACGATCCACATCTTCTTCCAGTTTACTCACTAGTACACCATAATTTTCTCTAAAAACCACGTCCGAGTGCACTTGTATACCAAGATACTTCACTGAGTCCGTCGTCCATTGTAGTGGGTAGTCCAGGTCAAATTGTGTCGTAGACGGTGTGAGAGGGAATATAATGGATTTGGACCAATTGACCCGCAGACCCGAGACCCCCCCAAAAAGTACCATTTCCCACAAAACCGAGGAGAGATGCCGTTCAGGATCACGCACATAAAGAAGCGTGCCATCAGCATAGGCCGAGACTATGAGTTCATATCCTGGGATGCGAATGCCCTTATATCTATGATACTCTCGCAGTGCACAAGCTAAGGGTTCCGCTACTAACGCATAGAGAATCGGAGAGAGCGGACAGCCCTGCCTCGTGCCCCGTGATATAAATATCGGATCTGTTACCAAGTCTCCAATTTTAATGCGTGCCGAGGGCGAGCAATAGAGTATCCCCAACAACTGCAAAAAGACCGGTCCCAAGCCCATTCGCAACAGTACCTGCCTCATGAAGGGCCATTCAACAGAGTCGAATGCCTTCTCCATATCAAGAAACACCGCAATTGCGCGCGTCTCCGGAATAGTGTGTTGTAAAGCACCAAACACTGTGCGTAGATTATAAGTGATGTTACGTCCCGGGACAAACCCAGCCTGCTCCGGCGTGACTAGCATGGGGACCAGAGGCACCAGTCGGTTGGCCAGAATCTTTGCAAAGATTTTGGTATCAACGTTGAGCAGTGAGAGGGGACGATATGACGAACATTCCTTAGGCGATTTCCCCGGTTTTAAAATGGCCACAATTACCGCCTCTCTCATGGAGGGCGGCATTGAGCCCGATACACACATATTATCAAATAAAGCGGTCATGTGCGGCAGTAAGATGTCCAGGAACGCCTTGTAAAATGCCACCGTTAGGCCATCTATCCCCGGGGCGCCACCCGCTCTCATGGTAGATAGTGCGAGGAGTATTTCCTCGCTCTCTATCGGCTGCATCAAAAATTTGTGGTGTGTATCAGTCAGCCATGGCAGCTTAATATGTGATAAGTAGTCTAATATTTCAGCCTCAGAGCCTGTGCTACGCGAAGGGTACAGCATCGAATAGAATTGCCGAAACCTCTCTGCTATAGCTCGATCCTCTATTAGTGCAACCCCCTCTGCAGAGTTCAGAACAGTGACCCCAGAGCGGTCACGGCAGTTCCGTAGTAGCTGTGCAAGTACCCTACCCGGTCTTTCACCCTCACCATAAATACGTGCAGTGGCATATTTGCTGAGATGTTTAATTTCTGCATCAGCCGTTTCTTGAAATTCCGCCAGTTGGGTCTTGAATTCTGCCATCACCAACACCGTGTTGCAGTCGTGTCTCTAGGTCTGCCAACGTGGCCTCTAAGTCAGTCAACCTTCTGCGCAGCGCTTTAAGAACTCCCGAGTGCTTGGACATCGTGACCCATCGGATGTATACTTTAAACGCCTCCCACACTACCTGGAAGCTCTCTACTGAGCCCACATTTTTGTCAAAATATGTTTCAATTGCCTTTGCTAGAATATGGAGGAAACCTCCAGGTGTAAGGAGGAATTGTCTTTGAAGGAGTGTTAATTACAACCAAAACCGGGGAATGGTCCGAAAGCGTACGTGCAAGCACCTCACAGGTTCGCACCTGCTTGTACAGCTGTCTGGAGGCTAACCAGTAATCAATACATGTATGCAAGTCATAAAATGCCGAATAGTGTGTAAATCCCCCTTTGTCAGGGAATCGCTGTCTCCATACATCACGAAGGTCTGTACGTATCATAGACGCAGCGAGTGTGCGAGCCGAGGCGGTGACACGTCTAATCGGTCCCCCTGAGCGGTCACATTCCGGGTTCATAACTAAATTGAAGTCCCCGCCCCATAGTTGCTGCTCCCTCTCAAGAGACTGCACTCTACTGAACAAGTTTATATAAAAGTCTGGGTTGTCATAGTTGGGCCCGTACACATTGATGACCAGAAGGTACAGACCCTTACCCCGACAGCTAGAGACCACAAATCTACCATTAACATCAGTATGTAAGGGCTTCAGTGTGTAGGCAGACTTAGGGCGAACCCATGTGAGTACCCCCCGGGAGTGTGTAGTGAAGCCCGCTGCATGCGTATTCCCTTGCAAACCTCTGCTACGAAGTAGCGGGCTAGAGAGAGGTAGGTGGGTTTCCTGCAAAAGTGCGATATCGATGTCATGTCTAGTTAGGTATGCCAATACTTTTCGTAGTTTCCTGTGGTCATTAAGGCCACGCACATTCCATGTAAGAGCACGTAGAGCGCCCTGTGTACCAACCTTGCGGGAAGTGTGGTCAGTAGCGACAGACCCCGTCGCACCAGTCATGCCAGTGTCAGCCATAAGATCCTGATACATGCATAGTAACTGTACAATGTGGGTAGTGTCTCCAAGCAGTGCTGCGCATCTTAAGGCCCCATCCCTCTCCACCCCCCACCCACGTCAGGCCAACCCCAACACGGCCTGGACGATTAACTGGCAGACAGACCTCCTGCGTAGCATCATAGGATAACAACAAATACAGAAGTTGCAATACATCGCAAAGAGGACCCATCCCTCCAACCCTCCTGGAACAATACCCCAATGGTGCATAACACACGTGGGCAGAGGTGGCACGCTCCCTATACATAATCTGAAAGAGACCCCGCCTGGTCTCCGCCCCCCCACACCACCTACGGATTAAGAACTTCTGAGGCAGGAATCATACAATAAAATCCCCCCTCCTGTCAACGTATTAGTGGACTAATCATGACAACAAAAAGGCGTAAACTGTTAAACTCCCTCTCCCGCAACCCATCACAGCACATGCCTATCCTGCATAGTAACAGTCCCACGTATATAAGGCGTAAAAAAAACCAACAACATTTCAGAGAGAAATCGTCTCTGATGCCCTGTAACATCCCGCTCAAACCCCAGCAACAATCATCTGATCTGCGTGGAACAGAGATGCACCATCAGTCCTATTCATCCAGGACTCCTCCCGATGCCTCATCCAGCAGGGGCCTTTCCGGGCTGCGTCGTTTGTCTCTAGCCCAGTCTTTCATGGCCCTCTGTAGAGCCTTCGGGTCTGTAAAGATGTGCGACTGAACCTGGCGATTAATCCGGAGTCTGGCGGTGTAGAGCATTGCGTAGTCCATATTGTTTTCTCTTAGTTGCTTCTTCAAGGCAGCAAATTGTCGACGTGCTTCTTGAACCTTGAAAGTAAAGTCAGGGAACAGCGAAATAGTAGAGCCCTCAAATTGAAGTGGTTTTTGTCTCTGGCCGCTCGAAGTGCAGAATCTCTGTCACGGTAGTTGAGGAGCTTCGCGATGATGGGCCTCGGGGGCGCCCCGGGCACCGGACGCGGGCCCAGAGAGCGGTGTGCCCGCTCGACAATGAACATGGATGAGAAGATCTCCTGCCCAAGGAGTGTAACTAGCAACTTTTCAATGAACTGTTCCATGTTTCCAGTTGGGGTGGACTCCGGAAGGCCTGTGATTCTAAGATTGCTACGCCTCAAGCACGCTTCTAAGTCCTCTGTCTTGTCCTGCAGGACTTGCATAACTTTCCCCAACTGCTTGTGGCCCACATCTAGTGTTGATTGTGCCTCTTCCACCTCCGCGACACGGCGTTCTGCCATATCCAATCACTGTGCGTGCTTGTCCAGTCTTTCGGACATTCTGTCCATACGGTAGGAGAGAAAGTCCATCTTGGAGCCCAGCACTGATAGACTACTCTGTAGGCCCTTCTCCATTGCCGCCAGCAGAGTGCAAATGTCTCCATCTGGCTCTTCCTGGGGCAGATCCTGCGTGATCTCACCTTCATCTACCACTGCTTCACGCCCTTTAGCCCTCCTCTGGTCAAAGGTGATCTTCGGTTGCGTTCTGTCGACTTTGCCCATGTTTGGTGATTTCCCTCACCCTGGATTAAGGCAAGGGCAGCCGAGCTCCACAAGCGGCTTACTGAGCGTGGAAGTCCGCCGATAGGACAGAGACAGGCCAGAACTGGGCAACGCACAGTGGTCTCACAAACCGCTATGTGGACGGCCGTCAAGAAGCCAGGGGGGGTGGGCAGCAAAGACGCCCCCTAGCTCCCACCGCAAATGCTAGAGGTCGGAGGAGGGCCAGGACCCCAGGCTGCCAGCAGATGAGGCTTCCCCGCAGTAGAGACGTCATAAGCTGTGGCTCCCAACAGGTATACCGCCGCTCAATACGGGACCGTAGTAACAGAGCAACGTCTCACCAGCAGCGGTCTACCAAAGGAGGAGGGTGTAGGAGAGAAGGATCTGCTTCACATGGGTACCCCCACTTTTTGCTGATGCTTCACTGTTTTTCGACTTTAGTCTGGCTGGGGCCCTGCTAATCAGAACACCAGCCTAGCTGCTTCCTCTCTAAAATGGTTTCCATGTGCCTTAGGCACATCTCTGATTGGAATCTGGAGTGCCCTTGTAAGTCCCTAGTATATGGTATACTATGTACCCAGGGCATAGGTACCTCAGAGGCCTGCCAGGGCTGAAGCATGTATTATGCCAATCCTGGAAGGCCAGCCAAAAGGACACCACAGGTCTGCTACTGCAGCCTGGGTAAGGTGGTGCATGCACCCCTTACTGTGATATAGGTTACCTATATCACTACATACATACACACATATAAACCTATAAGTCACTCCTATGGCAGGCCTTGTCAATCCTGAAGGCAGAGTGCTTGGTTCCTATGTGAGAGGGTGCCCCTGCATGAGCAGAGCCCCTCTGCAGCGTTCGGAGACCCTTCTCTGATGCTGTTTGTAGTGCAGCCTGACCATATACTCTTAAGCGCATTATAACCTCGCGTTAAATGCTAACTTTGGGATGGCTGCACTGAAACATGTCGTGTTTGGTGTCAAACATCTTGGAATACTACCCCCCCGCCAGTTATGGCGGCGGGGGTAGCATTCCACCCTTCTAGAGGGAGAGACATGTACACACCGGCCTGCCCGGTAACTTCTTTCCAAGCCCTGGCATCACAAAATGGATGCCGCTGCCACAGACACGGGTCTGGCCTCCTGCTGCTGACTGAAACTCCGGCAGGGGAGGCCTGGACAATAGGTTTCCTGTCCCAGGGAGGTGTAACCACCTCCCCAGACAGGATAATGTGTATTGGGGCTGGGCGGGAGCACTCTCTGGTGCTTTGAAGTCCTGCACTGGGGGCACACTTGGTGTCCCTGTGCATACCCCAGTTCAAACTGGTTCAGGGGCTTCCAGCCCCTGCTCTGGCGTGAAACTGGACAAAGGGAATGGGTGTAACCACCCCTCTTCCCTGACCCTCCCATAGGTGGGTCCCCAGAGTATGTCCAACCCCCTAACTTAGTATAAGTATGGGACCCCAGTCCTTAGGACTTTAGATTTACCTGGACGAAACTCTGATACAGAGTCCTGGACCTTCGACGCTCTACTTTAAGATTAGAGGACTGAAGAATCTCCCTTGGGGTCAAGGAGTGACTCCCCTGCTTGGCAGGCACCAACGAAGCAATTGTCCAGTCTGCATCGCTGAAGCTCTTGCCGGACGCCGAAGTCTTTGCATCACCAGAGGTAGATTTCCAGACTTCCCCGAGGCTGCCCTGAGTCCCCAGCAAAGCTGAGGCCCGTAGCTGTCATGGGTAACGTGGAACCGTGACCCCTGGACACCAAGCACATTTGCAAGTGCATCCTTTTCCTGGTCTCCCACGAAGTTGTGCTTTGGGCTCTGAGTAGCCCCCGCCTCCAGCACCGACTGCACCGAAGATCACTGGCCTCCACTCCACGAGTGTCCCGTGAGCCAGCTCTAAGTGCGTCCACTTGAGGCTCCTTCGCGGTCGCTAGTCCGTTGGCTAGTGGGCCCTCCCGAAGGCCAATCTTCTTCTGCTTGGGCTTCCCTGGTTGCTCCAGGCGTGCCCTGACTTACCCACGCTGGGTGAGTCCCCCAGACCTTGCTGGTCTGCACCACCGTCCTTCTTCTATTTCCACGAGACTTGCCGTTGCCAAGGTTTGTTGGGTCCAATCTGGTCGCCGACACCTCAACAATCGACAAACGTCGCGGGACAGCTCGAATCCAGCTCCTGGTCATCGTCGACGCCTCCTGGATCTCGTGGCTGAAGAGTCAAGACGACCGTCAACCTACCTGAAGCACCCGACATCGGTGGGCATCCGCTCATCGCCTTCCTGGTCACTGGCTAGTGACCCAGACTCTGTCCCCTCTGCTTTCAGGTTCTTCAGATCTTCGATCCACCTTTGGATCCACCCGAACACTTTCGACTTGGCCGCCAGCAGCACTTTGCAGCAGATCGCCATTGAAAACGACGACGAAACCCGACCCCGAAAGACACCTATGCACCCGGCTTCCCTGGGTGAGGTAACTCGATTACTCCGGTGCTCCGTGGGTATAGACTCTAGAACAACCCAGTTCTAAAGGGGTTTGCTCCAAGTCCTCCTCTAAGTGTCCCTTTTCTTTAAAATTCCAACTGCGACTTTCCCCATAGAAGTCAACGGCAATTCGCGGCTGTGTTCTCACACTGCACGCGTCCCCGTGGGTCCCCTGTGTCACTACCTTGGGTGGTTCCTTGTGGTCCAAGCACTTCTACAGGCTCTAGGCCTTGTGTCTAGCTCAGTCGTGGTTCTTATACCACTTTATTGGTATATGGTTTGGTACGCCCCTAGGGCTCAAACGTGTATTTGTGCTATTACTGTTGATAACTAACTTATAACTTATGTACTTTCGAACTCTAGCCTCATAAAGAGACTAGAGGGGTGTGTTTAGCAATAAATACATATATTTTGAATATATACCTGGTGTGGTCCTCTTTCATTTGGTCACTCAAGAGATTATAGACTGGTAAAACAAGCTGCTTTACATTCCTTCAAGACTTAGCCTGAAGGCTGCTCTCCATAGCTACCACTAGGATAGCTTTCAATAAAGGTTGTCTTTAACCTATCTCCAATAAGGGGTTGTTTGGACTGGTGCAAGGTGCCCACTATAATTAGTGGACAGCATATACCAGGCCAACTTCTCACATTGGTGTGCAGCGTGTGGGATTCCAGCTTGCTATTGTTTTACCAGATAATCTCAATTGAATTGATCAACTGAAAACCACTAAGGGTACCTTAGGTACATATAAAACAAGCTTAGGATACAGTAAGTTCTACTGAACTTAGAGTTGTGTGTTAAGGGATATCACACCCTTTCTACAACTCAAGAGAGTTTAGTAGGCCACACTAGAGTAGGTAGTGCATACACCACACCTCACTAGTAATGTCTTCAAAGCCAGGACCCAGTGAATCCTTGCCAGAAGCCAGTGAGCTTCTTCCCTCCAAGTATGATAATCTCCCATTCTTGGAATTGAGAGCATTGTGCAGTACTAGGAAGCTGAAGACAGGCAAAAGTGCCAGCACCCAACACTTCAGGGAGGTGCTACTGTCAGATGATCTCAGCAGACCCCTAGGGTCTGAAGGGGTAGGCAGACAGGGTGGGGCAGAAGATGAGGAAGGGGTCAGGGGTGAAGAAACCCAGGGCCCCCCCTCTGAAACTGGCCAGGAAGGTGAAAATGACCTTGACCTGGAAAACCCAATTCCTCCTGTGGAGGAGGAGGAGGATCAGAATGACCTCCCCTTTGTCCCCCAGGAAGAATTGTGAGTGTGCCCAGAAGGCCTAGATCTCCTTCTCAGGAGTCTAACCACTCTGACACCTCAATAGGGACCTCTGTTTCCTCTCATAGGAGGGAATCCTCTCATGAAAGGAAAGAGAGACTGCTCAGATATGGAGAAGCTCAGTTGAAGCTCAGAAGAGAGCAGTTGGCTATAGACAGGGGGTCCCTAGAGCTTGAAAAGCAAAGAAAAAAGATGGGACTAGAGTCCCATGGTGGCAGCAATCTCCCCAGAGATAGGGAAAGGTCTTATGACCATAGAAACCTGAGCAAGATTGTCCCTCCCTACCAGAGTGGGGATGACATCCACAAATGGATAACTGCACTGGAGAGGGCCTGTAAAGTACAGAGGGTCCCTCAGGAGCAGTGGGCAGCAATCTTGTGGCTCTCCTTTGCAGACAAAGGTAGAGACAAGCTCCTCACTGTAAGAGAAGAGGATGCTGACAATTACAAAGTCTTGAAGAGTGCTCTGATTGATGGGTTTGGCCTAACAACTGAACAATACAGGTTAAAGTTCAGAGATACCCAAAAGCACAGACTCAAGACTGGGTAGACTATGTGGATTGTTCTGCTAAGGCTCTGGAAGGTTGGTTGATGGGCATTAAGGTATGTGACTTCACAGGATTGTACAATCTTATCATAAGGGAGCAGATTCTTAATAACTGTCAAAATCAGCTGTTGCATCAGTACCTGGTGGACTCTGATCTGACCTCTCCCCAAGAATTGGGAAAGAAGGCAGACAAATGGGTCAGAACCAGGGTGAGGCAGAAGGTACAGAACCAAGGTGGTGACCCAAAGAAGCAAGATTCTAAGAACTCTGATAAGGGTGGGGAGAAGGGTAAAGACCAGAAGTCTTCACAAGGCCCCCAAAAATCTTCTTCAGGTGGGGATTCACAGTCTAACAAAGGGAAAGGCCAAAAGAAACCATGGTGCAAGGTCTGTAAGCAAAAGACCCACTGGACCAGTGATTGCACCAAGTCCAAAGACTCTACTCCAGCCCCCACCAATGCCCCTAAGGCACCTGCTCCCCCTAGTGCAGTTACAGTTGGTGGTGGGACTACACAAGCCAAGGGTTTGGTAGGGTTGACCCTGGGTAAGGAGATGGGCTATGACCTAGTCAGAGAACTCACTCAGGCTGTCCTAGTCTGTGATGGAGGCATGGATGTGACCTCCTCTGTGAGTCCCAGTAATCTGGGCAAGTACAGGCAACAGCCATTAATAAATGGAAAAGAGGCTTTGGCATTTAGGGACACAGGAGCAAGTGTCACCATGGTGACACAAGATCTTGTGGATCCTGGGCAGATTATACTTGGTGAAATGTACCAAGTGACCAATGCTAGCAATGTCAGAACAGACCATACTCTGGCAGTTGTTAACTTCTCCTGGGGAGGGGTAACTGGCCTTAAGAAGGTTGTGGTAAGTGCAGACCTACCAGTTGAATGCTTGCTTGGCAATGATCTAGAAACTTCAGCTTGGGCAGAAGTGGAGCTCAGGACCCATGCAGAAATGCTGGGCATCCCTGCAGATGTGTTTGCTGTGACCAGATCACAGGCCAAAATGTCTAACACTGAACAGGCCTTGGATTCTGGAATAATGATATTGCTGTCTTTAGCTCCACCTGGGAGGATCACCTGGTCCACCTCAGAAATGTTTTGCAGGCCCTGCAGAAAGCAGGCCTGACTATCAAGGCCACAAAGTGCCAGATAGGGCAGAGTCAGGTTGTGTACCTGGGCCACCTTGTGGGTTGAGGCCAGGTTCAACCACTGCAGAGCAAGATCCAGACCATCATGGACTGGACTGCTCCAACTACCCAGACTCGGGTGAGAGCCTTTTTAGGCCTGACTGGGTACTATAGGAGATTTGTCAAGGGGTATGGATCAATAGTGACACCCCTGAATGACTTAACTTCCAAGAAAATGCCCAAAAAGGTTCAGTGGACAGTTAGCTGTCAAAAGGCATTTGATGACCTAAAGCAGGCCATGTGCACTGCTCCCATTCTACAGAGTCCTGATTACTCCAAGAAGTTCATTGTCCAAACAGATGCATCTGAATTGGGGGTAGGGGCTGTACTGTCACAATTGAATGATGAAGGTCAGGATCAGCCAGTAGCTTTTATTAGCAGAAGGCTGACCCCTAGAGAGAAACGTTGGTCAGCCATTGAGAGGGAGGCCTTTGCTGTGGTCTGGGCTCTGAAGAAGTTGAGGCCATACTTGTTTGGTACTCACTTCCTTGTTCAAACAGACCATAAGCCCCTCTTATGGCTAAAACAAATGAAGGGTGAAAACCCCAAACTGCTTAGGTGGTCCATTTCCCTACAGGGGATGGACTTCACAGTGGAACATAGACCTGGGAGTAACCATGCCAATGCAGATGGACTCTCTAGGTACTTCCACTTAGAACATGAAGACTTAACTGGACAAGGTTAGTTTAATGTCCCTACGTTTGGGGGGGGGGTTGTGTAGGAGAGTAGGACCTGCTTCACATGGGTACCCCCACTTTTTGCTGATGCTTCACTGTTTTTCGACTTTAGTCTGGCTGGGGTCCTGCTAATCAGAACCCCAGCCTAGCTGCTTCCTCTCTAAAATGGTTTCCATGTGCCTTAGGCACATCTCTGATTGGAATCTGGAGTGCCCTTGTAAGTCCCTAGTATATGGTATACTATGTACCCAGGGCATAGGTACCTCAGAGGCCTGCCAGGGGCTGAAGCATGTATTATGCCACCCCTGGAAGGCCAGCCAAAAGGACACCACAGGTCTGCTACTGCAGCCTGGGTAAGGTGGTGCATGCACCCCTTACTGTGATATAGGTTACCTATATCACTACATACATACACACATATAAACCTATAAGTCACTCCTATGGCAGGCCTTGTCAATCCTGAAGGCAGAGTGCTTGGTTCCTATGTGAGACGGTGCCCCTGCATGAGCAGAGCCCCTCTGCAGCGTTCAGAGACCCTTCTCTGATGCTGTTTGTAGTGCAGCCTGACCATATACTCTTAAGCGCATTATAACCTCGCGTTAAATGCTAACTTTGGGATGGCTGCACGGAAACATGTCGTGTTTGGTGTCAAACATCTTGGAATACTACCCTCCACCAGTTCTGGCGGTGGGGGTAGCATTCCACCCTTCTAGAGGAGAGACATGTACACACCGGCCTGCCCGGTAACTTCTTTCCAAGCCCTGGCATCACAAAATGGATGCCGCTGCCACAGACACGGGTCTGGCCTCCTGCTGCTGACTGAAACTCCGGCAGGGGAGGCCTGGACAATAGGTTTCCTGTCCCAGGGAGGTGTAACCACCTCCCCAGACAGGATAATGTGTATTGGGGCTGGGCGGGAGCACTCTCTGGTGCTTTGAAGTCCTGCACTGGGGGCACACTTGGTGTCCCTGTGCATACCCCAGTTCAAACTGGTTCAGGGGCTTCCAGCCCCTGCTCTGGCATGAAACTGGACAAAGGGAATGGGTGTACCCCTCTTCCCTGACCCTCCCATAGGTGGGTCCCCAGAGTATGTCCAACCCCTAACTTAGTATAAGTATGGGACCCCAGTCCTTAGGACTTTAGATTTACCTGGACGAAACTCTGATACAGAATCCTGGACCTTCGACGCTCTACTTTAAGATTAGAGGACTGAAGAATCTCCCTTGGGGTCAAGGAGTGACTCCCCTGCTTGGCAGGCACCAACAAAGCAATTGTCCGGTCTGCATCGCTGAAGCTCCTGCCGGACGCCGAAGTCTTTGCATCACCAGAGGTGGATTTCCAGATTTCCCCGAGGCTGCCCTGAGTCCCCAGCAAAGCTGAGGCCCGTAGCTGTCGTGGGTAACGTGGAACCTTGACCCCTGGACACCGAGCACATTTGCAAGTGCATCCTCTTCCTGGTCTCCCACGAAGTTGTGCTTTGGGCTCCGAGTAGCCCCCGCCTCCAGCACCGACTGCAACGAAGATCACTGGCCTCCACTCCACGAGTGTCCCGTGAGCCAGCTCTAAGTGCGTCCACTCGAGGCTCCTTCGCGGTCGCTAGTCCGTTGGCTAGTGGGCCCTCTCGAAGGCCAATCTTCTTCTGCTTGGGCTTTCCAGGTTGCTCCAGGCGTGCCCTGACTTACCCTCGCTGGGTGAGTCCCTCAGACCTTGCTGGTCTGCACCACCGTCCTTCTTCTATTTCCACGAGACTTGCCGTTGCCAAGGTTTGTTGGGTCCAATCCGGTCGCCGACACCTCAACAATCGACAGACGTCGTGGGACAGCTCGAATCCAGCTCCTGGTTGTCGTCGACGCTTCCTGGACCTCGTGTCTGAAGAGTCAAGACGACCGTCAACCTACCTGAAGCACCCGACATCGGTGGGCATCCGCTCATCGCCTTCCTGATCACTGGCTAGTGACCCAGACTCTGTCCCCTCTGCTTTCAGGTTCTTCAGATCTTCGATCCACCTTTGGATCCACCCGAACACTTTCGACTTGGCCGCCAGCAGCACTTTGCAGCAGATCGCCATTGAAAACGACGACGAAACCCGACCCCGAAAGACACCTATGCACCCGGCTTCCCTGGGTGAGGTAACTCGAGTACTCCGGTACTCCCGTGGGTATAGACTCTAGAACAACCCAGTTCTAAAGGGGTTTGCTCCAAGTCCTCCTCTAAGTGTCCCTTTTCTTTAAAATTCCAACCGCGACTTTCCCCATAGAAGTCAACGGCGATTCGCGGCTGTGTTCTCACACTGCACGCGTCCCCCGTGGGTCCCCTGTGCCACTACCTTGGGTGGTTCCTTGTGGTCCAAGCACTTCTACAGGCTCTAGGCCTTGTGTCTAGCTCAGTCGTGGTTCTTATACCACTTTATTGGTATATGGTTTGGTACGCCCCTAGGGCTCAAACGTGTATTTGTGCTATTACTGTTGATAACTAACTTATAACTTATGTACTTCGAACTCTAGCCTCATAAAGAGACTAGAGGGGTGTGTTTAGCAATAAATACATATATTTTGAATATATACCTGGTGTGGTCCTCTTTCATTTGGTCACTCAAGAGATTATAGACTGGTAAAACAAGCTGCTTTACATTCCTTCAAGACTTAGCCTGAAGGCTGCTCTCCATAGCTACCACTAGGATAGCTTTCAATAAAGGTTGTCTTTAACCTATCTCCAATAAGGGGTTGTTTGGACTGGTGCAAGGTGCCCACTATAATTAGTGGACAGCATATACCAGGCCAACTTCTCACAGAGGGTGCATGCCATCCCCCAACAGAGCTGGTCGTGGGACAGAAAGGAAGTGGAGATCAATAGCGTCAACAGCCGTAAGCAACAATCCGCCGATGGGGCAGCCCGGACCAGCACTCTCCTCCGGCACGTCCTAGGAAGGAGAGTTCGGGCGACCCACAGTATAGCAGTCTCAGAGAGGGCCACGGTCTTTACCACACCGACCGGTCCAGCTTATAGTCCCTGCAAGGGCAGCTTCACATACCCGTCTCCATCAGCCAGATGACCATAAGGGCGAGGTAGGGTGAGGGCAAATCAAAATGGCGGCTGCGCGCCAGCACCAGTGGGGATCTGGGGCCTCACACGGCCGGCCGTCAATCTGGCCTCGGGTGTGTCGTGTGCCAATTCTGCAGCCACAGATACAATACCCTCAAGAGCCCTCAGCGATTGTAAAGCTCCGTCGGGCCCACCAAGCCGCCTCACCCTCAGTCGCAACAGCGATGTCGACGTAGGCCAGGGCGCGGGCAGTCGGGCGCCCCCGGAGCCCCACGCTCAACATACAACTCAGTCAGCCAGCGGAGGTGTTTGCCCGCAGCCCGTATAGAGAGAGCCAACGTCCAGACTCAGTCAGGAGGGGGGAGGAACGAGTCTATTCGCAGGTCGCAGGGCACCGCTCTTAGCCGCAACGATGTGGGTGGGAGAGCGGCCGCGACATTTACGATAGCCCGGGAATTCAGGCCTAGCCGCCCTCACCGCAGTAAGCCGGGTCCCGCTTCGCCGTCCAGCGCCGCACAGCAGTCGGGGCAACAGCGTTCTGCTCCTCGCCGGTTCCGGCCACCGAATCTTTCACTACGGTGTCCACTCCATGCCTCAGTTTGCAAATATTCGACGGATAGTGTGGTGGTGTTACGGAGCTACGCGCTCAAGCGGCCATCTTGGTCGCGAGCAAGCTCCGCCCCCCAATAAATGTATTTTTACTATCTGATCTGGACCTATTCCTGTTCTCTAAGGTCATAGAGGAGAAGCCTGCTAAGAAATTAATATTCATACTGTTAGCTACTTGGACTTTGGTGACTGAAAACTGTGATTCTGTGTGACGAAGCAGCTAAGGTGATAAAGAAGCTTCATCACCTTTAGGATGCCTTGGGTTATTTGTATGTGCCGTTCACAACTGGAAGGAAGTTTATTTTATATTTTTGGCCCATGCCCATGTGGATTTTGTGTTTATTTGAAAGACACAGGGAACTAATTGTCTCATATAGACCTATTCCTGGTGTCCCTGGTCAGGGGAGAAGCCAGCAAAGGAATTAATATGCATACTGTTAGCTTCAGGGACTTTGGAGAAAGCAAAGTGTGCTGCTGTTTGAAGAAGCAGTTAAGGTGGTAAAGAAGCTTCTTGAACTTTAGGATGCCTTGGGCTATTTGCATGTGTGGTTAAACCTGCAACGAAGTTTATTCTGCATTGTTAGGCCACACCCATGTGGTTTTTTGAAAGACACAAGGACCTCTAAGCATCGAATTTTAGAAAGCATGTGTGTGGGTGTTTGTTTTTTTTCCAAACAGTTTGAGAACGGTGTTCCTGCTGGGCATGTGTGACATTTGCACAAGGCACTTAACATTTGTATGCTCTGCAGTGTGTACTGCTGTAGTGCATTTTTTAGGCCTAGGAAGAGTTTTGTTTATGCTGGAGTAGTCAGAGTAATTTCAGTAATTCTGCGTTTTTCTTAGATTAGAGATAATTACGCAATTACTCCTGCTCACATAATTAAGAATAACTTGAGGGGGAAATCCTACCATGAGCGACTGCTCACTATTCATGTTCTGCTGCTGTTAGCACTGCATCATTGTACAAAATGCATCCTTGCATCCAGTTTAGAGCGAGGGTGCATTTTGCTGTAAGAAAATAGCCCGAAATGCGGTAGTAAACTGGGTGGAAATCCTACCCAAAGAACACATTTAGTGAGCGTAAGTTGCTGCTTGTGCTCGATATTCATGTTCTGCTTTATTTAGCACTTTATCTTAGTGCAAAATGAATGCTTGCATCCATTTTTGACGCACGGGGGCATTATCGCGCCAAGAAATAGCACTAAATGCAGAATTTCCCTTCTTGCATAATTTTGCGTAATCTCACAAAAGTATTGGGTAATTCCACATGATTCTGCCTAACACGGGTTACACTTATGCCTAGTATTTTCCATGTTGCTGGGAAGAACAGGCACAGCTCAACAGGTTTCCATTAAATACAGTCACACTGTTTTGTACAGGTGAAGTAGCAAAGCGTCAACCCTTGTTTCAGAACCATAAGTTCCAAGCTTCATTTTAGTATGGAGGCAGTGGGAATAAAAGTTGAACTTGTTGATCCCAGCAGGGTGCAGCCTCAGAACGGGTCCATGTACTTGTTTTTGCTGAATTTAAACCATCTGAAGCATATACTAATAAACAAAGAACAGTGGTTGCCTGTTATGGTTTCTCAGCAGTACTGTCTACAGCTCATACACAAATGCATAGCTTTTCTGAGCTAACGTATTCACTAGAGGCAGCATAGTTTCATCACAACCTGAGCATGGACCTCTTTGCATGATGCAGGGGTGCTGAAGATATTAATAATGTAGACCCTGATCTTTCTGAATGACGGGATGCGACTCCTGTAGGTATGCTTTTCAGACCATCTAAATGTAAACCTAAGAACAGGAATGTAGGGTGCAGTGTTTTATGAAAGTACTTTGATTCTGGAGGCATCCGTATGCACAAGGTTCTTTGTTGCCACAATCCTGGTACCTGAGCTCTCAGAAAGCAAAACTCTGTCCCACTCTCAATAAAGGAGGATGGCATCATGGAGGTACTACTTGCCCTAGACTGAGACACTACTCAGAGTTCAGCTGTGAACCTGATGGCCACTATGGAGCAAGATGGAATGAACTGTGTCCTGAAGCCATATGCGGTGAGCCATGCTCCCAAAATGGGAGTTGAAGTACATTGCATATTACCAGAAGAGCATAATAAGTGGCTTACCATTGCCCAATTGGATCATAGTGGGAGCATCAATCACAAAAAAGCAATTAGAGGTAAGGTCTACACCTATAATATATGACAAAAGAGACCACCAAGATAGCAAAACACAGCAAAATCTGGTGTTTTCCGCTTTCTAAAGAAAAGCAAATATCGCCTTCAGTGGCATCTTATTGATTATTGTTAGACCTGTGAGCCTTAGTGTGGTATTCCCCCAAACCTTTTGCCTACTTACCTACAATTTGTGCTGGATTTCATGTTTGTTGGCCTTAGGACTCTGTGCACTTTACCACTGCTAACCAGTGCTAAAGTGCTTGTGGTCACCCGTCAATCAAGCCATGTTTATGGATCTACCTAATTGGCATATTTAATTTACTTATAAGTCCCTTGCAGAGTGGTATACCATAGTCCCAGGGCCGGCCTGTAAATTAAATGCTAACAGTGGGCCTGCAATACTTAGTGTGCCACCCTTTTAAGTAACCCTCTAAAACATGTCCCAGACCTGCCACTTAGCCAGAATGCAGTGTCCCACTGTCATGTCGATGAGGCATTTAAACCCCCTTTCCAAGCCGTAAACTCCCCATTCATTACATTTAAGCCAACCCTAAGGTAGGCCCTACGTAGCCATAGGGCAGTGTGATGTGTCATTAAGAGGTTGGACACGCACTTTTAAGTTTAACATGTCCTGGTAGTGAAAATCTTCCAAATTCTTTTCTCACTACTGTGAGGCTTACCTCTCCTATAGGATAACACTGGGAATTGGAATTCCTAATTACATTTATTAAGCTTTAATTCCTAATTGGGAGCAGGTAACTAGGTCATTTTTAGCACCTATGAAATTGTAATGTTAACCCCTTTTTAATGGTAAAGTTGGAGTTTTCATTGCAAGTTTGAAAATGCCACTTTTAGAAACTTGGCATTTTCCTATCCTTTGCCCTTTGTGCCTCCAGCCTGTCTTGGGTCACATGACTTAGTGTAGCTCACAGTTAGACTTTGTGAATTCCTCCCAGACAGCCATACAATATAGGGATTAGGTGTGCCTCAATGGGCCATCTGCTGGCAGGATGGGGGTGGAGCTGAGTGCAGCCCCACTTACTCCTGATTAGCCTGTGCTCTGCCTACACGCAAAAGGCATAATGATCTTGTATTATCACTGCAGACAGCTTGGAGCCAGGGCAAGGGAGTCAGAAAATTCCATCCACTTCAAAGAATCTCTCAGTAGATTCTCCCACCTTTCAGGAGAAGGGCACAAGAGTATAGAAATAGGACCTTCACTCCCCCTCTTCAGTACTTCTGGACTTGTGGATACTCTAGCAGGAAGAAGGACTGCTATGCTGCTACAAGCACGGCCACTCTGCTGGACTGCTACTCTGAAGGAACTGCTGCCCTGCTGTGCTGACCTGCTGCCCTCTTGTCTTGGGAGGAAGAACTGGACCTGCAACTCCATCTTGAACCCAGGACCTCAGAGTGACTCAAAAGGCTCTTCTGCTGGCCTCCTGATCTGAGTCTCAGGGACATAACAGACTTCCCCACAGCTCTTGGACCCGTTCTCAGCAAGTTCCTGACCCCCCAAGGGGTGCCTTTCAGGTACTAGACCCTTGGTGTGGCTCTTGAAATCAAGCTTTTGCACTCTTCGTGATTGGGCCACTCGCACTGGAACCGCGCTGCTTGCACCAAAATCCAGTGCAAGCCGCCGCCGGCCTGTCTCTTTGCACAGCAGCATCAAAAGCAAATGGGGACCGCCAGTGCGAAGCACTAACCCACCCATCCGTGATGCCCAGCCTGCTCTTTGCACCATGCCGAGTGCCGCCCACGACTCTCTACTTGCTCCTTGCGGACCCTCTCCAACACTAACAGGACTCTTGGCACAAAATTTCAGAAGGTAAGCTAAAAGAGGTCACAAATATACATAGCAAACAATGCAGCTTACAGTTAAGAGTCCAAAGACCTACAAATGGATACACATACCACGTTACTAACAAATCACAGAAAGGCAGGCGTTTGGGGTCATTCATCAGCAATAACATTTCTGTGTTATGCTTACAAATTTAAGTTTATTAGCCCCCTACTGATGACTCAGATTTGACATGAAAAGGTGTCTAACATTGGGAAGTCAGATTCATTGAACCCTTCTTGACAAATGCATTTTCTTCTAAAATGCATTGCAAGTTCAGGAGTTTTCCACTTTTGGGCAGTTTATGTTGAGGAACACAATATCCACATGTTTTCCTCTTCTCCCTTGCATAGCGACTTCTAGTTTTCCTCCTCTCCATTGCAACCCCCTTACTTCTACTCAGCTCCTCTGTTTTTGTGGGGGAGGGAATATTTGTTCTACACTTCTCCCTTACCACCAACCCTGTACCTCTGATCAACTCACCACTCATATGTTCTATCTCTACTCTCTGGCCCAATGTCTCTTTTGCATCAGGTCGTAGTGGACATAGTAGACATGGATGTTAGACTACCATAACCTGTTTCCTTTTTTTCTTAATAGCCTAAACCCTCTTTGTTAGAAATGGGGGTCTCTAGTTGGCAATGGTTTGCACCTTTGTCCAAGTAGGGACCCTTCTTCCTAGTCAGGGTAAGGGGGATACAATTCTAAAATAACTCCTGCTCACCCCCTTGGTAGCTTGGCATGAGCAGACAGGCTTATTTCAGAGGCAGTGTGTAAAGCATGTGTGCATGCATACAGTAACACAGTGAAAACACTAAAAGGGAAACCACACCAGTTTAGAAAAATAAGCAAAACTTTATCTAAACCAACAAGACCAAAAGCGAAAAATCCAACATACAATACTGTAAAAATAGGTACTTTGCAAGAAAACCTTCAAATTGCAAAAAAAACTTGAAAACAAGTTCTTCCGAGTCGGTAGCTCCATTCAGGGCTACCGCGATGCTGAAAACGACAGAGTCTAACAGTTCCAGCTCACCGCGTTGGTACGGGCCAGCTAAAGCATCGACAGATTCATAGACAGTACCTTTCTTGTTGCGACCGACATGTTGGTGCGGGTGGGCCGGTCGGGGCAACCGTCGCGGTTGCGATGTGAAGTGGAAGCGGTGCAGCGTGCGGTGCCCTCACAGCACGGTGCAGGGAGCGGCTTGGTGACGGTCATCCAATGGCGTTGGTGAGGCCAAGGCTTACAATGTGGAGTGAGGCGGTGCTCGATGAGGTGCTGGCAGGTCATGGTGCTGGTGACGGAGCTGGTTGATGTTCGGGTCGGGCGGCAATGGTGTCAGTGACGTCCGGGCAGGGTGAAGCGATGCGGTGCGCGGTGCCCACAGGATGTGGTGCAAGCAACGGATCGGTGACGGTCGGCCAGCGGCGTCGGTGAGACCAAGGATGCGGTGCGAAGTGCGGCGGTGCCTTCAGGACATTGATCCAGCGACGGACTCAGTGACAGAGTAGGCTGCTCTTTTCTTCTGCGGCAGCTGAAACCAGCGGTTCCAGAGACAGTGCCCAGAAGGATAGTGAAGTCTTTACTGTTCCTGAGAGTTCTTGAACAGGGGGCAAGCTCTACCTCAAGCCTTTGGAGATACTTTGTCAAGCAGGATACAAACACAGTTCCTCTAGTTGGCAGAAACAGCTACTGCAGGCCAACGCCAGACATCACACAGCAAAGGGGCAGTACTCCTCCTCCAGCTTCTTCCAGCTCTTCTCCTTGGCAGAGGTTCCTCTTTAAGTCCCAAAGTGATCTAAAGTTCAGGGGTCTGGGCCCCACTTTTTATAGCATAAATTCCTTTGTTCTCTGGTGGCAGAGAAGCTCTTTGCCCAGCCAAAACCAGATCTATCCTCTCTGGTGCAGCTGCCTGTCCGGAGGTGGAGACAGCATTGTCCCAGGAAGACAAGGCCCATTCAGGTGTGTAACAAATCTCCTCCCCCTACTCAAAATGCAGCCCAGGTCTATTCAGCCCAGCTCTGACTCATTCAGGAAAGGCAGGACACACATCAACCCCCACCCAGTGGCTGTCTGAGAGAATGCACATCCCCAGCCCCTGTCACTCCAAAGCCAGACAGTCAATCCAGAAACTAGTAAAGGCACACCGGATGGCTAAGCAAGAAAATACCCACTTTCTAAAAGTGGTATTTTCAAACACACAATATAAAAATCATCTTTACTAAAAGATGCATTTTTATATTCTGAGTTCTGGCATACTAAACTCCATCTTTCTATCTTGTCCCAACGGGAAGTTATACGTATAAGATGTTATAAATAAACTCTATTTCTATCTTATGGGACAGATAGCCTTTCAATAGTAAAAAAGGAAATTGGCAGTATTTCACTACAGGACATGCCACACACATCAGGGCATGTCTTACCTTTCACATACGCTGCACCCTGCCCATAGGGGTACCTTGGGCCTACTTGAGGGGTGACTCACATGTAAGAAAAGGGAAGGTTAGGGCCTGGCAAGTGGGGGCACTTGCCAGGTCGACATGGCAGTATGAAACTGCACACAGACACTGCAATGGCAGGTCTGAGAACCTTGTGCATGGCTGCTTGTGTGGGTGGCACAATTAGTGCTGCAGGCCCACTAGCAGCATTTGATTTAGGCCCTGGGCACACACAGTGCACGGTACTAGGACTTAGTAGTAAACCAAATAAGCCAATTATGGCAAGCCTAATCCATAATAACAATTTACACAGAGAGCATATGCACTTTAGCACTGATCAGCAGTGGTGAAGTGCCCAGAGTCCTAAAACCAACAAAAAACAGGGTCAAAAACAGGAGGCCCAAAAGCAAAAAGTCTGGGGACAAACCCGCTGGAAAAGCAAGGTCTAACACACTTTTCATTCAGATATATTAAAACTAATAATACTGACAATTCATATTAGTACAGGAAATGTCAGAACTTTTGCAATACCTATTTTTTACTCCTTAATTTTAAAAAAATGCAAAGGGACCTTTTCACATCTTGACTATTTGAAACTACATGAAGAGAACACACAGGAAAAGGGGAATCTGGCAAAAAAACGAATCTACATCTACTTGGAATGCATTCTGAGATTCTGATTCAAGAGGGAAATCGCCATCCTCACACCCAGAAAAATACTTCATGCCATGCCTCCAGAAACAAAGTTGCTATTCGCACTACCCTGCTATGCCACTGAAAGCCGACAGAAATGTGTGGGAGATGCAATAAGCAGCTCACCGCCATCTGGACATAAGGATGTATGGCAAGCTATTAGTACACCCAAACATCATGTTGCCTTCTCCTAGGCATTAATACAGATACAGAATCACAGGATTCTAAGCCTTCACCTCCTCCAAAGTCCAACATAGGACACACACTGCTGTCAAGAAGCCTCACAGACAAATTATGCTTCACTTCTTGCCCTAAACAATTCCCAGGTTCATGCAACCATCCTGAGCACCAGTAGAGTTTCCACCAGAATGCAAAGATACCACAGCTGTGCTTTGGTACGCAAGTAGGTGGCATACACAGGCACCACACTACATATTTACATGTTAATCACACTCTCATAACTCCGTCATCAACAGGTGACATCAGATACTGCCTAAAGACATAGCTGAAGATCCTTTACCACATCCTGGCAAACATGGGAAAGAGGAGATGCAACCTGACACATGATACAATGCACCAATATGGCCAGCCATGGGGGTACTATACTGAGGATTCGTGTGCTTGCATCAAGTAGTATGCAGGAGTGAAGCTGAGTCACTGGAGGCAATGGACTCATTGTAGGTCTGCATCATGCTTCACAAAAAGACCCTTCATCAGATAGCTGTCAATCAGGGCCGGACTGGCCGTGGCGGGCACCGGGTGTTTTCATCATTGGGCTGCTAGGGTGGTGGCCGGTTTTAGACCCCTGGGGGCTGTTTTTGTTACCGGGCGGTTTTGCAGCATAGCTGCAATTTCATCCCGCAGCAACAAAAGCAGCAAACTTTGCACTAGCACCCCATTCCTCCCTCAGGGTTGGCCGAGCTCTTTGCCAGTGCCGGTTTTGGTGCCCAGTCCAGCCCTGCTGTCAATGTTGGATGACCACAGACAGCACCTGTTATACAATCACCATAACTACTGATAAATAGGACAGTCAGCAACTACCCCTCCTGGAACAACCTCCGAGCACAGGAATGTGGCACTAGTCCAGACGATGCATTTGTGGTACATACTCCGATAAGCTCTGCAAAGGTACATTTATACTGTTAAGAACTGCATTGGTACTTATAGGTTCTTTTGAGAGTCTGATAAGTCTTGTGACACCTCTAGAGTTGCCAAATTACTGTTACAAGGCATATGGCCACATCCAGTCCTCCTCCCATAGGAGCTGGGGACCAGAACTACTTCATTAAGTCGAATCATTGCATCAAGCACAGATATGAAGGGTTTGATAGGACTGGTCAGAAAATAAAGGGCTGTTCTAAGGTACAGAAATAAGAGCAGTGGGTGATGCTAGAGAAATGGGGTGATACTTGAAAATCATATGCGGTGCTCAGAGGGCTCAGAAGACACAAGCATCCCTGAAGACCTGCCCATGGGAAAATGCACAAAGCTCCAGAGGTGCTCACCAGTACAAATGCAAGCTCACCTTCAGACTGACCGCTACTGCTGACCTCACTGTGGCTCGCTAAGCAAAGTGCCCATCAACAAGACAAGTGTCACAGATTATGACAAAAACTTGTGGCAGACAAAGTGGGGGTAGACAAAGTAAAGTAAATACTGGAAACAGAGTTGCCAAATGTCACACTGGGAGTCAGAGGGGAAGAATGATCTGATGGGGAAGATCTGCACAAGGGAACAAGAAAGTCAAAGCTTAAAAGGAACAGAAACTTAAAACCCCCAGAATGTACAATACACACATATAAAACATTAGCAATAAAGGTAATGAGGTAAAGAATAAGTCTGGGCGTTGAACTCCACTCCGCTCGCGGAGTTTGCTGAGTTTTCCACACTCCACGTTACGTGGAGCTCGCAGAGTTTTTTTCCTCGCACGCGTTTGTCAACGTCAAGTTGGCGAGCGCAAGCGTGGAAAATCAACATCCCAGCGAGATTTCTCAACGCGGGCGGTCAGATTTCTCATTGCGAGTGGTCGTGTATGCTCACGACCGCTCGCGTTGAGAAACTGTCCGTTTGCGTTGAGAAAACTGCACCTCAAGCAAAAATCTAGTCGAGTGGCAGAAAGGAAGCAGCGCCCGCTTGCGCTGTGCATTGTGCCATTCGCGATGATTGCACAGTGTGGACAAGTATCTGCCACTGAAAATCACTGCGAACAAACTTTATTTAACGCACTCCGCCGCTTGCGTAGCTCCGTGTAGCGCGGCAAAGATTTTTTGCAGTTCACGGAGTTCCGCGTAGCTCAGCGAACTCCGCCCAGGCTTAGTAAAGAACTCAGAAGCTACACACAGTAAGACTGAAGCTCTCTATGTCCCTCACCCACAATTGCTGTTACAGCTACTGAGTGCAAATATCCTCATGTAGACCATACATGCATAAAAGTAACAAAGACACACAGTGTACAAGAAACACTGCCAAGTATGTCAGCCGTGTCCATGAACCTTGGTGATCACACAAGATTACAGAAGGCAGTAACAGCAAGGGTGGAGAACTAAATACACAGCAATGATACACAAGGATCTAGAGAGAAGGGGTGCCTAACAAGAAAGAATGAAATTGCAAAAGGTAATACTTGGCAGGAAGCAAGTAAACACACAAGGACACTGGAAGCTAAAACTGCAGGTACAAGAAGTTAGCAAACGGGAAACTGGAACTAAGAAAGAGGAAAGGGAAGAACAGGACTTTAAAAAGGGTAACTACTGAAACTGAGGAAGTTTGAGAAACAAGGATGCACTAAAATAGTGCTAGCTCAGAAAAATATGAAACAAGGAAACACTGCAGTACAGTGATATTTCAAGGGACAAGGATTAAACTGTAGCTCATGAGTCTTTTAGAAACAAGGATTAGAAAAAGCTCAGGAATCAGGAACTTTGGAAACAAAGGGTCAGCCAAACAGGGGCACCGCTCACTGACCAATGCTGGACTGAAGAAATCAAAGGCTTAAAATAGCTCACCAGTGATCATATGACTCAGGAGTGAACAAGCGAGCATCTACCAGCAACAAGCGTGCTAATTCCTCGACCCACCTTTAGCCTGCAAGAGTGGAAATTAAGTAGTCATCAGGGAAATCTAGGAATTGGCGTTTTTAGCAGGAAAAGCAAACTGGCTTTCACAAAACTCAGCATGGATCTGGTATGAAAAGGAGGTTAAGAACACTGGCCAAAAGACTGGAAGTATATGGATATAGCAGATGGTCAGGAAGCATAGTTGAACACTTAGAAATTCCATGGATATTCCTCCAAATGGGGGGCATGAGAGCGCGGGGGCACATAGAGACAACAGTTGTTGCACCCATGTCTACTAAGGGCCTGAGTAAGCATATTTGGCACTCACCTGGCATCACAAATCTTTTTGTACTTTGTGGGGAGCAGGTGAGGTGGGAGAGGTGTGAGGACAGTGTGTTTATGTGTTAGTTTGTGTGTCTAGCTGTCTGTATTTGTCCTCTTTGTGGCACACTGTGCCTCATGCAATGCAGATAATTTCTTCTGGATGTCTTCCCCCATTCCCTGTCAGGCGTGGAACCCACATTGCCATTTTTTCACCTCACTCATCAAACAGTCGATCTGCAATATCAGACAGATGGCTGCTTTGGAGTTACATCACTTACTGTGTCCTTATTCACACCTTTCTCTACCTGTATCTACGACTGAGTCATTCCTTTCTTAAGGACTCTGGCATCGTTTAGAGTTTGGCAGATTATGAGTATCCTCTAACAAGCATTTGCAATGCATAGGTCTCGCATTTGCGAGAGTTTGAGCTATTGGCATTGTAAATGGCAATGCCTTTTATTTATGTGTTTTGAAAACCTGCAGGCTGGTAGTAACTGTGCCTCTTTTACTGACAGCCTCCTCGTAAGCAAGGACTATAAAATAAATAAATATGTTACTGCTATAAGTACAACGTGCATGTTTATGCACCGCTTGCAGGTTTTCAAAACACATAAATCAAAGGCATTGCTATTTACAATGCCAATAGCTCAAACTCTCACCAATGCGAGACGTATTGCATTACAAATGCTTGCTTACAAGTGTAAATAACACATACTGTGTAACAACTGAAGTAAAGGGGCCAGTAGCCATGGGAGGTTACAAATGAAGACAAGGCCGTACTAAGGAGGGACTAACAAGCCAATTACTGAATCAGAAGCCAGCATTTATGAAGGACAAAGACACAAGCCACGTGGCAAGCACATTTATTATTATCTGCATGCACTAATCAAAACTCTAAATTCTAATCCGTCCTTCTCTACTTGGCCGGAATTGTGTGATCTTGGACAAAATACTATACACCTCAGTCACCGTAAACGGCTAAATTAGCGGTCTATAGAAATGACAAAATCCCGGATATTTAGTGTTATTTAAAGAGCCTGATACGTCCTTTTAACTTGCACAGACGCCCTCCCCAGGCTGGTTCAGCACATGCACCGCCTGCACAGACCCCAGTCCCTGCCTGTACAGACCCTAGTCTGCCCTAAACATTATGAAAGTTCAAGCTGCAGAGACTTTCTCCTTCCTGTCTCAGGAGAGGCGCTGCACCAGCTGCGGGTGGAGAACGAAAGTAAAAGAGAGGAGAGAGGCAGACACGCACCAGTCCAGAAAGAAACTTCATAAGCAGAACCAGGAGTAGTGGGCAGGGAGAAAAATTAGAGATTGAGTGAAAAAGATAACACAGCACAAGGGAGAGAAAGAGTGAGAAAGAAGAGAAAGAGAAGGGGAAAAAAAGAAAATGGAAAGAACAGATATTCGTGCCACACCCCCAGGGCTCCATCCCAGCCATCATGCCCGGGCGGCGAGTGAGGCTCTGGTGGCGTGCTTGGCTCTAGCCTCACTCTCTCCCTCCTTCCCTCTCTCCTCTCAGCATTCCTCGGGATCTGGGGGAGAGGGATTATCAGAGCGCGTCAGTCCCTGTCGCCCGCCTCCTCCAGCTCAGGTTCTTCAGCTGCAGGAGCTACACCAAACCTGCACTTTCCAAGTCCACAGCCCTCGGGATCCCTAAACATAGGTTGTGGTGCGCACCTTTTACTCCTAGACCCATTTCCACCAGAGTTCTCTAAATGGGAGGTGCCTCTGGGAATGTGAGAAGTGGGAGGCATCCAGAAACCTGCTGGAAATGAGCAGGCAGGTCTGTATGCCTGGTGATGCACCGCTGCCCCCGTATTCGGAGTGAGAGCCGTGCAATGTCACGGAATACGTTTCTCTTCTGACGAGCCAAACTTGATGTATTGGCCAGGGAACTTCTAGAGGAGAAATCGCTTTCTCCGAGACTCCTTCGTTCTAATCACGCGCACTGAAACATATCAGCGCTACGGTATTGGGTACTTCCGATTCAAACATGTTTCAAATTAAGCGGGCGCTGTGATCAACATGCGTGGCTCCCGTGAATATTAAATTAAGCAGGCGCCGTGATCAAGAGCAGCGCCCCTGCATAAAAATATTTGCAATGCCATTGTCCCGGCTGCTTGAAAGTGAAAGCGCGCATGGCGCGCTGAATGTAAGCAAAGCATGTCGTCGTGTCGTCGTGCCTGACGTAGTGCTTACAAGTGTAAAAAACACATACTGTGTAACAACCGAAGTAAAGGGGCCAGTAGCCATGGGAGATTACAAATGAAGACAAGGCCATACTAAGGAGGGACTAACAAGCCAATTACTGTATCAGAAGCCATCATTTACTAAGGATAAGGGCACAAGCCAATGAAAAATATGGGCGGAGAGTGGGCGGGGCTTCTCTTCCATACTCTACTACAGCAAGTCTCGCAGAGCAGCGCATGCGCGCTGACTCAGGCTCGACCTAAAGAGAGCTGCCTTCAGTCCACAGTGGCACCACAAGCACCAGCGATTACTACCTGCAGCACAAGTGGAAGTGCAGGCATGGTAGGCAGGGGAGTCAAAAGATGACCCCGATGCACAGGGAAAATAACTGAGAGTCCTTGGAGATGTATAGATAGGGGAGAGGATGATGGACTGCACACTAGAAGAGACGGGTAAGAAAGATGAAGAAACCGGTGACAGAGAAAACTGAGATGGGAGAGTTGGCTTTGGAAGAGTTAAGGCATGAGAGAGAAGAGCTAGAACAAGGGAGAGGTGATGGTGTGATATATGGGAGATGAGAGGACAGCAAAAGAGTGGTTAGAGTCAAAGCAAAGAAAAGTTAATGACAAAAAAAGAGAAAGAGCGAGAGGCAGAAGAAGGAGACACATGATAAAAAGTTGACAAAGTGAAAAGAGAAACTCTCGGAAAATGCAGATATTGTTGACAGGTAAAGAGGCAGGGGAGGCCAAGGAAAGAGAGGTACGAATCGAGGAAAGCAGACGTTTTGGCAAAAGATTATCCATAACATGATGCAGTACACCAAACATTTATGTACGATTACCCAAAATGCAATCGGCATATTACTTGTTGATATAGTATGATGGCATTTTCTACAACAACCACAATAATCTCTACACTTATTCTGTGGTAAAATTATTGGCCCATGTTCTATGATGAAAATGAGAGGCACATTCTTTAGTAGTAAATGGATGTCCTTTTTCTTTGAGTATTTAAGTTTATTTTTAAAATCTTTAAATTCCATTAAAAAGAGGGCAGTTTATTTTTTGGTGAGGGCACATAGGCAAGCAGTGGTTGAGTCTATTGATAGACATGGGGGCCCCCAATCATCATTTCAAAACTGGCCGCTGTTCCTCTGCTGCCAGCCATGAGTGCTTGCCAGTGCCGTACCCAACCAAATTTTTTAAAATATTTTTTATTGACACCTTGGGCAGGGGGACTATCCGAGTGGACAGTGAAGACTCCATTATCTGCTGTGAATGTGCTGTGTGGAGACAAATGTTATGCTAGTGATTTTTTAAGGAGTCGGTTGAGTGATTAGACAATGTGAAAAATGTGCATTACATCCTTCTCCACGCACTTTTACAATACTCCACAGCATTTTAACAATCAGCCCATCTGAACTGGTGCCACTTGCCAAAAGTGAGTAATCAAACATGCGAAAAGACCTACAGCCACATATGTGAGCTCTATGTTAAAGAGTGTCTGCAGCCAAGCTCTACACTTTATTTTTGGCTCAGTGAAGACCTGTGACTGTGAGACCCCTTTGTTTTGCTAATACATGTAATTACCTTTAATTAGGTGTTAAGGCGCCTGAGCTGCTCCTAAAATGTATTTAAGTCAGGGGAAGCCAGATGATATCAACATAAACAAGCATTGGCAAAGCCAATAGGTCTGGCCGCCAGCCTTTTGGCTAGTCTTGTTGTGGTCTGTGATGGTTTTTGCAAAACTTCATTGTTGTGGAAGTAGTCAATCCCTCATCAATATAAAAAGGTAGGCTAAAGGCAAAAATATTTTTGGTCTACAAAAAGCGCACAACGGTAATAGTCCTTGGCACAAAAGAGAACTACTTTGTCTGTGGCTGTACCTCTTGTGAAAGGGCAGCATGCCATAACTAACAGTGAAGTCAGCCAACAATTGAAGGGCTCTGACCCATTACCCCATGAAGCATGGTGGACTAGGTGGAACAACAGACCAATGGATGCACACTGGCTGAAAACCCCTGTAACTATGTTATACACATTATTTTAGTACCGTCAAAAGATCTTGGCGAACACTAGACTTTAAAAAAGCCAATCGATCTGGTGTTGGCTGCCAGTCTTTTGCCTTTACTAATGCTTTTTAAAACAATGTTTTTGTGAATGGTTATTATTAAATAGATCATTATTGAGGCTTGTAAAGAGAGATAGACAGGGTGGTATAGAGAGTTAGGATGTGCTCCTTGTGAAAGAGCAAACTGCAGTCATTCAAAGCGAAGTTAATCAGTGGCTGATGTAGGCTGACCAATTGCCTCAATGCTGTATTCTATAATGGGGAAAAGCAAAATGTGAATGACACAACATACAAATGGATTAAGAAAGCTCACTGAAAGGCCCTTTAAGTAAGTATATTATACATATCATTTTAGTAAAATTGAAAGGTCTTGGCTGACACCAGAACTAGAAATTGAGCACCCTCCCTCACCTTCACATAGTGTTTTTTTCTAGAAACTCTTCTTGTGTCCACTTGATCTAAAGTGGGAAACAACCTTTACTACGCATGCATTACATCGCATGCCATTAGATCGCGGTCTTTACAACGCAAGTCGTTACAACGACTTGCGCTGGAGGGCGCTATAGGACAAGGAATAGTTTAATTTACTATCCAACACCTTCCCTACTGTACGTAGGCTGGAGTTGGAATAGTAAATTTAACTACTCCTAAGTCCAGCGCCCTCCAACGAAAGTCGTTGTAACGACTTGCGTGGTAAAAACCGCGATCTAATAGCATGCGATGTGAATGCATGCGTTG
The DNA here is from genome assembly GCA_963921515.1 of Calotriton arnoldi. NCBI lineage: Eukaryota > Metazoa > Chordata > Amphibia > Caudata > Salamandridae > Calotriton > Calotriton arnoldi. The sequence continues at coordinate 1,103,178 of CAWUFW010001640.1, read as the reverse complement.
TATAATCATACATTCATCTAAAGTATGATACTATGCATATTTACTAATTTAACTTCCCTCTGATTTAAAAAGAGTTCTGCCCTGTAGTGGTAAACAGGAGAGAAAAAGTGACAGCCAAGCCAGTGGATGAGTTGCACAATGTGAAACCGAGAAACCTAGCATCCATCCTGGCTTCTCCGCTTTGTTAGATTTGAAAATCCCATTCCTGCTATGCACTCGTATCATGCTATATTAGGTTAGCAATGTGTGGCTAAATATACGCCATTTGCATTCACGTTATGCAACCCACTGAGTTATCCCTGCAATGTGCAAGCGTTCCTGTAGTTAGCCAGTGTGACTCCATTTTGTATTTCGTAATCCCTATTGGGCCACTTAGGCCATGTCTGAACTAGGCCTCATCATTCGTATTGCTTGCCTCAGCAGAACACTGTATTTCGTTATTATTTTCTCTCTGCTCAAGGCTGTTTTCTGACTTACTAATGAATAGGCCATTCTGCCCTCGCATACCTATCTGAGTGTATGGTTCTGCTCCCACGTTGGGAGATGCTGAGACTCAGCGTGGTGACCTCGAAGTACAGATAGCATGTACCCATCTGGCAGGTGGTAGCCCATCCTCCTGTGCCTCCTTTGTTCATCTTCGGCTCAGGCAGGTAACTTTCCACTGTGGGCGTGGTTGGAGGCTCCTTGGGAAGAATGATTACTCACTGCAGACTGTTGGGGGGTCGGTCCCTCGGCAGACATCTCAGGGTGCAGGTCAGATTGGACCCCTCTGCAGAGTATTTGTTAATAAAGGTGTGTTTGTATTCTCTACTGTCTGACCAACTCTTCATTACTTGGGAAGGCATAGCAGGTGGTTGTAAGTAACCCGGGTGGCCCCTAAGGGCCACTTCCTTCAGTTGGCGCCTGAACAGGTACCCCACAAGGTGATCCAGCTCGCCCGTAATCGGGTTGCAAGGTCGGGGTTGCGTCTGGTCGGTCGGGCGGATCGGGGTACCCCACACGATCGAGCTTGGTTCTCGCAACTGCCCCACCCGTCTGATCGGGTGACTCCTCGTCTAGTGGTCACCGGCTGGGGTCCTGAGAAGGCGAAACCTTGGAGTTGACCGTTTGGTCCGAAGAGTCGGCAGTGGAGAATAACTTGACTCGACCTGTGTGCACCAGGTGAGTGATTTGATTCTTGGAAAAATGGCGCCATTCTTGAACGGCATGAGCCTACAGGCTGTGTCTTGGTACAGTCTCCGGACTGTCTTTTGGTGCAGTTTTCAGACTGCCTTGCTTGAACGGCACGAGTCGACGGGCTGTGTCTTGGTACGGTCTTCGGGCTGTCTTGCCTTGAACTTGGTGGGTCTGCGGACCCTTGAAAAGGCACAGAGTGTTTGTGAGCAGTCTACCAGATCAACTGGAAATTTGGCCCGCGCTTGAAAAGGTCTGGGATTGTTCGCGAACACTCTGCCAGGCCAACTGGTAATTTGGTCAATGCTTAAAAAGGTCTAGGGCTAGAGCCTGTTTTCTTGAACTTGGTACAGTCTCCGGACTGTAGGGAGTGGTCTCCGGTACATTTGGTTTCGTTCTTGAATAATTCTTTTTATTTTTTATCATTTCTCTTTCCTTTATATTACCGTTGCTAGTGTTATACTTGCCCGTTAGGGACAGTGCATGTGTCTTATATTAAAATGCCTTGTTTAAGCAAATTGGGGTGTTTTGGATGTCGGTGTTGTTCTACTGAGGCTCGATTGGAAGAGAGTCAGCCTGCGCCTCCGGAGGGTACCCCAAATTTTGATGTATACGTCAAGCACGGTATTGGCCCTATTATGTTTAGCACATTGTGGAATACATATACGAGGGACAATGCTGAGTTACAATGGCCACTTACTGGCCTGTTTGATGAGCAAAAATTTAATTTCTTGCAGGACAAGTTGTTCGCCAAGAAGAGCAGACAGTCTATGTTTGATGAAGCAAAGCAGTGGCGCATGAGAGCAGAGAAAGAGGCCCGGAAGAGACAGACGCAGACTATAGCGCAGAAAGCAGTGGCCTATGAAAGGGAAAAGATAGAGAAAGGCATAGAATGTGCAGACAGAAAATTTTGATTGCAGACAGATAAATGCTATGTTACTAGGGAGGAAGGTAACGTTTTCGTTGAAGAGCTATTGGATTCTCGCTCTCCTCCACCTTACGCTCCCGAGCGGATATACCCAAGGGTTCCATCATCTCAGTCCCCGGCCTTTGGTGCTGCTCTTTCTAGTATTTCTGCTTCTAGTCCAACTGCTTCGGCCCCAGCCCCGCCTGCTTCCTCTCTGCTCACGCCAGTAACAGGGGCGGGAGCCGTTAGCTCTCCTGGTCCGTCTACTGACTCTGCATCTTCCGCTACACCCCCTTTCACTCCTACAACACTGTCTCCTTACATGATGATACCTGTCTTCTCATCTGCTCTTTCTCCCTCAAGTATGATGCCCCACACACTGCTAAATAGCGAAACCCCTTTACGGGGGATTCATGAAGGGAATTGGGCAGCAGCACGGGACTGTATGGACAAAGTGTTGGTGCGTTCTGCTGTGGGTGATGAGGAGAAGCAAATGGTGGTGAATCAGGTGGCTCAGTGGGCTCGGAGCCCGATCTATAGTGTGGAAGATGTGTGGAGTGTGATGAAAGATTATGAGCCCTTCATACAGCAGCATGCCCTTAAGCACATGTCGGCCACGTTAATAGGACTGTGGGAACAGTGTTTTCAGGGTATTGCACCACAGATCATCTATGACATACGAGACAGGGTATATGCTGCAGGTATGGCTCCTAATGAGGTTTTTAGCAATGTAACGACATTGGTGGGTTATCAGGGCAGATTGCTCCAAAAGGTTCCGACGATGGTGACCCAGTGCCCCATGAGGGAGGTCCATCCCACTTATCATCCTGAGATACCAGAACTGCGCGACTCCACGAATACTGTAATTAGGCCACGAGTTGATGCTCGGTTTCAGGAACAGTGGATCTATACTCCTTGGAAGAGGAGTGAGGTAATATCCCTTAAAAGTCAGTTGCCGGATCCTCAGAAAAACCCGACTGCGTACTACAAAGAGTTGACAGAGGCGGCCTCCTCCACGGTGATGACGTTAGCAGATATTGAGTTGTTCTTGGGCTTGTTCGTACCGGTGGATATATGGAGGCAAGTGCATACACAGGACCATGTGGTGGCATTGGGAGGAACATGGGATCAGATCAAGCCGTGGGATAAGGACTGCAAGCCCGGTGACAAGCCGAAGGCAGAGATATTGGCTTAACCGGGTCGCATTATCACTTATATGCATTCCCTTATCCCGCCGAGACGAGTAGATTGGGACAAGTTGACTGCATGTCATCAGAAGGACGAGAGTGTGTCTGATTTCTTTACTAGGTTTGAAGGGGTGTTTCTCGACTTTAGTGGCCAGGACCTGTCATTGGAGGGTGCTGTACGGTTGTTTGTCAGCAGGTTTGTTAACAACTTGCTTCCTGAGATTGCGACTAGGTTGCAGGCTTCAGAAAGCACTTGGAGCACCTCTTCCCCGTCAGTGATTTTGAGTATGGCACAGTACTACGAGCATAGAGAGAATGAGGACAAGGAAAGAGTGGAGAAAAAGTCGAAGGATTTGAAGACGAGGGTGTTGATGCAGCAAGTTGCGAGGGGAAGAGGAAGAGGTTCGGGTTCCGCCCAGCGGCTGCCCCGGACTAACAGGGGTGGTTCTTCGCATGCACCCCTTGGGCTCAATCAATGTGCATATTGCAAGCGGGAGGGACATTGGCGGAATGAGTGCCCGGAGTTGTCGCAGAGAGGTGAGGCCTGAGAGGTGGGGGGTTTGGAGGCCGTGGAAGGGGAGGAGGAGGCCGTGGGGACATGCGATCAGAGAATACATCATCTAATAGACAGAGCGGGAACTACTTCGACGACCCCCGAGGGAGACAGTACTATCATGACGACTATGACATGGACGAAGTGACAGGTATGTCTCACAGCTAGGACAGCCAGGGACAGGGTAAGGGACCAGTTCCGGTGCCTGTAGATCAGTGTGGACCCTATGTCACTGCAGATTTACGTGGTACGACTGAGAAATTCTTAGTCGATACAGGAGCTATGAATAGCTCTGTTTCCCGTTCACTGGTCCCGGGGGCAGCTCTGTCTGGCCAAAACAATGTTTCGGTGGGTTTCTCAGGCATGCCGGTCGTTCGCCCCATTTCCAAACCTCTTGCTTTGACTATTGGCCCCTTTACGGTTGACTCACCATTCCTATTAACGTCAAATTGTGGGGAGAATTTGTTAGTATTGGATTTGTTAAAAAGTTTGCATGCGACAATTTTTTGTTCTCCAGACGGTATTTACATGACTATTGGACCGCGAGTGGCCCGTGCCAAGCAATGCATTGCAAAGGATGCCCCCCTTCCCGTCGAGTTTAAAGATGTGCCCCGCTCATTATGGGCTACAGGAGACACAGATGTGGGGTTGCTCCAGATCCCACTAGTCTCTATACAGATCAAAGACAATGCTAAATTGCAGCGTATTCCCCAGTACAAGATATCCCAGGCAGGAGAAAAGGCCTTATTGCACATAATACAGGATTTGATTAAGTCTGGTGTGGTTGAAGAGACAGTAGCGAATGTGTGTAATAGCCCTATCCTTCCTATACTCAAAAAGGCACCTTTGGATTCTTCTGATGCCCACCCTGATGTTTACCGCTTTGTCATTGACCTTAGAGAGGTTAACAAAATAATGGTTCCCCAGTATCCTGTAGTCCCAGACATTACTATGATCTTGACAATGGTTCCCCCGTCAGCCAAATTCTTTTCAGTGATCGATTTGAAGAATGCTTTCTTCAGCATTCCAATCCATACAGATAGCAGATATCTGTTTGGATTTGCAATAGCCGGAAGGATCTTTAGATTCTGCCGCGCTCCACAAGGCTATACAGAAAGTCCGAGTAACTATAGTCCGGCTTTAAAAGCTCAATTGGATTCCTTGGAGCTTCCCCTTGGTAATGTGCTGTTGCAGTACGTTGACGATCTCCTTGTAGCTTCGGACACTGAGGATGGTTGTAAAGAAGCCACGGTTAAATTACTGTTACATTTGGCACACCATGGACACAAGGTGTCACTCTCAAAATGTCAATATTGTCGACAGGAGGTCACCTATTTAGGTCACCTACTGTCGAAGGAGGGTCGCAGACTAACACCTGAATGCATAGCTGCTATTACTAATATGCCTGCTCCTAAGACCCAACGCGAGGTACGCGCGTTTATTGGGATAACTTCGTATTGTCGCATTGGATCCCTAACTATTCCCTACTAACAAAACCCCTCCTTTACCTGACCACTAAAGACGTGCATTGGACATCTGCATGCCAGCAAGCTTTTGAGCAATTAAAAGTTGCGCTTTGCTCTGCTCCTGTGCTTGGTACTCCTGATTACCAGAAGCCTTTTGTGCTTTATGTACATGAGGCGGACGGTTGCGTGCTTTCTGTTCTAACACAGGGTTTCGGTGGTAAGCAGAGACCCTGCGCGTATTTCTCTGCTATTCTTGATAACGTTGCCAGAGCTCTCCCGAGCTGCCTGAGGGCTGCCGCGGCGGTGGCAGTTTCTATCAGACAATCGGCAGGGCTCGTCCTTGATATGGATCTCACAGTCATGGTACCTCATGCTGTGGACACACTGTTGAATAAGACAATGACACAGCACCTTACTAGTGCGCGTATCACTGGATATGAGTTAACCTTGTTTGCTCCGCACATTACCATCAAACGATGTGCTACTCTGAACCCAGCCACGTTACTACCCCTCCCTTCAGAAGAAAAGGACAATGATGTCCATGATTGTTTATTTCGGACTGAGGAAGAAACGAAGGGACGGTTACACCTGACTGATGTTCCCTTATCTGACCCCCAAGGGGAACTATAGGTCGATGGCTCTTGTTTCAAACTACCAGATGGCACTACCACTGCAGCTTATGCAATCACAACGTTACACACTGTAGTTGAGACATCCCGTATCCCATACCAATCGGCTCAGGCTGCAGAGTTAGTTGCCCTTCTTAGGGCTTGCGAGTTAAGTGAGGGACTGACTGTCAATGTCTACACCGACAGCAAGTACGCCTTTGGGGGGGCCCATAATTTCGGGCGCCTCTGGGCGGAGAGAGGGTTCTTGACTTCGCATGGGCTGTGAATACAGCATGGTCCATTGATACATAGACTGTTGTCAGCATTGACACTTCCTGATAAGCTGGCAATAATAAAAATGTAGCGCTCACAAAGCAGTAACAGACGATGTTGGAAGGGGCAAGGCGTTTGCGGATCAGACAGCTAAGGAGACAGCTAGATCGAAGATGAAAAATATGTTTGTGGCAGGTCCCGCTAGGTGGGTTCTAGACAATGGAATGTTTGAGGACACATTGGAAAATGTCAGGGAAATACAGGGCGAGGCGACAGTAGATGAATTGGCAGTATGGGAGGCGAGGACAGGGCGTTTGGATGAGGATGGGTGTTGGACTGACTTGTCTGAGCAGCAGAGATGGTTGCTGCCGAATGCCTATGTGCTCCCTGTTGTCACTATGGCCCACGGCCCAGCACACATTAGTGCCAAAGGAATATGTAAGCTACTAGACCCAGTATGGCGAAACGATAATATCCCTAAGGTAGCCACACACCTAGTGAAACACTGCATCATTTGTCTGAAACGTAATCCTGGGAAAGGTACTCCTACACCCGCAGGTAATTTTGCACCGCCTTCCTTCCCTTTCGAGGTTCTCCAGATGAATTTCATCGAAATGGAATGAGTTAACAATTTGAAGTATGTGCTAGTGGTAATTTGTGCATTCAGTAAATGGATTGAGGCTTACCCCACTAAGGAGAATACGGCCATGGCGACGGCGCTCTTAAAAGAGTTCTTCCCGCGCTATGGATTGCCACGTGTGATCTGGAGTGACAACGGAAGTCACTTCAACTCAAAAGTCATTGAATTGGTGTGCAAGGGCTTGCATATTAAGCAGAAGTTTCATGCAGCGAACCACCCCCAGTCAGCAGGCCTGGTTGAGAAGTACAATGGTACTCTCAAACTGAAGTTAGCAAAGATCCAAGAAAGCACAGGATTGCGATGGCCAGATGCATTACCTTTGGCTTTGTTATCCACCAGTGCGACAGCGCATTCTAGAACAGGGTTGTCCCCATACGAGGTGGTCTTTGGGAGCCCCGCCAACGTCTGGGGCGTCCCAAGACCCAATCGCTTCTCCGAGATAGAGTACCCCCTGATGATAGATTATCTGTATGAATTGTCTAAAGATCTCCATTCTGTCCACCAACAGATTCACGCCACGCTGCAACCAGTACCAGAGGGGCCTGGGCATCAGCTACAACCCGGGAATTTTGTTATGGTCAAGAATTTTCAACGGAAGAACTGCCTGGAGCTGAGGTTGAAAGGGCCCCTGCTTATCCTGCTTGTAACCCACACTGCCATGAAGCTTGAAGGCTGGAAGCACTGGGTGCATGCATCGCATGTAAAGAGGGTACCTCTACCACTTCCGTATGATCAGTGGGCTCTCGAAGAAATAGCTGACCAGGAAGGGGAGCGTGCCCCATTTCGTTCCTTTCTCTGATGCCCGATTGAGGTGGGCGCAGACAGACGATGAAAGCGGCGCGGCCTTACATGAGGCGGTCCCCCAGAGATAAGGGCCGCCCCAAATGCTCCCACTTCTAGTGCACAGACACCTGAGTCTCAATGCCCTGCTGAGCCTGAATTTCTTCCCCTTTTTGCTGACGAAGAAGTGCCTGGGGTTGTCAGGTACAACTTGGGGCCCCGACGGAAGGACAGTGCGCCAGTAGGACAGTCCAGGAGTTAGGGAAGGACTTGAGCTTAGGGCGGAGGTGCTATGTCTATGGTGCCTGCTTTAGATCAGAGTGAACAACACTGGTGCACTGCCCTAGACACTAGACAGGATCGTTGAGAGTATTTGCCCAGGAGGGAGGGTGCCCTATCCTGAAAGAAGAGGATTTGTTTTCCAGCAAGGGCTGCGATCGCGCAGCTCCCCCGTGGGAGTGCTTCATAGCACCATCGCTGATGAACAATAGGAGCCTACCAGTGAGGCTCTGAAGGACACTGGCTGACTTGTACCCCTCTGGTTGGTTGTATTTTTGTGGCTCCAATTCCTAAGGTTTCTTTCTATGTACCGATTTGGCCGTGCAGTCATGAAGGAGGAACAGCCTCTGGTGGCCCCACCATTACAGCAGAATGGTCCAGGGTGGTCTAGTTAGTCCACTGGGAGTAGGGTAGTAGTGGTAGTGTTCCTTCTCATAGTGACGATAACACTATTCGGGGTGGTGTGGTATTTAGAAGAACAGCATCCTGTACACACTTTGATAGGGACTACTCCAGCTCCACCTGAGCATTTGTTTGTTACACTGGCCCCGCATAAGGAAAGACATAGACAAACTTATGCCCAGAATGCATTCCTGCAGGTGCTTCATCAGGTACACAGCACCACCAATGCCACGAACTGTTGGGTGTGTGGGTTACTTACCTCAGTTATGCACAAGAATGATCTGCTGGTGTCATTGCCCCTGTCATACTTGGGTAGTTGTGAGGCCTGGTTCCAGTTGCTTTCCATGGTATATATGCACTATCATGCCGACACTATGAATATGGTACAGGCTGATTATGAAGCAGTATTGGAGTATATAGTGGTACACCAAGGATACACCCCTGGGGCAGATGGAAAGGAGGGTACCCTACATCCAGAAGCATGTATGAATGTTTTTGAAAATATTAAGAATGTCACTTGGTTACAAAATGAAATGTTGGATTTCCAAGGATTTAATGTAACCGAATATTTTAAATGTTTCCAGGAACGAAATATAACTGAAGACAAAGCCATGCCTGTCCCTGTGATCAATACAGCAGCTAGTTTTTGTGTTGAAGGTTCAGGGACCGTTCCAGTAGGACAAAGCAGTTGCAACTACACATACGGATTTAACACTACGAGTAGCCCACCTTTGCTCACACCTCCAAATGTATACTTCGTTTGTGGGGAGCAGGCCTATACATGGCTTCCCAGGGGATGGTCTGGCCGGTGTTATGTCTCTTTCCTTTTACCTCCGGTTTACATTGCACCATCTAATTATCACAAGGATCATAGGCTACAGCGTAGGGATCTACATTTGCATCGGGCCAAGAGAGTTGTCAATCCAGAAGATATAGACCAAACAGATACTTCCCTACAGCAGTTTACTGACATCATGAAGGGCATTCTGCCGTTCTGGGGCCCCATGTTCAATAGTCGTAATATACGTCAACTTGCCCGAGTAGTTGAGGGAGTTATTAATACTACTGCAGGTATACTGACTAATATTACAGTTGAGCTTAAGGCTACAAGACTTGTTGCTCTTCAAAACCGGATGGTTTTAGACGTCATCCTTGCTGATAGGGGTGGAGCCTGCCGCGTCATTGGCAGCAGCTGTTGTGTTTACATTCCTGATAACGCCCCTACTATGTACTCCGCCATACAGAAATTACACAGGCTTGCTTCAGATATCCATCAGGATAATGGATCATGGTCCCTCACGGAGTGGTTCTGGGGTCTGCTGACATCATGGGGTTGGAAGATACTACTTACCCTCGTAGTTATTGCAGGTGTCATCTTCACATGTTGCCTATGTATTAATTGCCTTCCAGCATGTTGCACCTATTGTGTGAGCAAGCTCATCCCTACCCCTAAATTGTCAGGACGTGATACTAAGGTCTCTACTATGATGATGCAGGATATGCAGGACATCATGCTTATCGATGAGGGAATTTTTGAATACTAAGTAGATGTTGATCCTCATGTGTTGTTTTATTCGCCCTGATAGCTTTAGTGACTATGCATTTCCCTCCTTCCCACTTAGAATTGTAAAGACCCTACCGGATAGCATCAATAAAGCATTTAGCCACCCACGCTAAAAGGAGGGTCTGTTAGATTTGAAAATCCCATTCCTGCTATGCACTCGTATCATGCTATATTAGGTTAGCGATGTGTGGCTAAATATACGCCATTTGTATTCACGTTATGCAACCCACTGAGTTATACGTGCAACGTGCAAGCTTTCCTGTAGTTAGCCACTGTTACTCCGTTTTGTATTTCGTAATCTCCATTGGGCCGCTTAGGCCATGTCTGAACTAGGCCTCATCATTCGTATTGCTTGCCTCAGCAGAACACTGTATTTCGTTATTATTTTCTCTCTGCTCAAGGCTGTTTTCTGACTTACTAATGAATAGGCCATTCTGCCCTCGCATACCTATCTGAGTGTGTAGTTCTGCTCCCACGTTGGGAGACGCTGAGACTCAGCGCGATGACCTCGAAGTACAGATAGCATGTACCCATCTGGCAGGTGGTAGCCCATCCTCCTGTGCCTCCTTTGTTCATGTTCGGCCCAGGCCGGTAACTTTCCACTGTGGGCGTGGTTGGAGGCTCCTTGGGAAGAATGATTACTCACTGCAGACCGTTGGAGGGTCAGTCCCTCGGCAGACATCTCAGGGTGCAGAGCAAAAAACCCGAAGTATCGGGTAAAGGGCCTAGCCATTAGACAGGGAATTGAGTTCCTAATCAATTAGATCCGGAAAAAAACAACAAAAAAGAAGAATTTCCTTCTTGAGTCCCCTCACTCACCAGGGTTTCCCCATGGTGACATGCTTCATCATTGGGGCCATCTCCGCTCTCTACGAGCCGAGGCGTGCTACGACTTGCGATAATTACGTAGGAGCACTAAAGTAGAAGACTATGTGTAATGTAAAAGTGTAGTGGAGTGGACTGAAGTGAGTTAAAAATACCTTGCTAGTGGGCGGAATACTTTATTCTTGCTCCTAGTTTGGTATGTCTAAAAACGGGGTATCCTTTACCCGATACTTCGGGTTTTTTGCTCAGTATTGATAAAGGAGGGTGGACCTAGCTCAAAAATACCTCTACCTCCCCCCAATTTTGTGTTTATAATCTCAGGGTGCAGGTCAGATTGGACTCCTCTGCAGAGTATTTGTTAATAAAGGTGTGTTTGTATTTTCTACTGTCTGACCGACTCTTCATTATTTGGGAAGGCATAGAAGGAGGTTGTAAGTAACCCGGGTGGTCCCTAAGGGCCACTTCCTTCAGCTTGATTAAATTCTGTGATCCATTGAAAGTTCTTTATTTCAATATATTCTTTTTCGTTGCTCTTCACATTTCAGAGCACTCTCAAATACGTCATTTAATGATGTGCACTGTAACAAAACCTCTTCTATATACTCTGTCAATGACTATAATATTGCTCCATCTTTAAAAAAAATATTGCCCACAATTGTGACCATATGTAAAGGCCACATGGCAAATGACTTGCCTCTTGGGTTATGAGCGGCACTGTCCTCAGGTCAGATAGGAGCACGGTTTACGAATTCTTTGTAGTTCATGGTGAGAAACTATGCCTTCTAATAGGTGTCACTCAATGTACTTTTTTTTTTCAAAGTCTTTATCATATTTTTACGTGATTAATGTTGTGTAGTTCATACACTAAATATGTTGCTGACGTAGTTTGTGATCAGGCTCTTAGAGCCAAATCAGATGCCTGACTCGGCTCCCCCCATTAATTTTCTGGCTTGCCCACCTCTATTAGCAAGCATGGATATTCACCTGTTTTAAATGTTGTGCCAACATGAAGGAACGATGAGAATGTGTGTGGAACTGTGGGCACACGTTGTATATTGTATATTGATGCTGGCTAATGGTGATCATAGAAATACCTAGAAATTGGGATTGTCACTGCCCAATATTTAGGGTACTGTTAAATGTTGCTGGGCAGACATTAGGTAACCCAGAGGCCTTAGAACACTCCTGGTTGTAAGGCCCAGAAACTGATTGGTAGGCACCATGAGCATGCTGTCGAGTTCAACTGCAGTGTTGGGGGTGGACGAAGAGTGAGCCAGCTGCAGACAGTGCTTCGGAAGGTTTTGACCTGTTTTGGGAGCATTAGGATTCTGGGGGATGTAGTCAGCAATTGACATGGGCATACCTTCCGCAGTTGCTCAGAAAGAGTCAGGTGAGATGCTTATGGGTTTTATGCTGCGATTGCTGAAGAAGTTTTGGGAAAGGATATGAAGAGAGGAACACCGTTTCACAGACAGTACTATCTTGCCGCATGCACCACAGACTACACTAGGGCAGAATATGGATCCTTTGGATATTTCGGTGTCCCATCACTGATACTAATGTTCCATTTCAATGTGATCATTTCATTTTTGAGGATGCGGATGGGTGGAAGTTCTGACATTGCTGACAGTGGGTCACTAATCATGTTGGAATTTGGTTAAAGATGTGTCTTTTACTGTGTTGGCTCTCTTGACATCCTGCGGTTTTACAAGCTCCATATGCTCTCATGCATTAGGGTGTGGAAGTTTCCAGGTGCGGACTCTGTTGTGTCATTGGCTTTGGCGGGCCTGTGCCCATTGCCATATTACCATTTACCTATTAGTAACACTTTCCTTGAAGAATGAAGTTAAATACATTTAAATTCATGGAAAGCAGCTGTTAGTTATCTTCTCTCGGAACTACATAGCGCAATGAGGGAAGGTTATGCTTTGCAAGGGGCAGAAACAGATAGACACTGACTTCGATGTGGCTAGTGAATACCCATACCGAGGACCTAGTAGCAAAGGAGGGGTATTCATCAATCGCTCTCCAATCAGTTGTAGGCTTCAAGTATCGTTGTCTGCTAAGGATGCTTGCCATTAATTCTTATTATAGTGTTATCTGTGTACTTTTTTAGTAGCATACCGTGTCCTTGTCTTCGTCCCGTGTTGGGCCGTGCCATCCAGCTGTTGTGAGATTTGTTGGCCTTGGATGGCATGCCCACACAAATCCGGGCGTGTGAACGCCATCTACATTTTTATTTTGTACATTCTGGCATATCTGTAGGAACCTGGTTTTCGTAATGGCATTTGGATGTCGATGTGCGTCTCTGTTTGTGTGCATTGTATTTTTTGTTTGTTGTTTTATGTCGGTTTTTTCCTTGCATATATGGTAACGTATAAAGTGGGCCACCCGGCCGCTACCCTATACTGTAGCAGCACCACACCCCTCGTGACCGGGCGCGGTCCGAGGGTATAAATAAATGGGCCCCTGGTCGCACGTGACCTTCGGCCGAGATCGAATACTGTGCCAGGCGTGTGTATATGCAGCGCGCTTCTAAAGGCCTAATCACCTACCTGCCCTGCGCGCTACACTGGCGACGAGGGGTGAACGGACCCTCGCGTCTCCCCGTAATGGAAGAGTGCTGCACCGGAGGACGGCGCGCCCCCGCATCTGTACCAGGGCATCATACGGCCCGCGTCTGATCCTGCTGGGCTGGTCGTCCTCGAGGCAAAGTATTGGTGCGTGCGTGCGCTTCCACCGCGCTCGGCAGCTGGAGCACCTGCTGTGGTGTGGCAGCGGTCTGTGTCTGAGCGGAAGAGCTTGACGCCGACATCAGCTGGAGCACGGGAGCCCGCCCGTGTATGACTCGTTACGCGAGGGTGGAGCTCCGAAGCCTGCATCATGAGGATTCCTCCTGCCAGGCTGTTGGGAGGCCCACACATCCTGGAGAGCACGCCTGACTCCGGCGGAGGCGCATTCTGGGCAGAGAGACGGCCGCAAAGAAAGACAGAGAGAGAGAGAAGGTCAGTCACATAACCCACAGAGACACCATCTCAAGACACTCAGGGATCTAATAAGGACACAAGGAGGGCAAAGGGAGTATCATCCCAGAGGAATAGAGTGGGAAAGTCACCACACGCTCTGCGCAGGTTAGAGTATTTGCGCCCAGGAAAGGTCACCGTCAACACACCATGGGGGACCCTCTGCCACCACAACCTCCGGCCCAAGCACCAATGGCGCACATTCACATGCGTCGGTGACGCCCACGCCCCCCTTCAGCCAGCTTGCCGACCCCGCGACAGCTGCACCCAGATGGAAGCTCTGGGTAGGTCGCCTAAATCACTATTTCACGGGGACCCGAGAAACGGATGGGGCGGTAAAACGCTCCCTGCTGCTGCACTTCGGGGGAGATGAGCTCTACGAGCTGTTTGAGACACTGCCCGATACCGGAGCAGCCCACGAATATGACGCTGCCATCGCGGCCCTCAACAGATACTTTGATCTCCAAATGAACCCGGATTACGAACGCTTCAAGCTGCGCCAGGCCCGGCAAACTGAGGCGGAAACAGTGAACATGTTCTATGCCCGACTCCGGAAGTTGGCACGCACGTGCACAGGCATCGACCAAAACGAAGAGATCAGGGCGCAAATCATACAGGGATGCAAGTCCATCGCGCTGCAGCGCCAGATGCTCCGACAACCGGGGATATCCCTTGATGAAATCCTGGTCCTCGCCCAGTCGCACAAATTGTCTGACAAACGAGCAGAGGAAATGGAGGCCGTTTGAATTTCGGAACACGCAGGAGGCGCCGATGCAGAAGGTGGTCCGGGTCAAAGAGGAGATGGTGAAAGCCATACAGAGGTGACCCGCCCCCAGCCAGAGGCGAGGTACCGGCAGCCGGCAAGTGCGGGCACTGCAGTTTCGACCACAGGGAACAAGACAGGTGCCCAGCAAGAGGTCAATCCTGCTCGAAATGCAGCAAAGCCAACCACTACACCAGCGTCTGCCATAGTGGCGGAGGTCGCCCACGCTGAGGCGCATCAAGAGGGCGTTCAACGACTCTGCGTAATCTCACGCTTGAAGAGCACGACAACCCTGGAGCACCTCCAGAACAAAGGACGACCACCTATTAAGAAGACAACGATGACACGTTTGTCATATCCTTCGCAGGACGGCCGGGTCGAAGGAGGCATCCGCCCCCAATGTGCAACATCAAGGTCCACGGAACATCAGTGCAAGCCCTCATAGATACGAGCGGCTGTCGCCCAAACCACACCTCACACCCAGCACAGCCAAGATCTGCACGTACGGCGGCAAGGAACCCCTACCTCTCTGAGGGATGATGGAGGTCGAAGTCTCGAGCTCCGAATGCTCCGTGACGACCAGGTTTCACATGACAGAAGGGAAGAAAGGGACACTACTAGGATGTCACCCCACAGAAGACCTGGAACTGGTGTCTTTTGCCAAACAAGTTCACAAAACCCACGCAGAGAACCTGCTAAGTGAATTTCCCCAACTCTTCCAAGGGCTAGACAAGCTGCGAGGACGTCAAGTAAAGCTACATATCGACCAGGCGGTCCAACTGAGAGCGCTCCGACACAGGCGCATTCCATTTCACCTTCGCCTAGCGGTGGAAAAGGAGCTGCAAGACCTAGAGGACCTGGGAGTCATATAGAAGGTGTCAGGACCCACTCCATGGGTGTCCCCGCTGGTAGTGGCACCAAAGCCGAAGCAACCTGGCACCATTCGGCTGTGTGTCGACATGAGGCTTCCCAATCAAGCTATCCGGAGAGAGAGACACGTGACCCCGACCATGGATGACATCGTTGCCGATTTGAATGAGGCACAGTGGTTCTCCAAGCTCGACTTGAACCCCTTATATCACCAGTTGGAGCTGGCGCCAGAAAGACGGTATATCACCACGTTCGCCACACACGTGGGTCTTAGAAGGTCTACCAGGCTCAGCTTCGGCGTGTCGTCTGCAGCCGAGGTCTTCGGGAACGCCATCAAGGAAGCCCTGTCTGGCCTGGTAGGGGTAATCAACTTAAGTGATGACATCCTGATATACTCGCAAAGCCTAGAGGAACACCATGTCCGGTTGAGGGCAACCTTACACAGAGGATGGCAGACTGTGGACTCACGCTCCATAAAAAGAAGTGCGCTCTCTACCAGGGGTCGATAGACTTCTTTGGGTATGTCTTCTCGCAAGACGGACTCCGCGTTGACCCGCGCAAAGTAGAAGCCATCAGGAGTGCTCCCGTCCCGCAGAACCTGACTGAAATTAGAAGCTTCCTCGGGATGGCGACATATTGCGGGAGGTTCATCCCGAACCTCGCTACTCTCTTGGAGCCGCTCAGGCAGTTGACAAAGACCAGCACGCCATGGGAGTGGATGCCCAGAGAGGAAACGGTGTTTCAAGACATCAAGAAGGCCTTGCTAGACAAGACGACCATGTCGTACTTCCATCCCAAGAGGAAGACGGAGCTAGTAGTCGACGCCAGCCCAGTCGGGCTTGGGCGGTCCTCCTGCAAGAAGACACCAAGGGAGTCTATGTCCCCTTGGCATACGCCAGCCGAGCGCTATCCCCAATTGAAACAAGGTACGCTCAAATAGAGCAAGAGGCTCTGGCCATACGGTGGGCATGCCAACACTTCCACCTGTACCTGTGTGGGCATCCTTTCAGAGTGATAACTGACTGCAAACCCCTTCTGCCACTGTTCAGCGGAACCACACATCCGGCGCCCCCAAGAATCGAGAGATGGGCAGTCCAGCTGCAAGCGTACTCTTTTCAACTGCTGTACAGACCCGGGGCGGACAATCCCGCTGACTTTCTGTCTTGACACCCCGCTGCAAAGAATTGGGAGACACCACAGGACGATGCTGCCAGCATGGAAGCTTTCGTAAGCATGGTGGAAGACAGTGCCTGTACTGTGGCCATGACCAAGGAAGAGCTTTGCGACGCCATGGGCGAAGATAACACCATGCAAAGAGTGAAGGAGGCCCTGAAAAATGGGCAGTGGCATCGGTTTCTGGACGGGATCTTTCTGCTAACCAGCGAAGACCAAAACTCCCGACGCCAACTCTGGAGGGTGCGACATGAGATCAGCGTCAGCGGCTCAGGGCTAATCCTGAGGGGGTAGCGTATTGTGGTGCCAAAGAACATTTGCAAAAGAATGGTTGAGCTTGCACATCAAGGCCACCAAGGCACTACCAAGACCAAAGCCAGGCTTCGGGCGAAAGTGTGGTTCCCCAGCATGGACGACATGGTAGACGAGAAGGTTCGACGCTGTCACCCATGCACCATCTCTGGCCGCGACCCCGCTCCAGTGCCAGTAATCACTGAAGACACGTGCCACACGCCCTGGGCTAAGGTCAGCATCGACTTTGGGAGTTTCCCAGACAGAAGGCACACCATGATCGTCATATACTCATTCTCTAAATTCCCAGTGGTAGAGCTGGTGCCGTCCACGGCGTTCAACCATGTTCACCCGGTGCTGGAAAAGATCTTTGTCACGTTTGGGCTGCCAGATGAAATAAAATCAGACAACGGGCCACCTCTCCAAGGGCAGGAGTTCCACGACTTCATGGAGAGGAGGGCCATCCGACATCGCCGTATCACCCCACAGTGGCCTCAAGCCAACGGAGAGGTGGAGCGGTTCATGAGGACCCTCAACAGGGCCCTCAGAATCGGAGTGGACCAGCATCAAGATCCAGAGGCATGTCTCCATCAATTTCTGCTCGCATACAGGCAAACACCACACTCGACAACCGGATGCGCCCCAGCCTCACTCCTGCTGAAGCGCTCACCACGTGACCTGATCCACGAAGACCCTGAGTGGGTGCCACCTAACCTAGACATTCAGAAGACGCAGCATAAACGGACAACGACCAACGAGAAGGTGACGGCAAACAGGGGGGCAAAAGCTCCAGGGATACGCATAGGATCTCAGGTCGTTCTCAAGGATCGCCATCCAGGCTGGAAATTTCGCACGCCATATGAACCAGAGGTGTGGACGGTCGTCCGCGTGAATGGCACCATTATCACGGCGCAGCGAGGTCAGCACACAGTGGTGAGAAACGTATCCTGGTTCAAAGAGACCCAAGTGGTCACTAGTGATGACCACCCGTCTCAGGAGGAGAGTGACGAACCAGTGAGCATACGTACGGAAGCCCCCACAAACACCAACGCGAGTCCGGCACTCCCCTCCAATTCAGGCCGAGCCAGTGCCCCCAGGATGAGTCTAGAAGATCCGCCACTGCAAGATACATCAGAGGAGTGCCCAGACAACACCGCAGCAGACTCAACGGAGGGGCCCTCCCGAAATCAACGATACCTGCTCCGACCCCACCCAACCCGGCGCCCAGCCAAAGACTGAAGGACTTTGCATGCTGAACGAGCTGACCACCTGGTGGCTCTGTGCCGAAGACTGTACCATTAAGGCACTCCACGTTAAAGTGTGAGTTGTTGCTGTTTTTCTGTTTCTGTCTTTTGTCCCCTTTTCTGTCCCTCATTTCTTTTTCCCCTTTTGCTTCACATCTGAAGGAAAGGAGGGATGTAGTGGGCCACCCAGCCGCTACCCTACACTGTAGCAGCACCACACCCCTCGTGACAGGGCGCGGCCGAGGGTATAAATAAATGGGCCCCTGGTCGCACGTGACCTTCGGCCAAGATCGAATACTGTGCCAGGCATGTGTATATGCAGCGCGCTTGTAACGGCCTAATCTCCTACCTGCCCTGCGCACTACAGGTTACACGCCAATGCCCAGATATGGTGCAAGGCTTATGGGTGTGCTGTCGGGTAATGTATACTGTTGATGGTGCTGTGGTGTTATCGGCTGTTTTTGTAATCTTTGTTTGTACTGTGCAAGATTTTTCCATGCGTTGTTCAGTTGAGTCAAGTGAATGCCTCTCTGTTGGTATCCATTTGGAAAGGTTCAGATTTACGATTTCGGTATTATCTCCGACATTGTTACCGGGCCCCGTTTGTGCCTAATTAGAGTGGAATGGAGTGAGTGCTTCTAGGGGTGGCTCAAACAGCTAGCTGTTATAAGTTTTATGGAGGGGAGCATGAACATTTAGGAGGGGAGAGTCCTCTTAAACATCCTAATACTGTTTCAAAGGCTGGTGTGATCAGGGTGCTTTCGACCTTCAGCCTGTTTCCCCTTCCCTTGGTGCCGACAACGTGTAGCGCATCAAGAGAAGTTTGTCGTTTTCAAACTGCTGTGGTGTGATGCCCTCATCCCAGAATGAAGCACTGGCAAAGCCAATAGGTCTCGGCAATGCGAGAGTTATTAGCGTCGTCAATGTCAATGACTATTTGCCATGTTGCATAGCAGTAGGGATGCTGTTCAGCCAGGCTGAAAGTCCTTGAGAAATGTGTCTGTCTAGCTGAGAAGTAAAAAGTCACATACAGTAACAACCTGCAACTCAGATTAACTACACTGTAGCCCCAGAAAAAGTGAAGAAAGAACACGCGAGGAAAGAGTTAAGCAGGCTGTAAAAACACTCACAAAACAGTCCTCTGATCCGTTGTATCTGTCTGTTCCTGCAAGGGCAGGGTTTGTAATTTTTGAAGTCCTTATAAAAAGTGCCAACAACAGAAAGGGGATTGAAACAGTTGTGGCACAAAGTGGCCATTGAGATTATGGAAGTTCCTTGAACGTTGAATATCAAACTACATCAAAGAATGATAGGTAATGTAATATTCAATTATACCAAATATTAAATACTTTATTAGTTAATTATTTTGTATTCCTAATAGCTGTGCTTTCATTAAAACGCCGCAGTACCTGCTGGGTAGCACATCTAGGCTTTTAACGTAAAAAAAAAAAAGAAATTGTTAAAAATTATAAAGAATTTGCATTTTTAATAGACAGGAGAAGCATACCATAAAAGAAACTACATTATTTTAACAATATTATGAAAATGGTAGTGACTCTACGGATTGTTTTAAGTTGCTACGGGTGCTCATAGAAACACACATTACGATAGTTCACGTTATATTTTCATTGATCCTTTGCAGATGACTTGTAAAAACTAGCTTGTGGCTGTACACACAGAGGGTGGACATAGAAAGCATTATTAAAAATAGGTGGAGCAGTACTTTTTATTAGTTCATTCCCGCGTAATTATGATTGTCGATTGTGTGAAAAGCAGCAGTCGAATTAAATGTGGTCAATATGACGAAAAAAAACTGACCCTGTTGGATGTGTTCCTCCGTGGTTTCTGATCGGTAGAGTGCTACCCTTCTGCAAAGCGCTTAATGCCTCTGCAGTGATATTCAGCGCTATAAAAATCCTCATACCATATACTTTTGGTACCGTTTTCTAGTGCTAGATGTGCTATGAGATCCTAAATGACTACAAACTTGAAATAACTCAAGGTTTTACCCGCACTTTTAATAATAGCCACTTGGTGATGCTTTGTGACTTTTAATACACATCGCAGTTAAATGCGATTCTTTGATAAGCCTACTTGGGCGTATTAATGAACAAGCATTGGTAAATACATTAGGTTTCACCTATGTGATTATTAATAATTTTTTTGGGGTAAGTTTTAAGTTGGTGAGCAGCTGTGCAATATGAGTTAAAGAAACTCCGTAAAATTATTATGACTTTTTTTTTGAGAAAGCATCTTGATTGCATACATATACACATGTACTTCTTTTACATCCTAAAAAAAAACGTTTTGGTGAAGGAAACATCAACGTACACCTGTGTCATGTCAGAAATAAAGACACAATAGTCGTAGAACATATTGCCCAATTTAGATGCATTAGGTAAATTAGACTTTTGCATCACAGAGGTGGTTTCTTGGCAACATTGATTACATTTATGACATCGGGAGAAGGGTGTTAACTTCAGCAATAAATTAGCTCCAAGTACTGCGGTATGAGTTTTTTAATTAGGGTGTGTAACAAGCAAGTCATCTTGGCAAACAAACCAAACGAACAGTAAATGCCTCCGTTCAGCCTTGTTTAGGAGAGGAGAGAGGGTTTTATTGCTTCCAGAGACCCCTTCTGTAAACATTTTAAGTCCATCTGCACATCTGAGTGATGATAAAGCCCTAGCAACTAAGCTGTAAATGCATGCTGTCAGACACTTTAAATGGTGCTGAAGTCGCTGCGGCCATAATTTTATGGGCTGGGCACATGCGAACACTAGAGCGCTGCCTCGATAGAATGGCACTTCTAGAAAGCCCAGTCAAGATGACGGAACAAGTACTCGTCTGAAGTGTAGAGAAGAAGATATAATGCTCACCGCTTTTGGCTTGCGGAATCTGGAGATCCTGTGAATTCTGCTGACACTGCACCACACGCGCCGCCTGCTTTCCACCACTGCAGAATTCATTACAGCTGCTGTGTTTGTGAATGTAGCTTTGAGCAACTTGACAAGATTATGCGAAAGCGATAAGAGTGTGGGTGAGGGGAGGGGCAGAGTCTGCTTGTGATCCCTTACATGCAAAACCTTAAAACATAGTTCCACAAAAGCAGATGGAAACAGTACTCAGAAAGTACTGCAAAATTTCATGAGTACTTTGAGGAACATTTGTTTTATTTAAAAATGTATGTGAGTATTGTGCAGTTCTAACAAGTACCACGCATCAGGCGTTAAACCAACTCATTTCGGTGTGGTGCTCCACATCACCGCACTGAAATGCATTGTCACGCGTATATGCATATGTCTCCGCTGTCACTGAAGCACTGGAACTGTGTGGAAGCTGGCACAGAGCGCTGCCTGTGGCTGCGCGCGTCGCTCCTGCAGGCTTGGGGCATTGTGCTCCAGCTGAGCTAAAGTGTCGTGTAGTTCCTATATTACCCATACAGGATCTGCGAGTTCGGATAACAAACTGTGGGATTGGTGGCAGCCTGGCTCTGAGCACCCCCACCGAGAATGTCAGCCTTTCTGTTTTAGCTAGCTCACAGTGCCACTAGAATCTCCTCTTATCGGGGAGAGAATAGTTTCTGGCAACCTCAGAACATGACAACCCTGATCCCCCAGGATCGTGGAAACAATATACTACCTTTCGCTCAGTCACTCGTGCTCACTTATTCGGTCTCAGAGAGTTACACAGAAGAAACAGTTGGACGTGTTACAATAAGAATTTATTGCACAGTTGTTCTTCTAGTGTAAAATAGATGTGCTGCAATAACCGTTAGACAGTAGCAGATATATATGATTAGCAGTACAGTGAAAATAAAAGGATAGTACAGTTCTACCATCTTGCAATAATCATGAATACATACATGAATATAAAATGCATGATAAAAAGTGCGCGTACTCCTACGATGCCTATCTAGATGTGCCTAAGTGTACCTAGCATGTGAGTAGGTGTGAAGCCAAGAATCCCTCTAGGATTTAGTCTAACCCCATTACCTGAAGGGAGAGAGTGTGGGACCCCGTCCTGGTCTCGAGTTGGACCCTCCGCGAGGGATGTGTTAGACCACTGTCAGCTAGAGCGTCTGCATGCAGGAGCCTCAGTGTCTCTGGTCAGTGTGTCAGCCTGGAAGTCTCGGTCTCCTCTCCCAACCCTAGCAAGATGTGCTGTATTTAAATAAAAAGTATCTAGGGTTTCTTTGTCCCTTGTTTCTTGTATTAGCCATTGTTGGATTTGAGGATGACGTATGGGATGAACCTTGTACGTAGATATTATGCAGGTGGTGTAGCTTCTGCCTGGTTTCCAAAAACCCTCATGAATATGCATGTATACTGTATGAGTCCATTGATGGAGTTATAGGACGCTATTGTTCAGGGAAAAACCCTCCTTCTGTGTCCAGGACTAGAACTAGGTAAAGGTTCAATCCTAAAGGCTCGTTTACTGTGTAGTATAAGGGAGATAATGTAGGTGAAGGTATATGATATTACCCTTGCCTATATTAGGGTACCTATATGAAACATAACACCCACTCCTCTTCCGAACAGTCAACAATGATAAAAATGCTAGCGAACTACTCTTTTACTAGGTAGCAGCGCATAAAACTATCAGTGAGCTTCATAAAATATTGTCTTTAAAACCATTTAAAAATAGGGGGGAAGAATTTTTTTTTTCCGAAAGTTAGTATTGGAAATGTCACTCTAAGCCAAAGTCCTAGTTGAGTTTGTTTACATAAATCGAACCACTACAAGCGTCAGAAGGCCATGCTTTCCCAGCGAAAGTGTCAATTAAAGGAAATGTTCCAAATTTAGTTGAGTTTTGCAACAAAAAGGAAAAAAACCGAATTCTTTCCTAGCACACGATGAGCCAATTATAGATTAAGTGTCCTGACTGGGAGACGTAACATCGCCGTTGCTCGCTGTTGCAGAGGACTATCCCTGTAATACCTCGCAGAGCACGTCAATTGAGCACAGATGATACTCAGAACTGCCAATAGCTGGTGCAGAGGCAGCTGGTGCTGTAGTCGATACCGGAGTGCTAGTAGAAAAGCTGATGCTCAACCCAGTTGTAGCAAAAGGCACTAGCGGGTTCTCGAGGAATGCGGCCATCAAGATAGGAATACGCTGGGGACATTGCCGAGCATGGACCCTCACTGGTTCCAGCATGGTATTCGTGTCCGGTGGCATTGCCGATGGAAGTGTCAGACAGAGATCTAACACGCATTCTTCTCCGCAAAACAGGCATCGAAGAACAGGTAAGATGCAGTCCACCCAGACTGGTCTAAACGATAGGAACCAAGATGCGCTCAGTTCCCCGCAGGCGAGGTGTGCCCAGATGTTGTACCATGCGTTCACGGTATTTACGCTCCAGGAGTGCTTTTGCCATCTCGTTGGTGATTGGGCCGTCCATTGCGTAGCAGAAAAATAACAATCAGGATACCTGCTATTGAGAGCAGGATCAGCGGAAGACACCCAAAAATACTTCCCAATACGGAGTGTATAAAGTTTGGAATAACTCCGAGGACTGTCTGAAAGATGTTTAGAAATCCTGACCCTAAGGTCTTAAATAGGTGTACAATACCACTCGTATCAGACATATTAAAGATACGTCCCACCATTTCTGTGAAATGAGAGGGGCAGTTTGTACGTATGAGTGCTTGTATCTCAGCCAAGGTCCTTGCGATTTGAAGATCAAGGGTCTCCCGGTCGGAGGTTAAGGGCACAGTTTGCTGTAAAAGCATGGCTTTCATTCTGCTCAAAGTATCAAATTTTATAAAGGAAACATTCAGCGAAGGCCATAGCGGCGCCTCCCTGGCTGTACTTGCTGGGGGAAACAATACTTGCATACAGCAAGTAACCTGGAGTTCACCGTGACCAGATAGGCAATGCCCGGAAGCATCCCACAGCAACCTTGATCATTCAGCATCAAGTAACTCCCATTCGAGAGCAGCTTGAATACTGGTGTAATCATGGTTGCTGGAGTCCCTTTCAGGTGGCAGGACAAGTTCGCTACTGAACCATTACAAGCTCCGTGTAGTAAAATATCCTGGCACATGAGAGAACCACTCAAAGCGTTCTTGCAGTTTGTACAGCTTAGAAACACTTCTCGATCCCCACTCCGGCATCGAAATCTGTACGGTAATTCCCAAGATTCCTTAATGTATTCCTTACCCATTTTTTCATATTTGCCTATCTGCTTTTGCTCAAGGCAATATTGAAACTGAAAAGTAGTGACCGGTAGAGTGATGTGGCCATGGATTAGCCATTCCGTGGATGGTGATTCCGCTACCGTAAATGGTAATCTATTCAGTTTTTCAATATGCAGCATTGTATATTTTGCCCCCCTTTGTGCCATTTCTACCTGTTTATCTGTTAGATTGTATTAAGAAAACAGAGACATACTGTTTATAAAACGCCAGGGCACATAGCCTGCCCGCAAAGATTGCAGTGTCCAGCTTAACAACATAATAGAACGTAACTGAGATTGCCCGTGTTGTAATATGGCCAAATCTTGTTCCAGTATGTCTATTTCAGAAGATACAATGTTGCCTAAGGAATATATCCTGGAGGTCAAAGTTGTTAACCCATTATCCACTACCGCTAATGCCTTCTCTAAGTTAATACGGTCTATTTCCCGTATTCTCTCTGCGGCCTCTTGTTGGGATATTTTCCAATTTTCATTGTAGGCAGCATAAATGCCAGCATATATGAAACGTTTCTGACGTGATTTCCTGGGACCTAGTAAAAAATCCCTAAGATTCAAGTCATGTGTGAGTAAGGATAAGTGCTGTTTCACTTCTGTGAGTGTTGAGGTTTCTAGCCAATCAAGGCACAACTTCCTAACACTGTAGGATGTCACTACCCCTGGATGTTCTCTTTGTACATAGCGTGGGTCTGACCTATGGATACTGAACACTTCGGTGGTACCCCAGAATCTTTGCTGACATCTGTTCGTGTCTATGGGCCAAACCAACCATCCTTTCCAATTAGGATCTGCTCTATTGTACCGAAAAATGTCATCTACTTTTACCCTTTTTTGCGTAGTTGAATTATGCCACCCCTCCATCTGTGATGGTGTTGGAAACCGACGTGTGTTCAGGTCCTTGTTCTTGGCTAGTCCAAGACAGGATGTCTGTTGCACAGTGTCATTTAGGAATATCATCTGCTGTGGAATGAGGCATGCTCTAAATAGCGCTTCTGTTCCCTGGACTTGCTAGTCTCTAGAACCCCAGACTGATTTTAAGTCTATTGTGTCCTTCCATAGGTCAAAACCCTGTTCAGACAATCGGGCGATAAAGGAAGCAGAGTAAATCTGATTGGTGTTAGTCAACATAATTTTCTGTGCCGATGTGGATGTGACTTTATAATAAAATGACGTTGGGCCAGAAGTGTTAAACCCAGAAAAATATGAGAATTTCTGTGCAAATGTTTGCGAACTACCTTTTGGTGGCGTTGGGCAATGTTCCCACTGGCGGTACTCAAAAACATTTCTAGGTGTTATAGATTTGTGTAAGAAATGATGACCATAATGTTGGTAACAGTACAAAGTATCATAGTCTGAAGTACGATCTAGCATTTCATTGTTTGGAAATGCGGCAGTTTTCTTTATATCAGACAACATGTTATTTACAGTTTCAGAGTCCCAATCATCAGAAAATGTACTGGAGGTAATGATATCACTTAATGAAATTTTAAATACATGAGAAATTTTTAAAAGTTCAGTAGGACCGAATATATCGAAATCAACCTTGTGCCATACTATACCGTCCGGTATAGGAACTGCTGTATTGTTCACTGATGACAAGTCTCTTTGTTCACGATGAGAAGATTGATGTGGCTTCAGAATCAAATTTACTTTTTCGGCTGCAGGTCTTTGTTGAAGGTAACGTCCATTAATAAGCATGCTAAAAGTTATAACTAAGCCTAGCCAGAAAAGAAAGAACAGTATCCCAGTAATTACCCATAGTTCTACCCAAGGTGACACCAAGTAAGTTTTTTTGAGAAAGTTCAGAAAGTCCGTAATCTGCTGCTTGCGTGTTTGTTGGGCTGGCGTCGTTTCTGGTTCACTTAGATCCAAGGAAAATGTATCAAAGTTCATGAAGTAGCCAGAAGCAGTTCGATCAATTGTTGGAATTGCATCAGGATTTGTCGAAATCGCAGTTTGCTCTTGTCGAGGCATGTTGACGTAAACATCAGTATTTGGTCTTATTGTAACTTTTGTGTTATTTTGAGTTTGATTTAGAAGTTGAACTTCGGGTTCAAGGGGAAAAAGTTCCATAGCATTGTTGCATAGTCCTTCATTCCTTTGAGAGGACTCTTCAAATGTGATGAGTCTTTCTGTTTGAACTTCTTGGATTGTAGCTAGAGGAGGGCGTCTGCTACAGCGGAGTCCACGAGGCCTACTGTTCAGCATCGGCCACATAGTGTGGTTTGATTAAGTCGATTGAGACAAATCGTTTCTTTTTTCCGGCAAGAGGCGGTAGAAGTACAGTTCTTGTTCCTTGAATTGCTAGGACAGGTACAGGCTTTCTGTATGATGGTCCAAATTCTTTTTTATCCGCTATTTTCTCTATGACCAGATCCCCGACTTTTGGGATCCAGACAGGTCTTGCCGTGACTGCCTTGACTTCCCCAGAGGCGGTCTGTTTCAGGTGGACGTACTTTGTTGTGTCCAGGATTCATTTAGATCCTGTAAAACAGCCAAACGATCATGGATATCAAATGGTTTCTCATCCGCCACTGCGCCTTCACAATCAAGATCAGGTACCCACATTATTGTCCCAAATAGGACCTCGTAAGGAGTGACACCACCTAGAGAACTTCTTGGCTGGTTATTGAGAGCTCTTTGTACCCCATATATATGATTGACCCAACTACCGCCCTTGCCTAATACCCTAGCTGTTAAAGATTGCTTTAGGTCCCGGTTCTTCCTCTCCACAACCAAATTTCCCTCAGGATGGTACGGAGAGGTGTACCGCAATGCTACGCCCATACTTTCCATGGCCTCTTTGTAAGCCCGAGAGCTAAACGCCGGGCCACGGTCAGAATGTAACGTGCCAACTGCGTAAGTCCCTATAAAGACTCGCAAATCTTAGATAACAGTTCGAGCGTCAGCCGAGGGCTGAGGTCAAACCCATAGGAATCTTGAGCATGAATCCACTGCAACCATGATATACTTGTAGGCCCCATCTTATTGTAAGGGGCCGCAGTGGTCCAGATACACACAAGCGAGAGGTTTGTCTGATTTTAATAACGGTGTTTGTGCCGGGCGTGTTATGGTGGAGCTTTTCATCTGCTGGCAGATGTCACATTTCAAGACATAGGGGCCGATTCCGATTCCGGCCGGAAATCTCTCCGACCGAGCCGGACCCGGAGAGAATTCCGACCGAATCGGACCCTAGCAGTCCGACCGGACGAGTACGATGCATTCGCATGCTATCGGACTCGATTCGGTCGGACCTCCATTGAAGTCAATGGGAGCCGGTCGTACAACGCGTACGCGGGCTCCCATTGCCTCAATGGGTGCGAGGCAAACAAGGGCGCCCCCTACAGCGGGTACGCGTCCATGCGCATCGCGGCGTACATGCACAGGTAGGGGGGACCCATGGATCCCCCCTGTGTGCGACTCGCGCGCCTACGTGTACAGGGGGCTCCGACGCGGACCCCCAAAGTCTGGCTCCGACAGCTCTTTCGAGCCGGATGGCGCGAGTCGGTCGGACTGCTCGCGGCGCGCATCGTACTTACCCGGCCGGGAAACGTCTCCATAGCGCGGTGCGCGTCGAGTCCGAGCGAGTCGGTCGGTGCGGTTCGGACCCGTGAACGAGTCGGTCGGCGATTTCGCGTGCGCTCGCATCGTACTCGCTCGGCCGGACCCGTGTACGATTCGGTCGGGAAACAGGGCTCCGAATCGGATCCGGTAAATCCGAATCCGATTCAGAGCACTACCGGCCGAGATCGGAATTGGCCCCATAGTCTTTTGTTTGCTTTGTTAGACCTGGCCACCAGTAGCGCTGTTTCAACAATGAAATAGTCGCTGTAACGCCTGTATGCGCAGAGCCCAAACCCTCGTGTACTGCAATAATCAAACCTTGCCTACGATCTATATTTGGTATTACTCTGTCCCCCACTCCAGGAATCTGAGCATATGGAATGTTGTTTGCATCTAAGTTGTAGGAGTACTTGAGTGGAAATTTCTTTGGTACTGCTGAGCTGCCTTTGCGTGAAGCAATGACAGCAACCAAAATCTCACCGTCTATCCTCGTTTTTGAACGAGTGATTGCAGCTACGGAAGCTGTGCGTACAGCCCCCTTCGCAGCTTCATCAGCCAATGAATTCTCTTCAACGTGAACGCCATCACGTTGATGACTCAGTCTATGAATCACGTGAGCCCGTGGTAGTTAGTTTCTCAACTCAACTACCTGTTCCCATAGCATTTTATGCTTAATTGTGCCACCTTTCGCATCTTTGAAACCGTTTTGTTCCCAGTGGTGTAAATATTCATTGTATGATTGCACACAGTAAAAAGAATCACACACTATCAGTGTGGGGAATTCGTGATCCGTGTTTACCAGTGCCAGAATTAACGCTTTTAACGCTGCCAACTGTGCCGTGCAGTCTCCTAGAGATTGCGTTTTGGTGCAACTTGGATGGAACTTTCCATCCCGCATGCGACCTTTAACGATAGCACATGCTGCGCTGTATTGTTGCTTACTCCCTATGGCCGGTTGAGCAGATCCGTCAGTGTAAATAATATATTCATACTGATCTAGAGGCAAGATTTCATTTGGTAGAGGGTATTCTTGTTCGTATTGCAGAAATGCTTGTGTTTTTAGACTTGGATCAAATCTGTACTCAACATCCGTTGCAATAAGAGAATTAGCCCATTGTATCCATCTCGGATGTAAGGCTTTTGCATTTAGAATGCTAGCCTTTGTAACAGCTTCTAAAGCTGGTACCGGTGTTACGACAATTATGCGTTTTCCCTGAGCCAGTGCTCTTCCTCTTGCTACAGCGGTTTGAACGGCTGTCAGAATTTTTTCTGTTGAAGTGAAACAAATTTTTTGTGTTTGTGTACAGGTATGATTTGTAAGCAATTGGTACTGTTTCACCTTCATTGAAGGTCAAGTAAGTGTACCCGCATTGACCCGCTATTACACGGATCACTAAGTTGCATACGTTTACCCGCGTCTGTAAGTGTTTAGAAGCTATCATGTCTTGTAGTGAACGTAGGATGTTTGTGTGTTCCTGTGTCCATTGTCTAACTGAAAAGTCAGGTTTTATTAAGTCGTAGAAAGGATTAACTCTTTCCGCGTAATCCAAAATGTATGTTCTGACGAAATTTAGGAATCCCAGTATTGATTGTACATTTTTTAATGATTTTGGAGGTTGGAGCAGCGCACACTTTTCTAAAAAGTTAGCTGCCAGACTTTTTCCTTCACTTGAAAGCTCATATCCTAAAAACAGGACATTGAGGTGGGCGATTTTTGATTTTTTTAATTTGTAGCCCTCAGAGGCGAATCCCATAATTATGGTGCTCACCCTGGTCAAGTGCCTTGTTAAGTCATTGTCCATCAGATAAATATCATCCACATAGGACAATGCTTCCTCATCAAAATTTTGGAGTAATTCGATTACTCTTGCTGAAAATAATCCCGGGCTATTCTTATACCCTTGGGGGAGACAACAAAATTGTCGCTGGGACCCCAACGCTGAGAATGCGGTCAAATACCTGCTTTCAGGCTCTATATTTTGGCAGAAAAATCCATTTGAGATATCAAGTGTAGTTTTGTATTTTTTCCACACAATGTTATTCATTAACGCGGAACTGTGTGCATTTTGAACTGCAAATGTCTTAGTGCAAGTGTTTAAATGTCTGTAATCTAAAACTAGACGATATGAGTTGTCAGGTTTCATGACAGGAAACAAAGGATTGTTCATTGGTGAGGTGCAAGTTTCAATCACCCCTTGGTACTCAAGTTGATCTAAGATCTCCCTGACCTGTTTTTTAGCTTCTTGCTTTATTGGATATTGTCTCTGTGCATTTGGTGAAACTTTTAACGGTATCACGTGGTGGGTTGAACTCTCATCCCATCCGGCATCATTTTTGTACAATGCTAGAGCTAGGGCAACTGCCCACTCCCGTGCATATGTGTGTTTAAAATGAATGGGAACGAGGTCGGAGAAGGCTGGAAAAATTACAGTTTCTCCCCTAGGGCACTCCATAACGAATGCTGGCGGCCAATCTTGTTCAGCTAATAGGATGTTATAACCAGATGACAGATTCTTCCAAAAGAGACCTTTAACTTTCCTGGGCTTGTCCCCCTCCATTTGGAGTGTTATTTCATATAACTTATGTGGGACGCTTACCCTCGTATCTGGTGTTTCCACCGTGATGTAATCATTCAAATCCACTGTCACCAGAAATTCCATCAGGTTCTGGCGAGCTATTGTTACTTCTGCCGCACTGTCTAGCAGCGTCTGAGCCCATTCCCCGTTCAGAAGTTGCGTCCTCAGAATTCTGGGCATGTCTGATCTTCAGGCCTGCAACTTTCTTCTTCTTAAACTGAGGTTTTGATTTTGTCTTTTCTACTTTTTTGGAAGTATAGTCTTGAGCGTGCTGTTTGTCTCTGGACTTAGTACGCTCTTCTTTGTGTTCTGACCGTCCTTCTCTCTCGGAGTTTTTAGATGAACCCTGAAAGGAACGAGAGGAACGTGTATCAGTATCCTGATACCTGTCAGGTTTCCTAATATTATCCCTATTCCTAAGGTTGAACCTCCTTTCGGAGGGCTCCTGTGGAGGAGATCGGCCTCGGGATTGAGATCTGTTTCCTTTAAAGTTTTGTTGTTTTTTATTATCCCACTTCTTTTTAGAAGAAGCAGGTGTCTGCTTGGAAGTGTCCTTTTCAGGACTGCCCATCAGTTGTGGTTTTAAAGCTTTCCCACCTAAACTGTATCTGCCTAATTCTGCATATGCAGTTTCAATTATTTTGGGTAGTTCGTGTTGTTGATCTATAGGACTGAACTCCCTTAGGCGTTGGGGGATTGCCACCGAAGCTGCTTCCCCTTTAATATTAGCTAGTATTATGGCTGATACCTGATCATAGTTACCTAGTAACTTCATCCCTAAGTTTAGGGCAGGTTCTGCTGCGTACTCTTTTTGTATTTGTCTTAATACATCTGGTACTACAGCTAAGGATGGTATACCATGAGTTCTGGTATATATGGCAGCAAAGACTGTACCCCAAGTGGTGCAATCTTCTACTTGTGGTGTTATCCCCATGGGCAAGCAGATTGTTAGCATTCTGTGTTTTTTATACGGGATAGTATTCGGGAATACTGCCTCGAGCTGAGTTATTTTCTGAGCTACCCAGAATGGCATTTGTTCACGTTTCGTGGGCATTTTGCCCATTACCGCGTGTAATGTTTGTGGTGTGATTTTAGTTGCTGTACCCTGAGAATGAGGTCCATTTGTTGCAACTGTTGCTGGTTGGACTGTGAAAGTCCTCATGACGAATTGCGTTAGGTTTCTATAGATTTTAATTAAATCCTTGTGTTGTATGAGTAAGTCTGCCTGTGGCATTGTGTCAATGTCAGGATGTGGTGTGTAGGCCGCTAATATCGGCCATGTTGCCCCCTCTCCTCCGAGCGGGCCTAATCTTATTCTTCATCTTATGTGGGGTAGGGCTCCTTTAAACCAGTATAAGTGTTCCTGGCACGTGAGTGGAATCTCTATGTCCTCGAACGGACCATATTCCAATGGTGCATCTCTCTCTGTGTAAGAGTGAAATGTGTGTGTTCTCGCATCTGCTGCTGGGAACTGTTTTGTTTGATTCGTGTGCCTCAATCACGAAAGCTACTAAGCCACCTCTAGACGATAAACCATTTTATAACAGTTTCAGGGTGATTGTATGTCTGAATTTTTCTGCAATCAGAATTCCGTCTGTGTCTTCTTCTCCTGAGAGGTGTAGATCTGCTACTGTGTTATTTCCTGTCTCAGTCATTTTTGTAAAGAAGAAGTTTGTTCACAGGAACTAAGATAAGGCTTTATTGCACAATTTTAGGAACACTGTGTCCTTCAAGCTTGATTAACCAACAGCTAATAAATAGGATTTTTTACCTACTCAGCTGTGGCAGAGTTTGTGCCCACCCACTCCAGACGTCTCCGGCGTTTTGCGAGTAGGGGTCTCTGAGAATTAGCACGACTGAACTACTCAGATTCTACTGTTAAATAAGTACCGAACCAACGTTGGTGGTGCCATGTCGTGTAGTTCCTATATTACCCATACAGGATCTGCGCGTTCGGATAACAAACTGTGGGATTGGTGGCAGACTGGCTCTGAGCACCCCCACCGAGAATGTCAGCCTTTCTGTTTTAGCTAGCTCACAGTGCCACTAGAATCTCCTCTTATCGGGGAGAGAATAGTTTCTGGCAACCTCAGAACATGACAACCCTGATCCCCCAGGATCGTGGAAACAATATACTACTTTTCGCTCAGTCACTTGTGCTCACTTATTCGGTCTCAGAGTGTTACACAGAAGAAACAGTCGGGCATGTTACAATAAGAATTTATTGCACAGTTGTTCTTCTAGTGTAAAATAGATGTGCTGCAACAACTGTTAGACAGTAGCAGATATAAATGATTAACAGTACAGTGAAAATAAAAGGATAGTACAGTTCTACCATCTTGCAATAATCATGAATACATACATGAATATAAAATGCTCCTACGATGCCTATCTAGATGTACCTAAGTGTACCTAGCATGTGAGTAGGTCTGAAGCCAAGAATCCCTCTAGGATTTAGTCTAACCCCATTACCTGAAGTGAGAGAGTATGGGACCCCATCCTGGTCTCGAGTTGGACACCCCGCGAGGGATGTGTTAGACCACTGTCAGCTGGAGCGTCTGCATGCAGGAGCCTCAGTGTCTCTGGTCAGTGTGTCGGCCTGGAAGTCTCGGTCTCCTCTCCCAATCCTAGCAAGATGTGCTGTATTTCTACAAAAAGTATCTAGGGTTTCTTTGTCCCTTGTTTCTTGTATTAGCCATTGTTGGATTTGAGGATGACGTATGGGATGAACCTTGTACGTAGATATTATGAAGGTGGTGTAGCTTCTGCCTGGTTTCCAAGAACCCTCATGAATATTCATGTATACTGTATGAGTCCATTGATGGAGTTATAGGACGCTATTGTTCAGGGAAAAACCCTCCTTCTGTGCCCAGGACTAGAACTAGGTAAAGGTTCAATCCTAAAGGCTCGTTTACTGTGTAGTATAAGGGAGATAATGTAGGTGAAGGTGTATGATATTACCCGGGCCTATATTAGGGTACCTATATGAAACATAACAAAATCGCTGGGATGGCAGGCTCACAGTGCTACAATGTATCTTTATCAATAATTCCTCCTACTCTGTGGTGCTTATCTTATGGCCGCTGCACATGGCAAATTCAATATTGCCGGAACCCGGCCGGCCCGAGGGAGAGTGCAGTGGACATTGTTGGAGTCATGACTGTGCCACACTGACCGGTTGCAGCGCAGCCGCCTGCCAGGAGTCAGGACAGACACAGGACTCAGAGGTTCAGCAGCCTGGACAAATGGATGGCATTGCAAAACAAAATAATTGCCGAAGGGGTGGCTGGCGGCCTGAGTCAGGTAGCCTGCTGCAGAGAGTCGCAGACGCCACAGTCATGTTGCCTGGCTGAAGATCATTCAAGTAAGTTACCAACCACTTGCCACCCACCCGTGTCAGTGTGTTTTAATAATAACACAAATTATTTCAATGGAAGCGCACGATCAGTCAGCTACCCCTGCCTGCAGAGTCCGAGTCAGTGAGTGCTCACTGACTAGCCAAGGAGACATACTGGATCCGTGCCGACTAACTGTTGGGCTGGGTCACCTTAGTTAGTCACATCACAGAGAGAGGCCCAGAGTTCTGAAGGTGCTTTCCAGATTGATTTTGCTGGCAGGGAGGGGAGCAGGCTCCTCATTGGCTGGCAATCTGTGTTTTGTTTTTCTGCCGGCTGGGCCGGCAACACTAGGCAGGCGCCAGTGTTTTATTGGATCGTCACACATCCTGTGGTATGGCCGTTATGTTTCTTTAGTTATTGCTGCTGCCTGCCGTGCTGCAGTATTAGGGTGCCTCAACATGAGTGACAGCAAGGATTGGCCGGCGAAGGTCGCACAGCTGATGCAGACTATCAGACTTATATTGATTAATTAGCAGTTGAGAGAATAGCGCTAATTAATCTTCTTAGCGTTTTTTATTCAGGCATGGCGCCTTGCCTGTTGTTTTCTGGCAAAGGCACCACCTCCATTGGTAACTGGCCTTGGCGCACCACATGCAGATCGGCCCAGGCTGGCAGCAGTCTGGCGGGCGGCAGCTTTGTGGTTTTATTCCCACACTGCCATCAGGAGACAAGTAGCAACTCCCATGCTCCATGACCCCATTGCAGTGCTCTTTACTGTGTTGAGGAGGTCGTTGTGTCATTGCACAACTTTGTTGGTTTCGACAGCCGGCTGGTCCTGAAGTGCCCTCCTCAGACCCCAAGCCAGTGGCCTGGCTAGGCATTGCCGGCCCGGCACCTATCGGAAATCATAGTTGTTGACTGACAAACAATGTTTA
The DNA here is from genome assembly GCA_963921515.1 of Calotriton arnoldi. Taxonomy (NCBI): domain Eukaryota; kingdom Metazoa; phylum Chordata; class Amphibia; order Caudata; family Salamandridae; genus Calotriton; species Calotriton arnoldi. The sequence goes on along the minus strand of CAWUFW010001640.1, from coordinate 1,068,546 downwards.
TTACTTACCTCCTGTCCTCTGGTCACATGTGTTTGTTATGGGAGCCTGGTGCACAGTGTTTGTCTAGTTGGAGTTTGGCAGCGACGGACGGTGGTGCACACAAGATTTTAAGTGCAACCACCACCCAGCTGGAGCCATGTTCACCACTTCTGAGTTCCTCTGCCAGAGGTCTAACTCCAGTATCGATAACTAGGTCCTTGAAAGAAAAGGCTGGCTGCAGAACTGAGACAAAAACAGCAGCCTGCCCAACAACCGAGCTTAACAGCAGACAAGCAGCAATATATGAAGCACCAGACAGTGTCTACAGCCTTTTAAAGGCTAGCCCAGTGGTAAGTCAAGTGGCCGTTCAGAGCTTCCAGTTTGTTATGGTGGTGGGGAGGACTGTGGCTGTGATACTGTTAGTAAGGATTGGCAATACCAATAGGCCTGGTTTGTATTTGATGTAAGTTCAGTCTGTTTGCCATGTTGGTTAGTACCCTTCCATTTCTGGTGCTCTCCAGCAGTTTTGAGATTTTCTTAGATTCTAGTTGGTCAAATATGTGTAATTTCTGTTATTTATATGTTTCCCTTGCCTTCATTGCTTGATTTTTGCTCGTGAGAATGTGCCACTCATTGTCGTTGAATGTCACTCAATTACATTGAAATTATGAAAATGTCACACATAAGCAATCTGAAACCTTGGTAGCTATGATTGTGATAAAATTTGGGGTAATAGAGAGCAATAGAGGAAGAGCATTGCTGGCTCGATGGTAAAGAAATAGTTCCAGAAACGCAAATGGAAACAGTACTTCGGCAGCGGGAAACTGATAACAGAAGCACAAGAGGAACACATGAACAAGCATTAGTAAATGCAGGAAATAGTATGCTACAGCCAATAGAAACAGAGGAAAGTAAGTGGCAAGCACAGGAACCAATGAAAAGCAAGGAAAGCAAGGAGGCGGGATGAAATTCCCTTTTAAGATTTATATTAAATACAATAGATTTCACAAGCAGGCGAAACCTAAAAATGGGTCGTGGGATTATTTAGTAATGTTAGATGTAGTGACGTACCCACTAGATGCTGCATTACCAAAGATGTGTTACTTTTGCTTCTTTGACATGTCCATATTAGACAGATTTTGTCAGCGATATTAAAGTAGGGGTACGAAGTGAGGTCAAAAGTTTATTTATATTTTGACTGTGTTCTTATTTTAGTCATTTAAGCTGTGGATGTGTAGGGCAAAAGCGCGCCTTCTCTGTGAAATAAGAAAACCACTGTAGCTGAGTCAAAGAGGCACGCCTTTGTTATAAGAAAGCAAAGCACCTCTCTACAGTAACATAGTCTTATGTTTCGAGTCACCAATGAAAGCTCGTGTAAGAGATCCACAGAAACTGTAGCACTGATTGTTTAACCTGATCGAATGTATTGGGGGTTAGTGTTTGCAGTAATTCTCAGCACGATACAAAAGGGGGCAGCATTGTTTTACAAATGTATTGGTTCACTTTAGAACATGTTTCCGAGTTTTGAAACTGATATCCAAATAAGGCTTCCAGCAAATGTTTATCTAGTTCTGGGAGGGGTGCGACCCAGTATATACCCTCCAATCTGTGAGCACCAGTAAAAGTAACTTGAAATTAATGCAATGCGGCAGTATCAGGGCGAGTTTCTTCTCTGAAACATTTTTCAAAATGGTGGAAAATAGTGCCAAATCATGCATTTAGAAACAAACTTTAATGCGGGCCCCTGATACTAAAGCCTAGCCTACCAACAAAAGAATGGGTTTTCGCACTAAATAAGACTGCAACGACAGCACAGCAATACTGACACACAGCAGATCTCCCCCGTTAAAGCATCTCCGATCGGACCACAACAGATGGTCGTTTCCGGGTAAGGTCAAACTAAACGAGACGAGCGTGCCTTAAAGGCACTAAGATTCTTAAGGGGGCAGTGTTTGCATGGATCCACCAGCTATCTTTTCGCACAAGGAATAAAAGTGAAGACAGTGGGCCCCGTCTCCAAACAGCACCGGCAGGAAAGTGGTGATGGTCAGGGGTCTGATGCAAGTGATGCATTGGAAGACTGCCGAAGATACGTGGTATGGAGAAGGAGTGAATAGAAAATGAGAGATTGGCCTAAATGCAGGAAGAAAAACACAATGAGAATGAATGACATAGAAGTGGGAGAAAGGAAAACCAGTGCAAGAGTGACAGAGGAAGGGCATTGATGGCTCATGGTAAAAAAAATAGTCCCAGACATGCCAATAGAAACAGTACTATGGCGGCTGGAAACTGTTAACAATAGCACATGAGGAACACACCAACAAGCATTGGTAAATGCAGGAAACAGTATGCTGCAGCCAATAGAAATAGAGGAAAAGTAAGTGGCAAGCACAGGAACCAATGAAAAGCAAGGAGCGGGGTGAAATCCCCTTTTAAGATTTATATTAAATACAATAGTTTTTGTGCAGGTGAAACCTAAAAACCTTGATGATTACAGTCAGTTCTCAATCAAACATTGTCTGTGATGAAACAAACTGACACATGCTTGGTCTAGCAATTATGTCTTGGAGCATCAGCTCTCTAAATGTTCAGCTTTTTAGTGGAGGCTGTCCAGACAGAAACACGAGTGAAAAAGGACCATGACAATTGGAATACAGACATAGGTAGCCAACAAGCAACACAAGGCCCAAATAGATATGGTACTGTACGGCCTCGCACAAGCTGTTCTGTAGAGGGAGCTTTCATGTTATGGACAGCCCTTCCTGCAGAGATCTGTCTCTTATCCAGCATACGTTTACTTAATTCCATCATCTTTCCAAGTTGTGAAAGTGAGTTTATAGAACTGGGTTGTTGGATTTTTGAAACAGTGGTCGATAGCGCCAAGTTTCTTTGGCATATTAAATCAACTGTTTCTACTAGTACAGAACATGGAAGCATTTCATTCAGCCTTATTTTATATACATTACAGAAGATTCATATTTTGCAAGGGTTTTGGCAATTCAGAGGATTACAATAGGTGCAGGAATGAGACATTCTAAGATTGCGGCTCGGCTCACTTCAGGTCTGCTAGTCCGTTGTCTGTGTCAGTGTCTGCGGCTGCAAGGGGGAAGGAATTGTGCCCAAGAGCAGCTGCTGAGTCCTAGGAGTCTTGTGGTCTTTACAAGAGGTGAGCGTTAACTTAATGTAAGGGCGGGAGCTGCTGGCAAACCTTGCATAACAACCAGTCTTTACAGATATCTGAGGAACCATGTGAACCCTGTGGAGGTAGGGAACGAGCTAAGTGCCCTCGAGATCAGCACTGTATTGCGCACATCGACTCACAGAAGCAGCAGCATTTGTGATGAGATAAGAACAAGATTTACAGCCCTGTTTACAGCAGAGCTCGGAGCGAGTGAAAACACGATTGCTTGTCTGAAGTGCTCCAAATTAAAGAAAAAAGTTGTTCCAAAAACAGTTGCTAAAATGGGAGCAGTGGATGGATAGTAGTAAGTGATCAATGCTCTCGGGCAGAGTTAAACATAGGAAGAGGCATGATGCATGCATGCCATGTACAAATGGGAAGAAAGAATTTGAGAGCAACGATGGAGCCATCAAATGGGAAGGCTTTGGGTGGGCTGAAGCCAACATAGTGAATACAACATGTCTCTTTGAGACAGCGCATGCGCTGTCTAAGCAGAGACCTAAAAAACATCACTACCCCATCTCTCCCCTCCCTTCCACACAGACCTATTCCTTAAGGTCAGGCAAATTACATGGCAGGAGGCAAGTAAATCATTATTTTCTATCTGTGGCCAATGCTACTGTACATCTACAACCCAATAAAGCAGCAGTTTCTCTGTTAGCAGCCTCAATATGGAAATTTGTAACTAAGCACTTTAATCTTTCAGTGCACTCACAAGAGCGAACTCGTTTGGTCTCTACTTATGTTGCCATTGTATGACAGCAATTAATTTTTTCTTAGGGCTTCCTGACTAACAATTTGATAAGGCTGGCACTCATTTCTCAATTTCCATGGTGAAGTTTCTGTGTTTTAACTCTTGCCCTGACTGCATATTAGTTCTCGTATAATACAGGACTTGATTCTGACATCTTCATTGGTCTCTGATCAACTGTCATCATTATCGAGATCCCACTTCTCTGTCAAACGTATCATATTGTTACCGAATGTTTTTGTTTACACAATTGAGCCTGCATGCAGTACTTACATCAACTTCATCTATTGCTGCTGATGCAAGTCACTTTACAAGGAATGACTAAAACTTTAGTGGTTGGTAATAAAAATCCAAATACTCAAATGGATATGTTAAAAGACATTAGGTTATACATTTGGGAAAGGGAAACCCTTACCAACTACTAAACACAATCTGTTTAGGCCACAACACAATTCTTTGAGAATTTCTGCTCAATGCCTAGTAGCTATCGCACAAGCAGCAGGCAGTCCCAAGAAAAATGTGTGTAAAGTTGATGCAGGAACAACAATTTTTAAATAAAGAACACAACACAATAAAATACCCAAACCATTTTAGAAAATCAAGAAAGGAGTACTACGCATAAAAACATCAATATTATTAAAATCAAATAGGGGGAATTGGTGATAGAAATGCTTTCATTTTGAAGGAAAAAAGGGTCCAGAAAAAGCAAAATGATATAGAAAAATGTCAGTTTGTGGTTTCCTGGGACTGAGTCACAATTTCAGGTTGGCCAGCTGGAGAGTAGATTAGATGTACCAAGAGATTTCTCCCAGTCAAACTAATTACCTAGTGATTTAGTCTTTTTTTGGAAATAAGTATCCTGCAGCAAGGCAAGGTCCAAGACTGATGTCTTGATGTGGGATATATTGTCTTTGAGCTCTCTCTGAAGTCATTGGCTTCTAACTTTTTGGTTCTGAAATTACTCCAGGCAGGATCTGCTGGAAGCTTTAGCCAAGATGCGCACTATGAGGTCAGGTGCCTTTTCTGCAGGGTCTCATTGAACCTGTTTTCAGAGAAGGAAAAAGCTATGACCAGGACAAACCTGTTTTTCTTGTCTCCCTCGGGTGTACTCCCCCTAGCAAGTCTCAGCATCTTGGCCCGATCCGCTGGAGATTAAACAAATTAGTCCCAACTTTCTTCAGGTTCTTCGAAAGTTCCTCATGGTCATTCCTGCAACTCTCAGATCCTCAGGGCAGGCTTCGAGGCACCAGGTCCCTCTCCAGGAAGGACTCCTACTCGGGCTAGTTCTCAGTGGTCAGCTGGGTTTTGTTGGAGTCAGTAGTCCTATTTTTGTGTCCCTGGAGCAGCAAACATGTGGTCAGTCACCTGAAGTTTGGAGAGAAGGTCCAGTCCCTGAAAGCCAGCAGGAGTCTTTGAATGGTGTTTCTTTCAGCAGGATTTTCTTCTTCAGATATAGCCTTCGCAAGTTCAGGAATGTCCAAAGGTGGTGTTGATGAGGTGCAAGCCTTATTCTCTAAACTAGCAAGTGACTGACTTTTTTCTCATCCTGTCATCTTCTTCAACAGCACTTCTTTGCTTTAGTGTAAGGTTTAACAAAGTCCAAAATCTAGGATGGCTGAACACTTCTTCCACCAGGAGGGTCTCTGAGAATCTCAAAAAAGTACTTCCATATTTAGAAGAGGGCTCCTCCCCTCGGTTAGGTTCCAGACTGATGGTTCTCCCTCCTGAAGGATCATGCCAATGGGTCTTGAAGGGCTCTGGGGATGAATGGGAGCAGCCTCATTTTTTAATTTATTATAGTTTTATTATATATAAAGCATACAAACAACAAAACAACACAGGTACAATTATAGTAGACACAGTGATACAATCAATTTAGATGATTATTTGATGCAAAGAATAGACCAGGCCCTTCCTAACTGCATATAATTTTTGCATACAAAGTTATACATTTCGAGCTATGCATGGTAACTGCCCTAGCTACTTAAAACAAAGGCTATGCTGCTATAAGCAGACTCGCTCATTGAGGTCCAATTCGCAAAAGCTGCTCTGCACCCCTCGCTTTAGGAAGGCTCGCCTAGGCGGCAGGTCCTTCACGGTCGGGGCTGCCAAATTGTGGAACTCACTGCCAAGCAACCTCCGTCACATTGATTCAGAGCCTCTTTTTAGGAAAGCAGTTAAAACCTGGCTCTTCAGGTCAGAGTAGTGGTTTAGGGTTCTCTGCTCTGAGCTTTTCGTCAGCCTAATGCCTACTGCTAGAGTGCCGGGACACCTCTGTTTGAGGTAGCTGTTTGCGCTTTATAAATGTCGGTATTATTATTATTATTACGTTTCCAGATGATAACAATTCCGGATGGGATCTCAAATAGTCTGTTAACATTGACCAGTATTCTTTTGGTCTCAAGGCTGTTGGTAACTCCTCCTCATAGGTTTTTAATGAGTCTCTGCAATATACCAAATCTATTAACCATTGTTTCCTATTCGGAAATCTTTTACTGTCCCAATGTATAGAAATCCGTCTTTTAGCCATTAATAACGCTATGACACACATTTTACGTTTTACTGACCTCAGATTTTCAACCAAGCCCAGTAAGCAGACCCTTACTGTACATTCAATTCTAGTTTCCAGAATGAGGCTTAATGTATCTATTACATCCCCCCAATATTGTCTAATTTTTTCACATCTCCATGACAAATGTATAAAGTCAGCATCGGCCTCTCCACAGCAGCGGCATCTAGCATCCTCACGCAACCCGCACTTATGTAACTTAATCGGCGTGTGGTATGTTTGATGTAAATATTTATAGTGAATTATGTGTAGGTTGCTATTGGGGGTGAGTATTGCCGTCAATGCACAGCAGTTTTTCCAGTCTATCTCATCTAGGGGTGGTTCTAGGTGAGTATTCCAGCGTTCACATGTCTTGTTGGTGCCGCCTGCTATATCATCCTGTAGGAGCTTATAGAGTTTTGAGACCATATGTGTATTACTCGGGTTCGTAAGAATCATTTGTAGTGCTGCCAGTGTAGGCGGTTCATTAGGGAATGTAGGGTATAGGTCCTTTATCGCGCCCCTAAGTCTATGGTACGTGAATTTGAACAGCAGTGTTTGGTTTCGGATATACTCGAGATCTGCATCCTCTACGAATCTACCTTCAATGTATAGATCTCCCATGGTGGTGATTCCCACTTGTTGCAGCATTGACATGCCATTGCCCGTTTGTGTTACAGATATTGCCGGATGGTGTTGCAAGGGTAACGCAGGTGCGTATAACGGTAGTCTCCCTGTTAATTTCCCCATACGTTGCCAAGCGAGATTTGTAGTTTTAATCGTGTTTATTTCGTTTTTGGCTATATGAGGGCGTTGATGTGGCAATATACATCTTAGGGGTATTGGATGGGTGTCCCCATCTTCTACCGCCGTATGTGGCAGATATTGCACTGGGAAAAACCAGTAATGCGCATACTGCGCTTGGGCGCATAAGTAATACAGTAAGAAATCGGGCACAGTGAAACCTCCTTTATCATATGGTAATGTCAATGTGCGCAATTCAATTCGAGCTAGTTTACCAGCCCATATTAGTCTGGTGATGCTCGAGGTGATTCTCTTGAATACAGTAGTGGGAGGTGGTATAGGGATATTATTGAACAGGTAGAGTAGTTTGGGCAGTATAACCATTTTCACAATAGCCATTCTATCTGCTAAGGACAATGGGAGATGGATCCAGCGTTCTATTTTTTCTTTGATTTTGGTAATGACAGTGCCATAGTTTTCACGAATGACAACCTCTGGGTCCCTGTGGTACCAGATGCCCAAGTATTTAACCGGGTCCGTCTGCCATGCCAACGGGAACTCCACCGGCCCTGGTTTTGTGATGTCTGTGAGTGGGATTATAGTGAATTTAGTCCAATTTATTTGGAGGCCCGAGTGTCTACCAAATTTAATATATTCTCTCAAGAGCGATGATAAGTGAACATGAGGTTCTCGTACATACAGTACCATGTCATCTGCATACATTGATATACCCACTGGGCACTGATGGAATTGTAGTGCGGTAGCTGCATAGTTTTGGTGGAGTTTGCATGCTAAGGGTTCTAGCGCTATAGCGAATAAAAGGGGCGACAGTGGGCATCCTTGCCTTGTGCCGCGTTGAATTGGTATTGTGTCTGATACATATTTATTGACCTTTATCCGTGCCACTGGTTTAGTGTAAAGTATCTTGATCCATGCCAACAAGCTAGGTGGAAGCCCCATTTTTTGCATTACCGTGAACAGATATACCCACTCTACTGAGTCAAAAGCTTTGGCCGCATCTAATAGCACTGCCGCCGCCTCCAACTCAGGGTTAAGCTGATGGGATAGTGCAAAAAGTGTGCGTATGTTATGTGCGGTAGAACGATTGGGTATAAACCCAGATTGATCAGGTAGTATTATGTTTTGCATAAGTGGTTGCAGTCTGGTGGCAATTATTTTCGCTAGATTTTTTGCATCTGTATTTATTAACGATAGGGGGCGGTATGAGTCACAATTAGTGGGGTCTTTTCTGGTTTCATAGGTGCAATTATTAATGCTTCCCGTAATGTGGGCGGAAGTATGCTTTTATCGTGCGCGTCTCCATACATTTCCACTAAGTAAGGGCAAAGTATGTCTACATATGCTTTGTAAAATTCCCCAGTGAACCCGTCCGGGCCCGAGGCTTTACCATTAGGGAGTGTTTTAATGGCTTCCGTGACCTCTTCTTCTGTTATTGGTTGCGCCAGATATTCACGTTGGTTATCCGATAGCCAGGCTATAGCTATGCCTTCCAAATATTCAATCGTTTCACTTGCTGTGGCAGTATGCCTAGTGGCGTACAGATCACTATACGTGGACATGAATGCCTTTAAGATATCGTTTGTTTCATACTGTTGATTTCCCTGTGTGTCTTTCACAGTAGTGACGACGTGTGTTTGGCGTGTCGTGCAGATTTTTTGTGCCAATATCCGTCCTGCTCTACCACCCTCCCCATATGTGCGGGCTAATTGCCGGTGCGATAAATATTTAAGTTCATTGTCTGCTAGTTCACGGTATTCTGAGAGCGTTTCCCTAATGTCACCCAACAGAGTTGCATTCTGCGTGCGCTCGAACTCCGTTTCAAATTGCCTAATTTTATTTTCGCAGGTATTCAGTTGAGTGCGCAGGTCACGCAGTATGCCAGCATTTGTGCTGATGCAGACTCCACGTATCGTTGCCTTAAAGGCCTCCCAGAGTACACTCATGTCCTCCGCTGAGCCTTTGTTCAGTTGGAAGTAATCTTCTATTGCCTGGTGAATCGTGGAGTTATATATGGGGTCCAGCAGCGCTTTCGCGTTGAAGCGCCATGTAAATGGTGGTGGTGTATAACTCGGTAGGTCTATTGAGAGAATGATCGGGTTATGATCCGATAACGTTTTGGGGAGATGTTGTACTTCGTGTACCCATGTACAGGCCATCTTAGTTGCCAGCCAATAATCAATGCGGGACCAGCTATTGTAAATCATGGATGCATGTGTGCCTTCCAGTTTGTGTGGGTGCTGAAATCTCCACACGTCTAGCATTTCAAATTCGGCCATACCATCTTTTACTGCCCTCACTACCTGTTTATGTGGCTCTGTAGTGGTTCCCGATCTATTCTGTGCATCATTTATGAAAGATTAAGGTCCCCACCCCAAATTAACTCCATAGGTGGCAATTCTCTTAGTTTGCTCCAAATCTCTCTAAAAAACTCCGGGTCATCAACATTTGGGCCGTAGGTGTTTACTAGTCCTGCTTTGTGCCCCTTAAATGTCCCGTAACAATTATATATCTGCCTTGAGTATCAGGTATCGTTTGGTCAATAATAAATTGCGTACCCTTCTTAATAAGTATCAGAACGCCTCTAGCGTATGAGGAATATGAGGATGACAGTATCGTTTCAGCCCATCTGCTGCCCAGTGTACATTTGGCCTCACTCGCTAGGTGGGTTTCTTGTAACATAGCTATGTCAACTTTGTGCCTATCCAGGTATGCGAAACCCTGTCTTATTTTTCGTGGGTTATTGAGGCCTCGAACATTCCATGTTAGTATATTTAACTGGGATGTGTGTATTCTATTTTCCATCCTTAGCTATATACCTGATCATGACAGATTGCAACATAAAGGTGCTTGTATCTATATTTTGGCTCAAGGTAGGGCATTTGGCTTCCCCATACATTATACCATGCATGTCTGTATAGCTACATCTATGTGGATATCTTGTACCTGAAAGAACAAAACAACTTTTCCCCTCCCCCCTTATCTCCCCCTCCCACTTTAGCATCCCAATCATGCCAAAGACATTCCCAGAACGATAAACTAAGAAACATCAGAACTGTATCGGGGTATACCCGCAGGGGGGTCGCTAGGTGCTCACATACTCATCCGCTAAGCGGATGTGGCCAGAATAATTGTTATCACATTGGCTTACATCTAAGTCAGAGTTGCAGTTAGATCTCACATAGTAACCTGTAAATTATCTCTAATCACAATATCTGATATATACATATCAACCATGAACGAACAGTACCAAAACAATCCGTCTTTTGCATAGTTCACTGTCTATATTTTCTATGAGTTATCGGAATATTAATAGTCAATCCCCATTGATCATCACTTATGTAGTGTGTTAGATCAATACAGCACATCAAAGGTCTAGTTGGCAAGTAATTTGTCCAATAGTATATTGTCTCAATGTTCATATGTGAGTGCTATTATCTCATCTGCATACATATATCGTAGATCCTACCTCATATCTTCGGAGATGGGTCTTCTGGTGTTCACCCTATATCTAAGGTGTGTTAACATGCAGCTTACGTAGTATACCTCCGCTCTCGCTACACCTTATTACATGTGACCATCTGAGTCTAAAGATGTGTGCATGCTCCGAGGACTTGCGACGTGGAGAAAGTTTTTTCAGATAGTCTTGTGCAGCTTTCGGCGTTGCGAAAATCCTGGCTTGGCCCTCATGAACTATCCTCAATCTTGCTGGATACAGCATTGCAAAGTCTATTTCCATGTCTCGCAGTCGTTTTTTGACTGACAGAAATTCTCTACGCGCTGCTTGCACGGAGATAGTAAAGTCCGGGTAAAAAGCGATGTTGTTCCCTTGATATTGTAGTTTCTGCTGTTCGCGCGCCAATCTCAAAATTGTGTCACGGTCCCTATAATTCAAAATGCGGGCTATAATGGGACGTGGAGGTGTGCCTGGAGGTGGCTTTGTCGCCAGTGTTCGGTGTGCCCGTTCGACAATCAGCACAGGCGAGAATTTTTCTGCCCCAAAAAGATCTTGTAGCATATCTTCCACATATTGTTCTAGTCGTCCAGTATTCGTACTTTCGGGCACGCCCATAATGCGCACTTTATTTCGGCGCGATCTCGCTTCTAAATCTTCATTTTTGTTTTTAACACTCTCTAGTTGTTTTGCAATGTCCACACATTGATTCGCCGTGTCACTTGATACATCTTCTACTGCTGATAGTCTCAGCTCTGCCACGCCCAGGCGTTCCCCTTGTTTATCTATTTTGGCCGCCATGTGATCTACTCTAATAGTCAGAGTATCAATTTTACCGTCTATTGCCTGAAGGCTCTGCTGGATTGCTTGCAGTGCTGTCTCCATAGCTGTATTTGTGGTGCGATCTCTATCAAGCTCCGTATCTGAGTGGGCAGAGGTAGATTTGGTAGTGTGGCGATTGTCAAAGGACAGTTTCGGCTGCTGCTTATCTGTCTTGCCCATGATTTCCACAGACAAGCGTATTAAATCTTGTGAAAGATCAACAGATTGCTGAAGGGAGGTGCTTCGCAATATATCGTGCGCAGGCACTGGGTGAAGTCTTAATAACTAGTTTAAGGTTGCATGAGTAATATTAAGAATGGTATTCCTTACAATGCAATACTAATTAGTGTACCAGCAGATGGTTGTTTTTATTTATTGTAGTAGTATTTACCCCAGCACTTTACTCACAGCCATTCCTTGCCAATGATGGTTAATATGTGCTGTAGTGGAGTCTGTTTGTGGTTAATATCCGTAATTAGCCATTTCGTGGTGCGTTTAGATCAGAAATGGCTCCACTTGCGCAACCACAGGAGCACGCGCCGTACATATATATGCTATCCGCTTCTGACCTTGAGCGCAAATTGTAGAGTGTTGTAGCAGTTATCTCTTGCCAGTTTATGTGGTTATCGCGGCAGGTAGTCCCGCATCAGAGCGCTGGTGTACATACACAGGCAAGCATGCATGTCGAGGCCCCTTCGTGTTGCCGTTACGTTTCTGTGAGAGCAAAATGGCCGCGCCCCTGTAACAGGATCCACTTTCGCTTTCGGGCGCTCTGCCGTTCGCAATCTCAACCTCCAACACTTCGATATTTACAACATCTCCGCTTCCAACATCACACTTGGAAGTGCCCAGGTCGCGCAGATCAATTAACGATCAAACCAGTGCTGAGCCTCCAGTCGGTGCACCGAAACGGGAACACCCGTAGTCGCCCGCCTGCAGCGCTGCTGTCTGATTGCTAGCGCATCACGAGGGCGCCTATCTTCCGAAATGTGAGTTTGATACTCTGTGCTCGTGTCCTTATTAACGCCAGACATGCAGCACGCTGTACGTGTTCTCACCTCCGTATGTATCAGTCAATGCCCGCAACGCCGCTTCAGCTTACTTAGTGCTACGCACCGCCATCTTGTCTCTACCAGAGAACTCCAAGCTGTGCACATTTCGGTCGACTTTACTCCGAGTGCAGCACCGCTACATATCAGTGGGGTACACCTACTGCTGCTAGGCACCTTCCGACATTATTCTTATCGTTGTTAGCAGCTGAGTCATTGCCAATTCAGCAGATCTTTAGCTATTTAATGTTCTGGCCGGCGGAGCAGCACTACGGTGCAGCCATTCCGCAGTGCGCCCTCTAGCGCCCCCCCTAGGGAGCAGCCTCATTTGACACACCAAATTAAAAGAGGTAATGTTAAGGGTGCCCTTCGTCTTACCAACTGTATCTGTCCATTTCCAGATGGCTAATCCCTGCTAAGTGGCCAGTTGTTGAAAACACCTCGGCCTTCCTGGGTGGACAGGCCAGGCTATTGTCCTCTGGAGGGCAGGGTCATTAACTCCAACCAGTAATGTTCTTTCTGGAGCTGGCATTAGTGGCAGTACTGGTTCTAAGACAGATTTGGCTCAGATAGCACAAAGTACTTTTTTTCCTAAAAAAAAAAAAAAAAAAAGCGAAATAACTTTGATTCATTTAACTAGCATTTTCCCAAGTGGAGTTACAAAATATAAATTTTCATTATACCTGGTCCTTTCTTGAAGAAAGTAGGCCTTCAGTCGCTGTGAGGACACACATTTCAAATTAGTAGTGTGCCCCTTTTTTTTTTTTATATATCTGGCACCCTACCTTTGGGCTTAAAAGACACATTTTAGGAGTGACATTAATATAGAAAAATAGGTGTTCTTATATGCAAAAGCACTTCCCCTTCCATATATCACTTTCAAACTGCAACCCAACCAGAGCACAGTGGTGCTCTGACATCCATATCGTTTTGTCACATATATGTAGGTGGTGCAAATACACACTGTAGCTCACATTGACCCTTGACCTTGCCAGGTAGGTCGCTCCCCCACCACACAGCTCCGCCTGTGTTGTCTGCCCGCTGCTTCTGCAGGTAAGATCGCCCTCCGCTTGTGGCCCCGGTGCCCGTATTTCCTGCTTGTCTCCCCTTTTCCTTTCTGTGCCCCTCGCTGCCCCATTAGCGTTGTGCTTGCCATTTTGTCTGTTTTCACCCCCTTTTTCCTTTCTGTGCCCCTCGCTGCCCCATTAGCGTTGTGCTTGCCATTTTGTCTGTTTTCACCCCTTTTTCCTTTCTGTGCCCCTCGCTGCCCCATTAGCGTTGTGCTTGCCATTTTGTCTGTTTTCACCCCCTTTTTCCTTTCTGTGCCCCTCGCTGCCCCATTAGCGTTGTGCTTGCCATTTTGTCTGTTTTCACCCCCTATTTCCTTTCTGTGCCCCTCGCTGCCCCATTAGCGTTGTGCTTGCCATTTTGTCTGTTTTCACCCCCTTTTTCCTTTCTGTGCCCCTCGCTGCCCCATTAGCGTTGTGCTTGCCATTTTGTCTGTTTTCACCCCTTTTTCCTTTCTGTGCCCTCGCTGCCCCATTAGCGTTGTGCTTGCCATTTTGTCTGTTTTCACCCCCTTTTTCCTTTCTGTGCCCCTCGCTGCCCCATTAGCGTTGTGCTTGCCATTTTGTCTGTTCTCACCCCCTTTTTCCTTTCTGTGCCCCTCGCTGCCCCATTAGCGTTGTGCTTGCCATTTTGTCTGTTTTCACCCCCATTTTCCTTTTGTGCCCCCGCTGCCTCTCGCCATTCCCGCCGCTGCGTCCCTGCGGCCCCGCCCCCTGACTGCCCATTCGCTGCCCCTGCCTCCCGCCTCCCAGCTGCTCCTCCCTCCCACCTCCCCATAAATGGCGGCCGCTGCGCGGTGAGGAGAGCGACCCTTGACCTTGCCAGGTAGGTCGCTCCCCCACCACACAGCTCCGCCTGTGTTGTCTGCCCGCTGCTTCTGCAGGTAAGATCGCCCTCCGCTTGTGGCCCCGGTGCCCGTATTTCCTGCTTGTCTCCCTTTTCCTTTCTGTGCCCCTCGCTGCCCCATTAGCGTTGTGCTTGCCATTTTGTCTGTTTTCACCCCCTTTTCCTTTCTGTGCCGCTCGCTGCCCCATTAGCGTTGTGCTTGCCATTTTGTCTGTTTTCACCCCCTTTTTCCTTTCTGTGCCCCTCGCTGCCCCATTAGCGTTGTGCTTGCCATTTTGTCTGTTTTCACCCCCTTTTTCCTTTCTGTGCCCCTCGCTGCCCCATTAGCGTTGTGCTTGCCATTTTGTCTGTTTTCACCCCCTTTTCCTTTCTGTGCCCCTCGCTGCCCCATTAGCGTTGTGCTTGCCATTTTGTCTGTTTTCACCCCCTTTTCCTTTCTGTGCCCCTCGCTGCCCCATTAGCGTTGTGCTTGCCATTTTGTCTGTTTTCACCCCCTTTTTCCTTTCTGTGCCCCTCGCTGCCCCATTAGCGTTGTGCTTGCCATTTTGTCTGTTTTCACCCCCTTTTTCCTTTCTGTGCCCCTCGCTGCCCCATTAGCGTTGTGCTTGCCATTTTGTCTGTTTTCACCCCCTTTTTCCTTTCTGTGCCCCTCGCTGCCCCATTAGCGTTGTGCTTGCCATTTTGTCTGTTTTCACCCCCTTTTTCTTTTCTGTGCCCCTCGCTGCCCCATTAGCGTTGTGCTTGCCATTTTGTCTGTTTTCACCCCCTTTTTCCTTTCTGTGCCCCTCGCTGCCCCATTAGCGTTGTGCTTGCCATTTTGTCTGTTTTCACCCCCTTTTTCCTTTCTGTGCCCCTCGCTGCCCCATTAGCGTTGTGCTTGCCATTTTGTCTGTTTTCACCCCCTTTTTCCTTTCTGTGCCCCTCGCTGCCCCATTAGCGTTGTGCTTGCCATTTTGTCTGTTTTCACCCCCTTTTTCCTTTCTGTGCCCCTCGCTGCCCCATTAGCGTTGTGCTTGCCATTTTGTCTGTTTTCACCCCCTTTTTCCTTTCTGTGCCCCTCGCTGCCCCATTAGCGTTGTGCTTGCCATTTTGTCTGTTTTCACCCCTTTTTCCTTTCTGTGCCCCTCGCTGCCCCATTAGCGTTGTGCTTGCCATTTTGTCTGTTTTCACCCCCTTTTTCCTTTCTGTGCCCCTCGCTGCCCCATTAGCGTTGTGCTTGCCATTTTGTCTGTTTTCACCCCCTTTTTCCTTTCTGTGCCCCTCGCTGCCCCATTAGCGTTGTGCTTGCCATTTTGTCTGTTTTCACCCCCTTTTTCCTTTCTGTGCCCCTCGCTGCCCCATTAGCGTTGTGCTTGCCATTTTGTCTGTTTTCACCCCCATTTTCCTTTTGTGCCCCCGCTGCCTCTCGCCATTCCCGCCGCTGCGTCCCTGCGGCCCCGCCCCCTGACTGCCCATTCGCTGCCCCTGCCTCCCGCCTCCCAGCTGCTCCTCCCTCCCACCTCCCCATAAATGGCGGCCGCTGCGCGGCCGCGCCGCTGGCGCGCCGAAGGCGCGCCTAAGGCAAGCCCGTCTGCGCCCGTCCGCGACTGGACCGCGCCCAGCGCCAGAACCCCTGGAACCCACCGATGCAACACCACTCGACGGACCTACGACGCCGCCACACTCACCGCACTCAATGCCGGCCGGAACCCTGCCTGCTACCGAGCCTCACCGAGACGCACCCACGGACCCTTCACCTGCCAAACCTGCCGATTCACCTGCCCCCGGACGTGCACCACCTCCGCCAAGTCGAGCACCAGCAGCAACCACCTGAAATGCATCCTGTTGAACACCCGCTCCGTCCACAGGCACGCCGTGGAACTCTGGGACCTGCTCGACGCAACAGCACCGGACATCGCCTTCCTCACCGAAACCTGGATGAACGCCTCCTCAGCGCCCGACATCGCCATAGCCATCCCGGACGGATACAAGATCACCCGGAGGGACCTCGTCAACCAGACGGGAGGAGGCATCGCCATCGTACACAAGAACACCATCCGCATCTCGACTAACTCCGACGAGACCTTCACCTGCCCCCGAACACCTACACTTCCAGATACACACTGACCCCAAGACCACCCTCCGAGGCACCCTCATCTACAGACCCCCGGGACCACGCACACTATTCAGCGAAGACATCGCAGACTTCATCAGCCCGCACGCCATGCCCTCCGCCGACTACATCCTCCTAGGGGACCTCAACTTCCACCTGGAGAACAACAACGACAGAAACACCACCGCCCTGCTGGACAACCTCGCCAACCTCGGACTCAAGCAACTGGTGAACACACCCACCCACTACGCCGGCCACACGCTTGACCCCGTCTTCTCGTCCAGCAAACACATCTCCTTCAGCCACGCCACCGGACTCCACTGGACCGACCACAGCTGCATCCACTTCAGCTTCAGAAAGACTGCGACCCACCACCACCCGCAACAGGCTCCCCGCCAGAGCTGGAGCAAGATCACCGCCGAGCAGCTCACCGCCTCCTCGGCCAGAACACACCCACCAACACAACGGACCCAAACGAAGCAGCCAGCAACCTCGCCAAGTGGCTGACCGCCTGCGCCGACGACCTCGCACCACTAAAAACCCTCCCAGCAGACCCGGAAGCAAGAAACCCCCTTGGTTCACCAACGAACTCAAGGAATCCAAGAAGAACTGCCGCACTCTCGAGAAAACCTGGCGACTCGACCAGACCACAGACAACAGGACCGCCCTCAAGCACGCCACCCGCAAACACCACCAGCTGATCCGTGCCACCAAGAAGTCGGCACTCAAAGAACGACTGGACAACAACGCCCATGACAGCAAGGAACTTTTCAGCATCGTCAAAGAGTTCTCCAACTCCAGCGCCGGAAACAACGACATCACCCCCTCGCAAGACCTCTGCAACTCACTCTCCGCGTTCTTCCACCGCAAGATCACCGACATACATAACAGCTTCGACGCACAAACCACGCACCCTACCGCCGAACCAACGCCCGCCACCACCACCCTCTGCAACTGGACCCCGATCAGCACCGAAGACACCACCCGCACGATGAACTCCATCCACTCCGGATCACCAACCGACCCCTGCCCACACCACGTCTTCAACAAAGCCGACGCCACCATCGCACCCCATCTCCGGGACATCATCAACTCCTCCTTCCACACCGCCACCTTCCCGGAGAGCTGGAAGCACGCCGAGCTTACCGCCCTCCTGAAGAAACCAACGGCGGACCCCACCGACCTCAAGAACTACCGTCCCATCTCGCTCCTTCCGTTTCCGGCCAAAGTCATCGAGAAGACCGTCAACAGACAGCTTGCCACCTTCCTCGAGACGAATGGATCCCTCGACCCCTCGCAGTCCGGGTTTCGGGCCAACCACAGCACCGAGACCGCCCTTATCGCAGCCACCGACGACATCAGAACCCTAACCGACAACGGGGAAACAGCTGCCCTCATCCTCTTGGACCTCTCCGCGGCGTTCGACACCGTCTGCCACCGCACCCTAGTGAAGCGCCTCAGCAACATCGGAATCCGAGAGAAAGCACTGGAATGGATCATCTCGTTCCTCGCCGGAAGAACCCAGAGAGTCCGCCTCCCCCGTTCAGATCCGAAGCCACCGAAGTCATCTGCGGCGTTCCACAAGGATCTTCACTCAGTCCAACCCTCTTCAACGTCTACATGAGCCCCCTCGCAGCCATCGCACGCCAACACAACCTCAACATCATCTCCTACGCCGACGACACCCAGCTGATCCTCTCCCTCACCAACGACCCCACCACCGCCAGAGCCAACCTACACGACGGGATGAGAGACGTCGCCGACTGGATGAGGAACAGCCGCCTTAAACTGAACTCGGACAAGACGGAAGTCCTCATCCTGGGCTCATCTCCCTCCGCCTGGGACGACTCCTGGTGGCCCCCGGCCCTGGGCACCGCGCCCAAGCCAACGGACCACGCACGCAACCTGGGCTTCATCCTGGACTCCTCCCTGTCGATGACCAGACAAGTCAACGCCGTCTCATCTTCATGCTTCAACACCCTGCGCATGCTCCGCAAGATCTTCAGATGGATCCCCACTGAAACCAGGAAGACCGTCACCCAGGCACTCGTCACCAGCCGACTGGACTATGGGAACACCCTCTACGCCGGAACCACAGCCAAACTTCAAAAAGACTCCAGCGCATCCAGAACGCCTCCGCACGACTCATCCTGGACATCCCCCGACACAGCCACATCACCGGACACCTGAAAGACCTGCACTGGCTCCCCGTCAGCAAGAGAATCACGTTCAGACTCCTCACCCACGCACACAAGGCCCTCCACGACCTGGGCCCAAAGTACCTCAACGACCGCATGACCTTCTACACGCCCACACGCCAGCTACGATCAACCAGCCACGCCCTCGCCACCGTACCACGCATCCGCAGAACCACCGCCGGAGGAAGATCCTTCTCCTACCTGGCAGCCAAGACCTGGAACTCCCTCCCCACTCACCTTCGGCGAACCCAGGACCATCTCTCCTTCAGGAAGCAGCTCAAGACCTGGCTGTTCGAGCAGTAACCTACCCCCTCCCCCAGCGCCTTGAGACCCTCCCGGGTGAGTAGCGCGCTTTATAAATGCCGTGATTGATTGATTGATTGATTGACATTTACCTTCCACACCACTGCCCCATTTATTGTTTCCTAACAGGAATGCTAAATAGACCAATTGGGGTGATTTTTTTTTACAAATACCATTTTAGGGCCTGAACACACACTGTGGCACTGTATAACAAGGTCAGAGGGCACAGCGTCATAATTCCAACACAAATAGTGTCCAGAAAATGGCAAAAAATACAGGGTGACCATACAGAAAAGATGGATTTCTCACTCGTTCCATCTGAGCTGCATTTTGCAAATTTATTTATGCTTTCTTCTATGCAGCCTGTTGCAACAGGTCTGAGCCAGGTAATCAAGACACTGTCCCCACACAATCAATTATGTATATCTCTTGTTGTTCAATGTTAATATGAAAGAGAGATCATTGTCCTGTTTATACACTACGTAGCAGCTTTTTGTTTGAAGACTGCTAGGGACAAATGGAAAAAAAGAAGCCTCTCTCTAAAAATGTAGGCAAAGTGGGCCAGAAAGCAGTTTCATCACATTGTCTGTTTGATGCAACACATATGGTTTATAGTGTGGCGTGTATGGGTAAGCAGTATCCAAAGTATTGAAGAAGGCAATTTGTCGATCATATTTTATATTCTTCTCTGTGCTGCATTGAATGTGGGCCCACTACTGAGGGCGAAATAGAAGAGTAAATCTCAAGAGCCTAAAATCAAGAGCTTTATAAGCAATAAAACAAACAGGAAGGGTTGTGCTGCTTCTGGCACTTACCCTGTAAAACTAGATTTGGCATTGTCATCCACAGTAAATGAAGGTTGTGTGTATCTTGATGTAACTACAAATGGCAAAAGACTCATAAACACCCATTCAATTTCTCCAAACTCCTTACCATTTTCAAAATGTTTTACTGCTTGCTGAAGTAGGTTCAGCTGATTCAAAACACATTGGATATTTGTAAAAAAAAGTTTGATGGGAGAGAAATAAGTCATATTTGTATTTTTGTCCTGTTGCTGAAATCTCTGGGCTTTAAACTTCTTTATGCTTTATTAGCCACTTGTTTAGCAATTATTCTAAAGAATGGAATTATCCATCATGTAGCATCTAAAGAGTTAGCCTTAAACTGGCATGCAGCATTAATATGACTCCAGGTAAACATTTCTATCAAATACCCGACCTTCGATTATGGGAATCTGTCACAGGGAAAACGCTGAATGCCAGCTTTATTTGAGAAAATATAAAAGTGATAATATCTAACTTTGAAGATGCAATACCTTCACATTGTAATTTATCCTTATTGGAGCAGCGACTCTGTTACATCTAATAAACAGTTTGCATTCTTTTGACAGTCATGGTTTAGTGAGATATAATGTAATGAGTGTTCTTGTGAGCCCAGTCTCCTATTTTGGGACTTTCATGGTAGAATTGTGTATTGAAGGTTGGTTTTCTCATACATCTTGGTGAAAAGGAAGTTACTTACCTTCGGTAACGATGTATCTAGTAGAGACATAGGGGCTGATTACGATGTCAATATCAGTCTGGAACCACCCGACCTTAGGTCGGCAATTCCAACCTCAGGATTATGATGCGACCGCCCATAGGGCAGTCGCAAACATCCATTTGTCAATGGAAGCTTGCGCAGCGGGCGGAAAAGGCCCGCAGCATAAGCTTCCATTGACAAATGGATGTTTGTAAACATCCCTGCACCTTGTGGCAGGCTCCTCACGGTGCCTGCCACACAGTGCAGGGGTGTTAAGGGGGACACCATAGGTGCCCCCCAGGCCCCATAGCGGAGGGCCATTGGGGAAAGGGGCCCAGCTAGGGACCCCCAAAGACACTTTCCGACAGCCTTTTCATGTCAGAAAAGCTGACATGAAAAGGCTTTAGGAAAGTGGCATCATAATCCCGAAGGCGGAGCCGAGCCTGGCCCCACCTTCATTAGGGGACTATGGTGGGTTCCGATGGACTAGATGGGCCCATCGGTAGCGCAGCGGATGGTTCCTCCGCCCAATACCTCCACCCGCCACATCGAAATGCGGCGGTGGACCACAGGGGCAGATGTCGGTGGGTCCGACACTGACGTGCTGTCAGTGTCGGACACACCGACACCATAATCAGCCCCATTGCCTAGCTTGAGATTCCTTAACTAGTGAATTCTCCCCAGGCGTCAGACTGGATCCGGAAATTTTTCAGCGGTACTCCGACTCCGTCGACGTACCTCGATGACGTCGCCTCTGGTTGTGACGTCAGTCGAGCCTAATAAGTCCCCTCCGGCGCACGGATTTCTTCTGTGAAACCTTCCCCGCCAGAACGCAGAGCCACTATAGAATCTGGCTGTGAAAACAGTGTGCCAAAAAGATCAAAAATCTTTGAAACAATAATTTAGAAAGTAGCAATAAATGGTATGTCAACACCAGCCAAGGACTTTAAGGAAAAGACCAAATGAATCACCAAAGCACAAGCTACGTGAAACCCTGCGCACTGGTGTATAAACCAACCTTGGAAAAGAAAACACCTCTCACTCTACCAGTCACTCACAATTGGAAATGAATAGTATGGCAATACCAGAACAAGACCTATGAGGCAAGACTATGTGGTTTGTTAAGTCATACCACTACACGAACAGTGATCACTGGAGTATAAAACCAGTACTGAAAAAAAGGGGGACAGCCCCTACATCATATGTCGTTCGCAGAGCGGGGAGGATGGGCAGGGCATTAAGGAATCTGTGGCTAGACCATGTCTCTACCATGTACATCGTTACCGAAGGTAAGTAACTTTTCCATCCAATAGAGACATCTAGCCGCAGATTCCTTAACTTGTGAATTAAATACCATAGCTATACCCACTCGGAGGAGGGTCTGCAAACTAATCCTAAGAGAACCAAGTGATCAAAATTATCTACAGGCCAGACATACGTAGGAATTCGATGAAAAAGAGCATGGCTCCTTATAAAAACCGTGGCAGTGACCACATACAATGTAAATAGAAACCACCCTGCAGGCACAGAAAAGCTGAAGTCTTAAGGGAAACAGGAAAAACCCTGTCAGAAGACATCTGCCAACAGTCAGACAATTGTATTCAACCCCCAACGGTTAAAAGAACCCTTTGACTAGAAGGACCAGCCGGTCTAACTAAAAAAAGACCAGACATATGAAGCACAGACTATTCATAAAAACAGCAAGGACCACAGGTAAGTCAAGTGAAGCCTCCGGTAGGCACAGCCAAATATGACTCCAGAGAAAGAGAATAAACTTCATCCAAACACAACCATCAGTCGTACCAACAAGTACATGACTCCAATGATGAAGTGAAACCATGGATAGGAAGGTTGAAGGCGAAACGAACGCCAATCCAATGTAAGGCTCTCTATTACAAGACAGTGAGAACTAGGGACTCACAACGGACGGCCGATCTAGAGGAAAATCAGCAGGAACAGGATGAACAGAGCGGAGGACGCCACAGTCATTCTTTTGTTTTACAAAACAATAGTGTCTGCCACAGAAATGTGGCATAATTAAAGTACCCTTTTAATCACAGCTGAAGATGTGTCTGACAGACAAAAAATAACAAGCATTGGCATAGCCAATAGGTCTCGCCTTTGGGGCCTTATAAGTGTTTAGCCATGCAACAGTTAATGTTGTTGCACCAAGGATATTGTACTTTATAACTAAATACTTATAAGGTTCCAAAGGCGAGACCTATTGGCTATGCCAATGCTTGTTTGGTTTGAAAACGTGCCAGCAGTGCGTAAACACGCACTTTGCACTTATAGTCCTTGCTTACGAGAAGCAAGGCTGGCAGTAAAAGAGGCGGTTACTGCCAGCCTTGCTTTTGGAAAGCAAGGACTATAAATACAAAGTGCGTGTTTACGCACTGCTGGCATTTTGCAAAACACATTAATAAAAGGCATTGTAATTTACAATGCCAATAGCTCAAACTCTTGCAGATTCGAGACCTATTGCATTGCAAATGCTTGTTAGGTATGTTTTCGATCCAATCTCCATCTTGAAGATTCTGGAGTTATCATTTAGACGATTTCCTACTTGATCAGCTAGTGGTGGTCTTAGTAGTTGCAGGTGATCAAGAAAGAGAAGGGCTGGGAGGTATAACTTAAGAAGAGACAAAGTGATGAGAGTTAGAAGAGAGAGAGGAGAGTAGGAGAGCAGGAGAATGGATAGTTGGAAAGAGAGAGGCGAAGGGAGCAGGGCTGGTTTGAGCATTTTCCCCAGGGCTACTTCTGGTTCCCCAGTCCGGCTTTGTACGTGTTGCTAAAGCACAAAACCGTTTTGTGTTGGAATGTAGCCCTAAAAGTAATGCAAATGGTGCTTTGAGCTACTTTGCATTACTCTGCATAATGGGGTGGGGCCCATGGGTTATAGAAAGGCATTTCCATGCTACCGCCCATGGTTTTTGACACAAAGTCCAATGTACTAACCCTGTTAGACAGAGTTTGCACAGAAAAATAACACATCATCGAGGCAGGTGCTAAATAGGAGAAATGTTTTTAATTCTTCTAACTTTTCTTACATTGCAAGTGTGCTGCACTATACAGCACACAACAATGAGGGGGAAAGTAAAACATGTGTGTTTTAGCACAGTATTTCTTACTGGAAGCCCACCTTTCCAGTATGTAACCTCTGCTAGACACCATGCAGAAACCTTTGCAGTGTGTGTGTGGCGCTAGGCAGCCTGTTCGTACACCAGTGTTGGGACAGAGAGCAGAAGAGCCATATCTCACTAAATGTGGCTCGGTGATGCACTCTCCCACTAGTGCAACGCAGAGCAGCAACTTTGGCTTCTGCACTGCATTGCACACCCTTTTTAGTAAACCTGCTCAAGATGTGGTTTACAATGAGAGCTCGGGTAAAACGGGATACACAAGTAAGGGAATCTGCACAAGGAGACATAAGTATAAAGAGTAATCCCTATTTTTGGAAATCATTGCACATATGTGGAGAAAATGGAGCAAGTAGGTTTTCAAACAAACGAGAATTGGCACTGATAAAAAGGAAAGAAAACATGAATAGAGGTGAAATATCATTCAAGGTGCTGTACTATTTCTAGCTGTAAGAGTATTTTTATATAGCCCGGGTACTATGAGGAGATCATGAAATACATGGCATCAAGTCAAAAGAAATGCTGCGTGTAATGCACTGCGATTTTTTAATAAACATTTTCAAAAGAGGAAAGAGTAGGTAAATGTTTTAATTAGGGTTAAATTGTCTTTTTAGCTCCATTTGTAAATGTTGGAGTAATTGTACAACGCTTTCCCGAGACAAGAATTGTGCCATTGTTATGTACGTTTTCATGTAGGCTACAGCACTAGACATGGACTTTTTCTGGGAGGTAGATAAAGACATCTCCCAACGCAACCAATCAGAAAGACACAATGCTAATGAAACAGTGGGCCCAGGAAGAAACCTACATTGCATTCACTTTCCTGGGAGCTCCTTTGTGCTTTACATACAGCCAACAAATTCCACATGAATGGTGCTAGCTGGAAATTAAAGACAAGCCTAAAAAGAAGTGACTATTACTAAAACCCAGGCAGAGTTATAACTTTTCCTCTAAATCAGCGTGGAGTCAAAATCATATAGTTCATAGTTATATCCAGTTCCTTGAAGGACTCAGACAGCTCCAGGATGGAAACACTACCTTTAAATTACAGCTACATGTCAGCACCACCACAGAACCAGACTGGAAACAGACTGAAAAAACTGTGCCAAAGTAAATGACGGAGAGTTTGAGTTGGCACTGTCAGATAACAATCAGATCTGTGAGTCAGACTAGGCAAACCTAGGATTGTTTTGTGTGGTTATTTTCAGAGTTTATTTTATATTGGGCATTTATAAAGCGCAGCCACTATTACTGGGGAGGATAAGTAGTGAATGTTGAAACTTTTGACTGCACAACCATTAAACCTAAATTCTGACTGCGAATTCCACACTTGAGGAGATGTGGTATTTTGAAAATCACTTTAATCACTCCGAATCTCAGTTATCTCATCTTGCGAATTCGGGAGTGCTCAGACACTGTCTAAAGAGCCATTAGTAAGGGACGTGTGACTAAACGAATCAATTACATTTGTGTTAATGCTAATATAGGTGATAAACAAACTTAGCACTGTGTGGGTCTTTGCACATTAAAAGGGGAATTGAAATAGCACTTCAAAAAGCACAAACATCTTATTATATGCAACTCATCTTTACAGCATAGGACGTGGTGCTCTTCTTCTGGGAAACAGTAGTGCAAAATTACAATGACAGATGCTGAAGTACTTGGATGAAGCAGTGTTAAAGGTTTTAATTATTTATTTATCTGGTGTTGTGTATAGCGCGGATAAGGCCCATACAGTGGAAGAGCACTTTACATGAGCTTTACGTTCGGTAAACATAGCACACAGGCTAACAGCCACATTCGACATACGTACTGGGCAAGGCCTGCAATATGTAACAAGGTGTATATTTGTTTTGCAAGCTATGCTGACTGCGGTGTGCATTTGTGCTCGATTTATCGAATGTTTGAGGTAAGAGGAGAGTTTTAAAACATTCCTCAATCATGCCCAAAAACAGCAAAACACACGCTTTGCGCACACTGACCTGTTTGACCAGCCCCTCAGCATAAGCGCTGGTGCCCGAAGCTCTGCTGAGAAATCTGCGGCCGGTGAACTTAAACGTCCGGGGCTGGGAGATGAGAGCAATCGAAGAAGGGATAGCTGTTAGCCACACAAATAAAACACAGAGATGGCTCTGGGACGGATTTAACCCCTGGTGCTCTGGTTTCAGTAGAGGTGAAGCCTCCTCAAGTACAAGCTCCAGGTTAGGTCGGAACAGCGCCAGCGCCTTCTGTGGGAAGACAGGTGGCAGTAACTGGGAAGGGGGCCAAGTTAAAAGATTAACTGTTTCATGCAGTGTTATGTGCAATGTGTGCTCTCGTGCATGGGTGGTCTGGAGTGGGTGGGGGTAGGAGAGGGCGGGCTCTGCTGATGGGGGTAGTTCTTGTGCATTGACAGTACGAAGCACGGCACTCGTGTACAGCCCACATACATAAAACGTATGCGCGCCACAATAATAAAAACAAGCGCGCGCGCCTCGCACGGCAGCAGTGGGAGGGGGGAGAGGAGGGAGCCTGCGCGATTCACTTGCGGGGGCGAGCGGCGCCAGAAGCGATAATTGCTACCATATGGCGCCGCTCGCTCCCGCAAGTGAATCGCCAAACGTGCACGCGTTGCCATTTAAGGCAATGGAACGCGTGCACGTTTTAGGCTGAAAAGCCGAATCGATGGCAAAAGGTCGTTTTGCCTATGCAGCGCATGCGCGCTGCATAGGCGAGACCTAAAAACCAGGACTGCTAAAATCAAGACCTACCCTTGAATAAAAGGAATGAACACCAGAGTGAACTGCAAGTCTCACCTAGCAAGTTACCCCACAGAGGTGGAAAGGAAGAGCAACAGCATATAAAAATATGCTGCAAGCTAGAAAGAACGAATGTAAAATGCAGCACCAACAGTATCCCAACAGAAAAGTAAAGATTATACAGATATACATCAGATAGATATATATATATATATATATATATATATATATATATATATATATATATATATATATATATATATATATATATATTATATCCATCCAACAAACAGCCCAACTTCACCAAAGAAAAGGGAGCACAAACTCAAGGATCCAAATCATGGCTGATTTAATGCAGTGTGGTCACTCCAGACCCGGCTTGAAAACACTGAGACGCGTTTCGGCTGCGCACAGCCTTTCTCAATCAGTGAATCACCCAGTTACAAACAGCTTTTAAAAGGACCCCTCTAGTAATAGAAATAGAGATAGTACTAACCCCGATTATTTAAACATTTAGATGCAGGACTGAAAAAACATGCTCATTTCAAACGTGCGCGCAGTGCCTGTAAGAAATTGTGAAAACATTTATGTAAATAGCAGGACAAAATGACCCTTTCAGCATAATGTGTGTTCGTGCTGCACGAAATCAAAATATTTCAACCTGCAAGCATTCCATAACCGATTGGTAATAAATAAAATAAACGGAGAAATGTTACTACACAATAATAATAATAATGTTCGGGTCTTTGCACATTAAAATAAAGCATTAAGGAGTTCAATTCAAAGGATCGCCTCTTTCACAATTGATGATGTAATCACGTGCAGCATTTCACGTCAACTCCAAATGTGGGCTGCTCAACAACCATCTGTTGAGTTTTTGCACAATGTAAACGTCCCGATATCTGAGTCACTATTCACACAGAAATGTTCAAGACTCCGGGATTTCACCGTGATAGTCACATATATTAACCAAACATTGTGATGCAGCGCATTGTTCAGACACTCACTATCTCCTAACAAGAGACTGGCAACAATATTGCTACATAATCTGCACCCTTACAAAGAGCAGATGTATATCCAACATGTACAACTAGAAAACCTGCCTGTACGAAACAGAAATGCGCACTCCTAAAATAGAAAGGAGCTGGAGCTCCACAACATGACATAATAACAGAACACTGAAGGGAGAGACTGAAAAAAGTTCTTCCTTCAACGACTATATGGCTTTAGCCCATCAGTAAAACAGATGAGAATCCCTCCAAGAAGGAAGGAAAAAACAGCCACCTACAAAAACCGGTAATTGGCAGCATCTCCCAACCCAACATTTTAAATGTAAGAGTGACAAATGGAACGTGTTCTCAAAGGAACAACACTAGAAAAGATGTTACTTGTAAAAGAAAACCACCAAAATAAAACAAAACATAGATGTAAGAGACACCAAAAATCCACAGATGGATACACTCATTATCCTACAGGAGGAGCATGGCTAATCTGCAGGAATAAGTATACAAATCAGTGGTGTCCATTCCACAACTAATGATTAACCTAGCCGCCTGTTGCTCATCCGAAATCAACTAATTCAGTTCATTCCTATTAACCTCCGGAGTCAATGGCAATAACTGCTGCAACAAATCACATAAGGCATGAGAAAAGCATCCAAGGATGCAAGTTGTGTTAACAGGAACGTAACGCTGCACTGGTGGAAGAGAACATCCGTTTTCCACAAGAGTCTTGCTTTCGGGAATTTTTGTCAATCGGAGTATGAGGAAGACTATCCATGTTGTGGGAAGCTGTAGTGACCTGAACCACAAAACTGTGGTGTGTTGGCTGATGAAGAAGGCAAGTAGGATCATCGGGGGCAGGGCGGTGCTTGTGGGCAATAGTACAATCCACAGGCGCACCAGCATCAGGTCAAGCCCATGCCCTCAGTAAAATATCATATAATGCCTCACAAAAAGGAAGCACTGGCTCAATGCCTGACTGACCCGGATGAAAAACCTCAATGAGGGTGTCTGTAAATTTTTCCACCGAAGGCAGAGTCAAATGTAGAACATCAGCCACCCTTTTTAGCATATCCACCAAGGAAGAACTGGCTTCCAAGGCAAGGCCAGGGGCAGATAGAAGGCAGGGAGGTGGGGATGATTCTAACCCGCTTGCTTCGCCTAACTCAGAAATCCAGCCATACATCATAGGAGGATCTGTAGGCGCTGGATGCACAAAAAGAACCCCTTCTTCATTTCCTTCTACAAACTGTTTATGTGAATCCACAAAACCATGAACTATTGGCTCCATAAACCACCTCGATAAATGCCGACATGGTGCTGTATCAACTTTGGAATGAGAAAGTGGAAGGGTGTCAGACGCCGGTGCCAAAATGAGTCGAGAGGATGTCGACGCCTAAAGATGACTAAAGACTCTCAGCGTGGTCGTGCACCGACTCTGGTGCGGAGCCTTCTGGCTCCATTGAAACATATGCCGAAGGAAAAACCAGCATCGCTCCAGAGTCAGTCTTTGCCACAGGTGTGAACCCCGAAGGGCTGTGCACCGGCGTCACTGTGTCTATGGGCCCAACTGCGGCAGAGGAAGAATCTGTTGGTGAGGACACAGTCATTGCACTCATCACCTCCTTGGGGCCCGAAGGTGCTCCAGGGGAAGGTGAGGACCCAAATATGACATGAAGAGCATCATAACACTTGTTCATCGGGCCCAAGTTGCCCCGGCTCCAGGAAAGGTGGGGAAGCATGGGAGCAACTCTTGCACAGAGTCCTCAGCACGAGGTCATGAGAAGCCACTTGAAACCACGTCGTGAGTAGAAGAAGGCCGCAACTTCGATCACTTATGACTATGCTTACCATGGGATGTGGACGGGGACTTGGACCACTTTTGCCGTACACTGGATGGAGAGCGACGCCCACGAGAGCAGCCTCTGGAGCGGCTCCATTGCCGAACCGCAGTTGACTGACATTTAGGAGACCTGGAAGTCCTCAACAACTGCGCTCAACAACTGCGCCATCAGGAGCTTCATCCGTCGTTCCCGCAGCAGCTTTGGTGTCAACTGTTTGCAGGCGTTGCACTTTTCACAACAGGCTGAAAAACAGCCAGAGATACGCTTCTCTGGATCCACGTTACAGCACGGAAAAGAAGAAACTGACGTCCACGTGCCGGAGGAGACTTATATGGCTCCACTCACGTCACAACAGGAGTCGATGTCAAGACGGAGCCGTACGACACAATCCCCCGGCGCGCAGAGATACTGCTGAAAAATTTCTGGATCCAGTCTGATGCCTGGGGAAAATTCACAAGTTAAGGAATCTGCAGCTAGATGTCTTTATCAGATACAATATTTCATCACTTCAGGAGACATGCTGTGAGAGTGCCCGTATGTTCATGGTTTGCTGTTCTTAGTAGTTATGGTCAATCCAGTCTTGGTGGTCATCCCTTGGTAGGTCTTCTCACATTGGTGTCTAAAACAATCACTAAGTATGCAAGTCTTTTGCAAGTTATGTCCCAGTGAGCTCTTGCTTGCTTAGTCTATTAGTTTAATTTAAAAACAATACCTTCTGTCCTGATATTGATGAATACTTATATACAACCCTCATCATGCTCTCATAGTCAATGGAATATGGAATTGATGTCTTAGAATCAGCTATTAATAACACAATGGCACATTTCCCAAGTGTGTTAATTAATATTGCAGAGGACTTCAACCTGAGATTAGATCTAGCACTTGTAGAGTCTTCTATGAGTGATTTGTTACATATGTATAATGTTCCTTTAGTCCAGTGTTTTTCAACTAATAGCTTGAAATAGTTCTCTAGTACTTTTAATTTATTGCCTAATTTTGGGATGATCTGTCTCAATGGTTACTGTCATCCAAATTCACAGGCTTGCCAGATATTTTAAATCAGACAGCAATCATGTCCAATAGACTATATCTTATTCCTTTTTTTTTAACTTTGAGGTTTTAAAAAATCAAATGTTTTAACTCAATAAGGTAGTGATTACTGGCTTCTTCAGGTTTCTCTGTCTTCTCTCGGTCACCAAATACCTATGTTCTTCCTATCTCAGTTGAATATCTTTAACTGCAGTTAGATTTGACAATGTTGACTGATGCTGTCTCAATTTTATAATCTGTTACTTATAATTAAGATTTTCACATCTAGAAGAGAATTGTACAAATTATTCAACATTGCTACATAAAATAGTGCCCTGATTAGAAGGGGGCCTTTAGGGAGAGGCAGATTGTATAATAACCTATCTAAGACTTTGAATTGGGGTTGTTCATTTGATAAGGCATGTCAATGTCAAGCAATGAAGAGCCACTTGAGAAATACCCAGAAACAGGTAAGATAGGGGTCTGTTCAAGTGATGGAATCTGACGCTGACTCACTCAAAAGGCAGTATCTTACTCTAATCAGTGAACATATCCATAAATATCACTGTGATAATTCTTGAGAAATGTGTAGAGCTTTACAATTTGGTGACATTAGGAAAATATGGTTATTAGGAACCTGGAAGAATCTAAGGAAGGTAAATTCCTCAGAATATGCTGTCCCCGAGGATTATTGGGTCCCACATCTATTGAATTTTTATGTGGAGGAATTAGGTGAGTGATTTGAAAGCTGCACACACTTGGGCTATTTAGTTCGATGCCACAAGCAGGTATTGATTTACCTTTCAGGAGAGAGACTTGAGACTATGGAAGACAGGGAGATGGGGAACACCAAATCTCTGAGAATCTAGACTCCTTATATCCACAAGGTGGAAATCAACTTCTGGGTTTAATTATACCCTTATGGGGCTACAAAGGCATGCCACAAGATGGTTCCCATTCGGAGAGGCTCTGCCGGCCAACACTATAATTGGCCAAGAATCCTGAGATCAATTACCCGGGCTTGCACCCCTGCTTAGGGACATATTTGCCTTTGGGCCCAAAATAAAGGCATGGCCAACTGCAGCCCAAAACTGCAGTCCATCTGCCGATTAGGAAGCGGTGATGTGGCTGCGGCTCCCCGCCCTTGGAATCACCAGCCAGGGCCCTGTACAAGCCGAGTGTCAGTGAAGAGGGCTTACGGTCGTCAGCCGACCTCAGCGAGAAAAGCCGACCCAGCTGCCGAAGAAGCACCTTAGCAGACTCTCTGACATTGAGCTTGTGGGACACCCGGAAGGCAACAACGCAACTGTGGCTCTCTGCCATTGGAATTACCGGCCTGGGCTCTGCACACGCTGAGTATCAGTGAGAAGGGCCTACAGTTTGCTGACCCAAATTGGACCCACCCACCGAAGAAGCACTTTAGCACATCCTCCAACAGTGCGTGTGAGGGACTGAGTGACTGCGAGGTGGAGACATGAGTCTCCGGAGCTGCTGTGGTGGAGGTCCTACAAGGTGAGGCCACTAGAGACCTCGGAGGTGAAGCAAGGGGCCCCCAGGAAACGAACTGGAGAGGACTTGGCACCTGCGGGTGAACAGGAGCTCCAGTAATGGACTGCGAGGGATCCAAGTTACACCCGGGGCTACCTTAATTACAGACCTACCAGACCTGCAAGGTGGGGGCCTGCGGGGTCAGAATTTACCCTTGAAGAAGGACACCACAACAACCTACACACCCTCACTAAGGAGCCTCAATATTAGACAAAGTTGTGCGCCTGTAACAGGGCCTTTACCACTGCAGTTAGTGAACTGACACACAGGGGCACAGGAGAGGTGATCCCCCTGTTGCTTGGTCATTTCTGACTGTGGCTTACGGATCCTATACTACGTATACCCAATACTTGTACAGTTCTAGATGAGGAGTATCTGCTCGAGCCCCTCGGCCCGCTCTATCAGGTGCTGAGATGAGGCATGATCTGCCCCAAAGATCCCTGGGTGCATTGACCCAGTGGGAGAGAATAGTAGAGCTGCCTTTGCTGACCTTGCACTTCTGGCGAGACTGGGGCAATGAATCGTGGCCACCTGCTGAGAACTACCATAGGGATGCAGGACCAACGCTAGTTTCACCTACAATTTGACAATAAAAAATCCACAAAACCTGAGTGATGGTCCAAGTCCTTCACAGCCCAAGGCAATGAGGGA
This sequence comes from Calotriton arnoldi, assembly GCA_963921515.1. NCBI lineage: Eukaryota > Metazoa > Chordata > Amphibia > Caudata > Salamandridae > Calotriton > Calotriton arnoldi. Next base: position 1,036,021 of record CAWUFW010001640.1, on the reverse strand, counting down.
CCCCCCTACAGATGACATCAGAACCCTACAGATGTGAAACATAGTCTGGGTACCACAGATTCTAAAATTGGCTCCTTAACTGTGAGACTAGACCACATGAACGAAAGATTTGATAAAAGTGATGGCTGTCTTGGCCACTTGGAACACTGTGCGTCTATGGCCAAAGATGGTGTAGCCATCCAGAATAAGCACCGACTCCACAAGGAGAATGTTCTGGAGGTAGTTAAGGCAAAAAATGAGGACTTAGTGGCATGCTCCTGGTGCAATAATGTGCACATTCTTGGATCCCTGAGCCGACGGCTATGGGTAGAATGGAAGATTACATTGAAGAGATGTGCCTCTCCCTGTTTGGAGACACGCTCATGTCCATATTTTCTGTGGAAAGCGCCCACCACTCTCGACCCCCGGGTTTCTCCAGGAGCACCTGCTCGACCTATCATCACTCGCTTTCTAACCTCAGTGGCATAACGATAGCCCTCACAGACCCCATGGTGCAGGAGGCCCCCAAGCTCCAGGGGCCCCCCTCCAGCACTGTGCACGGGTGGCAGGTGCCTGGCCTGAGAGCTCCTGATTGGATCCGGAGCATTGGGGGCCCCTCCATGTACTTTGCAGGGGGTCCCCTCAAGTTTTATTACGCCAGTGCCTAACCTATGAGGATCAAGATGCTGTGCTGTGTCTGGCGAGGGAGCGTGGTGAGATATAATTTCTCCATCTAACCAGAATCTACTCTTTCCATCCACGCTACATGATAAGACTTCCTCCCAGCCAAACGAATGCCCCTCAAAGCTGCCCTCAAAAACACGCTGGTGTATCCAGCTAGACTGCGCGTCCAAGTCAACAGGAAGCCCTATTTCTTAACATATCCTAAGAAAGCTATGGACTTCTGCTGCAGACAAGCCTATGCCCTTTCAGCGTTGAGAGCTCCATTGGAAGATGAAGCCCACAGCAGCCTTAGTGACAATGACTAGACTAGAATGCTATGTTGAGGCGAAGAAGCGGATCGTTGGCCGCTTGCCCCCACAACTAATCTACAAGGCCGACTATCACTCTGTGTCGCCCCTCCTGTTGCAACATACTTTATCTACTTCGCATTTGACACCTGATACCCCTAAGAACTTGTATGGTCTGGGCTTTGATGAGATACTTCAGCCTCCCGTCTTCAGGTGAGACAGAATGTGTATTGCCTCTCTGGTCACCTCAGGGATGTATCCGGATAACTGTTTCTTGGTTTCTTCAAATCTAGCCTTGCTGCCATTCGGTTGAGTTTTCTCTGTTTTCGTTCTGGATATATGGGTAGGAACTGATTCTCCAACAAGTTGGTTATGTTGGAGTGGGAGGGGAACTATTTCAGACTACCCTACACAGTTGCAAACTAACACAACATTGCAGCTCAGCTGCACATGCCGAACACATGCCACACAAGATACCTTGGCGCCCGCACAGGAATTGCTGCTGTTCCCTTGAGACCTCATCCCCCTATGCTGCTACTTCACCTGAATGCATCCCATTAATATGATGACATGTATGCCTGTGGGCTAAACAACCCATGTAAAGCTAGACACGTCTTTGCATACTTCAGCAGGCATCACGTAGATATTGGATTGCTTCAAGGGTAAATTTGACGCAGCCACACAATCCAGGGTCAGGGTGGGCTGGATCTCCGATTCGCACATTGCTACTCGTTCAGCCTACTCCAGAGGGGTTGCAGTTGTTATACGTAAGGGCACACCTTGGCACCTGCTGGCCTCTATTCATGACAGGGAAGGCAGATGCGTAATAGGTAAGAGGGTGCTCCATGGGCATACAGTTCTAATTGCCACCATGTAGGGCTCAATAAATAACCTGGGGTTCGTCCTGGAGGTATGGAGACATATACTTACCCTAAGTCCCTCCTTCGGGTGGATATTTCAATGTTGTGTTGGACCAGCTACTTGAAAGAGAAGGCGCAGGCTGACGTCCACATTCTAATGATGCACACCAACTAAAAACTATAATATCTGATAAAGACCTCCTGGAAGTCTGGAGATCCAAAGGGCACTTGCATCTCCCATGCACACGAGGCTTGGTCCAGTATAGACTTCTGGCTGGTCTCCATAGAACCGCTGGGGTGGATCACATACCCTCTACACCCCCCGAACACTGCGGTGCATCTAGAGATGACCTTCACAAGTGTGAGCAATTGAGTGTTCTCGTGGAGACTCCCACCCAATGCCATGTGTTACCTGGTCTATAGAGAAGAAATTAGAAAAGAAATCCTTCTATATTTTTATCATAACACTCAGTCACCTTGTTGAATATGCTGTTGGAGGCCTTTATGGCTATCATTAGGAGTGCATACAGTGCCAAACAGTCTGGGGTATTGAAATCAATGTGGAGACAGCTGTCAATGCTGGAGACTGACATCAGGCGCCTGGAACTACACTACTAGGAGACTTACGAGACACAGACCTTCCAAGCATTAGGGCCAACCTGACTGAATACGAAGATGTGGCAATACAGGAGACTCACTATTTAGGTAAAGTCGCAGAGGCTCAGAAATATGGTGAGGAAGACAAATCTGGAAAAATACTCTCCTGGCACTTGAGCTGACTATGGGCCAGTTCACACATTCCCAAACTAGTAGATGAGGATGGTGGGATCCTCCCGGGCAGGGATGATATCTCACGTACATTCATGAACTATTACACTGACCTGTACCGTACTACTACACGTCCTGACACAGATCATATATTAGAGTATTTTGACTCATACAGATTCTCTGGCTGAATCAATGGACCCTTCACAGTAGAGAAAATTGAGACGGTGATACAAAGCCTTCCTGGTGATAAAGCACCGGGCTCAGATGGCCCGACTGCTTCCTTTTATAAAGAATACGCCAAAATGATTGCGCCCCATCTGCTTGCCATATAAAAAGAAGCCAGCAGGATGAGTGTACTGCCCCAGTCCTTGCAAGTAGTCACTAATCTTCATCAGTGGAGATAAAAAAAGACCTTAATCAACAGTTGCTGAGAAAGTTGCCACAATCCTCTCAGGTCTCAGTACCTCTCCATGGCGCATGGATGCATCTCAAAAAACTCGTCAGTTCAATGGCCCAAGGAAGCCTTTTCGAACAGAATTGGGATGAGAGCACACTTCCTCACCTCCCAGCACAGTTCGCCCTTTAGTATTGTGGTAAATCCAGTTCACAGTAAATGCTTACTTTCTTTCTTTTCAGAGTTTTATATAGCGCGAACTTGACCCGAAGGTATCAGGTACCAGAGCACTTTACATGAACACCAGTTGCGTTACACAAGTACACATTCATTTTTGTTAGGCGCGGGGAGATTAAGTGATTTGCCCAGAATCACAGGATGTTGAGAGTCGTTGCCGAGACTCGAACCTGGCTCCCCAGATTTGAGGTCGACCGCCCTAGCCGTTAGGCTGTATCCTCTCCCCAATATTAACTTGAATATTAGCTGTAGTGTTTCACCAAAGTTGGTGCAGGTTAGTGCTGTAAATCTCTAGACACGTGTTTCTGGATATTATCCTTCATCAATAGAGATAAAAAACAAATTTAATCAGGGGTTGCTGGGAAAGCTATCACAATCCTCTCAGGTCTCAGTTCCTCTCACTGGCACACAGGTGCTGTTGTAGGGATTCTGCACATACACAGAGCTATGCACAGGATAATAGGACCTCGGAATATAGTGGTGAGCCAACCATAAACCTTAGCACCTACAACCCCAACCCGACTAGCTGTAGCGTCTCATTAGCAACAATGCTACCAATGATTAGACAACCCAGAACACGGTATCTCTCTCTCTCAGGACTCGCAGGAGCAAGAACACCCTTTCATAACTCACTCATACCTGTACACAACGTGCGTAATAAGAGACACTGTATAGTTCAAAATATTTATTTCAACTAACGTGCTCTAAGATACAGTACACGTGCAAGTACTATCAGCATAATGCATAAGGATAATATAATCAGCATAGTTACAACTCCATAGAATACAAACGGGGAAAGCATTTCATAAAGCAGTGGATATAGGGCTAAATGACCTTACCACCCTCCCCGTGCTAGTAGCTAGTTTATTATAAAAACAGAAGACCTCTGGGCTTTGTCTAGCGAACCCCATACCTCAATATCTAGATGCAAGGTTTACATCATCAGACAAGCACAGCTCTTCTCTCTGGAAAGGTTTTTCTCCAAGTGTGTCTAACCGTGAAAAAACACAATATTAAAAGCACACAAATTTCTCCAGGGCAGCTGTACATAGTGTTATGTCTAAGTGCGAGGGACTGGCCAGATCAGCAAGAACAAGGGACGTTGTTTTTCGACCTTGTACATGGTGTGCAGACGTAGCCCAAAGGGAACAGGAGAAAAGGTGAAAGACAAATATGCAGACAGCACTAAAATAGCAGGGCAGAAGCAGAGGCTGGAAAAACAACGGCACAAAGTAACGTGCGCAAAGAGGCATCATGGCAGCCAGGCCTAAGCCAACGTAGCAAGGCAGACCAGGAGGCCACAAACCACAAGACACCCTCCCCTCGGCAGACCATCGGCCAAGACACAGGACGAAGACAGAGTTCAAATCGACCGAGCAGAACAGAGACTTCTGTTGTGGAGCAGTCCCCATGAAGGACAACGAATGGGAAAGGAAGAAAAAAAATTGTAGAGACAAAAAAAATCCAGCTTGGCAGATCGCAGAGAGCGAAGGCCTTGTCAATCCAACAGAGTGTAAGTGCAGAAAAACGCCACACCTTCCAAGAGGACATCATTGGAATCGTCGGAAAAAAGCGACGCCATCCAGTCCAATAAATCAAAGCTGCAGGCATGGTCCTCGCAGGAGGGAGCAGCGAATAGCAATGCGGGACAACTTGCGTGGTACTCAATATAACTTTGTTGTAGGAGATTCTGAGCAGCCGCCAAGATATCCCATTGTGCCAAAATCCCCAGTGCAGCCGCACGCGCCATGTAGCCTGCAGCGGAACAGTCCCGTTCATGGGCCTCTAAGGGACCCACCAACTGAACAAACTCCGGAACAGACAAAGACGTATTGGAGAGGCAATAATCCATGGTCCACGAAAAAGGACAGCGGATGCAAGACATCACAGGTTGCACGCAAGTGAAATACGCAAAGCGAAAAGAAAGTGTATAGGACACACTCAGAGTCGCCAACGGCAGGACGCCGAAGCCAGCGATGATGCGCTCACGGAGCATCTGGAGGCGACCTGGGTCGAGAAGGGCCCAAGGAGGTGCAGCCATTGCGTACTAAACAGACCAACAGCAGTATACCAGCCGCTAAGGCGAGGATCAACGGAAAGCCACCAAAGACGCTGGAAAAGATGGAATGAATAAAAGCCGGTATTACACCAAAAATAGTTTGAAAAGAGGTCACAAGGCCAGAGCCCACAACTTAAAAAAAGTGCACCAGACCTTCAGTGCGTGATGCATTAAAAACACGGTGAATCAGTTCACCGAAATGTTGTGGGAGGTTAGTGTTCAAAAGGGCCTGTATTTCACTGTGGGTACTTGCCACCTGGAGAATGAATGTCTCCCGGGCGGATGTGACCATAACCTCCTGGTTCAATAATAGTGCCTTTGTTCTGCTCAATTTATTGAAATCCGCCTTCAGAGTAGGAATGGAAGGCCAAACAGAACTATCTATGATGTCGTGCGGGGGAGGAAAAAGCACATTTTTGCAGCAGACTACCCTGTGGGAAACTGTAACAATATAGGGTATGCCGGCCAGCATGCCACAGCAGTCTTGGTTATTCAAAAGCAGATAGCTACCATTAGCAAGCACAGTGAAAGTAGGAGAAATAGCAGGAGCAGGAATACCCTTTAACACAAAAGCAAGATTCGGAGCCGAAACGTTACAAGCTCCGTGCAATTTAATGTGTTTGCAAATAAGGGAATGACCTACAGTTGAATCGCATGACTCCCCCGTGAGAAAAACTTCCTTTCCGTCTCTAAGGCATTTATACATGAAAGGCAGGGACCACAGTTCATGCAGGAAGGCACTGCCCAAGGGCTGGAAACGGCCCACAGGATAATGCTTCATGCACAAACTAAATTCAAACAAAGAAAAAGGTAAGGTGATAACCCCATGAACTAGCCACACAGCAGAATCCAATTCCGCCACAGAGAATGGTAAAGGCTCTGTTTTCTCGATATGTAACAGAGTGTATGCTGCATCCTTCATGGACATGAACTGCTGTTTGTCAGTTAAATTAAAGGGCAGGAATAAGGCAGAGGTGTTCAAAAAATGCCAAGGAACTTTACCCAACTTAAGTGTTTGCAAAGTCCATGCAAACTGCATAACTGAACGCAATTGATTCCGACCATGATATAACACAGAAACATCATCTTGTACAATATCAACAACAGAGGACACAATATTCTCTAACGTGTAAATGCGGGAAGACAGGGTATTAATACTATTGTCAACAACAGCAAGCACCTTTTCCAAATTTGCTTGATCTATTTCCCGTAGATGGGAAGCAGCTTCAATTTGCGAAAGCTTCCAGAGTTCATTATAAGTTTCATAAATGAACCTCTTAGGTCGTGGACCACGAGGCCCCAGAATAAAGTCGGACAGATCAATGTTGCCTGATAGGAGGGATAAATGTTGTTTAACAGAATCTAGGGAAGAGTGCTGCAACCACTGTTTACACAATTTACCAACAGAATATGTTGTTACAGTACGAGAGTCAGAAAACCTTGGATCTGGCCTATCCTGTTTGTAACCCGGAACTGAGTCATGAAAACGCAGTTGGCAGCCATTAGAGGCGATGGGCCAAGCCAACCAGGGTGACTGAACAAGCGTAGAGACATTAAACAAATTGTTCTGAAATAGAGCTTGCAATATTGTAAGGGACACATTGAAATGCAAGCTCCCCCCTCCCCTCCTAAACAGGTTGTAAAGAACCTGGGAGTTTGGATGGATGCCTCTCTCAGCTTCCAGACCCAAACGAAGAAGGTGGCGGGTACTTGTTTCGGTTTGCTACGCAGACTCAAACCTATTCTGGGTTTCTTTGATGCCCCGACCAGACATATCATTATTCAGGCCTTGATTACATCTAGGCTTGATTATGCGAACTCTCTGTATCTGGGGGCTAACAAGGAGGAAGTACTCAGGCTACAGAGAGTACAGAACGCCGCAGCAAGATCTCTTCTGGGTCTGCGCAGAGTCTGTTCGGTGACCAACACAATCCGCCGCCTTCACTGGCTGCCTGTGGCTCAACGGATTGAGTTTAAGGCTCTTTGTATAGCCTTTAAAATCTTGAAGTTCGCCTCCCCTAAAATTCTGACTGATCTGCTCTCTTTTTACGTCCCTTCCCGTCAGCTTCGCTCCATGGGCCAGCATTTGTTAGTGGTCCCTCGGGTTAAGAGGACTCGGGCCGGAGGGCGCTCCTTCCGGTACAGAGCGGCTATTCTCTGGAATTCGCTGCCCCTTCATATTCGAGGCCTCAGTAACTTCCTCGAATTCAGGAAAGCTATCAAAACACTTCTCTTTCCCACTGTGTAGGTCGCACGGGTCCTCCCCTGCGTTGTGGTCTCCTATTTGCTGTTAGCGCCGGGACGCCTCTTGGCTGGGGCAGCTGTCGCGCTCTACAAATCTTTTAAATAGAAAAATAGAAATAGTGGAAGACAATGCAGGAATGGAAGGTGCATTCAATTGTTTGGAAGTAGCCAAACCCCAACACGTAGTTTGATAGATGGTATTATTCAAAAATAAAATCTGGGCCGGGATAAGGCAAGCACGGTGCAAGGCTTCGGTGCCTTGCACCTGCCATGGCTTGGAGCCCCAGATTGATTTCAAGTCAATAGTGTCCTTCCAGTACTCATAACCACCCACAGCTAAGGCGCTCAAAAAGGAACCCGAATATAGCAATTTGGTGTGGGTCATCATGATTTTCTGAGTGGATGGAGTGTTTAATTTAAAATAATAGGTCCCAGGGTTCGATCTATCAAAGTCTGTGAAGTAAGTAAATTTATTTCTAAGAGTTTGGGAGCTACCTGGCAAAGGTGTTGGACAATGCTCCCATTGGGTGTAGTTAAAAGGACCACGCAGTGCACTTGGTTTATGGACAAAGTGGTTGCCCCAATGCTGGTAACAATATAAATCAGCATAACTTGCAGAATTCATGTACAAATCCTCAGCATTAAAAGCAGCATAATATTTTAAATCAGTAAATAATGCTTCAACTGCATGCACATCCCAATCGTCAGAATGAATATTACTTTTTACGACATCACCCATTGAAACATGAAGGACATTTGGTACATTAATAATTTCGGTTGGTCCATGAATTTGGAAATTTACTGCATCCCATACGATGCCATCAGCGACTGGAAAAGCTGAAATGTTCACAAATGTGTGATCACGCTTCATGATGTGAGATGAAGAATGTGGAGCCAAAGTTCCAGCGACACAGTTCACTGCAGAGCGTTCTGGTAAATAGTGACCATTGATGAGTAGAAAAAACACTGTAACAAAGCCAATGGACACGAACAAAAAAATCAGGAATAGCACCAACCAGATGTATGTGCAGGGGGGAATCAAAAAATTGTCTCTGAACCAGGATACAAGAATGCTGAATTTGGACAGGACAAGTGATGAGGTGGAATCCGAGTCAAAGGAATAACGTGTTGGGCTCAGTGGCGTTGTTGGTAGGTGTGCCACCGACACCGTTGGCAGGGTAGGTATACTCGGACTCGTCGTTGCAGGGGGAGTCCGGGTAGTCGAGTAAGCGATCAGGCAAATCTACCATCTCGATTGCAACATCAGTGACCGTTCGGGCAGGAGGGCCACGAACATTCGTCCGGTGAAATGACAGGACAAGAGACCGCTGGTGTAACACTATTCAGGAGCGGCCAGATGTTGTAGCTTGACATTTTCCACTGAGATGTATCTGTTCTCTTTGCGACCAGGAAGCGGTGGTAAGATGACTGTACGAGTTCCCTTCAAGCCCAGGACTGGAACTGGTGCACGATAAGAGGGGCCGAATTCTTTTTTGTTCTCCACCTTCTCTCGAACCAGATCTCCAATCTTCGGAAACCAGCCGGCAACCGGAATCTGCAGCACAGTGTCTGTGGCTGAAGGTAAATGTGCGATTGCAAGTTTGTCTCAGGCTTCTTGTAAGTCCTGTAACATAGTAGAATGGTTATCTACATCAAAGATAGCGGACTGCGCCGCCATGTCTAGACCATCAAGGTCGGGCACAAACATTCGTATGCCAAAAAGCATTTCGTATGGGGTCCGCCCACCCAGAGGTCTTCTAGGGAGATTATTAAGTGCACGTTGTACGGTGTACAAGTGGGCCAGCCAGTTCCTGCCAGTACCTAAGACTCTAGCTGTCAAGGATTGCTTTAAGTCACGGTTCATTTGTTCAACAATCGAGTTGCCCTCAGGCCGATATGGAGACGAAAATTTCACCCGCACCCCCAGCGAACCCATTGCGTCCTTGTAAGCCTTAGAGGCGAACGCCGGACCTTGGTCAGAATGGAAGGTGCCACAGGCGAAAATTCCCACAAAGACACACAAATCCCTTATGACATTTTGAGCGTCAGCACTTTGTTGTGGCCAAACCCAGATGAAACGTGTGCACGAATCCACTGCCACTAAGATATATTTATAGGCAGTGTCTGAAGAAAATGGACCGCAGTGATCCAGGTAAACACACCCAAAAGGTCTGTTAGAAATGCAGAGCGGGGTCTGTGGTGGTCGTGTAACCGTGGAAGGCTTAATCTGCTGACAAACATCACAAGAAAGCACATAAGTACGGGTTTGTTTGTATAAACCACGCCACCAGTAACGCTGCTGCAAGATGGAAACAGTCACAGACACTCCAGCATGAGCCGAAGCCATGCCTTCGTGTGCGGCCGTTATCAAGGAAAGTCTGCGGTCCGCGTTGGGAATCAGCCGATCACCAACGTCGGGTATTTTTACGTATGGAGCCTGTTCGGGACCTAACTGATAAGAATATTTGGAAGGGAAACCCCTAGGGTAATTAGCACCTTCCTTCGTCGCAGCAATAGCTGCTAAAATATCAGTATCTATTTTAGACATGGATCTGGTAACTGCTGCGACTGAACACGTGACTACTGCTGATTTGGCAGCTTCATCTGCCAAACCGTTACCGACAGCGTGTGCGCCCACATGCTGGTGGCCAAGTGTGTGAACCACCTGTGTGAGAGGCAGACATTGTTGCAAATCTGCCACTCGAACCCAAAGCATTTTATGCTTAATTGTGCTACCTTTGGCGTCTCTGTAGTCGTTTTGCGACCAAAAGAACAGATTGTCATTGTAAGACTGAACACAGTAGTAAGAATCGCATACAATTAGAGTGGTCACATCCGGATTAGCGAACTCAAGTGCAAGCACCAATGCGCGCAGTTCGGCCAATTGTGCAGTACTGTCTCCGAGTGCCTGAGTGTGCACCACAGTAGATTTGAACTTACCGTTCACAAAGGTACCTGCAACAATAGCACATGCGGCTGAATAAGCATGCTTGGAACCCGTGGCCGGTTGTGCCGAACCATTGGTATAGATAATACATTCGTATTCCTCAAGCGGTAGCAAGGACAGAGGAGGAGGATGAACGAATTCATACTGTAAAAACTCCTGAGTCTGAAGAGAAGAATCAAAAATAAAAGTGACATCCGGATACGTCAAAGATGTTGCCCATTGAATCCAACGGGGGTGCAAAGCTTTAGAGTTTGGAACACTTGCTTTCGTCACTGCCTCTAGGGCAGGATATGGTGTTACCACCAGAATGCGTTTTCCCTGTGCCAGTGCGCGTTCCTTTAGAATCGCCATTTGCACTGCAGTCAACACTTTCTCCACAGATGAAAAACGCATTTCTGCGGAAGTGTAAAGATGTGACTTGTATGCGATGGGTACTGTGTCACCTTCGTTAAAGGTTAAGTACGTGAAACCCACTGCCCCTGGAATTATTCTAATCACCAGGTTTGTGTGGTTGTCACGAGTCAACAAGAATTTAGACTCAAGAAGGTCTGTCTGCAAAGACTGCAGAATGGAGGAATGCTCCGGAAGCCAGCATGACTTCGAAAAGTTAGGTTGTATCAAGGCATACAGTGGCTTGATACGCTGGGCATATTCGGGAATGTAAGTACGCCCGAAGTTCAGAAAACCCAGTAAAGACTGAAGTTTCTTCAGCGTAGTAGGAGGGCACAGAAGTGCACATTTCTCTAGGAAATGGGGGGCTAAGCCCTTACCTTCATTGTTGAGCTCATAGCCCAAAAACAAAATGGTAAATTCCGCAATGTGAGATTTGGCAAAGTTAAACTTGTAACCTAAAACCGCAAATTCGAGAATAATGCGGTCCACTCGGGAAAGATGTGGGAATAATTTGTCGTCTGTCAGATAGATATCATCGACGTACGAACATGCATCTGGGTCTATGCCGTCTAACAAAGAGACAACACGCACAGTGAATACGCCTGGACTGTTCTTGTAGCCCATAGGTAAACGCCGGAATTTGAATAATTTACCACCGGAGGTAAAAGCGCTCCATTGGCTACTCTCTGGGGCCAAGTTGTGCGTGTAGAATCCATTGGATAGGTCAAGTGTAGTTTTATATTTTTTACGAACAAGACTGTCTACAAGCGCAGAACTATGTGTGTTTTGCACCGCAAAGGTCCGACAATGTGAGTTCAAATGTCGGTAATCCAAAACTAAGCGGTACGATCCATCGGGTTTAGAAACCGCGAAAAGGGGATTATTCATTGGTGATACGCATGTTTCAATTACTCCCTGATATTCTAACTGAGTCAGAATTTCGGATACGGGGCCTTTTGCTTCCCGTTTGATGGGATATTGGGGTTGTGGCTGTGGCAGCGACCGCAAAGGTATTTCATGGGGGGGAGAGTCTTCATCCCAGCCCACGTGGTTGCGGTATAACGCTGGAGCCAGGGACACAGCCCACTCTGCTGCTAGAGCCTCCGCTTTGTCCTTGGGGACATGATGAGAAAAGCTCGGAAGGATTACCTCCTCCCCTTTACGCGCAGCAAGTACGAATGGGGGCGGCCAATCCGCCTCCGCTAACAAAATGTCGTACGAAGAGGTCAGATTTTCCCCAAAAATCCCTTTTATAACACGCTGTATATCACCTTCGATTTGAATTACAATATTATATAGTCTGTCAGGGGGTGCCACTCTGGTGTCTGCTGTCTCAACAGTAATGAATGTTTCAGTTGCTGTCGCCTCCACATGAGGACGTAGCGCCTCCCGCACTATGGTAACTTCCGCGGCGCTGTCTAGGAGGGTCACTGCCCACGTCCAATTCAGGAGTCTCGTTCTCACCGTCTGTGGCATATCTCGCTTACAGCGGCAACTTTCTTCTTCTGAAACTGTGGGCGAGAGCGTTGAAATTTTTCTGCTTTCCCTCTGACCTGTTGTCGAGGTTGGTCTCGTCCCTGTGGAGCCTCTCGACCCCTTCCTCTATCCTGTCGATCTCCTCCACCAGCCTGCGAAGTTGTTGGTGCCTGTGAAGAACGAGGAGAACGCGAATCAGGGACTTGAAATCTCTCTGGAGACTTAATTCTCGCCCTATCGCGCAAATCATAAGTGCGTTCAGAAGAGACGGAAACCGGGGATGCGCCTCGCGACCCCGGTTTCTTCTGTTGCTTACCCGGTTTTTTCAACCTCCAGCTCTTTTTAGTAAAAACTGGTTTCTCATCTTTCTCAGATTGAGTTTTTGGTTGTTGTTGCGATTGTGTTTGCGATTTAGCAAAAGGCTTAACTCCCAGGCTATTGCGGCCAATTGTTTTGTAAGCCTGAGCAATAATTTTTGGTAATTCGCGCGGCTTGTCCGGATCTGGGACCAAAGCCAAAGCATTAGCTACTTGAAAGTTAACTGCATCGCCCTTGACAATCGCAAGGATCAAATCAGCTACTACGTCAAATACTCCCACCAGTCTCATCCCTAATTCCACAGCCGCTTCAGGGCCATGTTCATCCTGCACTCGTTTAATTACAGAGGGGAGAACCGTCATGGAAGGAGTGCCGAAACACTTTGCATATTCCGCCGCGAATACCCTGCCCCATTTGTTGCATTCTGCCAACTCGGGGATTAAGTCTTTTGGCAAACTAATCGTCAAAATCCTGTGTTTTTCCACGGGAGATGTGTTTGGAAAAACTGCCTCCAGCTGGTCAAATTTTTCTGCAAGCCAATAAGGAAAATCATCCTTATTTTGTGGGCGCTTGCCCTTCACCGAATTAACCATGACAGCGCTTACGGTTACACCGCCTGCTCCAGCTGGATGGGCTGCAACTCCAGGCGGGGCTCCCTGGATGTTGCGTGTTACATACTGTACTAAAGCTCTATGCACTCGTATTAAAGACGAATGCAAATTACGCAGTTCAGCGACTGCCACCGTCATATAACGCGGATGTGGGGTATACCCGGCCAAAACAGGCCAAGTGGCCCCTTCAATTGATAAAGGGCCTAAACGAACCGCGGTAACCGGTTGGGGGAGGGCGCCATCAAACCAAACACGGTGTTGCCAAGCCGTGAGCGGTACTTCAAGATTCCTATACGGTCTATAGTGATTAGGAACAATGGTGGCTTCATATTCATGGAACAAATTATCAGTCCCATCCACCGCCGGAAAGGTGACCCAAGAGTAAAACACCTCAAAGTGGTAAGCTGGATCTGCTTGTACCACAAAGATCAGATCGACACCCGCGTCAGGCACTCCATACACTGTCAAGTGAGCCCGGAGCGCTGCGCGGCTATGTGCCGCAATTTGAACAGCCATTTCAGGCTAAAATTGTTCGACAACCTAATATGAGGCAGCACAATATAGGGTTTTAGATAAGAACATTTAACAACTTCAAGCTTGAAAACCTATAAAAACGTCAATATAGGAGGTATCACCGTCACACACGCTTCCGGAAGCGTCTGCGAAGGGAGTTGTGGACAAGCACAAATACTACTCAAGCGTCTCGCAGATAAGCAGCCCACTCGTTGGTTGCACCATGTTGTAGGGATTCTGCACATACACAGAGCTATGCACAGGATAATAGGACCTCGGAATATAGTGGTGAGCCAACCATAAACCTTAGCACCTACAACCCCAACCCGACTAGCTGTAGCGTCTCATTAGCAACAATGCTACCAATGATTAGACAACCCAGAACACGGTATCTCTCTCTCTCAGGACTCGCAGGAGCAAGAACACCCTTTCATAACTCACTCATACCTGTCCACAACGTGCGTAATAAGAGACACTGTATAGTTCAAAATATTTATTTCAACTAACGTGCTCTAAGATACAGTACACGTGCCAGTACTATCAGCATAATGCATAAGGATAATAAAATCAGCATAGTTACAACTCCATAGAATACAAACGGGGAAAGCCTTTCATAAAGCAGTGGCTATAGGGCTAAATGACCTTACCACCCTCCCCGTGCTAGTAGCTAGTTTATTATAAAAACAGAAGACCTCTGGGCTTTGTCTAGCGAACCCCCATACCTCAATATCTAGATGCAAGGTTTACATCATCAGACAAGCACAGCTCTTCTCTCTGGAAAGGTTTTTCTCCAAGTGTGTCTAACCGTGAAAAAACACAATATTAAAAGCACACGAATTTCTCCAGGGCAGCTGTACATAGTGTTATGTCTAAGTGCGAGGGACTGGCCAGATCAGCAAGAACAAGGGACGTTGTTTTTCGACCTTGTACATGGTGTGCAGACGTAGCCCAAAGGGAACAGGAGAAAAGGTGAAAGACAAATATGCAGACAGCACTAAAATAGCAGGGCAGAAGCAGAGGCTGGAAAAACAACGGCACAAAGTAACGTGCGCAAAGAGGCATCATGGCAGCCAGGCCTAAGCAAACGTAGCAAGGCAGACCAGGAGGCCACAAACCACAAGACAGTGCATCTCAAAAATCCTGTCAGCTCAATGCCTCCAGGGAGCTTTTTCAGACAGAAGGGGGATGAGAGCACACTGCCTCAACTCCCAGCACAGTTCGCCCCTTAGCATTGTGAAAAATGCAGTTCACAGGAAATGCTTACTTGAATATTAGCTGTAGTGTTTCACCAAAGTTGATGCAGGTTAGTGCTGTAAATCTCTAGACATGTCTTTCTGGATATTATCCTTCATCAGAAGAGATAAAAAACGAATTTCAGCAGGAGTTGCTGAGGAAGTTGCCAAAAATGTACTGCATTTACCATTATGCAATGGGGCAAACTGCATTCTGGAGTGTAAGGCAGTATGCTCCCACCTGTTTCCTGTTTAAAAAGGCTCCCTTGTGCCAGCAAGCTGACAAACTCCTGTTGATGCACTTGTGTGCCAGTGAGTGGTACTGAGACCTGAGAGGACTTTGTCAGCATTCCCAGCAACCCCAGAAAATAGTCATCAGTGATGTCATCAGTGATGTCATTTGAGATGTCATCAGTGATGTCATCAGTGATATCACTGACCATGTCATGAATGATGTAATATGTGACGTCATCAGCACTGCATTGCGGGGGTGCGAGTTATAGTTAGCTGAACTAACAATAACGCCGGAATTTCTATGGTTTTGTACGAGTGAAATGTCCAACTAACTATAACGTTCCTGAAACCTATGGTTTTTTCAGTGAATTTCTAAGGTTTTTTAAATGCTAATTTCTAATTATAACGTGCCTGAAACCTATGGTTTTTTCAGTGAATTTCAAAGGTTTTTTAAATGCTAATTTCTAACTATAACGTCCCTGAAACCTGTGGTTTTTTCAGTGAATTTCAAAGGTTTTTTTAAATGCTAAATTCTAACTATAACGTCCCTGAAACCTATGGTTATTTCAGTGAATATATATATATATATATATATATATATATATATATATATATATATATATATATATTATCTACTGGCGGTCGCCAGTAGATAGTTATAGTTAGGACCTATTTTCCATAGGAAATTCACAACATTCTATTTCCAATAACTTTGGCGCCGGTTGACGAATCTTCGCGAAATTTTCAAAACTTGTGGGGCACTCCGGTCCGCTCGTATCCTGAAAGTTTCGGGGTGATTTGGCAAGCGGGGGCCGAGAAAAAAGGGGGTCCAAAAACGTGTTTTCTCCATGTTAATTCCCATAGGAAATTTTAGACACGGCTACAGCCCGAACTGCTGAACGGAATTACACCAAATTTGGCAAAAAGGTAGCGCTTGGTTCAGAAAGCGACCTTTTTTTAAATGGTGTAAATCCGTTCAGTAGTTGCGGAGAAATTCAAAAAATAAGAGTCAAAAAATCAATTTCCCATAGGAAACTTTATGCAAGGCTACAGCTCGAACTGCTGAACGGAATTACACCAAATTTGGCAAAGAGGTAGTTTTTGGTTCAGAAAGAACCCTTTTTGTTAAATAATGTAAATCCGTTCAGTAGTTGCTGAGAAAATCAAAAGTAAAAACACATATATATCTATGGCCGCGGAGGGTCCGCGCACCCTCCCGATCACGAGCTGTATGCGAATTGGCTGTCAACACTCCAAACCAGGAAGTGTTGGCAGCCATCTTGTTCCTCGGTAGAACCGAGGCACCAGAAATCAGAAAAACAATCGCGAAAAACGCAAAAAGGGGGCAGGGTAGAAACACCCTGACCCCCTAGGCCTGCTCAGGGGGTCCCACAAGGACCCCCAGGGCCAAAAAAAGCATTTTGTTTTTCTCCAATCGGCGGGATGTGCGGATTCCGCCGTGAAAAAAAAAATGAAGCGCGGGCTCCGTTGTTATTTGGCCCCCGGGTGGGCTAAGTCCCGGGGGCATGCGGGGGTTCATAAAATATTTGTTTGGGGGCCTCTAAGGCCTCCCAAGCCCCGGGGACCGCCACCCCCCGGGGCTTTGATTTTAAAATGGTGCGGGAGGGCACTCAGCCCTCCCGCAGCCCCGGGGACCACCACCCCCCGGGGCTTTTTAAAAAAAAAATTAAATGACCTGTGCGAGAAAAAAAAAAACGAAGCGCGGGTTCCCGTGCTTCGTTGTTATTTGGCCCCCGGGTGGGCCAAGTCCCGGGGGCATGCGGGGGTTCATAAAATATTTGTTTGGGGGGCCTCTAAGGCCCCCCCAAGCCCCGGGGACTGCCACCCCCTGGGGTTTTTGTTAAAAAAAAATTAAATGACCTGTGTGGGGGGCTCGAGCCCCCCCACACGCCCCGGGGACCGCCACCTCCCCGTTTCGGACCCCCGAAGCCCCGGGGACCACCACCTCCCCGGGGCTGTGCAATTGTTGGGAGGGGGCTGCGCGGCCCCCCTCCTTGAGCCTGTGATGGCCCTGGGGACCACCACCCCCCAGGGCCGGCTCCTGCAGTGTCCCGGGGTGCTCACCCCCGGGACACTGCTGTTTGCTATGACATGCCGGGAGCCTCGCGGCTCCCGTCCTGTCATAGCAAACTTGCTTTGAATTTTGGAAGAGAGAGCAGGAAACCTGCTCTCTCTTCCAAAATTCAAAGCAAATTGCTTTTCCACACGGGGAGCAGCATCTTAGCAGCTCCCCATGTGGAAAAGCAATGCCGGCTCCCGAGGGACGCGGGGAGCCGGCGGGACCGTGGGGGGACCGTGGGGGGATTGGGGACCCCCCCACAGTCCCCAACGGAGAGGGCCAGCCCCGGGGGATGGGGTCCCCGGGGCTAACAAGTGGCCCGGGAGGGGGGCCACGCGGCCCCCTTCCCCAAAATGTAAAAAAAAAACAATGGCCGGCCCCGGGGGATGGGGTCCCCGGGGCCATAAGTGGCCTGAGGAGGGGGGGCAATGCAGCCCCCCTCCAAAACAATTAAAAAAAATAAAATAAAGGCCATGCCCCAGGGGATGGGGTCCCCGGGGCCGATTAAGGCCTCGGGAGGGGGCCACGCGGCCCCCTTCCAAATTTTATTTTAAAAAAAAAATTAATAGGGGGCAGAGGGCCTGGGGGATGGGGTCCCCAGGGCCAATAAATTAGAAAAAAAGGGGGCCCCCCTTCTTAAAAAAAAAAAAAAAGACCGGCATCGCGCCGGAGGCCACGCCCCTCCTTGCAGCACTCTGCAAACGCGCCCCTGGCGCGTTTGCAGATGGGGAACGAATTCCCCTTGAATACTGGGGTCCCTGGGGCCAACTAGCCCACCAGGAACCTCCAGTATGCGCCAGGGGCTGCGTTGCAGAGAGGTGTTCTGAGGCCACGCCCCTTTTACACCTCTCTGCAACGCAGCTCTGTGGCGCTTAATGGAGGTAGCTGGTGGGCTAGTTGCACCCCAGGGACCCTCAGGATTCAAGGGGAGTTAATCCCCCAACTAAAAACGCGCCACGGGGCGCGTTTGCACAGTGGTGAAGGGAGGGGGCGGGGCCTGAGGTGACATATGTGCAAACATGCCCTGTGGTGCGTTTTAAGTTGGGGAATTAATTCCCCTTGAATCCTGAGGGACCCTGGGGGTCAACTAGCACACCAGGTACCTTCAGTAAGCACAACAGAGTTGCGTTGCAGAGAGGTGTAAAAAGGGGCGTGGCCTCGGAATGCCTCTCTGCAACTCAGCCCTGTGGTCCTAACTGTAGGTACCTGGTGGGCTAGTTGGGCCCCAGGGACCCTCAGGATTCAAGGGGACTTAATCCCGCAACTTAAAACGCGCCATGGGGCGCGTTTGCACACATGTCACCTCAGGCCCCCCCTCCCTTCACCACTGTGCAAACGCGCCCCGTAGCGCGTTTTAAGAGGTAGTTTTAATCCCCCTGCCCTATTATGTACTAGGGACTTACAGAGGAGGTCATGCTAATCACAGGGGTACCCCAACGCATAGTGTTCCCTAGTGTATGTAGGTGTTTTCACTGTATTCTAAGTGTCTTTTAGCATAGCACTGGCTCTGGTTAGTCAGAGTCAGTTACCACCAGTACCCGTCTGAAAAAATTGTGGGCACAGGATGATTTTGCAACAAGGCCTCTTTCTGCTCCTCTGTTGGTTCTTTCTGCACATCTTTTGCTTCTTCCTGCACTTTTCTTCGTCTTTGTGGACTTCTGTTGCTTCTTTCTGCATTTCTTTTGCTTCTTTCTGTGCGTTTTTTCTTCTTTCTTCACATGTCCTACCTCTGTAGGCATAGTTAGAAACTAGCATTTAAAAAACCTTTGAAATTCACTGAAAAAACCATAGGTTTCAGGCACGTTATAGTTAGAAATTAGCATTTAAAAACCTTAGAAATTCACTGAAAAAACCATAGGTTTTAGGGAAAGTTATAGTTAGTTGGACATTGCACTCGTACAAAACCCGTGAAATTTCCCTGTTATAGTTAGTTCAGCTAACTATAACTCGCGCCCCGCAATGCACTGCTGATGACGTCACATATTACATCACTCATGACATGGTCAGTGACATCACTGATGACATCACTGATGACATCATCCAGTGACTGTGTGTTTCTGTAAAGTTTAAATATGTTTAATATATTTAGGGAAAGGCGTATTGAAGAATGAGTGGGTGTATAAGTGTCTGAATGGATGATTCAGTCGGTGCGTGACTAACTCTATAAGTGAGTGATTAAACGTATCTTACTGAATGCATGGGTTAGTGACTAAACTGGGTGAATGTCTGTATCCGTCTGTCTGTTGCTGTGTAAGTGGCTGCATGGGTTTGTGAATAGCTACATGAGTGTCTATATGAGTTATTGATTGGTTGTCTGAGTATCAGGCGAACCTTGCCTGAGAGGTCAGCGGTGTGCTCCCACATCCTGTTGTCTATTTAAAGTACTCCCGTGAGTCATTGAGCTGACGAGCTCGTGGATGAAGCACCTGCGCGCCAGTGAGAGGTACTGGACCTGATATAATGTTTGGCAGCCTACTCAGCAAACCCCAAAATACAAGACTGTATTCTCTACTGATGACGGTTGATAAACCAGAAACACGTGTCTAGAGATCAGCACTATCTGCGCCAACCTTGGCGAAACACTCGAAAATATCAGAGCGAGCTACAAGAAACTGCATTTACCAGAATGCTAGGGGTGAACCTTGCCTGAGAGGTCAGCGGTGTGCTCCCACATCCTGTTGTCTATTTAAAGTACTCCCGTGAGTCATTGAGCTGACGAGCTCGTGGATGAAGCACCTGCGCGCCAGTGAGAGGTACCGGACCTGATATAATGTTTGGCAGCCTACTCAGCAAACCCCAAAATACAAGACTGTATTCTCTACTGATGACGGTTAATAAACCAGAAACACGTGTCTAGAGATCAGCACTATCTGCGCCAACCTTGGCGAAACACTCGAAAATATCGGAGCGAGCTACAAGAAACTGCATTTACCAGAATGCTAGGGGCGAACCTTGCCTGAGAGGTCAGCGGTGTGCTCCCACATCCTGTTGTCTATTTAAAGTACTCCCGTGAGTCATTGAGCTGACGAGCTCGTGGATGAAGCACCTGCGCGCCAGTGAGAGGTACCGGACATGATATAATGTTTGGCAGCCTACTCAGCAAACCCCAAAATACAAGACTGTATTCTCTACTGATGACGGTTAATAAACCAGAAACACGTGTCTAGAGATCAGCACTATCTGCGCCAACCTTGGCGAAACACTCGAAAATATCGGAGCGAGCTACAAGAAACTGCATTTACCAGAATGCTAGGGGCGAACCTTGCCTGAGTGGTCAGCGGTGTGCTCCAACATCCTGTTGTCTACATATCAGGTAACACTTCACCTGAGTGTTTACTGAAAACTCTGCATGCAATATGCAAAGCTGAGCTTCACAGAAAAATGCAAATGGTTCTTCTTCTTCTTTTGGAGTTTTATATAGCGCAATACCGGGTATCAGAGCGCTTTACATAGCACCAGTTGCGTTACATGAGGACACATTCATTTTTGTTAGGCACAGGGAGATTAAGTGATTTTCCCAGAATCACAGGATGTTCAGTGTCATTGCCGAGACTCGAACCCGGTTCCCCAGATTCGAGGTTGACCGCCCTAGCCGTTAGGCCAACTCCTAAATGGTGTGTTTCATAACTTTCTAAAAGCCCTAATTCTGAGGGTTATGGTTTATTATATACACATCTCTTTGCACTGATGAAAGTTTGCTTTTTCCATATAGCATGTAAGTGCTGCTTCTAGGCGCTATCATTTAGCCAGATTCAGTTACAAAGATAAAAAAAACACCACTCCGCTACCCGCTTGATTAACCACCCACCCCTGAAATGTTCTCACTGGCGCGAATACTGTAAAAATAATCCCCAAGTGCTACACACCTACTGGTTCAAGTGTGAACACATAAAAAAGTACTATTATTTTAAGGGGGGGGCATTTCCCATCAGCTCCTCTGCTTTTGTTTGACCGTTTATAAAACCTATGCCCTCGCTCGGATGCTTGCTTCACAGTTCGCTACCTCCCATCCCTGCTCCCCTCCCCCCGCCTCCCCTTCCTCCGCTCCCCCCACCCACCTTATTGTCTTTCTCTCTTGCCCCCTCTGTCCCCGTCACCTTACACTCGGAAGCAGAGGAGCCGCACACGGGACACTGCATCATTTGCGTACCCAGTTCACCCCCAGTGGTACAGGGATACTTTTGAGGTACAGAAGGAGGGAAGCAGGTGCTGCTTTCATCGAGGAAGTCTGGGGTTTACAGAACTGTCTCCCAACGCCTCACCCTGCATACCGCTTGTAGGCTCTCGCCTCCCTTTATAAACAGCTGTATGGGCGCTGCCACTAATAATAAAGCCTTGAACCCTGGCAGTGCTCGCACAGTGCTGATATCTGTCCAAGGATACAGTGGCATAGAACACACACGGGTCTCCCTCCCTCATCATGCCCTTCACCTGTCTCTCGCCCGGATGCATTCCTTGACTCCAAAGCCACATCTCTCTCATTTCGCCCCTCCGCTCTCTCCTGCTCTTGCTCCCCACTTAGCAGCTCTCATTCCCTCTCATTCTCTCCTCTCCTCACTTGGCCCCTTTCCCGCGTTTTCTCTACTCGACACTTCTGCAACTTCTTTCTCAGTTCCCTCCACCTTATCCTTAGTGACATTTCAGGCCCCTCTCTCTCTCTCTCTCTCTTTCTCTCTCTCTCTCTTTTTCTCTCGCTTCCGCATGGTCATTTCTAGCCACGGACGAACTCACTGCGCATTGCTGTGTGTCCCTCCCTAAAGTGTGTCTATGTGTGAGGGGTTATGTTGCGGGCGCGCGCTTGTTGGGCGTGTTTTTGTGTGCTTTTAAGCATTTAATTAACACATCAAAAAGATACAATTTGCCGTTCAACATCAGACCTATTTCATGAAGAAAACTCCCTCAAAGAAATGCCCGCGGGCCGCTAGTTGCCTCTGCTCGCCTTGGGCCCAGTGCTGCTCCCCTTCCCCTTGCTCCATCATTCTTTCCTTCGCACCTTTCTTGATTTCCTTCCTTTCTTTTTCTTTCTTCCTTTCTTTTATAATCACCTCTTTCTGCATTCCCTATTCCTTCCTTCTCCCAACCCGTTATCCTTTCCGTATCTTACTGTCTTCCCTTCTTTATTTTTCTACCTTTCTTTTTGTTATTGCTCTCCTTTCGCCCGTGCTGCATCCCGCTTCCCCTTACTTTGCTTACTTCCGCTCTCCTTTGCATCCTTAATTTCCTCATTCAGCCAGAAACTCCTTCTGTTCGTCTTCTCGTTCTTTCATCCTCTTTTTCCACCCGTCTGCCCGTTTCTCGTCCTTCTTTCTATTTCTCTTCGTCCATTCCCTTTTCCTTTGTACAGCCCCCTCTCTTCCAATCCTCTCTCCTCCCGTTCCTTCAGTTGAATCTTACGCATCCTGAAGACTTCAGCAAGGCCCATTGTCTCGCCTTAGTCCTGCGGATGGCCACCACGGGCCTGTGGCCTTGGCTGTCCCACTGAGACATCCTAATACATTCTACTGTTGGAGTTTCTTCCCTGATAGGTTCTCCCTTTCTTTCTCATTTGTTCCTTTGTCTATCCCTTGTCATTTCACTTATCATTTTTACTACTGTCCAGCATTTCCTCCTTCTCGCCTTTGTTCCGTCTTGTAACGTCATCTTTACTTCCTCATTCCTTTCCTGCTTCTTTGCCACCGTGCTTCTTTCCTCCCTCTTTTAGTTATTTTTCGCTCCCTCGTCCTCCGTAGGTTTCAGGCACGTTATAGTTACAAATTAGCATTTTAAAAACCTTTGAAATTCACTGAAAAAACCATAGGTTTCAGACACGTTATAGTTAGAAATGAGCATTTAAAAAACCTTTGAAATTCACTGAAAAAACCATAGGTTTTAGGGACAGTTATAGTTAGTTGGACATTGCACTCGTACAAAACCCGTGAAATTCCCCCGTTATAGTTAGTTCAGCTAACTATAACTCGCGCCCCCGCAATGCACTGCTGATGATGTCACATATTACATCACTCATGACATGGTCAGTGACATCACTGATGACATCACTGATGACATCACAAATGACATCACTGATGACATCATCCAGTGACTGTGTGTTTCTGTAAAGTTTAAATATGTTTAATATATATAGGGAAAGGCGTATTGAAGAATGAGTGGGTGTATAAGTGTCTGAATGGATGATTTAGTACGTGCGTGACTGACTCTACAAGTGAGTGATTAAACGTATCTTACTGAATGCATGGGTTAGTGACTAAACTGTGTGAATGTCTGTATCCGTCTGTTAGTGTGTAAGTGGATGCATGGATTTGCGAATAGCTACATGAGTGTCTATATGGGTTATTGATTGGTTCTATGAGTATCTGTATGGGTGCCTGAGTGTTTGTGTGGATGGGGTGTGTGCATAGATGTGTGAGTGGGTGATTCACTGGGTGGATGGTTTCAAGAGTGCATCTGTGATAGACTGTATGGGTGGGTAAGTGTGTGTAAGAGTGTGTTAGTGAGTGAATGTATGTCCCAGTGGTACATGTGTGAGTAACTACATATGTGAAAGGCAGTATATATGTGTATTGGAGTATATAAATAGCTATAAGCGAGAGTGAGTGATTGTGATAGTGGCTGTATGGATGAGTGTGTGCTTGTATCAGTGATTGTATAAGAGCGTAACACTGTGCTAGTATTTGTATGATTAAGTGAGCTGGTGTGTGTATAACTGTATAGGTGAGTAAATGGCAGTGTGTTTAATTATTTGCATGACTGAGTAGGTGTGTGAGTACCTCTATGGATGAGTGGCGGTGTTTGAGTGTCTATATAGGAGTAAGAGTGCATATGATAGTCCTGTACTGAGTGACCATAAGTATGAGTGACTGTACGGGTGAGTGAGTGGATGTGTGTGTGTAGACCTAAGAATCAGTGAGTGGGTATGTAGTTATTGGTGTTGGAGTGTCTATGGTTTTGCGAATGGC
This sequence comes from Calotriton arnoldi, assembly GCA_963921515.1. Classification (NCBI taxonomy): domain Eukaryota; kingdom Metazoa; phylum Chordata; class Amphibia; order Caudata; family Salamandridae; genus Calotriton; species Calotriton arnoldi. Next base: position 1,011,752 of record CAWUFW010001640.1, on the reverse strand, counting down.
ACTCTGTAATTTAGATTGGGTGTATCAAAGGTTATATTAGGGTGTGAGGAGCTGCATCAGATTATCACGTGGATGATGTCATCAGTGATGTCATTTGAGATGTCATCAGTGATGTCATCAGTGATGTCACTGACCTTGTCATGAGTGATGTAATATGTGACGTCATCAGCAGTGCATTGCGGGGCGCGAGTTATAGTTAGCTGAACTAACTATAACGGGGAATTTCACGGGTTTTGTACGAGTGCAATGTCCAACTAACTATAACTGTCCCTAAAACCTATGGTTTTTTCAGTGAATTTCAAAGGTTTTTAAATGCTAATTTCTAACTATAACGTGTCTGAAACCTATGGTTTTTTCAGTGAATTTCAAAGGTTTTTAAAATGCTAATTTGTAACTATAACGTGCCTGAAACCTACGTTTTTTTCAGTGAATTTCAAAGGTTTTTAAATGCTAATTTGTAACTATAACGTGCCTGAAACCTACATTTTTAAATGTATTAATTTTTATATTAATTTTTTTCATACTGATTTACTACATTTTTAGAAACAATTTCTTTTACATATTTTAGTTTTTAAATTACATTGTAATTACATTATACATTACATTACAAAAAATACTTTCTCAGAATGAATTACTTTAGTTTAAATACTTTGCACATAGGCAATAGACTTTTAAGTACAGTAGTTACAGTTGTTGCAATGGGCAACACATTTTCAAACACAATGCAACATTCAGCTCAATGTGAATTTCTAGTTAAATGCAATTAGTTACTTTATGGATTACTTTTCTAACCACAGGACTGGATCCTAGATTCAGTCCTGGTACATCTCCTGTAAACAGTTGAGTAAAAGCGTTTTGGTTACAGTCGTGATTTTTAAGGAATATTATTGTATTTTAAAAGTTGACACTTAGAAACTTTTTCTCATTGAATCACCAATGTTATCCTATGGAAGGAAATTCACTTAGCAGGTAAAAACTGTTATCGTTACTTTTTCTTACTCAGTGTTGGATCCTGGATCCAGCACTGGTGCATCTCCTGTAAACAGTTGAAAGAATGCGTTTAAGTCATACAGGCGATTTTTAAGGAATATTTGTAGTTTGTGCAAATCGACACTTTGAAACTTTTCTGCTGAAAACCAGACAATGGATTCCTATGGAAGAAAATATAAGTTACTGGTAAGTACGGTTAAAATTACTTTTCAGGACCAGTACTGGGCTGAAAGATACAGCACTGAGGTCTCTCCTTATAACAGGTGAGTAAATCGGAATTCGATTTTCGGCTGATTTTAGAGGAATATTTGTATGTTTCAAAAATCAACACTTAGAAACTTTTTCAGCAAAAAGCAGGCAATGATATCCTATGGAAGGAAATTCAAGTTACTGGTAAGTACGGTTAAAATTACTTTTGAGGATCAGTACTGGGCTGAAAGATGCAGCACTGAGGTCTCTCCTGATAACAGATGAGTAAATCGGAATTCGTATTTCGGCTGATTTTAGATGAATATTTTAAAGTTCCAAAACTCCACACTTAGAAGAATTTCCAAGTGAAACCAGTCAATGTTAGCCTATGGAAGGAAATTCAAGTTACCGGTAAGTACGGTTAAAATTACTTTTCAGGACCAGTACTGGGCTGAAAGATGCAGCACTGAGGTCTCTCCTGATAACAGGTGAGTAAATCGGAATTCGTATTTCGGCTGATTTTAGAGGAATATTTTAAAGTTCCAAAACTCCACACTTAGAAGAATTTCCAAGTGAAACCAGTCAATGTTAGCCTATGAAGGAAATTCAAGTTACCGGTAAGTACGGTTAAAATTACTTTTGAGGATCAGTACTGGGCTGAAAGATGCAGCACTGAGGTCTCTCCTGATAACAGGTGAGTAAATCGGAATTCGTATTTCGGCTGATTTTAGAGGAATATTTTAAAGTTCCAAAACTCCACACTTAGAAGAATTTCCAAGTGAAACCAGTCAATGTTAGCCTATGGAAGGAAATTCAAGTTACTGGTAAGTACGGTTAAAATTACTTTTCAGGACCAGTACTGGGCTGAAAGATGCAGCACTGAGGTCTCTCCTGATAACAGGTGAGTAAATCAGAATTCGGATTTCGGCTGATTTTAGAGGAATATTTGTATGTTTCAAAAATCAACACTTAGAAACTTTTTCAGCAAAAAGCAGGCAATGATATCCTATGGAAGGAAATTCAAGTTACTGGTAAGTACGGTTAAAATTACTTTTGAGGATCAGTACTGGGCTGAAAGATGCAGCACTGAGGTCTCTCCTGATAACAGGTGAGTAAATCGGAATTCGTATTTCGGCTGATTTTAGAGGAATATTTTAAAGTTCCAAAACTCCACACTTAGAAGAATTTCCAAGTGAAACCAGTCAATGTTAGCCTATGAAGGAAATTCAAGTTACCGGTAAGTACGGTTAAAATTACTTTTCAGGACCAGTACTGGGCTGAAAGATGCAGCACTGAGGTCTCTCCTGATAACAGGTGAGTAAATCAGAATTCGGATTTCGGCTGATTTTAGAGGAATATTTGTATGTTTCAAAAATCAACACTTAGAAACTTTTTCAGCAAAAAGCAGGCAATGATATCCTATGGAAGGAAATTCAAGTTACTGGTAAGTACGGTTAAAATTACTTTTGAGGATCAGTACTGGGCTGAAAGATGCAGCACTGAGGTCTCTCCTGATAACAGGTGAGTAAATCGGAATTCGTATTTCGGCTGATTTTAGAGGAATATTTTAAAGTTCCAAAACTCCACACTTAGAAGAATTTCCAAGTGAAACCAGTCAATGTTAGCCTATGAAGGAAATTCAAGTTACCGGTAAGTACGGTTAAAATTACTTTTGAGGATCAGTACTGGGCTGAAAGATGCAGCACTGAGGTCTCTCCTGATAACAGGTGAGTAAATCGGAATTCGTATTTCGGCTGATTTTAGAGGAATATTTTAAAGTTCCAAAACTCCACACTTAGAAGAATTTCCAAGTGAAACCAGTCAATGTTAGCCTATGGAAGGAAATTCAAGTTACTGGTAAGTACGGTTAAAATTACTTTTCAGGACCAGTACTGGGCTGAAAGATACAGCACTGAGGTCTCTCCTGATAACAGATGAGTAAATCGGAATTCGTATTTCGGCTGATTTTAGAGGAATATTTTAAAGTTCCAAAACTCCACACTTAGAAGAATTTCCAAGTGAAACCAGTCAATGTTAGCCTATGGAAGGAAATTCAAGTTACCGGTAAGTACGGTTAAAATTACTTTTCAGGACCAGTACTGGGCTGAAAGATACAGCACTGAGGTCTCTCCTGATAACAGGTGAGTAAATCGGAATTCGTATTTCGGCTGATTTTAGAGGAATATTTTAAAGTTCCAAAACTCCACACTTAGAAGAATTTCCAAGTGAAACCAGTCAATGTTAGCCTATGAAGGAAATTCAAGTTACCGGTAAGTACGGTTAAAATTACTTTTGAGGATCAGTACTGGGCTGAAAGATGCAGCACTGAGGTCTCTCCTGATAACAGGTGAGTAAATCGGAATTCGTATTTCGGCTGATTTTAGAGGAATATTTTAAAGTTCCAAAACTCCACACTTAGAAGAATTTCCAAGTGAAACCAATCAATGTTAGCCTATGGAAGGAAATTCAAGTTACTGGTAAGTACGGTTAAAATTACTTTTCAGGACCAGTACTGGGCTGAAAGATGCAGCACTGAGGTCTCTCCTGATAACAGGTGAGTAAATCAGAATTCGGATTTCGGCTGATTTTAGAGGAATATTTGTATGTTTCAAAAATCAACACTTAGAAACTTTTTCAGCAAAAAGCAGGCAATGATATCCTATGGAAGGAAATTCAAGTTACTGGTAAGTACGGTTAAAATTACTTTTGAGGATCAGTACTGGGCTGAAAGATGCAGCACTGAGGTCTCTCCTGATAACAGGTGAGTAAATCGGAATTCGTATTTCGGCTGATTTTAGAGGAATATTTTAAAGTTCCAAAACTCCACACTTAGAAGAATTTCCAAGTGAAACCAGTCAATGTTAGCCTATGAAGGAAATTCAAGTTACCGGTAAGTACGGTTAAAATTACTTTTCAGGACCAGTACTGGGCTGAAAGATGCAGCACTGAGGTCTCTCCTGATAACAGGTGAGTAAATCAGAATTCGGATTTCGGCTGATTTTAGAGGAATATTTGTATGTTTCAAAAATCAACACTTAGAAACTTTTTCAGCAAAAAGCAGGCAATGATATCCTATGGAAGGAAATTCAAGTTACTGGTAAGTACGGTTAAAATTACTTTTGAGGATCAGTACTGGGCTGAAAGATGCAGCACTGAGGTCTCTCCTGATAACAGGTGAGTAAATCGGAATTCGTATTTCGGCTGATTTTAGAGGAATATTTTAAAGTTCCAAAACTCCACACTTAGAAGAATTTCCAAGTGAAACCAGTCAATGTTAGCCTATGAAGGAAATTCAAGTTACCGGTAAGTACGGTTAAAATTACTTTTGAGGATCAGTACTGGGCTGAAAGATGCAGCACTGAGGTCTCTCCTGATAACAGGTGAGTAAATCAGAATTCGTATTTCGGCTGATTTTAGAGGAATATTTTAAAGTTCCAAAACTCCACACTTAGAAGAATTTCCAAGTGAAACCAGTCAATGTTAGCCTATGGAAGGAAATTCAAGTTACTGGTAAGTACGGTTAAAATTACTTTTCAGGACCAGTACTGGGCTGAAAGATACAGCACTGAGGTCTCTCCTGATAACAGGTGAGTAAATCGGAATTCGTATTTCGGCTGATTTTAGAGGAATATTTTAAAGTTCCAAAACTCCACACTTAGAAGAATTTCCAAGTGAAACCAGTCAATGTTAGCCTATGGAAGGAAATTCAAGTTACTGGTAAGTACGGTTAAAATTACTTTTCAGGATTAGTACTGGGCTGAAAGATGCAGCACTGAGGTCTCTCCTGATAACAGGTGAGTAAATCAGAATTCGTATTTCGGCTGATTTTAGAGGAATATTTGCACAATGGTGAAGGGAGGGCGGGGCCTGAGGTGACATCTGTGCAAACGCGCCCCGTGGCGCGTTTTAAGTTGGGGGATTAAGTCCCCTTGAATCATGAGGGTCCCTACGGGCCAACTAGCCCACCAGGAACCTCCAGTATGCGTCAGGGGCTGCGTTGCAGAGACATGTACAGAGGCCACACCCCTTTTACACCTCTCTGCAACGCAGCTCTGTGGCGCTTTCTGGACGTACCTGTTGGGCTAGTTGGCCCCCAGGGACCCTCAGGATTGAAGAGGATTTAATTCCCCATCTTAAAACGCGCCACAGGGCCTGTTTGCACACATGTCACCTGAAGCCCCGCCCCCTCCTTCACCACTGTGCAAACGCGCCCCGTGGCGCATTTTAAGTCGGGGATTAACTCCCCTTGAATCCTGAGGGTCCCTGGGGTGCAACTAGCCCACCATATACCTCCAAAAAGCGCCATAGAGCTGCGTTGCAGAGAGGTGTAAAAGGGGCGTGGCCTCTGTACACCTCTCTGCAAGACAGCCCCTGGCGCATACTGGAGGTTCCTGGTGGGCTAGTTGGCCCCAGGGACCCCAGTATTCAAGGGGATTCGTTCCCCCTCTGCAAACGCGCCAGGGCGCGTTTGCAGAGTGGTGAAGGAAGGGGCGGGGCCTACGGGCCCGATCGTTTTCCCCCTGAAGGGGGGCTGTGTGGCCCCCTTCCTTTTTCCTATTTTTAGGCCCTGGGGACCCCATCCTCCAGGGCCTTACCCCCTTTTTAAATTAAAATAAAATAAAAAAAAACGGGAAGGGGGCCGCGTGGCCCCCTTCCCTGGGCCTGTATTGGCCCCGGGGACCCCATCCCCGGGGCATGGCCTCTTTTTTTATTTGGAGGGGGCTGCGTGGCCCCCCTCCTCAGGCCATTTAAGGCCCCGGGGACCCCATCCCCGGGCCGGCCTTGCACTTTTTTACATTTTTTCCATTTTTTTACTTTGGGGAGGGGGCTGCGTGGCCCCCTCCGTGGCCACTATGGCCCGGGGACCCCATCCCCGGGGCCTGGCCTCTCGTTGGGGACTGTGGGGGGTCCCCAAGCCCCCACAGTCCCGCCGGCTCCCTGTGTCCTACGGGAGCCGGCATTGCTTTACACATGGGGAGCAGCTAACATGCTGCTCCCCATGTGGAAAAGCAATCGGCTTGGATATTGGAAGAGAGAGCAGGTTTCCTGCTCTCTCTTCCAATATCCAAAGCAAGTTTGCAATGACAGGACGGGAGCTGCGAGGCTCCCGTCCTGTCATTGCAAACAGCAGTGTCCCGGGGGTAGGCACCCCGGGACACTGCAGGAGCCGGCCCTGGGGGTGGCGGTCCCCAGGGCCACCACAGGCTCCAGGAGGGGGCCGCGCGGCCCCCCTCCCTACATTTTGAAAGCCCCGGGGAGGTGGTGGTCCCCGGGGCTTGGGAGTCCAAAACGGACCCCCATTTTAATTTTTCTTAGTGCCCCGGGGAGGTGGTGGTCCCGGGGCGTGTGGGGGCTGGAGCCCCCACACAGGTTTTTAATTTAAAAAAGAAGCCCGGGGAGGTGGTGGTCCCCGGGGCTGCGGGAGGGCTCAGAGCCCTCCCGCACCATTCTACATAAAGCCCCGGGGGTGGTGGTCCCCGGGGCTTGGGAAGCCCTTAGAGGCCCCCACACATAAAATTAACCCCCCCCAGCATGCCCCCGGGACTTGGCCCACCCGGAGGCCAGTGACTATCGAAGCACGGGAGACCGCGCTTCGATTTTCCGGCAGGATTCGCGCTCCCTGAGCGCATCCTGCCCGATTTAAAAAAAAAAAATAAATTTTTGCCCAGGGGGTCCTTGTGGGACCCCCTGAGCAGACCTAGGGGTCAGGGTGTTTCTACCCTGCCCCCTTTGTGCGCTTTGCGCACTTGTTTCTGTCCCTCGGTTCTACCGAGGGACAAAATAACTGCCAACACTTCCTGATTTGGAGTGTTGACAGCCAATTAACATAAAGCTCGTGCTCGGGAGGATCCGCGGCCCTAGATATATCTATCTTTTTACTTTTGATTTTCTCAGCAACTACTGAACGGATTTACACCATTTAACAAAAGGGTTCTTTCTGAACCAAGAACTACCTCTTTGCCAAATTTGGTGTAATTCCGTTCAGCAGTTCGAGCTGTAGCCGTGTCTAAAGTTTCCTATGGAAAATTGCATGGGAAAAACGCGTTTTGGGACCCCCTTTTTCTCGGCCCCCGCTTGACGAATCCCCCGAGACTTTCAGGGTAGGAGCGGACCGGAGCGCCCCACAAAGTTTGAAAATTTTGCGAAGATACGTCAACCGGCAAGAGAGTTATTTCAAATAGAATGTCGCGGATTTCCTATGGATAATAGGTTGTAACTATAACTATCTACTGGCGACCGCCAGTAGATAATATATATATATATATATGAACACCACATCCGATTCTCCACACAAAATCGGACACCGACACAGGGAGATTTTGAAAATGCGAGGTTTATTCCTCCATTACGCTGCGACGCGTTTCGGCATTCACTGCCTTGATCACACAGTATATATATATATAAAAAAAACATCAAGCCTTTGTTCAGGCAGAACAGCATTTAGCTGGCACTGAGAGGCCTATCCGTGCAAGAATTCCAGCTCAGCTGATTCCTGTCACCTCCTTCAAGGGATGCTGTCCAACTCTACGCAAAGACGGGCAGCTTGCTGACATTAACCCACAGATAATGGAGAGCTAGACCACCCGGTAGGGATTTGGCAGAATCACTCACCCTAGACATGATAGGTTAGGATGCGCTATGTAGGAATACGTTATATTACAGTTCTTGTTGCAAGCATATGATCTCTGTGATAGGCATAATTGTTGAACTATTCATCTTTTTCATCTTTTTCACCATTCTCATATTGCTAATCACATTATTCTGTTTCCGTCTATTGATTATTGCAGCGCAAATGTTTTACTCAAGAATCACAATGCTTCAATAAATATTGAAATGCTTTACTCTATCTCTTGTGTATCTCTTTGGGTATGCATAAGTAACTAAGTGAAAGGGTTCTAGATCTGTTACCACGATTTCCTTGGGGAATCAGGGAGGTCATGTTTTGTGGTTGCGCATCCATTTCTTTCCCTAAAAGGTTAGGAGTACAGATGGTGCACAAATGTCCAACAAATGCAGTTTTACTTGAGAAAGTATAAGCCATATGATATGGCGCCACCAACATTCTAGCTTGGGTTCTTATAACATGGATTGCCTGAGTAGTTTTCTTTCGTATACCCAAAGACCCCTACTCACCTCTTAGCTGGAGACGTCTGTGGTTTTAGGGAAAAATACTCCTCAGCTGTGTAGGTAAACTCTAGGCATTGGCTGAAGGTTGTTCAGGCATGAACCGTTCAAAGCATCACCCCATAGAGGTACCCTCTCTGATTCCACATATTCAAATGTCGAAGATGATGGAGCAAGAAACAAACCAGCTAACTGCAAACATGCAGTTACACAAATGCGCCAACAACATGGACTGGCCCTTACGGGTTGTGACGTTACATTCATGATTGAGGCCCACGAAGCATTCAGGACAGAGGTATTCTAATCATGGGTTATATTCCCAGCAGCTAATATAATTACAAGACTGTTTCACACCTACACTGCAGATACAGTTCCTAACAACTACACAGCTTATAAAGCACTAGAAATACCACTAACTTACCAAGAACATCAAAATTGGTTTGAAGGCGCCCTACCACATACAAACAATAATGTTAGACTAGGTCCCCTTAGCAACAAGGGAGCAACATGGCCAGTCTTAACCGGTTACACACCCTATTCAGTTATATAGACAATCTGACAGCTCCAGACCTACGTATGCTATAGATAGATCTGGTTGAAACATATATTTGTGTAACACAATTTGTCATGCGAACAATGACAATAAATCATGTGAAGGCTGCTCAAGCTCCACAACCACAAATGGCTGCACCTGGAATTAATCCACAAACAATCCATGTAGTCATGCGTAAAATTCCCATCAGACGGAAGGAAATTCCATTCTGGATTGCAGAAAAGACAAACCAGCTTGAAGCAGTGTGTAGGAAAGTAGGATCTGCTTTCATGGTTCCCCCCACTTTTTGCTTGGTACTAGTGGGTTTTTTACATAGTCTGACTGCGATCCTGCTAATCAGGACCCCAGTCACTGTGCTTTCTCCCTAAATTGACCATGGTAGGTACTTTTGTACATCCACAATTGGCTACTGGTGTACCCATGTAAGTCCCTAGTATATGGTACTTAGGTACCCAGGGCATAGGTACACCAGGGGACTCCCATGGACTGCAGCATGTATTGTGCCAACCAGGAGAGTCCACTTAAACTGTGACTACAGGCCTGCCACTGCAGACTGTGTGAGTTGGTGCTCACGCCTCTAATGATAGATATAAGTTTCCTTATATCTGAGGTCACTGCACTTAAAACCTATGTCACCCCTATGGCAGGATCCTTGGTCCTGAGGGCAGGTGTTTGGTTATAAGTGTGAGGGTGTCCCTGCATGAGCAGGATTCCCCTACAAACCCTGGAGTCGATTCTCCAGGCTGTGTCAGTGCCGTTAGCCATTTTAATACATATAATGGACATCAGTCATTACAATATGTCTAACTATATAGTGGCTGCACCAAACCCGGTCATATTTGGTATCAAACATGTTGGAACCATACCACAACACCAATTCCAGTGTTGCAAGTATGGTACCATGTGGTGGTGGGCTCCCTTGGGGTACCCCGCTGTACTCTCAGTAACAGCCTTTCAGAGTCTGACAGCAAACTAGTGCTGCTGCCAACTACAGACACCATTCTGCCCTCCTGCTGCTGAGCCAAGCTCAAGCAAGGGAAGGTAGAACAATAGGTTTCCTGTCACAGGGAGGTGTGACCACCTCCCAGATAGGACTTAGTACATTGAGCTGGGGTGGGGGTGCTTGCCAGCACCACCAGTCTGCTTTGAAAGGCACTTTTGGTGCCCTCCTTGCACACTCCAGTTTGAGCCAGTTCAGGGGGCTCTTGGCTCCCGGTCTGGCATGAAACTGGACAAAGGACATGGGAGTATCCTCTCCTCTGTCCAGCCCCTCCTCTGGAAGGGACTCCTGAGTTGCTCTAACCCTTTACCTAGGGTACCTAAGGGCTTACCTGTGGGTGGTTCCTTAGACTCATCGTGGGACAAGACTCAAGACTGAAACCAAATCACTCTTCGACCGTCTGGACACTTGGGCTTCGTTGGACTTTGCCTGGAACTGAGACTGCACCAAGGAAGACTCCTGCTGCTCCTGGTCTCGCTGTTCTGCAAGTCTTAGCATCATCTGTGTCTGTGCTTCTTCCAGGTTCTTCTACAGACCTGTAGGCATCAAGAACACACCAAGTAATCTCCCTTGAAGTGAAGGAGTCACTCCCCTGCGTCTGCAGGCACCGCAACGAAGCTGACCGGTCTGCTGCTCCTGTCGTCCTATGAACATCCAGAGGCTCAGCAACACAGGTGGTAGTTCTGCAACTGCAAGGCCAGTATCCCTCGTCGGACCCAAAGGGACCGAACCCCTGTGCACTGCATCGAATTGCCGTTGCCAAGGCTTGTTGGCTCTGCACTCCAGAGATCTTATGTCTACAAAAAGCTCCAGCATCCAGCATCTTTTCCCTCCAAGCTCAGCATCCTTACAGCATCCTCTGCACCGTGGGCCTTCATTCTTGGTGAGCTGCTCGAGGTCCTTGCATGCCTTTGGCCTGTGGGTCCTCCTTTGGGTCTTCTACTGCTTCAGTGGGCTCCCCTATATGCTCCCGGCCTGCTCTGACTCTTCTGCTGTTGGTGAGTCCCGTGGACCTTGCTGGTCTCAATGTTGCTCCTTCTTTCTCCATGCCACTTGCGGCTACCAAGGCTTGTTGACCACCGACCACCTAGTCACCGACATCCAATGTGGGACAGCTCGTGCACAGCTCATGGTCTTCCTCAGCATTGCCTGGTCCTCACATCTGCAGTGATAAGGTCATCGTCGCCTCTCCTGAACCTCCCGTCTCCAGTGGGCATTGTGTCTGCATGCCTCCTGGTCATGTCCGAGGGGCCTAGACTCTGTCCCCTCTGCTTGTGGGTTCTTCACTTCCAGAATCCACCCTTGGGATTCCACCGGACTCCTTCCTGAACTTCTCCCAAGGCATTTTCTTCTAAGTCTTCCATTGTCATCTATGGAGGCTTCTGACGTTTCTTCACCCCTATGCACCCGGCTTTCCTGGTGTAGGTAACCTGGTTCCCGGGGCATTCACAGGTGGGGTGGCTCTCCAACCTTCCGTCCTCTAAGGGAATTCTTTGGAGTCCTCTGGGAAGGGTCCTTCATCTGCAATACTGCAACTGCGACTTCTCCATTGACTTCCACTGGTCAATCGGCTGTGTTTCTACTCTGCATACAGCCTCCTTGGGGTTCCTGGGTGTACTAACCTTGGGTGGTTCCTTGTGTCCCCAGCTATTATGGATCTTCTGGTCCAAGTCCCATCCTCCTTTGCAGTTTGCATTCCGATTGCTTAGTATATGGTTTGGTCTCCCCCTGGAGACCACTGTATTTTGTGCTACTTACCAAGTTGCATTTGAAGTATTTTGGTGTATTGTGTTGATATCTCTGGGTAGGAGATATACCAATGTGTTTGTGAGTGTTGTGTAATAAATAGAAGTATTTTTATATAAACCCTGTGTGGTTCTTTTTCATTTAACTTACACTATTGATTAAACTGGTAAAACAAGCTGCTTAACACTCCTTCAAGATAAGCCTGAAGGCTGTTCTCTACAGCTACCACTTTGAGAGCTTTCTATGGTTATCAAAGACCACTAAAATCACCATAAAGGTTGCCTGGATTAGTGCAAGGTGCATCACTTAAATAAGGGTGCACCATATACTAAGCCAGCCTCCTACACAGTGTTTCCCCATCCTGGATCTCAGGATAAAAACAGGATTCTTACCATATGTCTGCCAATAGAGATGCCTCCCCCGGTGGAAGACTGCGCCACTTGGGGTACAGTCTTTGCAGCAGTATATACCAGAACACACAGTACACCGTCATTAGCTGTTTTGCCAGAGGTGTTTAAAGAGATCCAAAATGAGTTCGGGGCATCCCCTGCCCTGGATTTGGGTATTGAACTGATGGCAACTTTTCCACAGTATCCACCGTAATGTTGAGTAATCTTAAAGGGGAAGCAGCAGCGCTGACGGTACGCCAACGACTCACAAACTTGACTCCGCGAGAGCAGGAACGTGAGTTACCAAAAATTATTGAGGAAACCTATGCAATAATAGGTAGATATGCTTTGGGAGCCGGACCTAGTAAACCACAAATTAAGAGTAATTCTGAAAAGGATAAATCAAGGCAGGCATCAGATTCTACTTCTAAGAAGAAGTGGGATAATAAGAAACATAAAGAAAAGACTAAATCACGGGCGGATCTCCTCAACAGAAGGCCACTAAAAAGCGCTATAATCTGCGTAAACGTGATAATATTAAAACGCATGACAGGTATCAGGATACTGATACACATCTATCTTGTTTCTTTCAGGAGTCATCCAAAAAAAGCTCGGAGAGAGGTGGATGATCAGAGCGCAGATCAGAGGAGTACGTGAAACCGAATAAGGACTCACAATGCTCTTGTAACTACATAATAAACAAGCATTTGCAATGAAAAAGGTCTCGCATTTGCGAGAGTTTAAGCTATTGGTATTGTAAATGACAATGCATTTCATTTATGTTTTAAAAACCAACACATAAATAAAAGGCATTGTCATTTTTAATGCCAGTAGCTCAAAGTCTCGTAAATGCGAGACTTATTGCATTGCAAATGCTTGTTTTATATTGCAAAAACTAACAACAATGTCTCAACTGGTATCATTGAGGAAGGCAAGTATATATGCATGTACAAGACATTACAAGAAAGAAAAGGGAGACTCGTAGTATGTTTTAGAAAGTGCTCTTGGCATCATATATTTGAAATAAATTATATATAACACAACAGTTATATCAGCACTGTGTGCAAGAATTGCAAGGGCAACCCTAAATGAACTTGGTGCAATAATGTGCTCGTGACACACAAAGGTGATGGCGCAAGTGACAAGTGAGAGAGCAGCAAAAGGCGCAATGTGAAAGTGAAAAAAATATATATACAGAAATATATGGTTCATCAAAGATTATTTACAATAGTTGGTCAAGGTTTGGTTAGACATTTTATGTGAACCATAGTTGAATTTGCGCCGCAGATTGCGCTGAATGGTCGACGGCGTTTCGATCCTATTTATTCAGGATCATCTTCAGGACCGGGTTGCCAAATGGGGGGTGCTGAAGGAGGCAGGAGGCGGGAGTCAAAGGGCAGCGTGGCTTGCCCAATTGAAAGAACAATCTAGTTTGGTCCCGCTGGAGAAAACTTGGCCCCATGAGCGGAGCGCAGATAGGAGGAGCTTCTGTGTGGTGGTGGTTGCCGGTGGCAACAGAGGGTTCCTAACAGTGAGGTAAATCAAGAGTCAGGGAGCCTAGAACAGGGTCGGAGCCCCGATCCACTGTGTGGGGCAGGCGATTAGTGTACGGTCCGTGAAAGGGATCCGTGAGGTATGTTGAAGCGTCTGGTGGAATAAATCCGGAGACAGGAAGGTCGCTCTGATTAGTGCCGGGCCGCCACGTACGTGTGCGGCCGATCTGGTGTCCCAGACACGTACATGTGCGGCCGATCCGATGTCCCAGACACCGGATCGGCTGCACAAGTACGTGGCGGCCCGGCGCTAATCAGAGCGACCTTCCTGTCTCCGGATTTCTTCCACCAGACGCTTCAACATACTTCACGGATCCCTTTCACGGACTCTATGCTTCTCGCCTACCCCACACAGTGGATCGGGGATCCGACCCTGTTCTAGGCTTCCTGACTCTTGATTTACCTCTCTGTTAGGAACCCTCTGTTGCCACCAGCAACCACCCCCACACAGACGCTCCTCCTCTCTGCGCTGCGCCCGTGGGGCCAAGTTTTCTCCAGCGGGACCAAACTAGATTGTTCTCCTTTCAATTGGGCAAGCCACGCTGCCCTTTGACTCCTGCCTCCTTTAGCACCCCCCATTTGGCAACCCGGTCCTGAAGATGATCCTGAATAAATAGGATCGAAACGCCGTCGAACATTCAGCGCAATCTGCGGCGCAAATTTAACTATGGTTCACATAAAATGTCTAACCAAACCTTGACCAACTATTGTAAATAATCTTTGATGAACCATATATTTCTGTATATATATTTTTTTCACTTTGTCACATTGCGCCTTCCGCTGCTCTCTCACTTGTCACTTGCGCCGTCACCTTTGTGTGTCACGAGCACATTAGTGCACCAAGTTCATTTAGGGTTGCCCTTGCAATTCTTGCACACAGTGCTGATATAACTGTTATTTGTTATATATAATTTGTTATTTCAAATATATGATGCCAAGAGCACTTTCTAAAACATACCACGAGTCTCCCTTTTCCTTCTTGTAATGTCTTGTACATGCATATATACTTGCCTTCCTCAATGATACCGGTTGAGACACTGTTGTTAGTTCTTGCTTACTTACCCAGATCTCAACCTGGTCTATGGGTTATACTCCTGTTATTTTTGTACTACTGTTTTATATTGCAGCCACATGGTGCAAAAAAAAAACCAGATGTCATGCTGAGACCTAAAAATGGTGGCTATATACTTCCAATAAAATTTTTTAATTGCAATAAAAAGAATTTACCATTGCAAATAATTGTAATAATACAGTACGGGTGCTTCTTAGCGGACAGGTGTATTAGGAGCATGAATTGAAACCAGAATTTAGCTTTAAAGCACAGAATAGGAAAAGATGATTCTTAATGATGCACAGAAAAAGAACTATTGGCTTTGAACCTTTCTGAAAATATATGTTTTAACACACAAGACTAAAAAATAAAAACGATAAAGAATGGAGGCAGGGCTTTAAGTGGGCCAGGACCTGAGCACCAGAAGTTGCTTCGGTGAAGTAAAAGAAAAATCGTAACTCTGCAGCAGTACCACCCTTCACTTCCTTTAACGTAACTTCAAAGAGACTGGTTATAGTTCTTTCAAAGTCTCATCATTTTAGAACTGAAGTATTTTCAATATTATATACAACAAAGCTATAGTTGCTTTTTTATCTTATGCTACTAACAGCCATTGACAAAGCCAATAGTCCTGGCTTGTTGTAGGTGTAATGTTACTTGTTACCCTCCTCGGCTCCTGACATCGCCATAGCCATCCCGGACGGCTACAAGATCTCCCGCAGGGACCGCACCAACGGAGTAGGAGGAGGAATTGCCATCTTCCACAGGAACACTGTCAGAGTCTCGACCAACACCGACAACACCCTCAGCACCGCCGAACACCTGCACTTTCAGATCCACACCGATCCCAACACCACCCTCAGAGGAACCCTCGTCTACAGACCCCCCGGACCCCGACCACAGTTGAGCGACTCCATCGCTGACTTCGTCAGCACACACACCCTCGCCTCCACAGACTACATCCTCCTCGGGGACCTGAACTTCCACCTCGAGAACAACAACAACACCAACTCCACCACCCTGATCGACAACCTCGCCAACCTCGGACTCAGACAACTCGTCACAACACCCACCCACTCCGCCGGCCACACGCTTGACCCCATCTTCTCCGCAAGCTCCCACGTCTCCTTCAACCACACCACTGAACTCCACTGGACCGACCATCGCTGCATCCACTTCACCTTCCGAAAACCCACCACGCACTACCGCACCCAACAGTTCCCCCGCCGCTGCTGGAGCAAAGTCACCGAAGACCAGCTAACCACCACCCTCGCCCGGAGCCCACCCGCCGACCCCGACACCGCCGCCAGCAACCTCAGACAGTGGATCGACGACTGCGCCAACAACGTCGCCCTGATCAAGAAACCCTCCAACAGCCACACCAGCAAGAAAGCCAGCTGGTTCACTGAAGACCTCCAGGCCTCCAAGCAAACCTGCCGAAAGCTAGAGAAGAAATGGCACCGTGAACGAACACCGGACAGCTACGCAGCCCACAAGAACGCCACCCGCAGACACCATCACCTCATCAGATCCGCCAAACGGGCCTCCTTCAAAGACCGCCTAGACAACAACGCACACAACAGCAAAGAACTCTTCAACATCGTGAAGGAACTCTCCAACCCCAGCTCCAACACCAACGACATCCCTCCTTCGCAAGACCTGTGCGACTCCCTTGCCACCTTCTTCCATCGCAAGATCGCAGACATCCACGACAGCTTCACCGCCACGACCGCCCCGACAACCACTGAGACCTCCGCCCCCACGACCACCATCCGCACCAACCCCCTGCTCTCCTGGACCAACATAAACGACGACGACACCATCAAAATCATGAACACCATCCACTCCGGATCTCCATCAGACCCATGCCCACACCACATCTTCAACAAAGCAGCACCACCATTGCACCCCATCTCCGGAAAACAATCAACATCTCCTTCGAGACTGCAACCTTCCCGGAGAGCTAGAAGCACGCCGAGATCAACGCCTTACTCAAAAAACCCAAGGCCGACCCCAAGGACCTCAAGAACTTCTGGCCCATCTCTCTGCCTCCGTTCCCGGCGAAGGTCATCGAGAAGACCGTCAACAAACAACTGACCCGCTACCTTGAGGAGAACAGCATCCTGGACCCATCCCAGTCCGGGTTCCGCAGCAACCACAGCACCGAAACTGCCCTCATCGCCGCAACCAATGACATCAGGGCCCTGCTAGACAACGGAGAAACCGTGGCCCTCATCCTCCTGGACCTGTCAGCCGCCTTCGACAAGGTCTGCCACCGCACCCTACGCACACGTCTCCACGTCGCTGGGATCCAAGAGAAGGCCCTGGACTGGACCACCTCCTTCCTCTCCGGCAGAACCCAGAGCGTCCGCCTACACCCTTTCCGCTCCGAAGCCACCGAGATCAGCTGCGGCGTACCCCAGGGCTCATCCCTCAGCCCAACACTGTTTAACATCTACATGGCACCGCTCGCCCACGTCGCCCGACTGCATGACCTCAACATCATCTCCTACGCCGACGACAGCCAGCTGATCCTCTCCCTCACCAAGGACCCCCACACTGCCAAAACAAACCTCCACGAAGGAATGAAAGCCGTCGCCGAGTGGATGAAGAACAGCCGACTGAAGCTAAACTCAGACAAGACGGAAGTCCTCATCCTCGGTTCCACCCCCTCGGCCTGGGACGACTCCTGGTGGCCGTCCGCACTGGGAACAGCTCCAACACCCACCGACCACGCACGCAACCTAGGGTTCATCCTTGACTTCACCCTCTCCATGACAAAGCAGGTCAACGCCGTCTCATCCTCCTGCTTCAACACCCTCCGCATGCTCCGCAAGATCTACAGGTGGATCCCCACCGAAACGAGAAGGACGGTCACCCAGGCCCTCGTCAGCAGCAGGTTGGACTACGGAAACGCCCTCTACGCAGGAGCCTCGGCCAAACTCCTGAAACGACTTCAACGCATTCCAGAACGCCTCTGCTCGCCTGATCCTCGACATCCCTCGCCGCAGCCACATCACACCCCACCTGAGAGACCTGCACTGGCTCCCCGTCAACAAGAGGATCACCTTCAAGCTCCTCACCCACGCGCACAAGGCACTCTACAACACCGGACCAGCATACCTCAACGGACGACTCAGCTTCTACACCCCCAACCGCCAGCTTCGCTCCGCCGACCTCGCCCTCGCCACAGTCCCCCGCATTCGAAGAACGACCTCCGGCGGCAGATCGTTCTCCCACCTCGCCACCAAGACCTGGAACACCCTCCCCATCCCCCTATGGCAGACCCAAGACCTGCTGACCTTCAGAAGACTCCTCAAGACCTGGCTTTTCGAGCAGTAGCAGCATTCCCCCCCCCCCAGCGCCTTGAGACCCTCACGGGTAAGTAGTGCGCTTTACAAATGTTCTGATTGATTGATTGTTGTATTATATATGTGGATGCAATGACAGAAGCAGCAAAATACCAGTCAGGCGGCACACTATGCTAAGCACAGATTTTTATCTACTGTGTTTTAGGCCACGCCCTTAATTACATCAGCCACGCCCCTTTGAGAGACCTCCTAGTTTTTTCATCGCACTTAAAGCCCTGAATGGAGGGAAGCAGCTCCAAGTAATTTATTGGCCCACCTATCCTGGCCCTAAAGCGCACATCTTTTTAGGCAGATGTGCACGTGTTGAGGTAAAATGCATCACCCACAGTGCAAGAGAGCCAAGGACTTAAGTGAGCTGACCATGAATTACCCCATGTTGCCTGCTGCGTATGTAGAAGCAAAATGTTATATGCCTCTGAATAGAGCAATGAATAAAGAGGGCTGTTCCAAAGTCACTCTATATGTATGCTAGTATTTCTTTATTCATTCGTTTTTTATTTAATTATATGAAGCTGGCTATCTCTAGGCTAGGCCGAAAAAGGTTACGTATGAATCACAAAACCTAAGAAATACAGCAAGGGACATCCTGGTTAAATCCCTTGAAGAGAAACGGCACACCAACACACATGTCCGTCAAAATGAAGGGCATATATTTCTGTTTCTCTAAAACTACATGTTATTCATAAGCTGTCAAGCACCAGTTGTCTCCAGATTTTGCTGCTTCAGCATCCTTAGAATCTCCCCATCCCCCTCCAACCGCAACACCGCACCCTCCCACCCCAGTCTTCACTGCCCCACGTGACGGAAACGATTAGGCTGTATGTCTTGCAATTATAACACTTGTCCCAAATGCGCAATACAATCTCCCGTTCTGTGAAAGGAAAGTTGACGGCCAGCTTGAAAATATATTTATGACATCGATCTGGCTTCCTTCACCACCTTTCAATTCCAGGAAAAGCGCATTTGGAAAAAAATAAGAATACAATGATAAGTGTGTACTGAAGGGGTCTCCCTGTTCCCTAGGCCTCCAGTAGCAACCACCCAAAGTACTCTTCTCTCCTCCATTTACACACACGCGTCCCCCGGGCTGGCTGTGCTGCTTAACATATTGTGGTGAACAGGATTCTAACACCTACAGCCTGTGCTTGTGGCCAGCAGTGCTATACTGGTAGGACATGTCGTGCAAGCCACAATCATTGAACCCACCTGACGTTGTGCAACAGCAGCGGCGTCACCAGAGGCCACGAGACAGAGGGGAAAAAAAACCAAGGAGGTATTATGATTTCTTTTTTTTAGAGAGTTAGCGAGGATGTGGCTTCATTACTAAAGCGGACAACTTTGAAGCTGGAGAACCAGGTTCAAGTCAGGTGGGAGGCTCAAACATCCTGCGATTGCGGACACATTACTTAATCTCCTCATGTCATGTTTAAAAATAAGAAGAAATGAAGGAGTCCATCGGTTTAAAAATAATAAGAAATAAAGGAGTCCGTCTGAAAAGTGCTGCTAAATAAACCGGGTGAAAAGCAGCACTGGGCGGAAAAAAAAATAGTTCTCTTAAACTAATAGAAAAGCATTGCGAGGGTAACGATACTGTACTTAGCCGGTGCTCCTTTGCTGACCAAGGGAAGTGACGTTTCGCTGGCTGTACAAGTTATGAAGCAGTAAAGAAGAGCGACGCAGGAGTTTGACCAATGGTGAGCAGCAGGAGGGAATAGAGTGGTATTATTGATCACAGAAGGTCTTGCAGACAGCGCATGCGCGCTGAAGCTAAGCCTAAAAGGAAAGATAAACCTAAGCAGCCCAAGCCTCAATTCAAGAAGAAAAAGGTGGCTGGCATTAAAGTATAGCATGCCACCGATATTGAGGACACTGCTTCTGAGAGGGGAGTGGGCTCTGACCATACTGGACAGCGCAGCAGAAGTCACAATAGTTCACTGGAGCCTGATAGATTGTCTAGAGGCAGTAGCGCTGAGTGACTAGGTCCAGGTGGAAACACTGGACATGAGAGTGAGTGTCCTGCATCGCTTATACGAAATGCAACTCCAACTGGAGGGGGACATACAAAGATACATTATTGTTCTCTTTTGGGAGAACTTGTCATTTGGTTATGATATTCTCTTGGCTGAAAAGGATTGGCCACCAGAATTTGTGATGGATTGCCCAGAGGGAGAAACAGTAATTTGACCTGCTTTTTCTGACCTCGTCCCAGATGCAGCTAAACATTCATACACCAGGGAATGGTCTTTAGCGCTAGCTCCCACGTTATACTGCAGAAATGTGGGTGGGATGACAGTTCCCCTTATCACATTATACCAGTGAGGTCAACCCTACAACCTCAAAGACAATACCCCATTAAAAATGAGGCTGAAAAAGAAGTTAGAGAGGTACTCACACAACTTGAATGCCAAGGTGTAATAGGAAGTTGCACCTCCCCTATGAATAATCCTTTGTTTACAGTAATGAAACCTGACCATTCATATCATCTAGTATTAGATTGCAGACACTTGAAGACAGCTACAAGTACATTCGCTGTACAAAATGCGCATAGCGAAGCATTAATGAATAACATAGTGCGGAAACAATCCAAAACAACTTTATACATTTCAAATGAATTTTCGGCCAAGACATAGCACCTTAAAGCAGGTAGTTGACCGCATTTAGCATGCTCGGGTCTCAAAAACAGCTCTGTCGATCACCCCAGGGGTATAAGAACAGCCCAGGTTTGTTTTCAGTCTGGGTTACAGAACTTTTACAAGAATATGATGACCAGGCATTATCCTATGTTGATGACATATACCTAACAGATGATGACCTTTCAACACACTTGGATAGAGTACATTGCATAGTGTTGGGATTTGCTCACATTGGCTACAAATTCAATAAAAAAAAAAAAAATAATAGCCCACCTCAATGTCCCATTTTTAGGATACAAGTTGCCAAGTGCAGGGAAAAGCCTAGCGACATATTTCCTCAAGAAGGGTGGGCTTCTACAACTACCTTACACCTTGAGGAAACTCCAATCAATATTGGGTTTCCTGAATTTTGGCAGAACATACATTCCAGACTACGCAGAGCGGGTGAAATTATTCTACGACTTGATATGTCCAGACTTTTCAAGCACACATTGGACAACTGAACACACACACAAACTACATTCAGTACAAGCTGACATGCTAGCTTCCAAAGACTTACACATATCTAAACACCACCAACCTGGTGATCTGTATAATTGCAGGGGCATCAGGGTATACCTAAGTTACATTCAATGAAGGGGACGCTGTACCAATTGGTTATAAATCACATTTATACACCAATGGTGAGATGCGTTTTGCACCAACAGAAAAGATTCTAACGGCAGTACAGACTGCTGTAGCGAAAGAAAGATCTTTGGCTCAGGGTAAAAATGCATTATTGTCATGACTCAGGTCAAAGCCCTTGAGGCTGTCACAAAAGCCAGCGTTCCTAATGCTAAGACTTTACATCCACTATGGCTACAATGGGCCAACTCTCACCGCAACAGATGTAGACTATGGATTTGACTCTACACTACAAACACAAGCATACCTGCAATACAAAAATGAATATCCTCTGCCTAATGAAGTCCTGCCTGCTGATCAGTATGATTACATCATTTATACTGATGGTTCAGCACAACCTGCCGTAGGAAAAGAAAACACCAATACTCTGCAGTGTGCGCAGCTGTCAAGGGTATAATGGACAATGGTGAATTCCGCCCTCAGAAGACCTACACGCAGTCACTAGGTGATTGCACAGCGCAGCTGGCAGAACTCAGAGATCCAGTTCTGGCACTGAACAATATGGATCCCAGTTTCCCCACACTTATAGCGTGTGATTCGTGTTATTGTGTCCAGTCTTACAACAAGTTCTTACACTACTGGAGCCAAAATGGATTCAGAGATTCCAAAGGGTACACTTTAAAGCACAAAATGCTTTGAGGACAGGGCTTTCCCACAAAATACTACCAGTTATGTGCGCAAAACATTCCATTTGCTCAGATTCCCAGAGAGGGGGATCAAGTGATATCTAATTCAGATCACAGGTTAGGGTTAATCCTAGCAGCACATGTGGGCCTAGCATCTGCTCACGCAGGGGTGACAGCTACAATTATATTATTGTTGCAATGCTATTGGTGGCCAGGTCTGTACAAACAGACTAAGAATTTTGTCTTTAAATGTGACATCTGCCAGAAGATGAAAGGTTCCACCGTGGCGTGTCCACCACAGACACCTCTATTGATCTCAGACAAGTCTCTTGCTTGCATTCAATTGGACCACAGCGGCCCCTTACAATCAGATGGGGCTTACAAATACATCTTGGTTGAAATGGATTCCTGCTCTCAATTCCTATAGGTTTGGCCACAACGATCGGCTGATGCCCGAACTGTTTTAAAAGATCTGCAAGTCTTTATCAGGACATTAGCAGTAGCCACATTCCATTCGGACCATGTCTGGCATTGGCCTCCAGGGCTTACAGAGACACCATGGGAAAATTGGGTGTGACTTTTCGGTACCCTCTATCATCCTGAGGCAAATGCAGCAGTGGAGAGGACGAACCGGGACTTAAAGCAGTCTTTAACAGCTAGGTTACTAGGTTCAGGTCGCAGTTGGGTCCATCACCTGTACGGGGTTCAGAGAGCCCTAAACACTCAGCCTTGAAAATCCCTGTGTGGTTGCCCTCCCTATGAAGTCCTGTTTGGGGATAAGATGTGGGTTCCAGTTCAGTGGCGGCAGAAACATCATTTGACATCAATAAACGTTTGGATGTTTTACAGGATCTGAACAAATTTCGAGAAGCTTAAAGCAACGTCCAGCAGAAACTTTATTCCACTGGAGAAGTGAAGGAAGCACCAGTGACTCCTGGTTGGATCCCGAAGATTGGTGAACTAGTACGGAAGAAGATTGCGGAGAAGAAGGAATTCAGGCCATCTTACAGAGTGCCTGTACCTGTCCTGGCCATTAAAGGTATGAGAACAGTACTTCTACTGCCCCTTGCTGGTTGCAGAAACAAGAGATTTGTGTCAATAGATCTTGTCAAACCACATTATGTGGCCGATTCTACACAGTAGGGCAAGAGGGCTCCTAGGTAGTTACCTGTCTCCTCTCACTACCGTACTGGAAGCCCCTATGGAAGCATTGATCAACGATGAAGACTACTCTCCCCTCCAGGGGACAGATAACACTGAAGTATCACTTCTTTCTGTTACATCAACAAACTCATCAAAAACATCGTGCACAGAAACACAGATTTCTATTAGTCAAACAGACAAAGATGGTATCTACAGAAACGTACCACCACTTGAATCTACTCCCAGTTCTACACAGACTCCAGAGCTGCCAAATATAGAGCCAACCGCCTCCGTCTACTTTATCGACTATGTTGACTTCTCTTTGGATTCATCTGACCCACCACCACTACCACCCAGAGGTAGACTATGTGAATATTACTTTTCGCTGAAAAGACATGCTTTATCCCTCCTTGGATATATATTTAGATTATAATTTGGATTGGGTTTGTGACAGTCTTTCTTGATTCTGAATGGACATTATCTCCCAGAATGCTCTACTATTGAACTTGGTTTTAACACCCCATTCCTCATCACACAAAGTGAAAAGAGACCTTTCCTTGGTGAACATTTCTAGTGTTCCAGTTCCTGATGGAATTGTTTGGGATAAGGTCTCTTATGATATATTTGGACTAACTGAATTAATTCAAATTCCTTATGTGTTTAAAATTTCTCTGCAGGATCACTACAACACGATTTCCGATGATTGGGACGTTGACACAGTGCATGAAATGCTAGATGATCTTCAGCATTCAACTGATTTTAATGATAATGAGATGTATGAGGGCATGGCTAATTATGAAGAAATGTTCAGTTTTTACCAATTACTCCACGTGCAGTATTTAATTACACACAATGGGAACACTGCCCTACACCACCAAGGGGCAGCTCAAAAGCATTTGCACAGACGTTTACATATTTTTCTGGTTACAATCCAGCTGACCCAGAGTCTTATTATAATAAACTCACACCCTCACGGGCTCAGAAAACTATGCTCACTGACACCAAGCTGATTTATTCTGCATCTTTCATTTCCAAGCTGTCTGCACAAGAGTTTGACTTTTGGAAAGAAAATTTGGACTTAAAATCCATTTGGGGAACTAAGGATTGGCAGGTTCAGGGGAATTAAGCTTTATTTAGAGCATGCCTTATACCACAACAATTGATTTTCCTGAACAAAATAGTGCAGCAAACTTCTTGTCTTGGCCTGGCCAAGATAAAAGATTCAAACACACCAAACACACCGGTTTGCGAACTGCCAACAATTCACAAATTACACGGAGGAAACATTAGACACCATGCTTCGCAATGGCTCATACAATTCTTCACGTACCAATCAGAAGGGATGGTTAGTGTGGCTGTTAGACACTAACGGATGTCAGGCTTTTTTTCTGGGGGACACCTATGGGTTTAGGATCAGTAGGCCCGACCCATGATACGCGCATACACAACACTCAGGGGTGGTAACAACTTGCAGTGTTGTGAAGTTATGCCAGGATTGGCTAAAAACCTCAACATTGTCACAGGTGAAACAACATTTGTACCTTCCTTCTGATGACATGGAATTACAGGACTTTTGATTAGGTCCCCGAAGACTACGTCAAAAGTGCTTTCTGTATGCAATATACAATGAAGTGTGGAAGTTTTCACAGCAGAAAGCTGCTGAGAGAGCAAATTTGTTCCAGCCTTGTAGACGTCGCCTGGACAGTTAGATAGCCCACCTTGGCTTGGCTTGGAAAGTGCTTACGCTGCCACTCGAACAGGGTGGGTTATGTGCTCTGGATATGAAGCAGTATTATTACTGTACCCAACACACAATACCTTCTACAATGACTTCTGATACCACCCTACGCCTTTTCAACCTCATGTCGCCATTGAGATTAATAATATGGCATTGTGCCCAGTAAACACGTCTCTCCATTCTTTCACCAACCACCCGAGAGGGGGCGCTGACATGGCCATACGCACTATGGTATGGGATCGTCTGAGATGGTGAGCCACGTTTGACTGCTTGTTCGCTGCAGGACATCCCACGCTCCAGAACCCAGCACTGCCATTGACTGTGAATTGAAGTGTGTGTTCCCAGATGGAGCATCTGAAACTGACTTTGTTTGGTGACCTATACCCCAGTGGCCAATACGTTGCACTGCAGGCCCTTCTGGAGCGACTCAACTGCACATCCTTTGATGTCTTTATGTATAATGGACATAGCTACATGCAAGACATTATTGGTACCTTCTCTGCAGCCTTGGCACCCCTACCAACATTGGAGAACTTTTTGGGCTCTCCATCTCCAGGAAAGGTCACCTACTAATACAAATCCATACATGAAACTGCCCCCATATGTACTACCAGAGCTCAAATGGTGTGGCATGTAGACTTCAACCCCACCCCCCCACAGACAATGTTGTTACTACTGTGCCCAGATGAGTGCCCTTTGACCTAACTATAGGCTGCGACTAATACAAGCAAAGTTCCTCCACAGACTCTACCACACCCCAATGCAATTACATAGAATGGGCCTTGTGGATAGCATGCACTGCACACACCGTGGGGCACCAGAGGCTGGCTTTATACAATTGCCTTGGAGATTCACATAGGTAGCAGACTTCTGGGCATTCATTCTTGACACCATTGGCTGTATCATTGACTCTTCCATTCCTAGGACCCCATTGATTGGACTTCTGGGGTGTATTGAGGATACCCTGGCTGACACACGATGACTCACAACTATACTGCTTCTGCTTGCCAAGCGCTGAGTGGCAATGCATTCGGAGCGGAGGGTGGCCCTATGACTCTCCAATTGGTTGAGGGACGTCGCTTATTGCAAGAATAACTCAATACCTATTGGTCCCTTATACCTAGAAAATCTTGTTCTAAGGACATTTGGAGACTGGTTCTGATTCACCTGATCCTACAAGATAAGCGCCTGCCCCTCGAGCTGGCCTAGACACCTAGACACCTCCTACCCTTACCTGGATCACCAACATATCAAAGCACATGTGACCCATGACTACATAAAAATACTCTTTCTCTCTGTTGCAACCCCATGACCACCTTGACGAGTAGACTAGCCCTCCCACTGGCAAGTAATACTGTGGTGAGATATGTGGCTTAAATCAATGATCAACTTGTAAATTGCTGCTCTTGTAACAGTGCATGCCCTATATGGTATCTACTCCAGTGTATTGTTCTTTGCATTGTACTTTAGGTAGTTGCAGTACAAAAGGCCATCTCACCATGTGCTTCTTGCCTATCAATGTGCTGAGTAGATGCGCTGGAGTTCTGCACTCATTACAGTGCACACCCAGCCCCTGTACACTACACCTTTATTTTGGACTTCCTTTTGGTTTTCTCAGTTCCTACCTTTCTAGTTCCTCATTCCTTACCTTTTGCACTTGTATTATTGTTTAGGGCCTCAGCTCCTTCCTGCTGTGCTTTCCAATTGCCGTTGTTGTCCATCTCTGACAGTTCCGCGGATGCTGGAATGCCTCACTCAATAATGGGTAAGCAGCATCCCAATGGTCTTATTAATATTTCTCCATAATGCTTTTACCTTACTAGTCTGTTACATCTCATTTAATGAGAAGACCTGTATTCCACTGAAGTGAGGTCTTGTACTGCATGAGAGAGACACCTGTGAGTATACTAGTGACAGAACACAGTTTTTCTCTCTCTCTCTCCCTCAGCCTCCGTTTTCCTCCAGTAGCAGTTCAGCCTCCAGTTGGATTAGGGACTCTGGGAGAATGAGGATACTGATTAGGTTTACTGCTTAGCATTGCAAAATATGACAGTATGGTCACTCAAGTGGATCATCATGTGATGCACCATATGAGGTTGATCATAATGTTATTGAAACTTAGACGTATCAAAACATAATAGAACTAATTTTGTCCATGAGGTTAAGTAGAGTGGTTGAGCCTAACAACTTACCTGCTGTGGTGTTGAAATTTAATGTTAATTGGTGAGCTCACCAGTAGCTTCCTTTTATTAGTGAAAGTCTCTTAAGCCTGTCATCGTTAAGCTGGTCTTCCCCCAAACCTTTTGCCTTATTCCTCCTTTTTTTGATAAATTTGTTTTTGTTGGCTATAGGACTCCGCTCACTTTACCAATACTAAACAATGCTTAAGTGCGTGTACACTCTCCTTTAAACATGGTGAAATTGGCTTACACACAACTGGCACATTTAATTTACCTGTAAGTCCCTAATAATGTGGAACTACATGTACCTAGGGCCTGTAAATTTAAATGCTATCCACTCACCAATGATCAGACCACCAGACTTACCACCAAGATCACTGAACTGGTGACTGAAGCATGTACAGAGGGTTGGATTACCAAACAAGAATCAGAATTTCTCATGAACTCTACGCCCCAAACACCATACTTCTAGATACTACCGAAGATTCATAAAGGGACCACACCACCACCTGGACGCCCCATTGTCTCAGGTATCAACTATATACTGGAACCACTCAGCAAATTCTGCGACCATTTCCTGAGACCTTTTGTTGCAGAAACAACAACGTACCTCAAAGACACAACCAATGTTCTTAATCTGCTCAAAAATTTGGAGTATCCACGAGAAATTGATCTACTGGTGAACTTAGATGTAGAGGCACTGTATACCAATATCCCTCAAGATGCTACCATTGAGGTGATGGAAACTTACCTACAGGCTATACCACACTGGGAGTCAGCTACCCCAGTCAACGTCATTGTAGAATGTGTGACTAACTTTGAAAGAAAACGTCTTCCAATTTAAGAATCAAATATATCACCAGATACAGGGCAAGTCTATGGGGAGCACCTTCGCGCCTAGCCTAGCGTGCCTGTATATGGCTGACTTTGAAAACACTGGCTGATAGCCCTTCACTCTGGAAGAGCCGGCTCTAATAAGCACTCCTGAAGCGAAGAAAATCGCTATTTACAAAAAATATAATAATCGCAATTTGTTCCATAGTTCAGAATGAGTTTATTTCACTCATAATCCAATTGTGAAGTATCCATAAATTGGTGGATTCATACGTTAAACATGATCAAATAATAACGTAACGTAATAATAACATATAACGTCTTGATATGCTTTTCAACTGTTACTACACAGCAACATGTGGTCACCCCAATGCATTTCGGGCCTTGCCCTTCTTCAGGGGGTACGTTCTGCAGAGAAAATAAATAGGTAAGGTCCAGGAACTAAATGAAAGTGTCTCACCAAGTCAGTGCTAGAAAGATAGGCAATTTGAAGAAAAAAGCGCTAAGAACGGGAAAGAACGAGAAAACAAAGCTAGAAAAAGTTCTATACTAGCTCGTAATCAACACTCTGAGCAGGAGTGATAAAGTGAGGAATCCCAATTAAAACAAGTTAGTGGAGTGTGCGCGAAAATAAAAAACAAAATAAATAAAGGAGAATGAAGATGATCCGAGCGCCCGAACTGTGAAAATAAATACAATATCACCCGTGTTAAAAAACAAAGTCTATGGAACGGTGTCATCCACAACTAGGGTGCCTGCTAAGAATAAGCGAACTAAAAGAGAGTGCCTTAACGTACCTGTGAGTAAAAGTTCTTGGGTGCCGAAGGGACTTCGGTGCGAAAATAGCAGAAAAACAACACTCAATCAGAGTACCGGAACTATATGCGCCATAGAGCCGGAAGTGAACTACGGGAAGGTGGATAGATACTGAAAACAGACTACGGTGTTGTCTCGGTAACCAAGACGCTGGTGAAAAACTTACGAGCGAGGGCCCGGCGCAGAGAGTAATCAAGAAGAATCAAGTTGACTTTGAAAACAAACACATCACTGCAGAGACCATTCCCTACCGTTGCAACATCAGAATGTGGAAACGATTCATTGATGATATATTGATCCTGTGGCATGGAGAGGTTGGGATATGCGAAACATTCTGTACATGGATCAACAGTCTCAATCCGTACTTACACTTCACCTGTACCATGTCGAAGCAAGCTGTACCATTCCTAGACTTGCTGATTTCCCAGAGTCAGGATGGATTATCAACAACCATTTACAAAAAGGCTACAGTCCGCAAAAGCCTACTGCTTTACGGGAGTCATCATCCAAAGGCAATTAGGGATAATCTCCCGTTTGGCCAGTTTCTCCGCTTAAGGCGTAATTGTGATACCCTTCCTGAGTATGATGTCCAAGTGAAAGAACTTTGCGCTAATCTTACCACCCGGGACTATCTGAAGAGTCACACGGGCATACAAGAGGGCCAGAAATAATCATCGTGATGCCCTACTGGAGACACGGAAAAGGAGACGAATAATCCACTTACCCGTGTGACGACCTTTACACCTTCATCCAGCAAGATCCAAAAGATCATAAGAAAACAGTGGTCAGTTCTTAGAAGTGGAACCCTTATTATCCCAGACCCCAGGTTTGCGTTCAAACGGACGGAAAATCTAAGAGATCTGTTGGTCCACACACGCCTACCCAAAATGAAGAAAACCAACCCACAGACCCTCTGGTGATTACCTCCAATAAAAGGACATTACCCATATGGAAATTGCTCAGTATGCAAACTGACCAGAATGAGAGAAGAGATCAACCTCAGGGACAATCGCCCATGGGTTCAAAGAGGACATACCAGTTGCAATACAAGAAATTGTATTTATCTCATATCCTGCCCTTGTGAGCTTCGATATGTAGGCATGACCACCAGGCCCATCAAAACAAGAATAACGAAACACCGTAGCAACATCCTGTGTAAAAGCATCATGACTAAGATGTCGACACATTTTGCAAACATCAACCATGCCCCAGATGACATTAGATGGACAATATTAGAGGCAAATGACTACTGGGACCAGCGGTCGCTATTCACGAAACAGTGGGTGTTCCGTCTAAAATGTCATGTACATGGATTAAATGACGACATCCTGTGGCTTGAATGCAACATTTAACTATACGGGAGACTTTTTTAGCAACAAACCATGAGGGTCAACATTGCTAGGAACCATTATCTAGGGAAGATAAACATGAGCGCCACACAAGCCCCTTCATCAAAGCCATAAGATTGGGGGATATCTATTGTTGGCCAAAGAGGATCAGAATTATATCTGGTCTGGAGGAACACAAACCACATACCCTTGTCACTTGGGTATGCTCCAATGACACGTTACTATCAGAGCACACTATAGGAAGTTAGAGCTCATCACCCTCCTCCCTTAGTGCATTCCCCCCAAACGCATCAGCATGAGGGGGTACTATATGAACTCACTGACAATCACCACCCAGCTATACACCATAGTGGGCAGAACATCGCCATAATGCAAGAGGGAGAACAACCCTTGCCATAACACTTCATTCTAAACTTTCATTTTGTGACTAGTAACATTCATTTTCTGATTGCTAATATTCTTTGACCAGTAAGATTTATCATATATGATTTATCACATAGGTTTCTTATTGGGTACATGAGTATTCTCAAATCATTAGGACATGGCTGCCACTTATGGTTATTTGAAGAGCTTGATCATACACAACATCTGATTTTAAGAGAGCCGAGGTTCTGACCACTTGGGTCCTGATATCTCAGCCATTCACATGATTGGGAATAGTTTGAGCGTTCTGCGCCATCAGTGATTTTAGAAGAGCCAATCCCATGTAATAACCATAGAACATTATTCACTTCACACGGAGTACCATGATTGACATGAGATCCCCTACACTAATATGGCTGCCAATTTATGTCCAGACCATAGTAGTGATCAAGTCTGACCATATGCAAACACTAGAAATCTAATAGAACCGATTTCACGTTATTTATCAAAATACATCATTCATTATAAACAGAGCTCCATTAATAATATGAGATCTCCCGTAACATTTCAAGATGGCCGCTACTATGTGCCCCGACCACTTTGGTCGCACACGCACCAACAACACTTCCTGAGACTGAAGGCACTTCTGGGTCACGGCTGCAGGTGGGCCTCGTTAACTGGGCTCACTGTATTTAACAGAGCACCTCTCGAATATACATTCCATCTACAGGCAGGCAGGATGAGGGGTAGGTTACAGGCTGCAGACCACGTAAGGAACTGTGAGTATGACATTGACCACGGAGAACAAATGACACGTGAGTATGCTACCGGTGCAACCATGCATTGATCACCACCGCTCTTTTTTTTTTTTGTATTACAGAAACCGCAATAATCTTGCGGTCCCCTTCCTTGACCTAAGGCACACTATGGCCTATAAGTAGGGGTAAGAAATACAAGTACCTCATGGGAGTCAGTAATGATGTTTTTACCAGGGCCGTTTCTACATTAGGCAAGACTAGGCAGCCGCCTAGGGCGGCAAAAGGGTTAGGGCGGCAAAAGGAAGTTGGGACATTTGCCCTTGTGTGCGCAAAATTGGTGGTTTCCGCGGCGCCCACAGATGTCTGTAACAATCAGGGCCGTCAATCATTCATAGCACGAACGCGCTACTTATGACGTCCCTGTTTCTTGTTTCTGGCCTGCCCCCAGAGAGAATGGACCAATGATGTCAGGAGGGGCAGGCCTGTCATCGTTTTTTTTTTCACTTTTGAATCCCTGCATTTGCCTTGGCGCGGGCGCGCACTCCTGCGCAGTAGACCCGGAGTGCTGTCGTCTGGAGCTCGAGAGAGAGAGGCGGAGTCAGGAACGTCAAGGCAAGGACTGGAGTCCCTAGGTGCCCAGCAGGTGTATTAAGGTAAGATCAGTGGTTGAAGTGTCCACTTTTCCTGCTCTGCCGCTGTCAGCTGCCCCCCTCTCTTTCTTCCTCTTATTCCCTTCCTTTCTGTCTCTCTCTCGCAGCTCCTCACTTGCTGAAAACCATGCTTCAACCTGTTCCCGCCATACTTGCTTCTCAAAAGGGGCCGCTTCAGGGACTACAGCCTCTAGCTGTCAGCACGAGCCCAGGAGGAAGGCGCCAATGACCGGCAAGCACAGTTTAGTGCGCCAGGCTCTGCAGGCGCCCGACGCGCCCAGGCAAGTGCCTGGGTTAAAACCGGGCCAAAGCGGGCCCTTCTGCGGCTGGACAAGGCTGGGCTGGGCCCCCTCTTGGCCCCTTGCTTCTCCCTCAACACTCACAATAGGAAGCGCTAGTTACCGACACCTAAGGCACAAGGTAAGCCCAGTTCTTCAATATCGAACTATCCAATAAATACTATGGGTGCCCTTGACAAAGAAATACCCTCAGTTGAACAGAGTCTAGGCTCCTGTCACCGCACTGCTGGGACATCGAAAGTTCCCTCCACATTGCCGCCCTTTCCTCCACAGGCCCCGGGGACATCTCTGGTCGTGCGGTTAATGTAGCTAACGGGTGTGTTCACCACACTTCAGATGCAGTACATTACATTTCTCTCTCCGAATCTTTCACAGACCCGCCTCATAAACGCATAAAACACCCGATCCCAGCTTCAATAAACGTCTCTTACCCTCTGTTTCCTCTACTTTCCTTCATTCGTTCCCCTGTGAAATGGATCCAAAGATGGAAGAAACACTTTTGCTGGAAACATCCTCTTTTTCTTACATTTTTCTGTTCCAAAGTGCAGCCTCAGGGCCAAGAGAAAAATAGGTGCAAAATACGAAAAATAAATAACAAAATAAAGCATTACAGAGTGGTCGCAAAGTGGCCAGATTGGTTTTATTCTCATCCAAACACATTAGTGTCACTTTACAGAGTTTGCCAGTGAAGCGCTACTTTCTTTTTCTCGTCATTCTTTGAACAGCATTGTTTTTCCAGGGTATGGAAGTGCACCATTCCTGGAGGTTCTGCAATACCTGGTTGATGACTGGAGTGGAAAACTTTTAATGTGATCCTTATCAGCTCTTTTCCTTATTTTAGTTTATAAAATGTGTACTGCTGCTCTTTATTCAGTGATGTTGTCTTTTTAAACTATACTACTTATGTTTTGTAAGGAATTAAGCAATGGACATTGAAACGGGTAAAAGGGAGGGGGCGGCAGTTTTCAATTCTTGCCTAGGGTGGCAAAACACCTAGAAACGACCCTGGTTTTTACCTGTGACAATGAAAGTACATGATGTGTATTCCTGTTTGTGCGGTCTTGTTTTGAATACTTGTTTTCTACATGGTGTGATCACGAGTGATTTAGGCACTGGTGTTATTCACCAACATAACAGCATAGATATAGCTCGGACAACACAGCATGGCACTGCATGATATGACAAGTATGCAGAGACCAGGCGGGAATTATACGTGCAGTCCACAAGAACTCACTTTCTTAAAAGAACAAGTTACTTACCTTCGGTAACGCTTTTTCTGGTGGATACAGTATCTGACTGTTGATTCCTCACCTTTTGATTTACCCCTGCGCCAGCATTCCACAGGAACTTTTTTCTAGCTCTCCCACGTTGATGAGGACGTCATAATGGCATGGCTCCGCTCGCGACTTCGTATGACGTCACCGGAGCCACAAGAAGATCTCGTCGGCGTGCTGACATCAGTTCCCTTTTTTCCACCCCGTCGACGCATAACAGTTTTCTGGAACTCTCCATTTTCTTCACAGTTACTTTGTTATCTGCTGTTTCCCTTGGTGTACCAGTGCTATGGCAACATCGAAGAAGTCGGGTTTCAAGTCTTGCAGAGAGTGTGGGGGTCATATGTCTATCACTGACCCCCATGAAGACTGTTTGTGGTGTCTTTCTTCGGACCACGACATCGGAGGCAGCTCCAGTTGTTGGAAGATGAATCCGAAGGCTTTGAAGGAGCGTGAGGCTAAGCTTTTTATGGCGAAGGCAAGAAAAGAGAAGAGGGGCCGAAAGAGGTCAAAGTCAAAATTGAAGTCGTCGACTTGGCATACTTTGAAGTCGAGGAAACACAAGAAGAAGAGAAGGCACGGTTCACAACGTCGTTCATCGAAGGATAGAGCTTCGAGGTCGCTATCTCCGGCTTCGCGATGTCGCACTAAAGATTTCATCTCGCCTTTGCCTTCTCCTTCTCCTCAAGCGACTCCGGCTCACTCTCCGATGCTGAGGGGTTCTCTGGCGCAGTCACCGATGCCGAAGGGTTCTCCGGCGCCTAGGTTATCTCCGGCGCTGAGAGATTCTCAGGAGCCTAGAAGGTCTTCTCCTGTGCCTGCGACCTCTCTTGTTTTGGGTCCGTCGTCCCTGACGCCTACTCAGCCTCGAGTGGATTCAGACTCTGCTCCTTATCCACCCTTTCCTGGACCTGGGTCGGATCCTTCGCATTTCCTTAATGCGATGTACGGCATGTTTTCCAGAGCAGCTTACCCTACTGGTGCGCCGTCGGGCCTGTGCGTCCGCTTGCATTCAATTTGGGTGTTCCTCAACAATATGCCCAGGCACCCTTTGTGCCCTTTATGCCGACAGCGCCGTCCTGGCAGTTAACCGCTCCGAGGTTTTCGACGCCGTTTTCTCAGTCTCTGGCGCCATCTGGTGGACCTTCTACCTCTCGGCTTCGATCGGCGCCGTTGCCTACATCGGAGGCTCTTCCTTCAACGCCGGCACCGGTGTCTCCGACGCCGGTCCCGAAGTTGCAGTCAGAAGAAAGCCCAAAGGCTGTTGGAAGAGGAAGAATTTCAGCAGGAGGAAGCTGAAGAAGGTGAAATTGAAGAGTCTTTTGATGAGTTTGAGGGTCTTCAGGAAGCGAGTGGTCTAGACACTTCCCCAGAGTGGGAGCTTTCATCACCAAAGGCCTTGCTTTCTCATGATGTGGCACCATACCATGCTGTTATTAGGAAGGCTGCTGAACTTTGTATCCATCAGAAACATTTATTACTTGGATATTTCAAGTTCTTTTCGTATATCTCTCTCTTTTCTTCTAGGTTGATTTATGGATTCCTACTGGGGTGAGCATAATATAGATACCTAGGATCTATTGCATCACAACCAGCGGTTGAGTAGAACAAGACTCATAATACCCACCCTAATTTAGGGTTTGGGAACATATCTTTTTGTCTTGAAGAAATGCTAAGGATCCAGTACTGAACCGACAGAGCATGAAACATGTCGACCTGAATAGTGAAACCTCGACAGTTCACTACATCACACTCATCAAGTAGTGGCGCGTCTTAACCTTGCGCACACTACTCTTTAGTTTTTAACCTTACCGAAGGATCTCTGAATAAAGTCTAATTTAATTTCCTTATGGTAATTTTAGATCACACTCTCCACTTAACATATTATACTCCACACACCAGCATGCCCCATCACGGCTGATACGAGAAAAGATCTCCGAGAAAGAGCCCTCTCGCGGGGCCTGTGGGGCATTGCAGCGCCAACCCCACGAGGGGGCAAAACACCCAATGATGAAGCATGACACCCACATGGGTGTGTGAGTGCAACACTTCCAAATAAGGAAGACCCCCCCCTAGAACCATATATTCCAACCAATCACTCGTCTACGCTTCTCCATAACCTTTTCTCTACCTTCTTCGCTTAGGAACAAGTACCTACATTGATTATACATATTAATTATAGTGAGGAGCACGGGTACTGGACCTTTAACTGGCTCCTAGTCCCCCTCTTTGTGATTTATGATCCAGGAGAAGCAGCTATCTCTGGAGGCCTCTGGAGGCCTATTTAGATTCTAGGAGTGTCCCACTTTGCCGTGCTCACATTACCAGATCCCCTAGACCCCATCAGAATTACACTGGCAAGTTTTGACGACTTTGGGAGTCTATACAATCCTTGCACGGGTGTAACTGAAGGAAGCTCATTGGTGCCTTCAGCAATGCTTGATTAGTTGCCCATCCTCTTTTTTTCTCAGGCTCATGTATCCTTAGAGTCCTGATGATCCTTCAATCTGTCTAAGGGATCTAAATGTCATCGACTAGCTCTGTGGACCCAATTTGATTGTACATAACAATAAAATGGGAAGTGTTCTTACTTCATTTCAGGCCACATGTACGACCGTCAGGGTTTGCGACTCACAAATTGTGATTTTTAGCGATGCACAAAATGTGAGTCGCTAAACATGATGTACAAAAGTCTCAGACACTGTTTGTGATTTCCAAATGAGTCGCAAGGGACCTGCCTCATTAATATTCATGAGGCAGGTCACAATTTGCGACCCATTGGGAATAGCTGGCACTCACAGGGATGGTGGCCTGCTGAGGTCAGCAGACCACCATGTCTGTGACTACTTTTTAAATAAAGCAGTTTTTTTTAAATGCAGCCCGTTTTCCTTAAAGGAAAACAGGATGCATTTCAGAAATGGAGGAGCTAGGCTTCATAGTAGTGAAAAGTGAATTTAGGAGCTTTTCGCTACCAGGACATGTAAAACTTAAAAGTAAATGTCCAAAGTTTTAAATATACTCCACTCTGCCCTCTGGGCTGCTTCGGGCCTACCTTAGGGATGACTTATATGCAATAAATGGGAAGGTTTGGGCCTGGAAAGAGTTTTATTTTGCCAGGTCGAAATGGCAGTTTAAAACTGCACACACAGGCTGATATGGCCTGAGACATGTTTAAAGGGCTCATTAAGTGGGTGGCACAATCAGTGCTGAAGGTCCACTGGTAGCATTTAATTTGCGGGCCCTGGGAACTTGTAGTACAACTTTACTAGGGGCATACAAGTGAATTACATGTACCAACTGGGTGTAAGCACTGGTTAGCAGTGGTAAAGTTTGCTGAATTCTAAGGCCAGCAAAAACGAAGTCAGCAAAAACAGGAGGCTGGAAAGCAAAATGTTATGGGAAAACCATGGCAAGGTTTGTCAGGGCCTGATTATTAGGACTTTGGCAGTCCTACAGCAGATGGTGCAACTTGCCATCTGAAGTAGAACCGCCAAAGCTGTAGTGAGCCTGCCCGCTGGATTCTGAGTGGAATCCAGGGCAGGTGGGTGCAGCACTGGCATTCTCAAAGCGGTCTGCATATTAGGCTCAATAGAGAGCCTAATATGCAGACCGCCGCTGTGAGAGGGGAGGTGCAAATATAGGGGAGCACTACATGTGCCCACTAAATGCACCCCAGGCCCAAATCTGGCAAGGGGCCCCCTTTGTTGCCATTCCACCACCCTTTTCATGGCGGGTTCACCACCTTGATGAGGGCTGTGAAATTCTAAAAATGAACTACGGCACCACCAGCATATTGCTGCTGGTTAAAGGCTGCTGGTTAAACACCGCCGGCCCAGCTTAATCCTTGATCCCGGCAGTCTCGTGGCGATCCGACCGCTGCTGTCGTAATTCTGTGCAGTGTGGCAGTGGTCGGACCGCCACCACGGGTTCTCATAATTAGTCCCTTAGGCATAACCTTCTCTAGCACAGTGAACTGACCGGACCATTACTGACAGGTGTCAGTAAAGTTTCACTGTGATTATGGTGGGTTATTCATAACTGCTTGGCTTTTAAGATAGTACATGAGATTTTGTATGTTACAGTTACTAACTTGCAATAGTAGAGTTTCCTGGGATAATATTGAGAGTCCCTGTTTGAAATACGTCCTAAATTTCATGTTCACCTCGATCCAAGCGTTTAGGCATGAGCATGACATGACAGACACTCGTGTATTAAGGTTTATACATTTGTTGTGGTGCCAGGAAGAAACAAAAATCTGTTTTATATTGGAATGAGGTATAAAATAGTGAATTATTATGGTCAATAGATGTTTTAAGGTAGCATAACTTTTTTCAATGCATTGCATAGTGATTTTGTTTTAATATTGCAGGGGCTAATTTTTTTCCACCCCTACTAGGATTGAGACAATAAACTCAGCTGGTGTGTCAAATAATGTATATTCTCCTTAAACTGTAAAGCCAACTGCTTTCATACTGTGATTCCACTCCTGGTGGCCAACATCACTGGGAACAGCCCCGCCACCCACCGACCACGTACGCAACCTAGGGGTCATCCTCGACCCCACCCTCTCCATGACTAAGCAGGTCAACGCCGTTTCCTCATCCTGCTTCAACATCCTCCGAATGCTCCGCAGGATCTTCAAGTGGATCCCCACCGAAACAAGAAAAACAGTCACCCAGGCCCTCGTCACCAGCAGGCTGGACTACGGAAACGCCCTCTACGCAGGAACGACGGCTAAGCTCCTGAGACGGCTGCAACGCATCCAGAACGCCTCTGCACGTCTTATCCTCGACATCCCCCGACGCAGCCACATCACACCCCACCTGAGAGACCTGCACTGGCTCCCTGTCAACAAGAGGATAACCTTCAAGCTCCTCACCCACGCACACAAAGCACTCCACAACTCCGGACCAGCCTACCTCAACAGACGACTCAGCTTCTACACCCCCACCCGCCAGCTCCGCTCGACCAGCCTCGCCCTCGCCACAGTCCCCTGCATCCGGAAAACGACCGCCGGCGGCAGATCCTTCTCCCACCTCGCCGCCAAGACCTGGAACACCCTCCCCACCAACCTCCGACAGACCCAAGACCTACTGGCCTTCAGAAGACTCCTCAAGACCTGGCTCTTCGATCAGTAGCAGCACCACCCCCCTCTTCCCCCAGCGCCTTGAGACCCTCGCGGGTATGTAGTGCGCTTTATAAGTGACATGATTGATTGATTGATTGATTGATTATTTAAAGACCTTTATTTATGAAGTATGATACAGTGACTTCTTCTGCTATGAATCGGTTATTGCATGTGTGCTTTTAAAATTTGGCAACTGGCCTTGGTAATTTTTATTGCTAATAAAAATGGTTCATTTTAAATTCTGAATGTTATGTATTGGGATTGTATTTTATGTTTTTGTGATTGGAAGACATTTTTCTAAATTACAATTCTTTCTTTCGATGATGATTATGAATGGATGCTTTATATTTTCCATCTAATAGTGTTCAACTTCAAAACATTTTTGTATACTTACAGTTCTTTGAGGTTTGTTAGAGTACTGATGGCAGACGGAAAGAAGTCCAGGTTGTTGTGATTCAAGTCTCTGGAGAAACAAGAGCATTTGTTACAAAAACGTTTTGTGTCCAGAATTCCTTAATTTCTTCCACAGTATTGCTGAAATTCATTCCTAAACATTAATAATGTATTTGCAAAAGAAGACATTTTAACTTTAAGAGAGAAAATCAGCACATTTGGGAAAGTATTTCTTTTCTTTGATCCTATTCTTTTTTAACCACTCGATATATATACAAATGGGCCCTCTAACGCAAATCGAGAGTGGCAAAAAACTGGAGGGCTAGTCCAAACCACCAAAGAAGACATTGCAGCAATCCCTAACTAAAACTACGGCAAATGCAAGAGAACTTTTGTCATTTATCCATTCTAGATATGAAGGGAGTTGGGTAGTTCAGGGTGCAATGGGACTAGTTTATTTTCAGGTTACATGGTGTCACTTGGTCCCCATACTGTGCGATCACAGATGCTTCATGTTCTTGAAGTGTGGGGAGGATACAAGTGGGGAAGTTACAGTTTCACTTGTGGTTGATGCTTTTTATTTGATAAAGACACACAGCAATCCGAGGACTTTTCTGTGCAGCAGTCCACCCAGATTCCCTTACAGAATCCATGCCAGATAGCAATGGGTGTTAGCTCTGACATAGGGCAAATGAGAGTCCACTCCTGGAATGACAGTGGGCTCCTGGACAGCATTAAGGGAGGTGCAGTTCTGTGAGCGGAGGCTGCTCCTGGTGGGGCTATCTGTTATCATCTACTTACTTACCTGGAACGTACCTTGTAACTAAGCTTAAATAAACCATCTATAGAATATACACCTTGGCTAATGGACTTTGTATTGTGACTTAACCTTTGCCATTCCTTTTCCTTAGCTACATCTTCCCTACTGCTCATCCAGGATGAGTGCTGGAGTG
Source organism: Calotriton arnoldi (assembly GCA_963921515.1). Taxonomy (NCBI): domain Eukaryota; kingdom Metazoa; phylum Chordata; class Amphibia; order Caudata; family Salamandridae; genus Calotriton; species Calotriton arnoldi. The sequence goes on along the minus strand of CAWUFW010001640.1, from coordinate 971,964 downwards.
CTTGGTGATGAATGAACTGCTGAATGTTTGGTGATGTCCTAGAATGCATGGGTGCCTGGTGATGTGCTGAGTGTCAGTTGGAGTGTGCAGGCTGAGCAGCAGGGAGGCTGCTCTTGGCGGGGCTATCTGTTATCATCTACCTACTTACCTGGAACATACCTTATAACTAAGCTTAAATAAACCATCTATAGAATATACACCTTGGCTAAAGGACTTTGTATTACAACATATACCAAGCTGGTTTCACTAAGGGGAGGAATCAGGGTTGGGAGGGATATGGCTATCCTGCTCCATAGAGGCTTTCTTCTTGAGGTCGGCCGGGTGTGGCATGACACTCTTGGTAGATATGTAGGCATAACCAGAATCCTGCATGGAGTGTTAATGTCCCTGCTTTGCTTATATGCTCGCCCCACTTTTGATGGTGACTTTTCCTGAAAGCATAGGGGCACTCTTGTCACAACTTTCCCTGGTACCATGAGTACTGGGTAGGGATTTCAATGGAATAGTCAGCTTGGAATGGGACCATTCCAGAGGTAAAACAAGTCAGTCACGGGGCAACCCCATTGGCCTCACAGACCTTTGGAGGGCACTACACCCACAGAGGTGTTGTTAGACCTTTTACTCAAGAGCCCATAAATCCTTCTCTCAGCTGGATAACTCTGTTACTAGGCTAGCGGGTGCTAAGATTCTGGCACATGGTTGTTCTGACCCCTAGCCCTTGGAGCTCCAGTAAAGGCTGGGCCCTAGAACTGAAAGACAAGAATAGCATTTAGATACTTGACTGCTGGTGAACCCTGAACATGAACAACATGTCATAGACTCAATGAATACTTTTATTCAGCTCAACTTGGGATAAGTAGCCTCCCCAGGGATCCTTTGGGAGGGCTTCAAGGCCACCATACATGGGAGAATTATTAGCTACCAGACTGGGCTGAAGAGACAAGAGCAAAAAAACGTTTTAGACTTGGAAACCCATGTGACAGAACTATAATCTCAACAGCTGGCCTCCTCTTCATCAGTGGTCTTCAGCAATCTGTTACCCAGAAATCTGCATCCTACTATGCCAAGTTATACTCTGCAGGCACCCTGTCAGCTGGAAGGGGACTAGAGAGCTCTATTAGGGACCTCCCTCTTATCGACATAGACCCGTTGGGGAGAGAATCGCTAGAGGGGCTCATCAAAGTAGAGGAGATCAAAAAGCCCCCCAGATTAGACATAACAATAGGAAGTTTTACAACGCATTGGGAATGGTGGCCTGACTTCAGGTTCTGCAGGCATTCTCCTTGCATACTTCGAGAAGGCTTTCAACTCAGTGGGATTGAACTATATCTTCCTCCTATTGAAGAGGCTCAATATTTGACCCCAATTTTGTCAGTATCTGAGACTATGGCATATGGATTTAGTGGGACAGGTCAGGATTGGGAGACCTCAGATATATATCTGGTGCGGCGGGGCACCAGGTAGGGGTGCCTGCTTTCTCCCCTACTTTTAGTGATAGCAATAGAGCCCCTAGGGCAATGGATTTGGATTGACACCCAGATCAGAGGGTTTGAGTGGGCACCAGATAAGAAAGGTAAGGTTGTATTATATGTGAATGATGTGTCCTTGTGTTTAGGAGTGAACTTCAGTGGTCCGGCACCCGCCTGATGTAGATCTTCCGCACATTTGGCACTTTCTCCAGCTTACACCTTAATAAGACCAAATCCTCTCTGTTCCTCCCCCAGATATGGTGGGTCCAAGAGACATTCAGACAGTGATGGAGGGATTCAAATACGTAGGAGTCTTTATGACACAGAACCCCCAGAGGGCCTGGATGAACAACATCCAACCACTGCTTAACAGACTTCTGGCAGACGTGACATTTTGGTAAGTGCTTCCCCTGTCCCTACTGGGTAGTTCAGGGAATTTTAAGATGGTGTCTCTACATAGAGTGCTATATCAGCTATAGAAACACCCCTATGTGATTCCCCCGAGCTTCTTTATTAAAATTAGTAGTATCTTCAGAAGATTCCTTTGAGAAGGAGGGGGTAGCCAGAATTGCCTTATGCACATGTCAAAAATCTCTCTGGGAGCCTCACCACAGGTGATATAGACTTATTATAACGCAGACCACCTGGAAATTCTTAGTGAATTGTGGTATGATTTAGATAGAGACCCAGGTTTGACTCTGAACGATAAGTTCAGCTACTTCACCTCCTCCATAGGGGTATGACTAAACTGGTTCTTCCACTGGCCACATAGAGTGGTAATAAAGATTTGGTGCGACACAATGAAGACTCTAGGGTGGAGGGATAGAGTTTCGGGGAGGACAGCATTTTGGGCTGGGAACAGGCTCCCCCAGGTGACTCACCTAACACAATTTTGACAATGGGATACAATAAGAATATCCATGTTGGGGGACGTGATGCAGGGAACAACCTTGAAATCCTTTTGCATGCTACAGGCAGAATCTGAACCTCTTCGTAGCCAGGTTTTTAGATATCTCCAGCTTTGTCACTCCCTGACACCCTAAGGAGAGACTTGCTACATACTGTGTGGAGTTGCAGGGTACAAGCCCCCATCTGGGAGAGGATAATTTCAGCAATGGGTGAGGTTCTAACTGGCAACTTCTGCAGCACCCCAAGATGGCCCTCTTACATATTCATATAGACCTAGATAGCAGCAGATATAAGATGGCACTGTTGTGTATTGCTCTCCAAGTTGCAAAGAGAGACAATGGTGAGAATTGGAAAAAACCAAGACCTTCTTCACTGGAGGGCTGGAGGAAAGGTCTGGACCACGGCATGAGTATGGAAGGCCTGATGTATGCAGCAAGGGGATGCCCCACAAACACTTGAAGATCTGGGGGGATTGGGCCCAATATCGAGGGATTCCGATTGAGCCTAGTTCGTGTACGCCATGGCCTTTATATAAGTAGGTTTGATCCTTTTCTACCATAAACTTAATGGGTATTATTTAAGTCAATCCCAAAGTTGGGTGGAAAATGTTTGGGGACGGTCATGATGGATATGCTGTTGCAGAATGAATATTGCTATGAATGGACTGAAGAATGTGTCTGTCTTTCCCTTTTGTTTTGAAGCTAGCTAAGTTCAAAAAATACTTTGACAATCCTGTCAAAGGGACTTCTAAAATTACTCACAAACACTGGAGAAGGACACAAATGATAACTCTAGAAATGCAGACAGGCTTTTTAAGGTGAGGTGAGGAAATGATCTGAATGCATGTATAGCAAAGCTATTCGGCGAATAGTGCAGAAAGGCACATCCTTCCAAGCAAGCATCAAAAAAACAAAGGACTGTCGGTCATATTTAGAGAGCAGTATGACTTCAAAGCACAGAAGAATACCTAGCAGCTACCTTGTTAGTTTGGCCTGCTGGGCATTAATTTTTGATTTTCCTGACACAAAATTGGCCCTTCTGCACAGTAAGTTTTTTGCCTTTGTTTGGGGGCCACTGTTTGTAACCCTATTCAGGCCCAACATGGCAAACCCAGGTAGGGAAATCAGTGGTGGTACCCCCCTCCTAAATAGTGATAAACAATTGTTACTATGATGTGGTGCCCCTGTAATGGTTGGGTTACCAGGTGAAGCGTATCTGATGATAGAGCCAAATAAAACTCTGCTATCAGAATCCTCGCACTTATTCAACTCTAAATGAGTTGGAGCAACCACAGGTTTATAGTGGATGTCCTGTTCCATCATTCTAGTCTCAATGTGGTCCCAAAAGATGTTCTGGTAAAGATGTTATAGTGCCTCCTAAAGGCTAAACCTCTTAGGAAAGTCAGAGTTCTAGGTGACATTAGATTCCTGGATAATTATTTCCTGCTTTGTCAAGGAGTATTGGGGGCTACACTGCTCAGAAGGAGGCGTTTGCATCTAATAACTGAACTGAATAAAAAATATCTAGGAGACTGGATTAGATTAGGAACCCTATTCAAAGCTATGGGTGAGCCAAAAGAGGAACAGGCTTGGCATTGGGGCAGGGGTTCCAGAGGTAGATGAAGACTACGATTTGTGTCACCAAATCATGGTTTATTTTGGGGTTTGAAATACATATGAAGCACTGTGTATACTAAGGGGTGATAGGACCTCACTGACATCCCACTTCATGTGACAAATGGGGCTTGCATTCAGTAACATCCTGGCATGAGGAATGGTACGAAATTAGTTTGATGGCTTATTCTTCTGGCTAAATTGGGGGCATACAGAAGGCAGGCAGTGATGGATGGTGGTGAATGCACATTTTACAGTACTCCATGTTTCAATCAATCAATCAATCAATCAGTCAATCAGTATGTAGTGGTAAACTACAGACACAGTGAAAGTAGAGATGGAATAACTTTATTCTCTACAAGATAAGGAGCTGCAACAGGAGTACACGCACATACTCTAGGCTTTTCCACAAAACCAACTGTTGCACACCCAATTCAAATCAGCACAACACTCATAGAACCTACAGAGAGTAGCATTCTGCAGTCCCCATAGAGCAACATTCTACAGCACGCATTGAGCTAAGTCACTTCAAATAAAGATTGCCCTTAAGAAATATAAAGGTACGATATAAGATATCTTCCTCTCTTAACACTTTGACACTTCCCCAATAAATACATAAAACAAACACAAGACAAGAGCAAGAAAGAAAAGAAACGTATAAAAACTATACACATAAACCTCCTGAACATACAAGTAAAACAATAAAAAAACATGATCCTACATTCTAAACCTAATTGGTTTACTGATTTTACGTGAACTCCTATGCAACGGTTGAATACAATTACCAGTAGAGAACTTGGTCTACCTTTCACTGAAAGGCTGAGCAATTTGATTTCTCTGATTATCATCAGACTCCTTCTCTCTAGTATTGGAATTGGACTCTATATCCCTCACTCTCACCACCCTTGAGAAATTCCACAAATGGCCACCAACTACTCTCACTGCATTCCCGTGAATTTTTTCATTCTTCATTGGTTCACCAAACTTGTTTTTCCCTTTTTGTACATGAGTAGCTGATTTAACACGCACCACATCTACCCCCTGTACCATTGTGTTTTTCGCACCTTTCTTATGATCATGCCAACATTTTTGTTTTTTCTGTGCTTGACAGATATTCTCTTTGACCAACAGCATCAATTTTTCAACATCAGATTCACTCTACAACCATCTGGCCATCCAAGCCGGTCGAAAAGTGGTGTTTGCCTTTCTACCCCTTGAAATGGGAGAACTTGGTCGACGAATGAGGCACTGTCCTGTAAAACCACAACATACTCCTCACAGATTTGACAATGTCGTGCTTTCCACTTTTCGCCCATTTCACATACTCCCCCACGACTCGATTCATCCTCTCAACAAGGCAGTTAGTTTGGGGATGGTATAAAGAACTTCTATGATGTGTAATATCACATGACTCCAAGAAATTCTGAAATTCTCTACACACAAATTGTGTGCTGTTGTCCGAAATTAAAATTTCTGGAAACTCCTCCCTCAGAAAGATTTCCCTGAGAAATTCCACCATGGAACTCGCACTAGGATCTCTTACAAACTTAGGTTCTGGCCATTTAGAACAGCAGTCCATGAGTACCAGAATAAACTTAGTACCTCCAGGTAATGAGTCATAAGGACCCATAACATCAATTCCTAGCTTAGTCCAAGGACTGGGTAAACCTCTATGGACATGAACGGAGGAATTGTTACTTGAAGATTCAGTTGGCTCTATTATCCTTGGTCACACAAAGATAAACGTTATCTTTCTAAATCTTCCCTAACATTAAAAGGTACCCCACGTAGTTTGTGTTTGACTGGGACTCTCCTTCCTTGACTTTTGATCCTGTGCTTGAATCCTTTAACCTTACCAAACTTCTCTGAGAAGACCTCAGGGAACTTGCGATTCCACTACTCTACAACATCATTGCATTCTACTACCAACACTTGTTCTTTATGCCCAGGTATCAGAATCATGCCAAAAAGACCCTGGTGGAACCATCCAAGAATGTTCAATCCTTTTATGGCAACATACATTTTTCCTTCTATCCTTCTGCCTCTAAATTGTAGAACATCCTCAATAAAGCCCAGTAGCTCTATTTTACGTCCCTCATACGATGCCGGTGAACGGTCAGGTGGGAATAATTCTCTATCCCCCTATGTTTCCTTGAATAATTTTTTTTTTTTTTTTTAAATCTTTTTATTAACATTTGCTCAATTGACCATACTTATCCATAGTTACAGTAGTTTGTACATGGTTGACTACCCAACATTACCACATTTAACTCTCATGGGGGGGTACGGGGACACTGGTCATATTCATGACAGAAGACACAAATCATGGCAGTTTGTACATGCAATCGGCTTATTAACTCATTTCGGTAAATCTGGGCCTCACACCCACCTAGCCCCGACTCTCAGGTTGTTATTCCTCCCCTCCCAATCCTCCCCTATATTTTCGCCATGGTGCCCATATTCTCTCCCACTTTTTGACACACCCCCTACTTTTGTATACCATTTCTTCTGCCCTTTGGCACCAATCGAGGTCGCGTTTCCATTCACCCAAGGAAGGCGGCGAGGGCACCCCCCACCTCCTCGCAATGTTCCTTTTGGCAATTCCAGCCGCCAGAGCAAGCCAAATTCCCTTGTACCTGGGACAGTTCGAATTGCCTTTGACCATCAGGAGGAGCCATTTGGCATCCATAGGGACCCCCACTCCTGCAACTCTTGACATTATAGCCGTCACACCCTGCCAGTAATTGGCTATCTCTGGACACTCCCACAATATGTGAAAAAATTATTATTATTATTATTAAATTTATAAGGCGCAACAGCTACCCAAAAAGGGTTTCCCGGCGCCGACAAAGACTAGAGGGAGAGGTGTCAGCTTAAATTAGCTACTGGTTAAAAAGCCAGGTCTTGAGAGATTTACGAAATTGTGTATAGACTGTTTCATTCCGGATAGTTAAGGGAAGTGCGTTCCATAATAAGGGACCAAGATATGCGAAAGATCTGCCGCCCATCCAAGACAGTTTAGTTCTTGGCACAACAAATTTCTCTTGGGTCGATGAACGAAGACACCGTGAGGGCACATATGGGCTGACCAAAGACTGCAGATATAAAGGAGCAGTTCCCACCTTGATTTTAAACATGTGGCTCAGGGCGTTGAACTTAATTCTGTTCTCAACCCTGAGCCAATGGAGATCCCGCAGATGACTGGAAACAGAAGCAAATCTGGGGACCCTGCACAGTAATCTTGCCGCAGCGTTCTGCACCGTCTGCAGTCTACGAGTCACTACCTTGTTAGAACCAAGGTAGAGAATGTTTCCGTAGTCCAGTCTCGAAGTAATCAGAGCCTGGACTACTGTTCTCTGAGTTTGCTGGGGCAACATCCATAAAATCTTTCTTAGCCACTTCAAGATAGTAAAACATATGGAAGACACTTTGGTTGCTTGATGGTGCATCGTAAGCGAATCGTCAATAATAACGCCTAAATTGCGGACTTGGCTGGAGGGCTGAGGAAGTACTCCCATTTCACTGGGCCAATGTTGTGCGCCCCAGAGATCTTTGTTATTACCCAGAATCAAGACCTCCGTCTTCTCTCCATTGAGTTTTAGGTAGTTGTTTTGCATCCATGATGCAATTTTACCTAGGCCAAGCTGAAGGAGAGAGGGGCCGGCCTCGCTTTCCATGGAGAGAGAGAAAATGATTTGGGAGTCGTCAGCATAAGAAAACAAGGACAGTCCAGCCTCCTCCGTGAAAAAAGGTGCCCTCCTGTTGACACCCCCTAACGCAGAGCGCTGTGTGTGCTTTACCCCAGGTGTGTAGGAGCGTGCGCGGATTGTATGTACGATGTAGAATCTTGAGTTGCACCAGTCTGAACCGTGTCCGAATTGCAATTTCCCTTGGACTCTGTACTGCCTCTTGCCAATCTCCATCATCCATGTGACCTAAGTCATCTATCCATGCCGTTTTCAGGGCCACCAAGGGGTCTTGTATATTATTCACAAGCTTACGGTATATTGTGGAAGTAGGTTTGCCTAGGATAGGGTCCAGGAGCAGCCTGTCCTCCAGAGGTGAGTAGTCTGGAATGGGGGTACCATGCTGGATGTGTCGCTGCAGGGCGTGCTTTAATCTAAGATAGTGATATTTCTGTGTGTCGTGTAGAGTGTATTCCTGTTGCAAGTCTGCGAAAGCAATCGGTGCTTCTCCTCTCCACACGTCACCTAGATACTCTATCCCTATTAGTTTCCACTTACAGAAGCCCACTAGTGTAGCTACCTCCCTCAGTAGATCCCCCTCCTACAATGGGGTCCGGCCAGTTAACTTCCCGGACCAGCCTAGCAGTTTGTTTACTTCCCTCTGGCACTCTACAACTACCCTTGTATGCGATGGACCCTCCAAGCGCCTCTTTTCTGAGTACAGTAGCGAGGCACAATGGCCTCCGGTCATACTAGCTCTATCAACCCTGTATGCCGGTTCACTCGGGTCTGTGTACATCCAGTCATTTATAACCAGAAGCTGGGAAGCCCAATAATACAGCTTGATGTCAGGGACAGCCAACCCCCATTGTATACCCCTCTTTGTAACTTGGGAAGCGCTATCCTAGGCGTGCCTCCTTGCCAGAGCAACAGTCTGACTTCCTGGGATATTCTTTTAAAAATTGCTGGGGGGACTCGGTACGGGGTGTTCTGGAGAACATAGAGAAGGCGAGATAGGGCCATCATCTTAAACAGGGCCGCCCTGCCCATTAATGACAGAGGGAGGGAACGCCAGTGACGTACATCAGCGTTGAGGTGCTCCATCTGGGGCTCAAGATTTTTCCGTATAAACGCTGCGTGGTCTCTCACAATGTGTATACCCAGGTATTTAAACCCCTCCTCTACCACCGGGGCTGCACATTTAGCTGGTATGTTGGGCAGAGGGCCCGATAGCGGGAATATCACTGACTTAGCCCAATTTATGCTGTAGCCAGAATAGCTGCCAAAGAGCTCACAAATGTGGAGCACAGTCGCCATCGAGTGATACGGTCTTGCTAAATACAGGAGAATATTATCCGCATATAGCAAAATGCATTCCTCCCACCCTCCTGGTGTACCTATCCCCCAAATCATCGGATCTCTCCGAACCCAGTGTGCTAGTGGCTCCAAAGCAAGGGCAAAGAGTAGTGGGGATAGGGGGCAGCCCTGCCTGGTGCCACTCCCCAGCTGGAAGGATCTGGAAAGTGCCCCATTAACCCGTACCTGGGTGCTGGGATTCTCGTACAGTAGTCTCACCCACCCACAGAAATTGGGACCAAAACCCAGTTTGCGCAGCACGATGAATAGGTAGGGCCACTCTATACTGTCAAACGCCATTGATGCGTCTAGCGACATCACAGCTGTCTGCTGAGCATCTGGACCCTCTGTCAGATGGAGCACTCCATAGAGTCTCCGTAGATTATGACGGGTGCTTCTATTGGGCATGTCTCCCGATTGGTCCAAATGTACCACCTCGGAAAGAACGGGTATTAATCTGTTTGCCAACGCCTTTGCTAGGAACTTCGCCTCAACATTAATCAGGGAGATTGGGCGGTAGGAAGCGCACTGACCTGGTGGCTTCCCAGCCTTGTACACTACCGCTATTGTGGCCGCACATTGGTCTGGCGGAAGTTACCCCCTTTCCCGGGCTTCAACTAGCATTTGTAGCAACGGCGGAAGTATTGTTGAGGCCTGACATTTATAGATCTCTACCGGGAGTCCATTGGGACTGGCCGCTTTCCCAGAGTTGAGGTCCCCCAGAGCTACGCCCAATTCTTCCTCCGTGAGATCTGCATCCAGTGTGGCCCGCATCTCGTCAGACAGCGCGGGAAGAGAGAAGTCTCTTAAGAATTCCTCACAGTCTTCCTCTGTTCTAGTGCTAACCGGCCTGTATACCCCCTCAAAGTGTGCTGCAAAGACCTCCGCTATGTCTGTGTTGGTTGTCCGTAGGACCCGTGTCTTGTCTAGTGTACCCATCACCCAAGAGCACTCTCTGTCTCGTTTCTCTAGCCACGCCAGGAGCCTCGAGGCTTTATCCCCTACATCATATAGCCTATGTTGAGTCGCGAGAGCATATGCTCTCGCTTCGCTGTTTGTCAGTGCTCGCAAGTTGCGTTGTTTCAGCGCGAGTGTATGTCTCAGTTCCCTAGAGGTGTCCTCTATTGCCTCCTGCTCCATCTCAAGTATCTCGAGCTCCAGGGATCTAACTTGGAGCGCCTCTTCCTTTCTTTTCCCCCCTATCAGAGCTTGTGTCTGTCCCCTGAGCACTGTTTTATAGGCCTTCCAGAGTGTTACGTGTGATGCTACTGATCCTGCGTTTTCTTGAAAGTACAGCTTCGAGCCCTCTCGGAGCTGATCTCGAAGTTCTGGATCTCGCAGGCGCCAGAGATCAATTCTCGCGATGGCTGCTCAATTTAGAGGGGGACCCTTAATGGCCACTCCCACCGGAGAGTGGTCCGAGATTCCTCGTGCCAACTGCCCTGGGTCCATAAACTCGTCTGCCCAGTCATTCCTCGTAAAGAGGTAGTCAATCCTGGAGAAGGAGTTGTGTCGCGCCGAATAGTACGTGTATTGCCTAAGTGAGGGGTTGTGTGCTCACCATAGGTCAATCATACCTAGGGCCATCATGAAGTCTGCCAAGTCGCGCTCTACCCTTCCACCTACTCGGGAGCTAGACCGATCTAGCCCCGGGTCCATGACGACATTTGTGTCCCCTCCCACCAGGAGAGTGCCCAGGGGCAACTCGAGCAGGAATGAACTAATCTTAGGTAGGGTAACTTTGTGCAGCCCCGGAGGTATGTAAATTGAGCAGAGTATTACAGTGCGCTTTTCCCGGTTCCCTATTGCTGCCACCATACAGCCAGCCTCATCTGCCCGCATGTTGGTAATGGTTAGAGGGAGCGCATTACGAATCAGGATTCCCACACCTCGTGCCCCCGTGGAGAAGCCAGAGTGAGCTGCTAGTCTATACCCAAATCGATCCAGCGCTTTACATTTACTGCCTTTCAAGTGCGTCTCCTGGATCAATACAACATCTGGGGAGTGTCTCTTAATGTACTGAAGGACCAGGGTGCGCTTGATTTTGTTGCAGAGTCCGTTTACATTCTAGTTCCACACCCGCATGTTAGATTGTTCCCCCATGATGGTAGTTTTGGAGCTTACCCCCATTGTTCCCCACCCCCCACAATAACCATCCTTTGCCAACTCGGTGTACGTGTTCGACTATTTTGGTTGTGAGCAGAGATACAAACCAATTAAGCAACATTAAACACACCCAAAACCACCCTCCCTGCAACCCTGCTTGGTGAGTAAGAACCTCCCACCACCCAAACACACAGAGTTCCTGTCGCCCGAACTGTGTTATAGTAAACATTAGGGAAGGGGCAGCATGCCAGCTGCCAGCGCGAAGCACCTTATTACTTTTGTAGGATACTTCTAAACCCCATAATTAAGTCTTGGTCGCAACCTAGTTCATTTTCCCACTGGTCACTTGATCTCAGGATTTTCCAATGTGGTGTGTGGCTATGAGTGACTCTACAACTTTCCGCCTCAGCTTTAGGTCCCACTCCTCCAGCCTCATCATAAGTCCCACCCCTTCCCCCCCATCCCCAAGCCCAGCAAAGATCAGCAGTAAACAGTAATACTTGCGGGGGGAGAGGCATCTCCTGTATCAATTATTGCTCATTCGTGTGTCCCAGGGCTTTCTATTCCACACTCCACCTCGTGCCCTTCAGCTCTGTTACCAGTCTCAGGAGGCCCTCGGGACTTCCCTCCTCTGCACTCCACCTTACGCCAGCCATCAAGCCAATCGCTTGCCTCCTCTGGCAAGTCAAAGAAGAACGATTTAACTTCATCTATGATTTTAAGTTTCGCCGGAAAGAGCATCATGTACTTAACATTGGCTTCACGTAGGGCCCACTTGACCGCGTCAAATGTGCGTCGCTGGCACTGGACGTGTAGAGTGAAGTCCGGGAAAAAACGGATGACTGCATTTTCGTGGTGTAAGTCTCCAAGTTGACGCGCCGCTTGCAGAATGGCATCTCGATCTCTAAAATTTAGTATCCGAGCTATGATTGTGCGCGGAGGCGCCCCTGGGCGCGGCCGGCCCCCCAGCACCCGGTGGGCCCGTTCAATAGAGAAGAATGAGGACAGTCGCTTGGGTTTCAGTTTGTTTAGGATTAAGTCCTCCAGGAAGAGGTCCATCGACGGGCCCTCCATTCCCTCCGGGACCCCAACTATCCGGATATTGTTGCGCCGGGCTCTCCCTTCTTGGTCTTCCAGTCGGGCAAAGATCTCAGAGTGATCCTTAGTGAGACGCGAGACCTGCTCCTCCAACCGTTTGGTTTTAGTCTGCAGCCCCCCTATACCCGCCTCCACCGCAGACAATTTCTCCGACATTTTCCGGAAGTCAGCTCTGAGCAAGGTCACTTCCTCGGTAACGGAGTCTAACTTGTGTTCCAGCGTCCCTTGTAGATCTGTGATAGCCCTCATAATGTCCTTCAAGGAGGGGACTGGGTGCTGATCTTACTGCTCTAACGTCGGATCTCCTCCTGCAGCTCCATTCTCCCAGTTCCTGGCGACCGTATACTTGTCTATTTGGTTTGCCTGCCCCGGCCCCACGCCTGGAAGACTGCGCAGTTAGTCTGTCCTTTGACTACCCTCCCCTGGTGGGGGCGGGTATTCCACCCACGAATGAGGGTCAGTGCCAGTGCACTGCTTATTGATGCCAACCTGAGGTTCCAGCTGCCCCTGCAGTCCCAAGGGTGTGGCTTCGCACTTCCCTATTACACCATGGCTCCCCCAGGCAGCCTCGATCCAGGAGAGGGGGGGAGGAAACGCTGCACCAACCTTCTGTGCGCTCCACAGCAATTTAGAGCGGGTCCGGTGTAACCTCGTTCACTCGCGGCTCTTCACTCCCGTTCGATCGCTCAACCGGGGGGGTGCTGTGTGCTGTTTGTAGGACCGTGCGCGTCGCGTCTTGCAGCGCCTCAGTCTCTAATTAAAGTGCCGCTGTGGATCCAGTCCCTCCCGCACACACTGGCGATAACTTGCTGCTCTCCGGTCTGGAGCCTCGGTCCTGCGCCCACTCTGCTCGGCGAACTTCGGAAAGCCACCCGAGCCTAAGCCGCTCTGATCCTCGAGGGCGGCGCCATCTTGCCTCCCAGCGTTGGTCCGCCTCACAGCCTCGTAGTTGGTGTCCACCGTTCCGTCGGAGGCTGATTTTCCGACCCAGCTGGACAGTCGCTGTTCCGATGGCACTTTCTTTACAGGTTGCGACCTTTATAGCGGATTTTGATGGATTTGGTTGGATGTTTGCGCTGTGAGCTAGCGCAGCTCTCCTAAATGGCGGCCATCTTCCGCGGCTGCTGGCACGCCACAGCCCTTGAATAATTTTTGAGTTATCATAGTGATTCTTGCTCCTGAATCAACTAATAATTTTAAACTTTTGTCACCCACACCAATGGCAACAATAGGATCGACACAAGAGGATGGATCTCCTGATACTAGACTTTTGTCAATAGAACTAACTACATCTTCCCCCACACTCAGTACTAAATCAGTAAAACCTTCCACCCACATCTGATTCAGTGTCATCCTCACAATTTGATTGCATCACACATACCGCAGGCCTAGTGGCAAACCTTGGCAAAATGTCCTAACTTCTTACAGTAGTTACATTTGACATTTCAAGCAGGACACGATTTACCATTCTTAACATGTGGGGGGTTACCACAATGATAACACATGTTAACCATAGAAGGATCAGGTTTGAGTCCAGACATCTTGGATCCAACGTTTTTCTTATGAATCTCAGATATTTTTTGCTGAGCTTTTCCATATTTAGCGGCATTCACGGATTCTTGAGGTTTCTCTTCTAGCTCCTTTACTGAAATTTGGGATATGTCTATGCTTTTTGCTGTTTTGATGGTGTCCTCCAAAGATGGGTTACCCATGGACAAGAGTTTTTGTTGAATCAGTTTATCTTTACATTGGCACACAAACTGGTCTCTAATTAACTGATCTGTGAAAGTGTCAAATTGGCATTCCGAAATCAGTCTATGAAGAACCGCTATGTATGAATCAACATCTTCATCCATTTTTTGTTTATGTTTAAAAAACATATGTCTAAGCACAATTAGACTGGGTTGTTTATCAAACCTGATCTGAAGCTTCTTTACAGCTTGCTGATACTCATCAAGACTTTCACCCTCATCTAGCAATAAGTCTGGTAAGTGCTTAAAAGTAGACCCCTCCTCAAAACACAGTGAGTGTAAAAGCAAAAACTTCTTTCTCTCTTGCCTGAATGTGGAGACCCCTATTGCTCCCAAATAACTTTCAAACGCATCAAACAAAATTGACCACCTGACTGGAGGAATCCCCTGTGTGTCCTGAAAAGACGGTGGTGAGGCCACCGACTGCATTATGACAACGAGTAAACAGAATATAAAAACTGAACAGATTTTATTTTTTAAATTAAAAAAAACGTTAAACCCAATAAATGTGTCTAAATATAAATATATATATATATATATATATATATATATATATATATATATATATATATATATATATATATATATATATCTCTCTATTATATGGAAGCTGCAGGTCAATAAAATCACCAGCACTCACGGGAGCAATAAACCCCAAATTTATTGGGTACATAGTACGCTAAGACGCGTTTCGGCTACTGCCTTTGTCAATAATGGTGGGCGCCGAGAAACAACAGATTTAAATAATTCTGTTCACGAACATCAACAAAGGACACCGGACATCCTTCTGTCCATCGGTGTCGGCCATCTTACAGCTTGCAAGTAAACAGGCATTTTTACATTTATAACATAAGGCCACAGTGTAAAATAATTGCAACTCCAACATTACTGCCCTGAATGGGCGGTGCACCTTGAAACATAATCATTTCGCAGTAATCTGCATGCAACATAAACTTTGTTACACATTCACGAGTTCAAACACTTTATCGTCCTAAATGGACTTCTATCGTCAGGCTCAATATCATGATCCACCTTATATCACCCTGAATGGGTTGTTACCAACTACCTCTGAGCCTACTGAGCCTTAATGTTCTTCCAACTTTTCTTATATCATTTGATGCCATAGTTCATTCCCAAATTTCATCAATTCAGTACACCTTTTCTCACAAAAAAGATTATAAATGAATCGCCAATTCCTCCCCACTGTTCAGACCCCAGAGTATTTTTGTTTGGGTGTCTATAATGTACCTAGACTCTAGTCTACGAAGCTGTAACTGTCTATCACCTCCACTTATATTAAGGGGGTCGTGGTCCATGCAAAAGAACTTCAACAGATCCCTGTTGCTTTTGTGATCCGCCTCAAAGTGTCTTGCCACAGGGTACGTGGCATCCCTGTTGGCAATCGCTCTAAGGTGTTCTAAAATGCCCACCTTAGTTTGGTGAATGGTGCTGCCAATATACCTCAAGCCACATGGACATACCAAACAGTACACCATGTGGCTGGTATTGCAATTCATGAACTTCATGATTCTCTTAGGTGCCTCAAGACCGGGTACATTATAGGAAAGGACTTTATGGCAATTTCTGCATGCCTTACATTTCCCGCAAGGGAAGAAACCTGTTATTTTACCAAAGGCGGCTGGTCTGCTGTCAGAGGGACAATGACTCTGCACTAAGTGGTCTCTTAAAGTCCTAGTTCTTCTAAATGACAAAAGTGGTGCCCTAGGCAAATCCTCACCTATTATGGAATCGGATTTCAAATTGTGCCAGTTTCTCCTTAGCACACTCCTAATGTCATTAGCATCGCTGGAGTAGTCTATGATCATCCTCAGATTATTTTTGGCTATCTATCTTTCGCTACTGCCACTAGCTCGTGAGTTCTCTTTGACCAACTCCCATCTTGATTTAGTGTCCACCTTCTTTTTAGCTTGAAGGAGAGTATCTTTATGGTACCCCCTTGTCGCAAATCTCTGCATGCTGTCTTTCGCTGCTGCCTGGAAATCGCAATCCCTTGTGCAATTTCTCCTAATCCGTAATAGTTCACCATACGGTATGCTTGTTTTAATTTTATCGAAGTGGCAACTGCTAGCATGCAGCAGAGAATTCCCAGCAGTTGGCTTCCTGTGCAAAGATGTGCACAGTCTGCCCTCTGCTGCGAATACTGTTAAATCCCAAAAATTCACAGATGTTTGACTTATCTCACCTGAGAATTTAAGGTTCAAATCATTGTCATTAAGCACTCTCAGATGCTCATTCGCTGATTGTACCATGCCCCTATAAATGATGAAAAGGTCATCAATGTACCTGTTCCAACTAATCACATTACAGGTCCATTCATCATTGGCCTCTGCCCAGGCCACCTGCTTCTCCCACCAGCCTACGAAGAGACTTGCATAACTGGGGGCGAAGCAGGTGCCCATGGCCGTACCACGTATCTGTCTAAATAGTTGCTCCTGGAATAGAAAAATATTATTGCTGAGACAAAAAGTCAACAAATTCCATCAGCATCTTATTGTGCTCAATACATTTCATTGAATGTTCTTTCAGGAAGTAGTTCACAGCCTCGAGACCTTTCTTATGTTCGATGCTCGTATGTCTAATGTCATCATTCCAAAGTTTGTCTCCCATACAACATCCTCAATCCACCTCAATATGTCTTTGGTGTCCTTGACGTAAGAGACCAGCTAGATCACAAACTCAAACAAAAAATGATCTGTAAATCTGGACATGTTCTCTGTTAAGCTGCCCATAGACGAAATTATAGGGCGGCCAGGAGGACATACCTTGTCTTTATGGATCTTCGGGAGGTGATAAAAGGTTGGAAGGCAAGGGTGCTTACATTCCAAAAAGGCATACTCCTCCTTCTCCAACATGCCTTTGTGATACCATTTATTGAGAAGTCTATGTGAAGCCCCTATGCTGCTCTCGTATTCCTTTCTTCCAACCTTTTTGTAACTCAGAGTATCGTTGAGTTGCTTCAATGCTTCACTTCGGTAGTATTCTGTCGTTAACAATACTACATTGCCCCCTTTATCTGAAGGCTTGCACACGATTGTCCGATCTTCCTGCAAACTCTTTATTGCCTTCCTCTGTTCCTCAGTAATGTTACTTTTGATTCTCCTCCTGTTGTTCCTTATTCGTAATTTGTTCAGTTCCTTAGTAACTGCCTCCGTGAACACGTCATCCGAGACCCTCACGATTGTTAATTTAACACCTAGAACGTTAAACCAAATTGAAGAAACAGTACTGCGATTAGGACTCACATTCTGTCCATCTAAGAAGTCAGAATACACTCAGACAAGGATTTATTTATTTAGGTTTTCCAGGAAAATTAAACTGTATAAATATTTCGAACTACAAAACACAGGACGCAGGGGGACAAGAGTGAACACTACAGACATTGACATGGATATTCTAATGGTCAATGATCTGGAGACATTGGCAGTTTTGGAGGATTTACAAAACGAAGGAAACCCCAAAGAACTGATCCCAACTGGGAGGAATAGAACTGATCAGATGGGAATTGTTCAAATGAGCCTGGGGAGTCCTTTTAAACCTCCACCGAAATTCATTCCACAGACACCTATAGATGCCATTGACGTGTTCACGGAGGCAGTTACTAAGAACTGACCAAATTACGAATAAGGAACAACAGGAGGAGAATCAAAAGTAACATTACTGTGGAACAGAGGAAGGCAATAAAGAGTTTGCAGGAAGATCGGACTATCGTGTGCAAGCCTTCAGATAAAGGGGGCAATGTAGTATTGTTAACGACAGAATACTACCGAAGTGAAGCATTGAAGCAACTCAACGATACTCTGAGGTACAAAAAGATTGGAAGAAAGGAATACGAGAGCAGCATAGGGGCTTACTGTACACTTCTCAATAAATGGTATCACAAAGGCATGTTGGAGAAGGAGGAGTATGCCTTTTTGGAATGTAAGCACCCTCGCCTTCCAACCTTTTATCACCTCCCTAAGATCCATAAAGACAAGGTATGTCCTCCTGGCCGCCCTATAGTTTCGTCTCTGGGCAGCTTAACAGAGAACATGTCCAGATTTACAGATCATTTTTTGTTTGAGTTTGTGATCCAACTGGTCTCTTACGTCAAGGACACCACAGACTTTTTGAGGCGGATTGAGGATGTTGTATGGGAGACAAACTTTGTAATGATGACATTAGACAACTCAAGTCTTTATACGAGCATCGGACATAAGAAAGGTCTCGAGGCTGTGAACTACTTCCTGAAAGAACGTTCAATTAAATTTATTGAGCACAATAAGATGCTGATGGAATTTGTTGACTTTTGTCTCAGCAATAATATTTTTCTATTCCAGGAGCAACTATTTAGACACATACGTGGTACGGCCATAGGCACCTGCTTCGCCCCCAGTTATGCGAATCTCTTCGTAGGCTGGTGGGAGAAGCAGGTGGCCTGGGTAAATGCCAATGATGAATGGACCTGTAATGTGATTAATTGGAACAGGTACATTGATGACCTTTTCATCATTTATAGGGGCACGGTACAATCAGTGAATGAGTATCTGAGAGTGCTTAAAGACAATGATTTGAACCTTAAATTCTCAGGTGAGATAAGTCAAACATCTGTGAATTTTTGGGATTTAACAGTATTCGCAGCAGAGGGCAGACTGTGCACATCTTTGCACAGGAAGCCAACTGCTGGGTATTCTCTGCTGCATGCTAGCAGTTGCCACTTCGATAAAATAAAAACAAGCATACGGTATGGTGAACTATTACGGATTAAGAGAAATTGCACAAGGCATTGCGATTTCCAGGCAGCAGCGAAAGACAGCATGCAGAGATTTGCGACAAGGGGGTACCGTAAAGATACTCTCCTTCAAGCTAAAAAGAAGGTGGACACTAAATCGAGATGGCAGTTGGTCAATGAGAACTCACGAGCTAGTGGCAGTAGCGAAAGAGAGATAGCCCAAAATAATCTGAGGATGATCATAGACTATTCTAGCGAGGCAAATGACATTAGGAGTGTACTAAGGAGAAACTGGCACATTTTGAAATCCGATTCCACAATAGGTGAGGATTTGCCTAGGGCACCACTTTTGTCATTTAGAAGAACTAGGACTTTAAGAGACCACTTAGTGCAGAGTCATTGTCCCTCTGACAGCAGACCAGCCGCCTTTGGTAAAATAACAGGTTTCTTCCCTTGCGGGAAATGTAAGGCATGCACAAATTGCCATAAAGTCCTTTCCTATAATGTACCCGGTCTTGAGGCACCTAAGAGAATCATGAAGTTCATGAATTGCAATACCAGCCACACGGTGTACTGTTTGGTATGTTCGTGTGGCTTGAGGTATATTGGCAGCACCATACACCAAACTAAGGTGCGCATTTTAGAACACCTTAGAGCGATTGCCAACAGGGATGCCACATACCCTTGGGCAAGACACTTTGAGACGCATCACAAAAGCAACAGGGATCTGTTGAAGTTCTTTTGCATGGACCATGTCCCCCTTAAAATAAGGGGAGGTGATAGACAGCTACAGCTTCGTAGACTAGAGTCTAGGTACATTATAGATACCCAAACAAAAATACCGTGGAGTCTGAACAGTGGGGAGGAATTGGCGATTCATTTATAATAATTTTTTTGAGAAAAAGTGTACTGAATTGATGAAATTTGGGAATGAACTATGGCATCAAATGATATAAGAAAAGTTGGAAGAACATTAAGGCACAGTAGGCTCAGAGGTAGTTGGTAACAACCCATTCAGGGTGATATAATGTGGATCATGATATTGAGCCTGACGATAGAAGTCCATTTAGGACGATAAAGTGTTTGTACTCGTGAATGTGTAACAAAGTCTATGTTGCATGCAGATTACTGCGAAAGGAATATGTTTCAAGGTGCACTCGCCCATTCAGGTGAGTAATGTTGGAGTTGCAATTATTTTACACTGTGGCCTTATGTTATAAATGTAAAAATGCCTGTTTACTTGCAAGCTGTAAGATGGCCGACACCGATGGACAGAAGGATGTCCAGTGTCCTTTGTTGATGTCCGTGAACAGAATTATTTAAATCTGTTGTTTCTTGCAGCCCGCCATTATTGACAAAGGCGGTAGCCGAAACGCGTCTTAGCGTACTCTGTACCCAATAAATTTGGGGTTTATTGCTCCCGTGAGTGCTGGTGATTTTTTTGCCCTGCAGCTTAAATTTAAAGCGCGATTCTCGTTCTCGCGCATTTAGCACCCGACCGCGAGTGAAGGGACGGAAACGAAGACAAGCAGCGCGATATATATATAAATTCAATAAATGAGCCCTATTCCTACATACCTACATACCTGATGTACGTGCCTCTTCTTTGTTGGAGCAGGATTCTTCTTTGATATATATATATATATATATATATATATATGCAAAAACAGAAGCAGAGAACTCTGGGTAGTTCTCAAGTTTAGGTGGAAAGCAGCTCCAGTAAGAGCACTCTCAACACCAGCGACACTCTAAATTTGCTCACCTCAAATGTCTTCTTTTCTATCAAAGTCTTTAAGCATAGGATTAGCACAGTGCTATCCACGCCGAGCTAGAAAGGGACAAAGTCTTTTGCCATTTCTACAGCAAAGTCTTTAAGCATAGGATCAGCACAGTGCTATCCCTGCCGAGCTGTAAAATGGCCAAAGCCTTTTACCACTCCAGGCACAGTATTACAGCTTTGAATTGGTAAAATACCATCCAAGCCAACCTGAAATGAATAAAAGCAATCCCTGACACGTGTTTCGCTCTCATTAGAGCTCTTCAGAGAGGTATAGCTTTGTCCAGACACAAGGGAGCACCCAGTATAAGTCAAAACAAAACCCTTTCAGGCATAGAGTGACGAATAAATTATGCAGTAACAGAAGCAGAGAACTCTGGGTAGTTCTCAAGTTTAGGTGGAAAGCAGCTCCAGTAAGAGCACTCTCAACACCAGAGACACTCTAAATTTGCTCACCTCAAATGTCTGCGTTTCTATCAAAGTCTTTAAGCATAGGATTAGCACAGTGCTATCCACGCCGAGATAGAAAGGGACAAAGTCTTTTGCCATTTCTACAGCAAAGTCTTTAAGCATAGGATCAGCACAGTGCTATCCCTGCCGAGCTGTAAAATGCCCAAGCCTTTTACCACTCCAGGCACAGTATTACAGCTTTGGATTGGTAAAATACCATCCAAGCCAACCTGAAATGAATAAAAGCAACCCCTGACACGTGTTTCGCTCTCATCAGAGCTCTTCAGAGAAGTATAGCTTTGTCCAGACACAAGGGAGCACCCAGTTTTGACTTATACTGGGTGCTCCCTTATATATTTTTTTCCCACTTCCTCCTTCTGTAAAAAGAGTCCTTGCACTCTAGGGAGAGTTTGCCTCCTTTCTTTATTCGCAACCTTTACACAGAGACACGTTTCAGCAATTAATTTCCTTTTTCAATATGGATTTACGTCATGATTGCTCAATAAATGCAACATCAAATACCTCCCATTTGAGAACAATCTGAAAGCCAGACATATCACAGCACCTGGGGAACCCTTCAGATAGCAGGATAAATTTGCCATGGACGCATTACACGCACCACGAACAGAAACCTCCCTACACACTAAGGAATGCCCTAAATTCTCGGATTCAGTCCACCCAAGAAAGACTTCAGTCTCGCCATTCCTACGGTGATACCTAAAAGGTAAATTCCATGAAGCATGCCATAAAAGCACATCACTGTTGGCCGATTTAGGGGTGCTGAATCTACGACTGTGCAATTCTAATCCCACACAGATAGCAGGCCACCTTGGATCCTATTTTCTCCAATTTGCCTGATCTTAGTAGTCACCCTGCTTTTCCCTTACCTTGGTCCGATCATTTTGCGGTGCCGTTCACACTGGAAATTGCGGCCTCCCAAATCCCGCCTTGTCCAGCCCCTGAACATAAATCGAGGAATTGGGCCAGGCTTGATGTCGCTACTCTCATTAAGACGTTGATCAAACATGGACCGAATCTCGATTTAATTTCCATAAAAGATCACAAGCTCATTCACAACTGGCTTTCTGGAGCTTTAGACGTATGCCTCCCTCTCTCAACCAAAGGCTCCAATAAACATTTGCTTCCGGCTCCCTGGTTTACAGAAAAGTTAAAAAGTTAAAAATCTAGGTGTAAAGCGCTTTAAAGGCGCTTGGGGAAACACTATAATGAAGACACAAAAATAGTATACAAAAAGGCTTTAAGCGCATATCATAGATTGTGCAAATTGGCCTGGGCAAAGTTTTTCTCACAGCAAATTTTACAGTCACAAAACTGCACAAAAACCCTTTTCAAAGTGGTTAAAGAACTTTCTGGCACTGAAAAATTGACAAAGTGTCCTGTCCTTTCACATAGTCAATACGAAGAACTTGCTCTCTTTTTTGATAAAATTGATAAAATACACACGGGGCTGCAAATAACAAACAAACCCTAGATTAGGGCAGAAGTAGCAGAATCATCTAATACCAGAGAGGTTCTTACCATATCGGATTCCTTAAGCAATCCCAGCTCCCTCTCAAATTGTCTACCTGGGCCCCCATGGACTTCTCCTCTTTTAATCGCCTTCTTTCAAATACTAAATCTGGATCCCCAATTGATCCCTTACCTCCTCAGGTTCTTGGCCTGCTCGATCCCCCCATTTTAATAATGTTAATGGAGCTTCTAAACGCCTCTTTAAAGGACAGGATAGTTCCACATAGCTGGAAACATGCTATGGTCCTTCCCCTCCTTAAGAAAGCCAATTCTGACCCCTCCATCCGGTCAAACTTCCGACCTATATCGCTGCTCCCTATTTTTGCAAACATTTTGGAGAAGCAGGTAAATGGCCAGCTGACTGCATTTGTGGAAGCTCGGAACTTTCTTTACACCTCCCAATCAGGTTTTAGAGCTGGTTTCTCTACAGAAACCACACTGTTGGGGGTGACTGAAATGCTAAGGCATCGCTTAGACGAAGGCGAAACTGCAGCACTTATTCTATTAGATCTCAGTGCCGCTTTTGACACAGTATCCCATCATATTTTGGAGAAAGCCTTACAATCATTAGGCTGGGAGGGAATGGCACTAAAATGGTTTCACTCCTTTCTTAGTGATCGGACCTTCCAGGTCTCTTCAGCCATGGCCTGTTTGAATTCCCACACCATCCCCTTATGGTGTTC
The DNA here is from genome assembly GCA_963921515.1 of Calotriton arnoldi. Classification (NCBI taxonomy): domain Eukaryota; kingdom Metazoa; phylum Chordata; class Amphibia; order Caudata; family Salamandridae; genus Calotriton; species Calotriton arnoldi. The sequence continues at coordinate 948,807 of CAWUFW010001640.1, read as the reverse complement.
CCCAGGGCTCAGTGCTGAGTCCGCTGCTATTTAACATATACGTCCGCCCATTAGCGGAGGTGGTTGAAAAAGCAGGATTGTCTCTGTTTTCCTACACTGACGACACACAGATTATCTTTTTTCTCTCCTTGTCACAAGGACATGCACCCTCGGATCCTAATCAAGGACTGAGCAAAGTGGCCGCATGGATGCAAAATAACCTGCTTAAATTAAATGGCGATAAGACAGAAGTCATGATCCTAGGCAAAAGACATGACCTCTGGGGCCCTCAACACTGGCCCCATGAATTAGGCTCCTTACCCTCGCCAGTGAGCAGCGTTCGGAACTTGGGTTTCATTAGTGATGAACACCTATCAATGAAACAGCAAGTGGCCAAGATCTCCTCCACCTGCTTTGCAGTCTTACGCTGGCTAAAGAAGATCTTATGGCAGATTCCTCTCCCAGTCCAGAAAACGGTGGTCCAGGCTCTTGTTATCTCAAGACTGGACTACGGCAATGCCCTCTATCTGGGAGCAGATAAGTCAACCATCCGGAGACTGCAATTAGTTCAGAATGCAGCTCCAAGACTACTGTTCCGATTGTCTAAGTTCTTTTCTGTATCAGGGTGTCTCCATGAGTTACACTGGTTATCAGTGTCGAATCGGGTCAAATTTAAAGCGCTGTGTTACATGTTTAAAATCAAAATAGGGTTGGCCCCAAAATATCTACAAGACTTGATGATACGGCATAGGCCACTTCGCCCCCTGCGCAGCAAATTCGCTTTGTTGTCCCCAAAATCTGATGGGCCCGTATGAAAGGCCGGACATTAGCCTATCTAGGACCGACCCTATGGAATTCTTTACCCGCTATTCTGTGAGATGAGACCTCTCTGCTTGCCTTTCGTAAAGGTCTGAAAACATGGCTGTACTTAAATTAGTTTGATTTATAACCTTCTCTGCTAGCCTATCTTGCTCGGTGCCGGGAAACCCTTTGGGGTAGATGTGCACCTTACAAATTCTAAATAAATAAAATGAATCGTTCACATACCCTTCTCCTAGAGCTTCGTATCTGCCTACTTGATGGCGTTGTAAACAGTATTGGAAGCAAAATGTCGAGATTTGCAGAAAAATAAACCAGTGGATAATCCAATCCACAGAAGGTATTTTTGCAACAGTGAATGGTAATTTCTCTAACTTCTCTAAGTGTAATTTGGTGTACGTTGTGTCCAACTTGCCATGATGGTTTGCTGTTTTGTAAGGTTGTAAGGTAAAAACAAGCTTGTGGCATTAAGATGTTGCCATGGTACGCGACCGGAACAAAATGTCTGCAGAGTCCAGCTTAATAAAATAATCGATCTAAGCTGTAACTGACCATGTTGTAAAGAGGACATGTTATTCTCTTTGATGTATATCACAGATGATACGATGTTATCCAGAGAGTATATTCTAGTGGACAATTTAGTCATTCCATTATCAACGTCTGCTAGAACCCTTTCTAAATTTGCTCTGTCAATCTCGCACAGTCTCTCAGCAGCCTCCTGCTGGGAAGCTTTCACACTTCATTGTATACAGACAAGAAGCGCTTTTGACGTGGTTTTCGAGGAGTTAATGAAAAGTCCTGTAGTCCCAGTCTGTGCCGCTGTCAGAATCTTTTCTGTCGTTGCAAAATGCATCTTAGCATTGGTGTGTAAATGCAATCTATATCCAATTGGTACAGTGTTTCCTTCGTTGAATGTAACGTAAGTATATCCTGATGCAGCCGCCATGATATAGATTACCACGTTTGTAGTGCTGATACACATGTGTGTTTTGAAGCTAGTATATCAGCTTGTACTGACTGCAAAGTCTGTGTGTTCAGTGGTCTAGGGTGTGCTTGAAAAGTCTGGATGAATCAAGTCGTAGAATGGTTTAACCCATTCTGCGTAATCTGGAATGCATGTTCTGCCAAAATTTAGGAAATCCAATATGGAGTGAAGTTTTTTTAATGTGTTTGGTGATTGTAAAAGTACACACTTCAAGAAGTGTGTCGCAAGGCTTTTGTCTTCATTTGACAGCTCGCATCCCAGAAACAGGACATTGAGGTGGGCATACTTTGATTTTTTAAAGTTGAATTTGTAACCCATGCGAGCAAATCCCAGAACTATGCAATCTACTCTTGTCAAGTAAGTAGAAATGTCATCATCCATCAAATAAATGTTGTCAACATAGGACAATGCCTGGTTGTCAAACTGTTTTTGAGTACCGAGAGCGCTGAAGCTTGTCAAGTACTTGCTTTCATGCACTATATTTTGGCAGAAAAATCAATTTGAGATATTTAGTGTTCTTTTGTATTTTTACGCGCTATTTTGTTCATTAGTGCTGCTTTATGCGCATTTTGTACTGCGAATGTTTGTGTAGCTGTGTTTAAAAGTTTGTACTCCAATACTAGATGATATGAGTGATCTAGTTTCATTACTGGAAACAAGGGATTATTCATAGGAGAGGTGCGACTTTCTATTACACCTTGGAACTCAAGTTGTGTGAGAATCTCTCCAACATGTTTTTTAGCCTAATTTTTAATGGGGTTTTGTCTTTCAGGTTGTGGGGTTGACCTCACTGGTATTACATGATAAGGGGAACCATCATCCCACCCCACATGGTTGTGGTATAATGCAGGAGGCAGCGCTATCGCCCACTACTTGGCGTATGACTGTTTAACTGACTCATTAATGATTTGCCCAACATATATGTACACATACCATTCACAGGTTCTGCCCGTACCTCCCCCACCCTATCCTTCCACTCCACTCACGACTTCATTAGTAACTAGCGACCCTTTGTCCTCCCCGACGAAGCCCCCCCGGATCCATGTATCTATCCAACAGTGCCACCCATGCCTCAATATCCACCTGTGCCCTTTCATCATACCTGCACCACTTCAGATGGATCTCCATGGCTATGGCCCATTCAGCCACGTCCGCCGCCCATCTCCCCTCACTCGGTCCACACTGGCCCATCCATGTAATTGCCACCCACCTATTGGCCAAGAAGAACATCAGGTGAAGGAATTTAAAGCCCATTTTTGGGCCTTTTGGACCACGGATTTCACCCGACAGACAGACAGCAAGTTCCATATCCTTAGAGATCGGCACCTCAGACCTCACTAGAGTCATCACTTTACCCCAATATTCATTTACCTCAGAGCACTCCATGCTAAGTGCAAACAAGCATTGGCAAAGCCAATAGGTCTCGCTTTTGTGAGAAGTATTAGCTCTGTCAATGTATTTTAGCCATGTTGTACAGCAGTGTGGCTGCTGTTCAGCATGGTTAAAAGTTAGTGGCATAGCGTAGAGGAGAGTGACACAGAGTAGAGTGGCAGAAGGCGGTAGAGTAGCATGGAGTGGCACAGAATAGAGTTCATGGCACAGAGTGGAGTGGCGTAGACTGGAGTGGAGCAGAGTGCAGTGGAGTGGCGCAGAGTAGAGTGGCTTAGGATGGAGCGTATTGGCATGAAGTGGCGCGGAGTGGTATAGAGTACAATGACAGAGCAGAGTGGCGCATACAGGAGTGAGTAAAGTGGTGTTTCAGTAGCGAAGCACAGAGGAGGGCAGAGTGGAGCGGTGCAGAATAGAGTGGCGTTCATAAGACTGATGAAGAGTAGAGTGGAGAGTCATAGCAAGGAGTAGCAAAGAGTAAAGTGGCATATAGGAGAGTGGAGTGGCATAGAGTGGGTTAGAGTGGCGTAGTGGGGAGTGGACTAAAGTAGAGTGACGTAGAGTAGAGTGACAGAGTGGCGTGTAGAGGAGAGTGGAGTGGCAGAGAGTGGTGTAGCATAAAGTGGAGTGTCAGAGTAATACAAATGAGGGTTTAAGTAACTAAAGCGTCGATAGAGATAGGGTGAAAGCAACATAAAAAAGAAGCCAAACGTCAGTGTTAAAAGTAGAAAAGCAAATTGCATGTCCAATAATAACACCACAATGCTTATTAAAAAAAAATTGTACGAAGACGAAAACACATATACTTGGTCCATGCAGTAGAGGATCTCACACAAGAAAGGTAGGGAAGCCTACAGGAGCCAAGCAATAGAAAGTTTGCAATTGAAAGTGACATCGGAAACAACCAATGGTATTCTGTAGGCGGGTTGCAAGCCCACTGAATAGTAAACAATACATCTCACAGCAAATGCTCTGGGAGATCTCGCATGTTTTTGTTCTGCGTGATACATGTTCAAGTTGAAAAAATGTGCCCAGAGAAACATTTTCTCCTCAAGCGAGCCATTTTCTCCTCGAATCAGTACCCTGCCACACAGTGGCTTTTGTGTCAGAGATACTCCTAGAGAAAAGTTTCTTTGTGTACTAGCAAAATGTATTTCACATGATACAAATAATTTCAGAAAAAAATCACAAATTAAATACACCTTTATATTTTTGAAACGAGCTGCAAAGCAATCTTCATAATTTGAACAAGAGCCCTCAGAAATCACAGGAATGACCACCATCTGTGCATTAATGTGCTATTGCAAATTTTCCCAATTGTATCAAGATGAAAATAGTTCGATGAACATTATTTGATATCCACCTTTTTCTAGACAGACAACTAAGTGGGTTCAAGTCCCTACTGCTGCGATTTCTTTCAATCCTGTAGTTTACACTCATTAAACTTAAGCTGTATATAGTGAGTTAAAGCCCTGATGCAGGCCTGAAGGGTGGGTCACAACGAGGCAATGGTAGAGGCTTGAACTACCATAAAATGGCTGAGGAAAGTTGTCTTGTTTTTCAGGTTCTATGAAAGTGAAAGTATAATTGTTAATTTTATCTGTCATTAGCATTGCATGCTTCTACCACTGGTGTGGTCTCGCAGCTCTCTATTGTCCGACTGGTTGAAGCATTGATGCAGCCAGCCTTGTCCTAATGATTTCAAGTTGGAGCCTGCATTCCTTGTCTTTATGATCGCTGGCCAGATCCAGCGCTGAAGACGAATTGCATAATATTGCAAATGTATCTGCGGCGTTTCACTGGACCATACAACTGGGAGCCAGACCGATCAATCACAGGGCATAGGTTTTCATATTCATAACTGCAGCTGGAAAGCCTCGTTTGCCACAAATGCACACCTTATTTCATAGGCTTCTGGCGCACACAACTGTGTTAGCCCTCTTGCTTATTTTCTCTTTCTTTGTTTTTTGGGGTATCTGCGTGTTATAATTTTATATGTGTGTAAAGCTTGCAATATAAAGTAAATATTGAAAGTTTTTTAAAGCTCTCAGTTAATTTATATTTTTACACTGACACTACAAAACCTATATACCCAACTTCCCATATTTTGTTCCTTGCCTAGCGCCTGGAGTAACCGAAGGGCGACACGCGGTGCTATATAAAAACTCCGGATAAATATTAATTTGAATAAATAAACAAATAAAACGCTCGCGAATGAATAAAGCAATGAAGACAAGGGAAACTAATAAATATCAGAAATTACACCCATTTGAGGAATGAGAAAAACTAAAACAATCTCAAAACTGTTGTAAACCAAAAGAAATGGAAGGGGCACTAACCTATTAAAAAACAGTTACTCACAGCTATTCCTAATGAAATAAAAAATACAGTTTTGCGAATTTGCATACGTCATGTGAGTTGTCAGCTACTGTAAAATACTATAGTTTTTATGTTCCTCTCTGTCAAAGAAATGTGTACAACACTTTTCATCTCAGAGCCCTTGAATGAGGCCTGCAGATTTTTGCCCCAGACTTCTCTCAGGCGGGGTGAGCCTGGCCCATTAGGCGGACGCTGCAAGAAGGTGGATGAGCGATGGCTTCTGCCACCTGGGTTTGTTTACAGTCCAGACTGCCCCAAAGCTGCCCATAGAAGGCCAAGAACCAGCCCTCTGTAAACAGGGCAATGAAGGACGAATGTGTCCCGGGGGCTGGCAAGCTGCTGCAAGCCTCTGCTTGCCCCTATAAACCGCCCTCTGCACGGCACTGCCCCTTCTTGCTTGTAGGCAGCCTGCAGATGTAGGGTGAGCTCCTAAAGTCTGCAAACTAACGGCAGCACGTTTCCAGTCTACAGGCATGCTCCTTCGCTTCACCGCTCTGTGGTAACAGGCCCTGCCTGTGAGAGTCACTGCAGCGCTGGCTGCATCTTCCCTCTGCCTGTTCCAAAGGCATCACGTCCCAAAATAACACGCTGTGCTGCCTTTTGCAGCACAGCACTACAACATGGCCACAAGAAACAACAATCTGCGCCCATGATTAACTGCATTATCTGCAAACAAGCAGGCACGCGTGAAACTGCTGTGAAACATGCCTATAATTAAAGTGCAATGTATATGATCACACAGCATTTCAGTTGCTGAATTGCTTCTCCCTACCACTAACAGGCTGAGTCTGAGAGCGGGCCATAGAACCACCCCCCCCGCCCGTCCCCAACCAAAGGTCAAACAAGACAGAAACAGCGTGCTTGAGAGACAGAAAGAAGGTCGCTAACCTGCGTTGCTCGATATTTCTATCTACCCTAAAGCTGCATAAGCATAGGAGTTAGGAACACACACTGCAGGCACTTACTTCTTTGCAGCGGTATCACGCCTGCTGGTAGCCGGTGCCCACAACTCGGACTCTCCCGGGCGGCCCCGCCCACTGCAACACCGCTGTCAGGCATGATTTAAGCTAGTACGGCTGCTGGTGTGCTCTGGACAGGCTGAGGCTGGAACTGAGGAACCACTCCAGCGGCCAGGTTCACTCAGCTGCCGGTGTGGGTTCGACTCTGTCAGGTGGCGCATTCATTATTAAATTTCCCGCCGCGGTGCGAGCCCAAACTTTTCAAGGCCGAACAACTCACTCACCTTGTTCGCGTTATGGATTTTAGGGCAGTCTGAAAGGAGGACAACGGCGGCCGTGAGCACCGAGAACCCACGCTAACGACTGAGGAGCGCCGTCACGTAATCGGGAACACGAGTGTGGCGCGCGCGCAGGCAGGGGGAAGTGCTTGGAACTGGCGCCCTCACTAGCAGCAACATTGATATGGCATAGTAAAGAGAACTGCTGACTGTAGTCCTAGAGACCCACGTTCGAGCCTCGGCGTAGCCTCTATAAAAAGTAGATAAAGCACGGCGGCGCTCGTAAAAGAGCAACGCACTAAACTAAATATTGTTAACATGTCTTTAACATTACAAACAAGCCCGGGAGTTATGTTCGCGCGCGCGCTAGAAAGGAAATTTAAAAAAACAAAACTTTGTTTGTTCTTATCCATCGCGCTAAAAGTAAAAAAAAAAGTTTGAGGAGGAGGCAGCAGGAGGAGGGGGGGCTGCGCTTCCCTTGCGGGAACGAGCTTTGAAACCATCTGTTAATTACAAACAGATGGTTTCAAAGCTCGCTCCCGCAAGGGAATCGCCAAACGTGCACGCGTTGCCATTCAAAGCAATGCAACGCGTGCACGTTTTTGCCTGAAAAAGGGAATCGATGGCTAAAGGTCTTTTTCCTATGCAGCGCATGCGCGCTGCGTAGGCGAGACCTAAAAAGGCAGCTGAGTGCGACACCTGTGGCAAGAAGCTGTCTTACTAGGATCTATTCTATATATTAACACTGTAAAATATGTACGATGAAGGAAGTGAAAGTGTAGAAGTTTGAAACGCGCATTACTTGACAGTCTTCACCAGGGCACACACCTGCTTCCACTGGGCATCCTTAAGTGGAGCCCCCAGACCCCCCTCTCAGGGCCACGGCAAAGGGAACAGATCCTGCCTATGATCCACCATCATGGCCGTATACAGACGGGATACTAAGTGTAGGCTCCAATCTAGCTCCAAGAGGCCTCTAAAAGAAAATTATGTAGCTGGGGCAATCGGAAAGTGGGTTATATATCCCGCACAATAGCTGCATGCTGACATGCAGCAAAAACTGGCTCTGTATGGAAGCTTTCCTGTGCAGCCTCAAAAGCTATAAATTCCTCCTTAGGAAACAAATTGCTCAGCACTTTGCAACCTCCCGCCCTCCAGGCAGACAGGTCCACAGAGACCCTCGGTGTTTTAAGGCTAGCAGATTCCAGAATACATATTCCCGAGCAAATGGGGCCCTCCTCAAAACCCCTTTAATTGTTCTTTCTCACAGGGATGCAGGATGCCTGACCAGATATGGGACATATACCACATCCCGGCCCACATCACCGGGAGCTGAGGTAGGGAAGAGCCCGCCCACCCCATGTTCCCTAAAAGTGACTTTTCCCAAGTGCCCTCCTCAACTAACCAGTACGCCACATGTTGCATTTGGGATGCCAAATAATATTGCTCTAGATTAGGCTCAGCCTCCTTCTTCCAAAGGTTGAGACATGTGGGCCCTAGCTACCCTGCTTCATCCCCCAGCCCAGATCAGTGATGTCAGAAGGGAATGTAACCTGAGAAAGACATCCTGGGGCAGAATGTCAAATGAATGCTGAAAAATGTAGAGGCAATGAGGTAGAAACAACATCTTTGTGACAGCCACATGACCCATGAGAGAGACTCTGCACCGACAAGCGAAGGCCCTCAGTGACCTTCTCTATATTGTATTGCCTATGACTTTATGGTGTATGGGCTACAATTATTTCCAGTTACCAGAATGTATCTGATTCTCAGCAAAGGGGCACAGGAGGCAACTCCCCTGGCTGATGAGCAGCCAGAGATACCAGTGAAAAAACAAAGGACTTTCCATAGTTGAGATGAAGGCCAAATAGATCCCCAAATGTAGTTAAGTACAACAGCAGGATGGGGAGAGATCGCCATGGGGAAGAGAGATAAAAAAGTGATCCTCTGCATCGAGGGACACCAATTGAGTGACACATCTCACCCTCATCCCCCATTTGGCCATATTTTGATGGATCTGAACTGCAAAGATGTCCAGTGCAATTGCAAAGAGGAGGGGTGACAACGCACAACCATAACATGTACCCTGGCCCACCTCCCACAGGTCGGAGCAAAGCCTACCCACCCTGGTCGTGGGCTGTATGTACAGCAAACATACCCAAGAACAAAAGCGGGCTCAGCATATGCAACGCCTGCATAAGATAGTGCCATTTAACTGTGTCAAACACCTTAGCTATGTCTATGATACCAGCGCCAATTCCTCATCTCTATCCTCCAACTCATGCAAGATGGGTATCAGGTGCCGTAGAATCTATGGGCAAGTATCTTACAAAGTATTTTAGTGTCTGTGTTAATCATAGTGAGTGGCCTATAGGCAGAGAAATCTGGCCTCTACGTACACCTCTAACAGGTGTTGGGTAACTTCAGTAGGAAACCCATTGCAGCCAGGCGCCTTCCCCCTCAGCAATTACCTTAAGGCAATATGAATTTCCCCCAGAGTGACGGCCGCCTCCAAACCACGAATATCAACGTCACCCAGCTGCGGGAGCGGTAAAGAGGCAAGGAAGGTTTTGACAGGTACTCGTATGAACGGGGCTGGGTATCGATACACCTGCTCCAAATTAATTTTAAAGGTGTCCACTATAAAGGTGTCCACTATACCCCCTTGTGTATAAACCTCACGTCCTTGAGGAGAACAAATGTGTAGAATAACAGAGTGCGGGGTCTCCCCCTGAAGAATTCAGGCAAGAAGGAGCCTGGTTCTGTCCCTCTACCTATGGAGAAGTTAGCGATACGATTTAAGCGGATACCTCTCCAACCTATCCCGAACCTTGGAAACCGATCGTTGAAGTTGCAATTCCTCCCTCCGCCCATCCTCACCATCCGGAGATAATTGCTGGGCACACACTAGTTTATCTTCCTTCTGGCGGAGCTTGGACTGCAAGGTACGCCGCACCCCACATGATAAGCTGATACACTGCCTTCATAGCGACCCACTCAGTCGCCAGCGATGGGGTCGTAGACCCGTTTAGCTCAAAGAAGTCTGTTAATGCCCCAGGCAGAATTTCTCCTCCTTCGGGGTCCTGCAGGACCTCAGGAGAGAGCTCCAAGTCCCCGGGGTCCTCCGATTCCCCCATGCAAACTTGCAGTAAATGAAATGAAATTAAATGAAATCCAGTATTTGTAAAGTGCGAAAAATTACCTGAGGGTGTCAAGGCGCTGGGGGCCATCGGGAAGATTAAGCGAGCTATTGCCCAGAGTCACATGTGCTGGGCTAACCTGCCACCCACAATCGAACTGTGAGTCCCTGTGTTCCGGAGTCAGGGGCTCTGGCCGCTGCACCACACCTCTTCCGTGAACAGGAGCATGGTCTGATAAGTAGCGAGAGAGATGCAATACCTCAATAACATCAGGGCCCAACAATTGTGTCATCAAGTCTGCTATAAGTACAGTGTGTTGTGAACAACAAGTATAGTCTCTGGACGAGGGACAGTGAGGTCACCAGACATCACAAAGACCCAAATGTTCTATGGCCTCCCTGAGTGCCGCGGTCATCTTAGGTTTGGTATGCTATCGCAGTGGGTGCCTATCTAGCACCCTGTCTGCCATGCAATTAAAATCCCTCGCCCACAGTACCTGTGAGTCGAGAGCCGGAGAGATAATGCCTTGCACCTTCGGGTAGAAGTCTTTGTTGTCTAAATTGGGCCCATAGGTATTAATCATTACCACCTCTTCCCTGGCAAGTCTGCCCTGAATCAATATGGACAGCCCCTCCACATCCGCCTCCATATATGTAAGAGCAAAGTGAACCCCTGGCGCTATCCAAATGAGTATCCCACGGGAGAAGGTGTCTAATTGGCACTGTACGTCGGGCCCCTACACTTTTTGGCTAACTGATCCACTTCTCTGTCTGAAAAGTGAGAGTCCTGCAAATATTCAATATCCACTTTCTGTCTCTTAAGGAAGGAGTGCAACCTGTATCTTTATTTATAAGACGCTAGCCCCGCACATTCCAAGTAAGGAGCTTAAATGATCCTGTGGTAACATTATAAGTTAACGCATGCTGGACCATTCTTGACGCCCCTTCTGTGACATAATGGCAATAGATCCAACGAGAAACCAAACAGAACCCAAATCCAACAAAGCCCACCCTCCCCCCTCCCCGGACATGTATGTACAAACCAACAGTGCATGCAAGTCCACAGTAATCGATGCCTCTAGAAGCTCAGCATAGCAACCCCAACCTACAAAAAGCAAACCTCACCCTGAACAATCCACCCCCCCCTCTTCCTGCTTTAGCACAGAAATCACACCCCACCTCAGGCCAAACACAAGCATATCGCACATACAAATTCCTGATCTGCCCTAATGGCAGCAAGCATACACACAAGCGCAACCCCTGCACCTCCCTAGGATGAAGACTGCACCAGAAGAAAGAAACTGGGGTGGGGGAAGAAGCAACAGGTACAATAAGTAAACTACATCTGTATCCCAAACTTGTCATGAAGTCTCATCATCAAAGCCTTCTCCCACAGGGGACAAGTATTCTCCCAGCAACCCTCCCATATCGATCGAAGACGAGCGGCTAGACAGTCCTACCACACTCAGACAGAAAGGAGAGGAGAAAGTAGTGTTCCACTCCATCCCTACAGAGAGGAATCGTATCATACACTATGTCATTGTTTTGGGACTGTGCCCCCATCATCCGGCACGGCTCCACTCAACCGCGTCTCTGGCATCTGCTGAGTGGCGGTTCGGAAGCAGCCATCGTACAATCATCATGGAGCACGATACGGCCAGTGCCTCCCATTGTTGACCTAGAACCGTCACGATGGCGGGGACGCTCGAGCCTTCCACAGTCGTCCTTGCTATGAAAGGGATCAGAGTCACTCAAAGTGTGGGAAGGACAAACATCCAATATGTCCAGCCAGGACCAGACATCCTCTGGCCGATCAAAGAAGTGGGACCTCCCGATGCACTGACACTGAGTTTGGTTGGATATAAGAGCATGTACCTGAGGTTCATGTTACGCAATTTCTTCTTGACCTCAAGAAAAGACTTGCTGTTTTCCTGCACCTTCTGGGTGTAATCGGGGTATATTGCTATGTTGCAATTTTCAAACTGTGGTACGGGTGCTTCTCTAGCTGCTCTCAGGATCGCGTCTCTGCCCTATATTTCAAAATTCTAGCAATGAACGCTCTTGGAGGGGCGCCTGGTGGCGGGACCGGCACTAGGGCACTATGCGCTCTTTCAATAACAAAGAAATCAGACAAGTCTTTGGGCCACAATACATGTCTCACCCAGTGGTCCAGGAAGCGCTAAGCAGATTGGCCATCCACTCGCTCAGGGAAGCCCAGCAGGCACACATTATTCCTCTGCAAAAGCCCCTCGGCATCCTCAACTCTGTGCTCCAGGGTATTGGACACAGTTGAGCAACCTGCTTTTTAAGTTGTTGCATTTCGGTCTGCAGGGTAGTGATATTGGTCTCAGCATTCTCAACCTTGTCCGCTACTTTTCGGAGGTCTGCTCTTAGAAGGTTAACCTCAATGGACACCCCCACAATTTGACCCTCCAAGGCTGCCCTCTACCCCTGTATTGCTTGCAGGAGCGCGGACTCTGGTGTAGACGGATGAGCTGAATGAGTGAGTCTATGAGTGGCCTGGCGGGACATAGTATACTGTGTGATAGTATTCCCCTGTTGTCTCTGGGGCCTGTCCTTCCCCTTCATGGAATGAGGAGAGAGGGACAACACAGCAAGCAACACCTCAATGCCCACTTAGGCAAAAGAAATCCTCCGGAACCACGCCACACGGGACAAACACCCCAAGATGACACCCACTCTGGGCGCACCAAGATACGGAGGGGGCAGAAATTGTTGCCATACTGCTACATTAGGGCCACCAGCGCCCTCCAACAGTAGCCTTACCTCCACAGCACCATCTTAGCCACGGGAAAGGGCTCAGACCAGGTCCAGCTTTCGAGCACACCAGGGGGGAGCTGCCAGATGAAGCACGCCCAGCAGGTGGGCCAAACAGTAGGTGTAAATCAGGGTTCCAAAATCAGGGTCCCCATGGACCCTACTGAACTCCTCAGGGTAGTAAAGGGCCATCTCACACCGACTACATCCCCAGTTATTAGTAGTTTAAATTGGACAAGAACTAATTTAAAAAGCCTACACACACTGAAATACACCAGTTATAGTTTAGTTAATGGACTATAACTTGCGCTCACATGATGCACCGCTTATGACCTTACATATTATATCACTCATGACATTTAAATTACATCATGAATGACATCACCTATTAAATTTAAAGAGTAATATTGTTCAAATTACTAAAAAGTACAGTGGTCCCCAAGTTAATATGTGAGCCTTCTACAGACAAAGGGAGAGCTAGTAAAGGATAGGCAACACACTTGTCATGGAATATTTTAGTGATGAGGGATTTCACTGTCAACAAAAAATATGAAACACATTGTCAGATTATGAGTTCAAGTGCTTGGCAGAAACAATGTTAACGCAAATGTGAAAAAGGAATGACTAATGCAAGTGAGTCACACAGCATACAAGATTGCTGGGTTGACTAATACATTCACCACAGATATGTGTATGTGTTTTCTGGAGGCAAAAAAACATGAAAATCAATATAGTGAGAGCCATTGAGTTACCTAATGATAATTCTTGTTATATGAGCTTAGAGAGTATTCAGTTTGCATAATGTGTTAGTGAGTGAAGAAATAAATATATTACTCATCACTGATCTTTTCATCCTTTGGGTGTTCACATGGGTCACATTAAGCTCATATCGCTCTTGCTTGGTTGTTTTGGGAAATCCACGGCACTCAACATACCCAACACATTATTGTTGAGCGTGAGATGGAATTTCTATTGTGCTGTGCCTGTTTGTTGCCAATCAAGTAACATCCTCAGTCATATACACCATGCTCCTGCAGACAACTGTGCCAACATGGACATGATTCTTTTGGATGTAACTACTTCCCCACTAATGAATAATGCAGACATCACAAACCAACAAAAGCTATGTGCCTCCAGTGTGTGAGGGTGTGGCTTCCTTACATGCCACATCTGCAAATACAGGAGTTCCAGCCTTTTGATGGCATGACTGCATAAAGTATGTTACTTGTGTATGGTGTGTGACAGTAACATTTGTGAATCATATTTCTAGTAGATCTGGGGCCACATGTATGTAGGTATTTTCTGTTCACAAACAGCTCGATTCCCAGCATAGGGCAATTTGCGAACGGAAAAATGCTTTTTCCTGTGTACCAAACCTATTTTGTGATTCGGTAACCCATTACCGAATCGCAAAATGGGTCCGCGATTTGGTATTAGGAAGGGACGTGTTAGGGACGTCCCTCCCTAATAGTGACTTGCAGTGCTATGTACGAATGTTTTAAGACTGAAATGCAGTCGCAAAACATTTGCATTTTACCACCTAAGTAGGTGGTAACCCATATGCAAACGAGAAGGGGCCCCCAGGGCCCTCTCCACTTTGTGACTGCATGTGAAAACGTTTTTTTAAGAGCAGGCAGTGGTCCCACGGACCACTGCCAACACTTAAGAAATGAAACTGAAACATTTAATTTTTCTTTTTGAAATACATCCTGTTTTCCTTTACGGAAAACAGACTGCATTTCAAAAAACAAATTTGCTTTATTTAAAAGCAAACAAAGACATGGTGGTCTGCTGTCCCCAGCAGGTCACCATCCCTGTGTTTTTAGCAGTTCCCAATAGGTTGCAAATTGTGACCTACCTTATGAATATTAGGGCCAGATGTACGACCGTTTTTAGCGGTCACAAACAGGAAATCTGGCCGTTGGCAACAGCTAAAAAGGGTTGTAGCATGTACCAAACCTATTTTGCGAGTCGGTAACCTGTTAATGACTCGCAAAATAGTTTTTGTGAGTCGCTATTAGAAAGGGGTGTGCCAAGGACGTCCCTTGCTAATAGCGAGTCACAGGGGTATGTAGGATTGTTTTGAGACCACAAATGCGGTCGCAAACCAATCGCAGTTACCACCAATTTCAAATTGCTGGTAAGGCAGTCACAAATGAGAAGTGGTCCACAGCGGACCCCTTCCCCTTTGTGATTGGCAGCGAACATGTTTTTTAAGAGCAGTCAGTGGTCCCACAGACCACTCCCTGCTCTTAAAAAATGAAATTGAAATATTTCATTTTTATTTTTTGAAATGCATCCGCTGCATTTAAAAAAACAAAACTGCTTTATTTAAAAAGCAGTCATAGACATGGTGGTCTGCTGACTCCAGCAGGCCACCATCCTTGTGAGTGCCGGCCATTCTCAATGGGTCGCAAAATGCGGCCTGCCTCATGAATATTAATTAAGCAGGTCCTTTGCAACCCATTTGGGAATCGCAAACAGTGTCTCAGAAACTGTTGTAAATCAGTGTTTGCGACTCACAAAAAAAGCAAAGTGCGAGTCGCAAACAGCAAGGGTCATACATCTGGCTCTTAATGAGGTAGGTCAATTGAGACCGCATTAGGAATCACTAAATTTGTCAAAGACACATTAGTACATAGATGTTTATGGATTGCTAATAGCGAATCGCAAAAATTTGCAGTAGGAAATCGCAAAATGAAACCTACGTACGTGTAGCCCCATCTCTGTTATTCAGGTGTTGTGAACTGTTTGCTGGCACCTGGCTGCCCCTATGATACTTTCAGATAGTTTCACAAATGCATCTGTATTTTAATTATGTCCTTCTGTATAACTCTTAAATACTAGGGTACCCAAATGTTTTTTTGGTGTAGGTTGTGACACGAGGGGTGGACGTAGGCTATACTCACCGCTCGCTGTTGCTGAATCTTTTGGTAAAGAACCCAGTTCTGCAATCTCCATCCAGGGAAATCGAGTCAGTTTATTTCACTTGCTGCTGAGATAATGTGAAAAGGTGTTCTTATTGCTCGGTTCTCCACCTATTACAGAGGCTACGATAACGTTTTGTGGAAACCCGTGGATATAGTAGCAACCACTTTGTAGTGTGCAGTGTTTTCTGCCATCAGTGTTGCATTTTGCTTTATGTATGTCCATATCAGCCTCTTATATTCCAACATACAGAGGGGCATATTCACAAGGAGCCATCGCCGAATTAACGGCACTTTATCGCAGCCAAAGTCGTGATAAATTTACCCCCCCATTCACAAGCTGGTGTTAACAGCCCACAGCACCAGTTTACCCGTGACAGCAGCCACAAAAAACATCGCCACAGAGGACCCTCGCAAATATCGCTAATGAGATGCAGAGTAAGCGTTCCCGTGACAAAAGCAGAGACAACAGCACACCTCAACATTCACAACGACCAGCCACATCCGCGATAAAAACACAAAACAGGCGATAAGGGGCGTTAGCACCAGGAAATCTACACCTGCTCTGACCTGGTGTAAAGTCGGACGGCAGCCAGCAC
Source organism: Calotriton arnoldi (assembly GCA_963921515.1). Classification (NCBI taxonomy): domain Eukaryota; kingdom Metazoa; phylum Chordata; class Amphibia; order Caudata; family Salamandridae; genus Calotriton; species Calotriton arnoldi. The sequence goes on along the minus strand of CAWUFW010001640.1, from coordinate 932,576 downwards.
CACAAAAGGGAGCACAGCCCAGGGCCACATCCCAAGGGCAACAGATGCCATGGAGCCACCCATCATGCGGCCCGGACACCCAAGAGGGCCACAACACCCACCGACACCACCACCAGGACCCCATCCCTCACCCGGAGCACCCCCCCCCGGACCACCACAGACGCAGCGCAGACAAAGACAGCGGAACCCCAGGAAACGTACCAGCCGCACAGACCCAACATCTGACAATGTCACCTTCCACTACAGGCTGAAAGGGACAACCAACCTACGCATCCTGACCATCATCGCCTAACAGGCCTACGGCAACAACACAGCAGACAACCAACATCCCACCCCACACAAAGCTGATGGCGTGGCTGCACCTGTTGGCCCCTGGGACCCCCATCCAACACCCGCCAGAGTCGGAGGAGTCTCACAGCCAGCCACATACAAGTCCCCCACACCTGTCCTGGAAATCACCATCACCCTGGTACCCCAGTCCCCATACGTACAACACAAGGCGCAGGATCCGCTGGAGACCAAGCAAGGACCATACGCCATAGCAGGATGCACGCACGTGTTGGGGGCAACACACAGCACACATGTACTACCTGTGCCCCCTGGTGACAGCACACAATCACCGCAACAGGAAGCACACGTCTCACACCAATGTGCAGGCAACAACAGAACACCGTGGAACACCCAACAATGTCGCCTCCTAATACACAGCCAGTGTGCATGATACCTTCATCCTCCGACAGTCCATCATCAACCAGCGTTCCCAGGGTGGCAACAATGCAAATGTACAGGCCCTTGGCAATATACAAATGAACATCCCACACACCTCAACACCACAACCCTGCAACTCACAACTCTGGCAATGCACACGTCACAAAATCACATACAACAGGCACAACAATATGCCCACCCACCAGACACGACAGAACAAGTTACAATGTCCACATGGGCAAGCCCTGAACATGAGCCAGCAACGGCATGGCACCTCAGCCACATAATAGCCGAATGTGGGGAGAGGTGGCAACCAGGCATGTGTGAAGGATGCAGTAGAACCATGATTGGGAAAGTACACAATGCCAACAGTGCCGGAGATGTGCTGGACACCTCGCAGTATGCAGAACACACCCATATCCATGGCGACATACACCGCTTGCATATGGAGTGTAGTGGACAGTGGACGCCACCATGTCACCACAGCCAGTGGGGGACCTCGCGGAAATGTTGCCTGTTACGCCCCCCCCAAGCGTCAGCGGAGTGGGATGGCCCGGCGTACGCCACGTCAGCGTAGGGGTGTGAATAAAAACCACGTAGGCCTGGGCGTGGTCCCCTTCCGTAAAGACCAACGTCTCTGCCAGGGCGGCACCTCCCACCCCGCCACGAGGCCAACGCCGTCCACGTGAGCCGAGTTGCCTGCGATGCAGTGCGCCTGCCGGACCCCGGCACACTGGACCACAAACACGTCAGGCCCGCCCCTGCGCAGCCAGGCCACACTGATCACCTTCCGACACCGGCGTGTGTCAAGGAGGGCCCACCACGTGCCGGCGCAAGCTCCAAGCCCGAGTCCCGCGAACTTCGCAGTCAGCTCAGACCACCAGGCCTCCACGACACAGGCCCGCTTCAGTCCTTTCTAGTTGACGTACTGCACTGCCGCCTACGGCCCACTCCTCGGACCAGCAGGTCCCACATGTGAAACTGTGTCCTGAGTCATGAATGGCAGTGACCCCAAACCCGGGCCAGCGGCCACAGCACCAGACGCCCCCCCCGATCAGTGAGGCATAGTTCCATATGGGCTTCTTGCAACACGTGGTGCCACTAACCCTGTTCAACGCCAGCCGGCTACACGTGGTGCCACTAACCCTGTTCAACGGCAGCCGGCTACACGTGGTGCCACTAACCCTGTTCAATGCCAGCCAGCTACACGTGGTGCCACTAACCCTGTTCAACGCCAGCCGGCTACACGTGATGCCACTAACCCTGTTCAACGCCAGCCGGCTACAGGTGGTGCCACTGAACCTGAACTACGCAGGCCGGTGGGGCCATCCAACCTATGCCGGCGACACTCGGTGAATGGGCCGTGCTGACCACTGCCTCAGGCCTACACCACGGTCAGGTAGGTCACACATTTGGAACTGAGTCTTGATTACACCATGGCAGTGACCGGATGTCTACTGCAGGGGTGATATCACCAAACTCCCTGCTATCAGTGAAGCAAACGAATGCATCACAAGCACAGGACACGTGTCTGTGGGCCTACGCGGACCACTGCCCTCGGCCTACGCTGCGCTCAGGTGGGATCCCAGAATTGGAACTGAACATCGGTAATTCAAAAGGCTGAATACATGTCTTCGCACGCACAGAGGGGCGTAAGAGGATGACGCGTTGCAGGTCGGAGGGAACAGGATCATCGTCACGGAGGTGATTGAACACTACCGACAACTGCCACTGTGTCACTAACTCTGTGCCTCGCGAGTTAACGACAGGTGGCTGTGGGCCCATGCTGACCGCTGCCTCCGGCCTACACTGCGGTCCAGTAGGTCACAGAGCCTTGATTTGGCAATGTCGGAGTTCACATCTGTGTACCGGCATCATCGCAGACTGCGTGCCCTCACACCACCTGTGCCACTGAGTTTGTTCCCCGACATTCATGGACACTCACTGGTCGTACATTGGGGGCGTTTGAGTCTATGGACTAGGGGCTAGTTTTCATCCTCATGTAGCTGATCCCGAATTGTTGGTGACAACGAGGGTTGCGCTTTCCACTCCTCAATTTGCTGCTTCCAGATAACATCAGACCTTCCGCATCATGCCCTGGAGGACACCTTCCACTGTCCCCCGCAACACTCCGCAACATACACCTCGGACATTGATGGGGACCCGCTCAGGTCGCATGGCCCATCTGACTGCACCGCAAGTCACCGTCCCATGGCTGGGTGCCTGTGCCGGCCGCAGTGCATCCGGGGCCACTAACTCTGTGCTGCTCAGGCCTGGGACCCCTTCTTCTGAGACATTGAATGGCCTCTGTAGCGATGGTCTTGGGGTCATCAACGCCATGTGTCTGTGGCCCTGCGCTGTCCGCCTCCTCCGGCCCCAACTGCGGGCCACAAAGGCCCACACATGGCATCGAGTCTTGACCGGCCCGGACGTCGCATCACCGCAGGAGGCACACGCCACCACGGCAAGGACCACCTCCAACCGCCATCTGCCAGAGTCGAAAGGGTGGTCCTGACAAACCTACGGAGTTGCCCAGACCTGTCGTGGATGTCATCATCGGCCTGCTGCCCTGCTCAGCACTCCAGGTGCCAGTGACTCAGTGCACCGCAAGCCATTGTCCGTTACTGATTGAGTTTTGTGCTGTTGTGAGATTGCGCAGCAATGTCACCTCATGCAGTGGGGAAGACCTGGGACCATGAGGAGGAGGATGTGTCAAGTGTGCGGACGGGAGAAGGCACAGACAATGGGAGGGCAGGTGGCAGCAGCCCCAAGGCAGGAATGCAGACTGGTGGCGGTAGTCAAGCTACACACCCGGATCTGATACTGGGTATTGCGCTGTGGACTGCGGACGCAACTGTCACCTCAGGCAGTGTGGGAGACCTGGGACGTTAATGATGAAGTTGATGCAGGTGTACCACACCCCACTGCATCTGCATCAGGACTAACCCGAAGGGACACAATCCTAGCAATTCCTTCACATGAGCGCGCTCTTCTCTAGTGCCCCTACCTCAGTGCACTGCAACTCACGGAACGTCCAGACTGAATATTGGGTGGCCTCTGTCCTTACTCCGGATTCCTCCATGTTGCTCTGCAATTGACTCTGTTATACTGGTGTTTTCTGTTTCGATTACACTGGTGTCCACTGTTCAGGTTGTTGGCAGCACCAAGCACTCCGTGCGGGCTGGCTTATACTCACCCCACACACATCCAGCACAGGCGTCACTGTACATGTGGCCCTGCCAATAAAGGGGCCGGGCGCACGTGCCCGTAGCCAGTTCAACATGATATGTGCATGTGTCTCTGTGGAGGTGTGGGTCTCCTTTGTGGGGTGTAGGTGGTCCCTGAAGGGTATTGGACACTCACGTATGTGTTCTACTTTGCATTCCATGGGTTAGGCAACACCCTCACCTGTTGGGCCACCTCCTTTTGGCGTTCGGCCACCTGGCATTGGGGTGCCATGTGTGGGTGGGTGAGGTGTTGTGAGGCAGCCGTGATTGCGGGTGCTTCATGCTGTGTGGACTGTTGCAAAGTCTGGGTTCTCCTCTGAGTAACTTGTCTGCCCTGGTGGTGGGTTGTGTGGGATGTCCATGGGCTGTTGTTGGGCGTCGGGGTCGGGGGTGTGGTGTTCGTCTCGGGCATCACTGATGGGTTGTCTGTTCAGACCTGCTGGAGGTGTTGTTTGTCCCTCTGCATTGTGAAGGGGAGGTGCATGTTGGCATTGTGTTGGCGCCTTGTTCTTGTCGACATGCAGACTGTGTGACAATGTACATTGTGAGTGTTTGGGCGGTGGTGGCTATTTGAGTTGGGGCAGTGTACATTTGGCCTACATGGCTGATGTGGGGTTGTAGGGGTAGATGTGCATCTCACAGTTCCCTGCTCTGTCCAATGTGATTGTTCTGTTTCTGCGCCTGGGTGGACCCAGTTGTGTCCCCTGTTCTGCAGTGTGGGTGTTGCACTTTGTGCCACATTGTCATGGTATGTGCTGTGATTGCTATGTGTGTGTGCTGCAGTGTGCTACGGGGATGGGGGACATGTCCCTGGGTAATTGTGGATGTGCAGTGTGCTACACCTCATTGTGCATGTGTGGCATTGTGCCCATCACCCCCCCGTGCCCCCAGTCCCTGTTGGATCCTCACCCTGTTGTTGTTGTGTCAGGTCCTGTCGAGCTGTGTCCGTACTCCCTACTCCTTGCACCCTCTCCACACTGATGACTGTGGCCTGGCTTTCCTCCTGCTCCTCCTGTGTCGCTGGACTGCCACCTCCTGTCGCCGTTGCTGCCTTCCTGTTGGCAGTGGGTTTGTGCCTGGTTTAGGTTGTCATGTCCTGGCGGAGCCTCTTGGCCTCCTGGATTGGCCTCCTGGGCTCTGCGACTGCATTCCAGGCGGTCTGCTTGTGTGTCATTTGCTGGTAGTGTTCTGTCGCCTCCGTGGCCTTGGTCTTGTTTTCCTGCGGTCTGCACCCCGTCTTCCTCTCCATTTTCTCCTTGGCCTTCCCCGACCCACTTGTTCCTTGCTGGTGGTCTGTGGGGGTTGTGGGGTTCGCGTTGCCCTCTGCGCTTGGTCAGGGTGCATGGATGTTGCTACGTGCTTTGGCTTGTTTCTGGTGTGTTGTGCCTGTGGTTTTTATGGTGCAATAGCCCGCCAGACGTGTGGGAGTTGCAGGCCTGAGGCTGCTTTTCGCAGCTTTTTGTACCGCGATTGGCCTCATCGCATGATTTCTCGTGTTCGCGTTTCGCATTTTTTGGGCGTGGTGTTGATTTACACGCTGGCATTTGACGCGTTATCTGGTGACTATCGCATGTACCTCCTTGTTGTGAATCCCACGTTGACACGGGGTTATTTTCCCGTGATAGGCTGCGTTATTGGAAGTTGCGTTACGCTACTCTTGCAGTAGTTATCACACGTTCTTGTGAATATACCCCAGAGTATACTGCTGCCTAAAGATTTTTCGGCCTCCATAGGTTTTTCCTGCATAAAAAATATTGACCTTTAAGAAATCTCATTTTGTACTTTTGAGATGACTGAAGGCTTTGTACTATGGCATTTGGTTTTCAAAGAGAATGATGGCCTGCCTATTAAAAACAAATGCATAAAATGTAAGTAGGTATATGTCAACATAAAGTAAGAACACTTCAATGTTTTATGCTGGTAACACAACAATGTCTATATTTAATGTGCGCCACATTTGATGTAAAACTGTGTTTTGTCACATGGTCCCTGTAAACAATAATCCATTACAGTGAATCCAGTAAAGAAGGCGACTTTGCCTGTCAGTCGATTTTTGCCTCTTAGAATATCAAGGTGCAGCTGAAAAGTTTAAACACATAAATACACATAAGAGGTCAACTCACAAAGTCTCTAAGTTGTGGAGTCCATCAAAGCATTTGTTTCCCATAGAGTCGACGCGGTTGTTATGGAGATGCCTGCAGAAACATGATGAACACAATCAGGAAATATCGACTACACAGTGGAGCATAGGAAATGCGAGCATAACAGAGATAGATCAACAAATCATCATATAATCCATATTAAAATCATCATAAACTTAGTAAATATAAAAACGTAAAACTATTAAAACTAATAAGCTAATTTTGGGGATAATATAAAAGCCTGTGCATTGTTCACCGACGATATGCCAAGTTTAAGAAAACCGGAAGTAAAAGCTGTCTATGATGTGGTATTAGCGAACGGTGGGCAAAAATAACGTTATTAAAATTTTGGACTTCATTATTGCTTAAAGTGCCAGGGCATCCATTGTAAGCTAATCCACCTCATACCCACTTACAACTTTCAATGGAAGGGCATTTGCCTTCAGCAATAATATACTTCTACGTACTTTATGGTTGAGAGATAATTTAATATAAGGGTGCATTCTTTGTTACCAAAGCAGTATCCACAGTGATGTGTCGAGTTGCCAAACTCTCATTCACTCTTACACTCTCATTCTCACTCATTGATTCGCACACTCACGTTTATACGTTCTCACTCTTACTCTGACTTATTCTCAATTGCTCTAACTCACTCTACCTAATTTTCTCACATACTAAACACTTCCTCACTCTCACTCTTAATCATTCTCATCACTCACTCACTTGAAGACACTAGTACTTTTATTCACTCATTCTCACTCACCCTGACTTACCCAAACTCACTTGCTGACACTAAATCCAACTCATTCTCGCTCAGTGCTTGCCACTGACTCAATCCCTTTCACTCACACTCACTCATACTGACACACACACACTCTCTACAGAAACAAACTTCCACCCACAAGTATGCACACAACATACATTTAAAAGCACTATTTAAGTTACCTTAGCTGCCAGGAAAGGTCATGTTCTAGCTCCTGGTGCTTCATTTTTTTATTACACTATTAGTGAATAATATGCTATATTTACTATTAGTACAGTAAAAATGGCATAAAGCATGGATGATGCAGACCCAACACTCATATGGGCGAGCGCCTAGTGTACTTGGCACTGATTTTGCCATCTCTGAGGCCAGGGGTCGCTAAGGCAGTGCACAAGGGGCAAACCAGGGGCAGTGCCAGATTAAACCCTGTGGAGGCCCCTAGGCAGTTGAAATTTCAGGGGGCCCCTCGCTAATTATCTGCTAATACCCAATGCACCAGATATTTTTACAAACTGACAACTGCCAGAAGATGAGCTTTTAAGAGACAAACTGTTATATGAATCTGATGTCTCTGGTTTATGTACTTTACGTTGTTAATGGTTACATTATATTAATACAGAATTTTCTTTATAGAGTCTTTAATGTAAAGTTTTCGTTTCTTTGAGTTGATTCAATTTTTTTCTGTCTTTTGAAAACAATATTTAAGAAAGCTTGATTGTAATTTTCTTTCAAGATCAAATCAATAATATTTTGATCCGTTGACGAGGAGCCCCTAAAAGGAGTGAGGCCCATAGGCCGGTGCCTACTTTGCCTATTTGGTAATCTGGAACTGGCCGGGGGCTCAGCGGCAATCCCAAAATGAAGTTCATAGGTTGCCAGAGAGTGCCCAGCGGGTTGTAAAACATGGTGAAGATTTTTCTGGAAGGACCTGTATGTACCCTTCCCTCTAAAAGTTTCTTTTTTCTTCAGTTCTCTCAGGCAAACCTCTGAGGGAGGCTCACAAAAAATACCCTAACGGATCACCAAAGCCAGGCCCACAACAAAAGCACTCAGCAATCCATATTCAAGTCTCATAGCTTGAAACAAAGCTGAAGAACTCAATGCAGAGTGTTTACAAAGTTTTACCTCTATTTTATTGAGAAGCATCAGGAGTTATACAGGATACATTTTATTGCATATGTGAAAGTTAAATATTTTTGTCTTAGAAAAGGAAATTAAATGTTTAAAGTGCCTGTGCCGTAGGGACCGTAGAAGGAGCCAAGGCTTTGCCACCTGCTGGGATATACAGTGCTTGTCCCTTAGATAGTATTAGAACATTTTCTCTAAATAAGGGTATATTTTTGCTCTTTCTATTTTTCTTACTTAATGCTCACGCGTCGTGCACATTTCTTATTTCTGCTCCTAAATCCCATCATCTTACTTTTTGAGGATTTTCTGTGAAAAAAATATATCCTGGTTCATAAGATTTAAGTTCATCTAAACATTTTTGGAGCCCTTTCACATTTAGATCGAAGAAAATTATTAATTTTAACAATCTGGGGGAAACTCGAGAACCATCAATTTTTTTCACAGCGTCGGTCAATCACCTCTGTCAAAGTCAATCGAGAAGTCGACAAAAGTCCAACTGACGTACCTACCCCTTAGACACACGTATCTATCGATAATGTATTGTAAAATGGCTATATTGTCTAGGGTAGAGCAATTTTATTTAAAGCTTGAATGGTGAAAAACTGTTATTTTATTTCCTAAAACCCAGGATATTAGAGCCCTTTTGATAAATTAAAAGAATAATACTGCCTGTCCATCAGCCAGGAATACAACCCAATTTATAACAATGAGCCGACAAATGTGCCAAAACATTGCCCAAAGTTTGGGCTCCCTTTTTTTATTACTACCATTGGGATCTACTCGGGACCAATAACCCTGAGTATGTGGTTCCATGAATAAAATCAGCTATCAAACTTGTTGATGGATACTCATAAACATAAGGGCTGGTAAGGTGTATTGTCCCTTGGAGATAGGAAACAAAAGCTTCAGTTTCTCTGGCACCATACCAAGTCGATAAATAATCTATCCACATCGAAACCTCACTGCTGATTTAGGGCTATCCGTGATGTAGGTTTGGTAGTTTCATATTTTTGTACAATTATCCACCAAAACATCTTCTATTTCTAGACACTAGTGCTTCGTGCAGCTAAAACTTGTGAGCAGCTGAATTGTCTTTACAGAGCAGTCCGATACGTAGCTCTCCTCTTCCTCAATATCGCATTTATTTTAGCTTGTCTAGGGAAATGTTGCTAAAAACTGCCTTCAAATGAGGCCATTAATTTCTGCAGACGTTTTCTGCTTAGCCCGATCCCTGATAATGCTGTTATGTCCCTTTAGCTCATGCTGCTTGGCTACTATTGTTTCTACAATGTTCTTTAATAGAAGACTCAAATTCCTCAATAATATGACTTTCACAGCTATTCCGGGAATCAACTACATTAAGTAACAGATCTTGAAAGGATAGTATAATTCTTGGGCTCCCGCATATTTGATTACAACATTTCTGTATCAAAATGTGTCCACTAAACATGGTTCCACTGTGCTGGTGCTTCTAGGGACAGGTTCACTTTAAAGGATAGAATACAATAGTCACTTAACCCGTTCTCCCACAGAGGTACATCAGAAAAATACTGAAATGTTTCATAGGAAGATATAATATATTCAACTACAGGGACGCCTTTTGGAACTGTGGGAGTTGGATTCGCTGGGAGATTATCCTCCAGACTACCGTTCACAATCATAAATCCCATTTGCCTCAGTTGCTCCAGAACTCTTATCCCTTGTTTATCAGCTCTAGAACTCTGGAAAAATGAGCGGCTCGATCATGCCATACTTCTTCCAACTCAACATCTTTATGAATTTCAAGTGCCTGATTTGAAATGTTAGCGTTTGGTCACTGACAATTAGGACCCAGCTAACTTGTTTCTTTCCAATTACTAAATCCATAATTGAAAAACAGACCACAATAATGCATTATGATGTAATCCAGGGGGTATATAGACATAAATAGTAACTATGAATTGCATTGGCCTGTTCAGAAAAAGAAGATCTACAATTTTGTCTTAAACCTTGCACTCCATTACTCAAGTGGGTAAAAAAGACCCTGCACTATTCACAGACAACAGGATAGCAATGCCTCCACGTGCATGACCACCCTTAAACGTTTCGCAGTGCAGTGGCCACATAGTATTCCTCTATTTAAACGGTTTCAGCTGTCCTGCAGGAATCCAGAACAGGATCACTAAATTTTGGCATGACAAAAAGAAGAGGGAGATTGTTGCGAAGTTTATGACCCGGGCTACCCAAGACCATGCAATAAAGGTATATCATTGCCGCATGGGATAGAAAGCTTTGGCACCAGTCTGCCAGCCGGGTCCGATTACACCACTATTGCATGAACTTCTCGGACCAAATCTCACAAAAGGACACAGTACTCCATTGGGCGGTCTTTGGTCTTGGGTTGAATACCTGCTTTTTATTGGGGAACCTTGGACCAGATACAGAAACAGGAATCTCATCAATACTTGTAATGCGAAAAGAGTTGCAGTATTTCATAATCAGTACAGGAATGATCTTAGACAAATTCTACCCTGGATCATGTACCTAAAGAGCCTTGTTGAAGAATTACTAGCTTAATGTCTTCGTAACTATTTGATTTTAATACCTTCAAGCTTTGTAGTAAGTTTAAAATCCATGATTATTAAGTGGAATTCTACGATCATCAAACAGATTTATAAAATCGATTCTCTTAAGTAAAGTGATTTCTCATGTCTCAGAAAATAGATCCAATGTTTAAGTAATTTTCTGCTAGTTGAAATCAACATTTAATTCAGAGTTCTGCCGAGCTGGTGATAATGAAGGTATACTGAATTTGCTGATGGTTCGCTTTGGAGCCCGGAAAATTATTATGCTTAGAGTATCTTACAATGTTGTTTCTTGGAATTGATGTGTGGAGCTGCATATAAGCACCCCCCATGTGGCTGATATCAGTTACTTTTTGGCTGTCCGTGCCCCCAGATGCAGAGCCTATTAGCAAACTGGTTGTGACCAACATGCAGATTTCTAGACTATGGATATTTTTACATGGAAAAAAGAGACCAATTCACAGAATGTGGAGGTGGGAGGGTTGGCAAGGAATCAGCAGTTAGATAGAGTATCCACTAGAAAGAGCTCTACTGATGGTAACTAACTTGTTGTTTAGATGTTGGATGGATACTTTTAACCAAAGATTCCTCACATTTGTAAATAGATACCAAAGCAGTACCCTCCCAGTGGTGGGTCTGTGAACTGGCTCACACCAAAACGTCCAGCAAGACCAAACGGGCAAAGTGCCCTTCTCAACGGACGTGGCAGTCCAGGCAGTAGTGCTTTGTGAACATATGAAGGCACATCCACATAGCAGCTTCACAAATAACTAGAAAAGGCACTCTATATGCCAACGCTGTGGTAGCAGCATTTGCTTCCGTGCAATTAGCCCGTGAGCCTTCTGGGCAATGCTTATTGGCCAGTGTGTAGCAGATTTTGATACAGAACATGATCCACTGAGAGATGGATCTCTTCTCCATTGCCTTGACTTTTTTCCTTCCACTGAATCCAACGAAGAGCTGATTGTCATTGGTATGATTGATATAAGAACTGAGTGCCCTCATTTGATCTAAATGATGAAGCCATTTCTCCTCCTTGCCAGACATTAAAAGAAATCACCACTTTCTGAAGAATGGAAGATCGGGTCCTCAAGAGCAACTTGTCTGGAAAGAAAGTCTAATATGGCGGATTGTTGGAAAGGGATTGAAGCTCGCTCACATGTTGCACTGATGCTATGGCGATGCGATGAGATGAGGAAAACTGTACTGAGAGTGAGAAGCTGCAATGTGCAGTGGTGTAAAGGTTTAAGGGTGTACATAATAGAAATCTGAGCACCAAATTCAGGTCTCACTGAAGCATAATGAAGGGAGTAAGCAGACATGTATGTTGCAAACCTTTTTAAAAAATGCACCACAAAAGGTGATTTAAACAAAGAAGTCTGATCCGGCAACTACAAAGAAGCTAAAAGAGCTGACAAGTAACCTTTCACTGTGCCCAATGCAAGTTCTTGCTGGGCTAGGGACAATAAAAATCAGTGTTTCAGAAAGTTTGGCCTGGAGTGGGTCGATCTATTGAGTATCGCACCAGGCCACCAATCTGTCTCAATCGCAGGTGTTTACTGATTTAGGGGAGGCACGCCTGGCTGCCAAGATGACATCCACAACATAGGGGGGAGGGAGGATGAATGCTGTCAACCATCTCCGCTTAATCTCCAAGCATGGAGGTGAAGATTGCAGAGGCTTGGGCAAAGGACCCTGCCTGGCTGTTGCCACAGAAGATCCTCCTGAATCAGCAGCCTGATCAGAGGACAGATACTCATGTCCTGGAGTTCCGGGTACCATACTCTCCCAGCCCATTCCAATGCCACTAGGGTGACTTGGGGTCAATCGTTCTTGATCTTCAGAACTCGGGGCAGGAGAGGTAGCAGTGGAAAGGTGTATAGGAATTCCAGCTCTGCTCTAGGCAAAAAGGGTCTCAGAGCGAGGGCCATGTGGGAAACTCCAGGGCGCAAAGTGGTGACTTTGCGCATTCTCTGGGTGGTGGTGAAAAGATGGTGCCATGGTTTTCCCCGTTTGTGGAAGATATCTTGTGCCACTTCTGGGTGCAACTGCCATTCATGATTCGCTAGGCACCAGCAGCTGAGTTCGTCTGCCCTGGCGTTTAGAGATCCCGCCAGGTGGTGTACCACCAGGAAATCCCCCTGGTGTTCTAGCTACTTCCAGATACATAGTGCCTCCTGGAACAGGGTTCACAACCCAACCCAACCCCGCCCTGCTTGTGGCAGTACCACATGGCAATGGAGTTGTCTGTGAGCACCTGCACAACTCTATCTTTGATGGATGACAGGATGGCTTGCAACTCCAGAACGTTGATATGGAGCCGGGCCTCCATTTGACAGCAGATGCCTCAAGATTTTGATCACTGCCTCTCCCAGGGGCCTTCCCAACCTAGAAGCGATGCATCAGTCACCACTGTTAGCTCTGGGTGGGGTAAAGAGAAGGGTCTGCCATTGACCCAATTTTCAGGCTCCTCCAAAATCTGGACGTAGTCGGAGTGATCCCACTAATGCTGTGTCCACTCCATATCTCAATACAGAGCCTGCATACATCATCTGAAATGCTTAACCAGCAGGATACAGGAGGCAATAAGCCAAGCAGCCTCTAAGCCATCCTCACTTAGATTCAGGACAGAGGCTGAAACTTCGGGACCATAGCCCAAATGTCCTGAACTCTCCGGGGGAGAAGGCATGAAACTGGACCATGCCCAGAATAGCTCTGATAAAAGGACTCATCTGCGAAGAAATCAAGTCAACTTTGATATGTTGATAGTGAACCCCAAAGATGTTAAGAGGTTCACCGTAGTCTGCAGGTAGGTGACAACGGCTTGGAGCAAACCAACAGGAACCTTTAACCTCTGAAGACGTGGAGCAACCACTGCCATCACATTTTTGATGGTGGTGGTTGCAACACGGAGGGGTACTGGTGAGGTCACAGGAGAGCATAGTGAACTGAAAGTGCTCCTACCCAACTGTGACCCACAGATAGCGCCTGCAGGATGGAGAGGTTGAACTAATAATTCTGTAGGTCAAATGCTACCATCCAGTATCCAGGGTCGAGTGCGGACAGGACCTGGGCTAGCGTGAGCATCTTGCATTTGTCTTTCTGCAGGAAGGCATTCAGAGGGGGAAGATCTAAAATAGAATGAAAGCCTCTGTCCAACTTTGGCACTAGGAAGTAGAAGGAGTAATACCCAGTTCCTACTTCTGAGGCTGTACCCCTCGCTATGGCCCTTTGGCTAAAATGGCCTGCACTTCCAGCTGCAAGAGTGACAGATGGTCCTCTGTCAGCTACTGTGAGGGTGGTGGAAGGTACAGTGGGGTGAAAAGAAAGGGAAGGGTGTAACCCTGCTGGACAACTTGCAGAACCCCCTTGTCCAAAGTGATATCTTGCCACCCTGTGAGAAAATATCGAATCCTGACTCTATTTGGGTGTGTTTCGTAAGTTACAACTTTGGCGTAACTCTACAGGTGTGTTTTCATACCCACGGGTGACACACGTGGACCTGCTTCAAGGCACCAGTGCTGAATGTGAAAGACAAGTTACTGTAGCCCCGCAAGATATTATTCAGTGTATAACTGATATAGAAGTATTGCTTTTGGGTTACTAAAAATCCTGTATAGTGATCAGGGGCACCACGGAAACAGCAACAAACTTTATTTCGTTATTCAAAGTATCACATACACTGTACTAAGAAGAATTAACAATTTTATGTTAAGAGTATTTATTACTACAGTAACAATCTGTTTCTGAGTATATCTAAAACTGCACAGAATATTATTAAAATAGCAACAAGACATGTTATAAATAACGAGAATAAAATGAACATTTCTAGCATTGTTAAAATGTCACTTATGGTTTAAATTTCTTAATTATTATTAGTATTAGCATGAAACATAATACATCAGCAATTCGAGGTCTGATACCCATCAGGCCACAGAGCATTAGAGTGCTTGTCAGCCCCATAACTCCCTCCCCTCCCCCGATCCACGGACCCATTTGCACATGAAAACAAAATCAGCACTGTCACAAAGATAACCTATCTAAGGGGAGGAATCTCTTAAGTGGTGGTGGGGACAGCCTCAGGCAGACGAAGAAGTCGTAACTATTTCGGGCAGGTAAGCTTGTGGAATTCTGTCATCAACAGTTTAAAAAATGGGCCCCACAGCTTGGGAAAGGATGCACCCGGGCTGGACAAAGTGAGGGTTATGCGTTCCATCCCTAGTATGTACCACATTCGGTGCAAACATCCTAAATAAGTGCCCCGTACCCCAGTGTGCCAAAATATTCTGCAAGGCTGCCCCCAGGGCCAGTCCAATCTGTCTACCCCAGCGAGATTTAAATGGGAAGGTGAGTGCATTGGGGAGTCCCAGGATAATGTAAGCGGGGAATCTGGCGGGTTCTGTATCAACGTGGATATCAATGTCATTAAGTACCTGCGACCAGTAAGTCGTATGTTTCAGGCAGTCCCATAGGATATGCAGTAGGGTGCCCGGAGACCCACACTGGCGCCAGCACTTAGGTGATCTAGATGGGTTAAGTTTGTGCAGTCGGTGGGGCGTGAAGTACCAATAGATCACAACTTTTGTAGTCGATTCGATACTGGCCACATTGTGAGCGGTTTCAGCGTCAGCTCTCCACCTATTTCTGACTCCCAGCGTTTCTAGATAGTAGATTTGAAAGGCTCCGCAGTGGGGCTCGTCATGCGATATAACTCTGAAATGAGGTGCTTATTGCAGGCCTTAGAGAGCAGCTAGCGCTCAAAGGGGGTGAGCTGCCGCTCTGCTTCAGTGCAAACAGATGGGTGCATCACCCAATGGAGAATCTGGGTGTAGTGCCAGCACTCCGACTCCGGCAGCGCGTGGATTGTGCGTATTGACTCGAAGGAGACCGGTGCCCTCCAGTACGAATGCGGGGTCGCGTAAGCCCGGGGTGAAGTCTTGATTCCCAATTGTAGATGTTAGTAGGGAAGGGAATGATGTGAGGCCCCCCGTACTGCCAGTCCATCCCAGGCGGCCAATGAAGACTTAGTGATGGGAGAAAGGTAGAGGGTTTTGGGTCGGGCGTGTTTGGGGAGAAAGGGAATTTTCCATAGACTCTGCCTTGCCAGGGCCCTGTCCATAAAAGGCCAGCGCCTCTCTGACTCTTCGCATGACCATTCCACAAAGACCTTAATTTGGGTAGCCTGATGATAGCGATAAAGGGTTTGGGAGCCCTGGACCTCCTTCAATTGAGGTCTCTGCAGAGACAAGGCCATTTGTCGACCCACGCAAATCGATTAAGCTCCTGCTGCAGGGACCGCAATGTCCCAGGGGGTGGCTCAGCAGGGAGAACCTGAAAAAGGAACAGAACCCTAGAGAGGATCGCCATCTTGATCGCTGCAACACTTCCGAGCCAGGATAGTGAATTAGGTCGCCACCGGCGTAGGTCGGACTTGGTCTGGTGGGTCAGGATCTGGTAGTTGAGAGCTACCATTGTTGAGATTGTTGGGGTAATATGGAGGCTCAGGTAGGGAATAGAGGTCAATGCCCACTGAAGGGGAAGTGTCCATTGTAAGGCGTCTAATGTGTGTGGCCAGAGGGCCAGGTTGAGGGCCTGTGATTTGTGAATATTTGCCTTGAAGCCTGCTGCCAGGCTAAAAGCCTCCAGCTCATCCAGGAAGGCGGGTAGGGAGGTAGAAGGCTCCTCCGGGGTTGCCAGGACGTTTTCTGCATATACGCTGATAGTGTGTTGTTCTCCCCCAAATAGAATGCCTCTTATCTTGGGGTTGTTGTGGACTCTGTGCACCATTGGTTCTATATAAAGGGCGAACAGCAGAGGCGACAGAAGGCACCCCTGCCGGGTATCTCTGTCAATGGGAAATGGGATGGAGGAGTGTCCATTGACACGGACCACCGCTGTGGGTTGGGTATAGCTGCTGAGAATCCACCTAGTGAACCAGTCCCCAAGACCAAAATGTGCAAGGGTGGCCGCTAGGTATGGCCAATGGACCATGTCAAACGCTTTCTCAGCATCTATGGCCAGGAGCACTCTCTCCTGGTCATATCTCTGGGTTTTATTTATGAGGTGGAGGATTCGCCTTGTATTTTAGCTGCGTTGCCATTGTGGCATGAATCCACCTTGGTATGGGTCTATAAGGCCCGGTAGTAAGGGGTTAAGACGGGCAGCTAAAATATCTGTGAAGAGTTTAAGGTCAACATTCAAAAGAGAGATGGGCCTATATGAGGAGTTGTCATTCCCTGGTTTGGGATCACTACAATAGATGCCTTGAGCATGGAGGGGGGAGTGAGGAAGAATCCCCAATTGCATTAAACAAAGCGAGGAGGGGTGCCAAGATTTGGCAGAAGGCCTTATAAAAGGAGACCGGAAAGCCATCCGGGCTTAGAGATTTGGACAGCTTTTTCCGGGCAATGCTGGAGATAACCTCTCGATCCAGACAGGGCCGTCTAGCTCGGCCACCTGTCCGTTTGTCAGGGCAGAGGTACGGGCCTCTTGGAGGTATGCAGTCGCAGCGTCAGGCAGGAGATCCTGCTCTGCGTAGAGATTCCGGTAAAATTCACGGAAAGTCTCCACTATGTGTGGGTAGTCCCTCCACTCCCGTCCGCCAGCATCGACCACCACTTGGACTCCTGACTCTTGACGTTGAATGCGCAGCTGGTTAGCTAGGAGACACCCACATCTATCACCGCCTACATAATAATGGTGACCAAGGCAAAGCACGGCGTATTCCACCGTGTCTACATTGATACCCACTAACTGGGCATGGGCTGCCTCCAAACCATGGGAGCGCCAGTTCTCTTATGGATATGTTCTAGTTCTAAAACTTGATGGGTTAGTTGCTCCCTCTTCTCCCGATGAAGCTTATTGTCGGCGGCAGCTATAGCGATGGACTCCCTCCTGACGACTGCTTTTAGCCCGTCCCACAGAGTAGAGATTGCAACATCTGGTTTGTCAATAATAGCCAAATAATTGGTGATCGTCTTAGTGATCTGGGCAATAACCACCGGATGCTGCAGTAAGGTTCCTCGAAGGCGCCAGGTTCTAGAGGATGGGCCATAGGACGGGACTCTAAGGGCGACAGACATGGTTGAATGATCGGATAGAGAGCGGGGTTCAATCCCCACCATCTGAACTATGGAAGCAACTCTCGGTGAACCAAAAAAATAGTCAAGCCTAGCATAGGTCTTGTGTGCGTGAGAGTAAAACGTGTAATCACGGGACAGTGGGTGCACGGACCTACAGATGTCAGTTAGGCCCAAGTCTGCCAACCATCTCACTTCCTCTAGGGCAAGGGCCTCTGATTGGCCATGGCGTTGCGCTGATCTATCCATCTCATTGTTAAGTACTAGATTCAAGTACCCTCCCAGCAGTACCAGCCTGTCCTGAGAGCCCAACACCCTACGTCACTGCCGTGTGAAGAAAGGGTTCATGCCCCTCATTGGGAAAGTAGATAGTACCCATTGTGATGTTACAGGACCCCACCATCAGCGAATACGCTAGCAATCTACCCTTTATTTTAGCCTGCTTAGATCTTATCTTCCCCAGAAGAGTGTTGGAGGACAAAATCGCTACCCCTGTCGCTTTAGAAGGGAGAAATGAGAAATAATGATAGGGAAAGGCTTTAGTGTGCAGCCTGTGCTCATCCTTAGTGAGGAGATGCGCCTCCAGTAGTAAGCAGATGTGGGCACCAGAATGCTATAAATAAGGGTTAATAGAGCTTTTCTTCAGTGAGTGATTGAGGACCGTAACATTGAGAGTGAGAACCACAACTTGATTAGTAATGGGGGATTCCGATAGTAAACCGCTATGTGGTCCCCTAAGTCGCGCCGCCACCCGGTAGTGTAAAACGAGCAGGGAAATGTCAGTGAGTCCAAAGCATAAGTGACAGTAGTGAGGACATATGAGATCTACCCCCGGTTCCAACAAGGAAAAACAGTGAGTCACCCTATGGGCCAGAACAAACAGTAGAGAAAAAACATTGTAAACGTTGTTAAATTCCAAGGTGTACAGTCAAATGGTTTACTTATCAAAAAAGGGTATCAGTGACCGTGGTCCTCGCTCCCCGCTGGGGCTCCCCAGAGGAGAGAAAGACAAAGGGGAGCGTCAGAAGGGGAGAGGAGCTGCACTGTTCATGTCGCCGCGGGGCTCGCCCGGTCTCAAGCTAGTGAGGCCAGGACTGCTTGTCTCTCTTTGGCAATAGTCTCTGGGTCTAGGCATAGTTCAGCTGGGGAAGATCTTGTGCTCCTCCGGGACCGCACTCTTTGTTTATCAAGGCTGCGGCACTCTTCCAGGGAGCTTTCCGGAGAAAGATCCTTCAGATCCAGCAGTCGTCATGCCTCTTCCAGTGACCGGAGCTTGTGCAGTTTCCCCTCCAGGTGGAAAACCAGACAAAAAGGATGCCCCCAAGAGCACGGCACCCCAGCTGCTCTAAGATGAGAAGTGACAGGGCGGAAGGCTTTGCATTTCTGGAGGGTTGATGCTGCCAGGTCCTGATAGAGAGCTGGGCTGTGACCCTGAAACTCAATAGGATGCCTGTCCCTAGCCTTCTGGAGGATACGCTCGTTCAATAGAAAATCATGAACTCAAGTTAGTATGTCGGGGGTAGCTGTAGATTATCTCCTGGGGCCAACCCTGTGGGTGCGATCAAGCCTGATCTCCATGTCAGGGGGTGCTTCCAGAATCAACCTGAAGAGTTCCATCAGAAAGGAAGTGATGTCTGATCCCTCTGCCCCAGAAGAAATGCCTCGGACGCAAATGTTGTTGTGACAGGACCTGTTCTCCAGGTCTTCGGCATGGGTCTGTAAATCCAAGTGTTGATCCCAATGGTGTAAGATTTCTTGTTGAAATTGCTCAATTTCTTCGTCCCTCCCTGATTCATGATCCTCCAGGGTCAAGACCCTGTTCCCCAGACCATCTATGTTGCGTCAAACCTCCTTAAGTTCACCAGCAAGTTCCTTTTTGAAGGGTTGGAGGTCCTCGCGCAAGGAGGCAAACAGCGCATCCAGATAGGGGTAGGTGATCAGCACCTTTGGACTCCCAGAGTCTGATGCCTCAAATGCGTTCGGGGTTGTGGTGCAGTCTCCGGGCTGGGCCCCAGGCATTTTGAGGAGCATATCTTTGAGGGACCGGTATCTCTTACCTCTTCCGGTGGCCATAGCGAGAGGCAAGGTGCTGTGCCGACTCCCGTCAGAAGTCACAGGTCCAGGTTAGCCAAGGGAGTTGTGTTGTTTAAGGGCAAAGCTCCAAGGCACCCAAGATGGTGGCGCCCTGGGGAGCGAAGGGTCCCCGCCTGGCGCCGGCGAATCCTCCAAGCAGGAGCACAGCAGAGTGAAGGTGCAGGAAGAGCAGCACCTCTCAACGACTTCCCCAACCAGTTTCAACAGTGTGTAATGAAAGGCTTCGGCACGCGGGCCCCACCAGTTGCAGGGCAAAGCCCAGGCACAGAGAGCAAGCTGACCAGGGAACAAGCAGATGCTGATGGCCAGTAAGATGAGGCTGGGTTCTGCGGGCCCCCCATTTCAGAATGTCCCAAGTATCCACTGAGTGAGCTAGAAAGGGGCCAGACCAGACGGGCGAGGAAGCTCCTTCAAGCTCCTGACATCACCTCGCTCCGTCCCGAGCTGTGGTGATCTGCGGGGAGGGGGGCTAGAGCACCTCGATGCCCCTCATGCTCCAGCAATGTAGAGCCTTGCCCTGGCTTAGCGACTGACAGCGACTGGGCCGGCCACTGCATCGTGGGCCGCCTCACCTCTGTGACCACACGCCACCTCCTTAGCCGGGGACTACCGTCCTTCCTGGAGGAGGGCTAGGCCAGCACCCAACAATCAGGGTCCTCTTCGATGCCGGCTCCCACCAGGGAGCCCGACCCTCCTCACCGCCATGCCCTCGGGTCTTCCGGCAGCTTCTCCCACCAAGCGCCAGCCGGCTCTGGACACTCGCATGCGTCCTCACTCAGCTGCGGCCAGTCCATCAAAGCTGAGCGGAGTCGGGTGACAGGAGTCCCCGCAGCGATAGCAGGCCCCGGATCTACAGGCCACAGTCTGCCCAGTTTCTGTCAAGCCTCCAGGATCTGGCAGGTGAGTGCGAACGGGACCAAAAGCTGTTCCTGGAGAGAGTACACCCGGTGGCTGAAGCTCCAGTGCACTGATTGGGGGCTCAACCCCGAGCTATACAGCTCCAGTTGACCAGGCATGGCGGCGGGGAGCGGAGAGGGTGGCCACGCCCCCTAAAATGTCTATTTAAATGTCATCTAGAACTTAACACCCTAACATCTACTTCTATGCGCTATACTGTGAGCGCATGGAAGGCAGAGCAACTTGCAGCCTAGAGTTTCTTAGGGAGCAGAGACGCACTGCATAACTCGTTGACAGCAAAGGCTGTCTTTTGCAATGGAGGTGTGAAGACAGTGTTCTCCGTGAAAAACAAACACCCACTGCAGTAGCAGTCAGTCTATCATCCTCCGGGACTTGGCTTTATCAGCTTCAGTCTTCAGGTGAGATGTATCATCTGCAAAGTGCGAAGTGTGCAGACAGCAGGTGAGACTGTTTCTGGCAGAATCTCAGGAGATAATCTGGGCCAAGGACCTCTCCTGACAAGTGGTCAAGAGGCAGTCCTTATATACTAAATCTTATCAGAAATTGGAATTTCTAACATAAGTTTAGGAATGTCTGACATAGATTATGTGCATCAAGGTATGCATTCCAAATGTTTCCTTATGAACATATAAGGCATAAGGACGTCAATTCAGACTACATCATTTTAGTGATATGTCTGTATGTGTTCTTGTTTAACCTTGACGTGGTGAGGAGAACACATTTGACTCAGACAAATGTTGCATTAGATGTTGTACCCGTGTCATTCATCGACGAAGTTGACGATATCACAGACAGACCTGGGTGGATTGTGTGGATTATTTTTGCAAGGCAATGGATGGTTGGGTGAAGGGCAGTGAGGTAAAAGATTACCAGGGGCTGTATAATTTGTTTGCAACAGAGCATATGTTTAGTCTTTACTTTCCAGATCTGCCCCAAACCTTGTTTATAGTAAGCTCACTGACCTCAGAGAGCTTGCTAAGGACGTGGACTGCTAGGTCTGCACCAGGGTCCACTGGAAGACATCTGGGGGGAGGGAGATCGCCACAAGGGTGTGCAGAGTCCTTGCCAGAAGAAGGGGGAGGGGACAAAAAGAGCAAGGAGTACTCTATAGGGCCCCAAACTAGTTCTATGGGTCCAGGCTTTCAGCCCCCTGCTGAAAAGAAGAAAAGGTTTGCTGCCAGTAAGCCTGCAGGGAAGGCACCTGTGAAGGGCTATGAGTGCCAGCAGGAAGGGCACTACAAAGGGGATGCCAAGTGTCCCAAGCGGGCACAGCCCCCCACTGGTGGGCAGTCACTGGGGTTGACTAGTGTAGAGCTTGGGGAGGAGATTGCCCAAGATAGTTTTGGGGAGTGTGTACCGTTGACCCTAGTGTCCCTGGGTGATGGAGAGATGGTATAGAAAACCCACATACCTGACAATACTAGGAAGTACAGTCAGTGGGTATCTATCAACAGGCAGAGGCCGGAGGCTCTGAGAGACACAGGAGTCACCATGACTACCGGGTGTCATCTGGTGTCTTCAGAGCAGGTAGTCACTAAAACGTTCCACCAAATCTTTGCTGCTGACAGCCGTGAGAGCCACTAACCTGTGGCTCTGTTTCCTTTTAAGTGGGGGGGGTCTCAGGTCCGCTGAAGGTAGCTGTGAGTCCGTCCATGCCTTTGGATTGTCTGCTGGGCAGGAACAATCTGGAGAATACCATCTGGAAGGAGGTGGAGCTCAGGTCATACTTGAAGATAATGGGGTTGCCTGAGTGGGTGTGCCTGACCACACGGTCCATGGCAGCTCGTGAGAGTGGTCGGAAGGACCTGGAGCCTCGAAGAATGGTCCAGGTACCTGCCAAAAAGAGGAAGGGCAAGGTGCACAGGAAACCCGCTTCTGAAATTCCCAGAGCCTGGGAATAGGCTAAACCTGAGGGGGATGCCCTGGTACCTACAAGGAAAGAAGTGGCTGAACTGGGGAACCTGCCTGAACCGACCAACTGGCAGCAGGAAGGGGGTCCCTCCAGGGAAGAATTCTGCAAGGAGTGGAAAGAGTGCCCTACTCTTCTGGGTCTTCAGCAGCAAGCTGAGGCGCAGGCAGCTGGTGATGCTCTGGGCAGCACTTGATCTACTGGGAGAATGATCTACTGCATAGAGAGCCTACGGTTCCTGAGCCCGATGCAATACATGTGTTGGTGGTACCCCAGCACATTAGGACTTTCCTACTGGGTCTGGCTCATGATGTGCTACGGACAGGTCATTTAGGGCAAGACAAGACCTTTGACAGACAGAAGGCCTCAGATGCATTCTGTAGGTCCCGTCAGGTGAGTGGCAAGTCAGGGGTGAGATGCAATGCCTCCCTGCAACCTTTCCCTGCCATTAGTACCACTTTTGAGCGCTTGGCATCAACATTGTGGGGCCTCTGGATCCCAGGACAGCCATGGGCAACAGATTCATTCTGGTCTTGGTGGACCATGTCACCTGGTTCCCAGAAGCTATCCCTCTGAGGACAGTGACTAAGCCCATCGTGGCCAGGGCACTGATGGGCATCTATACCCATGTGGGTTTCCCCAAGGAGGTGGTATCTGACCAAGGTACCAACTTCATGCCCAACTACATGAAGGCCATATGGAAGGAGTGTGGTGTTACTTATAGGTGCACCACTCCTTACCAACCCCAAACCAATCGGTTCATTGACAGATTCAACCGTACCCTCAAAGGCATGATTATGTGTCTACCCGAACCCATGTGGTGTAAGTGGGACTTCCTCCTGCCATGCCTTTTGTTCGCCTACAGGGAGGTTCCACAGAAGGGGGTTGGTTTCAGCCCTTATGAACTTCTATATGGACATCCTGTGAGAGGACCTCTCAGTTTGGGTAAGGAAGGCTGGGAGCAACCTCCCAAGAAACCACCCCAGGATGTAGTTAGCTACATGTTGGCATTCCACAACCATATAAGGACATGAAACGATGGTACAACCAGAATGCCACTCTGGTTGTGTTTCAACCTGGTCAAAATGTGTGAGTGATGAAGCCAGTGGAGCTCCGGACCCTGCAAGACTGTTGTTCTGGGACTTATGAGGTGAAGATGCGCAAGAGAAGTGTGGCTCAATGGTTAGAGCGGCAGACCCTGATGTAGAGATCTGGCCCGGGACCAGGGTTCAATTCCCGCCTCGGCGGGTCTTGGGCTCAATTTCCTCGGACCTGATAATTCTCGCCTCGGTGCCTATTCTAATCATGGGTCCCACTCTGCAACTCTGGGCAATAGCTTGCTTAATCTCCACAACGGCCCCAACAGCGCTGGGATGTCTGGCTTCACCCTGGGGGTGCCCAGGAGTAGACATTTTCACAGGGAAAAGCCAGGAAGGGTTCCACAGCGGTATGCGTACAGCGCCAGGACACCTCTTTGGGGGTATAAGTGCGCTTTACAAGTACAAATTTCAATTTCAAATTTCAAGAGTGATGTCACCTACCTGGTGGACCTCGACTCCTAGGAACCCTCTCAGGGTCCTGCATGTGAACTGCCTCAATCCCCACTTTAAGAGGCCTGAGATTACCATGCTTCTGGTTCCTGCTGATGGGGTGGAAGAGGATAGTGAACCTCACCCCGACCTCCTATCTTCCAAGGAGCAGGGTGGGTCAGTAGAGGGTGTCAGCCTTCCCCCTACACTGACACTAGATCAACAGAGAGACTGCCCCCAGTTGCTGGGGCATTTTGCCTCTTTGTTCTCCCTTACCCCAGGACTCACTACATGGTGCACCCATGATATTGATATTGGGAGCAGCACACCTGTAAAGAACAAAATGTTCAGGCTATCTTAAAAGGTGAGGGCTAGCATCAAGGAGGAGGTATCAAAGATACTGGTGTTAGGGGTTATTGAGCCCTCTAACAGCCCGTGGTCCAGCCCAGTGGTGTTGGTTCCTAATGCTGCCCCTCCAGGTCTCATACCTGAACTCAGGTTCTGTGTGGACTACCGTGGGCTCAATGCAGTCACCCGGACTGATGCACACCCCATCCCTATAGCTGATGAGCTCATTGATCAGCTTGGAATTGCCAAGTTCCTCAGCACATTTGACTTAACGTCTGGGTACTGACAGAATTCCTTGACCGAGGGGGTTAAAGAGAGGTCAGCGTTCTCAACGCCAGAAGAGCACTTCCAGTTCCGGGTCATGCCTTTTGGGTTGGAGAATGCCCCTGCCACCTGCCACCTGCCAGAAGCCGGTCAATCAGGTCCTGGCTGGGTTGAAGAACTTCAGTGCCGGCTACCTAGACGACATGGCGGTCTTCAGCTCTAGTTGGGAGAACAATTTGAATCCCCTCCAAAAAGTGCTTCAGGCTCTGCGGAGCACATGCTTGACTATCAATGTCAGTAAGTACCAGTTAGTGCATGGATCTGTAGTCTACTAGGGACACCAAGTAGGTGAAAGCAAGGTGCAGCCCTTGCAGCCCAAAATTAAAATTAACACCATTCTGGCTTGGGAACCCCCAAGACCCAGAAAGAAGTCAGAGCTTTCTTAGGCCACACTGGATATCACAGGAGATTCATCAGTGATGTGGCACCATTGTTGCTCCCTTGACAAAGCTGACTTCCAAGAAGCAGCTACGTCAGGTGATTTGGATAGAGGCATGCCAGAAAGATTTTGATGCCCTGAAGGAAGCCATATGCACAGCATGCGTGCTGAAACCCCCCCATGATTACTCCCAAGACTTTGTTGTGCAGAACGACATCTCAGAGCACGGCATAGGGACCGCGCCCTCACAGCTAAATGAAGAGGGCCTGGATCAGCCTGTAGCCTTCATCAGTAGGAGGCTACTTCCCAGGGAACAGAGGTGGAGCGCGACTGAAAGGGAAGCCTTTGCTGTGGTCTGGGTGCTGAAGAAGCTACAGCCATACCTGTTTGACACTCACTTCAGATAGACCACAGGCCCCTCAGATGGTTACTACATATGAGGGGTGGGAATCTCAAACTGTTGAGGTGGTCCATCTCCCTACAAGGAATGGACTTTATGGTGGGACACTGTCCTGGAACAGATACGCCAATGCTGATGGTCTCTCCAGGTTCTTCAGCCTTAGAGAAGAGAACTCCCAAGGGGTTGGGTAGCTCTCCCCACCTTCAGCTGGGGGGGGGGGGGGACATGTGTTAGTCCTGGCATCTGTGGCATGGTTTCCCCTGACTTTTTGCCTTCTGACCTCCTGTTTTGCTGACCTCATTTTTGGTGGCTTTAGGATTCTGGGCACTTCACCACTGCTAACCAGTGCTAAAGTGCATATGTTCTGTACTCTAAACATGATAATATTGGCTTATGCACAATTGGCATATTTAATTTACATACAAGTCCCTAGTAAAGTGCACTATATGTGCCTAGGGCCTGTAACTTAAATGCTACTAGTGGGCCTGCAGCAATGATTGTGCCCCCCAATTCAGTAGCCCTTTAAACATGGCTCAGGCCTGCCATTGCAGAGACTGTGTGTGCAGTTTTAAACTGCCATTATGACCTGGCAAGTTCACCTACTTGCCAGGCCCAAACCTTCCCATTTATTACATAAAAGTCAACCCTAAGGTAGGCCCTAGGCAGCCCTTTGGGCGTGGTACAGTGTATTTAAAAGGTAGGACATGTACTTTTGAGTTTTATATGTCCTGGTAGTGAAAAGCTGCAAAATTCGTTTTTCACTCCTGCAAGGTTCATCTCTCCCATAGGTTAACATTGGGATTGCTTTAAAACATCTTTTAAGTGCAATTTCCAATTTGGAAAAGATAGAGATTTGAATTTTGGGGTCTCTGGACTCACAATTTAAAATCACAATTTATGATGAAGTTGGATTTTGAATTGTAAGTCTGAAAATGCCCCTTTTAGAAAGTTGGCATTTTCTTACTTTAACCATTCTGTGCCTCTGTCTGTCTCTGAATACATGTTTGGGTTGGGTGACAGCTGGGCTTTGTGCATTCCCTCTAGAGAGTCACACAAAGGGAGAAGGGGTGTGACATTTGCATCCTGATGGCCCATCACTAGGCTGATGGGCCTTCCTGAGGTAGATTGGGAGGAAGGAGCTGGCACTTGCACCTGAATAGGGATGTGCCTGTCCCCACACAAAGAGCTCCATACCCCTTTGTAGCGTGTCTGGACCCAAGGCAGGAAAGGAAGGGACCGTCCGACTTTTAAAGGCCTCTTTGATGTCCCCCCCCACTTCAAAGGCACATCTGGTTATAAGTAAGGGGGGCGGAGCTCGCGGAGTTGCACTACGCGGAATTATGCAGAGTTGCAAAAAAAACTCAGTAGAATTCCACATAGTTCCGCAAGTGGGCATAGTTGCTTCACACGCCCAACCCTATTCATAACACCGGCCAAAGACATGCATTTGCAGTGCACACACTCGAGCACTATCCTTCTAAATGAGCATTACTATGCTGCTGATCCAAAAGACCCTTTAATAGCGCTTTTCGTTCAGGCTTCGATACCGAGAGCCCTACTTCACTACCCTGATGTATGCCTCCATTGTCCTGAGCAAACCTGCACCACACAGCAACCCTTTTACTACCAGCCCTCAGTCCCCAAAAAAGTCATCTGGCCAAACACATGTCATGAGGTAATTGAGGAAGCATGATGATAATAACTCTCTGAGAGGGGGGCAAGCGTGCTGTTATCTTCCTCAGGGTGGGCGAAGCTGAGCTCTGTTGGCGCGCCGTGAGGGCTGCTGCAGCGTGTGGCATCATTTCCCCCGGTGAGCACTGGGCGCCACTGTTGAGGGTCACCCACACAGGTCACTGGCAGCATGCGGGCAGCAGCATACCTGATGCTGCTGGTTCCACAACGTCAATCATTTATAGGCTAAATGCCCACCCAAAAGGATCATAAACGCGGTATAAACTCAGAAGTTCTTGTCCATTTTGTCCATAAGGGCAGAGAGGGGTAACATGCACAACACAGCGAGAATATCAACCTCGGAACCCCGGCCGAGGGTCCCGGACATGTACCAGCCTCCCACTGCTCGTTGCTGCTGGGATCAGTCCACGCCACCTTCCAGGCTGCAACTGGAAGAATGTGAGAACCAACGCATGGGTGGGAGGGGAAGGCTGGGCAGCCATAGACATTGAAAGAGGACAGTAATAATGCCATGCTGGAATGAGCTATAGTAGTGTGGTGGGTGGGTGCTGGCCGGTAAACTCTGCTACGCGGCGTAGGCAACGTTTTTGCTAAACTCCGACCTCCAAGCAGAGTGCGGAGTGACAAAAACTCTGTGAACTCCCCGGGCAGAGCAGAGTTTACCGCCCACTGTTAGTTACAAGTACTGGATCTCTGGCACCACCAAATCAGAAATCCACTGTAACTAAGGACTTTCTGCCTGGAAGAAGATTTGCTGTGCTGTAGGAGGAACTGCCACTTTGCTTACTGTATTGCTGTGTTGGACTGCTGCCTGCTGATTGCTGTGCTGTAGGAGGGACTGCCACTTTGCTACCTGCTGTGCTGTGTTGGCCTGCTGCTTTTTGCCTTGGAGAGGGAAGGACTGGACCTGCTCTTTACATCCTTGAACCCAAGATTCTCCAAGGGCTTGCTGGCTTGCCTTCTGTTTCAGGAACACAAAAGACTTCTTGCAACTCTGCTGGTGCTGCTGGACTCTTTAATCTGCGAGTCCTACCCTTGCCTGAGGTGCCCCCTTCCAGTCCTGGGACTCAAGAGTGGGTTCTGCAGCTGTTTTCTTCACAAATAGATGCAGTGAACCCTTTGCGCCGATTGGAACTGACGCAGTGTCCGCCGACTGCAAGGTTCAATGACGACAGCACCAATCTTTCAACACCATCTGCAAGGCTCGACATGGCACAGTGCCGATCCTACAACACCGTCTGCGAGGCTCGACTCTGATGCATCGACCTGACTGCGTGGAAAAGACCAACACATCGTGCTCTCGATGTTGATGCTTTGCTCCATATAAAGTACTTTTTCAGCGGACACTGCGTGGTTTCTGTAGCAAGCCTGCCCTCCATTGTGGTTGGCCTGAAATTTGGATTTGTACAGGTCCTCGCGACCTAGTGACTTCTAAGCACTGTTTTTGCATTTAATCTTTAAAAATTCATACCTCAACTTCTACTTATTGGATTGTTGTCATTGTGGTCTTGTTTTACTCAGATAAATATTCTCTATGTTTCTAAACTGGTGTGGAGTCTTTTTGTGGTGTTTTCACTGTGTTACTGTGATTTGCGTTTTGCACAAATACTTTACACATTGCCTCTTAAGTTAAGCCTGACTGCTCTGTGCCAAGCTTCGAGAGGGTGAGCACAGGCTAATTTAGGTTGTGTACCTGGCTTACCCTGAGCATGGTTTGTGGCCCCTCCTTGGACAGGGTGCAAACCTCTGCCAACTAGAGACCCAATTTCTAACAATGGGGTATTGAAGTTATAGTCCATAAGGGCGATTGGCCAACAAGATAGCAGATATGGGCCAACGAGGGAGGGTTGGCTCATAAATCCATTAAACAAACTTCAATAGTGGACTGTTTTGCATCATAGTGTGGGCTCCAGTGTAAGAAAATCTCTGGCAATGGCCCACCTATTCAAAGAGGTAATACTGAGAGAGAGAGAGAAAGGGTATATGACCGGAGATATATTATCGGCAAATAACACCATAATAACAATGAGGGGAACATGGCGGCCACGAGGTAAACGGTCGCGGACCGCCGGGGAAGGAGATGCGTGATATGAAGGTTTGAGTGCCTCTGCCCGCCTCTCCATTCGCAACAGGTACTGAGCTGCAGGAAGACGAAGTACTCTACTAACCGAAAACTGAATGTTATCGATTCACCCGTTTTGCGAGGGCGTCCCCGGCATTAGAAATGCGGGGAGAACACTGACGTGGCTGAGGGCTGCAGGATCGCTGCAGCGTCTTCGAGCAGCGCGTGCACAGAGGGGAAGAGTCAGCACAAGCCTTCGGGCGGTCCATACAGTGGATTTGAGTCACCAGAGAGGGGATTTAATCTGGTTTCACCGCCTAGGAGAGCCCCAACAAGATGGCAAAATTGGGAAGCATTTGAAAGAGGATTTTGCTGTACAACTTTTACCCCCTATGGAGAAAGTGAGTTTGATGCCTTTGGAGAAGAGAGGTGAGACCCTAGGTGAGACCCCCGGTGTAAATCTGGAAAGGATTTCGAGATATACTCTCTCCTTACCCGGGCCCTTAGAGCTTTGGAGAACTCAACAGGGGTAAGTCACAATCTTAGTCTACTGTCAGCTAAGGCGAAGGTGGCCCCGGGGGATACCTCGGGGGGTAGAGCTCCTTTGAAGGTTTCAAAAGTAGGGAAAGTCGCAAAACATCAGGGGAAGAGCCCGCGCGGTAGGGAAAAAAAAATCTCCCCTTTGCAAGCTAAAATCACTCCATCATTAAAAGCATACTACAAAGTGCTGACACACGTAATGGCTTCAGGAGACAGTGGTGGCAGCATGAGTGGGGTTCAAAATCAACCGACAGAACCGGAGGTCAGTCCCATTTTGCCCACCAATTCTGTAACTAACTCAGAATGGGAGATTTCAGGGGGTAAAGAGTTGCGACAAGATAAAGGAGGTAATGAAGATGCAGAGACTCACCTTCAAGTAACAACGCAGAACAGGTTTTGCATTCTCCAAGATGATGAGGTTCCAGAGATGCAGTTGGCAAGCGGGGGAAGAGACTCCAGGGTACAAACGAAAACCCTGTCAGCCCCTTCAAGCATCTTGGTACAGTCGGATTCCGTAGTGGTATCCCCGCTGCCCTCAGAAAACCTAGATGTCCCATTGGCTTCTATTCTTATCGATCTTAAGAGGGAGCTCAAAAATCGGTTTGAGACATCAGAGGCGAATCAAGCAGATATCCAAGCCTCTTGCGCGGTTCTGGCACAAAAATTGGATGATGTCGCCACTCGAACAGAGAAGCTTGAGGGGGAAGTAAGCTCGATGCGGAAGGATATCTCAACTAATACAAAAGGAGTTGAGGCGTTGGTCAAAGAAAACGCTAGCCTTAGGGAGGATCTGGAAAGATTAGAAAACCACTCACGGAGAAATAATCTGCCGATCTTAAATATTCCTGAGGCGGAGGAGGGGTCTAATCTCAAAGCATTTGTGATCAAACTATTATCGGAGACAGCTCTGAAGGACAGAACGGATATTGATCTGGATCAAGAGATACAGAGGGTCCATAGAGATCCATTCAGGAGGAATACACAGCGCCTGAAACCCAGGAAGATCTTGATAAATTTTCTTTCATACTCAGTCAAGGAAGCGATCTTGCTGGCTGCACTAAGGAATGGTCCGTATACTATCCGGAACCTTACGTTTACCATCAGATCAGACTTATGTCACTCAACGGACCAGAAACAATGGGAATTGGGTAAAAGAATGGGGGAGCTCAATATTCTGGGTGCCAAGGCCCAACTAAAATTCCCAGCTATGCTCCGCGTGATGTGGAATAACCAAACGCGTAATATACGGTCCGTAGAAGAGGCAGATAGTCTGATCGATTTTATAAGGAAAGGGGGACACTCCTGAGAAAATGAGCTTGTCAATCTAACTTACGGGTGATTTAAGGAGAGCGAAAATTAATAAAGAAGAAAAATTAAAAAAAAGAAGAGGTAACATAAAAGTGCAATAAACATAAGCTGAACATATAGTCGTTAACACTATCATTATCATTAGGGGGGGTGGGAGGGAGGCTCAGTTATGATTACAAATACTTTTTTTTCTCCTTCCTTTGGCGGTTCAATAGGCTTTATGCCTGATAGTTTGGGGAGGGTTCCCATGGGGGTGTCAAGGGTGCACATGGTGGGGAGCAGTGGGAGAAAAAAACAAGTCCTCATTAGACAAATCAGACATACTAAATATATCATTTGGGCGTACTGTCAAAATAAAGAATTAGAGATCCTCTGGTACAAGAAATCGGGGCACTGCAAGACAAATGGCAGGGAGGGACAATAAGGTTTTAATCGCAACTTGGAATGTTAACAGATTAAGGTAAAAAAACAGACAAAGGCTGGTAATGAGGTATCTAGAAGAAGCTAACGTCCAAGTATGTATACTACAGGAAACCCATTTGACAGCGACCGAGAGCAGGGGGGTATATTTGAAACAAAGTTGGGTAGGGAGCTATGTAGCTTCAGACCAATTAGAATACTCGAAAGGTGTTGCTATAATTACCAGGAAGGGGTCAGGTGTGGAGATGACCGCTTCTAACACTGATAGCTCAGGTAGATGGGTCACAGCCACTCTGAAATGTTGGGGTTCTGATTTTGTGTGTGCTGGTTTTTATGGTCCGAATACGGACGACCCCCAGTACATAGTAGAGATGCAATTAAGATTAGCTGGGACAACGTCACCCATAATAATAGGGGGCGATTTTAATACTCTTTTAGACCCAACACTAGATAGATCCACGAGTAGGAGGGGTGTCCAGGTCCAAGCGCCTAAGACAGGACAGGCCCTCAAACATTTGTTAAATGAGTTGGGCATGGTCGATTCTTGGAGGCACCTAATGAAAGGAAAAAGAGGCTACACTTTCCATAGTAAGAAGTATCACCACTTCTCATGTTTGGACTACTTGTTAGTAGACAGAGTGGGCAGGGAAAATAGAAGAGGTACGTATACTTCCAGGCCATATCTCAGATCATAATATGGTTAGCATTACATTGAAGGAAGTTAATGTCAGGAAGAACGCTAGATGGACGTTGAAGAGAGCCATACTATCCGATTTAGATGTGGGTGCCCTTTTGAAAAAAACAACACAAGAATTTTTCCAGATCAATGCTCACTCAGCACAAATCGGTGTCATCTGGGACACTTATAAAGCTTATATCCGAGGGGTTTTACAAAGCCAGGTCTCATATAAGAATAGAGTGGAGCGAGCAGAGTTAAGGAAGTTAGAAGAGGAGATTGGGTTATTAGAAGGAAGGATGCAGCAGGATATACAGTATAGTGAGGAGATGTTAAAAAAGCTGGATGAAGCCAGACTGAATTATAAAATCAGATTAGAAACTAAGTGCAGGGAAAGGTGGGCTGCTGGGCGTATGCAATACTTTGAGTACGGTGAAAAAGCTGTAGCATTATTAGCCTGGAAGGCGAGGGCAGATAGGGTGAGAAATCACATAGGAGAGCTGGTAATTAATCCCAAGGGGGACATCACAAATAACGAGGAGGAAATTCAGGAAAGCTTGGTAAAACTTTTTTCAGATCTATATGCAGAATCAGTGAGGCTGGATGAAGAGGTCTTAAAGGGTTGGTTAAACAGCATAGGTCTCCCAGTTTTAACAACAGAAGGGAGGAGCAGGGTGGATGCCCCAATTACGGAAGAGGAAATACGGGAACAACTTAAACACATGAAGAACGGTAAGGCGGCAGGCCCCGACTCTGTTCCGGTCGAGGTCTACAAGTTGATATTAGAGGAAATAATACCGGAAATGGGGGTTCTTTTTAACTCTGTTTATAAGGAGGAAGGGCGGATTCCATCTTCGTGGAATGAGGCCATAATTACTCCGATTCTAAAACCGGCTAAGGATCCGAAGAAGGCCGATTCATATTGACCAATCTCTTTATTAAATGTGGACCATAAAAATTTATACAGGTATACTGGCCGGGAGACTGGCCATGGTGGCCCCTCAGCTGATACATACAGACCAGAAAGGATTTGTCCCTAAGAGACAAATACAAGAACTTACACTCTCATTAATAGGGACGATAGATTTAGCAGTTGCGAGATCGATCCCGTTAGCGGTCATCACAATTGACGCCGCCAAGGCTTTCGACCGTGTTAGCTGGACATTTCTTTGGGCTGTTTTAGGCACAATGGGCTTCAGTATTGATTTTATTCAGGCAATACAAAAACTATACGAGCAACCCATGGCCAAAAGTCTTTTAAATGGTTCCTTGACAGAGACCTTCAAATTAAACAGAGGGACAAGGCAGGGTTGACCTTTGTCCCCACTTCTTTTTGATATGTACATTGAACCTTTGGCGCACAAGTTAAGAACAGATGAGCATATTATTCCTATCCACCAGCTCCCAACACACAGTAAAATTGCATTATATGCAGACGATCTGGTAATATATACTTCCGACCCAGCGCAATCTTTGAACAAGATAGAGCAACTGACAACTGAATTTGGTGCACTTTCAGGGTACCTAGTTAATATTTCGAAACGGAAGTAATGTGTTGGAACATGGTGGGGTGGGATGGTAGAGCATGTTCAGAGATGAAATATCTGGGGATAACAATTGTGGATAAAATTGATGAGATTCCTTCTCGTAACTTGCAGAGAGTGATGAAGGAGGTAGACAAACAACTAGCTAGGTGGAAGAACTTACCCCTGTCAATATATGGGAGGGTCAATCTGATAAAAATGTCTGTTCTCCCCAAGTTAACATACCTTTTTAACTGTATACCACTCAGCTTCCCTAAAGACGAAATTAACAAAATACAAGGGAAAATATCTAGTTTTATTTGGGCATCCCAGAGGGCTCGGCTCTCTTGGAAAAAATTAAGAAGCAGCCTTAAGAAGGGGGGGGTTAGCATTACCAGACATCAGACTTTATTGTATGGCCTTCCAATTCAAAAATTTTGGTATGTTGATGGGGGAGTCTATGAACACAACTTGGGGTCTAATATTGGGCGAAATGACTAAAGATGTGGGAGGAGCCTTCTTATATAAGTTTGGAAGTCAAAAAGTTTTTTAAAAAGTAAGGTTAAAGGTTTTGAGATCTGGCCTAAGTCTTTGGTTGGTAGTGAGACGGATTTTAAAGATTGGCTACTTCTCAGAATTTGCCCCAATTTGGGAATCCCCGGGGACACCGGAATGCTTGAAAGATGCCCTTAGCCTGCCCTTAAAGCAGGTGGGGATAACAAAATGGGGAGACTTGATAACAACAGGAGGATTGGTTTCCTGGGAGGTCTTGAATATTATGACGGGTAATAGGCTTTCCAGGTTCAAGCACTTGCAGCTCACCCATGGGCCCAGACTGTAGAGAATGAAGTTGGAGGTAACTGGGATTTTGAGGCCTCGCTTCAGGATACCAGTCAGAAAACAAAGGAAGTGGCAATATGGTATGGATACTTCTTGGAGGCAGAGGAAGAGAAATGAAAGCTCCCTCGGAGGTCTGGACTGATATATTGCAGGAGGGTAGCATACAATCTCTGTGGACAGATTCTCTGAAATTACTCTATGCTACTTTAACACCAGCAAATTTCAAACGCCATCACTTTTTTTTATCCATAGGTTGTATTGGACACCGCAAAATTAGCCAAGTTTGTGATACAGCCTGTTCCTAGCTGCAAAAGATGCAATTTCCCAAAAGCCAATGATGTTCATGTATTTTTTACATGCCCTGAACTAAAAGAATTCTGGAAGACTGTAGAAGTCACTATTAGGGCCATTTTAGAAGAAAATGTAATCTTAACCAAAACATTGGTGCTCCTTGGGGTAGATTATGGCTCCCAACTGACTCTACATATTAAGCAACGGAGCTTGCTATTTTATTTGTTACTTTTGGCCAGGCGAGAGATTTGTAAACACTGGTTGGATCCCCTGCCCC
Source organism: Calotriton arnoldi (assembly GCA_963921515.1). NCBI lineage: Eukaryota > Metazoa > Chordata > Amphibia > Caudata > Salamandridae > Calotriton > Calotriton arnoldi. The sequence continues at coordinate 897,436 of CAWUFW010001640.1, read as the reverse complement.
CGAATTCAATTGCTTGGTTAAAAGTGGTTAAATGGACATGTAACCTAGACACCAAGGGGACCCCACGGAGGTCTGTAGAAATGTGGGAGGACTTTCAGAAATGGTTAGGCTGATTTGCGTACAGGTGGGTCACAAATTCGGATAACTTAGTCCAATGATTACATCAAGCCATGGACTAAGGAGGTGTTTTTTTTTAGCCCCTCCCCCTTTGCAATAGACCAGTGCCGTGGAAGGTACGGGTCAGAAACTGCTTGGACCACAGTTGGATCGAGGGTGTTCACAATCGGCCCAGAGTGCAGTAGCCATAGTGTAATGAGGACAAAAAAAAAAACCCAAAAAACACCATAATAACAACTGCTCCGATTATTTAAGTGGGAGATAATGATCAAGGAGGCCCCATTGCTCTTGAAACAGACTCTATTTATGGCAGAAAATCAATTGGGGACCTGTCAATTACGCAAAGTTTGTTGGATGCGTCCAATAATTTGTTAGCTCGCTCAGACATCCGGTTGGAAATAGACAACTTAATGGTACAGGGTGAGGTAATTAACGCAGCTTTGGTAGAGAAGTCAAATAAGGCAAATAAGGATTTAAATACAGTTCAAGACATGGATATCAATACCTCACCAGTTTTCCCAGTTTTAACAGCAATGAGCACCATAAGCTACACTAATAGAACAATCTGCTACACTGGATAATCAATCGCATTGACATGGCAAAAAATGTGAAGACACTAACTGAGCCATCTGTTCATCAAACCCTGCTTGGGTTTTAACAAAAAGGTGAGGATTTACTAATGCAAAATCTAAAGTCTTTATTACAAATGGAGGATACTATTGATATATTACAATTACTGCCCACTAAAATGCAATTCTCTCAAACACCAAAGCCTAGTGCAAAAGTGCTGATATCCGTAAATAAGACACAAGGAAAAACAGATGGGGGTGATTCCATAGACAACACAAATAATGCCTCAGGGAAAGGAGTGCCAACGGAGGGCTTTGTAACACAATTAGCCACCAGCCCAATTAAGAAAGACGATAGAAAACTACAGGATGAATATACTGATGTAGGAACACCTAATGGGAATAGCGTGGATCCAGTGCCTTGCGCTAATGAAATTGAAGAAGTTAATAGCCTAGGGTCTAAAAATACAACACATGTTAAGGATGAAGAAGGTTTTAAGCAATGTATAAGTTAGCGAAGATTTAAAAATCTGAAAAAGAAAAGAAAAGAAATAATAAAACAAATACTGGGCAAGAATCAAGCAATTAAGATGAAAAATTGTTTCCAATTTTTCAGGTGAATCTCCAGCATAAGGATGAACTGGAAAAAAGAGAAGAGAATGCTACAAATCATGAGACTGAATCTAGGAATATAACGGGGAATAGGGAATCATCTCCCATCCAATAAAAGGATTAAAGAACACAGGTGTTGGAAAAATTCTATAGAAATAACGAGCCACGAAAAACAGGTGGGTGACAATATTGACCAAATTATCGTATCATCAGTGTGCCACCACTTGTACTCGATTTGAATACAAGCAGCAATTTAGTAATAATCAAAATTGCTAAAGGAAGTCAAGATATATTTAATATCTTAAAAATCCCACCACAATTTCAGGCGGGTGGAGAGAATAAAGTTCTAAGAAGTACTTTACAGCATGTTGAGATGCCACGGGAGATAGCACATAATTTGCCTTCAAAGAAGATAGTGTTGGTTCACTAACGTCTCAAAAGCAGATCAAATTAAATTGTGGGATCAAAGTAAATTAAGAAGGAAGATTCAAAATAAAAGACTCAAAGGTTAATAAAGAAATTGTCTTTTGTCCACAATGTTATACATGTAAACATGATGTTTTGAATAGACAAAACATATTAAAACTACTCTCTAGATTTGAGGATTTGAAAGACATCAGTTCAGGAGATTTACTAAGCATAGAATTTAAACAGAATGTAATAGCTTCATCAGAATTCATGCGCATGACGTGGAGAATGCAAGAGACTGCAAATAAGGTTTGATTAAAGAGAAAATGACCTTGCTGATTGGGGAATCATATTAAAAACTGTAAAACAGGAGAGATATTCCGCAATCTTGTGAAATTCTGAGTCATTCAATAATAAATGTGCTGTGACAGCAGTAACCTCCCAAGAGGACCTAGAAGAAGTGTTGATTAAAGAAAAGGGTACAAAACATGAGGTGAAAAATCTGCACATGAAAACTAATAACTAATAACTAATGAATGTCTAACAAACAAAGAAGTTAGTTTTCCCTTGGGAGTAGAAGCCAAGAGCCAATGGCCAGCATGGAAAAATTCCACAGCGGAATCATTAAGTCTTCAATCATCCACCTAACGGATATAGAGTACCAATGTACTGGGGAGCCAGCAGTTTAAAAATATGTACATAAAATATTGTGGGGTTTAATAGACCTATAAAAAATAATGGTACAGAATTATTCAAGTTTCTAAAAAATATCAAAAGTTATGTTTACAGGAGACATGGATGGATACTAAATTTCACTGTTTGAGATTGCGCTGCAACTTAGTCGATTAGAGGTGGACCAAGTAGGGGGCTTGCTACACTGATAAGGAACAATTTTAAATTGATTAATATCAAAACCATCAGGATGTCCAAATATTTCCTGGCTACCGAGATTAAATTGAAGAAGAAAAGGTGCATACAGTGATGAATATATATGTTCTACCCAGCTCTATTAACGATAAACAACAAACGCAGCAATTCATCTCGGATATAGAGCTTTGATCAATGATTCTCCAGCTAATCTTCTCTTATTACCAGGAGATTTTAATGTAAAATATTCACATACATGTGAAGTTTTTTAACAAGATGATTTTTTCAATATTCCACAACACATCTCCAAAAAGCCTATACTTCATATAGAGAAAGAAAACTCTATACACTCAGTGCAACTTAGGTTTCTGACAGTTAAAAGGAAGAATGATGACAGTCCAACCAGTCGAATATACATTCAAGGCAGCTGATAATAAGACAATTATTGATTACACGCTAATTCATGTATCTAACTTCCATTTATGCACTGACATTCGAATCATCGGTAGACCGGAAAGTGACCATGACCCACAAAGTATCTGTTTAAATATGGAAGTCAGCACATATGCAAAATCCAAGTATAATGATGAGTTTAGTGAGAAAATGCAGAAATCAACGCCCTCCTCAAGAAGCCCACAGCCAACCGCATCAATTGAGCAACTTCCCATCCAACTCCCTGCTTCCCTATTCAGCCAAAGTGATTGAGAAGGCCATCAATAAGCAACTCACAACCCACCTCGAACTTCACCATCTTCTAGACAACACTCAATCAGGATTCAGAAAGAACCACAGCACCAAAACAGCACTCAGCGCAGCCACCAATGGCATTCGAATCATCCTGGACCAAGGAGAAACAGCATCCCTCATCCTGATCAACCTCTCTGCGGCCTTTAACACTATCTCCCATAACACCCTCACAGAAGACTCCACAAGATTGGCATATCAAGTGGATGTGCTCCTTCCTCACGGGAAGAACCCAAAGGGTTGTTAGAATTGAAACGTAAAAGTGCCATATTACTCGTATTTTACCTAATATTATGTTAGCATTTATATAGCTATTACATTATTATGCATACAATATGTATACGCAACTAATAAATGCAGAACTTTATATTTGTTAGGTTAGCAATGGTGCCACCATTTTAGCTCTCGAAGACGCCATTTTGTATTATAATTGAAACTGTTACTTGCTCATTCACGAGAAATGGTCCTTGGTGAGTTTCGTTTCTTCAATGTTGAATCTTGCTTATTAGCGCATGCCTTTCCTATTACATGAAGGCCTTCTCCTACCTGTCTAGTAGGGAGGATAAGCCAGACGACCTTGGGCAGTAGATAGCTTGTGCCAGGCTGTGGAATCAAAACTTGTGCTCTGTACCCCCATTGTATTACAGCAGCTACCAGTATTTTTCCATGGTAGGTGGGGTCTTTGTGGGCTTCGCAACCTACATAATGTAATTGTATGTTTGAGCGAGTCAGTGCCTCGTCAGCCATCATAAGAGGCTGGTCAGACTGGACTCCACTGCAGTGTACTTTGAGAATAAACTAGTTTGCTTGCCTTCTCTACTGTGTCATCGACTCTTTATTGAATGGAAGGCTAGAGGAGGTCAAGAGTGACCCGGGTGACCCTAGTTGGGTTACTTCCTTCAGTTGGCGCCCGAACAGGGACCCCACCAGGTGACCCATCTCGCCGGTAGTCGGGTTGTAGAGGTCAGTGTTGCGTCCGGTCGGATAGGCGGATCGGGGTACCCCACACGATCGAGCCTAGTTCTCGCAGCTGCCCCGCCTGTCTGATCAGGTGGCTCCTCGTCTAGTGGTCATCTCGGCTGGGGTCCTGAAAAGGAGAAACCCCTGGATCTGACCGTTTGGTCTGAAGAGTCGGCAGTGGAGAATAATCTTGTTTGACCTGTGTGCACCAGGTGAGTTCATCTTGATTTTTGGTAAGTGCGGCGCCGTCTTGGTTAACTTGGTGGGTCTGTGGACCCTTGTGATACGGGGCATTTTAGAACGTTCTGCCAGGCCACCTCGTAATTCGGTTTGGTTTTGAAAAGGCCTGGGGCTAAAGCCTATCTTGTTTTGGAGCAGTGTGGGGACTGACTTGTCTTGGTGCAGTTTACGGACTGCTTTTGAGAGTTCTTTGTTTGTGCGTGTGCGTTTTTACTGTGTGTGCGTGTGTGTGTGATTGGGTAGATAGTGAATGTGTCTGATGCTACGATATCTTGTTGGAGTAAAATGTGGTGCTTTGGGTGTCGCAGATGCTCTGCGGAGCATCGGCTGGAGGAACGACAACCTGCACCTCCAGAAGGCACTCCAAACTTTGAGATGCATATGAAGCACGGCATTGGTCCTATTATGTTTCGTACATTGTGGCACAAGTACACGAAGGATGATGCTGAGCTTCAGTGGCCATTAGATGGTACTTTTGACGAACGAAAATTGAATAATTTACAGGACAAATTATTTGCTAGAAGAAGTAGACAGTCAATGTTTGATACTTTACAGGTATGGCAAAAGGAAGCTAAACAGAGGCGTATACGGGCCGAGAAGGCGTCTAGGGAGCAAGCAATGCAGACAGTAGTGCAAAAAGCTGTAGCTTATGATAAAGAGCAAGCAGAGAAAAGTCTTGATTGTGCTGGTAGGAAGTTACGATTGCAATGTAAGAAGTCTTATGTGGTTAGAGAGGATGAGGATCCCTATGCCCCACAGAGAATATATCCTGCAGTTCCGTCGTCTCAGTGTTCTGATGTTCCTCCACTTTCTTCGAGTCTCCCTGTGAGTCTCCAGTTTTGTCTATCTCCTCTTCGGCTTCACAGACTGCGAGTGCGGTGACTGCAGGCACCCCCGCAGGATCTGTTATATCTGCTTCCATTTCTCTTCCTTCTCTTACTTCTACTACGCAGCCATTATTGACACAGTCCCCTTGGTCTGTACCTCTTGTGTCTTCCCCAAGTCTTTCACCTGTTGTGTTGAGTAGTGTTGAGACACCAGTGCGAGGGTCAGATGGAGGGAATTGGGCGGCAATACGGGAGCAAATGGAGCAGGTATTGATGTGATCTAATGTAGGTGAGGAGGAGAAAAGGATGGTTGCAAATCAGGCAGCGCAGTGGGCCTGGAATCCGATTTATAACGTGGCAGATATGTGGAGTGTGATGAAAACGTTTGACCCGTTTGTACAGCAGCATGCCCTTCAGCACATGTCGGCTACATTGATTAGTCTGTGGGAACAGTGTATCGGGGACACAGCCCCTCAAATTATCTATGACATTCGAAATTGTGTATATTCAGCTGGTATGGCCCCTCTGGAAGTTCTTGGTAATGTTGAGACGTTACCTAGTCATCGAGAAAGGTTACAGCATCGTACTCCAGCTAGTGTGTCCCAGTATCCTATGAGGGAGGTACACCCTATTTTTCACCCTGAGATTCCAGAGCAGCGGAACCAAAGAAATGAGGTGGTCCAACCACGAGTGGCAGCTCATTTTCAGGAGCAGTGGATTTATACTCCATGGAAGAGAGTGAGGTATTAGCCCTTACAAGTCAGTTACCAGATCCAAGGAAAAATCCTACGTCGTATTATAAAGAGTTGACAGAGGCTGCCTCTTCGTCAGTTATGACTCTTGCGGATATAGATATTTTTTGGGGGCTGTTGGTGCCGGTGGACATATGGAGGCAGGTGCATACGCAGGACCACAGGGTGGAATTGGGTGGTTCTTGGGATGAGACTAAGGCATGGGACGCAAAGCGAAAGCCCGGTGAGAAACCTAGAGCTGAGATCCTGGCTTTGCCGAGTCGTATCATCACTTATATGCATTCTCTCATTCCACCCAGACGGGTGGATTGGGATAAGTTAACGGCGTGTCGTCAAAAGAAAGAAGCGAGTGTGTCTGATTTTTTTACTAGGTTTGAAGGGGTTTTCTTGGATTTTAGTGGGCAGGATTTGCCAGTTGAAGGTGGTGTTCGTCTGTTTGTTAATAGGTTTGTTACCAATCTGCTTCCGGAGATTGCAGCCCGATTGCAGGCTTCAGAGAGTACTTGGACTACTTCCTCCCCTTCTGTGATATTGAGTATGGCCCAGTATTATGAGCATCGAGAAAATGAAGAAAAGGAAAAAGGTGGATAAGAAAAGTAAGGATTTGAAAACGAGGGTGTTGCTGCAGCAAGTTGCAAGAGGGTTCGGAAGGGGACGGGGAAATGGTCCAGCTCAAAGGTCACGAGGTGTTGGTAGAGGTGGTGCACCCCTAGGGCCAAATCAGTGTGCGTATTGTAAAAAGGAGGGACACTGGCGGAGTGAGTGCCCAGATTTATTACAAAAACTTGCAGTTCCTGGCGGGCGAGGTTCGCGAGGAAGGGGCCGTTATGAGGCTGATCGGGATGGGGTTCAAGCAGGTACATCCTCAGGGGGTCGTTCTGATCAGAACTATTTTGATGACCCCCGGGGAAGGCAGTACTATCATGATGATTATGATATGGATGACGCTGCAGGGATGTCCTAGGGTTAGGACAGCCAAGGACAGGGAAAGGGACCAGTTCAAATTCCTGTAGATCAGCGTGGTCCTTATGTCACAGCAGATTTGCATGGTTTAGCACAGAAATGTTTGGTGGATACAGGTGCGATGAATAGCTCTGTTTCTCATACGCTGGTCCTCAGGGCAGCCCTGTCTGGCCGTAATAATGTTTCAGTAGGTTTTTCAGGCGTACTAGTCATGAGCCCCATTTCCAAACCTCTTGCTTTGACTATTGGTCCCTTTACTGTGGACTCTCCATTTTTGTTAACGGCAAATTGTGGTGAAAATTTATTGGGATTGGATTTATTGAAGAAGTTACATGCTCCAATTTCTTGTTCCCCAGATGGCGTTTACATGACTATTGGACCTAATGTGGCTAGAGCAAAACAGTGTTTGGCAAAGGATGCCCGCTTTCTGTTTAATTTAAAGATGTGCCGTCCTCATTGTGGGCCACAGAGGATACGGATGTGGGGATGTTACGGATACCACCAGTTTCTATAAAGGTCTAGGAGAATGCTGTGCTCCCTCATATTCCCCAGTATAAAATATCACAGGCAGGGGAACAGGCTTTGATGCAGATTATACAGGACCTGATCAAATCAGGGGTGGTTAAGGAGACAGTGGCGAATGTATGTAATAGCCCCATTCTTCCTATTCTTAAAAGGGCACCTTTGGATTCCCCTGATTCACATCCTGATGTTTATCGTTTTGTAATTGGCCTTCGGTAAATAAATAAAATAGTGATTCCTCAGTTTCCGGTGGTGCCAGATATCACCGTACTTTTGACAATGATTCCTTCCACAGCTAAGTTATTTTCTGTGATTGATTTAAAAAATGCCTTTTTTAGTATCCCTATTCATCCAGACAGCAGATATTTGTTTGGCTTTGCCTTAGCTGGAAGGAGTTTCCAATTCTGTCGAGCTCCTCAGGGGTATACTGAAAGACCCAGTATTTATAGTCAAGCTTTGAAAAGTCAATTGGACTCTCTCTCTCTTCCTGCAGGTAATGTATTATTGCAGTACGTGGATGACCTTTTGATAGCCTCCGATACTGAAGAGGGTTGTCGGGAGGCTACGGTTAAATTATTGAAGCATTTGGCGGATAAAGGGCATAAAGTGTCCCTTTCTAAATTCCAATATTGTCAGCAGCAGGTCACCTATTTAGGTCACCTGCTGTTGAAGGAGGGTCGGAGGTTAACACCTGAACGAGTTCATGCCATTGTTAAGATGCCTGTCCCTGTGACTCAGAGGGATGTGCGTGCTTTCATAGGCATCACCTCGTACTGTCGACACTGGATTCCTGCTTATTCTTTATTAATACAGCCCTTGCTTCGCTTGACAACTAAAGATGTGCATGAACCTTTGCCTTGGACGCATGAATGCCAGCATGCTTTTGAGCAATTAAAAGTTGCGCTTTGCTCTGCACATGTGCTTGGTACGCCTGACTATAAGAAGCCTTTCGTGCTGTACGTACACAAAACGGCAGGGTGTGCGCTTTCGGTGTTAACACAAGCCTTTGGAGGTAAGCAGAGGCCGTGTGCTTATTTTTCTGCTACGCTTGACCCTGTCGCCAGAGCTCTCCCGAGCTGTTTAAGAGCCGCCGCAGCTGCAGCGGTCTCTATACGACAGTCGGCAGGACTCGTCCTCAATCATGATCTCACAGTAATGGTACCTCATGCTGTGGATGTACTTTTAAACAAGACAAAGACGCAGCACCTCACCAGTGCTCGTCTGACTGGTTACGAATTAACTTTGTTTGCACCTCATTTTACTATCAAAAGATGTGCCATTCTGAACCCAGCCACGTTACTACCTCTCCCTTCGGAAGATGAGGACACAGATGTCCATGATTGCTTGTTCCACACCGAAGAAGAGACAAAGGGACGGGTAGACTTGACTGATGTTCCCTTATCTGACCCGCAAGGGGAACTATATGTTGATGGCTCTTGTTTCAATTTGTCAGATGGCACCACTACAGCGGCGTATGCTATTACTAAGCTGCGCACTGTAGTTGAGACCTTATGCCTTCCTTACCAATCTGCCCAAGCTGTGGAGTTGATAGCTCTTTTGCGAGCATGTGAATTAAGTGAAGGACTGACTGTCAATATCTATACTGACAGCCAGTATGCCTTCGGGGTGGCCCATAATTTTGGACGCCTCTGGGCAGAGAGAGGATTCTTAACTTCACATGGAACTAAGATCCAAAACGGTCCGCTGATAGAAAGGCTTTTGACAGCTTTGACCCTTCCCAAACGATTGGCAATAGTAAAGTGTAGTGCACATAAAGCAATCACTGATGATGTAGGAAAAGGGAATGACTTTGCAGATCAAACAGCAAAAGAGACAGCTAGATCAAAAATGACAAAAATGTTTGTGGCAGGACCTGCTAGGTGGGTACCAGATGCTACCATGTTTGAGAATACACTGGACAGTGTCAAGGAAATACAGTCAGAGGCGACAATAGAGGAGTTGGCAGTGTGGCAGGAACGTACAGGGCGTTTAGATGAGGATGGGTGCTGGACTGATAAGAGTGAGAAGCAGAGGTGGATGCTACCTGATGCATATGTTTTTCCTGTAGTTACAATGGCTCATGGTCCGGCCCATATTAGTGCGAAAGGTATTTGTACGCTATTGGATCCTGTGTGGCAAAATGACAATATTTCGAAAGTTGCTGTACATTTAGTAAGGCATTGTATGATATGACTGAAGCATAATCCTGGAAAGGGTACCCTTACACCATCTGGTAATTTTGCACCACCTTCTCTCCCTTTCGAGGTGCTCCAAATGGATTACATCGAGATGCAGCGAGTTAATAATCTGAAATACGTATTAGTGGTGGTTTGTGCATTTAGTAAATGGATTGAGGCTTACCCAACAAAAGAATACAGCCATGGCGACGGCGAAAGCTCTTATAAAGGAGTTCTTCCCGCGCTATGGTTTGCCCCGTTTGATTTGGAGTGAAAATGGCAGCCACTTCAATGCCAAATTGATTCAATTGGTATGTGAAGGTTTGCACATCAAACAAAAATCCCATGCAGCAAATCATCCTAAGTCAGCGGGTTTAGTTGAAAAGTACAATGGTACTCTAAAGCTAAAGATGGCAAAGATTAAGGAAAGTACTGGGCTCCAATGGCCAGATGCATTACCCCTTGCCCTATTGTCCACCAGAATGACAGCCCATTCTAGAACAAGATTATCGCCATTTGAGGTTATCTTTGGCCGCCCTGCAAATGTGTGGGGTGTCCCAAGGCCGAAAAAATATTCGGAGATAGACTATCCTCTGTTAGTCGATTATTTATAAGATCTTACTAAAGGTTTGCGTTCTATTCATCAACAGATATACGAGGTGTTGCCTCCAGTACCAGAAGGACCAGGGCATGCCATACAGCCTGGAGATTTTGTTCTTGTGAAGAGCTTTCAGAGAAAGGACTGTTTGGAGCCCCGGTGGAGAGGACCCTATTTGGTCCTCATCGGAACAAGGACAGCAGTAAGAGTGGACGGCCGGAAGCACTGGATCCATACTTCTCATTGCCGGTGTGTCCCGCTCCCCCTCCCCTATGATCGCTGGGTGCAGCAGGGGATAGGGGACCACGAAACTGAGAAAGTCCCGAGATTTGTGCCCTTTTCGGACGCCCGGCTGACTTGGGCGCAAACGGAAGAAGAGAATAAGGCGATTCTGAATGAAGCAGTCCCCCCAGAAATTAAGGCTGCACAGGTTCCCTCTTCTTCTGATCAACAGGAACCTGAGCCTCGTTCTCCAACACCCCCTGAATTCTAAATTCTTTTGCAAGATGAGACAGTGCCTGGAGTAGAAAGGTACCATTTGCGTCCTCGACAGAAGGATAATGCACCAAAAGAGAAGTGAGTGTAGCAGGGATGGACTTCGTGGAAAAATTAGTAGAAAGCCCCTTTGTTTCTGTTTTTATCATTAGGTTAGGGATTGGACAATTGGTGCACTGCCTGAGACACAGGACAGGATAAGCTGAGGGTGTTTTTTCTTGGAGGGAAAGTGCCCTATCCTGAGGATTGTGAACATTTGCTGAATGAGCCGCAACAGTGTGGCTCCACCGTACAGTCAGTGCTCAATAGCACCATCGAGGATCGAACAATAGAAGCCTGCCAGGGAGAATTGTAATGGACCCTGATCCTTTTTTATCGTCTTTTCCTTTTTCCTTATTTGTGTGTGTCCTTTCCACCGTTGGTTCCATTATAAAACGTCTCTTTCTCTGGTGTTTTCATTTGTAGCTCTATAAGCAAAATGTATCTTTTTGGTCGACCTCGTGTAGAAGATCAGTTATTTGCTGCCCTGAGACGGGGGCAAATTGGTTTTGAATGGTTCCTCAATAGAAAAAAGTTCTGGGCTGTAGTTATATCGCTGTTTTTCTTGCTGGGAGGGGGGCTGTTCTGGATATTGGAGTGTTTTCCTGAAGCCACCACGTCATTTGTTTTATATCATGCAGTTTCCTCCGATCGCAATAGGCGATCAATGCACGGTAATGTTTTTTTAGATACACATAGGAAATTCTTTGGAGATAATACAGCATGTTACCCCAGTGATTCAGTCACAAGTCTATGGACCGCTTATCCATTATCTTTGGTTAATTATACATATGTTCGTCCTCCCCATTTTGTAGAAGTAAAGGGTGAATTCGGCCTAGGATATCCTGGACCTTGTTTATATTATAGAAAGCCGAGAGGGACAGGGTACCCTGGGTGCATGCCCAATATGTATTGTGGTGATCTGTACCTAGCCAAGAGAAATATCACCCTGTCAGGTTGGCACTACCAAGATCTGACTGTCACTCAAGAAGCAGGTATTTATCCTGCGTGTTGCCCTGTGATAAATAGTACGGATGCTTATTTGTATCTCAATTGTTCTGGAGAGATAGTGTACAAAAATGTATTGCGCTTAGGGGGAAAAGACGATCCTACTATGAAGGGGATGAATACTAGATATGCTCCACTAGATTATCAGGGTCCACTTTATGCACATCCAGGTTTTTATTTTCTGTCAAATGGTACATATACTAATATGTACAATGGTACGGAGGACGTGGCCTTGGGAATGGTATTGCCTCTTGGGGTGCCTTGTAAATATAGCAAGCCAAACATAAGATGGGTAAAAGAACATAGACTAAGGAATTTTGTGAGGCATCACTGATTTGGAAGTAAATAATTACAGCAATGGTATTACTTTCGGACATATCCTCTCTTCTATCATTACATTTGGTGGTACTGCCATGGCCAGGGGTGAGCGAGCCAGAGAGTATTTTGGGTGTAAATTACAAATTTTATCCAATTCTACAGTGGCAGCTTTACGGGACATTACTACCCAATTGGAAAGTATGCGCATATACTCCGAACAAACGAGATATGCAGTTGACTTTATTTTAGCTAAGAATGGTGGAGCATGCGCAGTGATAGGAGAGCAATGTGTAGTTGATATTACAACTATGGAAAAGAATATCACTAAGCATATATTAGATATTTTGGAAAATGTTCGGGGAATAGAGAGTGGCAATTGGAGCTGGTCATTATTTGGTGGTTGGGGTTGAATCCTAGAGAAGGTGATATACTTCATAGTTTTACTGATATGTTGCTGTATTTTAATTCAGTGTCTTCCCCTGTGCTGCTCATACTGTACTACTTATTTGTCCCCCAAGAGAATTTCAATTCATGATACTAATGCGAAGATCATGCTCCAACAGGAGATCTATAATATGCTGCAGATTGATGAAGGAGTTTTTGGTTCAACCACATCTCTTGCAGGGTCTATCCCTGAAGTTCCCTGTGTTGATAATAAATAGTGTTTTTCCTTACTATGTTTGCTTATGCATATACCTGAATATATATATATATCAGTTTTTGACATATTATTACCTGTTCGTTTTCTATAATTCCTCTATTTTTAGAATTGTAAAGACCCTTACCTGATAGCAAAAATAAAGATACACGTTTTAGCTATAGAAATGCTAAAAGGAGGGTCTGTTAGAATTGAAACGTAAAAGTGCCATATTACTCGTATTTTACCTAATATTATGTTAGCATTTATATAGCTAATACATTATTATGCATACAGTATGTATACGCAACTAATAAATGCAGAACTTTATATTTGTTAGGTTAGCAATGGTGCCACCATTTTACCTCTCGAAGACGCCATTTTGTATCATAATCGAAACTGTTACTTGCTCATTTACGAGAAATGGTCCTTGGTGAGTTTTGTTTCTTCAATGTTGAATCTTGCTTATTAGCGCATGCCTTTCCTATTACATGAAGGCCTTCTCCCACCTGTCTAGTAGGGAGGATAAGCCAGACGACCTTGGGCAGTAGATAGCTTGTGCCAGGCTGTGGAATCGAAACTTGTGCTCTGTACCCTCATTGTATTACAGCAGCTACCAGTATTTTTCCATGGTAGGCGGGGTCTTTGTGGGCTTCACAACCTACATAATGTAATTGTATGTTTGAGAGAGTCAGTCCCTCGTCAGCCATCATAGGAGGCTGGTCAGACTGGACTCCACTGCAGTGTACTTTGAGAATAAACTAGTTTGCTTGCCTTCTCTACTGCGTCATCAACTCTTCATTGAATGGAAGGCTAGAGGAGGTCGAGAGTGACCCGGGTGACCCTAGTTGGGTCACTTCCTTCAGGGTCAGGCTGCTACATTTCACATCAGAGACCAAGAAACTGATAAGCGGAGTCCCACAGGGATCATATCCCAGCTCCACACTTTCCAACATATACATGGCACAGCTCGCTAACATCATCCTATCACAAGATATCACCATCTTCTCCTATGCTGATGACACCCAAATCACCCTCTCTGACGGACAAAACAACCGCTGCCAGAACCAACTTTACCAACTGCATGACTATTGTAGCAGACTGGATGTGAACCAACTGCTGGCAGCTCAGCTCCAACAAGATAGAAGTACTGGTCTTCGGCAACAAGACCTCTCCATGGGGCTCCACTTACTGGCCGTCGGAGCTAGGACCAACACCCACACCCAAAACCACTCAAGAAATATAATCCTGGATGACAAGCTAAAAAAATGATAGCTCAAGTCAATGCAGTGTGCACCTCCTGCTTCCACATCCTATGCATGCTGCCCAAAAAACTTCAAAGGTTGCCTCAGAACACCAGACGAACCATCACACAAGCATTCATCACCAGCAGGCTGGACTACGGAAACACTCTCTATGCCGGAGTCTCCAAATAAATCCTACACAGACTCCTGAACATCAAGAACACTGCTGCAAGACTCATACTCAACCTCCTACACTGCGCCCACATCACACCACACCTTAGGAAGCTTCACTGGCACCCCATTCACAAGAGCAGCCAATTCAAACTGCTCACACACACATACAAAACCCTAGATAACACAGTACCAAAATACTGGTGCATACAGTTTCACCAATCCACCAGACACCTACGCTCTGCCTCTCTCTCTTGCACACATTTCCTGCATCAGAAAAAAGCAAAACTGGAGGTCACTCATTCTCCTACATTGCACCCAAGACATGGAAAGCCATCTCTCAACACATCAGAGCCTCCTCCTCACTTCTTGAGTTCCTAAAGAAGCTGAAGACCTGGCTCTTCGTATAAGCACCTTGGGGACCACTAACCTACACACCTTCCCAAATGCCTGGACACCCTCTTGGGTGATTAGTGCACTATACCAAATCAATATAACATAAAATGACAGAAGATAAGGCGAAGAATATTATGAAATACGGACCTTGCAGAGTACTTAACTAAGATCTGGACTGACAACAAAATAATGGAAACAATAAAACGTATAGTACTCTCTGTCATGCTAAAGGAAAATCAGTGGGCTAACTGGGAAGCCTTATGGGACAATCTTTGGAATTTTTTGTCAACTGCAATTATCTCCACAAATAAAGGAGCCCATAACACCAGCAGCATGGATAAAGTAACATGCAATGATAAAAGACAATACAGGGAACAAATAGGAGCACTAGTAGAACAACATCCCTACAGAAAATATAAGAACGCTAAAGGAATATAAAAAAATAATTTTAAAATAAGAATTAAGAGGCATTCTAATGATTGGTTAGCCCTCCTCCACCCATAGGCTCCTGCCAGGGTCCCTTCCCACTCCTGTGTTTCCCACCTCCCAGCTGTCCAGCCCCACTGCAGCACTACTTAATGGCGGCCGCGCCACTGGCACGCCAAAGACGCGCCAAAGGCAAGCTGTCTGCGCCTGGACCACACTCAGACATTCCACCGCTACGACGCCAGCACCCTCCTCACCCTCAACCTGGGACGCCAGGCTGCCTGCCATCTAGCATCACCGAAGAAGAGCCTTGGACCCTTCGCCTGTTGAAACTGCAACTGCACCTTCAGCTACGCCAACACGCCAGCTCCTCTCACTGCCCAGGCAACCAACAGCGCACCAGTCCGGCTCAACTGCATCCTCCTCAACGTGCGGTCCCTCCACAAACACGCCACAGAAATCTGGGACCTCCTCGAAGCCACCTCTCCTGACATAGCTTTTTTAACGGAAACCTGGACCAACCTGTGCTCCAGACCGGATCTCGCCATCGCCATCCCCAATGGCTACAAAATCACCCATAAGCACTGCCCCGAACGCCCAGGAGGAGGCATCGCAATTGTCCACAAAAGCACACTCCGACTGACTGCAGATTCTAACGACCAAACAACGACCATGGAACACCTCCACTTCCAGATCCGGACCAACCCCTCCCTCGAGACCCCCGAACCCCCTTCACCGATGCCATCGTAGACCTCATCGTACCCCAAGCTCTCGCATCCACCGACTACATCCTACTCAGAGACCTCAACTTCCACATAGACAACCCCAGTGACCAGAACACCGCCTCCATTCTGGAGAACCTCAACAACATCGGACTCAAGCAGCTACTGACCGCACCGCACCAACCCACACAGACAGACACACGTGCGACCCCGTCTTCTTCGCCAGCTGGAACATCAGATACAGCCACACCACCGAACTCTCCTGGACTGACCATCACTGTGTGCATCTCGCTTTCACCACGCCCACCGTACACCACCATCATCATCATCACCCCCCGTCGCAGCTGGATCAAGGCCACCAAAGAACTTCTCGTCAACTCCCTCAGCACAACCACTCCACCAACGGTCGCCAACACTGCAGCACGCAACCTTCAACGATGGATCTCCAACTGCGCCAACACGCTGGCACCCCTCAAGAAAAGACAAGGCAAGCAATACGCCAAACAGGCCAGCTAGTTCACTCCCGCCCTCCACGAGTCCAGACGCACCTGTAGGTGACTCGAGAAGAGATGGAGGAACAACAAAACCCCGGAAACTCACACAACCTTCAAATCCGCCATCAACACACACCACCTCCTCCTGAAAACCACAAAGAAAATGGTCCTCCAAGAGAGAATCAATGACAACGCACACAACAGCAAAGAACTCTTCGCCATCATGAAGGAGTTCGCTAGGCATAACAGCAAGACCACAGATGTTCCCCACTCCCAAGACCTCTGCAACAAACTCAGGAAGATCTACGACAGCTTCGACACCCTAGACCCGCCCACTACACCCACCATCACACACAACCAAGCCTCACCCCAACAGACCGTGCTCTGCTGAACCCCGCTCACAACAGAGGACACGCTCAAGACCATGAAGAGCATCCACTCAGGAGCCCAGATGGATCCTTGCCCGTACCACATCTTCCACAGAGCAGCTGCGGCCATCGCCCCCCAGCTTCGCCGCACCATCAACTGCTCCATCGAAACCGCCACCTTCCCCGATGACTAGAAACACGCCGAGATCAACCCCCTGCTGAAGAAGCCATCCTCAGACCAGACAGGCCTCGAGAACTTCAGACCCATCTCCCTCCTCCCCTTTCCATCCAAGGTCATTGAGAAGGCCATCAATGCCCAACTCTCCGAGTTCATCGAAGTGAACCACGTCCTGGACACCTCCCAATCCGGGTTCTGAAGCAACCACAGCATGGAGACCGCACTCCTCGCTGCCACAGACAACATCCTCTCCCTCCTCGACTGGGACGAGACCGCAGCCCTCATCCTACTAGACCTCTCAGCTGCCTTTGACACCATCTCCCACCACACCCAAATCACGAGACTCCAGGACGCCGGCATCTGCAACAAGGCTCTGGACTGGATCCACTCCTTCCTCCCCGGCCGGACCCAGCGAGTCAGACTACCACTGTTCCTCTCAGAGCCCACAGAGATCAGCTGTGGAGTGCCCCAGGGATCTTCACTGAGACCCCATCCTCTTCAACGTCTACATGGTCCCCCTCGCAGCCATCATCAAAAGACATGGACTCAACATTGTCCCATATGCCGATGACACCCAGCTGATCCGGCAGAACCCAGAGCGTCCGCCTCCCCCCATTCCGATCCAAAGCCTCCGAGATCATCTGCGGCGTACCCCAGGGATCTTCCCTCAGCCCGACACTGTTCAACATCTACATGGCTCCACTCGCACGCATCGCCCGACAGCACGACCTCAACATAATCTCCTACGCCGACGACACTCAACTGATCCTCTCCCTCACCAAGCACCCCCTCACCGCCAAATCCAACCTCCACGAAGGAATGAAAGCCGTCGCCGACTGGATGAAGTGCAGCCGACTTAAGCTGAACACAGACAAGACGGAGATCCTCATCCTCGGCTCCAACCCATCAGCCTGGGATGACTCCTGCTGGCCCTCGTCACTAGGGGCACCCCCGACACCAACCGACCACGCACGCAACCTGGGAGTCATCCTCGACTCAACGCTCACCATGACCAAGCAAGTCAACGCAGTCTCCTCCTCCTGCTTCAACACCCTCCGCATGCTCCGCAAGATCTACAGGTGGATCCCGACAGACACGAGAAGAACAGTCACCCAGGCCCTCGTCAGCAGCAGACTCGACTACGGAAACGCCCTCTATGCAGGAGCCCCGACCAAGCTCATCAAACGACTGCAAAGAATCCAAACGCCTCTGCACGCCTGATCCTCGACATTCCACGCCACAGCCACATCACCCCCACCTGAAAAACCTGCACTGGCTCCCCGTCGACAAGAGAATCTCCTTCAAACTCCTGATCCACGCACACAAGACACTCCACAAAACCGGCCCAGCCTACCTCAACAGTCGACTGTCCTTCTACGTTCCCAACCGTCAGCTCCGCTCCGCCGACCTCTCCCTGGCCACCGTCCCGCGCATCCGGAGAACCACCACCGGAGGCAGATCCTTCTCTCACCGCGCCGCCAAGATCTGGAACACCCTTCCCCTCAACCTACGACAGACCCAAGACCTGCTGACCTTCAGGAGACGACTCAAGACCTGGCTATTCGACCAATAGCGGCAACACCCCCCCTCCTCTCCCTCAGCGCCTTGAGACCCTCGCGGGTAAGTAGTGCGCTTTACAAATCTTGTGATTGATTGATTGATCCTCTCCCTCACCAACAGACCCACAACCCCCAGAACCAACTTGCACAGTGGAATGGTGGCCATTGCTACCTGGATGAAAGACTGCTGCCTCAAGCTCAACTCAAACAAGACAGAAGTACTCATCCTGGGACCCACCCCTTCAGCTTGGGATGACTCCTGGTGGTCAGCCACTCTGGGATCTCCCCCCACTCTGACGGACCACGCACGCAACCTCGGTATCATACTGGACTCATTAATCACTATGAACCGCCAAATCAATGCAGTTTCCTCAGCCTGCTTCCACATGCTCCGTCTGCTTTGAAAGACATTCAGATGGATCCCCACAGAATCCAGAAAGATGGTCACCACACACTCATCACCAGCAGACTCGATTATGGCAATGCACTCTATGCCGGCATCACCCAGAAACAGCTCAAGAAACTACATAACGTCCAAACTGCCGCAGCCAGACTGGTACTCGACATCCCCTGCCACAGCCACATCACGCAAACACCTCCGACAACTGCACTTGCTCCCAGTCAACAAGAGAATCACTTTCAAGCTCCTCACTCATGCCTATAAAGCTCCACACGATGAAGGACCAGCATACCTGAACCATAGCCTCACATTCCACGTACCCACCAGACAACTTCAATCCATTCAACTCGCTCTTGCCTCCAACCCCAGGATCCACAAGACCAGAACCAGAGAAAGGTCGTTCTCCTACCTCGCCGCCAAGACCTGGAACACCCTGCCCCTCCACCTCAGGGAAACCGTGTCGCTGACCCAATTCAGGAAGGACCTCAAGACATGGCTCTTCGAATGGTCCTTCACCCAGTCTGACCAGCAGCCCCCATTATAGTCCGGGACTTAAAGCAGTCTTTAACAGCTAGAGTATTAGGCTCGGGTGAGAGTTGGGTAAAATATTTGTATGGAGTTCAACGAGCATTGAATAACATGCCAAGAAGTTCTCTAGGGGTGTCACTCCTTATGCGGTCCAATTTGGGACGAGAATGTGGGTACCTGATCTTGATTGTGAAGGCACAGTGGCGAATGAAAAACATTTTGACATCCATAAACGTTTGGCTGTTTTACAGGATCTGAATGAATCCAGGGCACTACAAAGCAATGTCCAGGGAAAGCGGACCGCTACTGGGGAAGTCAAGTCAGTTACGGCAAGACCTGTCTGGGTCCCTAAAGTTAGGGATCTGGTCAGAGAGAACATTGCGGACAAAAAAGAATTTGGGCCGTCATACAGAAAGCCTGTACCTGTCCTGGCCGTTGAAGGAACAAGAATTGTACTTCTACCGCCTCTTGCTGGAAAAAAAGAGAAAAGATTTGCCTCATTCGACTTAATCAAACCACACTATGTGGCCGATACTGAATAGTAGGCCTCGTGGACTCCTGGCAAGAAGTTCAAACAGAAAGACTCATCACGTTTGAAGAGTCCCCTGCACGGAATGATGGACTATGCAATAATACAATGGAACTCGTTCCTCTCAAAACTGAAGTTATTAATCAGAATCAAAATCAAAATGAAAGACAAATTTCAATTCGACCAAACACAGATATCTACATCAACATGCCTCAACAAGAGCAAGCTACAGTTTCCACAAGACCTGCGGAAATACCGAAAATGATCGAACTGCATCTGGCTATTTCATCGACTTTGATACCTTTTCATTGGATCCAAGTGAACCTGAAACTATGCCAGCCCAAAAACACGCAACCAGCAAATTAAAGACTTTCTGAACTTTCTTAAAAAGACTTACCTGGTATCACCTTGGGTAGAACTCTGGGTAATTACCGGGATACTTTTCTTTCTTTTCTGGATAGGCTTAGTAATTGTTTTTAGCATGCTTATAAATGGAATTTACCTTTGACAAAGCTCTGCAGCACAAAAAGTGAATCTGATTCTGAAACCTCACCTATCATCACATCGTGAACAAAGAGACTTGTTATCAGTGAACATTACAGCAGTTCCTATACCTGATGGTATAGTATGGGGCAAGGTTGATTACGATATATTTGGTCTGACCGAACTTTTAAAGATTACACATTTATTTAAAATATCATTGAGTGATATCATTACCTCCAGTACGTTTTCGATAATTGGGATTATGAAACTGTCAATAATATGTTGTCTGATTTAGAAAAATCTGCGGCCTTTTCCAATAATGAAATGTTGGATGACACATCAGATTTTGAATCAATGTATTGCTATCAACATTATGGTCATCATTTTCTGCATAAATCGGCTAATCCCAGAAATCTTTTTACCTACCAACAATGGGAACATTGCCCTACACCGCCAAAAAGCAGTTCAAAGACATTTGCAGAGAAATTTCCATATTTTTCCGGGTTTAACATGTCAGATCCAGCCTCATATTACTATAAGGTTGTACTAACACCAGCACAGAAAAATATGTTGACAAACACCAAACAGATTTATTCTGCTTCCTTTATTGCCCAGTTGTCTGAACAAGGTTTCGACTTATGGAAAGACACTATAGACTTAAAATCTGTCTGGGGTACTAGAGACTGGCAGGTCCAGGGAACAGAAGCGCTATTTCGAGTATGCCTCATTCCTCAGCAAATCATGTTTTTGAATGAAACTGTGCAACAAACTACCTGTCTTGGAATAGCAAAGAACAAAGACTTGAATACACCTCGGATGCCCACACCATCACACACCGAGAGTAACATAACATCACAAGAAGGGCTTACGTTATATGAGATCATGCAATACAATAGATTAGGCCCCGATTGGAAGGGATGGTTGATTTGGCCCACAGACACCAATAGATGTCAGGAAAGATTCATGGGTAAAACCAAAGGGTTTAATATCAACATGCCAGATCCATGCTATGTACAGAGAGAACACCCAGGGGTAGTGACATCATACAGTGTTGGGAAGTTATGCCTCGATTGGCTAAGAACCTCAACACTGTCACAGGTGAAACAACACTTATCCTTACTTACAAAGGATGTGGATCCACGGGATTTTTTATTAGGTCCTAGAAAGCCACGTCACAAATGTTTCTATTATGCTGTCTATAATGAAATCTGGAAAGTATCCCAACAAGAGGCCGCGGAGAGATTACGCGAAATAGATCGTATAAACCTAGAGAAAGCTCTAGCCGTGGTTGACAATGATTTAACTACACTAACCTCCAGGATATATTCACTGGGCAACATTGTATCTTCTGCAATAGATATATTGGAACAGGATTTGTCCATATTACAGCACGGGCAATCGCAATTGCGTTCTATTTTATTGTTAAGCTGGACGCAGCAATCTTTGTGCGCAGGCTATGTGCCTTGGCGTTTCATCAACAGTATATCTCTATCTGTTTTCTTCATACAACCTAACAGAAAAACAGATAGAGATGGCACAAAGGGGTGCAAAATATACAATGCTGCATATTGAAAAACTGGATAGATTAGCCTTTACAGTGGCAGAATCACCATTCACAGAATGGTTAATCCATGGCCACATAACTCTACCGGTCACTACTTTTCAATTTCAATATTGCCTTGAATAAAAGCAGGCAGGCAGATATAAAGAAATGGGTAGGGAATTCATCAAGGGATCTTGGGAATTACTGTACAGATTTCGATGCCGGAGTGGGGATAGAGAAGTGTTTTTAAGCGGTACAAACTGTGAGAACACTTTAAGTGGATCACTCATATGTCAGGATATAATGCTGCATGGGGCCTGTAACGGTTCAGTAGCAAATTTATCCTGTCACTTGAGGGGTAGCCCAGCTGCCGTGATCACTCCAGTGTTCAGGCTGCTTTCGAATGGGAGTTACTTGATGCTGAACGATCAAGGTTGCTGTGGGATGCTGCCGGGCATCGCATATCAGGTAACCGTGAACTCCAGGGTTACTTGCAGTATGCAAGTATTGTTTCCACCAACACATACAGTCAGGGAGGCGCTGTTATGGCCTTCGCTAAATGTTTCATTAATACGGTTTGATGCTTTGAGCAGAATGAAAGCCATGCTTATACAAAAGTCTGTGCCCTTAACCTCCGCTCGAGAGACTTTTGATCTCCAGATCGCAAGGTCTTCAGCAGAGATACTGGCGCTCATACGTACAAATTGCCCGTTCCATTTTGTAGAAATGGTAAATCGTATCTTTAACATGTCTGATACGACAGGCATCGTCCACCTATTTAAGACCATAGGTTCTGGACTATTAAGCACCTTTCAGACGGTCCTCGGAGTTATGCCAAACTTTATACACTCCGTATTTGGAAACATTTTTGGAGGACTTCCGCTGATCCTGTTTCTAATAGCAGGTATCCTGATCATAATTTTTCTGCTACGCAATGGACGTCCCAGTCACCAAGGAGATGGAAACAGTACTCCTGGAGCGAAAATACCGTGATCGCATGGTACAACATCTAGGCACACCTCACCTGAGAGAACTAAGTGCATCTTGGTTCCTGTCATTTAGACCAGTCTGGATGGACTGCATCTTACCTGTCCTCCGATGCCTGTTTTGCGGAGAAGAATGCGTGTTGGATCTCTGTCTGACACTCCCATCATGTGCGCAACCGGACGTTGATGCTTTACTGGACCCAATAACGGCCCATGTTCTGCAGTGTCCCCAGCATATTCCAACGTTGATGGCGGCATTCCTAGAGCCTCCACAGGTAGTCACGGCTCCTGTTGGTGTGGACACCAGCTTCTCCTCTGACACCCAGGCCTTGGACGGCGCACAGGCTGCCCCGGCGTCGGCTGTGGACAGCACGGAAAATCATCTGTGCTCAATTGACATAATCTGCGAGGTATTACAAGGACCGCCGTCTGCGGAAGCAGGCAACGATAATGCTGCGTCTGCCATCCAGGACACAAACATTTGACTCATTTGGCCCGTCGTGTGCTGGAAAAAATTCGACTTTTTGAAAAACAAACTGAAAATTGGAACTCCATAACAAAATTGACATTCTTTTGGGCATGCATGGCCTTCAAATGCTTGTAGTAGTTCCAACTATACCTACGGACACATTAGAACTATGGCTTGAGTGACAATTTCCTTTTTGAACTTTTTAAAGATTTTTTAGACCTTTTAAATTATTTTTAAACAAAATCTAATGGTTTTTTAAAACTATTAGCGTACCAGTGTCTAGTCAACCTAGTAGTACGTTGGAAATTTAACTATGTCGTCCATTCGGAAGAGGAGTGGGTGTTATATTCCATATAGGTACCAGAATATAGGCCCAGGTAACTTCATAACCCTTCACCTATATTCTTCCCTACATTACACTTATAACGGTTTACAGGGACTGACCTTTTACCTAGATACGTCACTGCATTCAGAACACGGGTTTTCCCTAGTTCAAAATCTCATACATTATGCATGAGGATTCTTGGAAGCACAGCAGGACTACCATTTCCTGTATAATACCCATGTATAAAGTTCATGCCCGACGTCATCCTTAGTCCGACACAATAATACAGCAAGGTAGGACCCCTGGGGAGACCTATGGGTATATATACATCACATCTTGCTAAAATAGCCAGAGGAGATCAGGACTTCCTGTCCGACACACTGACCAGAGACGCTGAGGTTACTGCATGCAGACAGTCTAGCTCGCAGTGGTCTAACTTCCCTTGCGGGGTGTCCAACCCGAGACCAAGACGCGGTCCCACAGTGTCTCACTTCAGTTATGGGGTTGACTTTATTTATCCTAGAGGGATTCTTGGCTTAACACCTACACACATGCTAGATACACTTAGGTACATCTAGTTAGGGAGACATCGTAGGAGTACGCATCTTTTTATTATCATGTATTTTATGTACTTGTATGTATTCATGATTACTGCAAAATGGTAGAGCTTTACCATCCTTTTACTTTCATAGTGCTTCTAATCCTATATATCTGCTACTGTCTAACGGTTGTTGCAGGTCATCTATTTTACACCAGAATAACAACTGTTCAATAAATACAAATTGAAAACGCCCAGCCTGTTTATTCTGTCTACCTCGCTAAGACAGACTAAGTAAGCACGAGTGACTGAGCGAAAAGTAGTATATTGTTTCCACGGTCCTGAGGGATCAGGGTTGTCATGTTCGATAGTTGCCAAGAACTATTCTCTCCTTGGTAAGAGGAGTTTCTAGTGGCACTGTGAGCTAGCTGGTACAAAAGGCCATCATACGCAGTGGGGGTGTTCGGAATCAGTCTGACACCAATCCTACAGTGTATGTTGTCCGAACGCGCAGATCCTGTATAGGTTGTATAGGAACTACACGACACCCCCTCCCTCAGTACCTTGAGACCCTCACGGGTCAGTAGCCACGCTAACAAGATCCTGATTGATTGATAAGACAAGACCAAATGACAAAAATCCAATCAGTAGAAGCGGAGACATGCAATTTGAAAGATTTTAGCAAAAATAGGACTAAAAAGCACAAAGGGCTAACTGTGAATACCTGGTTGCGCCGGACCGGGACAAAGGCACAGCCAACCGTGATGGAGCACGGGGCGGCTACAGGAACTCAATTAGACCCGCTGAATAGAGTACCTTAAATCCCAGTTTGTGGAGCATTGTGAGGATTTGCGAAGATGCATCGTGCAGCAGAAGCGATGAGCCACTTCTGAGATGCGACGAGGATGCGAGGGCCTGCATCATCAATGAGGATCGTGTCAACGGGGATTGCAATGCGACGTCTGGCGTCAAGGATGCAGTGGCCAGTTGGGCCGATGCGTCGGTTCTGAAGAGCTCCTAGGCTGCGATGTGAAACTGTCCTCATCATCGAGGCTGCTGTAGATGAGGGATGCAAGGTCCTGCGCCAAGGATGCATCGCACAAACAAGGCAATGCATCGGTTCTGAAGAACCGCAATGCGGGTCCAATCCATGCAGCAGCTGCGATGTTTTGGTTCTGCCGGGTTTGCGCTGCACAGCAGAGGAGATTAATTGGTTCTACTGGATCCAGAGAGGCTGGCAGAGCACCTTTAGCCCACTTGCAACAGTCCAGAACCAGGGTTACGCCACTTTACAGGGTAGACTCACAGATGGCAGAGTCCAGGTGCAGATGCAAGGTTGTTGGAAGCCTCTTGAGTCAGCGAATTAGCCTTTGGACTCACTCTGGGTTTTGGGTTCAAAAGATGCTAGTCTAGTCCTTCTCACCCAGGCAAGAGGCAGCAGGTCAACACAGCAAGGCAGTGATACCGTCAGAGCAGCAGTCCAGCAGAGTGTAAATGTTAAAGTTTTTTTTTTTTTCTTTTTTTTGTCCTCATTTTACGAAAGGATGCTCTGATTTCAAAGAAGATAAAGCCAGTCAAACCAATAAGAAGCAGAAAGGCACCCGGTCACTCCGTATCAGAGGATGGGTAGATTTTACCCCCGGGGTCTATTATCTGAATAAGCCTCATTGTGTTGACCATGGCCTCAATACTTTTACTAGCCGGTGTGGTCTGGCTTAACCAGACCACCATCATGACGACCGATAGAGCAAGTTTGTAATCATTGGACCATTAAAATTCTTAAATTATATTTCTTACAAAACCCACCTAGATGAAATGTCAGTAAGTTGAAACCTATGAAAGAAAGTAGTGAGAATAGTATTCTAAGAAAGACTAGAAACATAAGTTAAGAACCAGGTATCCCAAATATCCCAAAATTTTGTTTTCTTGACTCGCTTATTTGCACAATCAAGTTGAGCAATTTTCTGTACTGAACCAATCCATTCAATTTTAATAGGGGGAGAAGGAAGGATCCATTTTATACAAATCTCCCTTCGTGCCAGAAGTATTAAAACAAAAAAAAGCACCTTCTAATTTTTAGAAAAAGTGGAGTTTTCTAATCCACCTGGGATCACCCCAAAAATAACTGAGGTACCAGTCAACCCAATTTCTCTACCCATAATGTCGGAAATGATCTTACCCACATGATTCCAAAAGGGCTGGATTGAAGGACACTGCCAAAACATATGCAGCTCATTCGCGTTGTTCTCATCACATTTCGGGCACTTCTTTGTCACACCATTCCCCATCTTTGACAGTTTCAACGGCGTCCAGTATGCTTTATGGATAGTGAAAAGATGGTTTCTCTTTAAAGGTGCGGCTTTCACATATGACCATAATATAGACAGAGATACTTGCCCCAAAGTTTCGAGGTCTTCTTCCGGCAGGTCCTTCTTCCAGCTCTCTGTAAATGGGTTCAGAGTATCCTCCCCAGTCTCTATTATCAGCCAGTACCATGCTGCTACCTCTTTCCGCGTTGTAGATCTTGTAGATATCCTATGCACCAAGTCCCGATTTCCCTCTATCTCTTTTCCTAATGATTTTTTCCAACTCAAAATCTGATAATATTTAAATTTCGAGACCGAGTTGTTTGATAAGTCGGAAAGACATTGCCAAGGAATCAGCTCATTGTCCACAATTAATTGCCCCCACTTAAGTATCTCGGATTTACGAAGAGGGAGTGCGAGTGCGTCCAATAAACATACTGGGGTGCCTGGGGAATCCCATAGTGGTGTTTCATCATTATAATAAGGTATATGCAGCATTGCCCTTACCTGCGACCAAAGTCTAGTTGCGGCTAAAAGAATCTTCAGCCTAACTTTTTAAAAAAAAATTGGGATGCCCAAACTTTAAGTCTGCTTGATTCCTATATATCATTGTTAAAGCCCTGAAGAGTGGAGAGAAAGCCGAGCTATACTTTAAAAGTTGGCGTGAATTTTTCAAATGGAAGGCACAATAATATATGTAAAGGTCCGGGTGGCAATGCCACCATGGATTTTTCCTCCTGAGCTTCCTTTGAGAAATTCTTGGTTTTTCCTGCCCCAGATAAAAGAAGAGAAAAGTCCTTGCACTTTCCTAAACCAAATTTTCGAAAATTCTAGTGGTATGGAGTCAAATAGGAATGTGAACTTAGGTAAAATTGACATTTTGAGGAGGTTAGATCTACCCACAATGGAAAGTGGAAGGGTCTCCCATGCCTGTAGCTGTTGTCTCATGCTGGCAGTTGTTTTATCAAAATTTACCTGTGCTATCTTATCTATGTCATTTACTATTTGAACCCCTAGATATCTTATTTGATGTTTTAAAAGATCGCTCTTATAGTGACTATTCCATGTCATTAGCTCTGTCTTCTGCTGGTTAATTAAATAGCCAGATACCCTCCCAAAATTCTCCAAATGCTTCCAAATCTCGGGAGTGAGCGCTCAAGGTCCCCCGTCAAGATCATGAGGTCATCGGCGTACAGGCCTAACTTCTTTTCCCAGCCATCACATTTAAAAGAAAAGATGCCCTGACAAGATCTAAGTTTGCATGCTAGTGGTTCAATATACATATTGAACAAAAGGGGCGAAAGGGGACATCCTTGTCTAGTACCTCTAAAGATTTTTATTTGTTTTGTTAGGTTACCATTAACCAATACCCTGGCAGAAGGATCTTTATAGAGAGCCCTCACTGCTGCTAAATAGGTTTCTCCTAGGTTAAAACGTTGGATCACTTGGAGTAAATAGGGCCAATTGACCCTATCAAAAGCTTTTGCAGCATGGCTCTGGACTGGATCCACTCCTTCCTCCCCGGCCGGACCCAGCGAGTCAGACTACCACTGTTCCTCTCAGAGCCCACAGAGATCAGCTGTGGAGTGCCCCAGGGTTCTTCACTGAGACCCCATCCTCTTCAACGTCTACATGGTCCCCCTCGCAGCCATCATCAAAAGACATGGACTCAACATTGTCCCATATGCCGATGACACCCAGCTGATCCGGCAGAACCCAGAGCGTCCGCCTCCCCCCATTCCGATCCAAAGCCTCCGAGATCATCTGCGGCGTACTCCAGGGATCTTCCCTCAGCCCGACACTGTTCAACATCTACATGGCTCCACTCGCACGCATCGCCCGACAGCACGACCTCAACATAATCTCCTACGCCGACGACACTCAACTGATCCTCTCCCTCACCAAGGACCCCCTCACCGCCAAATCCAACCTCCACGAAGGAATGAAAGCCGTCGCCGACTGGATGAAGTGCAGCCGACTTAAGCTGAACACAGACAAGATGGAGATCCTCATCCTCGGCTCCAACCCATCAGCCTGGGACGACTCCTGGTGGCCCTCGTCACTAGGGGCACCCCCGACACCAACCGACCACGCACGCAACCTGGGAGTCATCCTCGACTCAACGCTCACCATGACCAAGCAAGTCAACGCAGTCTCCTCCTCCTGCTTCAACACCCTCCGCATGCTCCGCAAGATCTACAGGTGGATCCCGACAGACATGAGAAGAACAGTCACCCAGGCCCTCGTCAGCTGCAGACTCGACTACGGAAACGCCCTCTATGCAGGAGCCCCGACCAAGCTCATCAAACGACTGCAAAGAATCCAAACGCCTCTGCACACCTGATCCTCGACATTCCACGCCACAGCCACATCACCCCCCACCTGAAAAACCTGCACTGGCTCCCCGTCGACAAGAGAATCTCCTTCAAACTCCTGATCCACGCACACAAGACACTCCACAAAACCGGCCCAGCCTACCTCAACAGTCGACTGTCCTTCTACGTTCCCAACCGTCAGCTCCGCTCCGCCGACCTCTCCCTGGCCACCGTCCCGAGCATCCGGAGAACCACCACCGGAGGCAGATCCTTCTCTCACCGCGCCGCCAAGATCTGGAACACCCTTCCCCTCAACCTACGACAGACCCAAGACCTGCTGACCTTCAGGAGACGACTCAAGACCTGGCTATTCGACCAATAGCGGCAACACCCCCCCTCCTCTCCCTCAGCGCCTTGAGACCCTCGCGGGTAAGTAGTGCGCTTTACAAATCCTGTGATTGATTGATTGATTGATCCTCTCCCTCACCAACAGACCCACAACCCCCAGAACCAACTTGCACAGTGGAATGGTGGCCATTGCTACCTGGATGAAAGACTGCTGCCTCAAGCTCAACTCAAACAAGACAGAAGTACTCATCCTGGGACCCACCCCTTCAGCTTGGGATGACTCCTGGTGGTCAGCCACTCTGGGATCTCCCCCCACTCTGACGGACCACGCACGCAACCTCAGTATCATACTGGACTCATTAATCACTATGAACCGCCAAATCAATGCAGTTTCCTCAGCCTGCTTCCACATGCTCCGTCTGCTTTGAAAGACATTCAGATGGAGCCCCACAGAATCCAGAAAGATGGGCACCCACACACTCATCACCAGCAGACTCGACTATGGCAATGCACTCTATGCCGGCATCACCCAGAAACAGCTCAAGAAACTACATAACGTCCAAACTGCCGCAGCCAGACTGGTACTCGACATCCCCTGCCACAGCCACATCACGCAAACACCTCCGACAACTGCACTTGCTCCCAGTCAACAAGAGAATCACTTTCAAGCTCCTCACTCATGCCTATAAAGCTCCACACGATGAAGGACCAGCATACCTGAACCATAGCCTCACATTCCACGTACCCACCAGACAACTTCAATCCATTCAACTCGCTCTTGCCTCCAACCCCAGGATCCACAAGACCAGAACCAGAGAAAGGTCGTTCTCCTACCTCGCCGCCAAGACCTGGAACACCCTGCCCCTCCACCTCAGGGAAACCGTGTCGCTGACCCAATTCAGGAAGGACCTCAAGACATGGCTCTTCGAATGGTCCTTCACCCAGTCTGACCAGCAGCCCCCCATTATAGTCCGGGACTTAAAGCAGTCTTTAACAGCTAGAGTATTAGGCTCGGGTGAGAGTTGGGTAAAATATTTGTATGGAGTTCAACGAGCATTGAATAACATGCCAAGAAGTTCTCTAGGGGGTGTCACTCCTTATGCGGTCCAATTTGGGACGAGAATGTGGGTACCTGATCTTGATTGTGAAGGCACAGTGGCGAATGAAAAACATTTTGACATCCATAAACGTTTGGCTGTTTTACAGGATCTGAATGAATCCAGGGCACTACAAAGCAATGTCCAGGGAAAGCGGACCGCCACTGGGGAAGTCAAGTCAGTTACGGCAAGACCTGTCTGGGTCCCTAAAGTTGGGGATCTGGTCAGAGAGAACATTGCGGACAAAAAAGAATTTGGGCCATCATACAGAAAGCCTGTACCTGTCCTGGCCGTTGAAGGAACAAGAATTGTACTTCTACCGCCTCTTGCTGGAAAAAAAGAGAAAAGATTTGCCTCATTCGACTTAATCAAACCACACTATGTGGCCGATACTGAATAGTAGGCCTCGTGGACGCCTGGCAAGAAGTTCAAACAGAAAGACTCATCACGTTTGAAGAGTCCCCTGCACGGAATGATGGACTATGCAATAATACAATGGAACTCGTTCCTCTCAAAACTGAAGTTATTAATCAGAATCAAAATCAAAATGAAAGACAAATTTCAATTCGACCAAACACAGATATCTACATCAACATGCCTCAACAAGAGCAAGCTACAGTTTCCACAAGACCTGCGGAAATACCGAAAATGATCGAACTGCATCTGGCTATTTCATCGACTTTGATACCTTTTCATTGGATCCAAGTGAACCTGAAACTATGCCAGCCCAAAAACACGCAACCAGCAAATTAAAGACTTTCTGAACTTTCTTAAAAAGACTTACCTGGTATCACCTTGGGTAGAACTCTGGGTAATTACCGGGATACTTTTCTTTCTTTTCTGGATAGGCTTAGTAATTGTTTTTAGCATGCTTATAAATGGAATTTACCTTTGACAAAGCTCTGCAGCACAAAAAGTGAATCTGATTCTGAAACCTCACCTATCATCACATCGTGAACAAAGAGACTTGTTATCAGTGAACATTACAGCAGTTCCTATACCTGATGGTATAGTATGGGGCAAGGTTGATTACGATATATTTGGTCTGACCGAACTTTTAAAGATTACACATTTATTTAAAATATCATTGAGTGATATCATTACCTCCAGTACGTTTTCGATAATTGGGATTATGAAACTGTCAATAATATGTTGTCTGATTTAGAAAAATCTGCGGCCTTTTCCAATAATGAAATGTTGGATGACACATCAGATTTTGAATCAATGTATTGCTATCAACATTATGGTCATCATTTTCTGCATAAATCGGCTAATCCCAGAAATCTTTTTACCTACCAACAATGGGAACATTGCCCTACACCGCCGAAAAGCAGTTCAAAGACATTTGCAGAGAAATTTCCATATTTTCCGGGTTTAACATGTCAGATCCAGCCTCATATTACTATAAGGTTGTACTAACACCAGCACAGAAAAATATGTTGACAAACACCAAACAGATTTATTCTGCTTCCTTTATTGCCCAGTTGTCTGAACAAGGTTTCGACTTATGGAAAGACACTATAGACTTAAAATCTGTCTGGGGTACTAGAGACTGGCAGGTCCAGGGAACAGAAGCGCTATTTCGAGTATGCCTCATTCCTCAGCAAATCATGTTTTTGAATGAAACTGTGCAACAAACTACCTGTCTTGGAATAGCAAAGAACAAAGACTTGAATACACCTCGGATGCCCACACCATCACACACCGAGAGTAACATAACATCAGAAGAAGGGATTACGTTATATGAGATCATGCAATACAATAGATTAGGCCCCGATTGGAAGGGATGGTTGATTTGGCCCACAGACACCAATAGATGTCAGGAAATATTCATGGGTAAAACCAAAGGGTTTAATATCAACATGCCAGATCCATGCTATGTACAGAGAGAACACCCAGGGGTAGTGACATCATACAGTGTTGGGAAGTTATGCCTCGATTGGCTAAGAACCTCAACACTGTCACAGGTGAAACAACACTTATCCTTACTTACAAAGGATGTGGATCCACGGGATTTTTTATTAGGTCCTAGAAAGCCACGTCACAAATGTTTCTATTATGCTGTCTATAATGAAATCTGGAAAATATCCCAACAAGAGGCCGCGGAGAGATTACGCGAAATAGATCGTATAAACCTAGAGAAAGCTCTAGCCGTGGTTGACAATGATTTAACTACACTAACCTCCAGGATATATTCACTGGGCAACATTGTATCTTCTGCAATAGATATATTGGAACAGGATTTGTCCATATTACAGCACGGGCAATCGCAATTGCGTTCTATTTTATTGTTAAGCTGGACGCTAGCAATCTTTGTGCGCAGGCTATGTGCCTTGGCGTTTCATCAACAGTATATCTCTATCTGTTTTCTTCATACAACCTAACAGAAAAACAGATAGAGATGGCACAAAGGGGTGCAAAATATACAATGCTGCATATTGAAAAACTGGATAGATTAGCCTTTACAGTGGCAGAATCACCATTCACAGAATGGTTAATCCATGGCCACATAACTCTACCGGTCACTACTTTTCAATTTCAATATTGCCTTGAATAAAAGCAGGCAGGCAGATATGAAGAAATGGGTAGGGAATTCATCAAGGGATCTTGGGAATTACTGTACAGATTTCGATGTTGGAGTGGGGATAAAGAAGTGTTTTTAAGCGGTACAAACTGTGAGAACACTTTAAGTGGATCACTCATATGTCAGGATATAATGCTGCATGGGGCCTGTAACGGTTCAGTAGCAAATTTATCCTGTCACTTGAGGAGTAGCCCAGCTGCCGTGATCACTCCAGTGTTCAGGCTGCTTTCGAATGGGAGTTACTTGATGCTGAACGATCAAGGTTGCTGTGGGATGCTGCCGGGCATCGCATATCAGGTAACCGTGAACTCCAGGGTTACTTGCAGTATGCAAGTATTGTTTCCACCAACACATACAGTCAGGGAGGCGCTGTTATGGCCTTCGCTAAATGTTTCATTAATACGGTTTGATGCTTTGAGCAGAATGAAAGCCATGCTTATACAAAAGTCTGTGCCCTTAACCTCCGCTCGAGAGACTTTTGATCTCCAGATCGCAAGGTCTTCAGCAGAGATACTCGCGCTCATACGTACAAATTGCCCGTTCCATTTCGTAGAAATGGTAAATCGTATCTTTAACATGTCTGATACGACAGGCATCGTCCACCTATTTAAGACCATAGGTTCTGGACTATTAAGCACCTTTCAGACGGTCCTCGGAGTTATGCCAAACTTTATACACTCCGTATTTGGAAGCATTTTTGGAGGACTTCCGCTGATCCTGTTTCTAATAGCAGGTATCCTGATCATAATTTTTCTGCTACGCAATGGACGTCCCAGTCACCAAGGAGATGGAAACAGTACTCCTGGAGCAAAAATACCGTGATCGCATGGTACAACATCTAGGCACACCTCACCTGAGAGAACTAAGTGCATCTTGGTTCCTGTCATTTAGACCAGTCTGGATGGACTGCATCTTACCTGTCCTCGGATGCCTGTTTTGCGGAGAAGAATGCGTGTTGGATCTCTGTCTGACACTCCCATCATGTGCGCAACCGGACGTTGATGCTTTACTGGACCCAATAACGGCCCATGTTCTGCAGTGTCCCCAGCGTATTCCAACGTTGATGGCGGCATTCCTAGAGCCTCCACAGGTAGTCACGGCTCCTGTTGGTGTGGACACCAGCTTCTCCTCTGACACCCAGGCCTTGGCCGGCGCACAGGCTGCCCCGGCGTCGGCTGTGGACAGCACGGAAAATCATCTGTGCTCAATTGACATAATCTGCGAGGTATTACAAGGACCGTTGTCTGCGGAAGCAGGCAACGATAATGTTGCGTCTGCCAGCCAGGACACAAACATTTGACTCATTTGGCCCGTCGTGTGCTGGAAAAAATTCGACTTTTTGAAAAACAAACTGAAAATTGGAACTCCATAACAAAATTGACATTCTTTTGGGCATGCATGGCTTTCAAATGCTTGTAGTAGTTCCAACTATACCTACGGACACATTAGAACTATGGCTTGAGTGACAATTTCCTTTTTTGAACTTTTTAAAGATTTTTTAGACCTTTTAAATTATTTTTAAACAAAATCTAATGGTTTTTTAAAAACTATTAGCGTACCAGTGTCTAGTCAACCTAGTAGTACGTTGGGAATTTAACTATGTCGTCCATTCGGAAGAGGAGTGGGTGTTATATTCCATATAGGTACCAGAATATAGGCCCAGGTAACTTCATAACCCTTCACCTATATTCTTCCCTACATTACACTTATAACGGTTTACAGGGACTGACCTTTTACCTAGATACGTCACTGCATTCAGAACACGGGTTTTCCCTAGTTCAAAAACTCATACATTATGCATGAGGATTCTTGGAAGCACAGCAGGACTACCATTTCCTGTATAATACCTATGTATAAAGTTCATGCCCGACGTCATCCTTAGTCCGACACAATAATACAGCATGGTAGGACCCCTGGGTAGACCTATGGGTATATATACATCACATCTTGCTAAAATAGCCAGAGGAGATCAGGACTTCCTGTCCGACACACTGACCAGAGACGCTGAGGTTACTGCATGCAGACAGTCTAGCTCGCAGTGGTCTAACTTCCCTTGCGGGGTGTCCAACCCGAGACCAAGACGCGGTCCCACAGTGTCTCACTTCAGGTAATGGGGTTGACTTTATTTATCCTAGAGGGATTCTTGGCTTAACACCTACACACATGCTAGATACACTTAGGTACATCTAGTTAGGGAGACATCGTAGGAGTACGCATCTTTTTATTATCATGTATTTTATGTACTTGTATGTATTCATGATTACTGCAAAATGGTAGAGCTTTACCATCCTTTTACTTTCATAGTGCTTCTAATCCTATATATCTGCTACTGTCTAACGGTTGTTGCAGGTCATCTATTTTACACCAGAATAACAACTGTTCAATAAATACAAATTGAAAACGCCCAGCCTGTTTATTCTGTCTACCTCGCTAAGACAGACTAAGTAAGCACGAGTGACTGAGCGAAAAGTAGTATATTGTTTCCACGGTCCTGAGGGATCAGGGTTGTCATGTTCGATAGTTGCCAAGAACTATTCTCTCCTTGGTAAGAGGAGTTTCTAGTGGCACTGTGAGCTAGCTGGTACAAAAGGCCATCATACGCAGTGGGGGTGTTCGGAATCAGTCTGACACCAATCCTACAGTGTATGTTGTCCGAACGCGCAGATCCTGTATAGGTTGTATAGGAACTACACGACACCCCCTCCCCCAGTACCTTGAGACCCTCACGGGTGAGTAGCCACGCTAACAAGATCCTGATTGATTGATAAGACAAGACCAAATGACAAAAATCCAATCAGTAGAAGCGGAGACATGCAATTTAAAAGATTTTAGCAAAAATAGGACTAAAAAGCACAAAGGGCTAACTGTGAATACCTGGTTGCGCCGGACCGGGACAAAGGCACAGCCAACCGTGATGGAGCACGTGCCGGCTACAGGAACTCAATTAGACCCGCTGAATAGAGTACCTTAAATCCCAGTTTGTGGAGCATTGTG
The DNA here is from genome assembly GCA_963921515.1 of Calotriton arnoldi. Classification (NCBI taxonomy): domain Eukaryota; kingdom Metazoa; phylum Chordata; class Amphibia; order Caudata; family Salamandridae; genus Calotriton; species Calotriton arnoldi. Next base: position 861,580 of record CAWUFW010001640.1, on the reverse strand, counting down.
AGGATTTGCGAAGATGCATCGCGCAGCAGAAGCGATGAGCCACTTCTGAGATGCGACGAGGATGCGAGGGCCTGCATCATCAATGAGGATCGTGTCGACGGGGATTGCAATGCGAAGTCTGGCGTCAAGGATGCAGTGGCCAGTTGGGCCGATGCGTCGGTTCTGAAGAGCTCCTAGGCTGCGATGTGAAACTGTCCTCATCATCGAGGCTGCTGTAGATGAGGGATGCAAGGTTCTGCGCCAAGGATGCATCGCACAAACAAGGCAATGCATCGGTTCTGAAGAACCGCAATGCGGGTCCAATCCATGCAGCAGCTGCGATGTTTTGGTTCTGCCGGGTTTGCGCTGCACAGCAGAGGAGATTCATTGGTTCTACTGGATCCAGAGAGGCTGGCAGAGCACCTTTAGCCCACTTGCAACAGTCCAGAACCAGGGTTACACCACTTTACAGGGTAGACTCACAGATGGCAGAGTCCAGGTGCAGATGCAAGGTTGTTGGAAGCCTCTTGAGTCAGCGAATTAGCCTTTGGACTCACTCTGGGTTTTGGGTTCAAAAGATGCTAGTCTAGTCCTTCTCACCCAGGCAAGAGGCAGCAGGTCAACACAGCAAGGCAGTGATACCGTCAGAGCAGCAGTCCAGCAGAGTGGAAATGTTAAAGTTTTTTTTTTTCTTTTTTTTGTCCTTATTTTACGAAAGGATGCTCTGATTTCAAAGAAGATAAAGCCAGTCAAACCAATAAGAAGCAGAAAGGCACCCGGTCACTCCGTATCAGAGGATGGGTAGATTTTACCCCCGGGGTCTATTATCTGAATAAGCCTCATTGTGTTGACCATGGCCTCAATACTTTTACTAGCCGGTGTGGTCTGGCTTAACCAGACCGCCATCATGACGGCCGATAGAGCAAGTTTGTAATCATTGTACCATTAAAATTCTTAAATTATATTTCTTACAAAACGCACCTCGATGAAATGTCAGTAAGTTGAAACCTATGAAAGAAAGTAGTGAGAATAGTATTCTAAGAAAGACTAGAAACATAAGTTAAGAACCAGGTATCCCAAATATCCCAAAATTTTGTTTTCTTGACCCGCTTATTTGCACAATCAAGTTGAGCAATTTTCTGTACTGAACCAATCCATTCAATTTTAATAGGGGGAGAAGGAAGGATCCATTTTATACAAATCTCCCTTCGTGCCAGAAGTATTAAAACAAAAAAAGCACCTTCTAATTTTTAGAAAAAGTGGAGTTTTCTAATCCACCTGGGATCACCCCAAAAATAACTGAGGTACCAGTCAACCCAATTTCTCTACCCATAATGTCGGAAATGATCTTACCCACATGATTCCAAAAGGGCTGGATTGAAGGACACTGCCAAAACATATGCAGCTCATTCGCGTTGTTCTCATCACATTTCGGGCACTTCTTTGTCACACCATTCCCCATCTTTGACAGTTTCAACGGCGTCCAGTATGCTTTATGGATAGTGAAAAGATGGTTTCTCTTTAAAGGTGCGGCTTTCACATATGACCATAATATAGACAGAGATACTTGCCCCAAAGTTTCGAGGTCTTCTTCCGGCTAGAGTCCTTCTTCCAGCTCTCTGTAAATGGGTTCAGAGTATCCTCCCCAGTCTCTATTATCAGCCAGTACCATGCTGCTACCTCTTTCCGCGTTGTAGATCTTGTAGATATCCTATGCACCAAGTCCCGATTTCCCTCTATCTCTTTTCCTAATGATTTTTTCCAACTCAAAATCTGATAATATTTAAATTTCGAGACCGAGTTGTTTGATAAGTCGGAAAGACATTGCCAAGGAATCAGCTCATTGTCCACAATTAATTGCCCCCACTTAAGTATCTCGGATTTACGAAGAGGGAGTGCGAAGTGCGTCCAATAAACATACTGGGGTGCCTGGGGAATCCCATAGTGGTGTTTCATCATTATAATAAGGTATATGCAGCATTGCCCTTACCTGCGACCAAAGTCTAGTTGCGGCTAAAGAATCTTCAGCCTAACTTTTAAAAAAATTTGGGATGCCCAAACTTTAAGAGAAAAAGTCTGCTTGATTCCTATATATCATTGTTAAAGCCCTGAAGAGTGGAGAGAAAGCCGAGCTATACTTTAAAAGTTGGCGTGAATTTTTCAAATGGAAGGCACAATAATATATGTAAAGGTCCGGGGTGGCAATGCCACCATGGATTTTTTCCTCCTGAGCTTCATTTGAGAAATTCTTGGTTTTTTCCTGCCTCAGATAAAAGAAGAGAAAAGTCCTTGCACTTTCCTAAACCAAATTTTCGAAAATTCTAGTGGTATGGAGTCAAATAGGAATGTGAACTTAGGTAAAATTGACATTTTGAGGAGGTTAGATCTACCCACAATGGAAAGTGGAAGGGTCTCCCATGCCTGTAGCTGTTGTCTCATGCTGGCAGTTGTTTTATCAAAATTTACCTGTGCTATCTTATCTATGTCATTTACTATTTGAACCCCTAGATATCTTATTTGATGTTTTAAAAGATCGCTCTTATAGTGACTATTCCATGTCATTAGCTCTGTCTTCTGCTAGTTAATTAAATAGCCAGATACCCTCCCAAAATTCTCCAAATGCTTCCAAATCTCGGGGAGTGAGCGCTCAAGGTCCCCCGTCAAGATCATGAGGTCATCGGCGTTCAGGCCTAACTTCTTTTCCCAGCCATCACATTTCAAAGAAAAGATGCCCTGACAAGATCTAAGTTTGCATGCTAGTGGTTCAATATACATATTGAACAAAAGGGGCGAAAGGGGACATCCTTGTCTAGTACCTCTAAAGATTTTTATTTGTGTTGTTAGGTTACCATTAACCAATACCCTGGCAGAAGGATCTTTATAGAGAGCCCTCACTGCTGCTAAATAGGTTTCTCCTAGGTTAAAACGTTGGATCACTTGGAGTAAATAGGGCCAATTGACCCTATCAAAAGCTTTTGCCGCATCAAAAGTCATAATTGCCAATGGGGTCTCATATAAATTCGCCAGGTCAATTGCACCGATTAAGTCATGAGTTAATTCATGAAGCTGCCTCCCCTTCATGAATCCCTTCTGATCAGGATGAATTATAGACCCTGCTACCTTATCTAATCTTTTCGTTAGGATCTGAGCATAAATTTTGTGATCACTGTTCAAAAGAGAGATAGGCCTGTACGATTCGCAAACCCGTGGATTTTTGTTTGGTTTCAGAATAATAGTAATAGTGGCTTCATTCCAAGACGGGGGAGATCTTGGGAAGATACAAAAGCAGAGTTAAAAAGTTGAAGCAAAATTGGAGCTAACTCTTCTATAAGAATATTATATAATTCATTCGGGATGGCGTCAGGACCTGCAACTTTTCCTTTCTTCAGGGTTTTAATAGTATGTAAAACTTCTTCTAAAGTGATTGGGTTGCTCAAGTTGTCTCTATCAAGGTCAGAGAGTATGGGAAATTGCAAGCCTGTGAAGAAATTTTCAATAAGTTCTTTACTCGGGGTTAAATTTTCCGCATAGAGATCTTGGAAGAAGAGAGCAAATGCTTCCCCAATCTCTGTATCCTCTGAAATAATTCTTCCAGATGTTGGGCACTTAAGATCTTTCACCATGTTTCTGGAGTAGTCCGTCTTGGCTTTCCATGCGAGAAATTTACCGCACCCCTCTCCATATTCGTGATGGGATAACTTACTTGCTTCCCATTTCCTTTTAGTTATTGCCTCTAAATAAACCACTAGCTCATTTTTGGCTATGGAAAGTTTTTGTATGTTATTTACATCGTTCGGCGCATGTTCTAGCAGCGCCTGCTTTAAGTGTATTGTTGCTTCTAACGTTTTAATTTCCTCCCCTAATTTTGTGTTTTGGGCTATTGAGAGAGATGTAAGTAAACCTCTCAGAAAAGCCTTATATGTATCCCAAACTATGTGAGGAGATGCAGAGTTTATATTAAATAAAAAAAATTCATTTGTGTCTTTTTTTAGCCTGTCAATAATTAATGGTTCAAGAAGTATTGAACGATTTAATGTCCATCTACGCGAGGGAGAGCTCTTTGGTAAAACAATTTCCAGAAAGACAGCTGAATGGTCTGATAAATGTTCTGGAAGATGAGTGATTTTTACCACATTTTTACTGGTGGTATGGTCAACCAAAAAAGAAAATCGATCCTTGATCGGTGACCACATTTTTTATTGTGGAAAGTAAACTTTCCCCCTACTGTCCGCGGGTCAAATCTCTTTATTCCCCATATATCTGAAAGACTCCTATCTGACATCAATTGTTTCAGGATTTTTCGTGTGCTTTGTGTGGCCCCTGCAGCTCTTTTAGACGTGGAGTCATACCTTGGATCCAGCACTACATTGAATACCCCTCCCATTATAATGGGATCATTGACGTCAACTAAATGGAGAAACAAAGATTGAAAATGGGTCGGATCGTCCAGATTAGGACCATAGTATCCCACGAAAGTAAACCAAGAACTGTTAATTTTTGCCCTGGCAATTATCCATCTACCATGCGGGTCTACTGTAACATTTCCTAAAATTGCTTGTGAAGTTTTTTAAAAAATAATAGCAACTCCTTTCGTGGGAACGGTCTGTGTTGTATAGACAAAATGTTCTATCCATTTCTGGTTTTTGAGTATCCCCACCCAATCTTCTTTACAGAGATGTGACTCCTGAATAATCATCACATCATATTTCCCAAGATGCAGATATTCTAGAATTTTTCTTCTTCTTGGGGAAAACCTAAGCCCATTCACGTTCCAGGATAAAATGTTCAAATTTTTGATCTACCCAGATCTATCATGGGAAAATAAGTTGTTTAAGTATACTTCTTGTGACTCTCTTCAAATTTTTTTTTATTTCAGTAATTTCTTTCATAAATGAGGACCTTTTTTAAATTTTTTTCTCCCTCATGCTCCCCCACCCTGTGCCTAAAAACAACCCGTGTTTTATATTTTTTATTTTTGTTTTCATTTTTCGAACCACCCAACCCTACCCACCCTGGGGAACCCTCCCTTAATTCTAGAGGTATACTGGAGTACCTCCATTTCGAACTCTCTCTCTCTCTTTCTAGGCGGATATATAAGGAAGAAGAAATCAATTTCAATTGGATGTACCTTTAATTTGTTCAATCCAAGAGCTAACTTCAGCGGGATCCCTGAAGTTATGCATGTTGTTCTTCCACATCACCTTCAGGGAGGCAGGGAATTGGAGTTTTGCAGTTGCACCCATGCTCTTCAGCTCTTGTATATATTTTCCCAACTCCCACTGCCTATCCTGTGTGGTGCGTGAGATATCGGATCTGATCCGGAAGGACCAGTCTCCTTTATTATAGACTCCTTTTTTAAGGCCCTCTACCAAGATTTTTTTCTTTTACTTTAAAGGTTTTAAAATTTACTAAAATTTTCCTGGGGTTTTTTTTTCCAGGTCTTTTGGTAAAGGGGTCTCGATGTACTCTTTGAACATCATTTTCCAGGGACTGTTAAAGTTCATAATCTGAACCACTAGCATCACCTTTGACTAAAATATTTCTAACACAATAGCCCTAATGATGCTGTTATGTACTGCTATCTTTTTGTCTTGATGGTCTTGATGGTCTTTTCCTATTTCAGTTGTAGACACAACAAAGACACAAATACATCTACAACATCTACAACACATAAGTGTGCAAACAGGCACACCCAAGAAGAAAGGTAAGTGCACAACTTACCTATGCACGTTACTACTAAATAACGTGCTCTCCATTGGTCCTGAAGAAAGCCCCCAGACCCTACAGGGCATACCTGGGCTGAAACATGTCGACCAGCCACTTTTTCAAACAGGTGCAATAGAACAGTTGCCCTTCTATCACTTCTATCAATCTTAATGACACTGCACTCTCACCCTCACGTTCTCTAATCACTACCGTAAATACCAGTTGGTCCTCCTCCAGGTGGAGGAAAGCACAACCAAGATCCGATGATGATGCTTTTCACGTAACCATTTCTGCGGAGCAACAAGATATACCGCACCCATGGTTATTTCGTGAATGAGGGTTTTTTAAGGCGACTAGAACCCCTGACTCTGGTAACATACAGGACAAGTGATTCATTCCCCTATGATTATACCTCTACTGGCCGGAAGCCGAATGAATCGTAGCTTCTCTCTCCCTCATTTTTGATTACGAGTATATTGTAGATAAGCAGATTTACTATTTTAACTCTAGTCTGACCAACATTGGAGAAAGTGCATGTAATTGGTTGAGGTCAGAGTTACTATTGTTACTCTAACCTCACAAACATTGGGAGAGGTTCACATAATTGGGAGAGGTCAGATTTACTGTTTGGTCTGCAGTCCCACTAAAATTGAAGAAAGTGCATATACTGAGGTTGTGGTGGAGTGTACTATTCTAACATCAGTCATTTTACGATTGGGGAAAGTGCATGCATTTGCTGGATGGGATGTTCAGATTTGTTGTTCTAACTCCAGTGTGACAAACATTGAGAAAAGTGCATATATTTGGGGGTGGGGAGGGGTTGGGTGGTAATTTACTATTCTAGCACCAGTCCTACAAACATTTGAAAAGTGCATATATTTGGTCCATGGGAGCTCAGACTTGCTATTTTATCTCCAGTCCCAGAAAAATAGGGAAAATTGCCTATAATTGGGGGAGAGAGAATTACATATATATTTGGGGCGAGTGCAAATTACTATTCTACATCCAGTAACATTGGGAAAAGTGCATATAATTTGGGGCATCAAATTTAACTACAGTCTCACAAACATTGGGGAATGTACCTATAACTAGGGCAGTGAGGGGGTTAAAATTACTATTTGAAATCCTGGGATATTAACATAGGGAAAAGTGCATGAATTACTTTTATAACTTCAATACAACTAATATTGGAGAGAGTGGATATAATTGGGGATGTAGGGATCAGATTTAATATTCTAATTCTAGTCCTACTTACATTAAGGGAAATGCATATTTTGAGAGTGGTCAGATTTACTATTCTAACTCCAGGCCTACTAATACTGGGAAAAGTGGGTGGGGCAGCTTCAGTCTAACAATTATAGTGGAAAGTGCATATAATTGGGGAGGGGGCTGGGCCAGAATTTCTATTCTAATTCTAGTGCTGCTAACATAAGGGAACATGTATATATATTAAGGGGTCAGATTTACTGTTCTAAATCCAATACAACAAACATTAGGGAAAGAACATATAATTGAGGAGAGCAAATTAATATTCTAACTCTAAACACATTTTTATTTGTTAATAGAGTAAGGAAATTGAATTGCGAAACTGAAAAATAATTATATAAATGACATTTTTAAATATGACATACTATAAACATGACATTAAATATGTTGAGAAAAGTTGTAAAAGTAATATTCTAAAATGTGTGTTTTACCTGTATGCTCTCATTATTGTGCATATATAATATTTATTTTAAATGTTTTTAAATTTGGAAACTAAAATACAATATAAACAAATAAAGTGAAATAATTCTGTACCAAAATGTTTTTAAAATTCATTTAGTAACTATACACATATATAATTAAATAATTACAGTCAATATATTTAATTTAGTAAGTTAAAAATAACAAATAAAATATAATTAAAATCCCCACTATGTAGATTAATTCTTCTAATAATAATAAAGCAGTCACCAATTCCTGTCAATTAAAAGCATGATATATTTATAAAAAAAGAAATTAATGAACACCAACATTTAATATATTTGTATTTTAAATTATTCTAACCAGACATTCCTCTGATGGCCCCACAACCAATGAAAAATGACGGAATGTATAACATAATTAAATAACTTAACATTATTAAACATATTCATAAAACCCTAGAATTAAAATAATTTAAATAATTATCATGAATTTGAACTGATAATATAAGATTAATTAATATCTGTTCTAGAAACTTATATTATCAGTTCAAATTCATGATAATTATTTAAATTATTTTAATTCTAGGGTTTATGAATATGTTTAATAATGTTAAGTTATTTAATTATGTTATACATTCCGTCATTTTTCATTGGTTGTGGAGGCCATCAGAGGAATGTCTGGTTAGAATAATTTAAAATACAAATATATTAAATGTTGGTGTTCATTAACTTTTTTTTTATAAATATATCATGCTTTAATTGACAGGAATTGGTGACTGCTTTGTTATTATTAGAAGAATTAATCTACATAGTGGGGATTTTAATTATATTTTATTTGTTTATTGTTATATATATATATATATATATATATATTTTTCAGAGTTTTATATAGCGGAAACTTGACCCGAAGGTATCAGGTATCAGAGCGCTTTACATGAGCACCAGTTGCGTTACATAAGGACACAATTATTTTTGTTAGGCACGGGGAGATTAAGTGATTTGCCCAGAATCACAGGATGTGGAGTGTCGTTGCTAAGACTCGAACCCGGTTCCCCAGATTTGAGGTCGACCGCCCTAGCCGTTAGGCTACATTCTCTCCCCAAATATATAAAATGTATACACATATAAAAATATAATTCTTTTTTTATTTAAGATACATTTACATATTCACTTACAAAAAAGCCAAAAAAACAATAAAACCATATTAAATCCCACAATATTTTAATAAATATTTTAAACATCAACAATTTTGTAAACACTTAATACACATCCTCAATATATAAAATCTCTATATTTTGGTACTCTTCATCCTTTGACCTCAATAGTCCGATCAAACAATAGTCTGGCTATTCTGGAGTTGATATTCAGGAGCCATAACTTATTGGGCATGGCTCAAAGAAAGATAAAACAGTTGGAGGAAGATCCAGTGAAGACTGTCTGGTCAGGGGTACTGATACTTTTTTCTGAATTATATTTGAGCCTGTGCTGATCTGAGTGTCGTTAGGGATGCTATTCCAGACACTGGGTACTCAAATTGTAGGGTGAAGCCCGAATCAACTTATGTGATCGTGAGCATATACAGAAATTGTCACAAAAAAGGTCCTTTATAGGGATAAATTATAAAAACTCATTAGATAGGCAGCACAACAGTAACATGGCTTACTATTGGAGAAGTATATACCCACACCTTACTTATACAACCACACAAACCCGACCCAGAGGGCCTGATTCTGATGCGGGTTGGAAAGCTTCCCGACCGAATCGGTTTGGAAATGGTTTCCAACCCACTCGGATCGGGAGAGTCCGACCGACGGAGTACGATGCATCCGGATGCTTCCAGATACGATTTGGTTGGACTCCCATTGACTTCAATGGGAGCATATGTTCCTAACCGCATCATAATTGGGCCCTGGGTCGGGAAGACACGTTCCCGATCCGATTTGGAAGGAGCAAATGCCATTAGGAGGCCTTCCTAACCGCATCAGAATCAGGCCCTAGGTGGGAATGCTTTCCTAATCGCATCAGAATCAGGCCCAGAATGTTTTAATCAAACCAAGGCAATTCTCAAAAAGAAATTACTGTGACATTTATTGTACATCAATTATTGTTTCCAATTCATTAAATGTCTTTATAAATTTTCTTTTTGTGACTATTAAGGTATCCCCACGAGAGTTTAATATATAAATTCCACCCAGAGGCAGTTCCATTGCTCCAATGGTTAACAAAAGCTGTGGACTCTTCTACTATTTCTCAGTCCATAAATTGAAGTTAAAGGATTTCAAGTATTCCTTATGGTCAAAAGTGGAACTCCTCAAATTATGTTGGTCATTGGGTTTCAGCCTGTTAAATTGGACGTCCTCATGACAAACCACAAGGCCATAACATTTTCCAAACCACCACTCATTGGGTAGGCGCTGGCTTCTACAGCATTAGTCAGCGCGTAGCCACTGTCTGCATTAATCAAAACCAGGAAGATAAAAAAATCACTCCTTTCAATTTATACGGGATACTTTTCAACATGGACACATTGTACCAAATACCACAGGTCTCGCTGGACCGTACCATTTAGCAGTGTGCATGCAGCCACCGACGGCATACAAGGGGTGTGAAAGAAGAAAGCTTGCCTTCTCATTTTGTTACTTCTTGCAATATTTTGTCTCCAGTCTGGCAGTACACAGACAGTTGGTCTTGCATTGTCCCCACTGTATGGAAAATCAAAACTTCTGGGGTATACTTTTGCTTTTTTTCAATGCCCATGGAACCACAAGTAAATTGCCTGGTAAGAATAGCGTGTTCCATTGTATTTTTTTTAAAGCATCAACCCATACATCAAAAAGATCTATTAATGATTGTCAGGATTGTTGTAGAGGCAATAGTCAATCACAGAAGTTCCATATATGCTGGGCTCTCGCAACAGCTCCACAAAGGCTTCAAATGATTCAAAATTCAAAATCCGATGCCATGCATATTCACCAGTACTGTGAGAATGAATTTGCCACCTGTCCTTCATCAGCTATATTAGCTTTTAATGACTCATGCATTTCATTCAAAATCACCTGGTTCATTGTGTTCTACAAGATAATTAGGCCTGGGTAAAATTAAAATTATGCAGGTGTAACTTGAGTAATTTCGGAAATTTTATGTTAAACTTGTTATGCAAAATTCCTACATTGTAAAACTATGCAGTGTTCTTGGCAATATTTTACCACAAATTATCGCAAACAACGAAAACACCCAGATTACGAGCACTTGTGCTTTTATTGCTATTTTTAGTGCAAAATGTCTTGCCTCAAAAATGGACACGAGGATACATTTTGCACTAAAATATAGCACTAAAGTACAGATTTGATTTTGCGCAGTTACACATAGTTTCATATTATTTTGCTGAAATTTTGCATAATCATGCTAAAGCAAATTATGCGAATTTCAGACAACTCTAATGATAATGTACCCTTGTACCTCAGAAAACGTATTACATTATATCAGCCATTGAGCTGACTTGGGTCTTGGCCAAATATTTGCTGAAAGTTTGCAAAATCAAATGTGTACGAGCTGCAGGTAGGAGGAGCTTTACCTATTAGGCAGCCATGAGATTTTACAGACTGCCAAATTAACTATGTAGAATTGGTAGTCATGTGATCTTTAGGAAGCGTTTCTTAGCTTCATAGACTAGGTTGATTTAGGTGATTTGCTGCTATTATTATGGAGCTGCTTTGTAGAACATAGGCTTTTCCTTTTATTTACTTTTACTCCTGAATGGGTTCTCTTTATTGCAATGCTTGGATACCATGTCAACTCATGCACCCTATACAAATGAAAATGTAATAGTATGGTTTTGTTAGTTCTTTACCTCTCAACAGTATTATATTACATTTCTTGTTATGCCACACCCCTTTGCAAATGTCTGAGTTTAGTCTTTGTACTCGACCAAGCTCCCAAAATGTAAGCTAAGGGACATCTTTCTTGGCAAGATTGGTTTATCTTTGTGGTTTGTTTTCTACGTCAGCTTTAGTGGGATCTCAGTGGCAGCTTACATCAAGACTTTGGTTTTAGTCCTGTTAGCCAATGTGGGAGCCAATGTGGGAGCTGTTTTCTCTTTTACCTTTAAAATTATTAGAGATTGAACTTGCGCTAACACAAACCAAGCTTATGTTTTCCTCCATCTTGAATTGATGTCACTGCATTCTACGTGGTCATCGTTTTTGTTGCTTCTTGGCTCTAAATAAGAATTGTAAGCTTTTCACTAAGAGACAGTGAGCGTTCCCAGAGGCTCATCACCACATTGTACCTAAGCAAGGACATTCCAACTAACTATATTTTGTACAATGTGTCGATTATAGTACTTGGATAAACTGTGAGAGAAACTGAATTCAATGCAATAGTATTTTGAGAGAATCTTCTAATGTATTCTGTAGTAAAATGCTTCTTCTTGCTTGTTCCTCATTGGTGCATATCCTGAGAATCATGTCCCTGTGTCCTAATGTACGAAATCCTTTGTCTAAATTCCTATAAAAGGACATACTTTTCCTCTGTAACCAGGATCTCAATTTTCCACTTTACAAGGCGAATCTATGCTGGATTTTCCACCAAACTTTACTGAGTTCTTTGTACTTATGATCTATATTCTTTACTGTCAACTATACCGATGATATATTTCATGTATTTTGCTCAAAAATTCTTTATATAAGCTCCTTAAACTGTTGATCCAGGACGGTCATTCTTACTGAAAATGTCACTGTTCCTACTATTGATTTGAAGTAATAGAGGTGAGTCCGTTCGGGGAGCACCAAAGTCTGTATAGGGACTACACCGCTCCTGGTATGAGCTGTTGGTGCATTCTTGGTAAAGTTATGCGAATCTGGTTTGTGCGCCAACACCAACTAGGTGGAGTTCTTACAGAATCAAATTCTTTAAGTTCCAAAGGCATAGAGATTTAAACCAGACACAGTAACTACTACACTGTGAACGAAAGTCAAACAGAACAAATTCCTAAGGAATGCAATTGCTGAAGATATACTTATTGAATCAGGTTCTTGAGTTGTTGAATAGAAATCTGCAGGGAGAAACACACATGAATCATGATGCTACAACTTAGGCCCTCATTACAATGGTGGTCGGACAGGCGTCCAACCGTCATCGCCGTAGGCAGGTGTCCGTCTGACAATGAGTCGGCGGTCTCACCTGCCCGAATAGGATAGGCCCACCAGTACGCGGTTGGAGTGTGCGTTTACGTATTGCGGCTTGTGCTGAGGCCCAGGAAAAGGACTGCAGCACAAACAGACACTTTTCAAACATCCATGGACCCTGTGCCAGGCACCATGTGGCGCCTGGTACACGGTGCATGTATGTTTGTGGGGGGCACCACATGTGCTCCCCTGGCCACTTAGGGGCCGATTACGAGTATTGCAGTCTTTGGACCGCCAGACTCGTGGTGGGATGGCGGTGGTGGTCTTGCAACCGCCACATTACGGCCCTAGTAGTCGTGCCACCCTGGGACCGCCAACACCGCCAGGGAACCGCTATTCCCTGGTGGTGACGCGGCGGTCCAGAGGCATGGTCCCGCCAAGTATATTAGGAGTTTCCTCTCCACTAGGGTTTTCATGGCGGTTCCTCCTCCATGTAAAACCAGGCAGCGAAGAAACAAAGGGGGCCCTACAGGGCACCCTTGTGCCTCACGCCCTGTGGATGCACACATGGGGGGCATAACATGTCCCCCCTGTGTGCATGCACAGACGTTCCAGCACGGCATGGACTTTACGGTCCATGCCGAGCTGGAACTGTTTATGACGTTTCTATTGCGGTGCCTATTTTATAGGCACCGCCGTGGGAACGCCAAAGCAATCACCCGCAATGATTAAAAGTCTTTATACGGCGGACAGTTCTCATGCGGGTTTGGCTGTGCGGCAGCCGAGTGGTCCGTCCGTCGCACCGTCAAAATTGTAATTGGCTCCTTAGCAGTGGCCCACAGGGGACGCGTGCCCTGCTTATGGCCCCCAAAGTCCGTTTTCATCCGCCTTTTCATGGCGGTGGGACCACCATGAAAAGGCAGTCAGAAAGGGATATCTTAATCCCTACGGGGGTGCCTGCGCAGGCATTGCCTACATTGTAGGGATTAGTGTCCGACCGCCGAGACGGTGGTCTTCCCCTTGAACATAATCGCTCCGACTGCCGGTATTGTAATCCGGCGGTGGGACAGATGCCCTGGAAACTAACAGGCCTACAACAGCAAAGTCAGAAAAGATCTGCAGTTTGCCAAAATCCCAGTCCCCAAGGATTGTTGGCAAAACTGGAATTAAGAATGATGCTTCTAAGGAATGCATGTGCTGAGTCAGAGGACTGCATTTGTGCTCTTTGACCTGATTTTGGAAATAGTGCGAAATCCCAATTTGCAAATTCTGTAATTTGTGCAACTTGGAAAGCACAAATTAGAATTTAATGCTATTTGGCAAAAAATATCTTCGCTAAATTTCACTTTGCTGTAAACCTGAGGGCAAACAATGTAGTATACGTAATTTGCACATGTGCAAACAGCGCGTGCTGCTAGCAAGTGGGCAAATGCCACCCAATTTCTAACTGTGTTTTGGTTGCAAATTGTAGTTTGCACCCGAAACAGGATTAGCGCTGTACTTACTTTATTTCACATTTTTTCATAGAGTATCTTAATTAAGTCAGTGTTCTTTACAGAAAAAAACAACAAGTAGAAATTGCATCTCCTTACATAATAGTGAACTAAAAAATGCAGTCAACTCAATGTCTGAGAGGGCTTAAACACTGATCTACATAGAGGATTGAAGGGTTAAAATAGTGAAGGCAAAGCGGTTAAAGATGACTGATAGCTTTGCAGGAGAGAGGGATTTGGGAAAGGGGATTCCAGAGATAATGAAGAAGAAATCATTATTGATGCAGAAGGCAAGTAAAAAGAGAGGGATAAGGCAAGATCAGCAGAAAAGGTGCAACTAGGGCCACAGTCGTGTGTTCATAGCAAGAGGTGACAACACATCCTTTCAGATCTGCCCCTCAAAGTCTAGCTTTCTTCGTCTCCAAGAACTGTGAACTCTTCTGAAAAGGAATCGACTAAAGAATAATGATTAATAAAACTCACAGAACCACCAGGCTTGAGAGATTTCCAAATGCATGGTCCGGTATATGTTGTATCTTGTTCAGTGCCAATGTCATGGCCTGCAAGGCTGACAAACTTTTGAGCGATTGCACGGGAATTTCTGTTAAAGAATTGTCATCCAGCCAAAGGTGTCGCAGGGAAACCAGTCCATCGAAGCAGTTAGGTTGTAGAATGTTGATGTGGTTTGCATCTAAACGCCTGGCAAACCAAAAAGAACAGAAACCTGAGAGTCAGTAAAATCAAAGTAAACGAAATGAGCCTTGCAAAAAGCCATGTAAAGACAAATTTAGCGGAATGTGGTATTGGCATACTTTCGGGACTGTGTATCATTTGGTGCTTGCATTTTGGTTCATTGGAATTAACGTTGAAGTGCTTGGAAAATCACTGCAAAAACAATATGGTGGAAGAAAATGCTTGAAAGACCACCGTTTTTCACCCACTGTGCCGTTCTAGACAGAGACCTGCCTTATGCAGAGTAGTCTTGGTCCTGTTCCATTAGAAGCAGACTAGAGGGAAATGCCAGGACGGGTCCCCTCCAGATGGGAACACAAGGAACCCCGGACCAGTTTCGACCTACTTAAGTCTCGTTGGTGAGGTATAGCTTGAGTCCTATGACAAAGTGAGCACAGGGCTGTTCCTTTTGGAGCAGGATCGATGCTGATTTCCATTTGGGTGCCTATGGGTGGGTCTAGTCTGAGGTGGCATGGTGGACAAAATACAATGGATGGAGATGTGTATTAATGGTGACAGCTGCAGGAGCGCTGATGGTGGTGATAGTGGTGATTGGTCATGGTGAAGGTAACAGTGGTGAAGGTGGTCGTATTCATAGTTTATTTGTAAAGTTATTAAAAATTATATTACAAATAAATTGAATTAAAATTTACTTAACACCGCATAGCTCTAGTTCCACTAATAAACGACGGATAGCAGTGGTGAATGCAGTGGTGATGGTGGTAATAGTGGCTGGGGTGATAATGGTTGTGCTGATGGTGGTTGCAGTGATGGTATTAGTAACAGTGGTGAGGACTGTGACAGTGGAGGTGAGAGTATTGGTAATGATGGTGGTCATATCGTGTTCATGGTTGTATTAGTTTTCATTTTGGTAGGGGTATTAGTGATGACAGTGGGAACAGAGGTGACAGTGGTAATAATGGTGGTGTAGCTCAGGCCAACTACTCCTCTGCATGTATGACATAATGTTTTTCCAGTGGTTTCAAAAAGCTGGTATTTCCTAGAAAGGAGGTCTGATTGTGAATTATTTCCCGTAATTGACAGTACTGAGTTAATTTGCAGGACAGTTAGCTTCTTTTAACAAATAAAAAAGTTAAGCACATCATTTTGTCTTTCTTTCGGTGCTGGTAACAAACACGTTCACAATGACAGTGCTACTCTTAAACCATTAATCAGCACACCTGAGAAGCTCACACTTGCAGGCCCATCCGTGATGCAAGCATTTACCAATGAATCCTCCCCAATGTTCGAAAATAAACATTGTAAACGCAGAATCCAGTCAGAAAAAAAGTTACTGTCCTAGTTTGCACTTTATTTTCTTCCTTTAAATATGTCTCGTTAAACCTAATCTATAGAATCAACATTCTAGAATGCATGTTTTTCACTCCCTTCCAGCACCCTTTGCATTTAAAATTCGATTTACAATAATACACTGTTGCATAAAATGCATTTTAGCACATTATCTCCAACAAAAACACACATTTAAAAAAAATTGAAAGACATGCCCACAGTCTCTTGCAAAGAATGAATACTAAATGGATGTTGCATAAGAGTACTAAAACCAGTTGATAAAATATGTAATATAAACCATACATAACTAGCAACATGTCTACAGTCCTATATTGCCATCTCTGGGTTCAGGTGACATTTATAACCGTAAATGCAATCAAAACACCTCAGTGGCGATATAGGCCCATATTACAAAGTTAGCTGTTATGTAATATATATATAACTATAACTTCCCTGTAACCTTTGGTTTTTTTCAGTAAAAATATATATATATTCAATTTATTATGAAGACAGTTACCCAAGGGTGTTCTATCACTGATATAATGCAGTTAAACATTGCTAATCTAGAGAGGGTAACCTGAAATTCAGAAGCAAATACAATTACAGTTCATTAAATAGTTAGATTTTTATGGCCTTACGAAACTTTAAAATGTTGGGGTCAGAATGAAGCTCAGGGGCACGAGTTCCATGCCTGTGTTGTGGCTACTGAAAAGGCACGTCTACACATTTTTGTCCTGCAAATCACGGGCACAGTAACTAGATTTGCCGAGGCGGAACAAAGCAATCTTGAGGGGGTATGTTTTTTGAACAAAGAGGAAATATAGTTAACACATTTGGGGTAGTTAGCCTAATGGCATATACCGGTTTAATTGCAGATAATTAGCATTCATCCTGCGGGCTACCTCAACTAGACAATATTTAAACTGGTCTTGCTGGTGGCTGAGATTACCCTCAATGAAGATACTCATCTGAGTGTCATCCGCATAGCCATAAAACTGGAAGCTAAAAGAAGGAATCATGTCAGCCAATGGAGCCATGTAAATATTAAAGAGTGTAGTCTTGAGGAACTCTGCAGACTAGCACAATACAATGCCATTTGAACATCCTGCATTCTACTTGTCAAAAACCTTTCCTTTAATGACAATTTCACAAAGTCTCTCCAAAAGAGCCATATGAGCGACAGTGCCAAAGGCTGCCACCAGATCAGAGAGGATGAGCGCAGCAGAGCTCCCATCATCTAGGATCAGGAAAAGTATAACCTTGTGATCTGACCAGGAACTTCTATCAAGAGTTAATTACTACATGATTCACTTTTGCATAGATATCATCCAAAGTGTTCTCTGCCTTATGAGTAGGTGCTAAGACGTGTTGTGAGAGCTCAAAGACTGAGCATATATATGCCAGCTCTGACATGTTAGACTCCTTAGTGTTATCAAAATGTATGTTTAGGTCACTCAGTATAATAAGAAAGTTTGACTCAAGGTAGGTGGCTGGAAGTGCCTCTTGAAGCGAGTATAAAAATCTTTTTGTCGGTCCCGGTGATCTGTAAATCAGTAGAAATTTCACATAACAGTTATTACAAGCTGAGAGCAACACAGGTTTTTAAAAATTATTTTTATTGTTTGTAAATAAAGATACACACAAAACAAACATGTTGTAACCTAACCCCAAAACACCACGGTCACCTCTATAATCTGGATACATTACACAGAAAGAATCAAGGTTCACCCCGTCCAAATTCCATTGTACAGTTTCCCATACCGCACCCATGGCCCACTACTCATCAAATGAGCTGAGTGACTCCTCTACCCATCTCACTCATCCTACAGAAAGTTCAGAAGCCCTTATTGTCCCTTCCTTATTGGGTGGCACCCCCTTGCCAATCTCCGCAAATTCTGTCAAATATCTTCTGGCACCCTCTGTCCTTGAAACCTCCTTCTCCATAATTCTGTAGTGGTCGATGCCCGCCTCCCAGTCCCGATGTAGAGGGGTATTTCCCGATCCCCATCACTGAGCAATGTCCCACTTAGCTATCATACAGCCTAGGTTCACCAGGAGTTTCTGGTAGCGGATGTGATCTGTCGGTCTCCACACACCCAGCAGGGCAAGTTTAGGGTGGAGTTTCAGGGGTAACCCCGTAGCTTCCTCTAGAGATCTCCCCACCCTGTCTCAAAATCACAAATGTGGGAGCAGCTCCATAGTGTGTGGAAGAATGTGCCTTCTTGTTCATAGCGTCTAAGGCAATTGGCATCTGTTGCCCTACCTATCCTTGATAGCATTGTATGAGTACAGTAGGATCAGTGGACTAGTTTGAGTTGAATTAGTCGGAGGCTCAACTGTATGGCCACCTCCACTGGAAACATCAAGATCTCCTGCCGGTCATCCTCATCTAGATCCCCCAAGTCCCTAGACCATTTAGCCAACAGCCTCGTTATCAGGACTTGCGTATTTCTCATAATGGTGCCTTAGGTTAAGGAGATCAGTCTTTTGTCTACCCGTCCATCTAACAGTCTCCTTTCCAATGGGGAGGTCTCTTGCGTCTCTTCCACCAGTGACACGCAGTCCGTAAGGGCATGACACAGTTGGCCATTTTGCAGCCACTGCATTTCTGGCATCTAATATTCTGTCCATAGATGAGTAAAGGAAACCACCCCATTTGCATCCCATACTTTGGCAAGAGTGGAGATGCTGATGTTGTCCCACCCACGGAAACCCTTTAGTGCTGTCATGGGGTGCAGTTTAGTACCCTCCCACAACAGTGTCTTTGGGGTCAGCCTGCCTTCACATCCCATCTCTCTGGTCAGTGTCCTCCAAATATTCACCACCATTTCTGTGGCCAGGCATGCTTCAGGTGGCAGCTTGCCTCCATTATTTGCATGCATATAATTCTTCCCATCCATGCCCAACCTGTCTTGTCGAAATGCTGGGTCCTTCCAGTCTGCATAGGCCCAGTAATTAAGTATGCTCACCTGTGTCACCTCATAATATTTCCAAACATTTGGTAGGATGATGCCCCCTTCGTACTTGGATTTCTGTAGGATCCTTAATGCAATACGGGGTTGTCCTCCTGCCCATAACAGTGTTCACACCGACGTATCCACCCTGGCAAAAAAAGGTACCTGGGATCTTGTATGAACTGTTCTGTAGGAGGTACAAGAATGGTCGCATTTGCCCTAGAAGAACGAAGTAAACTGAACTTCGCAAAAGGTGTTTAGACTAACTAGTGACAATTATCTTGAAGTGCACAACAAATCAGTAACTTTGCAAAATGTATTCATGTTCTGTGAAAAGCACTGTTGCACACTTCTATCAAATATTCATTATCGCAAGATGGCCGCCTAGTAAGAGCTCTCCCCTGGAGCTCCCGGGTAAGGGAATCCCTATCGGTTAATTTCCCTTTGTAAGCCCGGCCATCCGCCGCCAATCTACACAGAATCTACAGGGAATGCAACTTATACTCACTTTGGACTGCTTTTGCAGCGGGTCTTTCCTCGAGACCGACCCCTATTGACCGGACGCTCCTCCATCTCGCCTGCCCACCTCGCCGCTCATCGCCAGGATCGGGTCCACCGGGTAGCTGACCGGGCGTCGTCCCCTACACCCACAGATGCACCGATGCGGGGCTGTACCGCTGTCTGGCATGCCGCTCCTTCCCTGGTGGCGTTCTCCACTGGTTTGGGCGTGCCTTCTCTCTTCGCCCTTTCAATATCGCGGATACCGAGGGGCCGCCAAGAGGTGTTCGGCATGATTCTCCCCATGGTCGAGACCTGCGCTCCGACGCTGATCTGCCTCCGACACCAACGTTCAGCGGACCACCTTGTTTGTTGTGCGACCCAAAATCTGACGCTTGGTCCGACGACTCACTCAGTTCGGGGCTTGGTTCGTGCCAAAAAATTCAGTTTTGGAGCATCGCATCGGCTCCAAGATGGCTGACACTCCCAACCACAGTGCCTTGAGGCTCTTCTGTACTCTTCACGGAATGGCTGTTTCGCGTTGGAGAAAGCCATTCATGACCCTTCACTCAAGGTACCCCCCCCTTTCTTTTGGTTTTACCTTTGTTGCGCTGTTCTCGCCCCTCGCGACGATCGCTCCTGAGACACTGCCTGTACCTGCCTGACCTTAAAATGGCGACCGAGATTGTTCTTCGATTGTTCTTCGATCCGTGTCTATCCGCAAATCACCGCAATATTCTATCTCCTGTGTAACTGCTGGTTTCCAAGTCTACCTGCGCTCTCTTCACTCTGTGGCCCCTGGCCTGCTATAATCTGCTCTCCGACTCAGTTCAGTCCGAATACAGATGCTATTGATAAAGCTATGATCTAAATGATCCCCTACACATGTTAATTGACTGTTTAGATCCTACACTATTATTACCACCGTCATTCGCTCTGTTAGGGCAGCAGTCTCCCAGGCGACTGAACCTGGGCCTCAACTTTTAACTTTCAAATCCTCCTACAGCAATGACTGTCCCTAAGATGGCCGCCATGAGTGGGCCCTTCTCCAAAGCACTCCTTCTCCCCTTGCTGGGGAGACATCCTGCATCTGTTCCCTGGAGTCCCCTCTGGATGAGACCACAGCGACAAGGTGAGACACACTCAGCAGAGGATTGGGAATGGTCCCACTACCATTGGGAACACAGCACCGTACACCGTGACCGGTGCTCTCGATGGAACTTTTGACGATGCCCCCCTAGGTGGAATCCTGGACCTTCTGTATGCATTGCGATGCCCGAGCTACCTTTGGCCGATGACCAGTGGAGCTGTCATATGCAGCTATAGAGGAGTTTAGCTCTGGGTCACCCCTCAGCCGTCACCTACCCAGCCGGACGTCGGACACTGTTTTCCTCGTCTCCACGCTGTGTTTCCTACCCCCGCCCAGCCTCTTCCCTCTATTATTCTTTGTCTACCTCCCCTGTTCCTTCCCTGTCCCCCCCCAAATTTCTCTCCCCTTGCCTGTTTTCCTTCTTTCTAATGTTGATACTATGCTTTGGTAACTCATGTAACTATGTTCCTTGCAACTGATGTAACTTTGTAACTATGTTCTGAAACAATGCTCTTCCTCATGTAAAGCGCTCTGATACCTCCGGGTCTAGCCAGCGCTATATAAAACTTTTCAAATAAAAAAAAAATAACCGGGGAGGAGGGGGGTTGCTACCATTTTAAATATTGCTGCGTTTCCAAGCAGAGAAAGTGGTAATGTTTGCCAGTACATCCTGGTCTAGCTTCTGCAAAAGGGGCCTCAGGTTCTCCTCAAAGTGTGAGGCCGGATCTTAAATGATCCACATCCCCAGATATTTGAATTTACCCATTTCAACCCATAACGGCAGGGCAAGCGGCTGCCCCTGTTCCCAGTCCCCCACTGGAAACAATAAAGATTTGTCCCAATTAATGGCAAACCCGAATGTTCCCCAAATATATGGAAGATTTTTCACAGCCTGTGTAGCGTCGGAGTTACATGCGTTATGTATAATAAAATATCATCTGTGTATAATGAGATGCGATCCTCCCAGCCTGTACCTCTTGGCCCATGACCTGCGTGTTAACCTGCATCCACTCTGTCAGGACCTCTATCATGAGTGCGAACAACATTGTTCCTTGTAGCACACTGAATACCCTTGAAGTGTGGGCATTGATCCGTACTCTAGCCACCGATCTATCGTAGAGGAGTTTGACTCCTATATATTTGGGTTGAACCCCGAAGAGATACACCCATTCCACTGCATCAAAGGATTTAATCGCACTGAGCAGGGCTATCGCATGACCTGCTGATGATGCCATCTCCGTCGCTAAGTTGGAATGGAGCCTCTGCAGATTCAATGCGGTTGAGCGACCCGACATGAGCCCATTTTGATCAGGGTGCACCAGGTCGGTCACCACTTTCTTCAACCTATTGGCCAGCTGCTTCGCCAGAATTTTCAGATCCGCGTTAAGCAAAGAGATTGGTCGATATGAGTCACATCTGTCTCTGGGTTTGCCGGCCTTCGGTATACTGTCACCGATCTCATGTCTTTCGGCAGTTCTCTCGTCTTGAAAGCCTCCGCGAAGGCCTCCCGAAGAGGCGCCACCGTCCACCTATTCAATCTGCGAAATAATTATACTGGGAACCCATTGGGGCTTGGGGCCTTGCCTGACCATAACTGTGTCATGGCCGAGGAGACCTTTTCTGCATAATATCGGCCTCCAAATCTCTCACATGATGCTTGGCCAGTCTCCTCATTGGGCAATCATTGATAAATGCTAAAATGTCCTGCTCCGATAATTGTAGGCGTGTGTTATAGAAATCTTCTAAGTGAGTATCAAACTCTTCTGCTATGTCCTGACTCCCTTTCACCAGTGTTCCCGAGACTGCCTTTAACTATTTACTGAACATATTTTCCCTTTCCATGCTTTCAATCCAAGCCAATAATTTCCCTGTTTTATCACCTGCCTCATATACCTTTTTTGTTTTGTGAGATATGGCGTTCGGACCTCTTGATTGGCAATAGCTTGACACTCAGCTTTTTTGCAGTCCATCTCCTTCTTCCGGAGAGGCGTAGCCGAGTCTGCATATTCCCTTTCCAACTGTGTCAAATCTCCATCTAACAGGGTCAGTCTTTCTTGCCTTGCACTCCGATCCCCAAACTTCCCTGCCAAAATGACCCCTTTGAGTGTGGCCTTATATTCTTCCCACAGTGTAACTTGGCTTCTTACCATGTATATATTCTCCTCATAATAAAGTTTGGATGCCCTGCCCAGGTGTTCACCTCCATTTCATTTGCAAGGCACCATATTTCCATCTGCCACTGACCTAGAGGTGGCTGCATGCTAAAGGACAGTGTTGCTTGTAGGGGGGAGTGGTCACTAATTCCCATGGCCAGATACTGTGCTGTAACAAATCTAGAGTACATCACTTGTGGTAAAGAATTAGTCTAGTCTGGAGTGCATGTCATGTGTCCCAGAGTAAAAGGAGTACCCTCGTTCATTGGCGTGTAGAGCCCTCCAGACATCACTTAGTCGCATCACTCGTGCAAATTCCTCCAGTTTCCCTCTGGTCAGTTCCCCTTCCGTCCTTGAACTCCTTCTATCTAGCTGTGTGTCTAAAGCAAGGTTAAAGTCACCTCCTATAATTAATTGTGAGGGCCGGGGGAGCCCCTATAAGCAAGCCTATGTGCCTGGAGAGACTCCATCTGGAGACCAGGAGGTGCATAAACATTGACTAGTAATAAGGATTCGCCCTCATGTTCACCCAGAATCGCCACATAGCACCTCTGTGTGTCTATTCAAGTGAGTACTGTGTGGAATGGGAGTGTCCTTCATATTGAAAACAGTACCCCCCTGGATCCGGAGGTATGTTGTGCATCACCAAGCAATACTTGCACCCTACCCATGCTACAGTGCTGTCCATCCATGAGGTGTGTCTCTTCTAAAAATACAATGTCAGGTTTGTATCTGGTAAGAGCCCTAAACAGTGTTAGGTGTCGTGTGTTAGTTATGGTGGGTGTTCTACTTCCCTCTCCTGTAGATGCGTGGTCTGAGTGGGCAGGCTGGCGGGGTTTCCCTTGTGGTGTGGTGTATCAAAAAACTACAACATATCCTAAAACCTACCCTCACCCTATCTTACAGTGTCTTGGTTTTAAAAGTAACCAACCCCCCAACTCATAGCATGTTTGTTCCCCAAACCTTAACAACTGAAATCTTGTTAGTGCTGCAGTCACTGAGGCGCAACCAGAAGCCATTGGTATCCAGCTATCCAACTGTCCATATTTTACCCTGGACTTTCTCTATCCGGGAGGTGGACTCCCTTGTCTATTAAGACACTGCTGCCCCGGAGTAGTTCTGTTTTGCACCAGAGCTCCCCCAATCAGGCCTTTATTATCCCAACTGATCCGCTGTCATGGGTGTTATTTTAGACAGCAGGTCCTCTTCCATTTCCAGTCCCGATTCGGTAAGATCTGGACTGCTGCCCTCTAGCTCGGTGAGTAGGGATCACCATGTTTGTTACTTAGGACCTTACTATTTTGCTTAATCTCCAGTACCATTTTCTCCTGTGCTGCTTTCATTTGTTTTTCGGTGGGGGAGGCTATTTTATTCCTCTTCTTGTTCCTTTGTATCGATGTTGCTTGCCGTAAACCTTCCTCCTTTTGGATGCCGGGAGGCAGGCTAGACCACAGGCCCTAGGTCTCCAACTACGACCAGGCCTTTTGTGGCAACATCATGTAATGGGTTTGTGCACCTTGCAACACTCACAGCTTAGCATGGTAAAGGAGCACAAATGTAATCTCCAGCTGTCAAAACACCCTCTTTACTAGAACAAATTCTCCTCTTTGTTTTTGCACTAAACCAGTGTAGTCCGGGTATATGCATCACTTCTTAGCCATCAATTGTCCAGGAACCATGTTTCCATGCTGCCTGTAGAATGACATCTCTGTCCCTAAAGTTCATCAAACGATCAGACATGAATTTGCCCCAGGCCCAGGCCCCAGGCCCAGGTGGAAAAGCTGGAATTCTATGTACCCTTTAAACAGAGAAGAAATGGGAAGGTTTACCCTGTAGAACTGTCTTTTCTAGCCATTTTTCCACAAACAGGTCTATGGATGGGGTCCTCTGCCCTTACTGGTACCTCGACCAGCCGGATATTGTGTCGACGGGATCTGCCCTCTGCATCCTCCAGTTTATTTGCCAACTGCTGTACCTCTCTTTACATGATGGAAACTCTCTGAATAAGGTCCTTTACCAGCAGGAATACAGTCTCCAGGTGATCCTCCGCCTCTTTGACCCAGTCTACCAGTTTCTTGTGGCCATCCCGCAGTAGGCCCACTTCTCCTACTGCCACTGCGATCTGTGTTTCCAATGAGGTCCTTGTGTCTTTAATGGCCTCCAGGATATCTGCTGTGTATATCGCCAAGGAGGCATCGCTATCGATTTGTTTCTCTAGGCCATCGACAGCCACAATCCCCATGGTGGCCCCTTTTGCAGGACGTGGCTTGACCATCATGAGGTTCTTTCTGTCCCAGGCACCCGCTGGTAGTGTACAACTGCAGGTTCTGTTTGTAGGCACCGTGCTGTGGTTCCTCCTGTCTGAGTCTCACTACCTCGGGCCTGACGTAAGTAAAATGTCCCAAGCCGTCCCCAGCTCAGTAGTCAGTTCTTGGCCTTTGATCAAAATGTCAGTCCATTTGGAGGGGTCAAATACTCTGCCGAGCGGGTGGCCGGGATGAGTGCAGGGGAGAGGGGGAGATGAGGCATCCTCTGTCCTCCAAAAACACCTGTCGGGGCCTGTATTCACACTGCTTTGTATAGGGTCTAGCCAGCCCCCTCCTTACTCTCACTGTGTTGCCTCTTCAAAACCCCCAGCACCGGTTTGTCAAGTTACACAATGAGAGAGGGTGAGAGGGGCCGCTTTGGATCTCCAACTGTTTTTATGGTGTACCCCTTTCTCATGCACCGACCCCCATCTCCATTCTGAGGCACACATATACTACTCAGCACTGCACCAAGCCCTTCTGTAGGCAGCCCTGTGTGTCCCTTTGTTGCCACTTTTACCAGTGCCTTACTTGGGGGCAGGGCCGATTCCTTGCCCTATTCTCCTATGTTGCTGACCCCTACCATCCATCTATGGGCCCCCCGCGGGCTTTAGGACATTCCTTCTCCAGGCCCACGGGAAGCAACAGTGCCACGTGCAGGCGGGCCCTCTCCCGCTGGTAGCTATGAAACATATGTGGCCCGGTGTTACAGCAGTTGCCGGGGCTCCGCTCACTTCTGTGTTTCTGAACCCTTTCCTTGCTGGCTCAGGGGCGTAACAAAGGCCCCCGCAGCCTCTGCGGTGCGGGGGCCCCAGGCGTACCCATACTGGAGGGGGCCCTCAGTCCCTACTGAAGTGAGTGTGAGCAGCATATCCTGCAGGGGGGGGGCACTGGCGTTTTGTTATGCCACTCACGGCACCTGACCCAGGGCGCTTGAAGACCTTTCGGGCGAATGGGCGTTGCACGCATAGGATTCTGTTTAGTCTGGCTGGCCTCGCCTCCCCCACCCCACTACTTACTGTGCCACCGCCCGGGCTGCTGCAGGTTCAGTAGACAGGCACACAGGATTCTTATGTTGCCATGGACTGGAGTGGGCTGAAGCGGAGGCCTGACAGTCAGCCCCATTCAGAGTGTTTTCTGAAAACATTTAAGGATTGAAGTGACTTTGTTTTTCTTTCACATTCTAGGCCCCTGCAATCCCCACTCTCCCCCTCCTTATCAGTCCAGTTGCACTGTCGTAAAGATGAGCCAACAAACAGGTTACCAGGGAAAGCCAAGCAAGCTAAGGGTCTGCCTTCGCCCTAAAACCCTATGCACGAGCCGAGCACTGAAAATATTTAGCAAGTAAATCACGCAACAGATATGTACAACTATGCAATAAGGAATGGATATTCTGTTCATGCAGGCTAAAGACTTAGCCCCAACGGATGGCTCGGTCTTTTACGCTTTCTGTACCGGGTGTACCACTTAAACTGCTTGCTTGGGGGTTGCGGTCGGATTCCATGTGCACCTGCTGGTAGTGAATGGCTATGTCCGCCCATAGCTAATTACTAGACTAAGATATTCCAGGCTCTATCAGAAAGGATTGGGCAGGAATCAAAACTACCCCCCAAACTAGCCCTAATGCAATGCACAATAAATATACAACGGACGGCACGCAGGTATGCGTCTTTTGCGTGGTTGATGGCAAAGAGGAGGGTTGCCTACAAAGAGGGGACGAAACAGCATCCGCTGTGAAAACGTGGCTCTGCGACCTTTCACACTGTATGGAACAACCAGACACTTATTACGTCCTGCTCCCACTTGCGAGCAGGCCAAGAGACATATGGGATCTCCTGTGTGAATACCTACTGGCACTACACTTGTCGTGCGCTGCGATCATTAGCAGAAGCAGGGTCCAGAATGAACTTCAATGCTGCAGCTGATGTCAATACGTGCCCGGACAGTATTTCGGCGCCAGACTTACATTAATGTGCTATTGTGTCTGCCAGGGTACTGTGGCGTTGGTCTGCTTGGCTGTGACTTTTTCAGACTGTTATTGTCTGCTTCGCCAACCAGATCAGCTGCTTATATTCTCTACTGAATTCTTTCTCTACTATAGTGCAATGCATTGTCATAGGGATATGTTTAATGTTTTTGTTACGTTATATGTTGAAATCACTAAATAAAACATTAAAAAAATATGTTCAGATATGAATGCTAAAGTGTCTCCAAAATTCAAAAACAGTGTATTTCTTTAACGTGCAAAAGTGTTTCACCTTAGTGCATCGTATTTATTAAAAGTGATGAACTAAGAAACATTCATGCCACCCTCCTCTTGATGAAAATGCCACAAGTAACTAATGAGGCAAGTCAATTGTCACGTGTACCCTATATTCCTTGATTTATATTATTTTGTACAGAGCATATTCTAAACTCAGACACTTGAAGGCACTCTCATATGTAATAATGAAGAAAAAGAAGGCTCCGTTAAGTAAAATATTTTCCTAGGATCACACAATTTGGAGTAGCAGGGAAGTCAAGATTGATCCAGGTTTCTGGTTTCATTCAGCTACTAGATGGGTATTGCCTATTTTTTACGTTAAATGTCATTACTGTGTCTTTAATTCTTTGTCAAACATAAATCAAGCACACAAAAGGTGATGGAAGGAATGCTTGCAATTTGTATCACTACTGGCAGTCGCTTGAGGTAGCATCCTAACCCATCATTCTTTTGCTGACCAGCCACCTCAGTTTGGAGCCAACCATATGCAAATCAGTCCCGACCCTGCTCCTCATGGGAACAGGCCATCCCGAACTGACAGGCCAGGTCCTCTCTGAACTGATACACAAGCAACCCAGGACCGGTTTCCCCTAGTTATGGGCTCATCAGCTGGGTATAGCTTGGTTCCAATGACTCAGTGAGCATGGGACCCATGTCTGGGCAGAACCGTGCCACTTAGGGCGGTACATCAAACACACAAAAGATGATGGAAGGAATGCTTACAATTTGCAATCGCTCGGGGTAGCACTCCAACCCATCGTTCTTTTGCTCACCATGCCACTTCCGTTTGGACCCAGCCATGTGCAAATCACCTCATTGCACATGAAGTTAGAGCGTGGCTGCAGGCAGAAGCCACATTAAATCTCAGCTTGTTTTGGGGTCCAGGGTCTAAGAGGGCCTCAATTGAGCTAGAGCCAGGTATCCTGCTGGAGCCTGGCTCGAGCAGTGGCGTAACAATACTCCCCGCAGCTCCCAGGCTACGGAGGGCCCGAGCTCCAGGGGGTCCCCTCAGGCACAGTGAACGGGTGGACCTGAGAGCTCCTTACTGGGTCCATGGCATGGGGGGCCCCCTCCAATGACTTGGCAGGGGGGCCCCTGTAAGTTTCATTACGCCAAGTCTCCCGCAGTCTCAGGGGGCCTCGATCTCTGTCAGGAATTTCTTTCAGCCTGTTCCAGTGCCATTTGGGCCGCCCCGCCTCATCGCAGCTTCTCCCAGGCGACGCACCAGTCTCTTTGCAAACAGGCGCCATCTTGGATGCTCGATTGCTGTTGCTCGGAGTGAGTGTTCGTCACGTTCCCTACATCTGCGGGTGTCACCAGCCTACCAAGAGGCCCCCCGGCAGCTGCGAGATGGGGTCCCTCTGTTTCGGTGCTTCTAGCGCCTAAACAACCAGGAGAAATGCCTCGGGCCGTGGCTGGATGCGGGAGCTGCATCGCTCGCGTCCTACACCATCACCAGCCCAGTTTTGCCCCGAGAGCAACACAGTCAATGTTTCAGCATCTCTCAGAGAGTGTGCATTCTAAGGAGAGCAAATAAGAGTCTCCTTAAGCATCAACACCACTCTTCCTCCCGCTGTGCAAATAACATATCCCTGAGCAGGGTTGGATTGGGGCGACAATTCAGCCCGGGCAGCCCAAAAAAAGTGCCCCACATTCGCAGATCACAACCTTTCGCAATACTCTGCATAGTTAGGATAATGGAGCTAAATGATGTGAAACATTTGCGGCAATAAACGTTTTTTAAAGCTTAAAGAGCCAGTACTGAGATAGGAAATTAACATTCCAATAAAAATATAAAAAGCACAGAATTATTAAAAATACTAGGAACTCTTTTAATTGTGTTTTTTATCTATACGTTTGCTGTTAATGTTTTGATCAATGTTCACTGGGAAACATGATATGGCACAGACCGAAACTGCCTTTTACACTCACTTTTTTATGATACCCATTTTATTTTTTACAGTACTTAAGAGAGGCCCTCCAATGTTCAGAAACTGGTGAAGGGTGAATTTGTGTTTTTTGTTTTACTTGCGGCTAGCATCACATGCACATTCTGAGAAAAGGAATGATGCTAGTGTGTAAATGCAAAAAAAAAAAACTGTGTCACTTTCCTTACACGCAGTTTTATATAGCATGAACTAGCCCAGAGGCATTGGAGCGCTTTACCTGAGCACCAGATAACATTACAGAGGGTCATGTTTTTTTTGTTTCATGTAGTTTAAGGGATTTGCCCAGAATCACAAGATGTCAAAATGATGCTGGAACTTCAACCTGGTTACCCAGTTTCAAAGTCAACTAAGACCACAACCTGTCCTTGTTGACTGCAGTCATTGTTATCAGGCAGACAAAAGAGAAGAGCAGGGACTGATTTGTCTCTGCTGCTTGCAAGTTGGAGTGGAGGAGGGCAAAAGTAAACTTAGAAGCTCGCTCGCTGGCCCTCACCAACCCCCTCCACTTGATGCTCCAGTCTTCTCCCCTGCTGCAGTCCCCTGCAAAGCAAGTGCTAATGGCTTCCCATCAGCAGTTCCTTGCAGACTCTGTCCCACCTGGAGGGAGCCGGAGGGCAGGCACACCTCATGCTGTGACAGTCAGAGCAGAGCAGCCCATTGTCACTCTGCCTCTGACATTAGCCCTCTGACCTGACTTCATATGCATGGGGTCATGTTTGTTAAGGCTGTAACAGCCTTTCATGCTGTGCACCACGGGTGGAGTAGATAACAAGCATTGGCATAGCCAATAGGTCTCGCCTTTGGGGCCTTATAAGTGTTTAGGCAGAGCTATTGACTTTGCCAATGTGTTTAAGCTGTGCTGTAGAGAAGTGTGGCTGCTGTGCAGCATGCTGAAAAAGTTGTAATAAAAAGTGCCAGAAGCATTTTTGTTACCTTATATATGACCAAAAAGACATTATGTCCAACACAACGACCATATTAAAAAATGTATGTACAATAAAAAAAAATCCTAATTTTTCTTTTGTTCTTGCAATGCTGGCAACTTGTTTTTGCCTATTCCAATGGTTGTTTGTTAAAGTTTTTTTTTGAGGGGGCATAAACAATTGGAGGTTGAAGGTTGTGAACTAGTACCTGTATTATAACACTAGCAACGGCCAGACGCTAGGGGAGAATCAACAGATGGCAGATTCCGAGAGTGGGCTGAGGTGGTGCTGAGTGATGCTGAGGTGGTAGTGGTGGTGGTGGTGGTGACTGGTGCTGAGACGATGCTGAGGTGATGCTGAATGATACTTAGGTCTTGCTGAGTGTTGATGATGTGGTGGTGTACTAGTGCAAAGGCGATGCTTAGTGATACTGCTGTGGTGTTGAGTGATGTTGTGGTGGTGCTGAGTGATGCTGTGGTGGTGCTGAGTGATGCTGTGGTAGTGCTGAGTGATGCTGTGGTGGCGCTGAGTGATGCTGTCGTGGCGCTGAGTGATGCTGTCGTGGCGCTGAGTGATGCTGTGGTGGCGCTGAGTGATGCTGTGGTGGTGCTGTGGTGGTGCTGTGGTGGTGCTGTGGTGGTGCTGAGTGGTGGTGTTGTGGTGCTGAGTGGTGGTGTGGTGGTGCTGAGTGATGCTGTGGTTGTGGTGAGTGATGCTGTGGTGGTGCTGGGTGGTGCTGAGTGGTGGTATGGTGGTGCTGAGTGGTGGTGCTGAGTGGTGTTGTGGTGGTGCTGAGTGGTGTTGTGGTGGTGCTGAGTGATGCTGTGGTGGTGCTGTGGTGGTGCTGAGTGATGCTGTGATGGTGCTGAGTGGTGCTGAGTGATGCTGTGGTGGTGCTGAGTGATTCTGTGGTGGTGCTGAGGTATGCTGTGGTGGTGCTGAGGTATGCTGTGGTGGTGCTGAGTGGTGGTGTGGTGGTGCTGAGTGATGCTGTGGTGGTGCTGAGTGATGCTGTGGTGGTGCTGAGTGATGCTGTGGTGGTGCTGAGTGATGACGTGGTTGTGCTGTGGTGGTGCTGAGTGGTGGTGCGGTGGTACGTAGTGGTGCTGAGTGGTGGTGTGGTGGTGCTGAGTGGTGTTGTGGTGGTGCTGAGTGATGCTGTGGTGGTGCTGAGTGATGCTGTGGTGGTGCTGTGGTGGTGCTGAGGTATGCTGTGGTGGTGCTGAGGTATGCTGTGGTGGTGCTGTTGTGGTGCTGTGGTGTTGCTGTGGTGGTGCTGAGTGATGCTGTGGTGGTGCTGAGTGATGCTGTGGTGGTGCTGAGTGATGCTGTGGTGGTGCTGAGTGATGCTGTGGTGGTGCTGAGTGATGCTGTGGTGGTGCTGAGTGATGCTGTGGTGGTGCTGAGTGATGCTGTGGTGGTGCTGAGTGATGCTTTGGTGGTGCGGAGTGATGCTGTGGTGGTGCTGAGTGATGCTGTGGTGGTGCTGTGGTGGTGCTGAGTGGTGCTGTGGTGGTGCTGAGTGGTGGTGCTGAGTGGTGGTGTGGTGGTGCTGTGGTGGTGCTGAGTGATGCTGTGGTGGTACTGTGGTGGTGCTGAGTGGTGCTGTGGTGGTGTTGAGTGGTGCTGTGGTGGTGCTGAGTGGTGGTGTGGTGGTGCTGAGTGGTGGTGTGGTGGTGCTGAGTGGTGGTGTGGTGGTGCGGAGTGGTGGATGGTGGTGTGGTGGTGCTGAGTGGTGGTGTGGTAGTGCTGAGTGGTGGTGTGGTGTGGGGGTGCTGAGTGATGCTGTGGTGGTGCTGAGTGATGCTGTGGTGGTGGTGCTGAGTGATGCTGTGGTGGTGCTGTGGTGGTGCTGAGTGGTGGTGTGGTGGTGCTGAGTAGTGGTGTGGTGGTGCTGAGTGATGCTGTGGTGGTGCTGAGTGATGCTGTGGTGGTGCTGAGTGATTCTGTGGTGGTGCTGAGTAAAACTGTGGCGGTGCTATGGTGGTGCTGAGTGGTGGTGGTGTTGTGGTGCTTAGTGATGCTGTGGTGGTGCTGAGTGGTGTTGTGGTGGTGCTTAGTGATGCTGTTGTGGTACATATATGTGTGTAAAGTGCCGAAATGCTACAAGGAGGTGCCGAAGTGAAGGAGCGCAATTGCAACAGTGTTAGTATATTTTCCGTAGTGCAATTTTATTATACAAATCGTCCCAATAGTTATGTCTGGAAAGTACAAGATTTAAGTACTGTTAAATATTGCAAAAGTACTTATTTCCAAGTTATAGTTTTGCCGTTTACACAGGAATTCCTTTATCGTAGGCGGAGAGAGGCACGCAATAAAAGGCTGGTGTTCGACTGCCGCTCAAGGACGTCATAGTGTGTTGAAAGCAGACATCTTTGGGTAAAAAAACAATTAACTTTAAAGATTTAAATGGCAGGTCCACTATTCTAAAACTAAAACCTTCAAGTGTATAAATTCTCCATATGGAGAAGACCCGCGTGTCTTGCATTAGAAGCCAACCTGTGAACACACTTCTCTCACAGAAAAATGATCCAAGCTTCAGACCAGTTTGCAAGAGAACTAATTCGGAAACACACTAAATTAGTCCTGGTACACAAGCTCTCTAAGATAGGAGGAACATTCTTTACTGAAATCCGAAACGTTCTCAGCTGCCGGAAGTTTCTGCTCGCTGCTGGGAAGGGTTGGCTTGAACCGACGCCAACCGGGCCATGAATTTAACCAGGGAGGCCTTTTGGTGGTATGTGTGTCAACAGCAATCACGCAACCGACAGCAAGATCCTCCCATGGGCCCGCACTACAAAGCCGACACCCGCTGGGGAAATGGCTAACCGGTTCAGAGCTGGTCACGCCGAGTGTGCATTTCTAATCAGAACGCAATAGGCGCGCGAAAGGATGGCAGTGTGGAAACAAAGCAACTGAAGTGCCTGTCTTGTTTTTAACTGGTTTATATAGCGCGAATTCAACCCAAAGGTATTTGCGCACTTTACTTATGCACCAGTTACATTACCAAGGGCACATTCATTTGTTTGCTTTTTCTTGGCACGGGCGATTAGGTGATTCGCCCAGAATCACACAATGTTGAGCCAACGCCGAGACTTAAACCTGGTGCCCCAGCACCAAAGTCGGTAGATCTGGCCGTCACGCATCCTTGTTTGTTGATGAACCATACATGTAACCTCTTCGACATAATCTGGGCCACACAGCCACGCTTCCTAATAATAAAGTGTATTGGGGCAGTAACGGCCATTGCAACACAGAACTTTGAAGTTAAATGGATAACGACACCAGGAAGGCTGAATGTCAATCATGATTCTAACATCGCAAATATTTGAATTTCATTATCAGAATAACGTGTTCGTGAACTGCGACACCTGCTAGAGAAAAAAGCTATCCATTTAATCTGCTACTCTCCAAACCTTAGGTTATGCATTTTTACTCCGAATGTATTACTTATACTTTCTATGAGAAAGAGCCAAACCCTTTGAAGTTTTGTGCTACGTTTCAAATGTTAAACACGCTTTAGCAAAACCAATAGTGTGGTCTTTGAAATTCTACAAAAGATTTTTCAAATTCATAAACAAAGAGAGACAAGCATTGGCCGCGCGGCCGTGCGAGACGCGCTCTGTGGTGGGGGAGGGGGGAGGAGCGGGAGAGCAAGTGACGCGCGGCCGTGAAAGTGACATGGCCGCGCGGCCCCGAGAAGCGCTCTGTGGTGGGGGAGGGGGAGGAGCAAGTGAGAGGAAAGACATATGGCGCCTGGAGCATGCGAGGAATGCGCGTTACTGTGCGCGTACTCGCATGCTCTAGGCCAGCCAAAAGTTGTGGTCGCATTTCTGCAAGCCCACTACAAAATGTCTCGCCCAGAGCCAGCGCTGAAGCGCTGGCTTTCAGGGCGAGACCTAAAAAAACAGCCCACAAACTGGCCTTAGCTAGAGGCCCATCGAGCGATGCCTGATTGCCCGCCTTGCCAATCCGAGGCTGCCCCTGAGGTATGGCTAAAGCTAAATCGGGCCCAGAGTCCTCTTTTATCCAGGTTTCAGTAACAAACAAACAATACAGCTTGTGCTCTTGCAATAGCATACAGGCCTCAACCACATGAGCAATTAGAGAGCGTTTCTCGCTCCCTCTACTATCTCCGGGCTGTATCCCCTGTCCAAAAATCTCTGCACTAGATCATCTTGTGCTTGTTTCAACTGCTGCACGTTACTGCAGTTTCTTCACATAAGTAAGTTCTCCGCATATGGTATGCTGACTTTAAGTTTGTTGGGATGGAAACTACGAGGTTTCCTGCCGAGGGATTCCTGAAGGTCTTAGTAAACAACTTGCCCTGGCCTCCTGCTCCTCCCACCAGCCCATGTAACATTTGAAAATGCTTGTAAAGTGTAATAGGTCTGGAGCTGTGGAAATACTCCATAGCCCTCAGGCCATCTTCATGGGAGATGCTGGTATATAATGACGATACATCCAGTGTCATTAAGGTGTAATCTTCTTCCCAGGTAATATCGTACACTTTCCTTAACAAATCACTGGTGTCCTGTATGTATAAGGACACATTTTGAACATAATGTTGAAGGAAATAGTCAATGTGCCTGGATGTACTCTCAAACAGATCACGTATGGCCGCTATAATTGGCCTACCAGGTGGTGTGGATATGTTCTTGTGCACTTTGGGTATCAAATAATAGATGGCATAATGGGGGTGTCTGTTTTGAGATAAAAATATTCTTCCTGGCTAATCAGCCCTCTCCCTCTCCAATGAGGCAAGTCAACATGATATCTGTTTTTTTTAACATCAGCCACAACTGATTTATCAATCTTACAATAACATTTAGTGTCTCCCAATTGGCTATATGCCTCATCAATATACATTTGCAATGGCAACAGGACGAGTTCCCGCCCTTATCGGCCTGTCTCACCACCACATCTTTTCATTGTCTGATCTTCTCCATCGCTTGGTTGTATCTAAGTATGTGGGAGTCTATTCGTCCCCCTTTCCCAGCAGCCCCCTTAAACTGCATCACCTTTAAATTCTGTACAACCATCTCTGAGAAAATATAAATTGAGTCCCATGGAGACACCTGAACAAATGTAGATTTAGGTTTAAAGGGTGTGGTGGGACTCTCATACACATCCAAACCATGTTCACGGATGACTGATTCTACCGTAACTCCGAAACCATACCCCACATTTTCTCTGGATATCATCTCCATGTCCATTAACAAATCCATATCCGATACTTGCCTGCTTCATTCCAATGTTCAGTCACCCTGCTCGGTGTATTCTGTTTCATTTTGTGAAATGTACTCAGTTTTATTTTTCTAATGAATTTATAAAAGTCAATCCGTATTTGTGCATAATTTAGCTCCGTTGGTGCGCAGTATGAAAGCCTCAGAGTCAAAATCCTCGACTCTTCATCATTCATTTCTATGTCAAACAAGTTAATTATATTTATTCCACCATTGTGAATTATTTCTTGGTTGACTTGCTGATCTGCTTGCCACTTCTTAGTTCGATATCTCCTATTTTTCCTTTTCCTCTGCCTCCCCCTCTGGGATTTCTTTCTCTGTTTGGCAGCAGTCTGAGATTGAGTGTCCGATCCTATTGTAAAAAACTCAACTAGTCTTCTACCGATGATATCTTTTGACCCTGTTTTCCTTCCTCCGTGTTCGCCTCCACTTCCAAGCTAAACTCAGAACTTGTTTCTTTGTGCCTTGATTGTGTCCCGCTCTGAGCACTCTCAGACATCTTCTGCCTTCTTAGATTATCAAACCTTTTGGAGAAAGTAAAAATCTGGCCTATCTGATAGTCGAGTTTGTCACGTTTGAACTTAGTGGCTTTTCTATCTTTTATTGACTGTTCGTATTTCATTAAACATGATTTTGTCTCCGCTTCGATTGGATCAACTTGCGTCTGATCTGGTTGTTTTTTGAGCTCTTCTCTTACCTCTTCTATCTCTTTTAGAAGAGCCTCTCGATCAATGTCAGCATATTTTATTAGTAGACTCAGCATTATTTTCTGCCCACTCGAGGAGCATGTCAGGATTTGGATTTTCATACGTTGGCGCTATGAGTATGCGCAACCCTCTCGGGACTCGCCTGACCTCCAAGTACCATTGGAGAGATTTACTCTCCCACCATTTTGATATCTCTCTTTTCTACAGTTTCTACCATCTGCGCATCAGATCTTGTAATTCCATAGGCTGGTCACCTTGTTTTTGGGTCCCTTGATTATCATAGCCCTCAGGCACCTCCTCCTTGCTGAACATCCTCTTAGCGGCACTTTCTCTTTCCCTTAGCCAGTCCATGGCTGCCGTTGCAAGCAATTTGCTCAATGTTATCGGTGTCTCGATCTTCAGTACAATACTACGTTATAGTTAGGTTCAGATTTTACACACACAAAACCATAAAAATTCTGCAGTTATAGTTACAGTTATCTCAAGTAACTAAAACTCATGCCCCCACCATGCACAGTTTTCTCATTAATAATTTTACAGAAAATGTTGTAGTGATATTATCACTTTAGTCATGGAAGATGTTGTGAGTGATGTAATATGTGGGGAAATTAGTGCATGGCGGGTACGCTAGTTAGAGTTGCCTTAGGGCACGAGTTATAGTTACTTGAGATAACTGTAACTACTGAATTTATATGGTTTTGTGTGTGTAAAATCTAAACCTAATTATAACATCTCTGCAACCGTTGTTTTTTTTGTGAATTTCTAAGGTTTTCTTAATTCTATTTCCTAGCTATAACGTACCTGTAGCCTTTGTAATTTTCTAAGGTTTGTTTAACATAAAGTAATATTTAATTACTATATGCTAATTCAACTGCCGTTGTGCACAGTGGTAGGTTCGCCTCAGGGCCTGGCCTGGGGAAACGGCCTGAGCAACACAGGCAGAGCCACGTGCGCCGTTCCAAGCGCAACCATGCTTGCCTTAACCACACATACGTCTTAACTTCGCAAATGCGTGGTTAAGGCAATGAGCGGTCTAGATGCTGAGATGGGCGGACCCAGGAACAGAAAGGATTGGGAGAGGATGCAGTGAGGTAAGTGGGGCTGGGGCCGCAGGGCCCCAAAGGCAGCCAACCCACAGGGCACCTCCCCAGGCTGCTTTTGACACTGTGGACTCCATCTACGGGGCCTGCACATTTTTTTAGGGGGAGGGAGACATGGGCCCCCCTCCACAGGCCGCTTTTGGTCCCGGGAACCCCATCCCAGCACATATTTTAGGGGAAGGGGGCACAAAGCTCCCCTCCCCAAGGTTGATTTTGTCAACAGGGACCCCCATCCCATGGGTCCTGGCCAGTAAAGGGTGGGTGCCCTGGTACCCACCCAGGGCACCCACCATATTCTCATAGGGGGCTACGGGGGGAGCCCCAAAGCCCCAAGGCTCCAGCCGGCTCCCCGCATCCAGCGGGAGCCGGCAATGCTCTTGTCCACAGGAAGCAGCTAAAAATGCTGCTCCCTGCGGGCAGGATCGATATTCAGACCTGTTCCCCTGCCCGCATTACAGCGGGCAGGGAAACAGATCTGAAGTCTGCTCCCAGCTGGCTGGAGCATTTTTAAAGCTCCCACCAGCTGGAAGCAAACTTTTTGTTTGCTCTTGCTTGGTGGGAGCTCTGAAATTGCTCCCGGCAAGCAAGAGCAAACTCAGATTTCCCTGCCCATGCCAGTGCGGGCAGGGAAACTGCTATGTCCCAGGCGTGGGCACCCCGGGACATAGCAGGAGCCGACCCTGTGGGATGGCGTCCTAAAGGCCAGAGGCCATGGAGACTAGGTCCTAACTATAACTACCTACTGGTGGCCACCAGTAGGTAATATATAGATATTGTTGCAGGGATTCTGCTCAGGAACAGAACTATGCTTGGAACCATAGAACCTCAGTGTGTAGGGACTGAGTCACCATACCACCTCAGTGTCTATGAGTCCGAATCCAACTAGCTATAGTGCCTCACTTGCCCTCCTAACCTTACCAGAGAGACAATTAAATTGACACCCCAGAACACAACCCTCTCGACCCTCTCAGGGATTGCGGTAACAGGACATACCCTTTCACTCTCTCACTCGCACTTGTCCACAGTAAAATAACCAGGAGATACGAAGGAAGTTTAGAATATTTAAGTCACGAGCTCTAAAGAACAAACATGCTCTCCGGTCTCAGCTAATGCTGAGAAAGTTACTGGGCAACCTGCATACGTGTTAATAAAGCCTGTATCTTGTGATCCATGCGCCAATGCACATAATTCCTCGTAGGCCAAAGGCTCAAACCGTGCATTGTGAAGAAGTCGCAAGCCCAAAGGACAGTTCTGAAAATGGGTCGCTAAGGGACTCATTTGCAGTCCAAAGTCCAAGGCAGCGCGGGTTTGCGAAGTCACGCATATGCCCAGTGCCCATTCGAAAGGACACCAGATGCTGTGGAACACGGGTTGTACGCAGGTAAACCAAGCAGGCCAGAATGTCAAAGACCAATCAAAATCCAGTTCTTATTGTAGAAGCATTCCAAAGATATGATACATACGCTCACGGTAGTGTTGGAGCGATGGCAGTTCCAGAGCATCCACAAAAGGAGCATTCATTGCGGAAAAGCAGGAACAGGATGAGAATGCCACAAATGGGGAATAACAGCAACGGGAATCCTCTGAATACAGAGAAAATGGAGTGGATAAAAGAAGGTATTACTCCAAAGATGGTCTGAAAGGAACTAACAAGGCCCGAGCCTACAACCTTAAAAAAGTGGGCAAGGGAGGCGTGGCCTGGGCGGCCAAGATGGCGGTCGAGCTCTATTATCGCTCCCATCGCCTGAGAAAGATCCGACGTTATCTGGCCTGACGACGACGCTTCTCCTGCCCCTGAGAGGCTCTGGGTGTTGCGAGAGCCCTTCCTTGACCCAATTTGGGGCTTTGGGGAGGCCGTACCAGAGTGGAGGCCTGCTGCACAATGGGCCTCTCCGCAGGTTCCGGGCCCTCCTGCAGAGCTGCTGGGCTGGGCAGGGTTACCCGGTTAGACTCCCTGTCATCTGGGGCCGTGGTGCCTCGGCGCAGAAGATTGCCTGCCTGGGTAGAGGAGCCCGGCCTCGGGGGCGG
Source organism: Calotriton arnoldi (assembly GCA_963921515.1). Taxonomy (NCBI): domain Eukaryota; kingdom Metazoa; phylum Chordata; class Amphibia; order Caudata; family Salamandridae; genus Calotriton; species Calotriton arnoldi. Next base: position 822,349 of record CAWUFW010001640.1, on the reverse strand, counting down.
CCCTCCCCCTGCTTGTGGACGCTGGTGGGATCGGAAGTCGGCTGGCAACAGTTGGTGCCAGACTGCGCCGGCCGCATGGTGCAGAGCGGGCCTGTGAATTGATGACCTGCTGAGGGGTGGACTTCCCCTCGTTGGCGGCGGCAGAGAGGAGCTGGGAGGTGCAGGCCGTCTGCCTCAACGTCCTGCTGCAGCAGCTCTGGAGAGCTATGGCGTGCGGCCGGGCCGCTCAGGTCGGAGGGAGGCACAACGCATCAGCCTCCTGGACAATAGATCCGGGTCCCTCCGTATCCTTTCCCCCTTCCCTGTCTTGACCTAAGTCACATGTGTGGTTGCGGGGGCCCTGGGGGGGGGCCGCTAGCGTGGAAGACCGTGTGTTGGTAGAGAAGGTGGACCTGGGATGGAGGCGGTGGTGACAGGCCACTGGTTCCAGCCCTCAGGCCTGCGGCTGCATTAACTACTGTGCAGGTTGCCGGAACTGGCTGCGGTTAACACAGTGTGCAGCTGTGGTGGCAGACTGTGTGTGCCTGGCCATCATGGTTGAGGAGACATGGCAGAGGCCGGACCTCTACCAGTCTGCGCCCTGTGCAGTCTAGGCCCCCCCACCCCTTTGGGACCCAAGTGATTTTGCCTGTGCCAGGCGATGGTGGGACTTCCGGTGGGCCAGGTGCCTGTAGTACTTGTGCAAGTTGTGCAGCCCTTTGCCAGCAGATGGGGCTGGGGTCAGAGGTGAGCTGCCGACTGGGCTGCTGCCCCCTGGACTGCAGCCCCTGGGGTGCATTGAGGAACATTGAAGTTCCTGCGGGTGGAACACCAGAATAGTGTGGGGGGCCCCCTCTCTAGTACCCCATTCACGGATTGCTTCTGAACAGTCGTTCTGCTTGCCCAACCTTGTTTTGTAGGGTTTTATTATCCAGCGGCCCGAGTGATTGTTGGCTCCTCTGGCCCGCCCCTTTCAGCCGCTTTGTTCGCTGTCCTGGAGGTGACACCGCTTTTTCCTTACCTGCCTTCTGTACTCTTGATTCTGGAGGATGGGGCGGGGAAGGTCCCACCGCAAACCCTGGCCCAAACGAAGATGGATCAATACACAATCCCGCCGACCGCTCCACAGGACCAGAGGAAGAGCTCAACAGATCAGCCGCCTGAGTCGGCCCGGCAGGGGGCCATGGACCTGGCTTTGGTCCTCAAGGCCATAAAGGGCTCCAGGGATGCGGTGGAGTCTAAGGTGAACGGCCTCCGAGTGGACCTCTCCCTGCTGAGGTAGGACCTGAGGAAAGTGGTAGACAGGACCACGGAGGTCGAGAACCCCATCTCCTCCGCTTAGGACGAAATCTCCTCTCTTAAGAGCCAGATGTCCAGGCTGTTGGCCTCGGTGTCCTCCCTGATGGAGAGGGTGGAGGACGCCGAGTACTGGTCTCGACGTAACAATCTCAGTCTGATTGGCCGACCTGAATCCTTGGAGCAGAGGGGCCTGGCCGGGGTGCTGGAGGACTGGTTTAAAATGTGGGTGCCAAAAACAAACTGTCCCCCTTCTTTGTCATCGAGAAGGCACATCGCTCCCTGGTATCGAGGCCTCCGCCTGGGGCCTCCCTGCGACCTGTGATCTTGAGGCTGCTCAACTTTAAAGACCGGGATGCGATACTACAGGAAGCCCGGGCCCATCCCGATCTGTGGTTCGACAACTTGAAGATTCTTTTGTTCCCTGACTGTACAAAAAAGGTGCAGCAAGAAGGAAATGAACTACAATTGATAACGTAAAGATCAACACTATCTCCGGACACCCCCCCCCTAGAATAGATGACCAATGAATAAAGAAAACGACCTTGAAGGTGCTCCATTACATAAACACACACCATTCCGACTGGACCTAAGAAGCGACTGCGGCTTGAGGGAGGGAGGGGGGAGGGAGGGGGAGTTACAATAGTTAATGTTTTGGGATTCTGGAACCAGACATGTATGAATGCAGTTATGAAGACTATGCACTGCTCTATAGATGTATAAGAGTAATTACTAAAAAGCTCAATAAAATCTGGTTAAAAAACAAAGGAGGTGCAGCAGCGGAGATGCTCCTTCGCTGAGGTGAAGCAGAAACTTTGCACCTTAGATCCGCATTACATGCTTTTATTTCCCGCCCGTCTCAAGGTCATCTTCCAATCCCGCACTCTATTCTTCGACACGCTGGACCAGGCTTGGCAATGGGCAACTGAGTGGAGGCTGCTGCAGCAGCCACCCCTCCCGACAAGCACCAGACTGGAAGCACAAGGGACCGTACCGGGCCACTCTCCTGTCGCGCTACCGATCTCAGGTGTCTCGGGTTGGGGAGAAGCCGAGGGGGAGGGTTCCGGCTTCCCTTGGGAGGATCCTGCCCCAGACTTGGCTGCACAGGGAGAGGTTGCGGACCTCTCAGATACCCCCTTGGTCTTTCGCTCTACAGAGGTAGACTTGGCCTCCTTGTCTCAGCTGTGAGAAACTCCGTGATCTGGATGGTCCCTCTTTACTTTCATTGACAGTGGTGGGTTAGAGGGGGCAGCTGGAGGGGAAGATCGGACTTGCCTCCCCCCCTCCTCCCTTCGAATGGGGCTTTAGCCTGTATGGCTCTTCTCTTGCTTTGGTTATTGCTCTGTTGCGTTCCATTTTGTTGTCAGGCATTGGATCCTATTTTATGGGCGCCTATGGACCACAGAGGTTTCCTATCCCCTAGTTAGAGGATTGGGGTTATTTAGTTTGGGCGAGAAATGCTACTTTGGGTGAAGTGTGAGGGGGCGATGGGGGTTGGGTGTTCTAGTCGGGTCATTGAGCCTGGTTTATTTTGCTGAATGTTTTGTTTTAACGCTGTGTTTTCATTCTAGATTAGTGGCGCTGATCACACAGATAATGATAGAGGCCCCCGGGGTATCATGTTCCCTCCTGGGTGAGTGCTGGCTAATGTTGGCCCCTCTTTGACTGTGTCATGGCCTCCATTAAGATAACGGTACTCTCCTAGAATGTAAACGGCCTCCTGGACCGCATTAATTGCTCTGCAGTGTTATGATACCTCAAGCGTCACAGGCCAGCGGTTGTTTTATTGCAGGAGACCCACTTATTGGGTACGAACTGTCCCTTTCTTTGCTGTTTTGGCTATGATAAGGTTTACCACTTGTGTTTCATACGAGGTTACAGGGGAGTCACCATATTGCTACCACAAATCTCTTCTACTGGCGGTTACAGTGCACCACACTGACTCAGGGTTGTTATGTGGGTATTGAGGACAGACTGGAAACGAGGCACTATAATTTTATATCCTTTTATGTCCCACCGCCCCTGCTGCAGTCTTCTCTGCAAGCACTGAGATCCTTCCTCTTGATCCTTCCTCAGGGCATCAAGAGGGTTGGAGGGGATTTTAACACGCTTCCTGATCCAGTCTTGGACGCCTCCTCCGCCCCGTACCTGACCAGGCGCTCCAAATTGATCTGCTTGTCCTCCTGGGCGGACTCGCTGGGCTTCTGGCACCCAGGCCAAAGGGCCTACACTCATCAATCCGTGGGCATGCAGTGGAATCTCGCATAAACTTGATTTGTGAAGGAGGCTGGCTAAGTATATGGCGCACACTTATTTAAGCGAAGCACCTTACACTAATCCAGACAACACTTATGGTGATTTTAGTGGTCTTAGACAGCCATAGAAAGCTCTCTTAGTGGCAGCTGTGGAGAGCAGCCTTCAGGCTTAGTGCAGAAGGAGTGTTGAGCCGCTTGTTTTACCAGGTCTAATCATATAGTGTAGATTAAATGAAAAAGAGCCACAAATGTATTTATTAAAATATGTCTGTTTATTATACATCACTCACTAACACATTGGTATATCTCCTACCCGGAGATATCAACACAAATACACACAATACTTCAATTGCAAACAGGTAAGTAAGCACAATACACAGTGGTCTCCAGGGGGAGACAATACCATATACTATGAAAGTGAAAGCGAACTGCGACCAAAGTCGGGACTTGGACCAGGAGACTTAAAAGAGCTGGGGACACAAGGAACCACCCAAGGTAAGTACCCAGGAACCCCACGGAGGCTGTGTGCAGAGTGGAAACACAGCTGCATACTAAATATAAGTCAACGGGAAAGTTCAGGTTGCAGTTTTGAAGAAGGACCCTTCCCAGTGGACCCTGAAGAAACCCTGTGGAAGACAAAAAGTTGGAGAGTCACCCCACCCGTGGATACCTGAGGAACCAGGATACCTGCACCAGGGTACCCGGGTGCATAGGTGCGAAGTGACGTCGGAAAAAGCCATAGACCACAATGGAGGACTTCAGTAAAGATGCCGCTGGCGAGGACTGTGTAAGAGTCCGGTGGAATCCAAGGGTGGATTCTTGAAGAGAAGAACCTGCAAACAGAGGGTACAGAGTCTATGCTACTCAGAGGAGACCAGGAGGCACTGAAGAGCAATGACCACCGATGACGGTAGATGCAGGAGTGATGACAGTGACCGTGTCGCTGCAGCTGTGATGACCAGGTGACGCTGAAGAAGACCAGTCATTAACGAGCTGTCCCATGTTGGAAGTTGAGAACCAGGGGGTCGTTGTCCGGCGGGAGTGCCAACAAGCCTGGGCAGCAGCAACAGACGTGGAAATTGATGAAGGAGCAACGTTGGAACCAGCAAGGTCCAAGGGTCTCACCAAGAGCAGGAGAGTCAGAGCAGGCCCTGACAAGCACAGGAGCCCACTGAAGCAAGAGAAGACCCTCAAGAGGACCCACAGGTCAAAGGTACAGGAGTCGCAAGAGGACCCTGAGCAGCTCACCAAAGATGAAGGCCCACGGTGCAGAGGATGTAGTGAGGATGCTGATCTGAGCAGGAGGAGATGCTGAGGAGGCTGGAGCTTCTTGTAGCCCAAAGATCTCTGGAGTGCAGAGCCAACAAGCCTTGGCAACGGCAAGTCAACGCGGTGCACACGGGTTTGGTCCCAGCGGTTCAGACGAAGGATAACGGCCTCAAGATTGCAGAGAGGACAGGTCAGGCCTCAAGGGAGTTGCAGACCCACCAACTGTGTTGCTGAACCTTTCGAAGTCCGTGGGACATCAGGAGCAGCAGACCGGTCAGCTTCGTTGCGGTGCCTACAGATGCAGGGGAGTGACTCCTTCACTCCAAGGGAGATTACTTTGGGTGTCCTTGATGCCCACTGGTCTGGTGAAGATCCTGTATGAAGCACAGACACAGACGATGAAGAAAACTTGCAGAAAAGCGATCCCAGGAGCAGCAGGAGTCTTCCTTGATGCAGTCTCGGTTCCAGGCGAAGTCCCGCGAAGTCCAAGTGTCCAGACCATCGAAGAGTGATGTGGTTTCAGGCTTGAGTCTTGTCCCATGACAAATCTGAGGACCCACCCACAGGTAAGCCCTTTTATCCCCTAAGAAAGGGGCAAGGACGACTCAGGGGTTCCTCCCAGAGGAGGGGCTGGACAGAGGGAGGATACTCCCATGTCCTTTGTCTAGTTTTGCGCCAGAGCGGGAGGCAAGGGCTCCCAGAACTGGTTCTAACTAGAATATGCAAGGAGGGCACCAAATGTGCCCTTGAAAGCAGTTTGGTGGCGCTGGCAAGTGCCCCCACCCCAGCCCAATACACTAAGTTCTGTCTGGGAGATGGTCACACCACCCTGTGACAGGAAACCTATTATTCTACCTTCCCCTGCTCGAGCTCAGCTCAGCAGCAGGAGGGCAGAATCATTTCTGGGGTCAGCAGCAGCACTAGTTGGCTGGCAGACCCTGGAAGGCTGTTACCGGGAGTACTGGGGGCTTCCCGGAGGAGCTCCCCCAGTGCATGGAATCCTACCTCCAACACCGGTAACGGTGTTGGGGTATGATACCAACATGTTTGATGCCAAACATGCCCAAGTTTAGGACAGCCAATATATAGTTAGCCATCGCGTAATGCTGCATGGCCACTGTATTATCAAAATGGCTGACTGCACTTACAAAGCCTGGAGAATTAACTACGGGGTTTGTAAGGGGTGTCCTGCTCATGCAGGACACCCTAAAACCTATAAGCCAGCACCCTACCTTCAGGATTGAAAGGCCTGCCTTAGGGGTGACTGGTTTTAGGTGTAGTGACCTCAGATATAAGGAAACTTATATCTGTCGTAAGTGTTGCCAGCACCATCTTACACAGGCTGCAATGGCAGGCCTGTAGTCACAGTTTGAGTGGTCTCTCATGCGTGGCATAATACATGCTGCAGCCAATGGGGGACCCCTGGTGTACATATGTGCTGGGTACCATAGTACCTTATACTAGGGGCTTATAAGGGTACACCAGTTGTGGAGGTACCAAAGTACTTACCATGACAAATTTAGGGAGGAAGCACAGTGGCTGGGGTCCTGATTAGCAGGATCCCAGCCAGACTAGTAAAAAAGACATACTGACACCAGCAAAAAGATGAGGTAACCATGAAAGCAGATCCTACTTTCCTACAATGTGGTTGCCAGCAACGGATCTTCTCTCGGTTCAATCGGTGTGTATTCTCCTGTGTGGTATCTCTGATCATGCTCCATTGTTATTGTTGTGGGGAACTCAGCCCACTGCTTTATAGCCGGTTTGGAGGTTCAATGCTTGACACCTGCAGAATTCAGAATGTGTCGTCTCTGTTGAGGAGGAATTGTGCCACTTTTTTTAGCTTAATGTGGGATCGGTGGACTCAGCGGTGACGCTATGGGTGGCTAGTATGCCTTCCCTGAGAGGCCGCATTAAAGGCTATATTCGTCGACTTAGACTTGCGCTACAATCAAGGTCCTGCCCAAAGACGGTCTTCCTAAGGATCAGTGCTCCTCCTATCGGCCAACTTTGCTGATTAATACCGACATTAAGGTCTTTGCGAAAGTGTTACCCACACGGCTAAGCAGGGCTTTGCCTCACCTGGTCCACTCGGATCAGTGTGGATTTATATCGGGCCGCAGTACCTGCCACTTTATTAGGAGAGTCCATGTGGCACTGTACTGGGCATCAGACCTCAATGGTACGCTGGCCCTCCTGCTAAAAGATTTTACTAAAGTGTTTCACACAGTGTTGTGGGCTTTTATGGATGAGGTTCTTTGTCGGGTTGGCCTGGCCTGGGAGAAGGATTCCGTTGTATGTTTCGGCTTCTTTACCGCTCCCCGACCGCTCAAGTTAAGGTGAACAGGGTCCTGTCTCCTGCATTTCCCATCGAGTGTGGCACGCATCAGGGGTGCCCACTATCCCATTGCTTTTTGCCTTGGTGAAAGAACCTCTGGCGTGGCTTATACGTTGTGATGCCCAGGTGGAGGTATGGCGGTCAGGACTGGGCCTTGAAGACCGCGTAGCGCTATACGCAGATGATATGCTTTTGTTCTAGAAAGATCAGCAGTGCTCCTTGCCCCGCTGACTAAAACTCCTCCAGCTGAACGGTGAGGCGTCCGGGCTTCAGGTTAATGAAGGCAATTCCTGTTTAGTGGAGGTAAAAGGTGACTCTTTGGGGCGATTCTGGTGTCCTAACTCAACACAATTCCTTAATGTATCTAGTGGTACATGTCTTTCCTCTAGGATTTGGCCTGGGCCCTTAATTTCCAGGGTCTGGACCTGCATCTTGACCGCGATCTTGGCCACTGGGCTACACTCCCACTGAACCCAATGGGGCGGATGGCCCTCTTTAAAATGGTATGCCTGCTGCGATACTTGTACTTGCTGAGTAACTATCCCTATCCCATCCCCTGTAAATGGTTTCACCCTTAGACCGCAAAGATTACCAACTTTGTGTGGGCTGGGGACCGGCATGGGGTGGTGTTTCAGTCACTCCGCAAGTCTCCTTTTGATGGCGGCCTGGGCTTATCGGCTATCTACTTATACTATCTTGCAGCACACTTGGTGCCGATTAATGACTGGTTCATGGGGGGTGGTTGATCCTACGTACCACCTGGAAATACACTCGCTGGGGATAGATGGCCTGCTTGATCTTTTATATGGAGCACGTCTACCCGGTACCTTACCTTCTGGTGCACGAGTTTCTCTTAACTGTTGGAGGGAGGTCCTTCGCCTTACTGGTTGGAACCACTGCCTAACCGGGATGACCCCCCTTAATGGGGGGAATGTGGCTTGGTCAGCTATCGGCCCTGGAGGGGTTTGTGCCTAAGGTCCATTTTGGGATACCTCGGAGATATTTATAAGGGGGGAGCATTATGTTATTCCAGGAATTGAAGGTCAAGTACTCCTTGACTAGCTTGCAATTCTTTTGGTATCTCCAACTGCGCACACCTTGCTGGGCCACGACTTATCAGAGGACTCTTTGCCTGAGTACAGTCCGTTGGAGGTGAAGATCTTCCAGGGGAAGCTCGGTAAAGGGGCTACATCAGCGATCTACAGGTCACTGGTGATCCACACCCCGGATGGTCTTGAGAGAGCCCGACAGAGGTGGGCGTCCTGGGTGGGGGACTTTGATAAAGACGACTGGAGGGAGGCTTGCATGGTGCAGAGGGAGCTGGCGATTTCAACGAGGCTGCGTATGATATAGTTCAATTACTTGCACATGACATATCTCACTCCGAAGTGCTTACAACATTTGCTCCCCGATGCGCAAGCGGCATGCGCGTGGTGTGCGCTCCCCGCAGTGGATTTCTATCATGTAGCCTGAGATTGTTTGGTGCTGAGGCCCTTCTGGAGGGAGGTGGGGCATATACTTTCGGCTGCCTTAGGCAACTCGCTGGAGTTAACACCTCGTATTGCCCTGCTTGGGTTGTTGGCTGAGCTGGGGAGCCCTAGAGCTGAGCGTGTCTTTCTGGAGATGGCTTGCTTGGTTGCCAAGTGGAAAGTAGCCTGTGCATGGAAACCACAGAAGCCGCCGACTGTTAGGGATTGGCGTGCAGGAGAGGACTGGTGCGCTCACCATGAGAAGCCCGTTTTTGAGGCTCGTGGCTGCCCTAAGAGGCATGAACATATATGGGGGAAATGGTGCAGCTACTATGAGTTATTGATCTGATATGCAATGTTGCACTTTATTAATGTTGCTATGTCATGCATGTATTATGACTATATCTTGCACTGTATGATGCTGTGTGTTGCTGCAAAACTTTCAATAAAGTTGGTTATAAAAAACAAAAAGTGGGCAAGGCCGACCATAGAAGAGGCAATGAAGATTTGATGCACCAATTTTCCCAAAGGCAGAGGAAGGTTAGTATTTAACAATGACTGTATTTCACTAGAAGTTCAAGCCACCTGCAATTAGAAGGTCTAGTGGGCAGACGTAAGAACTACTTCTTGTTGAAACAATAATGCTTTGAGTCTGCTTAGCTTGTTGAAGTCTGCCTTCAAAGTTGGAATGGAAGGCCACAATGAGCTATCTACAATCCCATGATGGGGAAACAAGACGCTGTTGCAACAAGTGACTAAAGGGGAAACGGACAACATTTAGGGGACTCCAGTCCACGCGCGATGAAATTCGTTTTATTTATTTATTTGTTTACTTACCTCTGTTCGGCTGTATGCCGTAGTTTACTACCCCCACCCTGCTCCTCCCCCGCCCCACCGCCCCGCAGCACTCCCTCCACGAGCCGCTACTGACACTGAATAAGTATCTGAGAGGGACAGCGCCTCTCAGATCTGCTGCTTGAAACTACAGAAGAAGGGTCCATGCTGGAAAGTTGATTTGCCCTGCACTCTGACTGACTGCACCTGCTGCATAATCTGGAACTACAGCCCTGTGGATCAAACCTGCTTCAAAAGGACTAAAGAGTGAACTCCCTGCAGGCTATATGCTAACAGAGCTCACCTGGACCATCACCACCAAGAATCTCCAGCCTGGAGTGCTTCCAGTGGATTTGTAAGGATTCTGTCCAAGTGGATTGTGGGAAATGAAGTCCCAAACTTTCAAGGACCCTCTTGGAGCTTCCAGACCCTTGGAGTAAGTTTTGGGCACTTTGGGGCCCTGAAAGAAACTTCAGGAAGAAGTTACAGAAGTTTGTAGAAATTTGAAGCAGAAAAAAAGCTACATAACTGACCCGACTCGACCTGGCCAGCCAAGTCGGCTACCCTCAACTGCGAACCGACCTGCCCTCCAGGTTCATCTCGCTGAAAAGCTCGGGAGGTCCGACTTCCAGAGTTTGACCGGGAGCTGGTCGACACCTAAGCTGGCAAACCCTCACCTGGTGAAGAGTATCGAAGGACCTTCCGGGAAAAAGCTCCGTAAAAGTTTCTAAGCCCGAAGGTAGAAGAGGTGACCGGGACCAACTGCGAGAGTCAAGCCGCCCACCTTCAACCGTGAGCTGGTCTAGATCTCTGGTTCGTCCTGCTGGAAAGCTCTGGAGGTCTGACTTCCATAGGTTTGACCGGGAACTTGTCGCAAGGCAAGCCGACGAACCCTCACTGAATCCAGACTGGTGGAGAGCTTCGAGGGACCCTGGGAGAAAAAGTTCCAGAAAAGTTTCTAAGTCAGAAGGTAAAAACTTTGACCTAGGCCTAGCGCAAGGGGTAGTGCGCAGGGCTCCATCGCGGTCGGCCTGAAACTTTGACTTTGTCCGGTCTAGCGCGACCAGATGTCCCAATATGCGATATAGTGCTACATTTTTTTAAATTAATATCTCTGTTTCCCTACATTGGATTGTTTTCGATTTGGTGTCATTTTAAAGATACTAATATTTCCTTTTTTTTTAATAAAAGTGGTGTTGGATTTGTATTGTGTGTTGTGTCTTAATTATGTACTGAATTGTTTTTTTAAAATGCTTTACATACCTGTCTCTGAAGTTAAGCCTGCCTGCTCGCAGCAGGCTCCCAAGGGTTGAGCACAGGAATACTTTTCTGAGCCCTAGACTGTGTTAGTGGCCTTATTGCCAGTGGTAGGTATATATTTACCACTACTAATAATCCACTTTCCAACACACACAATCACCATCGCCAGGAATAGTCACAAAAGAAAAATGTTGGTCATTTAAATGGTAGGAATAATTAGAAGGAAAGGCCTTCGGTAAAGGGGTGCCGTTCTTAAAAGCAGTCACTGCAGCCAAAATATCATTGTCGATGCGAGTCTTAGAGTGAGTTATCGCTGCAATTTCAGCTTTGGCTACTGCAGATGTGGCTGCTTCATCAGCCAGAGAATTCCCTACAGCATGTGCTCCAACACGTTGGTGACTCAATGTATGTATAACATGAGTTTGTGGCAACCTATCCTTAAGATCTGCCACTTTAACCCAGAGCAACTTGTGCTTGATTGGGCTACCCTTGGAATCTCTGAAGTAATTTTGTTTCCAAAAATGTAAATGATCATTTAAAGATTGTACGCAATAATACGAATCACACACTATAAGTGTGGGGAATCTAGAATTCGTATTTTCAAGTGCAAGAAGGAAAGATTTCAATCCAGCCAACTGCGCAGTGCAGTCTCCAAGGGACTGCGTGCGAGTAGCTTTAGGGTGAAGGATGCCATCGGAGATAGTGCCAAGAACGATGGCGCATGCAGCAGAATATTGCTGCTTTGAACCTATGGATGGTTGTTCAGAACCATCAGTATAAATGAAGGAGTTATATTGCTCAAGAGGCAGAATCAAAGAAGGCAAAGGATCAACATGTTCATATTTCAAAAAAATTCTTGAGTTTGCAAAGAAGGGTCAAAGACGAAGTTAGCATCCATGGCTATTAAGGACGTAGCCCATTGTATCCATCGAGGATGGAGGGCTTTTGCATTAGGAACACTTGCTTTTGTGACAGCCTCTAAGGCAGGCACAGGAGAAACAACAATAATGCGTTTACCTTGAGCCTGTGGCCGTACCTTTAGTAAGGCCATCTGTAAAGCAGTCAGAATCTTTTCAGTAGAAGCAAAACACATTTCTGCAGGTGAATACAAATGCGATATATATGCAATAGGTACTGGTTCACCCTCATTAAAGGTGAAATGTAAATCATATTGCATCCGGTAAAACACGGATGACTAAATTCATATTATTGACACATGTATGTAAATGGCGTGTTTCAAGCAAGTCATATTGTAAAGATCTGAGTGTTGCAGTGTGTTCCGACATCCAGCTGGATGCAGAAAAATCTGGGTCTATTAATGCATAAAGAAGTTTAATTCATCGAACATAGTCTGGTATGTAAGTCCTGACAAAATTAAAAAATCCCAGCATTGACTGCAACTTTTTAAGTGTACTTGGAGGCTGTAATTGAGCACACCTTTCCAGAAAAAGAGGGGCAAGACTTTTCCCCTCATTGTCGAGTTCATGCCCTAAGAAAAGGACAGTGAGAAAAGCAGTGTAAGATTTTTTGAAGTTAAATTTGTATCCAAGGTCTGCAAACCACAATATTAAGTGATCTACTCTCGCTAAATGAGGGTTCGATTCTTCGTCCGTTGAGTACATTTCATCAACGGAAGACAGAGCGTTAGGGTCGATGTCATGAAGAATCGACGTAATTCATGCCGCAAAAACTCCTGGGCTATTCTTATGTCCCATAGGAAGTCGGGTGCAGCATCTCTGAAAACCGAGGGCACTAAATGCGGACCAGTCGCGGCTCTCCAGAGCCAAACTATGACTGAAGGAACCATTGGATGTATCCAAAGTGGTCTTATATTTTTACGAACTATATTATTAATAAGTGCAGCGCAATGAATATTTTGTATGATAATTTGCATGTATGACTATTCAAATATCTGTAATCTGAAACAATGCAATTTGAATGATCTGGTTTCAGAACCTGAAAAAGAGGATTATTCGTCGGAGATACACAGGGTTCAATTACTCCCTAGTACTCCAGTTGGGAAAGAATTTCTTTTATGTGTGCTTTTGCATCCAGTTTAATAGGATACGTGGTTGTACCTGAGGTGTGGACTGCATAGGAATAACATGGTAAGGAGAATCCTTATCTCAACCAGTATGATTACGATAAAGTGCAGGGGCTAATGTAAGAGCCCATTCTGCAACATAAGCTTGTTTGACCTCATCAGGGACAAGGTGCAGGAAAGAAGAGAGAATGATATCCTCTCCCTGGGCCATGCAAGAACAAAAGGTGGGGGCCAGTCGAACTCCGCCAAGAGAAGGTCATAAGACATAGCTAAATTGTCCCAGAAGATTGCTTTAATGGTGTGTTTAATGTCACCGTCAATTTGAATATCTAAATGATATAATCTGTCTGGTGGGGCTACGCGGGTGTCCGTGGTCTCAACAGTAATAAATGTTTCAGTTGTTTTGGCTACCAGAAATTGGTGGAGTTTTCGTGTACTGTGGTGACCTCTGCTGCGCTGTTGAGGCGAGTCACCGCTGAACTCCTTTTGAGGAGGAGGGCTCTCACCGTATGCGGCATATTTAGCTGTTTAGGCTGCAACTTTCAATTTCTGAAAAGAGGCTTAATAAGGAGGAGGTCTATCCTTTTTCTTTATCTTCATGTCAGACGAGCGTTGTGTCTCCCTTTTCGGTTTCATGTACTCATCTTGTCTGCAGTCAGATCACCCTCCTCTGTCGTATTGATGGTCAGATGAGTCCTGAAAGGAACGAGGAGAACAAGGATCAGGAATCTGATACCTATCAGGAGTCTTAATTTTAGAGCAATCACAAAAATCGTATTGCCTTTCAGAGGAATCTGGGGTCGGAGAACCTCTGCGTTGTCTAGACTTTTATTGTTGTTGTTTAGATGTGTCCAATGGTGTCTTAGGAAACTCACGGGTGGTTTTGGCATTGTTGTCGGAACTAGGCTTGCCAATTGGTGCCAATGAAGGTCTGGTTCCCAAACTATCACTTCCCAAAGACGTATATACTTTAGCAATATTGACAGGTAACTTGCATTCGTGGTTGGCAACCGCCACTGCTGCAAGTCACTGGCATATCACCAAAGACGCAGCTTCACCTTAACATTAGAAAGAATCATTTCAGAGATGACTGGAAAATTCCCGACAAGTTTTATCCCCAAATTGAGGGCAGGACCTGCCCTATGCTCATTCTGTATCTGTTTGAGGACGTTCTGTAGAACGGCCATCGAGGAAGTGCCATGACGGAGTGAACAGTGGCAAAAATAGACCCCCAGGTATTGCAGTCAGCTATAGGGGGAACCAGGCCTTTGGGTAAGCACAAAGTTATAATCCTGTGCTTGTCTTGTAGTTCTGTAAGGGCAAACACCACTTCAAGTTGATCTATTTTTGTGGGCGATCCCAAAGGGTATTTCTTCATGATTTGTGGGTCATTTGCCCATAACTGAATAAACAATCACAGGACTGATAACATGAGCTGCAGGCACCTGTGGTTGTACTTGCAGGGCAACCGTAGCTGGTCGAGCCAGCTAAGCACGAGCAATAAATTGGGTCATGCGTCTATATAAGACAACAAGAACATTTAGGCGCGATTCTGCACTAGATTTATATTAGCCAAATCTGGATACGGGGTATAGCCCACGAGTGCTGGCCATGTGGCCCCATCATTACTTAAGGGGCCCATGCGGACAGTGCCAAGCACGTGGGGAAGGGCGCCATTAAACCAAGTCTAGTGTTCCCAGACAGTGCGTGTATTTTCAGAAAGTGCATTAGGAGCTCCGTAGTGCATTAAATGTTGGATTACTGCCAGATGGTAATTAACAGGAATAGCTAAAGGTTGAGCCATAGCTAACTGAAAAAGGATTCAAAGCATAACACAATCAGGGTGTAAACCTTTTAATATTCAAGCTTGAAAAACCAACAGAAATAGGTGCTGCTTAATAACTGTGGTGTACAAATCCCTAAAACCACGGACGTCTCAGACAATAGGTGCAAGGGTATTGTGGACAAGCACAAGCACTACTCAGGGTTCCCGTAAGTACCTTACCAAACGTTGGCGCACCATGTTGCAGGTATTCTACTCAGGAACAGAACTATGCTTGGAACCACAGAACCCTCAGTGTGTAAGGACTGAGTCACCATACCACCTCAGTGACTATGAGTCTGAGTCTGACTAGCTATAGTGCCTAACTTGCCCTCCTAACCTTACTAAAGTGAATTGGCACCCCAGAACATGACACTCTCGACCCTCTCAGGGATCGTGGTAACAGGACACACACTTTCGCTCTCTCACTCGTACTTGTCCACAATAAAATATCCAGGAGACACGGAGGAAGTTTTAGAACATTTATTTAAACTATTGCGCTCTGAAATGCAGTATACATGCCACAATCAAAACACAAATGCATACTAAAAATACTGTTAGCAAGGCTTATAATCCATAGACCATTAAAAAAAAACCTCCCATGTAAAAAGACCACATAGCCCCGGGCATGGGGTCCTCGGGGCCTAATAAGGGTTGGGGAAGGAGGGGAACGTCTGGCCCCCACCCCTTTCTTTTAAATTTTGGCCCCGGGTATGGGGTCCCCGTGGTGAGTGCTGCATGCCCCGCTCCCTTTTTATTAAATTTGGCCCTGGGGAATGGAGTCCCTGGGGCCCAAAAAGGCTCAGAGAGGGGGCCGCATGCCCCTCCTCTTTTTTATTGGCTTTGGCCCAGGGAAGATGAGGTCCCTAGACACTGATAAGGCTCCGGGAGGGGGGCTGTGCAGCCCCTCTCCCCTTATAAACAAAAAACGGCCCAGTGGTTTGGAGTACCCAGGGCCCTATGGTGGCCCGGGAGGGGGGCTAAACGGCCACCTTCCACCTTTTTTTTATTTGGCCTTGGGGGATGTGGTCTTCAGGGCCTATTAAGGCTCAGGGAGGGTGGCTGCATGCCCTCCTCCCCTGTTTATTTGAATTTGGCACTGGGGATGGGGTCGCTGGGGCCAATTAAGGGTCGGGAGGGGGATGCATTGCTTCATCCATAAGGGCTCTTAATTCAAGTGGTAGCTGGTTCCACAGCTTGGTTACAAGTACCACAAAAGAGAGCACCCCAGTAACTTTGTTCTAAAGCGAGACACAGCAATTATCTGTGCATTCCTGGAACGCAGGGCCTTAGTCGGACAGTGTTCATTGATCCTCTCATTGAGGTATTTGGGAACAGTATTGTAGAGGGCGTGATGCACGATCGTTAAGGCTTTGAACGTCACTCTCTTTTGGATTGGCAGCCATTGCAGTTGATCCCAATAATGGGACACAGAGGAACGTTTAGACAATTTGAACAGCAGAAAAATTACTGTGTTCTGCACCATCTGCAGGCGGTCCAGGAGATAGTTTGGTATACCCAGGTAGAGTACGTTTATGTAGTCCAATCTGGACAAATTCAAACGATCTAACCACTGCACCTCCCACAGCAGGAAGTCCAGGAATTGCTTTAGCATACGTCAAAATCAGAAACTAGTAGTGACCCTCTGGAGTGGAGAAAGCTGACCTCTCGTTTCCTCCCCCTGTTATGGCGATATGCCAGTAACCTAATGAAAGATCAAAGGTACGTAAGTACTGGGTAGCCCATAACTGGTCAATCAGGTCATCAGCCTGGCACCCACAATTAAAGTTTAAGCAATGGGTTTAGTATTAATCATTTCCCAATCAGCCTGCAAGCTCTCAGGCAGTTGTTAGTGCACAAGAGTCACGGCTCTACAATACATAAAGTTGCAGCTAACACCTGCCTGAGAACTTGCAGGCTGATTGGGAAAAGATTAATCCAAAACCAGTGCTTACATAAACATGCAATTGTAAACAAAATATTGCTCCCGAGCAAAGAGCAAATTAACATTCAAAATTGAACCATAACAAATCATCAGTCCAATAAAATGTCCAAATTCAAGATCTTCTCAAATAGTTATTCTTCATTTTATTTTCTTGTTTTCTTTATCTTTGTCACAAACATCGTTAAATTGTACACAGATTCGCAATAGATAAATTGGTGTAGATAACATCACCAAATGTAGCCAATAGCCAACGCGTGTTTCGTCTCGGGGAGATTCACCCGATGACTTCCTCAGGGCAAGCACAAATCTCTAATAACAATATCACCACATTTCAGGTAAAACCTGTATGTGGTCCCATATAAATATGAATCTAAAGAGCATATAAATAGTACGTATCCTTCAGCATTCTGACGTATTATATTAGACAATATCTCGATCGGATATGTAATCTGGTCCAGATGAGTATATATGTAAATTCAAAAAGAGGAGAGTACTCCCGCCGTCATCATGGGTCATGATGACGGCGGGAGTACTCTCCTCTTTTGAATTTGCATATATACTCATCTGGACCAGATTACATATCCGATCGAGATATTGTCTAATATAATACGTCAGAATGCTGAAGATACGTACTATTTATATGCTCTTTAGATTCATATTTATATGGGACCACATACAGGTTTTACCTGAAATGTGGTGATATTGTTATTAGAGATTTGTGCTTGCTCTGAGGAAGTCATCGGGTGAATCTCCCCGAGACGAAACACGCGTTGGCTATTGGCTACATTTGGTGATGTTATCTACACCAATTTATCTATTGCGAATCTGTGTATAATTTAACGATGTTTGTGACAAAGATAAAGAAAACAAGAAAATAAAATGAAGAATAACTATTTGAGAAGATCTTGAATTTGGACATTTTATTGGACTGATGATTTGTTATGGTTCAATTTTGAATGTTAATTTGCTCTTTGCTCGGGAGCAATATTTTGTTTACTGTTTATCCTCTGTGTTCTTTTAGTCACAGGGGTATTTTGGGACGCGGGTGGCCGCTTTCTTTTGTTGTCTAGAGCAATCTTGAGACAATTTTTTTTTTGCTACAGTGATATTCAAATATTGGTTTTGCGCAAGTGTAACCTAGCCATGTTTCTAAGCTTATAAACATGCAATTGTTTACTAAGCATGAAAAATATTCACAGAGACAGTCGAGAACAGGAACCCTTGGCAGGAGCTTTAATTATGGGTGCCTTGCTCCTAGACTACAATGATTTTCATTACAGCATTTTAGTAAAGATTAACGCTCAATCAGAACCCTGTACTAGTTTTTTAATTAATCCACCGTACCTTACTAATAAAGGTAGTTCTGAAAGAGTATACCTTGAGGTTATTTTAAACTCTTTTTCTCTTCTTTAACTGGATCCCCGCTTTGTCCCGATAGATATTTTATATAAGAACTCCCATTCGTGGTTGAGTCTGCCCTGATGGTATTACCCTATCAGGGTATAGATATGCGCTGATGATGAAGCATGCCACTATTTAGTGGGTGAGGCTTCAAATCCAAAATCTTTGGATTTCCCAGAAGGGTCTCTAAGTGTTTCTCTTGTCTCTTTCTTTTGCTTTCCGTCCAAAATACGTAGTTATCTTGGTGTGTGTAGATATAAATTCATGAGAATGTAACTAGGTGGGTTGTCTCACGCTCTCCCTGTGTGAAGTAAGTGTTGTGAGGCCCCCATACTCCTGAGAGCCCTCTTTGACCCTATAAGAGGAATACTTTTACCCTTGTGATTCGTGATTTAAACAAAACATATCTATTATCTTAAGATTAGAAATGGCTGAGGATTTAGCTTTTGACGAGGAGGTGATCTTCTCCATTTTATCAGCACCACCCTCATTTCTGATACCACCTTAAGCCAAGTAAATACAACAGCAAGTGACTGGGAATCCCTGACTTAGCTGAAGCCCTCCCAGTTAAGGACCCTGTTACATGGCGCGATCATTACCAAATATTTGAGAGGTAATAACATTGCCCCAAACGGTCTGATCGTCGCAAATGCCCCCCGGGATTTTCCTGAACGACGATGAGTTCAGAAAAAGCTGGTCCCTCATCGCATGGAAAGGCACGAGTGATTGGCTACCATCAACTGAGAACTCTGAGATCTCTGACTCTTAAAGTTCAGGATCCGGAAGGTCATCCAGTGACTCTTCAAACAAGAGTGGGAATAAAAATCAGACACGGAAATGGGGAGACCGTCTGTGGAGAGGTAGAGGCGCTTACATGCAGCCCCCACAATTTCCACCCCAAGCATACGGGTGGAACCTGTACGCCTAGCCACCCTTCCAACCACCACAATTTGGCTTTCCCTGCCAAGAAAAACACACTCTTTTTTTAGGGAGAGGCCACAACTGAGGAAGGGGAACAAGGGGGGGACAAAAGGTACAGTGGCAAACACAACCTCCACAAGACCTAAATCAAGGTGAGTTTAAAACCTTTAGTAAATTTAAGTCAGCAAACCTTCTCTGATCTTCAGATGAAAGTACTAAGTAAGGGTCTAGGCTTTGTACCTACCCCACGGCCAGACATATTTCAAATGAGACAAGAAGTAGCTGAATTTTTCGTCTGGCTCAGCCTTTCCGTCTTTTTCAAAGAGCAAGCTCCCCCAGCGAGTGAACAGGAAAAGAATACAAGGCTAAGAATTAGATCAAATTTCAACACTCCTGCAAAAGACATGCCTCAGGGAATTCTAGCTTTTGAAAAGGCTGTTTCACAAGAGATTGACAACCTAAAGGATCATAATAGCCACGCTTTCAAGAACCTGAGTAATCTTGAACACCAGGCGATAAAGGGAATTGATGAGATGGAGTCAATTATAATAAAACCATGTAGGAGGCTGGATTAGTATATGGTACACACTTATTTAAGTGAAGCACCCTGTACTAATCCAGACAACCCGTATGGTGATTTTAGTGGTCTTAGACAACAATAGAAAGCTCTCTAAATGGTAGCTGTGGAGAGCAGCCTTCATGCTTAGTCCAGAAGGAGTGTTAAGCAGCTTGTTTTACCAGAACTAATCATATGGTGTAGGTTAAACAAAAAGAACCACACAGTGTAGTTATAAAAATAAGTATATCACTAACACATTGGTATATCTCCTACCCGGAGATATCAACACAATACACACAATATTTCAAATGTAAACAGGTAAGTAAGCACAAATACACAGTGGTCTCCAGGGGGAGACCAAACAATATACTAAAGAAGTGGAATGCGAACTCCGACTGTAGTCAGGACTTGCACCAGAAGACTCAGAAGAGCAGGGGACACAAGGAACCACCCAAGGTAAGTACCCCGGAACCCCATGGAGGCTGTGTGCAGAGTGGAAACACAGCTGCATACTCAATGCAAGTCAATGTGAAAGTTGCAGTTGCAGTCTTCAAGAAGAAGGACCCTTCCCAGAGGACCCTGAAGAAACCCTGTGGAAGACACAAGGTTTGAGAGTCACCCCACCCGTGGATACCCCAGGAACCAGGATACCTACACCCGGGAAGCCGGGTGCATAGGTGCAAAGTGACGTCGGAAACCGCTGTATGCCACAATGGAGGACTTCAGAAAAGATACCGTTGGCGAAGAAGTTGAAAGAGTCCGGTGGAATCCAAGGATGGATTCTTGAAGAGGAGTACCTGCAAGCAGCAGGGACAGAGTCTATGCCACTCAGAGGTGATCAGGAGGCATGGAAGACCAATGACCACCAATGAAGGAAGATGCAGGAGTGATGAACGTGACTTGTCGTTGCAGCTGTGAGGACATGGCAATGCTGTGGAGGAACAGGAGCCATTCATGAGCTGTCCCACGTCAGAAGTCAAGAACCAGGGGGTCGGTGTCCGGCAGGAGCACCAACAAGCCTTGACAGCAGCAACAGACGTGATAAAAGAAGAAGGTGCCATGTTGGGACCAGCAAGGTCCAAGGGACTCACCAATTGCAGGAGAGTCAGAGCAGGCCCCGAGCAAGCAGGGGAGCCCACTGAAGCCAAAAAAGACCCTCAAGAGGACCCACAGGCCGAAGGCACAGGAGTTGCAAAAGGACCTCGAGCAGCTCACCAAAGATGCAGGCTCACGGTGCAGAGGATGTGATGAGGACAAAGATCTTGCCAGGAAGAGATGCTGGAGGCTGGAGCTTTGTGTAGCCTAAAAATCTCTGGAGGACAGAGCCAACAAGCCTTGGCAACGGCAAGTCAATGCGGTTCACAGGGATCCTGTTCCAGCGGTTCCAACGAGGGATACTGGCCTGAAACTTGCTGAGAGCACAGGTCAGGCCTCGAGGGAGTTGCAGAACCACCACTTGTATTGCTGAGCCTTTCAGAGTCCATAGTACATCAAGAGCAGCAGACCAGTCAGCTTTGTTGCGGTGCCTGCAGATGCGGGGGAATGACTCCTTCACTCCAAGGGAGAATCTTTTGGGTGTCTTGATGCCCACAGGCCTGGAGAAGAACCTGGATGAAGCACAGGCACAGGCAACGAAGAAGACGTGAAGAAAAGTGAGACCATCAGCAGCAGGAGTCTTCCTTGGTGTAGTCTCGGTTCCAGGCGTAGTCCAGCGAAGTCCAAAGTGTCCAGACGGTCGAAGGTGAAGTGGTTTTGGGTTTGAATCTTGTCCCACCACGAACCTGAAGAGCCACCCACAGGTAAGCCCTTAAGTACCCTATGGAAAGGGTTGTGACGATTCAAGGGACCCTCCCAGAAGAGGGCTGAACAGAGAGGAGGATACTCCCATGTCCTTTGTCCAGATACGTGCCAGAGCAGGAAGCCAAGTACTCATTGAACTAGGGGAGGGCACCAAATGTGCCCACAAAGCAGTCTGGTGGTGCTGGCAAGCGCCCTCACCCCAGCCCAATACACCATACACCATGTCCTATCTGGGAGGTGGTCACACCTCCCTGTGACAGAAAACCTACTGTTCTACCTTCTCCTGCTCGAGCTCAGCTCAGCAACAGGAGGGCTGAATCATGTCTTGGGTCGGCAGCAGCACTAGCTTGCTGGCAAACCCAGGAAGGCTGGTATCGGGAGCACTGGGGGCTTCCCAGAGGAGCCCCCTGGTGCATTGAATCTTATCTCCAACACCGGTAACAGTGTTGGGGTATGATTCCAACATGTTTAATAGCAAACATACCCAGGTTCGGCACAGCCAATATATAGTTAGCCATCACGTAATGACGCTTGGCCACTATATGTATCAAAATGGCTGACTGCACTTACAAAGCCTGGAGAATTGACTCTGGGGTTTGTAGGGGGTGTCCTGCTCATGCAAGATACTCTCACACTTATAACCTAGCACTTTTGACTTTTCGAAAGACACTATAGACATAAAATCAGTCTGGGGTACTAAGGAATGGCAGGTTCATGGAACTGAGGCACTATTTAGAGCATGCCTCATACGACAGCAAATTACCTTGCTGAACGACACTGTACAACAGACTTCCTGTCTTGGGTTAGCCAAGATTAAGGACTTGAACACACCTCGTATTCCATCGCTTTCACACTTTGAGGGATAGCAAAACTATACAGCAAATTGTGAGGGTACACTAGATGACATCATGCATGACAATTCATACAATTCAACAGACCCCAATTGGAAAGGATGGTTAGTTTGGCCTATCGACACAAATAGGTGTCAGTCCAGATTCAAGGATACCACTGAAGGGTTTAGTATCCATAGGCCTGACATACGCTATGTACAACGAGAACATCCGGGGGTGGTGACATCCTACAGAGTTGGGAAGTTATGCCTAGATTGGCTAAGAACCTCAACACTGTTCCAGGTGAAACAACACTTGTCCTTACTCTATGATCTTTTGAAATTTTAATGAAAAATCAATAAAGAACGTCCCTTGAACAAAAAAGAAAAACAATTGGACTATGGATCTCTCTTCATGTGCTCACTGCTTTGAACATTATAGTGTGATTACATTGTAAAGTGCTGAACCATTATGATTTAATGTGTTTATAGAAATGTATTCCTTGGTGAGGAGTATAGAGGGAAGTGCTCCTTGGATCTTTGCACTGACACGCTCTACTCAAAATACCATATCTGTCAGGTGCGGATTTCTATAGCCCCTACCCTCAGCTTGTCTAAAAACACTTGTCCTTACTCTCAGATGACATGGATTTAAGGAATTTTTTGCTAGGTCCACGGAAACCACATCGGAAACCCTTATACGCTGTCTATAATGAAATTTGGAAAATCTCTCAACAAGAAGCTGCAGAGAGATTGCGTGAAATTGACAGAGTTAACTTAGAAAAGGCTTTGGCTGTGGTTGACAATGATATGACCACACTGACATCCAGGATTTATTCATTGTATCTTCTGCTATAGATATAATGAAACAGGATCTGTCCATCTTACAACACGGGCAGTCACAGTTACGATCCATTTAATTATGAAACTGGGAGCTACAATCTTTGCGCTCTGGTCATGTGCCCTGGCGATATATTAACAGTATGTCTCTATTCTCTGCATATAATCTATCAGAAAGACAGACGAGAATAGCACAAAGAGATGCAAAATATACAATGCTACACATTGGAAAATTAGACCAATTACCTTTCACCGTGGCAGAGTCACCATCCACAGAATGGTTAATTCATGGCCATATAACATTGCCGGTAACAATTTTCCAATTTCAATATTGCCTAGAACACCACCAGGTAGGCAGATATGAAGCAATGGGTAAGGACTTCATCCATGAATCTTGGGAATTACCGTATAGATTTAGATGCAGGAATGGGGACACTGAAGTGTTTCTCAGCGGTACAGACTGCAAGACTTCATTAAGTGGATCTCTACTTTGCCATGATATTATGCTTCACGGGGCCTGTAACGGTTCAGTTGCAAACCTATCCTGTCATTTAAGGGTTTCCCAGCTGATGTGATTAATCCAGTGTTCAGGCTGTTCTAAAATGGGAGTTACTTAATGCTGAATGATCAGGGTTGTTGTGGGATGCTTCCAGGCATCGCATATCTAGTCACAGTAAGTTCCAGGGTTACTTGTTGTATGCAAGTATTGTTTCCACCGACCCACACAGTTGGGGAGGCGCCGTTATGGCCTTCGTTGAACGTTTCCTTTATACGGTTTGATACTCTGAGCCAGATGAAAGCCATGCTTTTACAGAAGGATGTGCCCTTAACCTCAGCCCGAGAGGCTTTTGATCTTCAGGTTGCAAGGTCAGCTGAGATACAGGCACTAGTACGAACTGACTGCCCCTTCCATTTCGGAGGAATGGCACAGCGTATCTTTAACATGTCTGATACGAAGGATATAGTACACCTATTTAAGACCATAGGTTCTGGACTATTAAGCACCTTTCAGACAGTCTTCGGAGTGATTCCAGCTTTCATACACTCTGGGGCCAATTCCGATCTCGGCCGGTAGGGCACCGAATCGGATTCGGCTGAACCGGATCCGATTCGGAGCCCTTTTTCCCGACCGATTCGTACGTGCGTCCGGCCGAGCGAGTACGATGCGAGCGCGTGTGAATTCGCCGACCGACTCGTTCGCGGGTCCCAACCGCTCCGACCGACTCGCACGGATGCGCCTCGCACCGCGCAATGTAGACGTTCCCCGACCGGGCAAGTACGATGCGCGCCGCGAGCAGTCCGACCGACTCGCGCCGTCCGGCTCCAAGAAGCAGTCAGAACCGTACTTTGGGGGTCCGTGTCGGACCCCCCTGTACGCGTAGCCGCGCGAGTCGCACACAAGGGGGACCCATGGGTCCCCCCTACCTGTGCATGTACGCCGCGAGTCGCTTCGAGGCGTACCCGCTGTAGGGGGCGCCCTTGTACGCCTCGCACCCATTGAGTCAATGCGAGCCCGCGTACGCGTTGTACGACCGGCTCCCATTGACTTCAATGGGAGTCCGACCGACTCGAGTCCGATAGCATACGTGCGCATCGTACTCGTTCGGTCGGGCTGCTAGGGTCCGATTCGGTCGGAAATCTCTCCGGGTCCGGCTCGGTCGGAGGGATTTCCGGCCCGAATCGGAATCGGCCCCTTTGTATTTGGAAGCATTTTTGGAGGGATTCCACTAATCCCGCTACTGGTAGTGGGAATCCTGATTTGAATTTTTCTGCTACGCAATGGACGTCCCAGGCACCAAGGAGATGGAAAAAATGCTCTTGGAGTGACGTTACCGTGACTGCATGGTACTCCATCTGGGCACACCTCGACTTCGGGAGCTAAGCGAGTCTTGGTTCCTATCATTCCTACCAGTCTGGATTGACTGTGTTTTGCCTGTCCTCCGCTGCTTGCTCTGCGGACAAGAATGCGTGTTGGACCTCTGTCTAACACTTCCATCGAATGCCCCACTGGACGTGGATGTATTGCTGGACCCATTAAAGGCCCACGTAGTGCAGTGTCCTCAGCGTATTCCCATGTTGATGTCAGCATTCCTAGAGCCACCACAGGATGCTTCAGCACCTGTTGGATTGGATATCGGCTCTACTACAGGCACACAGGCTTTGGATGTTTCAAATGCTTCCCCAGCATTGGCTGTGGGAACTGAAGAAGATCATCTTTGCTCGATTGACCTGATCTGTGAGGTGTTCCATGGACCGTCGTCTGCGAAGGCAAGCAGCGGTGATGTTGCGTCTCCCACAAAGGACACAAACATTTGGCTCTCCGTGTGCTGGGAAGAATTCGGCCTTTTCCAAAACAACCAAAATTGGAATTTTAAACATTTTTTTTTTCTTTCTTCTTCTTTACTCTTACTGAGCACCATGGCTTTCAGGTTCACTGATAGAATATCAATGCTAAAAACATTGATGTAAAAAATATTGGAAAAAATATATAGAGTGCAAAAATATTGACTCTATACTTTAACAGGTAAGTACAAAAATATTGAATCAAAAATATTGAAGTTAAAAATATAGATGCAAAAAATATCGATTTAAAAATATAAATAAACTAAAATAATATATATTCAATATATAAAATATTAATATTATCTTTAACAAAATAAATTAAAATTAATATACATTTTAACTAAATATAAAAAAATAAACTTAATTAAAAAAAATATAAACACGCAAACATAATAATTTATACATATACATATATTTACTTTAAAATAATTTATTAACTATTATCTTTATTTAATTTTTAAACTATATAAAAATAAAATATATACATATATCAATAATTTATAATTTAAAAAAATCTATAATTAATTAAAACATTAAACTATTAAAACAAAATTAAAACGTACATTTTGCAATACAATAAATACAACAGTAGGGAAAATGTTAGATAGCGAAATAATTAAATTTACTATTTTAACTCCAATGAGTGCAGCAGTAGGGAAAGTGTTGGATAGCAGAGGGGTAAAATCTACTATTCCCACTCCAGTGAGTGCAAAAGTAGGGTAAATGTTGCATAGCGGAAGAATTACATTTACTATTCCAACTCCAGTGAGTGCAAAAGTAGGGAAAATGTTGGACAGCAAAGGGGTAAAAATTACTATTCCCACTCCAGTGAGTGCAACAGTAGGGAAAGTGTTGGATAGCAGAGGGGCAAAAATTACTATTCCCACCCCAAAGAGTGCAACAGTAGGGAAAGTGTTAGATAGCGGAGGGGTAAAAATTACTATTCCCACTCCAGTGAGTGCAACAGTAGGGAAAGTGCTGGATAGCGGAGGGGTAAAAAATACTATTCCCACTCCAGTGAGTGCAACAGTAGGGAAAGTATTGGATAGCGGAGGGGTAAAAATTACTATTCCCACTCCAGTGAATGAAACAGTAGGGAAAGTATTGGATAGCGGAGGTGTAGAAATTACTATTCTCACTCCAGTGAGTGCAACAATAGGGAAAGTTCTGGATAGCAGAGGGGTAAAAATTACTATTACCACTCCAGTGAGTGCAACAGTAGGGAAAGTTTTGGATAGCAGAGGGGTAAAAATTACTATTCCCACTCCAGTGAGTGCAACAGTAGGGAAAGTATTGAATAGCGGAGGGGTAGAAATTACTATTCTCACTCCAGTGAGTGCACCAGTAGGGAAAATGCTGGATAGCGGAGAGGTAAAAACTATTATTCCCACTCCAATGAGTGCAACAGTAGGGAAAGTGCTGGATAGCGGAGGGGTAAAAATTACTATTCCCACTCCAATGAGTGCAACCGTAGGGAAAATGCTGGATAGCAGTGGGGTGAAAATTACTATTCCCAACCCAGTGAGTGCAACAGTAGGGAAAGTGTTGGATAGCAGAGAAACAAAATTTCTAATAACATTTAAACAATTGAAAAAAATTAAATAATCTTAAAAATAAATAAACAATATTTTAAAAATATACGATTAAATATATTAAACATATAAATAGAACACATATTATAATGTTATTACATATAACAAAAAGTTACAAATATTATATAAAATAAATTAATAAATACATTTATAAACAATATTTATTTAAAAGGAGCAAATATTAACAAGCAAACAAATTATTTAAAATATAAATGTATTTATTTTATTTTCTACCCTATAACACCACATCAATAAAAAAAGACTTCAACGTTTTTATTTAAATTTATTTCCATAATTAACATAATTAATAATGAATTAAAAAATATTATTAATAAAAAAGATAATAAACATTCATTGAGTACACATTCTTTAACATTATAATATCCCCAACTCACACCTAAAATTAATTACACAATTACCATAATTAATTACTAATGGATTAATTTAAATTAATTAACAACTAATTAATAATGCATCAATAAAAAATAAATTACTTCCCACCCTTCCCACCATTTACACCTATAAACACCACAACACACACCTAAAATTAATTACACAATTACCATAATTAATTTCTAATTAATTAATTTAAATTAATTAATTAATTAATAATTCAATAAAAAATTACTTTCCACCCTCCCCACCATTTCCACCTATAAACACCACAACACACACCTAAAATTAATTACACAATTACCATCATTAACTACTAATTAATGAATTTAAATTAACAACTAATTAATAATTAATCAATAAAAAATAAATTACTTCCCACCATTTACACCTATAAACACCACAACACAGACCTAAAATTAATTACACAATTACCATCATTAATTATTTAAATTAATTAACAACTAATTATTAAATAATTAATAATAAATTAATTTACACATTTAACACGATAACATCACAATTACACAAATATTAATTAAAAAAATTATTCAATACATTTTATATAATTAAATTACTTCCCACTGTATTCCCCTATAAACCCACAACCCGCTACGGAACTAAAACGCAAATTTCAAATATTTTTTTTATAACTACTAACAATAATCAATAAATTTTATATAATTAAATTACTTCCCACCCTATTTCCCTATAAACCCACAACCTGCTACGGACCTAAAAACGCAAAATTCAAATAAAAAAAAATTAATAACTACTAACATTTTACCACATATAATGAAAATACAAACAATTCTTATACAAAAAAATCAAACATCACACAAATATAAAATATATACTAAAATACATAACTTTAATTAAAAAAAAAAAAAATCAAAAAAAAAAAAAACATCGATATTTTTAACAACTATGGGGCCGATTCCGATTCAGGCCGGAAAACGTACCGACCGACTCGGTACGGGAATTTAGTCCGACCGACACGTACCGGCGCTGCCCGATCCGCGTAGTACGATGCAATGCATGTGAAATACGACCGACTCGTACGGAACACAAGCCGAACGACCGAACCGCACGGAAACCAGCTATCCGGCCGGGAAACCACGCGAATCGAACCGACCGACACGCACCAGGAAAGAACCCGACAGAAACGTACCCACGAACTCTGACCCGCGCAGTACGATGCAATGCGTGGAAAACCAGACCGAGTCACACCGAGCTCAAGCCGTACGACCGACACGCATACAAAACGGAGCCGAAGCAACCCCAATACTCCACGACCGACGCGTACGCCGCACATGAAATCCATCAGAAACACAGCGTGAAAGACTCGGAGAAGCTCGCACGAGCCAACTGCAGCGTCCGAGTCCGTCAGAAGAACGTCTCCTACATGCCCAGAAACTACAAAGGAAAAAATACAAAAAAAAGGGCCAAACAAGCAATGACAAAGTCAATAAATACTGGGGGGGGGGGGAAATGGGACAAAGACACACCCACAACTCCACCCATATAAAGGCCACAAATCCCTACCATGATCCTTTGCAAATTCAACTGACCTGCCAGCACAGAACACCATCAGACAGCAACCACAGTCACACCCACAACTCATCCATCACACAAGCCACACACCATTAGCACCTCCCTAATAGCACCCTCACATACACCCAGCAAAACTGACACTCACCTACCCTCACATGCACACTCACACACACATCAATCCCCACCACCACCCATCACCATGCCCCCAAAGAAGAATCCAAAGTTCCTAGACAGTGAATTGGAAGTGCTGGTAGATGAAATCCTCAGGGTAGAGCCACACTTGTTTGGTACACTGGTCCAACAGACCCCCATGTCGCAGAAAACCAAGATGTGGGAGAGGATCGTTGACAGGGTGAACGCACAATCACCATGTTTGCGCACAAAGGAAGACATCCATAACAGGTGGTATGATGTGCGCAGGAGGGTCAAGGCCCTACTCAAGAAGGATTACACCTTGAGCCATCGCACCGGCAGTGGCCCTCCTGCCAAACCAGTATACCTCAGGCCCTGGGAGGAGAAGGTGCGGGCCATCCTACCACCAGAGAGCGTACATGGACTATCAAACATCCCAGAGCCTGGTGAGTACACAACCAATGTACCCAATATCGTGTGACAATACACACACATCACTGTCAAGGGGATAGTGAAACCATGCACCGTCAGCAAAGCCACAGTAACCAAAACATAATCATCCCAAGATGTGTATGTTAGTTAGACAAACTAAATACCTGCCATCCCATAGTGAAATGTAACTGTGTCATGACATGTACAAACCCAACAACAAATAGAGCAAGGCAGCGGCACAAATCTAACCAACAAACACTGTCAGACATTTTGCCACCACTAGAACACCACCTCACAGGGAAGCTCACTGAAAGGAAGGAATTCTGGGTATGCTGGTGAAGTCAGTGTAGCCAATAGCATGATGGGAGTTGTAGTCACAGATATTGGTCACCCTCACAATTGGCCCATCAACACCACTCTGAACCATGCTCACATCACAGGGAGTGGAAAAGAACTGACAAGATGGCTGACACTGGGTACTGCTGTGGGGAGCACAAGGCCCTGCTGGGAACTGTGCACCAACCAACAGCAGGACACCACTGACTGACATCCTGAAAGCAAACTTGCACTCCCTGCAATGGAAGCACGTTCCATGGTGGGATATCTGGCTGGGTGGGAAGGAGGACTGAAAGCACTGACCATAGTTACCAGCAGCTTTTCTCACACACACCCTTAACACAAACTCCACACAACTCACCTGGGAGAATGCATTGCCTCACACTCTAATTTAATATCCCACAAACAACAACGACACTGGGTTATGCTGTGTGAAGCACAGGGACACTTTTGTGACTTGTAGCCAAACAAACGCCAGGACAACACTGTCAGCCATCCTGTCATCACAGGCACACTACCCCACAGGGAAGCAGAGTCAAAAGGAAGGAAGTATGGGCATGCTGGGAAGGGGGGTGTAGGCAATAGCATGATGGGAGTGGTAGTCACAGCTCAACATCCCCCACCCGCATGGCCCAGCAAGCTCACACTGAAGCATGCACACCTCACAGGGAGTGAAAAGCCACGTCAAAGATGTCTGACACTGGTGCTCTGTTGTGGGGAGCACAAGGCCCTGCTGGGAACTGGGCACCAACAAACAACAGGACACCACTGTCAGCCATCTTGCCATTGCTGTCACACTCACACACAGTGAAGTCCACTCAAAAGGAAGGAAGTATGGGCATGCTGGGAAGGGGGTGTAGGCAATAGCATGATGGGAGTGGTAGTCACAGCTCAACATCCCCGACCCACATGGCCCAGCAAGCTCACACTGAAGCATGCACACCTCACAGGGAGTGAAAAGCCACTTCAAAGATGTCTGACAATGGTGCTCTGTTGTGGGGAGCACAAGGCCCTGCTGGGAACTGGGCACTAACCAACAGCAGGACACCACTGACTGACATCCTGAGAGTCAACCTGCACCCACTGCAAGGGTGGCATGCTTCATGGTGGGATAACTGGGCTGGGGGGAGAAGGAGGGCCGGATGTCAACCAAATACCACCAATGCTGGCCATGCACACACCTCAACATTCACATTGAAATGCTTCAGGTTGGCAGGACAATGTGCTACACCAATATCAACCTCTGACTGTGACAACTTAGGACAATGCTATGTACAGGCCCGCATCCAGAGGTACAGTCACAACTGTCAGGTGTTTGAACCATTGATGCCTGTAGAAACATAACATACATTGTGTGTCTCTTCCCAAAACAGGTGATGATGGGCACACAGCAGCAGACGATGAGGAGTCCCTGTCCCAGGCTCCGGGGGCCCCTGAGCTCTCTGGTGTGGAACAGCCTCTGCCCTCCTCGGATGGCGAAGACCTACCTGGCCCCTCCGGTGTGAGTCATCATGCAGCACCAGCAGGACCACCATCTGCACCCCCTGCACCCACTCCTCCAACATCTGCCAACACACAGACCACCCCCGCCGACACGGACAGACCAAGGACCACCAATGACAACAGCACAGGGACCCCAGCCCACCGTGAAGCAATGGACAACAACCCCAGTACCAACCCCCAAGGGGGCCTAGGGTCACCTGTGCGTGCCACCGCAGGTCCCGCATGTGTGGCCAGGGGTGGTGGGAGGGGTGGTAGGCAGAGGTCGCTGTTTGCAGAGGGGTCTGGACTGCATGATGACCCACAACTGGTACGCATTGCTGATGCGTACCAGAATAGCACCGGAGAGGTCAGCCAGGTAGTGGGGATCCTCAAGGACATTCAACAGCAGCAGGCTGCCCATCATGCCCGCTTGGACTCCCACATGTCCCGTGTGGAGACACACATGTCTCGCATGGAGTCCAAGTGGGACACATTGCAAGAACGGACAGCGGTGCATAGGTACATATTGACATGCCTCCGCCAGATTAGCACCAACATGGCCACACCTCCCTGTGTGCCCACAACATCTGGTGCCGCAACAACTGCAACTGCCACAGGGAGGGAGGATGACTCTGGCGGAGAGTCCTCTGCACCGCAGTAGCCTGCACGTGAGGGTCCCCCCCGAAAGAAGAGGGGTCGTCCGAGGAAGGAGAACTGAGAGGCCGATGGCCATGTATATCCCCCAGGAACCCAACAGCTGTTCTGGAAATCCACCTTTGTGTGCAAACTGTTCACCCTGTCGAATGCAACCCAACTCTCTCACATGACATGGGGAGTTTAAGTTGGACCAATGTATCAGATGACTGTGGACTTTACTCAGGACATTTCTGCTAACAACACTTCCAACTCATCTGGGAACTTTGGATTCCAATCCCAATGTACAGCACCCACCATCCTGTGCACTATCCTCACACATGTATGTAAATAAACTCACTAATACACCATACTTGCCTCTGTTGTGATTCCAACGTTGTTTTTGTCATGGAGATGATGATCTGCTAAATGACACTGTGCATGCTAACTGCTACAGCAAGTTCAACACCGTCATGTGAGTCATGGCGACGTGACACATATGAGGGAGACACACCACTAGGGCTACACAACACATACACACCAGGGCCATCTGACTCATCGCCTACACTGATGTTGCCAGGAAATACAGTGGAATGCACAGACACCACACCTATTCAGAGTCTGTGTTAACTAGCCCACAGGTGAAGTAAGCTAATGTCAGTCAGATGTGTGACCACAGACAACGCACATCCCAAAGTGAAGCACAGGTTTATTACACATTTGCAACATGTTGTTTCCACTACAGATGCAAGGTAATCCCACGTGGCAGTGGCCACACAGTCACCAAGTGTAGAGGAAACAAAGTCCAGGGGTGTGTGGCACATCACCTGCAGGGAAACGACTGCTCCCACCCTGGAAGTTGACTCATGGTGTCGGGGGATCACAGTTGACCAAACAACTCTGAAAGTACCCTGTGAAGGACAGACATGACACACAGTCAAAAGCACTGAAGAACAGGACAGAACTGCAATACTTATGCCCAATACATGTCACAAGATACCTACACAAAACCAAGTTAGCATGTCAACACTGTTGGGGAGTACAGACTACCTGTAAGGACACATCGCTGCACGCATACAGTCAAGTAGCACATGGCCACACTCAAACATCAACAGAGCACCACCAACACATATCATGGAAACTCAAATCATTGACATACCAACTCTGTATACTCACATTCAGCTGAAGAAGTTGGTGATGAGCTGTGTGCGGACATCCCCCTCATCATCATCATCATCATCACTGGCATCGTGGCCCAGGCCAGGATCCTCCACAGGTGGCGGATGTTGGTCATTGTCATCCAGGATGAGAGGCAACTCCTTCCGCACTGCCAGGTTGTGTAGCATGCAGCAGACAATGACAATCTTGCACACCTTTGCAGGGGCATATGGGAGGGCCCCTCCTGTCTTGTCCAGGCAGCGAAAGCGGCTCTTCAGGAGACCAAATGTCCGCTCGATCACTCTCCTGGTCCGACCATGTGCCTCATTGTAGCGCATCTGGGCTGGTGTCACAGGGTTCCTGAGGGGTGTCAGCAACCACGGCATGTTGGGGTATCCGGAGTCACCTACATACAGACAATTGCACATTAGCTGACTTGGAAAAGAGGGTGGAATACAACATTGCAGAACACACACAATGGTACAAAGTCAGTACACACCAACAAGCCAGGCACGCTGGTTCTGCATCTGTGACATCATCCTCGGGATGCGACTACTCCTCATCACGTAGGCATCGTGTGCAGAACCGGGGAAACATGCACACACATGTGAGATGCTCATATCTGCAAGACATACCACCAGGGCATTGATAGAATGGTAATGTTTCCTGTTCCTGTATGCCTGCTCATGTGCCTGTGGTGGTACCAAAGCCACATGTGTCCCATCAATGGAGCCGATGACATGTGGCATCCTCCCCAGGGCATAGAAGTCACTCTTGACGTCAGTGAGTTGTTGACGTTTAGGGAAATAGATGTACTGGTTCAAGTAGCTCAACATCGCCTCCAAAACATCGCGTAGCACACAGCTGAACATGGTCTGTGACATCCCACCAGCAGACGCCACAGTGTGTTGAAAGGTACCGGTGGCAAAGAAGTGTAGGGCTGCCATCACCTTCACCTTGGGGGTCAGCGCTGCAGGGTATGGCCGGCCAGGTTGCAAATGTGGGGCCAACTGCACCGCCAATTCCTCAATAAGCGGCCTGTTGAAGCGGTACCGCCGGATGCAGTCACGTTCAACCATGGTTGCAAGGTCAGGGAATGGTCTATGGACAGCTGGCGCCCTGCAGTGCATAGGTGAACAAAGAAAGATTGTCAGTCACCCCACATATGTGGCATTGACCATACTTAATATCACATGATACATCATTACGAGACACAAGTACTTGATGTGTGTGCCGTTCTGTATGGACATATATGGCACCTACATGGCCAACATCTAACATCACAGTTCAACA
This sequence comes from Calotriton arnoldi, assembly GCA_963921515.1. Classification (NCBI taxonomy): domain Eukaryota; kingdom Metazoa; phylum Chordata; class Amphibia; order Caudata; family Salamandridae; genus Calotriton; species Calotriton arnoldi. The sequence continues at coordinate 788,140 of CAWUFW010001640.1, read as the reverse complement.
TGTGTTGACAACAAGTTCCAGGTTGTGCTATGGGAAATCATTCGGATGTGTCACAGTACCCATGTACTGCTGTCACGTTCCAAACACACACCAAAGTGACAAGTGAGGACAGATGTGCCCCAGGCATCACAGCTCTTTGACAGGTAGATTCCCAGGGACCCTGTATTGCCACATGGACACTGGCATGACATGGCGTATCATGTACACGCCAGCAAAACAACCATGACTCCCACAGGTAGTGGACCCTGTTGCCTCTGCAGGACAGACATGGACGTCTGTGACACACACACGCACAACATCAAAGTCGATGCACAAACAACGTGGATGTGGAGACTGTCTCCCATTGTGCACATGGAATCCGAGACATCTGACACACAACATGCACACAGACTGTGGAGGGTCATCACTATTGTGGCAATGGGTCACCCTGTGACGTACATACCTTCCCACATGGGACTCAGGGTGTATGTGACATGACATACACATACACAACCTGGAAAAGCCACATGCCCTGAACTGAACAGTTGCACATCACAGTGGTCATGTGCACAACACACAAAGGATTCTGTCCCCATGAACACGTGCACAGCCTGGGAGTGGCTGCCCCCAAGTGCTACCGAAAAACCACATGTTGACCCCCATACACACACAGGTAATGCAGCCTTACATGCCTTAGGATTAGGCCTGGGCGGTAAATTCCGTTCCGCTCGTGGAATTTGCAGAATTTGGGTAATTTCGTGTTCCGCGGAGAACGCGGAATTACCAAAAATTCCGCGATCCGCGGCGTCTCGGAATTTTTTGCTTGTTTGCGCTTTCAAAATGCGTGTTCGCGAGATATTTCTCCCTGAGCACGCAAACAGCGTTCGCGAACAGGAAAAAAGCATAGCGAACGGGCGGAACAAGCAAATCCACGTGTTCGCGGAACTTTTGCGTGCTCGCGGAGATTTTGACCATTTCGCGGAGCTTTGCGAAGCGCGACTACGCATATTCCGCCCACCCCTAGGATACAGTGTGGACAGGCTGTGGTGTCGTAGGTGTGCCCCTGAGTCCCTGGCAAGTAATTGTGGCTGGCATACGTTCACCAGTGACTACCATGGTGACATATGCGAGTGACTTGTACAGGGATGCGTTGTACAGCAATGGACTGATCGGTGTGCACGCATTGGCCATTGCATATGATGTGGACGGATGCGTGTTGTCATCCGAAATACGCGTTGTACAGCAATGGACCGATCGGTGTGCACGCATTGGCCATTGCATATGATGTGGACGGATGCGTGTTGTCATCCGACATACGCGTTGTACAGCAATGGACCGATCGGTGTGCATGCATTGGCCATTCATATGATGTGGACGGATGCGTGTTGTCATCCGACATACGCGTTGTACAGCAATGGACCGATCGGTGTGCATGCATTGGCCATTGCATATGATGTGGACGGATGCGTGTTGTCATCCGACATACGCGTTGTACAGCAATGGACCGATCGGTGTGCACGCATTGGCCATTGCATATGATGTGGACGGATGCGTGTTGTCATCCGACATATGCGTTGTACAGCAATGGACCGATCGGTGTGCACGCATTGGCCATTGCATATGATGTGGACGGATGCGTGTTGTAATCTGAAATACGCGTTGTACAGCAATGGACCGATCGGTGTGCACGCATTGGCCATTGCATATGATGTGGACGGATGCGTGTTGTCATCCGACATACGCGTTGTACAGCAATGGACCGATCGGTGTGCACGCATTGGCCATTGCATATGATGTGGACGGATGCGTGTTGTCATCCGAAATACGCGTTGTACAGCAATGGACCGATCGGTGCGCACGCATTGGCCATTGCATTTGATGTGGACGGATGCGTGTTGTTTTTCGAAATACGCGTTGTACAGCAATGGACCGATCGGTGCGCACGCATTGGCTATGGCCTGGCATGGCAACGGACGCGTTTTCGAAGCTTCAACGAGTCTGATGCAGTGAATTCAGTTGGCCAGCCACAACAATGTTGCAAAATCATGGGTGTCATGAAGTTGAAGTTTTGAAGGATGCTGTGGGCGTGTATTAGTGCTGCTATTCCATGGATTGGTCAGATTTAGAAGATGCAAACGACTTGGACCTATCACTTTGGACACATGGGACAGTATCTGCCTCTGCAGCACACATATAATGCTGGCTGTTCCCCTGAGAGCTCACTTGCCTGCACTACATGCTCCAGGACGACATCTGCCACCACCACTGCTGCTGTCTCTGCATCCTCTGGCTACTGCAATGGCACGTACTGTGGAGAGAGCCCCAGCCTTCAGCACTGAGGAGAACCAGGCCCTGCTGGACAGCCTCCTTCCACAGTACAGCAAGCTGTATGGGAAACCAGGGGAGCAGGTGAGTGTACTGTCCACTGCCTTACTAAATGTGCATGTTGTCTGACTAGCAAGACTTACAGTGTGCACACCACTGGCTAGCATGCTCACTGAGTAGTTGTCACCCCCAAAGTGTGTAGTTACATGCACTGAACAGGTATAGTGCAGTAACAGTGCATTCCAACAAGGTTTGACTTCCCAGGCAATGATACCATTTGGTAACTGCTGGCAAACTGTTCATAGCCATAGTTGCACTGCCTGTGTACATCATATGCCCCTGTGATTGAGACATGTATATCCAACTGTGTGATGCACGGAAATGTTGCATGTGTAGTAATGGCCTTTTCACTTTGTCATCCTCACAGGTTGATGCCCACCAGAAGCAGGAAATCTGGCTGACCATCGCCCGGGCAGTAAGATCCGTGGGGGTCTACAATGCCGGATCCGCAACTGCCAGAAGAGGTGGCAGGACCTTCGGGGCTGGTCCCGGAGGATCGCAAGGGTCCAGCTGAAGCTGTCGCCTCCTCGCAGGAGGGGCGGACACCAGACCCTGACCCCCCACATGCTCAGGATTCTGGCGGTGGTTTTCCCGGACCTGGATGGGCAGCTGAAGGCCAGACAGCAGCAAGGAGGGGGTGAGTCCATGACTGCACTGTGAACTTTGTCTGACATGCTATGTGCCCTCCTCTGGCCTGGTTAAACTTCCACAGTACATCAGTCTTGGGGTCCAGGACCCATGTCCCTCAATTGTGACATGCCCACTCCTCATCTGATACCCAGGTGTGGCCCTTACAGTCAGGAAATTGTGTCACTTGGGTACTGTGTCCTTGCATTTTGCTTAGCTCAAGGTGGGGGACAGCATTTGTTCCCGTAACTTTGTGGTGGGGTTCATGGGTGGGTCAATTGCTTACACAATGCCTGAGTTCTGACATGTAATCTGCGTGTAACTTTGATATGTGGTCCAATTGCTGATCTGACTCACCACATGTGCCTGGGGTATTTGGCACACACCCATGCTGCGGGTGGGAACAATGTTTGGGCCTCAGGAGTATGTATATCAAGTGTGTCACACATGCTTAGCCACCTGCCTACTGTCCAGGGCTCATCCCTCTTTCACGTGGAGCAGGACAGTCATGCCTACTCCAGGGCATACAATACACTCTGTACTCCCACTCCCGTGTATCAGCTGACACGTTGTGCTCAGTGAAATGTTCCCTCAGGTGTCTGCCTCTGTGTCATTGTGAGTGGCTTCGTTGTCAGGACTACTGGGGTGTTTATCGGTTAGGGCTCAGCATGCCATCTGAGATGTGACCATAGGAGACGATACTTGTGTGACATATAGGTGTTTGATCACTTGACTGTGCAGACTGGTGTATGCGACTGTGAAGTTCAGGCAGCTGTTTTTCATTCACAGCAGACTGTGAGGTGCTCAGGTTCAGAGAGTTGTGTTTCATGTCTCCCATATGTCCAATTGGTATGACGTGGACAAATAAGAGTTCAGATGATGTGGTTTGTGGGGGATGGACATGTGCACTTGTCAGCTACAGAACTTGCATTCCCCATGACCTAGGATTGTGACACAGTGCAGGCTGTTGTTGGCTGGCTGCCCTGCCCATGTGACTGGAGACAGTGATGTATGACTTTGCAGGCATGCCTGTGCCATGGCATTAAACTTCCTAAGAGTGATCCTGCAGGGGAGTGACATGTGCTACATGCACCCCATTGTGGCATTGACTATCAGGACATGGGTGCATCATGGTGTCTGGTGCTGGTATGCATCACATGCATTTCAAATTAGACTCTGGCCATCCCTTTATCCGGACACCTGTACTGACTCAGTGGCAAAAGATGTGATGTGTGCATGTTCACATACTTCACCGTGTTCTCTGCAATGTCCAACAACTGTGTAGGTGGTGCATGTGTCCACACTGGGGTATTACCATCCGACAGGCACCAGACAGATAGGTGCAAGGCCAGGAGGGATGTGAGTGCCATGGTTGACCATCAGACTGACAATTGGCTTCTCCTAATCTGTGTGAGCACTTTTGGCAATGTTCAACTAAGGATGCCAGGGCTTGCTCTGTAATGTGCTGTACTTACTGTGGTGTGTGTGCAGGTGACTGATGTTTGTCTGTTTCTCTAATTATTTGCAGATACATCCACGGCCAAAGGAGGGGACAGCTCCACGGACCAGGAGGAGCTGCAGAGCCAGACTGGGTCAGCAGCCGATGAGTGGTCGGAGGGACCCAGTGGCACGGAGGGCGAGGGGAGCCACACTGAGGAGTCCTCAGCACCATCCACCTCAGCTGATGACCACAGCAGCTCGGAGGATAACTCCCTTGTGGAGGCGGGTGTCAACAGCCACCACACCCCAGCTAGTATGGCTGGCCCCGCCACCACCACCGCCCTCCCATCGGCTCCCATTCCAGAGGTCCGTAGAGACTCCCGTGTTCGGGAGCATGTCTCCTTCGTGCCAGGCACCGCACCCCCTGCCCCTGTGTCCCCTGCTGCCCTGAGTGAGGAGTCTGTGTACTTACTTCGCCAGCTCCATGTAGGGCAGACATTAATGCTGAGTGTCCTCCATGCACACACCACTCTGTTGACACAGCTGGTGTCGTTCATGGAGGGCATCTCATCGGGCATGTCTGCCCTACAGAGGAGCAATAAGTCCATGGCCTCCTCCCTGACGGCAGCAGTGTCCCTCCTCCAACAGTCCCTCACCCCTCCTACCTCTGCCCCATCCACACTTCCTGGCACCCTACCTGTCCCAAGCACATGCACACCTGCACAATCACCCAAACACACAGACACGAGCAGCACAGAAACACCCAAAACAAAGTCAAAACGTGCACACAAGCATCCTCAGGGGACTGATACCACACCCACAGGGGATGGTGAACAGACACACACACAGGCATCCACAGTCACTCCGCAGTCCTCCGATACCTCTCCCTCCAAGACCCCTTCCCTTGCCTCACCTGCAACCCCACCTACAAAGCAGCTCTTCCTCTGTGACCTCGGCCTCTTCCCCTCCGATCCAGCTGATCCAGCATACAGGGGGAAGAGGAAGTCCACCCACACAGAGGGGAGTGCCCCTCACCCTCTGACACCCTCCCCCAGGCACAGACAAACTGAGGCCCCCACCCGCAAGTCCCCCCGGACCCGGAAGAGCAAGACCCCGCCACCGCCCTGCAGCTCAACCACACAGTCTCCTTCCTCCATCCCTCAGGCCCCCACAACACAGGTTCCCCCACCACACCCTGCCCCAGGTTCCCCCACCCACAGATACACCATCCCCAAAATGATCCGGCCTTCTCCCCCTACCACTTGCTCTTCCAGCCCCACCCCCCGCTGCGCATGTTTGTGCCACTGGTGTGGAGACCGTGTCCTCCCCCTCTGTCCTTCCCACCTTACCTGAACCCCATTCTACTCCCCTGGAGATAGGCACTGCAGTGGAGTCCACTACCACCCCATCTGACTTGGGCACTGCAGTGGGGAACCTGTCCACTCCATCTGGCCAGCCCACTGCAGTCGTGCCGGCACCCACACCATCTGACTCATGCCCCCAGTTGTGCCGGCACACACCATATCAGACACCTCCACTGCAGTTGTCAGTGACTCTCCAGCACCCACCACCCCTTCCCTGCCTCCTTCTGATGAGCCCTGATCCTGTCCCTGCGGTGCCTGGCCTGCCACCCCGTATGCCCCTCCGAGGGGAATGTCCCTGGTCCGTAGCAGTGCAGGCAAGCAAAGGGTGACATCTGCCACTGTCACCCTGTTCGGACTTTACTGATGGACTGGCCATTGGCCTTTGTGTTTTTTCAGGACTTTCAATTTTACACCCACATATGCTGATTCTGTTTTGCTTCAGATGTACATGATGTTGATGATGCTAACCATGCCCTTGCTGCAGTGATGGTGATTTTTGATATCAGGAAAATGAAGTGTTACTGTGCAGGACCCCATGTGGTCCAGGGGGAATGTGTCCTATCCTGGTGTGTATCCATGTCATCCTTTGCAGCAATATGAGGGTGTCATGTTTTCAATATTTGCCAATGGGATTTCCTACTTTTATTTGCAATATCACATCTGTGGCTTACACCCCTGCACATCTGTTGTGCTTGCCATTGTTCAATTTGTCTATTTCCCTGACCGTGTGACCATCTCCACTGGACATGCAAGTTTGGGCATCAATGGGGAAGGACTCATCTGTGTTATCAGTGCAACTTGCTAAACATGTGTGTTGGATCTGTGCAGATGATTTCGGTGACACTCCCATGACCAGGCTGATGTGACGAGAGCCTTCATTTTGTGCTAATTGTTGACTGAGTGACCAAGTGTTCTGCTGACATGATAGAGCCCTGCAGAGACAACGTATGGCACAGCTTTCCTTACACAGGAGTGGAGTCCCCTCATGGCAGTGTGTAATTCCGTCACATTGCCTGAGCCCAAGGTGTGTGTTGTGTGAGCATGTCTGTGTGTGTTCACTTCCATTTTGCTACGCAGGCTGGGATCCCTAGTGATGTTCCTGTTTGTGATGCTTGCTGAGTTGACCTATGTTCCCCCAAAATCATCGCCCTGGGTTCTCTGGGATGTGGGTGCATGGCACATTACTGGTCATCAGGGTGTCATCCATAGGTGTGTTTGCTGTCAGGGCTGAGTTTGTGGGCAAACGCAGATGAGACACAGTCAGGATTCCCCTTGGCTCTTGTTGGTTACACAAGTCATGTAATTTACAGTTTGTGGTAGCTTTCAGTGATTGTGACACGTTGTGTGTGTGACTGCTGCCACTCCTCAGGGTCAGAGCTGCAATGTTGGAAGTTGTCTATGTGTGTTCTTTGTGGGTGACCTTGGCTTCTTCATTGGTGTGTGACTGTGGCCGGGATCCCATTGGTTGGTGTGGATTTGAGGTCATGCCCATGTACGGCGTACTGTGAGGTGTCAGACATTCACGAGTCTTGTTGACTGGCCATGTGTGATGGGTTTCTGCACCTTAGTTCCCACCACCACCCCTGGGATTGTCATGGGTGCATGTGCAATTTCACCAGTCCATGTGAGCTTCACTGCTGCACATTGGTGGAGATCAAGGTATGTGGTGTTGAGTGTGTGCAAATGAGAGTTGTTGCATGGCTAGACCCCTACCTCCATATTGGCCTTGGCTGACAGGCCGTGCTGATTGATTTGTGCTTGTGTAGGTGTGATGGTAGTTTGTTGCTCAGGACACATGACTGTGGTTCACAGTGTGAACCACATCTAGCTTTGTCATCACAGTGGGATTATCATGCAGGCCAGTGTCACCACAATGTGGGGTCCCTGGGGGTAGTGCTGTGGTGGGTCTGTCTCTTGCTGTGTTAGTTGCTGTTCCTACAAGCTTGTGTGACATGTGTAATTTGGGCTCCCTCTCATCTAACAATGCCTGATTTCCCACATAGGGGAATCCGATCCATGAGTTACTTTTGTGTGGCACTGTATACACATCTGTGTAATTGGGATTCAGGCCTCCTCATGTGTTGTGTGGTTGCCTGGGGACACTGGCACACCCCCCCATCACCTGTTGTGTTTGATATGCAGTGTGAGGCTGCCTGTTTGTGTTTGTGCATCTGCACCACTGCATTGGCATATCTTTAGTGTGCCATTGGCTGTAGGTTGTTTGGTGGGTTTCCCCTGCTGTCCCTGGGACTCCTAGGTCATCAGTCAGCACAATAATCATGGTTTGTATGTCCCATTGCTGCCATGGTATGGTTTTTGTTCACCTCACATATAAAGTCTCCACAGGATATCTACATTTGTGTGTCCATTGGTGCAGATATGTGGGTCTGCATTATGATGGTCACTTCTGTCATTGTGTTATTGATGAATGTTGACAATGTCAGCCCCCATGGGTGATGTTTGTCTGCACATGGCCAAAGGTATGTCTTATTTGCACTGCACTGTTTGCCTCACCCAATCTATGTTGCTATGGGACACAAGCACTACTATGCCACTGATGTGTTTGTTGTTCTGTGACCAGGAATCATCCATGCTGTTTGGCATTTGCAGCTTTTTCCATGACAACACTTACATTTTGGTCACTGTGATGATGGGGGTTTAGACCCCATTGCCACAATGTTCAAAATGTGCTTCAGCTATGGACCCCACACTTACCTTTTGGTCACTGTGATGATGGGGTGTTAGACCCCATTGCCACAGTGGTCATGGTCTGCTTGCATTGTGGAGGCCACACACATTTATGTGTGACACATGTGATAGGGGGTCACATTGTATGTTCAATGTCATGTTCAGTGTTGTAGGCATTTGACACAGACTACACACGCTTGTCATGGTGTTGGGGGATGTGTTTTTCTGATATTCCTTATGTTGGAGTATGCTGGTTGTGTCATGCATTACCCGTCCTATGAGTAGGGGTGGTGTTGGTGGTAGGCATCCATCCCCTATGAGTGGGGATGGTAGTAGTGACAGGCATCCAGGCCCCCTGAGTAGGGGTGGTGGTAGTGGTAGGCATCCAGCCCCCTGAGTAGGGATGGTGGTAGTGGTAGGCATCCAGCCCCCCATGAGTAGGGGTGGTGGTAGTGGTAGGCATCCAGCCCCCCATGAGTAGGGGTGGTGGTAGTGGTAGGCATCCAGCCCCCCATGAGTAGGGGTGGTGGTAGTGGTAGGCATCCAGCCCCCCATGAGTAGGGGTGGTGTTGGTGGTAGGCATCCATCCCCCTATGAGTGGGGATGGTAGTAGTGACAGGCATCCAGCACCCATGAGTAGGGGTGGTGGTAGTGGTAGGCATCAATTCCCCTATGGGTGGGGATGGTAGTAGTGGTAGGTATCTAGGCCCCCATGAGTAGGGGTGGTGGTAGTGGTAGGCATCCAGCCCCCCCTGAGTAGGGGTGGTGTTGGTGGTAGGCATCCATCCCCCTATGAGTGGGGATGGTAGTAGTGACAGGCATTCAGGCCCCCCTGAGTAGGGGTGGTGGTAGTGGGAGGCATCCAGCCGACCCTGAGTAGGGGTGGTGGTAGTGGTAGGCATCCAGCCCCCATGAGTAGGGGTGGTGGTAGTGGTAGGCATCCAGCCCCCATGAGTAGGGGTGGTGTTGGTGGTAGGCATCCATCCCCCTATGAGTGGGGATGGTAGTAGTGACAGGCATCCAGCACCCATGAGTAGGGGTGGTGGTAGTGGTAGGCATCAATTCCCCTATGGGTGGGGATGGTAGTAGTGGTAGGCATCCAGGCCCCCATGAGTAGGGGTGGTGGTAGTGGTAGGCATCCAGCCCCCCCTGAGTAGGGGTGGTGTTGGTGGTAGGCATCCATCCCCCTATGAGTGGGGATGGTAGTAGTGACAGGCATCCAGGCCCCCCGGAGTAGGGGTGTTGGTAGTGGTAGGCATCAATTCCCCTATGTGTGGGGATGGTAGTAGTGACAGGCATCCAGCACCCCATGAGTAGGGGTGGTGGTAGTGGTAGGCATCCAGCCCCCCCCGAGTAGGGGTGGTGGTAGTGGTAGTCATCCAGCCCCCCCTGAGTAGGGGTGGTGTTGGTGAAAGGCATCCATCCCCCTATGAGTGGGGATGGTAGTAGTGACAGGCATCCAGGCCCCCCTGAGTAGGGGTGGTGGTAGTGGTAGGCATCCAGCCCCCTCTGAGTAGGGGTGGTGGTAGTGGTAGGCATCCAGCCCCCCTGAGTAGGGGTGGTGGTAGTGGTAGGCATCCAGCCCTCCTGAGTAGGGGTGGTGCCGGTGAGTAGGGGTGGTGTTGGTAGTAGGCATCCATCCCCTTATGTGTGGGGATGGTAGTAGTGACAGGCATCCAGCCCCCCTGAGTAGGGGTGGTGGTAGTGGCAGGCATCCAGCCCCCCTGAGTAGGGGTGGTGGTAGTGGGAGGCATCCAGCACCCATGAGTAGGGGTGGTGGTAGTGACAGGCATCCAGCACCCATGAGTAGGGGTGGTGGTAGTGACAGGCATCCACCCCCCCTGAGTAGGGGTGGTGGTAGTGGTAGGCATCCAGCACCCATGAGTAGGGGTGGTGGTAGTGGTAGGCATCCAGCCCCCTGAGTAGGGGTGGTGTTGGTGGTAGGCATCCATCCCCCTATGAGTGGGGATGGTAGTAGTGACAGGCATCCAGGCCCCCTGAGTAGGGGTGGTGGTAGTGACAGGCATCCAGCCCCCCCTGAGTAGGGGTGGTGGTAGTGGTAGGCATCCAGCACCCATGAGTAGGGGTGGTGGTAGTGGTAGGCATCCATCCCCCTATGTGTGGGGATGGTAGTAGTGACAGGCATCCAGCCCCCCCTGAGTAGGGGTGGTGGTAGTGACAGGCATCCAGACCCCCCTGAGTAGGGGTGGTGGTAGTGGTAGGCATCCAGCACCCATGAGTAGGGGTGGTGGTAGTGGTAGGCATCCAGCCCCCTGAGTAGGGGTGGTGTTAGTGGTAGGCATCCAGGCCCCTATGGGTGTGTATGGCATTGGTGATAGCCATCCCGCCCCTATGGTTCTGCTGTTGCTAGTGTACGTCATTTCTGCATCCCTATGTGTGTGTGACATATGTCGGGTACGTGTCGTTTGTTTGTGTAGTGGGTGTTTGACTTACCGTCTGCGCCGTACGCGTCCGTACCGGTTTCGGTAATAGATGTAGAGTATTGGTAGGACCTGCGCGATGGGATTCATGGTTGGTTCGTCTCGTTCGGGTTTCTCGTTGCTTCGACTCGTACTCGTCGCTGGCTTGTTCGTCTCGTAGCCGTGGATCGTCTTGTGGCGCGAATCGGAGCTTATGTGCGGCTCTCCCGGATGCTCTGACGTGCCGGACGTAGCGACGGGTTCAGCGCGTACGGAAGGCGCATCGCACTAGTCCGGCCGGAAAATGCTGTATTTTTGCTTCCGTGCGACTCGATTCTGTGTTTACGGATCCGGCTCGGGCGGGGAACAGGAGCTGGAATGGGTACGTACGGCTGGGTCGGGATCTGGGCAGTTATGCGCATCGTACTTGTTCGTTCGTACGAATGTTCGAATCGGTCAGGAAACACGCGTTCGGCTTGGTTTTTTTCCGGACGAATAGTGTTAGGTGCGCTTCCGGCCGAGATCGGAATCGACCCCTATATTTTTACAAACGATATTAAACACTTCGATATTTTTTAAATCGATATTACTTACCTAAAATCGATATTCTTGACCATGAGAATTTGTCTGTCGATATTCCTGACTCACGATATTTTTGCCACGATATTTGTGCAATTTGATATTTTTTACTCGATATTCTGTCTCTGCACCATATAAAAGATTATAGAGTTTTTATGCATTTTTTTATATCAACTTTTAGACATTTTTATTCTAAACATTTTTTAACAATGTTGTATGATTGATTAGAAGGACATTCCTTTTCTTAGTATATCGTCCGGTCGGATGAGGAGTGAGTGTTATGATTTATAATGTACCCCAATATAGGCTTGGGTAGTCACCTAAACTTTCACCTACATTTACCGTGCCATTGTACTACGTAACAGGTTTGTGCTGACCTTTTACCTAGTTAGGTGGTGCATAAATGTTGTGTGGTTTTCTCCCAAAACTAGCCTCATTTATTATGCATGAGGATTCTCAGAATCACAGCAGGACTACCATCTTCTGCATCTTCTGTATAATAACTATGTATAAGGGTCATCCCTTTCATCATCCTCGTCCGACATGGCACAGCAAGGTAGAACCCCTGAGGGTACCTTTTGGGTATATAAACACCATATCTTTGCTGGGGTGGGCAGAAGAGAAAGACTTCCATGCTGACACGCTGACACAAGATGCTGAGGTTCCTGCACGCAGACACTCCAGCACGCAGCGGTCCGACATCCCTCGCGGGGTGTCCATCTCGAGACCAAGACGGGTTCCTTCATTCTCTCACACCAGGTAATGGGGTTGGTTTTATCCTACGGGGATTCTTGGCTCTACACCTACATACATGCTAGGTACACTTAGGTACATCTAGTTAGGGTTGGCATCGTAGGAGTACGCATTATTATTGTCATGCATCTATATACCTGTATATATCCATTGTTTTAGCACTATGGTAGAAATCTACCATCCATTTACTCTGTTGGTGCTTATAATCGTTTATATCTGTTTCCGTTTTATGGTTGTTGCAGCACACATATTTTACACTAGATTGACGCTGGCTCAATAAATGCTTATTGAAAATGTCCCCATTGTTTATTCTGTGTAGCTCTCTGAGACAAAGTGAGCACGAGTGACTGAGCGAAAAGTACTGTCCTGTTTCCACGATCCCTGAGGGGACAGGGTTGTCATGTTCGATAGTTGCCAGAAACTATTCTCTCCTTGGTAAGAGGGGTTCATAGTGGCACTGTGAGCTCGCTGGTATAGAGGCGAACATATCCGGTGGGGGTGTCTGGAATCAGTCTGGACACCACTCCCACAGTTTATGTTGTCTAAACGCGCAGATCCTATATAGATTTATAGGAACTAAATGACACCTCGCCAAGCTGATAGCTTCCAGACTACTACTAATTTTGCCTCTTATAGCAAGATGGGATCAATCTGGATTTGTGCCTGGGCCGAACACATCCCATAATCTTCGTACGTTCTTTGAGGTGCTGCACACACCCTCAGTGCTGCCGCAATTTTCTTGAATGCCACCAAGGCATTCAATTCCCTTGAGAGACCGTACCTTTCCGTGCTATTTGTCCTGCATCAGCCCCAGGTTTGTCACACCAATTGCCCTTCTTTATGCACAGCCCGTGGCTAGCCTCCAGGTCAATGGACTGAGCCCTCCTCCTTTCTCAGTGTCCCGCGGCACTCGCCAGTGGTGCCACCTGTTGCCCATTCTTTTTGCTATTGCAATGGAGCCCCTTGCTGCTAAACTCTGACATCACTTCCACTGTGACCTGGCTTTCACACCTGAGTTGTTCTGGTATCTATGTACACAGATGATGTCACCCTGTGCATCAAAACAGCCCTGTGACAACATAGACCCCTTGATCAGGGAATTTACTAGATTTGGTGGGCTCTCTAGGATTACCATAAATTTGGCAAAATCAGTGATAATTCCACTTACGACGGCGACCCAAGAGTGCACTTTGGAGTTCCCTTTGCGATGGGTGATTGAGCCGGTAACGTACCTGGGGGTCTGGTTGAGCCATGACCTGGATATCCTTTATCCTTTGGAGATCCAACTATGGTCATCTGATGGACTGGTTGGAGGGGAAGGTGGATGCCTGGATGAAACGCCCACTCTCAATGTCAGGCAGGCTGATCGTATTGCCCAAATTACTCTACCTGTTTATTAACCTTCGCTCCCACTGCTACAATGCTTTAGGTGAAATCTCCGACCGCACTTAGAGGAACTTGCATAGGCAAGAAAACAACATAGAATTGCATGAGGAGTACTTACACTCCCCTTAGAGCAGGGCGGGTTGGCCGTGCTGGATATGGACCTTTACTATTACAGCACGCAGGCGGAATTTGCACATTATTGGCTCTATCCTACACCGTACGTGCCTGAACATAACCACGCTGCCCCATGACCCCTCAGGATGGTGCTGTACCAGACTCCGAGACACCCCAAAGAGGTGCTTGACACAGTGGGTTGCGCGGTTTGGGCATGGAACGAGATGTGAAAGCGAACTCGAGTGTATGACCTTTTTGCCTTCTCGATCCTATTAATTGGCCATCCCCCCTTGCCCATTACACTAGACATTGACAGGCGCAATAGATTTTGCAAGCTGCAAATTACTACCATAGGCTCCATCTATCTCCTTTATCACATCACAACAAGCCCTACAGAGACACAACATCACCATGATTGACACGTTCACTAACTAATAGCTCCGAGCGGCGGTTCGATCGCTTCATGTTTCATTTCCTGCAGTGCCCCCCACGCTCCAGGTCCGTGAGGTTCTCCTTATGGACCCATCCCCACGCAGGCTCATCACCAGACTATATGCTGGCATGCAGGTAATGATGCCGGTGCGTATCCCTAGCGCTAGACAGGCGTGGTCCGATGTCCTTACATACCCCATTTCAGTGGAACAGTGGAGTTTCTGTTGTGCTCAAGCTCGAGCACATTCGCCAAACTGCCGGCTGCGACTGGTGCACTTTAAATCTCTCCATAGACTCTATAACACCCCAGAGCGACTGCATAGGTAGGGCCTTATAGACCATGCATGTTACACCCGTTGCTCAGCACTGTGCGCTGATTTTGTACACTTCGCCTGGGACTGCCTGGGAGTGGAGAGGTTCTGGCACAATGTTTTTAATACCATTGATACCATCACGGGCCTGCAGTTGGAGCAAACCCCCCAGGTTGTGTTCTTAGGATACGTCAAGGAGGTCCCCCCGGAGTTGCAGAAGTTGACTGCACTCCTGCTTCCGCTTGCTAAACGGTGAGTGGTGATGCACTGGGGTCGCCGCCCGGTTCCGCAGAAAGATGACTGGCTCAAAGATGCAGCATACTGCCAGGATAACTTAACCGCTTATTGGGAACTGATGCCACTGAGGTCATGGCTTAAAGATATCTGGTCCCCCCTTGAGCTGTGCTTAGGTATGCAAGATAAGGAAAGGGCTGAGAACACCGCTCTTGACATGCAGGGGGCAGACTAGTAGGTGCTCTATCAGCCACCTGGGGTGCCTCCTGTGCTGGCAGCTTTGGGCTGCTGCTTGCCGCACTCTGAACTTGACCCCCTGGATTCGTTTCTGCTCCAATCCTGCTACCCTGCTAGGTGGCTTCTTTCCCCTCTCTTCCTGACCCTCCTCCTCCACCTTGGTTTCTCCCTGATCATGATCGGGAGAGGTTCTGGCATTGTGAGGCTAACGTCTTAATGCTGAAATGATTATACTTCAGCCGTGCCGTATGCTGTATTCTGACATGACTTGCAATGCCTTCTGTTGGTCTCTTCTGTTTCTGTATTTGAAACTTTAAAAGAAAGAATACAAAGAAAAAGAAAGAAAAAAAAAAACCTCTCCCAACCTCTTATTGTGAAGCTTAAAGGTTTGATCTTACTGTCTCCATAGTCATTTGTTTTCATGAAGGTCAGCTCCATTGTAAAAGATTTTCTTTTGAATGTTAATTATTTTCATAAGCTGCAAGGCGGGGCTGGCATATAGAGTTCTGCGGCCAGTAGGGAGAACTAGCAGCAAAACCCTTCAAAAGTGATGGATACTCCTTTCACCCAGACTGATATGGAGAGAAAGCCTGACCTAGTAAACTGGTACAACATATATGGCACAGATGTACATTGCTTCTCTTGGTCTAGCAGGCCAGTCTCTCCAGTAATTGGCAAGCAGGGTTTTGGATTATTTTGGTTCCAGTGTCGACTAAGCTGATGAGAACCTTATTGTGTTTTCTAGGTCATAGGTTCATGTGTCGTGGTGTCCTGACATGTGCCATTTCCCTCGAGGTGTGGCCTTCTCTTGGTTTGGTTGGCTCAGTAACAACAACCTAGATGGGAAGATCCTCAGGTTTTGTTGGTCTCAGGGTCCTGATGCCCCCCTGAGTTACCAATGATCACCCTGGGTTCCCTCGGTTTTAGATTCCTGTGATGGGTGCTCCGGAGGAGATCCCTGGGTGTTGTTGTAATCAAAATTCTGGGAACCGGTGTTCCCGAGGTTAGCACAGTTTTTCTAGAGTTCTACCAATGGGTCCCAGCTGGAAAACTGCATTAGGCTGGAGTCGTGGTGGGGGGCTATCCATGCCTGCAGGGGATGGGGTCCCAGCTGGCCTGTCATTGAGTGGGTGGCCAGAGCTGCCAACTTTGAAACTGTTGTGCGTGGCTTGAATCTCGGCGTTGGCTCAACATTCCAGTAATCCTGGGCAATTCACTTAATTTTAAAAGTGTAGCTGCTTTTGTGTAGTTTTTTGTGATGTGTGTTTACATACATGTTTGTGTATCTGTGAGATGCGTTTGTGTGTTTGCGTTTGTCATCATTACGTTGGCTTGTTTAATCCTCCATGCTTGCATTGTGATATTTCCTGTGTTTTACACAACATGGCAACTGGACTTGTTATGTCCAGAGCCATCGAATCGGGGTTGGAGGGTGTGTGTGTGTGTGTGTATATGTATGTGTGTGCGCGTGTGTGTTGGGGGGACGGCTGAGCTGTGCACTATGCATAAAATGTTCTGTACAACCGATGACAGATATTGTTGGAGTAATTCATAATCAGCAGCAATATGCTGACAAGCCATAAGAGCTGGAACCAAGGTCGGTCGGGTCCCGGCGTCGGCTCAACATCCTGTGACTCTGGGAAAATTACTTAATCTCCCTATGCTTAAAAAGAGATACAAAGGCAGACCTTGTATAATGTAACTGGTGCTCATGTAATGTGTTCTAATGCCTTCAGTCTAAGTTTGGAGGTACATTTTCAATTGTTCAAAATGTTGAATAGAAAAATCTTAGTTCAAAATGTGTTGCCAGTTACAGGTCCAGTTACAGGTACAACTCCAGTAAGTCTCATACTTGCATTACAAGCAGGCATTTGTGCACCTCAGAATTCATATTCACCCACACTGATTTCAGGTTTCTACAGATATTCCAAATATTAACCAAATTGTGTGATCTCAGAAAATCCGTTTATTTCACAGAACCTCCTATTTGTTCATTACTGCATGTGAGTGCACCTCCATATACTTGAATTCAGGACATGAAATGCTGCTTCACGCTGTGCAATAAAATCCAGGGCACACATGGGATGATTTGTCTCTTATTTCAGTTACGGAATTATCATCACTTGCTCGCCCAGTTCTAGAGCTCTGGTTTTTGGTGGGTGCTTATAACGTGCCATGACAGAGTGCTCTGGAGTTAAGGCTGAAGGCAGTGCAAATTTCTGACACTGTCAGTGAGCTATAAAACGTGTATGGAATACTTGCTCGCCCAATCCAGTTTATAACATACACATTTTGAAACACTTCAACTAATCTCCCCTGCGAACCGATGAATTAAAAAGAAGAAAAAAAACACACATATCCACATCACTTCAAAAAATAAATTGTGTTTTCATGCTTGCCTTTCAACTCTACCTATCCAATAAATATTTGCCAGGTAGAGGTAGATCCTTGTGATACAGGAGTACTTATCATAGGTTGCAATGGTACTCACTCACTCTTATCCACTTGCAGCAGAGGCACGAACCTGCAGTGGAAGATGCCAGAGCTGAAGCACTACACAGGCCAAAGAATTAACTAGAGGTATGTTTTGTGAAGACGTTGGTATGTGCTAGAGGGCATTGCTCATGATTGTCCCACATGCCACACCACTCCAAAAATTAAATTGTGTTTTCATGCTTTTTTCTCTACCTATCCAATAAATACTTCCTGAGTAGAGGTAGGTCCTTGTGAGGCAGCAGTGCTCAAACCGTTTCAAACATGCACTTTTAGTCCTTGTAGGCAAAGTTACACAATTCCCCGCAGAGTGCAGAAGATTATTCAAGAGAACATAAAGATTTTGCAGTTGAGGAAGTGATGGAAAAAAGAGTGGCAGTCCCCATACTAACTGGAAAGACAGCGAGTCGAATTGCATAGCATATAGTATCCAAGAGCCATTCGAAGATTATAGTCTCTTAGATCTGAGGGTGCACTGTACCAGATGTCCCTCCAAGAAACAATGGCCCATTTGAAACAGAAGCGATGTTGCACATGAGTTCGCTCATGCTTTAGTACAGCCTGGCACCAGCTTCAATCAGGCTGATGGCCCCATTGGGGATCTGTTTCATAAACGTGCACCGGCAGCCAAGACACTCCCAAGATCTACGCAAATGCATGTGCAATACCTACCTGATGTCTTTCAGACCGACATGGAACATATTATAGCCTTACTCCATGGAGATGTAAAGCTTTCTGTCACTGTGGATGAAACCCCAGAGAGGCATGGAGATCCAGCAGTTGCAGAACATTTCACATTTTGCAATGCAGAAAATGGTTGGGGTCGTCGGACTATAAAGGCTCATCTGGATGTTTTAGATGCCTGCCATGCAGCTTCAGTTACAGCATTGTTCCAGAATACACTTAACACGTTTGGTAAGAACTAGAGCAATGCTGTGTGCATCTGCAGTGATTCTGATAGTTACATGAGAAAATTGTGTGGTGATCTATTACAGGTGAGGGTGGAGTTCAAGGCCTTTCCAGTCAAGGTTCCATGCCATCTACTAGACAGTATTTAAAAAACTGCTTTAAAATCTTCAGAACTAATGAAAGATACAATTGACTTTGATGTTCGTTGTGGCACACTCTTTGGGAGTCAACAGATGCTGAAAAGAAAATATTTCTCTCTTTTTAACTTCTATAGCATGAGAGAACAAGCATTGGCATAGCCAATAGGTCTCGCCTTTGGTACCTTATAAGTGTTTGGCAAGAGCTAGGCTGACTCTAAGCTCATCAATTGAAGGTTGAGAACATACGTGCAGCCCGTGTTTAATTTCTGTTGTTTTGCTGTTTTCCGCTATGAAATGTACATTAACGGAGCTGTGTGAGGTCTCAGTTGTATCAGGCTGCGAACACTGCAGTCCAAGGCCGAGGGGCCTTGGCGGCGGCCTGTGGTTCCCTGTGATGGCGGTGCTGCATGCTACCGATCAGAACTGAGGTGATTGGTCGGGCTATGGTGGACTTTCATTGGGGCTGGGGAGATCTCTCTTAGAATGGCAAGGCAGGCAGACACTGAGGTGGGGTGGGGGCAGGGCTGTTGCGAAGTTAGAATATTTTTAGTTCCCTTATCCCGGGGGGGGGGGGGAAGGGGAGGGATAGTTAGAAAGGATTAAACACATAGTGCCTTCAGCGTACTGTCTGCGGGGCCCAATTATGTGTGCATGCCAGGCGTAAGGGCCAAGACGTTTCAAAACAGAGCACATCCCAGGGAAGCTGTTTTGGTTTTCCTGAGTTAAAAATAAAAGTTTCACTTTTAGTACATGTCTCATATTAGCTTAAGGCCGCCTGCCAGCTCGGAGCTGAGCAGGATGCGGGCTTCTCTCCAAGGGTGACAGGAGATTTAAATGTGTGCAGGAGGGGGGAGGGGGGGAGGGGAGAAACAGAGAACAACGTGAGATGGGCCGGGGTGAGGGGGTAGAGTGAAGAGAGCCATAGTGGTAAGGTGTAGAGGGGAAGGGAGGTGCTAAGGGACTGCAGTAGAGGTGAGTACGGACGGTAATAATGACATTAGGTCGGAGGGGGAGGGGTTATGGGGACGGATAGGCAAGCATGTGGCATGTGAAGGGAGGGTTGAGTAAGAAGGATGGCGCGAGAGAGGAGCGGGGGCGGGTGATGCGGGTATGGACGTGGGCAGCTTCTTTTCTATACTTACCTTTTGCAATCTTAGAAATCTTAGATCCGGCCAGAGGGAGGAGTGGAGGGGTTCTCTGCCAGGATCCCGCGGTCCTGGCTTCGATGCTTGTCCAATGGGAGGGTACCGGAGGAGTTTTGTAGAAGATGAGCCACTGTGGATGCCACTTGCATTGTAAGGAGGGGCTGGGGCAGAGTCAGTCAGATGCCCGTTTATGCTCACATAAAAGCATTTACTGCCATTGATGCATGCTCATCTGTGAATGGCCACGACGTGGCGCTGTTTTTCGCCGTTCATTCTCCAGAATTAAGTGACAGATCGGCCCTCTTAAATCCTGGCTGGCCTGGAGCAGTCAGTCCCGTCTGGAATTTCATTGATTTGTGACAGACACTGCCTCTGCGGGCAGGAGAAACAGTGCTTTTGGGAACTTACCCTTTCACTAGAGATCAGTCCACCCACTCTGTACTTCACACAGGCCAGTACCACCTAGTGCACTTCACATCTGCAGGAAGAGGCGTGTGAATAGACTGGAGGTGTGTGGGAAACCCGAGGAGACTGAGAAAACATTGGGACAAGCCCGGGGCAGGGGAATACATTGTTTCAGCAAGCCTAGTGACGCCGACAGAGGACATGAGGTCGACAATGCTGGAAGCCCCCACAAGCGGGTTGAAATAAGGAGCCAGGGACCAGTAGGAACGTGCGGGAGGATCGCAAGCCTCGAGTCAGGCAGGCTGTCCGATCACCGGCGTTGGTGTGGGTGCTGCCTGGGTGCCGAGAGAACGCTACGAGAACTACTGCCAGATTGATGATGCCTTGAAGCAAGTCATGTCCGGCGGCTGTGTCAGGAGGATTGGAATCTTGTGTGGAATGCTGGCAGGGGAATGCTGTGAATAACGCTATACCATGCGCTAGGACATCCCTGAGCTGCTGCAGTTGGGATTAAATTGTTTGGGGTTGTAATCTGAGAAAGAAAGAAGTGACAATGGGACGAAAGAAAATTCAGATTACGCGGATTATGGACGAACGGAACAGGCAGGTCACCTTCACTAAGAGGAAGTTTGGGTTAATGAAGAAAGCCTATGAACTAAGCGTTCTCTGCGACTGCGAAATTGCTCTGATTATCTTCAACAGCTCCAACAAAACTGTTCCAGTATGCTAGCACAGACATGGATAAAGTTCTTCTTAAGTACACTGAGTACAACGAGCCACACAAAAGCAGAACCAACTCTGACATAGTTGAGGCTCTGAACAAGAAGGAACACCGTGGGTGTGAGAGCACGGACCCTGACAGCTCCTATGTGCTCACTCCACATTGTTTCAGGCCGGGGAACTGAAAAAAATGGGACAGGAAGGACAGCAGAAGAAAATATTGGGAAAGGCCGATAAGCAGAAGAAAAGAGTGAGAAAGGCAGGAGATTTTGGTGCAGACCGAGGAACGGTAGAAAATATTGTGACAGGCTGGGGAGCAGACCAAACGATTCGGGCAAGGACAAAAATCATGGAAAAAAAAACAAGCATGGCCGCGAAAGTGAAAGCGACTGCGCTGTGTTAATTAGTAACATGATCCAGGAATGCAGCTGGCACCCTGTCCAGGAATGCAGCTGGCACCCTGTCTGCCGCTGCTCGCTCCCGAGACCCAAACGCCATGGGAGTGAACGTTTAGAGGAAAGGCGGGACATGCACCCGTCTTTGGCCATTTGCGTGCTTTCATTATTGAAAGCCACACGCAAAGGCCAATGGAATGTGTGGGAGTTGCCAGACCCACACAGAGAAGTCTCTGGGAAGTTTGGAGTGCTTACGTGAAGCCTCCCCATAGAGCAGCGCATGCGCGCTGCGCTAGGCTCGACCTAAAAATGGATCACAACATTGTCTTTCAGTAGGTGTTTTTCTGTTGTAATTCTTTCCATGTGGTGACCACTCACAGACTTTCTACTGGGCACATATTCGACAGGCAGGAAACGTGAAGACCTTAAAACATATCAATTGTGAAGTTAAAAAAAGTACCGTCTACTGCACCTATCGCTTTTTACATGAGAAGGAGACTGACTGTTCTAGTTGACATCATAAAAATGTTAGACTCAGAAAACACATCCACCAAGTGTAGAATATAATTGGTGTAGGAGTAAAACCTCTGCTTGAGACAAACCTGGGGGATACATTCAACGACGTTGGTACGGCAATATGCTCACTGTTGGCCACTTGGGAGCCAAAGATCTGTCGAAGATAAGTTCTGTACATTTTATGCAACAATGCATGATAAATGCAAGCTATAATGTGCTGCAATATCCCCTTGAGAATGCCATTTGATGTCAATGAAGCATCTTTATGGTACTCGGCTCAAGATCTTGACCACTTTCGCAATGCAGAACTTGCTTCAGATTTTCCAATGCATCAGTTCATTTCTGACCTTTTTGATGACCGCAATTGTATAAGTAGCCAGTTCTGTGTATATATTTGGGAGTCAGTACCTAAAAATAGCCAGGTCGAGGTACGCGATTATTGGCTTGGAAAGCCATAACAGTGGCCTCAGATCGCAGGTTGTGTTTTGAGAGTCCTTGGACTGCCAGTCTCTAGCGCCAACGTTGAGAGGTCCTTCTCCCAGGTCGGGGGTTTCCATGAGCAGGAATTGAAAGGGCAAGGCTGAGCAGTGATTCGCTTAAAAAAGCATTGCATGGTGTCCTACAAAAATTCGATTTGTAGGGTTGTAGTACATTTCCATGATAAACAGTGTGTAGAGTAAACCAGTCCATCAACAACAATTCATCACTGCATTCCTCCTCAAAGTGTATTCATGCTGTAACGACTAATAAGAAACTGTATATGTCCTGGAATATTGGTGTGATAAGCCGCCACTGCAATAAAGATGTTCTGTAAACACTGGATAAACATGGTCTCTGCACTATTTTTTCAGTATCAAAATATATAAACACTGACTTTGACACTTGCACTCAGCCCTGTCCCTCCCACTTCCCCAATCTTTCTCATAGATTTTTGGAAACGGGCCCGACTTCAAAACGTTCTGCTTAGGGGGTCTCAGAGCAAAAAGGTTGAAAGAACTTCTACTTCAGACGTTATTTAATTCATTGCATGCTGTGTCCGTGCAAAGAAATAAACGGTAGGTAACACTGAGCTTAAAGGTCCTGGGGATCAAACAATTAGATGTGTTGGTGATCTGCAAGTTTTTTTTTGTTTAGAAGTTTAACTTTTACATCTATTTTACAATTGCTAAAACATTACTTCAACATTTACTTACAGGGATTGGAGACTGTGCAGCCCAAGGAACACTTCACTGGGAATCTCCCTTAATTCATTGTTCTGCAGCATTCTATGCAAAAAATGACAACAGAGGCAAAATATGTTCACATAAATAAAGAATGAAGGTTAATCAATATTTTATGCAGGAAAAATATTTCATACACCACAGGGTCTCAGAATTCAGATTCCCTACACTGTGCTGCAGAAGAACAATTCAGAGGTGTTCCTCTTATAGAACCAGCACTGTTCGTGTGCAAGATGAGCAAATGTACAAGTTTGGTCAAATCCGGAAAAACGTTTCATTTTATTTGCAGTTTTATATAGGTCAATCTAGACCCCAAGGGTATCTGGGTGCTTTTCACAGGAATGGACTGGTCTGGGACTCAAAAGCAGCTTTGGAAAAAAGTTAAAACAGACCCAAACTGTTCCTCCTCTCTCTTTGTCTCTTTATCTTTCCATCCATGCATTCTCTATCTCCTTCTCCCCCGCTCTCATTCTGCCTTCCTAATATTTCGCTCTCGCACTCTCCATTTTACTCGATCACTCTCCTGAAGCCTCCACAGTGCATGCTGTAATTTACTTCGGTGAGATGGGGTGAGTGGTAGAACCACCTGGGACTTCAAAACCTGGCCTCCAGTGGTTCAAGTTCCCGGAGGAAATGCCAGATGGAGTAAATGGCCAATCCAGCACAGGCTTTACATAAATATATTTTCAATTTTTAACAGTTTTCCCTTTTTTCACATAAGTAAAGGTATGCACACACTCAGGTTTACAAAAGAACAGTGTTACCTTTCATATCATCTCAGTACGGCAGCCATATTTGGTGATGTATCTCTGCAATTATTAGACGTGAGTCGGACAGATAATTATGAAAATCTGCACAATTAATAATGATATGGACCACATATAAGAAAGCTGCTTCTGTTTCACAGGAAGTCAAGCAAGAGAGACAAGCAAAAAGAGCTGTTGCAGTCTAGATCACAATTGTGCAAAGAAAGACAGCTGCTGCCAGCGGGTGCTATAGCTTAATTTATGATTGCAGCATCTTAGTTTCTCTTATGTATAATATTCCTTGATCAGTGAAGGGTGCATTGCAACGCTTTCGTATCCTGCCTTTTCGTCGAGATCATAGCCCATTTATATGCTATTTGTCTCGAATTTTTACTCTCTTTTTCTGCAGCAGTATTCCTTATTGGATTCTCTTACCTGGAAGACTATATACGCAGAGCTCTTTCTTAACCCTGTTTAAGTGATTGATAGTGCCTCTCTTATCTCTTGTACTGTTTATCATCTGCAATCAAAAACTGTCAGCATTGCCAAGGGTGATTTCCCTCTCCGTGTGGCTTTGTCCTTCATTCTGGGACCCTTTTAAGGAGATACTTGACGTTTTGCATGTTTATATTAAAAGCAGGCCAACACTGTGGCTACTGGGAGGAGTTCTCCTTTCCCAGAGCAGCCAAGAACAAGCATTTGCAATGCAATAGGTCTCGCATTCACGCGAGTTTGAGCTATTGGCATTGTAAATGACAATGCTTTTTATTTATGTTTTGGGTTTTAAAACATAAATAAAAGGCATTGTCATTTACAATACTAATAGCTTAAACTCTCGCAAATGTGAGACCTATTGCATTGCCATAAAGGGCCTTCTCGACCGCTTGTTAGATTGTAAATATTAGAGGAAGAGACTGGCCTGCAATGTCTTCAAAGTAGTGATAAATAGTGCAGTGAAAAAGATGTGTAAGTGTTGTAAATTACACAGACACAAAGTGTGAAGTGAGAGTTACATATGATCCGAGCTATAAACACTAACAAAGCGCTCCAACACCTTTCGCTCTGTGATTACACTGTCGTGGCTCAGGAGGAAGAGCGAGGGCTATTTCCTGCCCTCTCCGTGACTTGAGTGTGCAATGTGGCATTGCGTAATGTCATTGCTATCTTTGGCCTAATAAAAAACACTCCAGCTGTAATAGGGCCCTGGCTTCACCTCCTGGTGCAGGGCGGGCTGTGCTTTATGGCAGGCATGGAGGGAGGGAGGGAGGGAGGGAGGGATGGTCTCGGCTGCAGCTCCGGCCTCGTACAGTGCCCCTGCTATTACTAGTGAGCGAGAGGCACTGAGGTGGTTGTATTGGTATTGATGGTGGTGGCTGTGGTATTGATGGAATTGGTGGTGGTGGTATTGGTGGTGCAGGTACTGGTGGTGGTATTGGTGGTGGCATTGATGGTATTGGTGGTGGTGGTATTGGTTGAGGTGGTATTGGATTGATGGTGGTGGTATTGGATTGGTGGTGGTGGTATTGGTGGTGGTATTGGTGGTGGTGGTATTGGTGGTGGTATTGGTGGGGGTATTGGTGGTGATATTGGTATTGGTGGTGGTGGTATTGGTGGTGGTGGTATTGGTGGTGGTGGTATTGGTGGTGGTATTGGCAGTGGTCTTGGTATTGGTGGTGGTATTGGATTGGTGGTGGTGGTATTGGTGGAGTGGTATTGGTGGCATTGGTGGTGGTATTGGTGGTGGTATTGGTATTGGTGGTGGCATTGGTACTGGTGGTGGTGGTACTGGTGGTGGTGGTATTGGTGGTGGTGGTATTGGTGGTGGTGGTGGTATTGGTGGTGGTGGGGGTGGTGGTGGTGGTGGTGGTGTTGGTGGTATTGGTGGTAGTGGTATTGGTATTGGTGGTATTGGTGGTGGTATTGGTGATGGTGGTATTGGTGGATGTGGTGGTGGTATTGGTGGTGGTGGTATTGGTGGCATTGGTATTGGTGGTATTGGCGGTGGTATTGATGGTGGTGGTATTGGTAGTGGTGGTATTTGTGGTGATGGTGGTATTAATGGTGTTGGTATTGGTGGCATTGGTGGTATTGGTGGTGTTGTTATTGGTGATGGTGATATTGGTGGTGGTGGTGGTATAGGTAGTGGTGGTGATATTGGTGGTGGTGGTATTGGTGGTGGTATTTGTGGTGGTATTGGTGGTGGTAGTATTAGTGGTGGTGTTGGCGGTGGTGGTATTGGTGGTGGTATTGGTGGTAGTGGTGGTGGTGGTATTGGTGGTGGTGGCAGTGACATTGGTGGTGGTGGTATTGGTGGTGGTGGTATTGGTGCTGGTATTGGTGCTGGTATTGGTAATTGTGGTAGTGGTGGTGGTGGTATTGGTGGTGGTGATATTGGTGGTGGTGGTGGTATTAGTGGTATTGGTGGTGGTGGTATTGGTGGTGGTGGTGGTATTGGTATTGGTGGTGGTGGTATTGGTGGTGGTATTAGTGGTGGTGGTGGTGGTATTGGTGGTGGTGGTATTGGTATTGGTGGTGGTATTGACATTGGCGGTGGTATTGGTGGTGGTATTGGTGGTGGTGGTGGTGGTATTGGTGGTGGTGGTATTGAATGAATGAATGAATGATCGTTTTTTTGTATAGCGCAACGTTCACTCCAAGGAGCATCTTGGCGCTATTGTGGAGAAAGGACATCAGAAGGAATCGGAAAAAGGAGGACTACTAGGTGGTAAAGCTTAGATAAGCGATAACACCATGGGATCTGGGGCAGCAAAAATCCAGGTTTTTAAAAGCTTCCTGAAAGTAGCTTTCGTTTGTGTGCGTCTCAGCTGAGTGGGCAGGGCGTTCCAGGCAGTGGTTCCTAGAACCGCCATAGTCTTTCCTCCCTAGTCTTCAGTTTGAAATTGGGGACTGTTAACAAATTCTCTGAGGATGAACGCAGGGTACGTTGGGTGGTGTATGGCTTGATTCTAGATCTTAAATATTCAGGTCCAGTTGTTCTCATGGCTTTGTAGGTGATGGTCAAAATTTTAAAAAGAATCCTCTTATGGACAGGTAGCCAGTGTAGGATTTTAAGTGCTGCAGCAGAGGAGGAGTCTCTAGGCAGTTTAAGTATTGGTATTGGTGGTGATGTATTGAGGGTGGTATTGGTGGTGGTATTGGTGGTGGTGGAGGTGGTAGTATTGATGGTGGTGGTGGTGGTATTGGTGGTGGTGGTGGTGGTATTGGTGGTGGTGGTATTGGTGGTGGTATTAGTGGTGCTTGTGGTATTGGCGGTGGTGGTGGTAGTGGTATTGGTGGTGTTGATGGTGGTGGTGGTATTGGTGGAGGTGGTGGTATTGGTGGTGGTGGTGGTATTGGTGGCAGTGGTATTGGTGGTGGTGGTGGTGGTATTGGCGGTGGTGGTATTGGTGGTATGGGTGGTATTAGTGGTGATGGTAGTGTTGTTGTTAATAAAACAGGCTTTTGAAAACAACCCATCAGGTGGCTTTAGTACAGAAGACATGTAACACAGATGTGCTGTTGTCTGCTTTAACCCATTAGCACAGGATTATGTGCTACCTGGAATTCACATGACTTAATTTACTAATCATTTCTAAATCCATTTTACTTGGGGGAGGAGGGAGTTGAAACAGACTAGAGATAATGCCGGGTTAAAGTTATTGAAAGCAGGCACCCATGTTACGGGGGTGGCCGTGCTGCTTAAAAAACACAAGCGGTTTCAGCTGAAGCAACGCATGTCCGGCCTGCAGTAAGAGAAACTCAATAAAGTAAATAGTGCTAACAGGTCCTGTGTAACAACTGAAGTAAAAGGGCCAGTCGCCATGGGAGGGTACAAATGAAGACAAGGCCATACTAAGGAGGGACTCACAAGCCTATTAACAAATCCCAAGGCAGCATTTGCGAAAGACAATGACACAAGCCAATGAAAAATATGGGAGGAGAGTGGGAGCGGCTTCTCTCCCATACTCTACTACAGCAGTCTAGCAGAGCGAGCAGCGTATGGGCGCTGCCGCTAGACTCGACCTAAAAACCTAGAGAGATCTTCACAGCATAAAGTCCTTGTATTTACCTCATCAAATGCTAAGATCTATTGTGAAGAGGGCATAGGACAGCATCCGGGAGCAGCGAGTGGGCGCCCACCGATGATGCAGATTTACTACTCTGTGCCTAGAGTGCACCAATAGTAGTTGCCTTTAGTGGGAGACCAGGGGTAACAGTAGTGGGTTGACCTGTGAGAATATCCATATAGGATCTCCAGCCCTACTGCCATCTTCCTGCTTTTCCAGGTCGTTTTCTGTGCAAATGTTGTGGCATTTAAAGGTCATTGTCCACCACAGTCAAGTCAGATTTTTACATGCCCAATTTCTTTTGTCATTTGTCCTTCATCTGAACGTGACATTCACAGAGATATAAAATTTCATTTTGTACTGAAAGTGTATTTCTTAGAGAGAAAGATTGTGTGTTATTTACCAATGGGTGAGATTGAGTGAGGTTGGTGAAGGTACCCGACGAGAGGCAGAGAAGTTCCTCTCCCTTGGCAGCCTCATTGGAAGTGTGTAAATGGCAAAAGTGATATAGTTTAGCTCCAGGTTTTTTCCAACTCTTCTGACAAGAGCAGGCAATGCAGCACTCAATGGGCGTCACTGAGATTTGGGGGGTGTGAATCTCAAAGTTCCCAACTAAAAAAGTGGTAGGCGCAGGTTGGGGGGACAAGATGACCAAGGTTCGGAATGGACTGTTCCCATGGGAAGCAGGGTCAGTACTAATTTGCATTAGGTGGATCTCTGTCTGCTGTAGCGCAGTAGGTGAAAACAATGGGTTGGGATGCTACACAGAGTGATTGCCACTGGTTACACCCTTTGCAAGCATTCATCCTATAACCTTTTGGGTGTTTGATTGCCAGTATTATCCCTGGAAACCTGAGACTGGCGCAACTTTCCAAGCCTACCACTGCAATGCTTGTGAATTTCAAAAAGTAGTAAATATGCACCCATTCAAAGAGTACTTCTATAGGTGCAGATTTACAACTTTTTGGGTAAACCAGACCTTGTATATATTTAATTTCAGCTCCAAAAAAATTCAGGTTTAAAGCTCCTACTGAAATGAGAATGACGATAAAAACCAATACAGACATCGCAGCCTGACTCTGTACCCCCAGTCTCAACTACAAAACCAAAAATGCATTGGGGAGTGTCACACCTCTACCACTGCCCTTGAAGCTAATCCCCTATGCATCCCACACGTGCCTGGTAGTTATCTAAGGGAACTCATGACTACTGTCACATACAGCACAACAGCCTGGAATTCCTGCCTAGGAATCACTTATTTTAAATGTATTTTCACTACATGCACTGTTCTTTGTCTCTGCCATGAGAAGCCTTGATGGTACAGTTGCCAAATCGGTGCATGTAGGTAGGGCTCCATGTTTCCTGTCTTCGCCTTTTACAAATCATTTTATCAAGTGACTGATGGCCCTATGTACTAAGCCTGAGACACAAATAAAGGTGAATCACCAGCAAATTAATAGGGCAAGCCAGAGCTCAGTCAAGGATCTGGCTTGGCTCTAAGAGTCCATACAAGAGCCAAGCCATGAAAATGTTTGGCATGTATATTGTGCAACAAAAATAATGTAAAGATATGATATAGGCTCTTTAAAATTAAAAACAGCATATTTCTTTAATATGCAGAAACATTTCACCTTATTACATCAGATTATATCACTGCATAGACAGACATTGTTTTAGGTCGAGCCTATAGCGGCAGCGCGCATGCGCTGCTCGCTTTGCGAGGCATGCAGTATTCAGTATGGCGTGGAAGCTCCGTGGAAGCTCCGCCCACTCTCCGCCCATCTTTTTCATTGGCTTAGGTCCTAAATGCTGCCTTCCGATTGGTTTTAGGCTTGTTAGTCCCTCCTCATGACGGCCATGTCGTCTTTTGTATCCTTCCATGGTTACTGGCCCCTTTACTTCAACACTATTTTCTTCCCGTGCCTCCCCCCACCTCCTGCAGTCCGTGACTTCTCGGCTCCTCCGCCCCCCCTGTCCCCACACTCCCGTTCGTGCCTCCTCGCCCGCCCGCACTTCCGTTTCCAATGCAATAGGTCTCGCGTAAATGCGAGTCCTATTGCATTGCAAATGCTTGTTTTTTCCCCTCCTCTGGAGTGGTTACAGAGAGCGTAAATATAAGTAATCCCCTCACAATCCATGTACTTTGAGTAACCCATCATTTCAGAAAGCGAGTGGAACTAACTGAAAAGTGAACAAAGATGCAGCAAACCAGGGAGGCACCGACATCACTTGAATAGTTGTTCACATTTGCAGGTGTGTTGCGTCGCGCTGCCCGTCCTGGTCCCGGGGCAGTTGCGGCTTCCTTGGCTCGGCGCTGGCGGCAGGGCTGAATGTCTGCTGCAGACGGGGCTGGGATGGCCAGGCCGCCGCTGCGGAGCTTCGTCACCGTCGGGTCCGGGGACTTGCACACGCTCACCACCTGCAACTGCGAGGTGGGCCTGCTGCCCCTTAAGCAGCTGCTCGCCATGCAGCCCGAGTACCTGCAGCTGCGGCCCGAGGAGCAGCCGGACAGCCTGGAGAGCTGCCACCTCAGCGGCGGGGGCTACAACTTGTTCTCCAATGGAGGCTTCCGCATGGAGGGCCACGAGTACCGGGTCGTCAACTACATCAGCAGGTGGGTCACTGTAGCGCGTCTCCATTCGGTGATGCACCAGGCACTATGACGCAATGCTCTTCCTTGCGCCCAATGGAATGTTTCCAGTTGTCAGTGCACCCCTTTAAAATAACACTTTGCGGCAGGAATGCAATATTTATAAGGAGAGATTGCTGGCACTAGTCAACATCAAGCAACAAGTCAGGGCACAAGTCCTAAAAAAAGAAGTGGGGGGACGCTGACGTCACGACAGGAAGTGACGTCACGAAAGGTGGCTTGCACCATCAGACTCATTGCCTCCCCTTGCTCACCCCTTAGATGCGATTGCATCAGAGAAGCCAGCGCGTGAGCAGCGTTCTGAATGAGCTCCGATCTCGCCCCAGAGAGGCCAAAGAGTGAATGTGTGGCTCCATTTGCTCCAGTTATCGAGCTCCCGGTAAAATAAGTGGGGGGACGCCGTCCACCCGCGTGGTACCCCTACTCGAGCCCTGCAACAAGTACTGAACGATTGTGAGGATCGGTACGTATAGGGTTCCATTTGAGCACCGATTTTGTTTACACCTTTACAAAGAAGTGAACAAAGTGTTGTGGTGGCCACAAAGATGGTCTAATTTGGTCTGCACATGTTATTTATTACAGTTCTTTG
Source organism: Calotriton arnoldi (assembly GCA_963921515.1). Lineage (NCBI taxonomy): Eukaryota > Metazoa > Chordata > Amphibia > Caudata > Salamandridae > Calotriton > Calotriton arnoldi. The sequence continues at coordinate 757,196 of CAWUFW010001640.1, read as the reverse complement.
GAAAGCCAAGAAGTGATGTGAAAAGCATGTTCCTGAGCCGCCGCGCCAGTCACTAAATTACCACAGTGCACCTCGGAGCACTGTTAAAGGATGAGATGTGTTACTATTGAGCTGGGCACGGTGCCTCCAAGTCACTGATTTATGCAATATCGTTTATTTCTCGTGATAGCGTTTTCTGCCATCCAGGCCATAAGACATAAGATAATTTCCTCTGCTTTATGTCCCGTGCAAGGTTATCAGATAAATGTTACTGACATATCATATGTCCAGCCAGGGCTTTAAGTAGGCCGGGTCCTGTCGGTGCTCAGCACCGAAATTTCTAAAAAGCAGATGCAAAGACTGGTCCCTATCGGGCTCTCCAATTTTGCCCTCACCCTCAGGGTTCTTAATATAAAAAGCTGACAGTGCAGTCTGAAGGTCTGCCCGCTGCCTCCTGGTATCAACATGAAAATAGAAAACAGGCTGCGCTCAAAAATACGTGTTGATATAGTGACGGGAGGTTTATTTCCGTTGCAAAAACTCAAACTCATTTGTGTAAATCGTAAAATGACTGGGGAATAAATATAAATGCAGAGCGCCTTTGTATAATTATGCTCATTTCAATGACATAAAAAATGAGGTTTTTACAAAGATGCAACATAGTTACTTCAACTAGAAAGAAAGTGTCCTACAAAATCGATTTTGCTGGTGGAAATGCTGAAACTAATATTGAAGTGGTTAGAGGAGGGAAGGGAGCAAGGCTCCGCGAGTGCCTGCGTGGTACAATACAAAACAAGCATTTGCAATGCAATAGGTCTCGCATTTACACGAATTTAAGCTATTGGCATTGTCATTTACAATGCCAATAGCTTAAACTCACGTAAATGCGAGACCTATTGCATTGCAAATGCTTGTTTTACAAGTGCTAGCTTTTAAACATGAACTTAGAAACGTGAACGGCTTAACTCCCAATGACAATGCTATTGGTGAACTATGAGGCAAGTCAGTGGTCGTGTAAACCCTAAACCTGGCCTATGTTCCTATTATAGATGGATCATCATTATAGACTATTAAATCAAACATAAGAGGTATAGTGCACATCCTTAACTCAAGTATTTAAAATTGCTCTTATTTGTGATTATAAAGAAAAAGGAGATTCTGTGAAACAAAATGTTACCTAGGATCACACAATTTAAATAAGCAGGGAAGCCGGTATTGATTACAGGTTATCTGGTTTCACATTTGAAATTCAGCCACACAATGAGTATCTCAGTCACTCTCTCCTGTTTAACATCAAAGGTCACTGATTTGGCTTTTACTTTTGGATCACGACAAGAAAAACTGACACACAAATATCAGACCCGACTAAGGGCCCTCAGACCCAAATACCAAGCCAAGAATGCATTTATTTGGGGGTGTAACACCCCAAACACCACCCTGAAGAAATATAAAATTGAAATCACAATATCTCAGGCAGTCATATTATACAAGAAATAAACTTTTAGATCAAAAAGCTATACAAAAAAAGATATTATTTATTAAGTAGTCCAAGTTGGAATAAAAAAGAATAACTATATACATAAAATATATAACTACAATTAGAACATTGGAATGTTGAGAGCTCCATTGAAGACAATGGAGGAGCAGCAGCCTATATGAACTGGTATAGACCTGCTTCCTCAACATTTCAATGTCCTGATACACAGCCTCTGCTTTTCTCTTTCTCCTGCCTCTCAAAAATATATTAATTAAGCAGAGAAAAGCGAAAAGCAGAGGCCTTGCAGGAGGACACATGCAGCCTTCACCCTTCCCTCCATCAGTAGCTCAGTGCCACTCGGGCTTCAGAAGGAGGGAGAGGTCAATGCTGCTCAGCTTCTGGGTCCCCTATTGTGGCTGAACTACAAAAAGGAGTTCAGCCAAGGTGGGGAGATCCAGGGGCTGACTTCAGCCCCCTTTCACAGCTCTTGCAGTGAATGTTCAGCAGCTAACAGCTGTGGCCCTGCGAGTGGTTGTTAACTGTAGAACATTCACGGCAAGAGCTGTGAACAAAGGCTTCAGAGCAGAGGGAAATTTCAAGCCTCTTGGGCTATGAGAGGCCTTTGTTTTTCCAATTTGAACTTTCTGCCCTCATGGTGCGGAATGTTCTAATACCTTTATAGCCCACGGTAGCTGGGCTATACTGGCCATTTAAAGGCCCGCTCCCTTGTTCAACTCTGGAGCGGGCCTTAAATGGCTGGTACAGCCCTCTACACCGTGCTATAATGCTATAGTTCAGATTAACCTAAAGAATCCTAAACTTCTGGCCAAAAGATTGGAGCCATCCATCCCTAAGCTGATCCATAACGCTCAAACGGGATTCGTTAAGGGAAGACTTGCTAGAGATAACCTACGCACATTTTGCAATAAAACTGAAAAAGCCCGCCTTTCTTCGATGACAATTGCAGCGATTGCTCTTGATGCTGAAAAGACTTTCAACAAAGTTTCCTGGCCTTTTCTCCATGCAGTACTTGAGTCTCATAACCTTGGCAATTCATTAATCAACATTATTATGGCCTTATATGTTAACCCCAAAGCAAATATTAGAATTAACGGTGCCACCTCTACCTTCTTTAGCCTCCACCAAGGCACAAGACAGGGTTGCCCTCTCCTTTGTTATTTTTATTCACCATTGATACCTTTCTTACACTACTCAATTCATCACCAGATATAAAAGGTCTCCAATTTGGCTCCAGAGCGTATAAAACCACAGCATACGCAGATGTCCTCATTTTTACCGAATGCGATTCCTAGCATCACCAGCATTATTCAGAGGTTTTCTCACGTATCTGGATACACCTTAAATAAAGATAAGACAGAAATCTTCCTTCTGAATCCTTTATGCTTCTCCTCACATTTAGGCGACTCTGGACTTCAGTGGCAGCCTAAACGCCTCAAATATCTACGGATTTGGTTCTGCAAAGACTTAGCTGAAACACTAAACTATAATGAATGCCAGACTATTTCCAAAGTTAAAGACCTACCTTCTTCCTGGTCGTCTAAATTCCTTACATGGTGGGGTAGACTTCAAACACTCAAGATGATGATAACGCCCATTGTGAATTTTGCATCTGCTATGTTGCCATTGAAGATGCTTACCACATTCTTTCAGGATATTGAAAGATTTACCTCTAAATTTTTATGGGTAGATAAAAGAGCACGGATTTCATACAAAGCCCTCAGAAAGAGCTTTGATTTAGGGGGCTGCAATCTCCCTAACTGGAGCCTTTATCAATCATCCTCCTTAGCAGTGCAAGGCGCTCTCTGGTTCGCCCCAAACTCCCTGAATCCTCCGAGATGCCCTTTGTTCTCCTTTTAACTTATCCCCCATTATCACAATGTCAAACTTTAAAGTCCCGCGCTCTCAGATGATATTCTCAGATACTGTGACTGCTCTAAATCTGTTGGATAAATACATGCCCGTATCCTTACACAACTCTATGCTAGCCTCATTATGGTACAATCCTAAAACAGAGGCTGATGTTGCAGGGTATATTTCAAGCATGGGCTTCCAAGGGCATTGCATAAAATAGAGACTTGTTTGACGATAACAATAGTCCTTTGCCTTTGGTGGCCAGGCGCCGATGTAGTCTGACACACAAGCTGCGGGGCTCTGACCCGGGGTTCCCCCATCCACCATTATCCTGTACCTCAAAACCCCTGTTTGTCAACCGAGAATGTTGAAGAGACACCCTGGAGATGCCAGACAGATGGGCATCAGTTTCTACTGAAGGAAACTGAACGAGAATCAAAGGAGAAAGGCGGACCCAAGGCGGTCTAATCAAAATGGCGGCCGCCGCTGAAATGTAAACACTAAAAGAAGAAGTGCAAATGAGCTACCCCAGCAAGCTGAACATGCCACAAGAGGCGGCAAGAGCAGAAGAGAGCCCCGGGGCGCCTCTGCTGGGTCCGTGAGCTGCTGGGGGCATTGGTTCGGACACACAGGCGGTGCGACGGAGGAGCAGCATCACCAGTATTGCCTGAGGGATCTCAAAGCACCGGGAGTGCCGCAGGACGAGCGTGTCCGAAGGTAGGCCATCGGTGGGCCGTTTAGTGATTGCCCTGCCTGCCGTGGGACTAGAAGCATAGAATTATTGCCTGACCTGGGGCCTCAGCAGGAGTCAGGCATGGCCCAGGGAGGTAGAGAAGCGGGCGCACTGAGGCGAGGAACACCTGGGAGAGGGGCACGAAGAGGCAGTGAGACCAGGAGCGATTGCGCAAGAAAGGCCCCAAAGCGAGGAGAGGCCCCCCAACTTCCATACCAGCTGGAGGCCCCCAAAAGAGGGCCAGAAAGTAAGTACAGAGTGCGGCCTTGGTTGGAAAGGCGAGCGGGAGAGCGACAGAACCCAGTGGGATGGCAAGAAACGCAGGCCTAAACTGCTGCAAGGAGGAGGCTGTGCTCAATGAGGCTGGGAAATCCTGCTAGGTAACAACAGTAGAAGGGGATCCTGGAGGAAGAGCGGAGGAACTGGAGGAGCCCTAGACTGCCCAGCTAGGGACCCCGATTGGTTAGCCTGGAGGGGGCTTGAGCAGTGAAGGGGAAGCCTGGGCCTCAGCGAGGTTCAGAGAGATCGGCCCTGTCAAATCTCCAGCAGGGAATAGGAGAATCAGATCTAAGCATAGAAGGGCAGCGGCACCTCCCATAACCTGGATGAGCGAATATGATAGCCACGGGGTGGCCTCAACGTGAAGCTCTACCCCTGCCCAGTAATTGAAATGGGGTCGGAACTGGCATACAGCTCTGGTCAGTGAGCCGGGGAGCTTGAGTGGCGGAGACCGTGATGAAAAAACTGAAAGGGGAGCAATTGCTGGCATTACTAACCACTCCCACAAGTTGATAACGGTCAAAGAGATGGACTATCCCTCAATGGGAATGGGGAAAATACCCAGGAAGCGGGGGCAGAGTGCCCTTGAGCTGGCCACGAGGTCCACCCAGACTGATGAGGAGGAGGACAATGGCGGGTAGCGAAGGAGACTACCCAGAACCACCCAAAATTAGCGGACATCATGCAGGCCATCACAGTTTCGCACAAAGTTTTGGAGGCAAAGATAAACGCCATTGGCACTGACCTGAGCCTACTTAAAGACGATCATCGTCGCTTGGCGGAAAGAGTGACAAACACTGAACGCACAATATCTGACATTTCCTCAGAGATCGCTGAGCTGCGTCAGTCCCTATCCACTAGGAAAAACAAAGTACGGACCCTGGAAATGAGAGCGGAAGACAGTGAGGATAGATCCCGCATGAACAATGTGTGCATCATTGGGGTCCCAGAACGCACAGAGGGGAACAATATGGTACAGTTCCTGGAGACCTGGCTGCGGCTGGAAGTGGCCCCAGTGGGACTCTCCCCATTTTACGCGCTGGAAAGAGCGCATAGGATTCCAACAAGGCCCCCTAAACCAGGAGCTCCGCCACACCCGAATGTGGCTCGATAGCTTCACTTCAGAGACCGGGACCATATCCTGATGCAAGCTCGCCAGAAAAACAATCTACAGATTGAAAACAGCAAAGTCTTGGTGTTTCCTGACTTCCCTAGAGAGGTACAGAGAAAGTGGGCCATGTTCCTAGTAGTGAAGAGGCGTCTGCGACAGCTGCAGATATCATATGCAATGCTATTCCCCACCCGACTAAGAGTCGTCAATCTGACTGGAATCTAGTTCTTCCAGACGCCACAGAATGCTTGGGCCTGGCTCGACTCCGCCCCAGATCGTGGGTCGTGTGGGAGCTCCTCTGAACCGACGGAGCGAGGCAGGAGAGAGGGTCAAGGCAAAGCCAGAACACCATCTCCAGGAGAGGTCAGAGACAAACGACATAAAGCCCTCCAGGCAGTTGCAGAACTCAACCAAGCGGGAACAGGTTCCAGATCCTCATGAAGAGGCCACGAAGAGCGACGATCTGACCACTACCAAGGGACTAGCTCGGCAGAAGACTATGATGTGGAGCTGCCAAAAATTACTCCTAAATCAGTCGATGTGATTATCTGAAAAAGCGACCACCGGGAGCTCATGAACTATGGAAGTTTTGGCCTGTATCCTTTTGGTTTAAACCTCCAAGGACAAGTAGCTTCTAACTGTGGTACTCATCAGTAATAAGGAGGGAATGGGGTACATATGTGTATGCTTCACTGGATGGGGGTCCTGGGTTGAGAAGTTACCGGTGCTTACTGGCTGATTCTACGCCCCCACCTACAGCTGCGTAGAGTATCCACGTGAAGTTACCACTTGGTATTAAGTTTGGATGGGTTTAGGACTATCACCTGTCCTGGGGAAGCGGAGTTGGGGAGTTTGTTACATTCGGAGTTTTCAGTCGGGAGCTAGGCGTGCCTGGGGTAGCAACAGTACTAGGAAACCGAGAGCATCAACACTATGTCAACCACCGTAGATCTAAAGTGTCTCTTGTGGAATGTACGAGGGATGCATACTATGACCAAACTCCACAAGATACATGCATTCCTGACTGGATGAGGGATACAAATTGCAATGCTACAAGAAACACAACTGCTAAAGAGGGTGCCGCACTACAGCGAAGATGGAGGGGCCAGGCCTACTACACGAATTACTCGGCCTTCGCCAGGGGGGTATTGATTTGGGTGAGAGCGGGAGTTCCCTTCCAATGTGCCAGACAGATAGTGAACCCAGAGGGGCGATACGTAGTGATAATTGGTGAACTAGATGGAAGGGATGTGACGGTTGGAAGCATCTATGGACCAAATGTGGACCAAGCTGCATTTTTGGCATCCCTTTCCAGAATACTAGCCCCTTCCCTAGTGAGATCAGTGTTAATTGGAGGGGATTACAGCTGTGTAATGGACCTAGAGCTGGACCGCTCCCATCCACCTCTGAGAGACTCCCCAATTGCTAGAGCAGCTTAGGCACGTAGGGAGTGGCAACACTAAGGGGGCTGATCGATACTTGGAGAGCATCACACCCGGGGGATAGGGATTATTCATTCTTCTCGCAGCTACACGATTTGCACGTTAGGCTAGATGCGATCCTTTGCACACCAGATGTACATGAGCACATCACGAGTAGCAAGTATCTAGCTTGAACGATCTCAGATCATAACCCCCTTTTGATAGGCTTTAATTGGACATGAGGTAGGCCAAGAATCCCCACTTGGTGATTAAACCCAGAAGCCCTAGAAGACCAAGTATTTCAGGCAACGATAAGAACGGCCATAGAACAGTACTTTGAGGACAATGCAGGGACAGCCATAAACCCCATGATGGAATGGGACGCATTTAAGGTAGTAATTAGAGGCAGGTGTATTTCTGAAGTGGTGGGCGTACGAGGGACCCTAGTGAGGGACACGTTGGAAGCGGAACAAAAACTCCTGGAACTTGAAAAAGCAAGACCAGAGAATAGAGAGCTCCAAGAGGGACTGCTGGCTGCTAAAGAGACAGTGGCAGACCACGTAGAAAGGCTGCGCTGCTTTGATTACAAGAACTATATGACCCGAGCGCATGCAGAAAGGGACAAATCAGGAGCTCTACTAGCATGGTTAGCTAACCCAGCTAAAAGAGGGTCGATCATCCTAGAAATTAGAGACGAACACGGCGGAGTACACTTCCGTCAGCATGACATTAATAAAGTGTTCTTTGAGTACTATGCTTAGCTGTATAGGAGCAGAGTAGTGTCCACAAACGCAGATATTGACTCTTTTATGGGACCCGCGGGAATACCAACCATAACTGAGGAGGAGGTGGAGACCCTGGAAAGGGATATAGAGCTCCACGAGGTTAGGACTGCTATTAAGTCAATGGCTAGGAATAAAACTCCTGGCACGGATGGCCTACCTGTTGAGTTCTACTCTGTGTATGTCGACATATTAGGGCCACGCCTGGTTGAAGTATATAACCAAGTGAAGCAAGGTGGGAGACTACCGTGTTCCACGAGGGAGGCATTGATTATCCCGCTATTAAAACCAGGAAAGTCAGCAGCTAACAAGACAGTGTACGGACCCCTCTCCATGCTCAACCGGGATTATAAGATTCTGAGTAAAATCTTAGCTATGTGTCTCCTACCCCACATGACGGGTCTTATACACCAGGACCAGGTGGGTTTATACCCAGCCGCAACACAGCAATAATTATCAGGAGGGTACTGCGCATATTGGAAGCAGACTCCTATTGCAAAGAGGAGGCTGTCATCTTCGTAGTTGACATTGAAAAAGCCTTCGATAGCCTGGAATGGCCATATCTCTTTCAGGTGATGCAGAAGTTTGGGCTGGGACAGGGCTTTGTGCAGTGGACGTCCTTGCTATATTCGGACTCCAGGGCTAGATTCAAGACAGGAAGAACAATATCGGGCAGCTACCAAGTGAGTAGGGGAACGCGACAGGGGTGCCCACTCTCTCCTCTTTTATTTGCTCTGACTATGGAGCCCCTCGCTGCTAGGGCCAGAACGGGGATCCCATATAGGGGCCTGGAGGTATTGGGCCGGCCTTAGCATATAGCGTTATACGCTGATGACCTATTGTTATTCCTCAGGAACGTGAGATAAGACTTTGACGGAGCAAGGGAATTACTTGCATCTCTCGGGAGGGTATGGGGCCTACTGCTCAACTGGAGGAAATCCTGTCTATTCCCCGCTAAGGCGGGATGAGAGAAGCAGCTGGACCTAGATGAAGTAATATGGGAGAACAGGTGCCTTCCCTACCTGGGGGTCAAAGTCTACCACGCTCAGGCGGACCTCTTAGAGGGTAACCTAGGTAAAGCTATAATGGGAATGAAATCGAATTTGGATTTTTGGGCGCCCCTGCCCATATCAGTGATGGGAAGAGTGGCCCTGCTGAAAATGGTGACCCTGCTGCAGCTATTATACCTGTTTGGGGTGCTACCAATCTGGATCCCGGCGGGAACATTCCGCCACTTGCAATCCTTGGTGACCTTGTTCATCTGGGGGGCGGAAAGACGCAGAGTGGCATTAGCCACTCTCTCGAGACCTAAGGTTGCGGGGGGGCTGGCACTCCCAGACTTCGAATACTACTACCTGGCTGCGCAGTTACAATGGCTCACGAAGAGGGTGGCTAGCCGGGTGCGAAGAATGGATCCTCTGGACACTGCAGTCCTGAGCTTAAGCTTGCTATCACGGATGGTGCTGCGCCTACCCACTAAGGGTAGATAGGATACCACTGAAATAAATGTCATTAGCAAATGCGGGGCCAGAAGCTTACAGAGGTCCAAAATTAGACATCCATACACCCAGACATCCCACTGGACTTGTGTAGGAAGTTGCCACATGGGGGTGACTGGAGAGGATTAGAGGCCTAGGTGGCAGCAGGAGTGACCACTGTATGGCATGCTGTATGAAGATGGGTCATTATTACCATTTGACAAATTTCGGGAATGATTTGACGTGCCACGGGGCCATTTCCTGCTACACAGAGCTCTCATGACAGCAATACTGCACTGGGGAGGGGTTCTATCTGAACCACCAACATCAGGAGGGTGTCAGTATGTAGTAACTGCCTCCGGGACATTCAAAGCAGTCACCTGCCTATACCGACGCCTTCGGAATGAAACGTTACCAGCACTCCATCGCTTAAGATTGCGATGGGAAGAAGATCTGGGGGTACCCATAGAGGCGAAATAATGGGCGGCCTAGTTGAACGCACAACTAAGATCTCCAGGAATGCCAGGTTTCAACTAATACATTTTTACCTCCTTCACAGAGCGTACCTCACACCGGCATGCAGAAATAGATACTTTGAGACACAAACAGCTGCATGTCCCCACTGCGGTGAGGTTGGGGCCGAATTTTTGCACATGCTTTGGAGCTGCCCAATGTTGGAGAACTTCTGGAGGGAGACGACGACCGTGTTAACAGAGGTGACGGGGAGTTAAGCACCGTAACGCCAGGGTACTGTCTTTTGCACTGGTTTCCTCATACTTCCAAAACGAAGGTAACAAGTGAATTTCAATACCTGGCACTCTTGTTGGCCAAGAGAGAGATTACCAGGCATTGGAAGTCTCAAGGGGGCCCAAGGGCAGATGGGTGGAAGAGAGAGCTCATACGTTGGGCGGATTATGAGGGAGCAGTGCGACTGAGTGAGTCTAGAAGGGGCCGGGGATCCCTGGAAGCAGCCAGGGCATGGGAAGCACTGGTGACACTACTGAGACACCCAGAGCCCAATTCAGATGATGAAATGCAGGAGACATCATAAAGCTTCAAGTAAGGCAATAACTAGGTCATGAACGTCCGGCATGTAGGACAGCAATAACCCCCAATAAGAGTCAGTGGAGTGGCTTGGATGGGGACAGAATACACAAGCCAAACTCGCTCACCAACCCATGTTATTAGAATATCGCACCCTGTAAGGGGGCACCAACTTCTGCCATGGCACGCCTAGCGGGCAGGGGAGGGAGAAGGGAGAGGGTGGATTGTTTTGTACGGGGCAGGTAACAGCAAGATGTAGACTATGTTACACGTCGCTTAGGGCATTAATGGACAATGAGTTTATCAACCAGCTACAGCAGATGTTGGAGAAAATAAACTTTCGCGTTGTTCCCCATGCCTTACAGTGCAGACTAGCGGATGGGTTGGTAATTGATATATGAGAGAGACGTAGATCAGAATGCGCTAAAGGACTTTACCAAGATGCCAAAATGTAATATGACATGTGAAAACATTTAATAAAATGTATTTAAAAAAACAAAACAGTAGTCCTTTGCCTTTCTCACATCTAGCACAACTGCATGATCTCCCTAACATAGGGCCCCATTACGATGGCGGGCGGACAAACCGTAACGGTAAACGGGACCGACAGCCAGAGGTGCAGCGGTCCCGCTATGCCAATTAGGATGCGACCGCCACCCTGGCGGTCGCATCCCGCACCCTTTACATTGCGGCCAGGGCCGGACTGGCTACTGGGCGTTTTGGTGTGCTGCCAAGCTGGGGGCTGATTTCACTGCGGTGGGTGCTGATTTCGTTGATGGGGACCTGCGTGTGCTTCTAAATAAACAAAGCAAAACGAATGGTTTTAAGCACACGCAGGCCCCCATCAACGAAATCAGCCCCCAGCTTGGCAGCACACCAAAACGCCCGGTAGCCAGTCCGGCCCTGATTGCGTCGGGCGGTGCTGTAAGCAGCACCCGCTGCAATGTAAAATATGCATGTTGTGCATTGGCATGCACAAAGTTGTGCAGTCACCGCGCGGTGCCTGCCACCTTGTGCATGCCAATGAAGGTGGGGTACCATGGGTACCCCCCAAGTGCAGCCATCCACCCCACCGGGGGCCCGCAACGGGCCCCCAAAGTCATTCTCCGCATGCCTTTCCATGGCAGATTCTCCGCCATGGAAAGGCATACCCCACGCACCTATCATAATATGGATGGCGGTGCCTGCAGGGCACCGCCACCATATTGTGGGCCTTTTCCGCCCGGCAGGCAATCGTGACGATTCCCTGCCTGCGGAAAAGCGGCGACAGTCTTTCCGTCCGCCGCGGTACCCCCCGCCATGCTAATATGGCAGGGGTAAATGCCCGTCGGGCGGGGAGTTATGGTGGGCGGATCGCCACCACCGGTCGGGCGGTGGCTTTCCGCCCGCCATCATAATAGGCCCCTTAGACTTTTATAGATTCTTGAAAATAAAAGTAAAATTATCTAAGCTCAGAAGGGCCGAATATCAGACCCTTCCTGCACATTTGACTTCCTGGCTTTGTGTAAACCACATTGCCTCCAAAATTTACAAAACACTCTCCAATCCTCTTCGGTCTCAGCCCTTGTCACTGTATACAAAGTGGGTGCAACCCTTTGACTTAGAGGTGTTTGAACACATCTCAGAAGAAACCTGGCAGAATATTAGCAAGCTATCCTTGAGCAATAAAATAACTCCTTCTCTCCTCCAATCAAAATTATTTTCCATGACCTTACTACACTGGATCCCAGCTAGATTACATAAACGAAACTTAAGGGAGAGTTATTGTTGCTGGAATTGCAATAAGGGAACTGGCTAATACCAACATATGCTTTTCCAGTGTCCTCTCCTTTGTCAGTATTGGGACCAAATTCAGACCCACCTATCAGCTATCTTTAATAACCTGATCTAATTAAATTTCTCCATGGGGATTTTAGGTCCTTGGGTTTCTAGGACTAAGATGAACCTTTGAAGCATGGACATGGCATTGCTTGATCTCCTACTGGCGATCACTGTGAAGGTCATCTTGTCTGAGTGGAAAACCTTCAACCATCTTTCTTTTCACACATGGTGGGCTTGGGTCTCTTTTATGAGAGGAGCTCATAGGTCACAAGCCAACCGCCTGATATATCCCCAGATCTCGTCTGCTGTCTGGCCTTCTCTTGATAAGTTCAACGATTTGGAGAAAATCAAACAATTGAACTTATCACCACTAAATTTGGGGTCTTAGATACTGTCCCACGTCTAGACTAGGATATCACACTACCCCTAGTTATCCTCTTCGCCTTTCTTCCCTTTGCATTGCCCAGTCCTTCCCCCGGTTACACTCTTTTTTGCCTTGTGTTTTCCTCATGCAGCAGCTGTCTCTTATACTCCAGATGCATAAGACATATTGGGGCACATGCATCAAGCAAAATGCCGGTCGCAGACGGGCCGATTCGCAGAATCGGAACGTTTGCGACCGGTATTGAGCTATTTGGGATGCATCAAGCCCAAATCAAATCGCAAAATAGGGAATCGCAATTTATGCGATTACCTATTTTACAAATGCATTTAGGGAATCGCATTTTGTGATTCCCTAAATGCAATGCAGGAAGCATGAAAAAATTGCGACCCTGCTTTAAGGATTCGCAAATTACCACCAACTTAAAGTTGGTGGTAATTTGCAAATCCTTAGAAAAATTCACTTTTTGGCATTTTTCTAAGTGCCATGTGGCACACACACATGCCCTTAGGGCATGTATGTGCACCACATGTGCACACTTACCTGTATTGGGGTTGCATCAGGGTGGCCTTTTGCCCCCTATCACCCATGCAAATTGCATGCGCAATTTGCGTGTACCTCTTTGGTACTCGCAAATTACGAATGACTTCCCAGGAATGAATGGGACCCCATTCCTTAAATACGAATCGCAATTTGTGATTCGCAAATAAGGAATGTGTAGGAATCGCTAATATTTTAGCGAAACCTACATGCATAGGCAATTGCGATTACTTAATAGCGATTTCTTAATAATCGTTATTAAGGAATCGCAATTGCCTAGCTTGATGCATGTGCCCCATTATTCTTTGTTCTCCTATCCTAGGGGGAATTATCTCATAAAGGGAGGATAATCACTAGTTACACTAACTGTAGTACTGTTACCAGTAGGTTTGTAATATTTGACTTAAGAATGTCTGCTGATCTTCATGTTGATTCTTATACGTGCTCCTGCCTCCTTCTAATACTTATGTCTCATGGTACATCTTTTGTATGCCTCCCAAGGTCTTTGTAATACTTGACTGGTTGCTTGTTGTTTTAAAATGCCAATGAAATATTTGGAACAAAAAAAAAGAATCCTAGGATGGCAGCCGAATCAATTATACACATTCAATAGCAGCATCACATGAGCTTCCTTTCACATCTTTTCAATTAATCTGCGTATTCTTATATTATTAAGTCCAAGTACATCACTTTAAGACTCAGAACCACAAGTTTATATTGGGATTTTACAGAGTCCGAACAGATCAATCTCTTCAGGTATGTTCATTTGACATCATTATTTGTCTATAGCTTGAAAGCTTCGGAGCCCCCAGAGCCAACACGTGTTTAGTGTATTCCAAATGCTTTCTTAGAGCTCATGTGGGGCAAACTTTACAGAAAGTATTCTCTACGATTATTTATTCGAACTGGAAAGATTCAGCTCTCATCCATGTCCTGACAATTGTTGTGTTTAGCAGAATCTCATGGTATTGGGAGTGCTACTTTCTGACGCTAATATGCGGTCTTCTCTTCCGGATATTCGTTTTTCTGGCAGGTTAGCCATCAGCATAGAACAGGGTGTAATCTGTGGTTAATTAAGAGCCGGCTTTAGCACTGGTGGCGCCCAGTGCGACAATGTTTGTTGGTGCCCCCCAATGACCACCTCCGCACGGATTCCCTCCCTACCACCCTTTAACAGTCTCCATAACCACTCTCTCTCAGATGCATTTAATTAATTTTATAGTCACTCATTAAAGTGAAGGGTGTCAGAGCACTTTACATCACACACACATTGCACAGAGACTATCAATCATAGGTGTGTAAATCAGTGTATAGGAAATGTTAGATAAGATAGAGGACAACAAGGGGTGGATTCACATGTCATCCATACAGGTAGGCAGTATAGTTGAAGAGTACTTGGTCTGGAGAAGCACAAACTCTGAATTTAAAATGTAACACAATAGATTGGGGCTCTCTTTAATAACAAGAACTGATTTGTACCCGTATGAACCCTTTTTGCAACATTAGAATAGTGAAAGTCTGGGGGAAAAATCCATAAACTCTAATCTATACCCTGAAGTCTGCACGCAGTTCTTCGATGACAGTTAATAGCTCACTGTAAACTGCAACTAACAAAAGGAAGTCTCTTACAAAAGCAGTAACCCACTGACCTATTTACATTACATTCACTTTGTGATCTGCATGGTACATGTTCTTTGTCGGAGGCACATTAACCCTCTGCGCTACTTTACCATGAATCAAAACTTCCACGAGTCAAAACTTCTACTAGACAAAACTATGATCGCCAGGAAGAACATTAATCACCGAGTTTTCTTGAAATTTTAACTGCTGCCTGAAAATTGCTGGAGGCCAGGAACGCGGCAGTAGGTGCTTTAAAGCACAACATAAACAGCAAACAGGCGCCCTAATGCGAAGTCAGCACCCGGTGCGGTGGCACCGGTCGCACTGCCCTAGAGCCGGCCCTGAGTCGAATCTTATTCTTTTGCAGTTCCCGTTCAAAACTGGGGTTGTCTCGGAAGATGGCATTAAGTGAACTAAATAACAGCGGGGTTCAAAAGTGATGGGCTGCTGCCACCCTGGGAAGCAGTGCATTGTACACCATGGAAACTTTAACTGCAAACGCTGTTAATACTGTGTGTGATCCAGTAGTGCAATTTATGTAGTAATAACCCCTAATCAAGCCAGTTGCAAAGCCTTGCTGATGCCTCTTCTGCCAATCTCATAACGCAACATTTACTCTGACATCAGCAGGTTGCCATTAAAATAAAATAAAAAAGAACTTCACATCCATTTTAGATGTCCTGACTTTCTGACCAGGAATCCAATTACCTTCTCGCGACAACGCAGTAAGTGCCAGTACTTCCATAATCTGCACTACTGAACATCATGGGTTTGTGTTAGTAAAGCGGCGGCCATCATGGATTTGTATTATTTGAAAATAAGTGAGGCATTTATAAGTAACAAAGGTTAACATTTATTCAATCTTTTCACTTTTGGACATCTTGGCCATGTATCTTTTGGCATAGGTGGTAACTAAAGTGCATGAAGGGCATTCGCCTCATGTTGGTAAGTAGAAAACCCAGTGTACAATTACTGTACACTGTAAAATGTACCAGTGTAAAACTACTGAAGTGATGCCACATTACCCTACAGTTTCATGCTGTGAGAATTAACTTTGCTAATCAGGACTTTCACTTCTGTGAATTCCATGGAGACTGTTTTGCCAGGAAGAGCCTGTGCAGAGGAGGAACAGGCTCTGGGAGCGTGGGATGTGGGCGATGCAGAAAGAGTGTTACCTGTGTGGGCACTTTGCCTTAGAAATTTACATGATAGTCATAGCACCCATCGAGGGGTCTGGGATGGTGTTGTCTGCAGGAATAGATGAGGCAATGTGTCCCTAGTGATAAGATTCAAAACAACATTTCCAAAATACAGTCAATATTAAAGACTCTCAAAAAGAGAGTTTGAGATCAATAAATTAGAAAACCCATGAATGTTTATTAAAATATTAAAGCGCGCTACAGAAAGGAACACATTTAATCAGGTTAAAATAATCAGTCGTAAGGCATAGGAATCAAATTGCCAGGAGGTCTCTTTAACTTTTAAAATAGATGCAGCAATGAGCAAATTCTGGAAAATTGTCTAAGTCCAAAATGTGCACAATGATTTAAATGGGCTGGCCTCCTGCCGTATCCTGTATTGTATGGTTAGTGGAAGCAAAATGTGAATTACAGTCAAACAGACGGTGCACAGTGAAAATATCGATTTTTAAATATCGACCTACATTAATATTGAGTTTTTAATATCGTAGGGACAGAATATCGACATCAAGAATATCGGTGACCAGAATATCGACCTGAAGGTAAGAAATATCGTTTTTGTTAATATCGAAGTTATTAATATCGATAGTAAAAATATTGATGTTAATAATATCGATGTTTATGTTAGTGTTATGTATTTTAGTATGTATTTTATATGTATGTGTTCCACATGTTTTGCATTATTTTTTTAAATATATGTCTTAATTGTTTAGAAGTTAGTAATTTTATTTAAAGTAAATTTTGCGTTTTAGTACCGTAGCGGGTTGTGGGTTTATAGGGGAATAGGGTGGGAAGTAATTTAATTATAGTAAATTAATTCATAATTTTTAGAAATTATTAATTATTTTTAATTAAATTTAGCATTTTAGTTCTGTAGCGGGTTGTGGGTTTATAGGGAAATAGGGTGGGAAGTAATTTAATTGTAATTAAGTAATTATTAATTTGTATTTATTGTTATTGATATTTAATTTATTGTTAATTAATTATTAATTGGTAATTAATTTTTAATAATTGATAATTATATTAATTGTATAAGTTTTTTTATTGGAGCGGGTTGTGGGTTTATAGGGGAATAGGGTGGGAAGTAATTTAATTGAAATTATGTAATTAATAAAAAATGTTTTGGGTATTGATAATTTATTGTTTATAAATTATTAATTGATAATTAATTTTAATTAATTAATTAATAAATATATTCATTGTGTTAATTTAGTTTAGGAGCGGGTTGTGTGTTTATAGGGGAATAGGGTGGGAAGTAATTTATTATAATTAAGTAATTATTTATTAATAATTATTGGTATTGATAATAAATGTATTGTTAATTATTTATTAATTGGTAATACATTTTTATTAATGATTATTTATTGGTATTGATAATTATTTTATTGTTAATTAATTATTAATTGTTAATTAATTTTTATTAATTGATTAATTGATAATTATATTAATTGTGTTAAATTTTATGTGGAGTGGGTTTTGTGTTTATTGGGGAATAGGGTGGGAAGAAATTTAATGTTATTAAAGTAATTATTAATTTTCATTTATTGGTATTTATAATTAATTTATTGTTAATTTATTAATGAATCATTATTTAATTAAAACAATTATTTAATTGATAAGTATGTTATTTTTAACCCCTACGCTATCCAAAACTTTCCGTACTGTTGCACTCACTGGAGTGGGAATAGTAATTTTTACCCTTACGCTATGCAACACTTTCCCTACTGTTGCACTCTCTGGAGTGGGAATAGTAATTTTTACCCCTACGCTATCCAACACTTTCCCTACTGATGCACTCTCTGGAGTGGGAATAGTAATTTTTACCCCTACGCTATCCAACACTTTCCCTACTGTTGCACTCTCTGGAGTTGGAATAGTAATTTTACCCCTACGCTATCCAACACTTTCCCTACTGTTGCACTCTTTGGAGTGGGAATAGTAATTTTTTCCCTCCGCTATCCAATATTTTTCTGTATTGTTTTACTTAATGTTGTGTATAATTTATTTTACAAAAATTAAAAATATTGTAATTTTTTTAATTTGTTAAATATATTTTTAACATTTTTAATAATATTATTTTTGTATGTGTATGTCTGTATTTATAATTTATAAAATATTTTGAATAATTTATAAGTTATTAAAATAATTTATGAATATTATTAAGTATATATATTTTATTTTAACTGTATATGTTTAATTTATTTTAACATTATATGTATCAGTTTTTATTTTTAAACATTTTAAAATAATTTTAACTATGAGGGTCATTACGATGGCGGGTGGAGAAAGTCTGCCCGCCACCACAACGGCAAACGGGACCGCCCGCAAGAGGTGCAGCGGTCCCGCCATGTGTATTAGGATGCCACCGCCACGGTGGCGGTGGCATCCCGTATTGTTCACATTGCGGCGGGCAGTGCTGTCAGCAGCACCCGCCGCAATGTGAAAAACGCAGTGTCGTGCATTTGAATGCACAACGTGACAGGCACCGCGCGGTGCCTGCCACCTTGTGCATTCAAATGTAGAGGTGTGACCCCCACCCCCAAAACCCTGGGGCCCGCAGCGGGCCCCAGAAGCAAAGACCACATGCCTTTCCATGGCGGCAACACCGCCATGGAAAGGATGCTTCCGCCACCATCCTAATATGGATGGCGGTGTTTTGCAGACACCGCCACCATGTTAGAGCCCTTTTCCGCCCGGTCGACGAGTCGACCGGCGGAAAAGCGGCAGACGCCTGGGTCCCCACCGCCATCGTAATATGGCGGGGGGAAATGTTAGGCGGGCGGACGAGAGAGGCGGGCAGATCGCCACTGCCATACGGGCGGCGGCGATCCGCCAGACATCATAATGACCCCCTATGTTTCTTTTAATCTTATGTATTATTTACTTTATTTTAGATTATTTTTTTAACATTTAAAAAAACCGATATTTTTTACAACGATATTTTTGACTTCGATATTTTTTTTCTCGATATTTTTGTACTTACCATGATGTAGATAGTATGTCGATATTCTTGACTTCGATATTTTTGTCATGATATTTTTGTACATCGATATTTATGAGGTCGATATTTTGTCAGTGATTCAAACAGACCAATGAGTAAAGAGGCCAGCTCAAATCCTCTCCATGTATGCACATATGTATGCATGTATTTTGTATAATAAAATTGATAGCTTGAGGCTGGCAAAAGAGCTAAAGCTGCCTCTAGGCCAAACCTAAAAATTAAACATCTAGGGCCTGATTACGACTTTAGTGGTCCTCCAGCGGCACTGCCACCGCGCGGTCCGCTGGAGGACCGCCAAAGACATAGGGCCCGATTCTGATGCGGGTTGGAAAAGCTTCCCGACCGAGGGCCTGATTCTGATGCGGTTAGGAAGGCCTCCTAACGGCATTTGCTCCTTCCAAATCGGATCGGGAACGTGTCTTCCCGACCTAGGGCCCAATTCTGATGCGGTTAGGAACAAATGTTCCCATTGAAGTCAATGGGAGTTCAACCAAATCGTATCTGGAAGCATCCGGATGCATCCTACTCCGCCGGTCGGACTTTCCCGATCCGAGTGGGTCGGACACCATTTCCCAACCGATTCGGTCGGGAAGCTTTTCCAACCCGTATCAGAATCGGCCCCATAGTGTGCCTGCCCACCAGATTACAAGTGTAATCTGGGTCGGGCGGGCGGTGCTGCGGCTGTCTCACAGTGGTGGGCTGTTAGGCTCATAAGAGAGCCTAACATGCAGCCCGCCGCCATCACAGCGCCAGCAGCACATTTCTGCACGGTGTGGCATGCCTGCTACACCATGCAGAAACTGGGGGTGTAAATCCAGGGGGGCACAACAGGTGCCCCCCTGCATGCACCCCCAGGCCCAGGAGTGGCAGGGGGCCTTGTTAGAGCCCCCTTAGTTGCCTTTCCGCCACCAATTTCATGGCAGGCTCACCACCATGAAAGGGGCTGAGGAAGACTGATGGAGCGCAAAATCCAATTTCCATTGTAGGGGTGCATTATAATCACACACATAGACTGCATCCGCACAATCTTTTGTTGTGTTACCCTGAGTGTTAGGATCTTGTAATGTAATAACATGAATGTGACATGTTGAGGCCAAAACGTAGAATATA
This sequence comes from Calotriton arnoldi, assembly GCA_963921515.1. Classification (NCBI taxonomy): domain Eukaryota; kingdom Metazoa; phylum Chordata; class Amphibia; order Caudata; family Salamandridae; genus Calotriton; species Calotriton arnoldi. The sequence continues at coordinate 737,347 of CAWUFW010001640.1, read as the reverse complement.
TGATGAATTTTCACATTAGGTGGCTCCCTCATCTACCGTCCCCCCGGCCCGGCTGGTGCCTTTCTTAAATCTTGTGGGGACGCGGTGGTTGAGCGAGCACTGCGTTTTTCCCATTACTTGGTTCTGGGAGATGTGAATCTTCATCTTGAACAATGTGAGGCCGGAGACTCTGCTGACTTCCTTGACTCCCTTCAATCGGCTCAACTCTTTCAATGGGTTACTGATCCTACCCACCAAGGGGGCCATATCTTAGACCCCATTTGTTCCAATTTTCCCATTCAGGTGGTCAAGCCGGTGCCTGTCTCTTGGTCGGACCATTTTCTTATCTGTTTTTCTTGGGAAGTCTCCCAGCCCGCTCGGCAGGCTTGCCGCCATCGCCCTCCTACTTTTAGTAAAATTGACCCTATCCAGTTCATCAGTACTTTGGCTGTATCTCGGCCTTCTTTTCAGCAAGACTTGGAGGGAATGTGTCTAAGTTCACTGACTGGATCTCCGACTCGGTGTCTGCTCTATCTGCACCGTGTCGGCCTAAACTGGCAAGAGACTCCCCTCCAAACCTTGGTTTTCCTCAGAGCTGAAAGCCCTGAAGCATGAATGTAAAAAATTGGAGCGAACATGGCGCTTTAGTGGTTATTGCCCTATGGCGAAACATTCACTTAGAGCAAAACAAAAAGCTATTATGCCACCATAGCGGTCGCTAAAAGCAATTATTTTGCTTCACGTATCGACCAGGCCAACAATAACTCAAAGGAAATTTTCTCTATTGTTGAAAGCTTTATGTCTCCCAGTGCTCATGCTCGCGCTGCGCCAGCCTCGGAATCCTGGTGTAATACTCCGGCAAAATTTTTCTTGGACAAAATCTGTATGATACAAGCTACTTTCTCCTCCGGTTCCACGGTACTTACGGCCTTTCCGTTTGGCCAGACTGCAGCTGGCCCTGCTAATACGCTGTCAACCTTTGAGCCTATAGATCTGTCCTGCTCCCTCAAAATTCTTAAGGCTTTGAAGTCAGGCTCTCCAACTGACCCCTGTGCTGCGAGACTTTTGGTCGCTGCGGCTGATACCATCAACCCGAAGTTAACTCAATTGTTAACATGTCTTTGCGGGAGGCTTCAGTCCCGGCGTCCTGGAAGCAGGCACAGATTCTCCCTCTCCTTAAGAATCCGTCCCTTGACCCGTTGATCCCTGGAAATTACCGTCCAATCTCGCTTCTGCCTAGCTTGGCTAAGGTTTGTGAGAAGGTGGTCACTAATCAGCTTACTAAGTTCATTGAGGCATCGGGTTTGTCACACCCGGCTCAATCTGGTTTTCGGACTTCGTATAGCACGGAATCAGTATTGTTAGAGGTGTCAGAGGCGATTCGTGAGTGTCTGGATGCCGGCGGGAGAGCCGCACTGGTTATGCTGGATCTCTCGGCGGCATTCGACACAGTGCCTCACTCCTTGCTTCTGGACCGCCTCCTGGAGATTGGCATATCCGGGTCTGTCTGGGGCTGGATTAGGTCTTTTTGGAAGGCCGCACCCAGCAGGTCTGGCTTCCACCATGTGCCTCCGTGCCCCAGCGGGTGGTCACAGGTGTCCCGCAGGGGTCATCCCTTATTCCCCTTCTTTTAACATCTATGTTACTCCGCTGGTTTATTTAGCGGAGACATTAGGGGCTAAGGTGTTGGCCTACGCGGATGACACTCAGCTCCTGTTTTCTTGGGGAAGGGACGATGACTCAGTCCTCGCTGCTCAGCACTGTCTGGCTTCCGTTTTCCATTGGCTTGCTCAGGCACAGCTGAAGTGCAATGAAGAGAAGTCGGAGGTTCTCTTGTATGGCACATTTCCTGCCAATTTCAGAGAGAGACTATGGCCCCTGGCTTCCCCCTGCCTAGTGCAGGGGAAACGCCGCTTAAAAATCTGGGGGTCTGGTTCAATGAGAACCTGACCTTTTCATCCCAGGTTAAGAAGTTGGCTGGGACCTGTTTTGGCACCCTGAAAGCTTTGAGGAAGTTTCTCCCTCTCCTTCCTAGACCAGCCAAAGAAACTGTTGTTCGTGCCTTGATTTTGTCCCGCCTGGATTATGCCAACGCACTTTATGTGGGCATCCCTGGCTACCTCTTGAATAAAATGCAGGTAGTTCAAAACTCTGCTGCCAGACTACTGCTGGGTTTGTCTGGCAGGTGTAGTGTGCGCGCTCATTTGCGCTCTTTGCACTGGCTCCCTGTTGAGTCCCGGATAAAATGTAAAACTTTGACCATTGCCCATAGAGCTCTCTATGGCCTGGGTCCTATTTATCTACAGAAGAGATTTGCTTTTTATAACCCAGTAAGACAGTTGCGTTCCTCCTCTCAACTTTTAATGCAGACCCCTAGGTTCAACCGCCAAAGGCTTGGAGGGAGCTCCTTTGTGCGGAAAGCTGCCTTAGCATGGAATGCTCTGCCCCTAGAGCTGCGTGGCATCCAGGACCCGGCGATCTTTAAGAAAAAGCTAAAAACGCTTCTCTTCTAGCTGATGCTCTGGCCTTTGTTTCTTTTCTCAAGTACGCGCCGGGACACTCTGCTGAGTATCTGTGCGCGCTATAAATATATATAACATAACATAACATTAAGAGGTCGAATCCGATTCGGGCCGGAAATCTCTCCGACCGAGCCGGACCCGGAGAGATTTCCGACCGAATCGGACCCGTGCAGTCCGACCGAACGAGTCCGATGCATTCGTATGCCACCGGACACGAGTCGGTCGGACTCCCATTGAACTCAATGGGAGCCGGTCGCACAACGCGTACGCGGGCTCCCATTGCCTCCAATGGGTGCGAGGCGGACACGGGCGCCCTCTACAGCGAGTACGCCGCGGAGCGCTTCGCGGCGTACACGCACAGGTAGGGGGACCCATGGGTCCCCCTGTGTGCGCCTCGCACGGTGTACGCGTACAGGGGGTCCGACACGGACCCCCAAAGTACGGCTCCGACAGCGAGTTCGAGTCGGACGGCGCGAGTCGGTCGGAGCGGTCGAGGTGCGCATCGTACTTACCCGGCCGGAAAACGTCTCCATTGCGCTGGTGCGAATCGTGTCCGACCGAGTCGGTCGGAGCGGTACGATCCGGGTACTGAGTCGGTCGGAGCGGTCGGGTCGCCCGGACGAGTCGGTCGGCGAGTCGCATCGTACTTCGCTCGGCCGGACCCGCGTACGGTTCGGTCGGGAAACAGGGCTCCGAATCGGATCCGGTAAAGCCGAATCCGATTCGGAGCCCTACCGGCCGAGATCGGAATCGGCCCCTTAATGTGAACAGCAGAGAACACTAACAGAAAGCACGTGTTATGCAACTGACAATTGTTTTATTATTGAATGTGTTTATTAATCGTGTCGTTTTATACATAGATGAAAATATTAACTGCATACGTTTAATTCCTATGTAACTTCGTAAAGCTCATGCTCATTTTCCTCATGTTAGCTGAACATTGTAGGCCTGAAATGCATTTCCCCTGGAAGCTCTTGCATTAGAAAATAATGGTTGAACTCCGTGTGCATGTTAGATTCTGTTCTTTCTCACGTTTATGTTGCAGGTGGAAGAAGTGCCCTTGCTAGTTAGAATAATGTCTTTGTTTTAGGAATTAGGCAAGGAGAAAAGAAGATACATTGGGAGCTGGCGCTGATAAGAAGAACTGTTGTACTTTCTCACCGGAGAGGGCCTGGGAATCAAGGTCATCATGCTAAATTGTCATCCCATGGAAAAATACCTATGAGAATGTGGCCTGATCAAATGGCGTGACCCGAAATGCATCTTGGGAAGATATCTGAGATATTGGGAATATCGTAATTAGGGAAAGAGTCCACTTCTTCTCTGCCCTTTGGAGAGAGAGCATCTTAGAACGAGCTCTGTCTCAGTAGCTTCATGCTATTTGACCCAATAGAAGTGGAGAGACTTCTACAGAAGACTCCATATACTGACACCTTAACTGATCCTGCCCGCAAAATGCTTAATTAGGGATGTCACGTTAGTGGTAGTGTAGGGACAGATTAATGCTTTATTTCTATGAACCCTCTATGCAGGGGAATTTGGACTTTTGTTCCATGATATTTTGTAACCTGATTCTTGAATTAATCGTTTTGTGTAAGCTGCATCGCCTCAACTTTATTCATAGATTCAGCTTTGTATAAGTCCCAATTTATTTATACTCCCTCGTCTTGAGGTGTCTGTATATCCAATTGTTTTTGGCTTTGTAATAAATTAACCATCTCTAAACGGTAGTTTATGATTATTAATGGCCCAGGAGAACCGCAATTGGATTGATTGACATTATTAACAATTTCTATCCCCCTACGCTTTCATGCTGAGAAAAGGTATCATTGACTCAAGATTCTAGAGCCAATCTAGAACATGCCTCTCCGGTTCCTTCAAAGCCAGCTCCAAATATGCTCGGTGGTGCCGCAGCGGCAATGCCAGAAAATTGCAGCTCCCTGACCGCTGCGTTACCGCTACAGATCCTGGATACCCGGCGGACGCAGCGGTCCGACCGCCACACTTGTAATACTGTGGGCAGGCCCGCAGTGTGGCTGTGATCGGACAGCCACCGCAAGTACAGCGGTCCTACGGACTGCCGTACTCGTAAAAAGGCCCTTAGTGCTTGAACAATATAAAAGTGTCTGTAGCCATACCCTGAACCACAGATGGTGCTAAAGCTAGGAGAGTGCATACATTTACCTATGTGAGCATAATTTGGCTTATTATCTAATATTTGGACCACCAGTATTTCATGTACTTTTTCTGTTTTACTTGGCTTTGTTACTGCAAGACCTGGTTGTAGCAGAAAATGAAAACTGGATGTACGTCCAGTGATTTGCCATGTTACCAACATTTCCTCTGTGGCACACAGAAAAAAAGGATTTATAGATGACTTTTTCTGTCACTGCTAAGTCTTATTTATCAAAACGAGAGTTATATATGAAACTGCTGGTAAAAATCTGAATTTGTCAATGAAAAAATTGCGAAAGTCCTGATTTTCAGGTGGAAACGTAATTTAGAGTAGAAAACATAATTTATTTATTTAAGAGTTTTATATAGCATTGGCAGAACCCGAGGGTATCAGAGCGCTTTACATCAATGTATGTTCAACATCAAAATAAGGAGTAGTATCAAAACTATTAAGTTGAATCAAACAGTAAATGTTCACCTCCAGAGTAACAGGTATAGTCAGAATAATTCAGTTCAATCGAGTCAGGTCATATTTAAGCATGGGGGAGGAGAAATAACAGGGAGGGGGTCTAAGGAGAACTGAGGGTGGAGATGGTGTCTCGATGGATTATTGATGATTCGCTAGTTGCGGTGACGGTTGAGGAGGAGATACTTTAGCTATCTCTTGAAGCTCAAGAAGGAGGGGTTTGTCCAGATATGTACTGGTATGGAGTTCCAGATTTTAGAGGCGTTGCTCAAGAAGGAGCGTGTCAGAGTTTTTTGTTTGTGGGCTTTGGGCGGGATGAGGAGTAGGGTGTTTGATCTTCTGAGGTTTCTCTTCTGTCCTGCCTTTTTGAGTTTAGAGGCGAGGTAGGATGCTTTTCCAGTGTGCAGGGCTTTGTAGGTAAGACAGGCCGTTTTGAAGCTGCAGCGATCTTCTATCGGGAGCCATTTCAGTTCTTTCAGGGCCGGGGAGATGTGGTTATATTTTTTGATTCCTGTGACCATTCTGGCTGCTGCATTGAGAGTGGTTCTAAGGGGTGAAAGGTGTGATTTAGCAGTGCCTAGGAGTGTGGCGTACCCATAGTTCAATCTGGACAGCCCCAGCATTTGTGTGGCAGAGTTGAGATCCTTCTGCAGTAGGTAGGGTTTGATTTTGTTCAGCCTGTAGAAGGCGCTCTTTTCACTGTTCTTAATATGATCTTTCATGATCAGTTTAGAGTCCAGGGTGATACCTAGAGATGTGACAGAGTCGGCTAGTGTTAGAGTGCACTTAAGGGCATCTATAGATTTTACCCATTCTAGCATCAGGGGGGGCTGCTCTTTCTTTGATAAGGCGATACCAAAGGGGATGATGGACGGAGCGCTAGAGCAAATCAAACACTCACCCCCAGTCAACTGATCTGGGTTTAATCCATCATCATTCTTTAGCTCACTCCACCACCCCAGTTCAGACATGGCCATATGCAAATCAGTCTGACCCTGTGCCTCATGGGAACAGTCCAGCCCGAACTGCCAAGCCATGTCTTCCCTGGACCGGAAACAAGCATCCTGGGACCGGTTTCGGGTTCAAAACCCTCATCAGCCAGGCTATCTTGAATCCAGTGGCAAAGTGAGCAAGGGACCCACGTCTGGGCATACCCTGCCAACTTAGGGCGAACAAAGCGATACCAAAGGGGATGATGGACGGAGCGCTAGAGCAAATCAAACACTCACCCCCAGTCAACTGATCTGGGTTTAATCCATCATCATTTTTTAGCTCACTCCACCACCCCAGTTCAGACATGGCCATATGCAAATCAGTCTGACCCTGTGCCTCATGGGAACAGTCCAGCCCGAACTGCCAAGCCATGTCTTCCCTGGACCGGAAACAAGCATCCTGGGACCAGTTTCGGGTTCAAAACCCTCATCAGCCAGGCTATCTTGAATCCAGTGGCAAAGTGAGCAAGGGACCCACGTCTGGGCATACCCTGCCAATTAGGGGGAACAAAGCGATACCAAAGGGGATGATGGACGGAGCGCTAGAGCAAATCAAACACTCACCCCCAGTCAACTGATCTGGGTTTAATCCATCATCATTCTTTAGCTCACTCCACCAACCCAGTTCAGACATGGCCATATGCAAATCAGTCTGACCCTGTGCCTCATGGGAACAGTCCAGCCCGAACTGCCAAGCCATGTCTTCCCTGGACCGGAAACAAGCATCCTGGGACCGGTTTTGGGTTCAAAACCCTCATCAGCCAGGCTATCTTGAATCCAGTGGCAAAGTGAGCAAGGGACCCACGTCTGGGCATACCCTGCCAACTTAGGGCGAACAAAGCGATACCAAAGGGGATGATGGACGGAGCGCTAGAGCAAATCAAACACTCACCCCCAGTCAACTGATCTGGGTTTAATCCATCATCATTCTTTAGCTCACTCCAACACCCCAGTTCAGACATGGCCATATGCAAATCAGTCTGACCCTGTGCCTCATGGGAACAGTCCAGCCCAAACTTCCAAGCCATGTCTTCCTTGGACCGGAAACTAGCATCCTGGGACCGGTTTCGGGTTCAAAACCCTCATCTGCCAGGCTATCTTGAATCCAGTGGCAAAGTGAGCAAGGGACCCACATCTGGGCATACCCTGCCAACTTAGGGCGAACAAAGCGATACCAAAGGGGATGATGGACGGAGCGCTAGAGCAAATCAAACACTCACCCCCAGTCAACTGATCTGGGTTTAATCCATCATCATTCTTTAGCTCACTCCACCACCCCAGTTCAGACATGGCCATATGCAAATCAGTCTGACCCTGTGCCTCATGGGAACAGTCCAGCCCGAACTGCCAAGCCATGTCTTCCTTGGACCGGAAACAAGCATCCTGGGACCGGTTTCGGGTTCAAAACCCTCATCAGCCAGGCTATCTTGAATCCAGTGGCAAAGTGAGCAAGGGACCCACGTCTGGGCATACCCTGGCAACTTAGGACGAACAAAGCGATACCAAAGGGGATGATGGACCAGATCTTTGTACTGGGGTGAATGTATGACATTGTTCTGCATTCTGTCCATCAATTGTTGTTTTTGCATTTGTCACCCCGAGTGGGACGGGTATGCCCAGACGTGGGTCCCGTGCTCTCCATGCCACTGGAGTCAAGCTATCCTGGCTGATGAGGGCTGAAAGCCTGAAACTGGTCCTAGGATGCTTGTTTCCAGTCCAGGGAGGACCTGGCCTGGCAGTTCGGGCTGGACTCTTCCCATTGGGCGCAGGGTCAAGACTGATTTGCATATGGCTGGGTCCAAACTGGAATGGCATGGTGAGCAAAAAAACGATGGATTTAGGCCCAGATCTTTGTACTGGGGTGAATGTATGACATTGTTCTGCATTCTGTCCATCAATTGTTGTTTTTGCATTTGTCACCCCGAGTGGGACGGGTATGCCCAGACGTGGGTCCGGTGCTCTCCATGCCACTGGAGTCAAGCTATCCTGGCTGATGAGGGCTGAAAGCCCGAAACCGGTCCTAGGATGCTTGTTTCCAGTCCAGGGAGGACCTGGCCTGGCAGTTCGGGCTGGACTGTTCCCATTGGGCGCAGGGTCAGGACTGATTTGCATATGGCTGGGTCCAAACTGGAATGGCATGGTGAGCAAAAAACGATGGATTTAGGCCCAGATCTTTGTACTGGGGTGAATGTATGACATTGTTCTGCATTCTGTCCATCAATTGTTGTTTTTGCATTTGTCACCCCGAGTGGGACGGGTATGCCCAGACGTGGGTCCCGTGCTCTCCATGCCACTGGAGTCAAGCTATCCTGGCTGATGAGGGCTGTAAGCCCGAAACCGGTCCTAGGATGCTTGTTTCCAGTCCAGGGAGGACCTGGCCTGGCAGTTCGGGCTGGACTGTTCCCATTGGGCGCAGGGTCAAGACTGATTTGCATATGGCTGGGTCCAAACTGGAATGGCATGGTGAGCAAAAAAATGATGGATTTAGGCCCAGATCTTTGTACTGGGGTGAATGTATGACATTGTTCTGCATTCTGTCCATCAATTGTTGTTTTTGCATCTTTCTTTGATAAGAGCAGAATTTCTGACTTGTCTTGGTTGAGTTTTAGGTGGTTGCGAGATAGCCAGTGTTGGACTTCTTCGAGGGTGGAATTTAATCAGCGTATGTCTTCTAGTGAGGAGATTTTCATGTACAGTTGGGTGTCATCTGCGTATAAGTGAAATGGGACCTTTGCTTAGTTAAGGAGGACGGTGAGGAGTTCCATGCAAATATTGAACGGTATAGGCGAGAGGACGGAGCCTTGGGAAACACCCCGGGTTATTGCCATTATATCCGAGGTCTGATTGCCTATCTTTATTTGTTGGGCACTGTTTTGTAGAAAGGATGTAAACCAGCATAGGACCGCCCCGTCTGCACCAATTCTTTTTTGGAGGGAATCGAAGAGAAGCTTGTGGTCGACTGTGTCGAAGGCCGCTGATAGGTCTAATAGTATGAGTAGGCAGCATCGGTCTGTATCCAGAGATTTGTGTAGGTCATCAACTATGTTCAGGATATCCGTTTCTGTGCTGCATCCTTTTCTGAAGCCCGATTGGTGAGGGTCCAGGAGATTGTTGTCTTCAATGTGTAGGTTAAGTTGCGTGAGAACACACCTCTCTAGAGTTTTGGCTAGGAAGGGAAGATTGGAGACTGGTCTGAAATTATTGAGGTAGTTCGGCCTTGCTCGTGGTTTTTTGATCAGTGGCATGACTTGCCAGAGTTTGAGACAGTCTGGTATCACTCCAGTCCTCAGGGAGATGTTTATAATCTTAGTTCAGAGGGGTGTTGGGGCATGGTTGAGTTTGTTTGCCAGGGAGGCAGAGAGGGGGTGTGCAAGGTGGGAGGAGGGCTTGGATGTAGCCAGCAAAGCAGATATGTCCGCTTCTGCAAGTGGGTTGAAATCCTTTCATGTTCTCGGTTTCATGTGGGTTTCTTGGGTTCTATTGCACTCATTGTTGTCCTGTGGGGTGATCTTTAAGAGAGAGGCTGTGGAGTCAGACGTGGGGTTGTTGTCTTAATTTCTGAGTGAGGGATTCCCACTGAATGATTGGTTGTGATCAAGGGAGAGCTTGATTTTCATGATTCTATCATTGAAGAAGATGGCAAATTCGTCACACAGTGCTTTGGATATCTGAGTGTTTTTTAAGGCTGGCTTGGAGGTTTGTTGATTGATGGTTTTGAAGAGCTCTTTTGGGCGATATTTGGCCTTATCTAAAGTGTTACGGAAGAAGGAGGCTTTTTCGTTCGTTATCTAATTTTTATATTTCCTGCATTCCTTCCTGAGCTGGTCCATATTGGCTGTGGATGGATTTGTTCGCCAGAGCCTTTCGGCTGCTCTGAGCTGTCTTCTTTCAGTGTTGAGGTCTTTATTGAACCAAGGTCTCGAGGGAGTGTTTCTCACCTTTTTCAGTTTCAGAGGGGCTACTTGGTCTAGGATGGAGGACATCATTGAGTTGTAGTGGGTAGTGAGTTCAGTTGTTGAGAGGTTCTCTGATGAGGGGGATAGAAGTGATGTCATTCTTTCTTCAAGGTCCTGTAGAGGAAATTGTCTTATGTTTCTCGTCCATTGGAGTGTTTTTTGCGTACGAGTTGGGTGAGGAGACACTTTGTTGATGTGAAACAAAATGATGTGGTGGTCTGTACAGTCGACAGAGATGCTGCTGTCAATGGTTAGTGTTTCTTCATGAGCTATGACAGCATCCAGGGTTGAGCCTTTATTGTGGGTTTGACCTTTGCCAAAGGATACTGTGTTACCTGGAGGGTGGTAGAGCAAGTGACAATTCATTGCTGTGCTGTCTTTCATCCTTATGGTGGTGTTGATATGTTCAAATTCATTGTAACAGAAGGTGTCTGTTTTACTCACGTTGATGTTGTTCTTGTGGATAATGGCGATGTCTCCACTTTGGCGGTCCTTCTTGTCTTTCTTTATCATTGAAAACCCTGGTGGGACTAGTGTGTCCATGATTGGGTATGAGAATTCAGTTAGCCATGTTTCTGGAATGAATGCGAAATCAATGTTGTGGTTCAGGGTTGTTTCTGCTAGTTCTGTTGCTTGCTTGGTTGTAGATCTGCAGTTAATGAGCATGCATTTGGTCTTATTGCAGTTCTTGATATCTTGGGAGGAGGAGGTCATGGGGACCTTAATGAGGTGAAATGGTGGCCGAGTCGATCTCGCTGGTATGGGGTTTCTTTCTTGTCCCGTGATACACTGGATTATAGAGGAGGGGTTGTGACTGTTAGATGTCAGGTTGTAAGACTTGACTAGCTCTGCTGCTTCACTCAAATACATTGTGGTGGTTGTTCTTTTAGGTCTTTGAGCTTTGTTGTTGAGAGGAGTTGTGGTCTAGCTGCATGGGTGTGTCCTAGCTCGTCTTAGAAGTTGTGTTCTGTTGCATAAATGGGGGAGGTGGGGATGATGGGTGGTATGTTGACAAATGTTTAGATTCTCTGCAATACTGTTAAAACCCTGTAGTAGTTAATCTAGTTGGTTTCTATGTGCGTTAGTCTCTCATTTAGCTTAGACATGGGCATTTGCTCCTGTGAAGGGGGAGTGTGGGATGATCGCTTAATGTATGGGGTAACGCCATCACTAGTCTGATTTGCTGAATTGGTGATTCGCTTCAAGTTGTGAGGGGTAGGGTTTTCCAGAATTATAGTGAATATGTCAGTGGGAGCTAGATTCAGGAAGTTATTGGGGGAGCAACTGGAGGTGTCACTTGGTTGTTTAATAGTGATGGCGGGACTGGTGGATAAATAGAGTCGGACTTTGAAATGGTGTCATCAACGTACTGTTGTGTGCACAGGGAAGCCAGTAGGAGGTGGGGGAATGAGCATCTCAGTTGACATCTTGAGAGGTCTGGGACAAAGGGGAAGGAGTATGGTTTGTACAGAGGGTTGACGGACGGAGTAGTTGAGGGGTTGAGGGGTGGAATTAATGGTGGTGATCTGACCTAAGCTGGTATTCTGAGTTGGATTTGTAAGTGTGTCGGTGGGTGAGTATACACTATTCTGCGATCTAGGGTAGTGATGTGTACCAGTGTCCTCCCCGGTATAGTGGGGTCTGTACCGGTTGGGGTGGGGGTAAGGTGGGTTATGAGGGGGTGAGTGGAGTTACAGGTGTGACTTGTGAATGTTTCATTGAGAGGGAGGTGGGTGGCAAGGGAGGGAGTGGGGTTAGTGTTATGATTTGTGAGGGTTTGATTTTGTTTAATGTCCTGTGGGGGAGAGTCACTAAAGGGGAAGGTGTTTTGCCACAGTGATATGGCGTTTTTTAGTGTAGGGAATATGGATTCAAAAGTGCGTAGGTTGACATCATTGGCTTGTATCATGATAGTCCCATTTTTGAAGATGGTTGTGGTAGTATTACCTGTGAACGTGGGCGAGTCAGAGATTGATAGTATGTGGCCGTATGGGATTCTAGTGGCTTTGCTAATGTGGACGTATTTTGTAAGGAATGTGTTCCATTTCACAGGATGGGTAGTGTAAAAGAGGAGGTCTGTTCTCTAGAGGCCGTTGGAGGCGTTGTAGTGGAAGTCCGCGATGAGCAATTCGGTTGTTGTTTTATCAGTTTGTGTTTGAGATTTTTGGCTGCTGAGGTAGATAGGTTGGGGAGGAGGGTGATGGAGAAGGAGTTTGGACCGTGAGATTTAGGGGGAATTGTTAGGGCACAATATGGCAAATTAGGTTAGTCGCTTTACCGCTATATCACTCAGATTGAATGGGCTGTGAGCACAGCGCTTGGTTGTCGGGGCACTTCCTCATATCCCACCCCAGTGAGCCTCATTGGAGAGCTCCTCATCCAACAATAGTCCTGGATGCTGAGTGTGACCCATATTGAGTCTGTGTGCAAAGATCTAACCTGCTGTGTTTCCTTGTCCTACTCCCCACCCTCTACTAGAGGAGCAATTTGTTTCCCTTATTCCTGAGTTTGCCTCAGTTACGCATGAGGCTTTCTTGGGAGGGAAGGGGCATTTCTGGTCAGTGATATTTGAGAGTACAGTGTGCTTTAAAATCTCGGTGGTCGGGGGAAAGTGCTTTCACCCCCTCATGCGGGAAGCCTTGCCGGTAGGACGGCAGCATCCTCTCTCTGCCGGGGTAAACAGCGTTGATGAATATATGAGCTGTGTATGTCACGCAGCACCGCAAGTTTAAAGGGGAAGGTAGCGATGCAGAGTCGCCAAGGTCGGTAGGAGCCCACAGGACCCAAGCAACCTCCGGACTTATTGAACTGGCTCTGTAGTTCTCAGGAGAATTATGCATACTTTGCAAGAAAGTCTGCAATTTATTTCACACACCTCTAGCTAGCACTCTGCATCTTTGCATTTTGACTATAAAATATTAGTTTCCATTGAATTATTTAAAAATAACTAGTTAAAATATTTAAATCATATATTTAATGAAAGATACATTAATTTCATCCCAGAACATGTCATAATTAAAATCAAAAATACTTACAACTCCTTAAGCCTTGAAAGACCTGCAAATGCTCCTTTCCGAATGTATGTCAAATCATTTCCTGCAAGTCGTCTGAAAGATACAAGGAGAGAAAGGGTAAATATAATCGACTTGATGTGGTATTGACATGCCATGCAATTTTTTTTAATCAAAATGGGTTCCACCGATTTAGTCCACACAGATTTTTTGTCTTTGATCGGTTTTTAGATCTTCACTGTGAGTGAGTCTCCTTACCTGAGTCTCATCCATGGTAATTTCCTAGTAATTGGACTAAGCCTGTTTACCTCCAGTGTCTGCCTTTTAAGAGAAGGCTGCTAAGGCCCAGTTAGGGTACACACGTTTGTGTACAGGGGTGCGCGTGTGAGACTCATTTAGTACGCAGCCCAGTAACTGTGCACAGGTAGCTTGGCGCAGAAGGCGTGATGACCTGTGGTAGGCCTTATAATACTAGTAGGCATTCATAAATAGTTCTGTAGGGTTTAATGGAAAATCTATAGTGCTTTCACTGTATTAGAGACATAGATGAAATCTGTGTTAAAGTGCAGTTTAGCCCCACTTAGGCCTACACAGTCCAGCAAGGTGTCAAACTGGGGTGAAACGTACACAGAGTTGATTTTGCAGGTTTCAATAACATTCATATACATCTTATGGGTCGGCAAGTATTGTCATATTTTTCTGGCTCAGCTCATAATCAGATTCCAGGCCTTTTGTCTCCCTGATGGGCCAAGTTAATTACTTTACTGCCCAGCAGGGGGAACAAAGGATCGTCACACAAAGGGAGCATTTATCAGTGATTGATTCAACTCCTGAGAAGGTAGAGGAGGGGAGGAAAATCTGCATCTGGTAATTAGCTGTCATCCTGCACCTGGGCTGTTTCAGCCCAGGCCTGACCAGGCCCACTGAACAAGGGAGGAAGCCCAGACATATGGAGCCAAACACAGGAGGGGATCCCCTTTGAAGCTTTTGCGGGAAGGTAGCTGGCAGTGATGTCAGCTTGATGTAGTGTGGGGGCTTTTCACATAGAAAACATGAGAGCGTCATATTGGATTGTCCAGAATACTGAGCAGGAGGGTTGGGACAGGGGTGGAGGGATGATGTAGCATCCTAGGATTGGCCAGGTGTGCCTGGAATCTACAACTCTCCACCTAGACTTATGTACTCCTGCACAAGGGAGAAACAGTGAGCTAGACCCTGGACCTGGAAGGCGACAACAGCAGAATCATGGACAGTTGGAAGAGAAGCCCCCTGATGTCCTACAAAGATGAACTAGGGAGTTTGTCTGCAACTGACCCCATGACCAGGTGGGTCTCACCAGGGCCAGTGGTACTGGCCTATTTATGGCGCTGAGGACAAGTTGGGGAAAGATCTGGTCTACACTGCTGCTCTAAGTGCCCTGCAAGACAGCCAGGAGGTGCTGGGGCTTGTGTGTGTGGATAGGATGGTGCTTTGCTGGCTGGTAGCAGAAGGGCTGAGCAGGAAGTCCCCACCAGCAGGAAAGGAGCCAGACGAGGAGAAGACTGGTGCAGGGAGCCAGTAGAACCATCTCCCACAAAGTGCACCCTTTTAGAGGCCAGGAGGTCTGTTTCTGGTGGCTAGAGCTCGGCACCAGAAGCAAAATGAGCCAAAAATCACAGAAATCGGCCAAACTGGGCCCGAGTTATGCACCTTTAAAAATCTGTCCATTTTAACATGCCTACACTGAGAACCAGATCCCATGGTGCTCCAATGCAATTTCTAAAAGATACCCCCAGGCCAGCCAGTGCCTGAGATTTGGCACCTCTGTTTTTAGGTCTCGCCTACGCAGCGCGCATGCGCTGCATAGGAAAAAGACCTCTTGTAATCGATTCCATTTTGCAGTGAAAAACGTGCACGCATTGCATTGCTTTTAATGGAAACGCGTGCACGTTTGGCGATTCCCTTGCGGGAGCGAGCTTTAAAACCATCTGGTTTTAATTAACAGATGGTTCCTGCTCGCTCCCGCAAGGGAAACCGACGCAGGCCCCCTCCTCTCTCCCCCCCTGCTGCCTCCTCCTCTCCTCGTCAGAGCGAGGCGCGCGCGCGCGCTTGTTTAAAAGGTAGTTGGGAAAATCAAGGAAAAAGGAGCACTTGCACGCATAATGCGCCCAGCTCCACTGCCGTGATCAGTCCTCGGGTCCCCAACCGAAGGGAGAGGGCTATGATTCACGGCCAATACTCCCCGGGCCGTCAGCTGCTGGGGCGCCTGAGGCGGGTGGGGGGAGAGAGCAGAGACGCAATCCAGTGCCTCTCTCGTCCTCCTCCCGATGCTGCACTCACAGTTCCAGCTCCCTCAAGAGCTGCTCCTCACCGCAGGGGAAACAGCAGCGCCTCTCCTTCCGCCTTTCTGTGCCCCATGGGCGGATGCCGCTGCCATTGTCTCCTAGGCCGTATATTCCGGGCCAGCCGTGCCGCACCTCCAGTCCGCTCAGGGGCTCTCTCCTGTGTTTTGTGATCTCAGCCGCAGGCCCCCACTTGAACATAGCGCTCATCAGCACTCCCGGATTAAAGTAAAGAGGCTGGACGCCGTCTCCCAGGTTCAGAGCTTCCCCTCTGGAGGGCTCGTGGCCGAACCCTCTCACTTCGTCTGGCCAGCGGGTAAGCCGCGGGCCCGGTCCACCGTTTGGTTCAGCCTCCCGGCAGTAAGTGTTTTCTCGGGGTATTATTTTATTTAGCTGAAGGGTGGATTTTCGTAGGATTAGGTGTCGGATTCTGTCGATGGCCGGCAGAGCCGGTGCCTAGAGCTGCTAATTGGCCATCTTGCTGGCCACAGTCCCCTCGGCACTACTGCACTCTTGTGCCACTATAATATCTATATGGCTATATGTATACAGGATAACTAATGGGGAACTGTGTATTTTGTTTCTATTCCACTGGCCTTTTAAGCGTGCAAATCGTAGTTGAGTATGTACAAGAACCACCCCCCTCCTTTCTCTCTCTCCCCACCCAGCACCCATATCTGCAGGGACATGAACACTGTGGGACAGTGTGATAATGACCGTCAGCGGGACAGGCAAGATATGTAGAAGGTTAAAGTGGACGCTAAAACGCCTGCTTACGAAACCTGAAGGCGCCGCATTTATTCTGTGTTACAAAGGTAGCCACCACCGTAATCCCTGCTACCGCCCCTGCTTAAAATGGCGGAGGGGCCGTGATTTCTACGCTCAGGACTTTCAGGCCCAACTAACTAAGGGGCTTTGTTTTAGCCCCAGGATCGCAGTTCATTTCTACTTTCAAGCAAACACCCAACCTGCTCACGGAGGTCGAGATGTCTTATTGACCGAGTGTTGCACATCAGACCTGCTGTTTCACAGACAGCAAGGGGACCACCCTTTTGGTGCTTGGCATTGGGGGCACCTAACAGCGCCGCACTAGTGCTGTCACCCAATTATATATATCCAATTTTTCAGTTTGATTATGTGTGACATTTCAGCATTTTAAGTGCACTTAAAAGTGACGACTTTTTAGTGCTTTGCGTGTGAGACTTTGAGTGACTCTATCATACGAAATAACAAGCATTAGCATAGCCAATAGGTCTCGCCTTTGGGACCTTATAAGTGTTTAGCTGTGCAACAGTTGATATTGTTGCACCAAGGATATTGTGCTGCATAACTAAATACTTATAAGGTCCCAAAGGCGAGACCTATTGGCTATGCCAATGCTTGTTAAATGATTGTTGAGGAAGCGGGCATGCGTGGGGGACCCCTCCCAGACCAGAATTCTCCCGAGGGACTAACATTAATGGCAGGTCCCAAAATCCCATCCCTAGGGTCCAGAGCAACAAAGGAAGAGGCTCAGAACCATCAGAACACAGCGAAAGTGAGCGGAGACAAGTTGCTTCCACCGTGGGAGCAGTCAAAGCTGTGCCAGCTCTCCCGCGCTGCTCCCGAGGTGTGCGGGGGAGGCAAGAGGGCAGCCGGGAGGGGACTCCCAGCACTGCCCGCCTTCATTTCTCCCTGCACCTGGGTGACCAGTGGGCACAGGCACCCAGAAGAATATAAGAAATAACAAAAGAGACATGCAGCATATACAATACATACAGGGCACTTGCATAAAAATAACAGCAGGAATCCCGCTCATTGTTTATTCACTGCTCTTGTCGGGAGCGCCCCAAAATGCCCTGCAAGGTCTTGTTGTTGGCATGATTTCTCTGTTGTGGTGCCCCAAGAAGGGGCACCAACAACATTCTCAAAAGATTATGTGGGGGCTGCAAGACATAACATACCTTACTGAGTGCAGCAGCCCTCAGTAAGATATGTTATAACACTCGCTCTAAGTTTTGGAGGTCTTTGAAATTATGACCTCTAGGCAAAGTTGTATTATGGCTGCATTTTATATGGCCTAATGAGTTTAAAAAAAAGAGTTTGACATGTTATTTTGACTTGCAATGTTTTATTTAAAGAATGAGTTTGGTGAGCATTGTGATGCTTTTTAAATTCCATTGGTAACATAGTGATTTCTAACATGATTATGGTTCTTATAACGTAGTTATCCCTTGACAAAGTCAGTGAGCTTGCCTTATATGTTTATATGGTGACCCCTTGACAAAGCCAATAGGCATGCTTCATTTAAAATGACACCCCTTATATTGTGATGATGCATCTAGTATAGGTGGGGGGTACAGTGATTATGGGGTTCATGACCCACTAGGGTACAAGTGTGATTTCTAAATATCACAAAAGGTATTTTCATCTACCTGATGTATATTTTTGTAAATTAATGCTTTGCCTTTATCAAAGAAAAAGCAGTAACTAGACAATAATGTATCAAGTGTTGTTGCGTGTCAGTGGATGGAGATTACTAGCCCACACCACCTTAACTGATCTGGTTCACTACCCTGAGAGAGTCAAGTTCTGAAATGGGGAACTTGGTTTCCTGTAAGAAATCAATTCTGGACTTATTACTTGTGCAAACCTCACATCCTATACAACTAATAAACCAATTTCTTACAATGTATATATGTAGAAGTTACTCCTCAGAAACAGACAGAACACATTCTGTTCTTAGTGTAGCTAGTGTTTTATTGTACAAAAGCTTTCATGCAAAATAAAGACCGTGTGAGGTAATTAAAAAAAAAAATTGCAATCCATGAGTCAAATGTTGCATACTTCACAGGATATAATTTCAAACAGTAACATCTATGATTAAATTCACAGTTCAGTTCTAAGATAGGAAGGCTGGGTTACTCAGTGCTAATAATTTTGAATGTCATTATCCAAGATATTGCATGATAGGTTATTTTTCTACTGTGCAGATATATATGAGCCTTCATAAATTCTTCTTGGGGCTGAGAGATTCATTGGCTGAGAAAGAGTGAACTGAAAGAAAGAATATGCATAATAACAAGCTCATGGGGGTAATCTGTACCTGAGCCTAATCCAGCCAGGTATTGACCTGGGAAGGAAAACACTGGATCATAAAGGGGAAGAGGGCCCGGAGCCAATAGCTGGGAGATGGGCAGATATATTCCAGCTTTAGGACACTAAATTGCGTTGTGAACATTTTTATACGTGTAGTATTTAGTCTATATGTGTGCATTAAAGTACTTTTTGTCTTGAAAGACAATCATTTATTATACTAATGTGTGTTGAGTGATGAGCTTGAACACCCCCATACTACTTTCCTGAGCAGCCTGTGACTGCTCACCATCGCTACCACTGAGAGTCAAGTACAGATGAAATTGCACTTGGCCAAGTTTGCTAACGCATAGTAGCATGGACATTCAGACATCAGAGGAAAATTACCTCAACCTTCATGGTTGAGGCCCAGTAGCACCTGCTTGTTCCTCCCAAACAGGGTCTGACATAGCACCTATGCTGTCAGCAGATGAGCACTGTTTTACTCCTCCACCTTTAACTGTGCCACTCCTTGACAGATCATGAAACCCAAATATTAAATGTTAGCTAAATTTGCTGTCGGTCAAGTTTCATACAGATCTTTGAAACTGCTGCAAAGCTATTAGCAAATGAAAGGCTTTTTGTTTCCCCCTCACCCCGATTTTACCCTCCCTAGTCAGAAATGTAGGAAATTTGCAATTCCTGCACTGGTTTTAACTTTCTAAAAGCCTACCATATTTCTTGCAGAAAAGTACCAAAGTTATTAGTACATGAAAATGGCAGTTAGAAGTTTCGTACAGGTCCATAAAGTGGAACAGTTAACCAACCATGCCAAATTACTACTATGTTTTATGTGTGTTTGTCAAAACAAGCCGCAGTCAGGGGCGGCTCCTCCACCTGGGCATCGGAGCGTCGCCCCACTGCTTTCTCTCAGTGCAAGAAGCAGAAACGTAAAATGGTATAAATACCATTTTCCGTTTCTGCTTCTTGCACTGCGAGAAAGCAGAAGAAGGGCATGCCTGGTTGGGGGCGGGCAGGTGGGCGGGTCGGGGAGGAGTGGCTAGTCCAATGTCTGGGCGCTGGGCCGACCAAACCAGTCATACCACTCTCAGTTTTCTCCACGTAGGCTGCTGCTCAGCCTGCATGGAGAAAACGGCCTCCCCATAGATGCCTGTAAGGATGGCGTCCTAGCCAATCACAAAGCTGCCATTGCAGCGTTGTGATTGGCTTAGGGGAGGAGAGGGAGGCTGCCTGCTTCTGCTTCCTGTGAGCAGAGAGAGAGCAGGAGATGCGACATGGGAGTCTGGGACCGGAGGCGAAGGTAAGTTTTTAAAAACTTATTAAATTAACCCCCCACACCCTCCCCGCCCGACCCCCTGTCCCCCACCCACGAGTCATGCCGGCCACGACTGGCATCAGTTATTAGCAAGTGAACACTTATTTTTTTTCCCCCTTTTCCCCCAAGCAACATTGAGGGATCCCACATATTAAAATTATAAAGCGTAAGTTAAACATGCTACGTTTTATCAAATTTGTGCAAATTCATCATTTGGTGCTCAAGTATAAGCACATTTAAAAAAGTATTCAATAGTCATGATATCTCAAAATTTTAACTCTTCGATGGACGTCTGACACATTATATGAACACCAGTATCTTGAAAACTACAGGATGGAATTAGATCACACCAAGAAAAGCACAGGCTCTTCGACGAGTAAAGTTTTGGTGTAATTCTCAGAGGTTTTTCCTGAAACAAATGTTCATGGAATTTAGCATGCCGCACTTTAGCCAGTTTTGACAGGGGTGTGCAAAGTTTCGAGCAAAAACTTAGCATATATTAAATGAAAAAACACAGTTAAATTGAAGATATGGTTAGAACTCTTGAACTATTATCACTTACATTTAAAAAATAAAATTGAAAACTTTACTGAAAAACACACTTGAAGTGAAGTTATGGTTATAAAACATACCTGAAAGCCACTGAAATTCACCAGTTCTAGTTATGTAAACTAACCAGAACTCCTGTCTTGTAATGCACTGCTCATGATCTTACACATGACATCACTGATGTCATGATAAATGACAGCATCCAAACGTACCACTTTGTTCACTTTACAATGAGAAACGTATTAAGTAAATTATTATTTGAGTATGTTATCTTTTATTAGTATTATGATACACTTATTGATCTACAGTTCCATCTCCTAGGGTCAATACTACAACCTTGCTTCACACCACCAACAAAGAGTAAGAGCCAAAAGAAAGAATTGTAGTACTCTAAGCAAAATTAACTTTTTGTGACTCTCTACAGAGAATAGGACATGTTCTGATGCTGGGAACAATCAGGTTCTCATTTGAAGGTGGGTGATGCCCTAGGCAGCTATGTTGATTAATGCCTAATGGGACACTGTTAATTACTAAGACGAGCGTGACCAACACCTACCAGAAAAGAAAATCTAATACAGGTCACAAACAGATACAGAATCCCACAACATCACTTCCCATATTTTCTCACAGACCTGAGAATAGTCCATTTGTATGGTTATCTCACCAAAGAGAAACACCAAAAGTGGTCCGCAACCATCCCACGGAGCTGACCCAGCCTTCCCAACAGATGAGAATCACTTGAATGCTGTTCTGTTTCCCAGAGCTTGGGGGGACAGGAGTAAGGAGGCATTAACTTGCTGTTTGAGAGATGACCTAGTTCTTCTGTCAGGCTTCAGTGGACACAGTACACATCTTCCCTGTAGAGTTCTTTCATTCAGGATCCCAAAGAAGGTTTGTGTACCCAAATACATTGTTTCCTAGAAGACTGTGTCCTGTGGAACATGTCTAGGGCACTCTTCTATGCATAGCTGTTTGATGGAGTACTACCTACATTTGTAGGCAAAGCAGGTAGAACACCCTAAGTACCAGGAATTGGCAAGCAGAGTCATGCTAGCATTTCACTGCTTTAAATAAATTCACCACAATTTATGTTGCCAACCAGACGATCCAATGGTAGAACCAGTATGTACAAAGTATTTAGTGGTACACTACTACCAACCCACCCTGTCATGCTTACAATCTCATTTCATGACGTCCCGAAATAATAGAGGCAAGATAACCAAGCACACACAGACTAATGACAAAGAATGTGTGGCATGGAATGCAAGATATGGATTTTCTGTGAGGGTTCCATCAAAGGCAGTGATTTGCCAGTGACAGTTGGAGTGTGACAGTTGATGTTTAGAGCTCATAAGACCTAGAGCTCTTGGTAGAACTTTATCTGGGCCATTAGCAGTGCAAACAAAATACCTATAGTGTGGTAGTCACTGTAAGTGACAGGCTAGGCCTGGCTTCTTCTGTCATATATACAAAAAGTGCAAAACAGGATCCCACCCTTGACCAGCTTAGCAGAAGCATCAGCAATGATGCTGATTGTGATACTGTCGCCACCCTGGTCTGCTTGGCGCTTGAGTGGTGGTCCATCCCCTTCCAGTGGCACTACTATCTGCAACTGTTCCCAAATGCAGAAGCTACAATAGCCCCGGGAGCAGCAGGCACTTAGGACACAAATTAATTGCCAGTGCTTTAAGCATCTGTTTCTAGAAAGCAGGGACAAACTGGGGAAGCAAAATGACGCAAACACAAGGAGATGATGGACGGAGTGCTGAAACTTTTCAGACACTCACCCCCAGTCACAGATCTGGGTTGAATCCATCATCGTTCTTTAGCTCACTTTGCCACCCCAGTTCAGACACAGCTATATGCAAATCAGTCTTGACCCTGTGCCTCATGGGAACAGTCCAGACCGAACTGCCAAGCCATGTTTTCCCTGGACCGGAAACAAGCATCCTGGGACCGGTTTCGGGCTAACAGCCCTCATCAGCCAGGCTAGCTTGAATCCAGTGGCAAAGTGAGCAAGGGACCCACGTCTGGGCATACCCTGCCAACTTAGGGCGAACAAAGCAAACACAAGGAGATGATGGATGGAGCGCTGAAACTTTTCAGACACTCACCCCCAGTCACAGATCTGGGTTGAATCCATCATCGTTCCTTAGCTCACTTTGCCACCCCAGTTCAGACACAGCTATATGCAAATCAGTCTTGACCTTGTGCCTCATGGGAACAGTCCAGACCGAACTGCCAAGCCATGTCTTCCCTGGACCGGAAACAAGCATCCTGGGACCGGTTTCGGGCTAACAGCCCTCATCAGCCAGGCTAGCTTGAATCCAGTGGCAACGGGAGCAAGGGACCCACGTCTGGGCATACCCTGCCAACTTAGGGCGAACAAAGCAAACACAAGGAGATGATGCACGGAGCGCTGAAACTTTTCAGACACTCACCCCCAGTCACAGATCTGGGTTGAATCCATCATCATTCTTTAGCTCACTTTGCCACCACAGTTCAGACACAGCTATATGAAAATCAGTCTTGACCCTGTGCCTCATGGGAACAGTCCAGACCGAAGTGCCAAGCCAGGTCTTCCCTGGACCGGAAACAAGCATCTTGGGACCGGTTTCGGGCTAACAGCCCTCATCAGCCAGGCTAGCTTGAATCCAGTAGCAAAGTGAGCAAGGGACGCACGTCTGGGCATACCCTGCCAACTTAGGGCGAATAAAGCAAACACAAGGAGATGATGGACGGAGCGCTGAAACTTTTCAGACACTCACCCCCAGTCACAGATCTGGGTTGAATCTATCATCGTTCTTTAGCTCACTTTGCCACCCCAGTTCAGACACAGCTATATGCAAATCAGTCTTGACCCTGTGCCTTATGGGAACAGTCCAGACCGAACTGCCAAGCCATGTCTTCCCTGGACCGGAAACAAGCATCCTGGGACCGGTTTCGGGCTAACATCCCTCATCAAGCCAGGCTAGCTTGAATCCAGTGGCAAAGTGAGCAAGAGACCCACGTCTGGGCATACCCTGCCAACTTAGGGCGAACAAAGCAAACACAACTGGGGGTGAGTGTTTGAAATGTTTCAGCACTCCGTCCATCAACTCCTTGTATTTGCTTTGAAGCAAAATGACACCTGGCAAAAATGCTCAAAATAGCCCCATTCTCTTCATCTCCTCACACAGTCTCTCTCTTTACATCTATACATTCTCTCTATCTCCTTCTCTCCTCTCTTACTCCCTGGGTGATCACTTTCTCCCTCCCTCCCTCCCTTCTCTCTCTCTCCCTCCCTCTCTTTCTCCCTCCTTTGAAGCCTTCCCATGCCTGCTGCACTTAAACTCTGGGTGCTAGGGAAAGTGACAGATGCACCAGGAGCGGCCCTGGGCTTTTAAAACTGACCTTCAAGGGCTACAGCCCACCGCGGAATGGCAGTGGAATAAGTGGTCTGTTCAGCCTTGCTGGAACAGGGCTTTCCATGAGCAGCTTAAAACATTCCACAAGTGAATTGGATGAAAAAATATTGAGGAAGTCTGTCAGAAAAAATTAGTTTAGTCATTTGACAAGGAATACACAGCCACATCTCAACTGATCGTATTCCATTTTACTCAAAAACAATGACACTGAAAAAACAAACAATGGAAATATTTGAAAAAATGTAAATAAACTTAAATATGGGTGAAATTAACAGCATCTTTAAAAAACATATGGTAATGGATGACCTAATTGGAACCCACAGGCATTCTGTGACATCGAGGACTTCAACAAGTGGATAACCAACTGCGCTGACACTCTGGCCCCCATGAAATGAAGCAACAAAGCAAAAACCAAAACATAAGCCATGGTACATGACTAAGCAACACTGCAAACAACTGGAACGGAAATGGAGAACCAGCAAATGGTAAGTGGAAATAGACTCCTTCAAAG
This sequence comes from Calotriton arnoldi, assembly GCA_963921515.1. Lineage (NCBI taxonomy): Eukaryota > Metazoa > Chordata > Amphibia > Caudata > Salamandridae > Calotriton > Calotriton arnoldi. Next base: position 713,068 of record CAWUFW010001640.1, on the reverse strand, counting down.
TCACCCATAGAGGGTACCAACAGCTCATCTGAGAAACTAAGAGGAAGGCCTTAGTTGAACGAATAAATGGCAACAGCAGCAAAGAAATCATCAAAGACCCTGGATATTTCTAATGGGTTTTTCAGTCGAAATATAGCACCTGAAAGTGAATATCTAACCACTTTTAGTTTTGATGAAGTGCAGTTTTCATTCTGACGTTTGCCTATGGGCTATAGAATAGTCCAGACTGTTTTCAGCATGAATAATGGACATCTTACAACAGATGATGACTTGAATCTACACCTTACCAGGGTAGAAACTGCAGTAACTTTGTGGACATCACATGGTCATAAAATTAATTTAAAAAAATTGATGATTGCCTACCTGACAGTGACTTTCCTTGGATATTAATTATCCAGCGAGGGCAAGGGTTTAGCTCCAGATTTCCTCCAGAAGGGTGCTCCCTTGCAGCCTCCCAACACACTGAAAAAGTTACAATCCCTGTTTGGGTTTCTTAATTTAGGATGTCCTTATTTGCCTCACTACGCAGAGAGAGCCTTTGTATGATCAGATTTCTCCCATATTTTCTTCTAAACAGTGGCTGAGCGCACATACTGATATCTTGCGTGCTCTACAAGCAGACATGCTTGAGACTAAATATTAACAAACTAGGGACAATAAAACCAGCCTAATTATCACAGTTATACCCAGTCACTATGGTTACACCTACGTGACCTACAATGAAGGACAGGCCGTTCCCATTGCCTACAAGTCTCACTTGTATTCCCTGGCTGAAGCTCAATTTTCTTTCAATGAAAAAATCTTGACCACTGTACAAACAGCTACTCTAAAGGAGTGTCCGTTGGCTCAGGGGAAACATATCATTGTTATTTCTCCCATACCAGCACTAGAGGCAGCCACAAGGGCAAGCATTCCTAATGCTCATGCCTTACACCCAAGATGGGTACAGTAGGCCTTTTCTTTAAGTGCAGTAGATGTAAAGTTTGAGTATGATCACTCTCGTCGTACACAAGCTTTTCTCCATTATGAACAGGATTCTGTTCCAACTCCAGACACTTTACCTGTTGAGTCTTATCAGAGCATCATTTACACAGATGACTCTGCCCAACCTGCTGTAGAAACCATATGTAAGTACTCCACAGCTTGGGCAGCAGTGCAAGGTGTTGTGAAGGATGGAGAGTTCCTCCCACAACACACCCACACCAAACTCTTACGCGACAGTACTGCATAATATGCAGAATTACATGCCCTGCTAATTACATTACAGAAGGCTGACTCATCAGTTCCTACACTCATTGTGTTGGAATCAGCTTCTGTGTGCAAGGATACAATGTCGATTTGCAACTTTGGCGAATGAATGGATTCAAGGATTCAAAGGGAAACTATAAAAAATAAACACCTTTAAGGATAGGTAGCTGTCTTACAAGATATGCTTCCATTGGTCCATGTGAGGCACACTTTGGGCCATCAGCTTGGTGGTATTGAAGCTAAAGTGAACTGTGCAGCTGATCAAGCGGCAAAAGCTGCAATTCAGAATGCCCGGGTAGCAGTCTTAGCTAGATCTCAAATGAAGATCAACACCGATATTTTAACAGCCATAAATGCAACCAAGCAAGCTGGGTAACCTCTTGCAAGATTTCCTCCCAGATACTCCTACACCCTTAATTCAGACAAAATTCCAGCAGTTACCATACCAGGTGTGGGAGACAGAATAATGACTAATAATCAGTCCAGATTAGAATTAATCAAAGAAGCACACGAGGGGTTGGCCACTGCACATGCAGGGATAAATGCAACTGTAGCCATGTTACAGCAACGCTGTTGGTGGCCTAATTTATAAAATCAGACAAGGGACTATAATAAACAATGTGACATTTGTCAGCATATTAAACCCTCCACTGTCAAAAGACCCTCGCTGGCTTCCCTCATGATCTCAAATATTCCCTTGAGGGTGATTTAGTTGGACCACCTCTGTCCCCGAAATTCAGCTAATTAATATAAACACATATTGGTTGCTGTTGCTTCATGTTCTCGATTCCTATGGGTATGGCAACAGAGAAATGCAAACGCTTCAGCAGTCGTAAAAGATTTCCAGTGCCTAGTGTCAATGGAGGCAGTTCATTCATTTCATTCAGATAATGGTCCTGCGTTTGCCTTCAAGGCTTACAGGGATTCAATATCTGCTCTGGGAGTTTGTCTGCAATTCAGAGACCTGTTCAAAGCTGAATTGAATAGTGTTGTAGAGCGACATGATTAAACACGCTTTGACTGCTAGGGTGTTAAGTTTAGGTCTTAGTTGGTAAGGAGTTCAAAAAGAATGAAATAACTTGCCTAGACGAGTACTGGGAGGATAAACTCCATACGAGGTTCTCTTCGGAGTTCTTTTGTATGTGCCTGGCTTAGATAATTTTGGGAAGGTGGTAAATGAAGATAAATTTGAGTTGGAGAAATGTTTGAATGTTTTACAGAGTATTCAAGAAGTCAGAGACAAGCTATCTAACACAAACCACCCGTGAAGAGGTCATTCCTGCTGCCAGCGGGTGGGTTCCCAAAGTTGGGGACCTGGTTCGTGGGAAAATCCATGACAAGCAAGCTTTTAAACCATCCTACAGATGACCCGTAACTGTTCTTGGGGTAAAAGGCAACAGAACTGTTATCCTGCCTCCTCTGTCTGGATTAAGAAGAAACAGACAGGTGCCTATTGACCATGTTAAAAAACACTATGTGGCCAGTCATCTACAGCCAGCCGCCGAAGACACCAAGAAGTATTCAGAGTAGTGCCTCTCCCTACTCTGAATATCATACCACCTGAACAGAGCAGTAACATTTCTAGCTTGACTTCCCAGCCGGGGATGTTTGAGCTTAACACTCTACGCAGAATACTCAGTGCAACAAACACAACTGATGTTGCCAACATGACAGAGACTACTGTTTAGCATAATTTAATGGTCTACTATGAAATTCCACCTGACTATGTCATTTGAACTGGTACCCTTTCAGAGAGTCTGGCGAGACCAACGACGCCGAAAATGGCTCAAGATATTTCTCAGAAGATTTTAAAACCTCTTTCCCAATTACTCATCACCAAAGACTGCTTTGCGCCTGTTAGTGGTTTTGTGACAAATATGATTCCTCCGTGGTCCTATGCCTGGATTGCCTTGGGAACCTTTCTTCTCATCCTGTGGTTGTCAACGATATTCATCATTCTACTGCTACTCAACTGACACTTTGTCCCTGCAAGAACAATTGCATCACCTGTGGTTCACGAACTACAGACCCACTCTTCATCCCACAGAACCTGAAGAGGTTTCTATGCTACAAACATTACAGCCTATCCTGTGCTCGAAGGCCTAGCCTGGGAAAAAGGTCCATATCACATTATGGGACCCACTGAGACATTACAATTGCCTTATGTGATAAAGGTGTCAATGAATGATGTTATAATACCCAATTCTCTTTCAGACAATTGGGACATTGAGACTGCTAAAAGAATGATGTCTGATTTGAAGGCATATGTTACTTTGAATAATGGAGATCCTTATTTGAATACAGCAAACTACAAAAACATGTGTGGCTATCACCACTATGCCCATTATTTCATACATAGGACTAGTTATCCTAGAGAAATATACAATTACACACAACGGGAGAAGATGTGGCCTAACGGCTAGGGCAGTCGACCTCAAATCTGGGGAACCGGGTTCGAGTCTCGGCAACGACGCTCAACATCCTGTGATTCTTGGCAAATCACTTAATCTCCCTGTGCCTAACAAAAATGAATGTGCCCGTCTGTAATGAAACTGGTACTCATGTAAAGCACTCTGATATCCGATACCTTCGGGTCAAGTTCGCGCTATATAAAACTCCGTAAATTTTTTTTACAAACATGGGAACATTGTAAGGCTTTGCCTACAGAGAGCCATTCTAAATTCTTGAAGAAATTCCCTTACTTTCAGAATACTAACAGGTCACACCCTTCAGCCTTCTATTTCACACAGAAGCCGCAGCAACTTCAGAAAATCCTAATCACTACCAACAAGTTGATTTACTCCATTGAGGGTAGTCGAAACTTGACTATTCAAGGATACAAGTATTGCAAAGCAAATGTTGATGAGAAAAGCATTTGGGGAACCAAATTCTGGCAGATTCAAGGTAAAGAAGCCTTATTTCATGCCTGTATAATACCAAAAAAAATTATCTTTCTAAACAAAACTATCCAGCAAACTACTTGCCTGCGATTCAGAACAATGAAGGATTTAAAGAAACCTTCTATTCCAAGAGTCAATCTGACTATGTTCAATAATTGGTGATTCTCCAGGAATATGTCTAAATCAGATATAAACGATATGATACAGAATGGAACCTATAATTCAACACATTTTTATGTTGAAGGTTTGCCCTTATGCCTTATGGTTCTAAAACATGCATGCAGCGTTTTCTTTCCAACACTCCTGGACCCAAATTTAACAGTTCTGATCCACATTACAATACACAAACACCTGTAGTGGTTACCACATACAGTGTAGGCAAGTTATGCCTAAGATGTCTACGACACTCTAGTCTCCCTGCTGTGAAGAACACTTCTTTTCCATTAATGAAAATATGGATTTTTCCGACTTTCTTCTGGGGCCACGTCCTCAAAGAAGCAAAAGCTTTACTGCCACAGGAATATATACCATCTACAATGAATTAAATAAATATTCTGAAAAAGAAGCTACAGAAAGCATTAGGCAAATAGATCAGGAAAACATGCAAACAGTTTCTAAAGTTATTGACAATGGAATGCATACAATTTCCAAAAGAGTATACTCGTTAAATCGCATCTTGTCCTCTGCCTTAGACATTATAAAAGGAGATCTGAAACTTGCAACACGGGCAGGCTCAGTTAAATGTGATTACACAACTGAATTGGGCATTACAAACTCTTAGAACAGGTTTTGCGCTTTGGCAACTTCTTAATGAAACAGCCTTATTTGAACCATATAATTTGACATGCAAGCAAAGAAAATGGCCAAGAAAGAATCCACATATACTCTATTAAGTATAGAACAAGTTGAAGATTTACCATTTACAGTCAGTGGCATACTGCCTTTTATCTGACTAATCCCTGGTATTATTTCTTTACTCATAACAACTTTTCATTTTTATGACTGACAAAAATATAAATTAATTGGTTAGTATGAAACTATGCATAATTCGAAATTGTTCCATTCATGGAAAGTCCTCTTCACCCACATTTGTTTGAATAAGATGACCCTGTGTATATCAGTACAATAAATTGCAGAAATCCATTTGGACACTCTCTTCTGTATGACACCATATCATTGCACGGAATGTGTAGCGCTTTCATGCGAGGGTTAAGTTAAGTTTTATCTCTTTCTTCTATGACTTCCATTCCCACACACCATGAACTTCTAAATAACGGTTCTCATTTATTTTTAACAACTGTTACTTGGTGTGGGTTGGAACCTGGACAGCCGTACTTGATAACGTTGTCAGAAGCAATACAGTGTTGTGGAAAGACCTTGTATCGTCCAACCAGAAATGTTATTAGGAACATCCATTGGCATGGTAGAAGCCTGAAATTTATGCGTTTTGGTGACTTGAACAAACTATTGTCTGTTCTCTTACAAAAGAAGTCTCTTTTACTTCCGTGGTTGAAGTTTATAATCTGCAGCCAGCCAGGCTTGCTTCCGAAATTCAGAGGCTGTTACACAGACAACACCCGACACATTTTGCAGATATTGTTCAAACAATATTTAATTAATCTGTAACATTTGGTGTTGTACATCTGTTTAAGAACATTTAATCTGGATTAAATGTTTAAAGACTGGATTTGAAGTAGTATTTGGACTGATTCCACCTTTTTTTCATTCTCTGTTCTCCAGCCTTTTTGGAGGATTTGCTAATTTGCTGTGGTATCATCATCTTTCTCCTGTTCTGCCAAGGAAATTAACAACATGGAGTACCCATATCCGACTGAACAAAGTTACAGAGAGACTCTAGTACGCTACACTGGACATGTTTGGCTGTCTGAACTCAGCGAACCCTGGATGCTCACCTTTCTCAAGATGAATGCTACACAAGTAAAACATATGTTCTGGTGCATAAGCTGTCCAACTGACATCACCTTGGACTTACATCTGGAGCAGCCCCCAGTGGCTTATCTCGATATGGAACTGATCTTGCAATCTCTACATGAGCACCAGAAACAATGCCAGAGCAATGCACCTGTCCTTTCTACAGGATGCCACCTATGACAGCTATGTGTAGATGGATCACAGGGCCATTTTGTTTAAAATGTGTGGACCAGCTGCACAGTCTGTGTCTTCCAAAGCATCAACAGTAGTAAAATATCGTGCATGGAAGAAAATTGATAATAATAAATTAAACAATCTTCTTTGAAATTCCAATCCCTTCATTAATAATGATGTGGAGCAAGCTGCCGCCAGGTATGAGGCCTGGGTTGGGGGCTGCTCTCGCTCAAGTAGCGGCTCTTAAAACAAAGACTAACCATCGACTCGCGCCTTCCATGCCTTGGTACTCCCATGAGCTCAGGGAGTATGAAAAAAAATGTAGGCACCAAGAACAACTCTGGAGGAAAACTTACAGCCTAGAGGAAAACATAATATATAAAACCATGATGAAAAATGATAAAACTATGTTACAGGCAAATAAAACAGTATACTTTACAAATAAAATTAGAGCAGCTGAAAATTCCACTAAGGAACTGTTCAATATAGTTAAATCACTTTCATCTTTTGGCAACAAAAATGTAGCAACTCCCAGCCAAAAGTTATGTGATGAATTAGCGGATTTCTTCTTTTCAAAAGTAAATAAAATCTTCCTGGACTTTAAGACAGCACCAAATAACTCAAATAATTACATCTCAGTCTCAGGGATGGATACTGGGGAGGAATGCATGGATGATGACTGTGTTTCCCATTCCTCAGTAATGAACTCTTTCCCTTCACTTTCTGAGAAGGTCTCTAATCTAATTAGCTCCACGAAGTCTGGAGCTCCTGGCAATCCCTGCCCTCCGCAGATACTCTATTCGGTTTCAAGTACCATTTCTGCCCATTCCATGGTATTACTTAACAGGGTGCTCGAGTCTGGCAGTTTTCCAGAGGTCTGGAAAAAGGCTTCTATTCTGCCACTTCTAAAAAAGCCCTCTCTCGACTACTTAGACGTAAAGAATTACAGACCCATATCGCGTCCACCTCTTCATGCTAACATTTTAGTAAAGCCCATGAATCAGGAAATTTCCATTTTCCTTGAAAACAAGAACTGTTAAGATCCTGCTCAACATGGGGTTCGGCCCTATCATTGTACAGAATCCACCTTATTGGCGGAAACTGAAGAAATCAGAGCTATTGTGGAAAGAGGAGATAATGCAGCCCTGATTCTTTTGGATCTTTTGGCCTCACTCTCTGCTTAGAAAGGATTGGCATTAAAGGTTCTGCCCTCAAATTAATAAAGTCTTTTCAGTCTTACAGAGACCAATCAGTGGCCTTGGACGCTTTTACCTCCAATACATTTACACTTCCATGTGGGGTCCCTCCGAGACCTTCACTAAGCAAGACCTTATTTAATACCTATATCACCCCTTTAATTGAATTAGTTCGATTCTGTGGAATCGCTGTATTTTCTTATGCCGATGATACCCAAATAGTGGTATTGGTGTTAACTGAACCCGATAAAGTGGCCAAAGATTTCAGAATGTGTATGACGAAGATCGCAAACTGGATGCAGAAGAAATGTTTTTTAATTGAACTCAGAAAAGACAGAGGTACTGCTATTTGGGAAGGATCCCTCATTCTTGAATTCCTCTTGGTGGTCACCCAGTCTTGGCCCCTTCCACTTCCTGTTCAGAAAGCTAGAAATTTGGGGGTCATTTTTTACTCAAATCCCACCTTCATCGACCATTCTAAGCAAGTGACATCATTCTGTTTCCTCAAGTTAAAAATTTTAAAGAAAATCCTGCCTCTCCTTCCCATGGAGCTCAGGAAAACAGTTATCATAGTTCTTGCTATTTCTAAAATGAATTACTGTAATGCTCTCTATGTGTGCTCCCAATCACGCCTTCTCAACAAGTTGCAAACCCTCCAAAACGTGGCAGTAAGAGTGCTGAAGAATCCTCCCAAATTCTGCTCAGCCTCAAAAGCCATTAAAGATCTTCATTGGCTGCCCATTAGGGCTAGGATCAAATTTAAAGCTATATACTGGGCCCAAAGGGACTGCATCAAGTTGGTCTTTGCTTTCTTCAGGATGTTTTTAAATGGTACGTCCCTTCTCTTACTTCGTGGTCTAACAATGCCAGGCAGGTATGTGTACCCAGAATAAAAAGATGTCATTGGGGAGGAAGAAGTTTTTCCTATTCCACCGCTAAATGGTGGAATTCTTTACCCATTCATCTTAGAGACCAGCCTAATCTATTGACGTTCAGGATGGAATTACATTTTTTTTGTTTAGCACCATAGGCTAATAGTTCTTTTAGCTGCTGGCAACATCCTTTGTTCTCACTTATCTCATGCTTTCGAGTTCAAATGACACTAGCGCCAAGACGCCTCTTTAATAATCGTTTGCTTTATAAAATATATTAACATAACAGCGCAGTATCACCTGTGGCACTTTTCAACGCAGCTCTTCACGAATGGCTTGACTCATTGTTATTCTTTGAGCCCCTCAGAGAGGAGCCGCAAGCTACACCATGTGTCTCAGACGAGCAACCGATTGCTGGTCCATCTAGTATTCCAACTGTCAACTGCGAACATGCTCTGTACGGATTTCGTAAAGACCACACATATGCTGCGTGTGCGCCTGACGATGCTGAATGTCCTCGGATGAGGAGTGAACTCAACAAGTAAGTCGACCAATGATTCCCGACCTGTATCCATCATATGTACCACAAAGCCTATACAAACTAAGAACTGAAAAGAAAATCTTTTTTCCTTCTTTTTAATGGACTCTTTTTATCTTTTGCTTTTTATACCACTTATTTTTAATCTGGCCTATCTAGACTATCACTGGGTTGTTTATTTGCCAATACGCATAACATGTCCCAGATAGATTATAAAATATGATTTGTTATTATTAGCTATAACAAAAAGATTACAAATATTCATGCTTCACTATGTGAAATATATTATCACATATGTTTTATTTATCTTTTCTATTCACAATGCACTACTGGCTTTTGTATTTCACTACAAACATATTTCATTTAAATGTTTTCAGACATGTATCTTGTCCTAGATAAATATAGATGTTAGTTTGAGAGCATGAATTGTTCTACACATTAGTCAAATTCCTGCTGGTTAGACATGCCCCAATGACGTCACATTCAGACGTACAAGCCAAGGATGATGTTAAGTCCCTAAGGTTCGACTCCATCTCATGTAGGCCCGACTCAATCTCAGTTCACAGAGACTGTCATCTTCCTTAACTTAGACAATGGAAGCCTCCGTATCCCCTGATTTATGCAAAATCATTGTCATGTCTGCCTTTAAACACAGATGTCACCAGACCTTATATTTCTAGGAACAGTGATTTGATTAATGACATAGATACAACATCTAATGCGACATTTGTCTGGGCCAAATATCTACTCCCCATCATGTCAAGGTTAAACAAGAACACATGCAGACAGATAAACAAAATAATGTGTCTGAATTGACATTCTTTTGCCTTATATCTGTATAAGAAAACGTCTGGGATGGATACCTTGAGGCACATAATCTATGTCAGACATTCCTAAACTTATGTCAGAAATTCCAATTTCTGATAAGATTTAGATTATAAGGACTGCCACTTGACCACTTGTCAAGAGAGGTCTTTTGCCGGGATTATCCCCCGAGATTCTACGAGAGACGGTCTCACCTGCTGCCAGCACACTTTGCACTTTGCAGATGATACATCTCGCCTGAGGAATAAAGTTGATAAAGCCAAATCCTGGAGGAAAACTGGCCGACTGCTGCCGCAGTGGTTGTTTGCTCTCCATGGGGAACACTGTCTTAACTCCTCCACTGATAAAGACAGCCTTCGCTGTTAGCAAGGTATGCAGTGGATATGTTCACCCTAAGAAACTCTAGGCTGCAAGTTGCTCTGCCTTTCATGCTCTCATAGTATAGCGATTAAAAGTAGAAGTTAGGGTGTAGAACTAAACAATAGGGTGTTAGGTTTTTCATAATATTTTAAATGACATTTTAATAATGCTGGAAATGTTCATTTTATTCTTCTTATTTCTAACTTGTCTTGTTGTTCTTTTTATAATATTCTGTGTAGTTGTTTTAGATGCACTGAGAAACAGATTGTCCCTGTAGTAATAAATACTTTTAACGTATAAGTGTTCATTCTTCTTAGTACAGTGTGTGTGATGCTGTGAATAACTAAATAAGGTTTGTTGCTGTTTCCACGGTGCCCCTGATCCCTTTATGGGATTGCTAGTAACCCAAAAGCAAAACTTCTATGTCAATTACACATTGAATTCTTTTTTGTGGGGCTACAATAAATTTGTCTTTCACATTCATCGCTGGTACACTGAACCAAGTTCACCCATGTCACCCGTGGGGGGAAGGCATCCCTGTAGAGTTATGCCAAAGTTGTAACTTACGCAACATCTCCAGAAGTCTCCCAGTGACAAAGTAAGTCAACACAATCACCACATGGAACACCATTAGCACAGAGGAAACCACAATTATGAAGATCATTAAACACTCCAGTGCCTGGTGGACCCCTGACCCTATTACTCTTTAGACACAGGAGTAATCCCTATCAGTGAGGCCCTCACCCCTAGTCTCAACACCTCCATCAGTATAGCCACCTTTCTGGAATCAAGGAAACATAGCCTTCAACAACCTCCTAAAGAAACCCTTGGCTGACTCGACCAAACTCACCAATTTACAGAGTGCCTAGTTATCCTCACAGGTGATTAGCCTGCTTTAAAAACACTGATAACATAACAATAAAAATATAAACAGACAAAGTAAGTCTTACAAAACAAACATGCATGAATAAAAGATAAACAGTATGAAGACATGGAACAAGTCTGCCGCTCAATACCTCACTTTCTCCACAGGCTTCTCAGAGGGATCCTGTTAGAAAAACATAATAAAGGATTTCACCACCTGTCACATATGCCTCATAACCCTCTTCTCCTCTGAAGTCTCTGAAACTTCTTTGGCTTCTATCAGAGGCAATGTGGGCCATAACATGACTCACAGGCTCTATCTTAGAATCTGGCAAATCACTGTAAAAGATGCATTTCACTATTCTCTCTTCTGGATACATCCCTACCACCACTTCAGGGTAACAAATGGTGATCATACTTAGTATTGTGGATGCAGACTATTTTAGAAGACTGATCAAGAAGCTCTGTTGAGGCACCAGACTTTCCTTCACGATGGTTATACTGTCATGTGTGCCTTAGTGCGGTCACTGGGAAGCCTTTTTTGAAGCCTTTTGAAAGTACCACTCAGTTGACCAGATTCACAAAGCTTTCTCTGTAAGTGTGCCTTACTCGTGGAAGTTCAGGAGTAGGTCACCCATCAATTAGGAAGTAAACTGCACCTACTCACAGACAAAGCTCTGCAAGTTGTCGCCACTGCTCTAGGGCATCTTTCTTCAACTGACAGCTTCCTCTTCCCATCCACCAAAAGAGCTTGGGAGAAGCACCATCCCTGTTCCATTCCCTCTAGGCCATACTCAATACCCACAACAACATTAGCTATACCTTTAGTAACCCATACAACTGGAAAGGGTTATAGGACAGCCATGCCTCCCTATTATGTGTTTAAGGATATAGCAATTCCAGAAAAGCACTTGAGGCCCACAGACACCAAAAAGGTGGTGACCATCACCAGATCCCTCCTTCCTCTTTCCCTGGGATGTTCTGAGATCCCACCTTGGGGTTTTTTTGAAAACTGCATTTTGGTTTGTAGATTCCTTACTTACCAGCTGGGCTTGACTACTTAGGGTCTGAAGCACCCTCTCTCAGTGGCACGGACCAGGTCCCCATTGATGGTAGCAGTATTCCAGCATAACTAAACAGCTTCCAGTGAGGTTTCAAGACAAGGTTGTTGCCTCAAGTTAGTGGAAGGAAGCAGCTTAAGTTCAGTATCATCTACCCTAATTGACTTAGAAGGGTTAAACATTATGTTATTTAATGGCTGTATTTGGATCATGATGCCAACAGACTGGATTGTGATTTGAGTTTTCGCATCTGTACAGTGATCAATATATACCAAAAGGGAGTCACCGTTCCTAAGCAGAGAGAGAAAGAAGGGAAGTAATAGGTACTCTCGTCGTGTGCTACTCTAATTGTGGGGGGCAGTGTGTCCTCATCTTGATGCCCTCACACACCCCGAAGGATGTCATGCTTCATCATTGGGCTTTTGCTCCTCGTCAGGCCCCCCGAAGGGTCTCTTTTTCGGAGATCTTTTGATGAAGCCGTATGGGTGCGTGGGTGTAAGTGGCAGTGAAGTCCTAGAAGGTGTATTAAAAATGTTTTTTTAAATTTTTTTTATATATCAAGATAAACAGCCTTCCCTGTCTTGCCTGTTGGGATCCCATTAAAATGTGCACATAGTTTACACGCACCATAAATATTCCCTTTGCGATGAAGGGTGGCAACTAATTGGTGTTGCTTTCCTATTTGGTCCACGAAGGGAGCTGTTTGGCAGACTTCAAGATTACAGACTTCAAATTCAAGCTTATCTTATATTTCATTCCTTTAAGCCTACTCGGTTTCTTCTTTGATAAAACTGGTTGAAATAGCTAGTAGTTCTTACACAATGCAGGCTTCTCACACGGTCAGTGTTGGTTATATCCATTAACATATAGTCTTGGGGCCTGAAGAGGCCAAATCCATGCAATACTGTGTTAATCGATACATTGCTACGCAGTTTGAGATTTAAAACACCTTCCCTACAGTCTGTATTGACATTATCACCACAAGTAACTCCATTAGTTTTGTTAAAATAAGAGAATAATCACATTTTATATTGGGAGCAGGGGGTTTCTCCAACTTTGTAATTACCCCAGCCATTAGTTCCATTCTCCTGTCGAAGGCTGCAGTTTGAGCAGCCATTTACATGAACACCATAAGAAGAGTATCCAATTTATTTGACTGCCAGTTTACTATGGTTGCAACCAAACTGCTACACATTGCTTTCATGAGCAATAAAGTGAGTACACAGGTGGGGTCTCATGCACAAGTTGTCAGCTTTCCTGGAGCCCTAGGTTCCGTTGACAATAGTTGAGCAGATGCAAGAGAGATGCAAGTTTCCTAGAAGGCTATTTCGTCCTCTGAGAGATGTGATATCTTCATTATCCTGTAAGATGATAAATTAGAAGTTTCCGAGTACTCTGCCAGGTAACAGAGCTATAAGTAGAAGCTTGGCTGGAACATTGTGAGTGTCAACTAGTATGCAGTAAGAAGAGGCATCACTATTTAGCCAAAACCCCCAAGTCACCAAAATGAGCAAGTGTCTCACCATTTTACATACTGGTTCAAAAGTTCACCACTCATGGAAGCGGTTCTTTGATACACCCCACGGCTGCATTAACAGCTGCCATGCCAGCTAACGCAGCCATTGTAAGTTTGACCCCCCTTGCGAGCTTCAGATTTAGTATATCTCATAAAGATAAAAAAAGCATGACAAAGGTTAACATAGAACAACCAGTAGCAATGAAACTGTGCCAGTGAAACACGAAAATGTAGCCTTAAAAGAATGGGAGAAGAGTAATCAGTGCATCTCTTATAGTAAAGGTAGCCTTAGCTTCCCTGTGTAACAATTGTAGCAGCATAACAAAACACGTACTTAGCTATGTGTTTCTGCACCTTACTTCCAAAAGCATGAAATAAACCCACCATCCTCCGGGCCCGGCGTATTTCTTAAGGGCAGGGAGTGGGAATAATAAACCCTAACTAACCCCCCCGCCTCCCGACACACACACACACATTTCAACATTGTCTACAATATTGCTTTGTTTGAACTGGGAACAGTAATTCTGACATCCAAATCATATGTATTTTCCCCAATGTTAGTTAAGCAGGAGTTAGAATAGTAAATTTGTCTCCTCTACCTATGTGCATTTTTCCAGTGTTAATTGAATCGTAGTTACAATGGTAAATCTGACCCCTCCCATAATTTTAATTGGACTGGAGTTTGAATAGTTAATCTGTCCCCCAAATATACATTGTATTGTATTGTGATTGCATTTATATAGCACTTGCAACCCCAGACGAGGCGTCAAAGCGCTTTTTCGGCAAGTAGCATGCTACTCCGAAACCTATAAAGGATTAGTGTTGAATTAGTATACTGAAATATGAAAGTAATTTGAGTGGTGGATAGGTTAGTCAGTTATATGGATTCAGAAGGATAGCGGAAGGATAGAAGAGGGAAAAAGGTTTGCATTTATATAGCGCTTGTTAACCCTGATGGGGTGTTGAAGCTCTTTTTTGGTGAGTAGCACGCTACTCCTGAACCCATAAAGGAATAGTGTTGAATTAGTATAGTGAAATATGAAAGTAATTTGAGTGGTGGATATGTTATTCAGTTATTTGGATAGAGAAGGGTAGCGGCGGGATAGAAGAGGAAAAGAGGTTTGCATTTATATAGCGCTTGCTACCCCTGATGGGGTGTTGAAGCGCTTTTTTTGGCAAGTAGCACGCTACTCTGGAACCCATAAAGGATTAGTGTTGAATTAGTATAGTGAAATATGAAAGTAATTTGAGTGGTGGATATGTTAGTCAGTTATTTGGATTGAGAAGGGTAGTGGAGGAATAGAAGAGGGAAAAATGTTTGCATTTATATAGCGCTTCAACACCTGATGAGGTATTGAAGAGCTTCAACACCTGATGAGGTGTTGAAGAGCTTTTTCGGCAAGTAGCACGCTACTCTGGAACCCATAAAGGATTAGTGGTGAATTAGTATAGTGAAATATGAATATTAATTTATTACAACTTAAAATGTGCTAAATAAGTTTTACATTTATGTTGATTTATAAGAAATTAGTTTACATTTCTGAAAAAAAAATATCAAAAGATATTGCTTTTTATTTAGACAGAAGCTATTAAAAATATTTTCATTTTTTAATTGATCTGTTTTGTAAATTAAATGGTTTTATTGATTTAATTACATTATTTTGCATTGTTTGCAACTTAATACATATTGTTTGAATAATTACACAATAAATAATTTTAATTTTATAAAATGCACTTTTAAAAAGTATTGAAACTTTTTAAAAAATGTATTTAATTTTAACTAAATGCATTTAGTATTTTGACATTTTATATTTTTTACACTATATTTTGTTTTCCGATATTATTGATAATGCTAATGTTAATTTTAAAACTCAATAATATTGCAATCTATATTTTTGTATTTTTTTTTATAACTGTAGATACTTCTGTTGATTGATATTTTAAATTATACGCATAGGGTTTCCGATATTTTTGTAGGTCAATATTTTTGGGTCAATAGGGCTACAATCTTTGCAGCATATATTTAATCACCTGCAATTCAGAAACAATTTGAAACATAGCTATTGTTATTGTATAATTTAAGTTTCCATACTTGCCTGTCTGTCGTTCTTTCTTGTTAGAGCATGGATATCTTTGTTGTGGAGCTATCAGCTTTATTTATTCATTCATTTATCACCCTAAAATAGTGCGACCAGATATCAAAATGTTTGTCTCATGTCTTTCTGCAGTGCCCTCTTTACTCAGGACTAAGAAAATGGTAAATGATTCCTATCCTATCTAGAGATGGCTTCTTGGTGAAAGAGGTAGGTAACACATTTTTGAATTTTTCAACTCAATGGCATTAATCAAAGGACTGGGATGACTATGATCCAGCATGTCCAAAAAACGACCAAGCTAATATCCAGACTTAATGTAATATTAGAGTTGCTTTGGCGGAAAGATAAAGTAGGACAGGCGCTGGCCAGAAGAGGTTTCAGTGGAAGCATGTTGCCGAAGGCTCTCAAGAGCGAGTTCACGAGAATGTGCAATATCTTGGTTCATTGGTCAAGTTGTAGTTAAATAGGCGGCATGGAAAACAGCGCTAATAGTGAGTAAAACAAAACAAGTATTTGTTACAGAGCATGAATATTTCTCTACATTATATGCACTTATAATTATTTTAATATCTTGAACGAAATGCTAGAATGCAGAAACTTATCTAGACTGGAAAAACTCAAATTAGAAACACTGCAAATGACTGACAGGGACGCTTTTAAAATGCCTTTCAGCCTCTATACTATGAGCTGCTCTGTGTTGAATAGATCCCTCTGTGCCTGAAAGCTGTTTCCGATTTGAAGGGAAGGTGCCTTTAATATTGATGCTATTCAGGACTCTGGGGCTCTGAACCCATTTGAGAAAATGAACACTAACAAGCAACCAACCGAACAATACAAAACGGTAGCAATGATTTATTCTAGATTGCCCCTTGTTTGACTATAAGCACCTGCTCTGTTCGTTGAACAATAGCAAAGAGCCATAGTAAAAAAAAAAGTAGATGGCATTATGCCCGCAAGTCTCGCCCTAGTGTAAAAACAACCCTTTCAATATATAAAAGGAAACCGGATAGAGTTTGTTCAACAATGCTGGACTGTTTTTGGCACTGCAATTTGACGTTCGTTGTCTGACTTCACAGGCACTTCCATTCACAAAATCAGCCTTTTAAACTACTATCAAAGTTTCTGTTACTATTAGTAACATTCTTTCTCTCTCTACGTAAAGCTGTCTGTCCTTTACTTATCTAAAAGAATATATTTTCCTCATTCAATTACCGGAAAACGACTTCCAGAGTATTGAAACATGAAACACAAAAACACATTCCTTGGTATTTTGACTATTTAAGCACTCTTATGTTACACTCTTGTTACTTAAGATTATGAAAGAAACTGGTCTTGGTAATTCCCAACATAACATCATTCTCTAACATGTGTGTAGCAGTACTTTTAAGAAGCATCTACTCTTTTTCCAGAATTTTGTTTGATTACATTTAAAAAAAGGATTGTTTGCGCCATTACAAACTAATAATGTTTTATATGCTTTATATGTTTATAACACGTGGGAGTTTGCACTCTCTGCATAAAAATCTATTTCTAATTTCCTGATAACGGTCGAGATGTGTCCTCTCATGCCACCTGTAATGTGAAAATTATGTAGTTGCTCGACTGTAAGTTATTACTGTTGAGCTGGGACATCATAATGCCTGCTATCAGAGCCATCGGACAAAGTGAAAGGCAGGCCACAGGCAATAAGAACTGCAGGTTAAACAACTGAAAACAACAATTGATTTTTCCTTTTTATGATCAGTTTTTCTTCCCTGATCAGCCGAATGGAAATATTTATGGCAAAATGTTTATATTTTGCGCACTATCGGGCATTACAGGAAAGATATCATGCCTCTACACGTTCTGAACTACAGCATTTTTAAATCTGACTTACAATAAACTAACACGAATATCTTTGGCAAAACATTGCTAAGTGCTTTTGGTGTGTTGCTTTTATTCTTCATGCCTGCCACCATACTATTTCATTTATCTAAAAGTACAAGACACCAAGGATTTAAGAGGTTTGTGGAGATGGTGATGATGTGAACGAGTACTATAAGGAATAAATTATCCTCTTTAATACATTAAAAGGCCATTGCAGCCTTTAGCCTTGCCCCACTAAATAGTCATAGAACCCATCTGTGAGTTGCAATATTCTCATAATGAACAGCAGCCTATAAATTATCCCATATATTATGGTCGAGTTATGATGTAGCTGCTCATTTATTATAGTTGATTTGTGGCATCATAATGCCTTCTGCCACAGACAACAGTCAAGGTGAAAGGCATGTCCCCATACCCCAGCACCGTAGCAAACGATGCAGAGGCATTTGCTGCTATGGATCTCAATATGTGTTTTAAAGACTTTATGACCAGTCTAGATGTAAAATTAAAAAACTGCACCTTGAGAGACTGTATAATAGATTGCTTCTTTGAAGCCAGAAAGTGTGAGTAATGGCTAGCAGTGCCAAATGTGATGCAGAGATATAAAAAAAAGGCCTTAGTCTCATTGGCCACTTTTTTATAGTAAAAGTTTGAGGGTCATCAAAAAATATCTTCGAGAGATTAGTGCTCAGATTCTGGTTGATCACAAAGGACACAAAAGCTTCAACTAACTTCTTTAAGCAGTTGGCAGTACAAACCATAAGTACAACATCATCAGCATAAAGAAGGGCTGCAGTGAGTCTGTGGTCTAACTAGGGCTTGTCTTATCTCTGTGCCATTAAGGCACTTAGGGCCAGATGTACAACGCGCAAGATAGCGCCTCGCAAATTGCGAGTTTTTTGCGACTCGCAATTTGCGAGGCGCTATATTGCATGTACAACAGTGTTTTCAACACTGTTTGCGATTCCCAATGGGGTCGCAAATTGCGAGGCTCATCAATATTCATGAGCCTCTCGCAATTTGCGAGCCCTTTGGGAATGGCAGGCCCTCCCAGGTATGGTGGCCTGCTGGGCTCAGCAAACCACCATGTCTGGGACTACTTTTAAATAAAGCAGTTTTTTTTTTTTAATGCAGCCCGTTTTCCTTAAAGGAAAACGAGATGCATTTAAAAAAATTAAAATGAACCGTTTTTGTTTAATTTTTTAAGGGCAGGTAGTGGTCTCTGGGACCACTGCCTGCCCTTAAAAAATATTTTCCACTGCATTTGCAAAGGGGAAGGGGTCACCTGGGGACCCCTTCCCTTTTGTGAGTGCATTACCACCCTCTTGAAGAGGGTGGTAATTTGCGAGTGTTTTGCGACCGCAAATGCGGTTGCAAAACATTGATACATGGGCTTGTGCTCGCTATTAGGAAGGGAACGCCCCTTCCTAATAGCGAGTCGCAAAACCTATTTAGCGAGTCGCAAAAAAATTGCGACTCGCTAAATAGGCTATGTACATGGCCCAATAGGTTTTTGCATGCAAAAACGGGTTCGCAAACCCGTTAGAGCATGCAAAAACGGTCGTACATCTGGCCCTTAGTTTTTTATAGATGGGATAAATTCCCCCTTCGTACATTATAACGATAATGCAAGTCACTGAAAAGTGCAATGAGAATATAGAGGAACGAGGCTGGAAGCCCACTTCCTTTATAAGGTTATGGAACTCTGATATGACTTGCAATTTCTTTATGTACGGCAGAGGGTACTTTATTCTTCTAATACATGGTCACATCGGTGCACAGACATAATATCGAGTTGTAAATATCGACATACAACAATATCGAGTTGCAAATATTGTGATAACAGAATATCGACTGCAAGAATATCGTGGACTAGAATATCGACTTTAAGGTAAGAAATATCGTTTTTGCTAATATCGAAGTTAGTAATATCGTTTGTAAAAATATCGATGTTTATATTAGTGTTATGTATTTTAGTAAGTATTTTAAATGTATGAGTTCTATATTTTTTGTTTTAGTATTGCATTTGTTTTTTAATATATGTATTAAATGATTAGGAGTTATTAATTTTATTTTAAGTAAATTTTGTGTTTTATTTCCGTAGCGGGTTGTGGGTTTATAGGGGAATAGGGTGGGAAGTAATTTAATTATAATACATTTAATAATAATTTTTAGAAGTTATTAATTTTATTTTAATTATAAATTGTGCTTTTTAGTTCCGTAGCCGGTTGTGGGTTTATAGGGGAATAGGGTGGAAAGTAATTTAATTATAATTAATTAATATTTGTTATTAATTAATAATTATGTATTTTATATTTTATATTGTAATTGTGGTAATTAATTTATTATTAATTATTTATTAATTGGTTGTTAATTATTATTAATTAATTGGTAATTACGATAATTGTGTCCTTTTTTTAGGAGTGGGTTATGGGTTGATAGGGGAGTATGGTGGGAAGTAATTTAATTATAATTAATTAATTATAATTATTAATTATGTATTTAATATTTCTTATTATTAATTGTGGTAATTTATTTATATTAATTAATTATTAATTGGTTGGTAATTATTATTAATTAATTGGTAATTATGTTAAATGTGTAATTTGTTTAGGAGCGGGTTGTGTTTTGATAGGGGAGTATGGTGGGAAGTAATTTAGGGGCTCATTATGATGGCGGGCAGACATCAGTCCACCCGCCATCATAACGGTGATGGGACCGCCCGCCAGACGTGCGGCAGTCCCACCAGCCCAATTAGGATGCACCCGCCAGTATGGCGGGCGCATCCTGGCCTCTTAACCTTGCGGGCGGTGCTGCTGGCTGCAGCACCGTTCGCAATGCCACAATGTGCATTCCCATGCACAACATGGCAGGCACCACGCGGTGCCTGCCACCTTGTGCATAGGAATGCAGGGGGGTACCATGGGTACCCCCCCAGTGCACCCCCCCACACAGAGGGGGCCCGCAACGGGCCCCCAAAGCCAGTCTCCGCCTGTCTTTTTGCTGCTGGATATCCGCGGCAAAAAGACAGGCGGAAGGGCACATCATAATCATTACGGCGGTGCATGCACGGCACCGCCGCAATGTTGCCCTGGTTCTGGGTTCCGCAAGGCGGGCGGAAAAGGACCGCCTTGCGGGACCATGGCGGACGGACTTTCTGTCCGCCGCGGTACCTTCATGATTCCCACTGCCATCCTAATTTGGCAGTGGGAATTTTCATTGTGATGGCGGAAGGACCGCCACCGCCGGCCCGGTGGTGGCGGTCCTTCCGCCATCATAGTGAGCCCCTTAATTTCAGTACATTTTTTTATATTTTTAACATAATATTTTTTTAATGTTATTTTATAGTGTTAATTGTGTGAATTAATTTATTATTAATTGTTTTTATTTTGATTGTTAATTGTTATCAATTAATTAATTGATTGTTAATTAATTATGTGAATTGTGTCATGTTTTACAACATTGTTGGCTTGATTTATAATGGAATATGGTGGGATGCAAATTATTTATAATTATTTAAATATTTGTAAATTAATGATAATTAAGTAATAAAATATTTAGGGGCTCATTACGATACCCGGCGTAAAAAAATCCGCCAGGCATGGAAGCGGCAAAAATCCGCCCGCACACACCGCCTGAACACCGACCACGCCATTATGAGTACACAAACCGAAAACCGCCATCGGCGGAAAAATCACACAAAATACCGCCCGCCATCGTCCGAGTCGGAGTCAAACCGCCCGCCACGGACGGAAACACGCACGACAACACAAAACCGCCCGCCCACACGGCCGACACACCGCACGTGAAATTACGATCGCACCGCCATGAGCGCGGAAAAACCACAAATATACCGCCCGCCAGCGCAAACAACGCCGATGAGAATCGACACGGCAGAAGCCATGGCGCCCACGTACCTGCACAGAAACCATCCGCACACAAAACCAATAGCACACAACATGGCCAACAAGTCCACACAGCAAGGCACACACAAATACACAAGCACAGTACACATCCCGAAAACACCCCCCGGACAAACAAAAAATACAAAGGCCAGAACCCCAGACACAACACACCTGAAAACAACAGACCATGAGGACACACCCACATAGGTGAGTACAAAAGCAGCACTCCCACAGACCACAACCCCTTGCTACATTGCAAACCAGAGAGGAGAGGAGAGGACACAGTGACACAGCAAGGACAGCAGCACACCACAGAAACGCACACATCACAACCACCACCACCACCACCACCACCAAACACCACCACCACCACCACCACCACCAAACACCGGCACCACAAACCCCCTGCACATTACACAACACACACCGCACCAGCACCACAAACACCATGGCACCACAAAGGATGCCCAAGTTCACGCCCATGGAGCTGACGGTCATGGTCGACGAGATCATCAAGGTGTACCCACAAATCTATGGGAACATGGTCCAGCACACACCACTAGCCACCAGAAACAGAATGTGGACCCGGATCGTAGACCAGGTCAATGCAGTCGGGACCCTGCCCAGGAACAGAGTCGAGATAAACAAACGTTGGAATGACGTAAAGAGCCTGGTCAAGAAGAAGGAGGGCAAAAACAGAGAGCTGGCTGCCGTCACTGGCGGAGGGAATCCCGCGCTCTTTAAGACCTTCAAAGCGTGGGAGGAGAAGGTGCGAGTCGTAATCCATCCGGAGATCCTCGCCGGATTAGCAGGGGGAGTGGAGGCTGGTAAGTACAAACTAATGTATACTAGCACACCGCTATGTACTCACATGCGCAACCACCATGCCACAGCTCCCAGGGACAAACACCCCCATGTCCAGCACACAATACACAACACATCACACGCACATGCAACAGACAATACCACACACAGGCCAAACCGAACACCTGTAAGATGCGTGGGGACATGTGTACACTAAGCCAGCCACGTAACCACCAACAGGTCCCCAAATATGCCAGAAGCGCCACAACGAGCACCCACCACACCCATGTGTCCGCCACAGCTGCACTAACCGACAAGTAACAGGTAAGTGGCAGGAACACAAAGTGCAGTGGGTGGGACGGTGGACAGCCCAAGTACAACACACACCAGGCCCCAGTCCCACAGCACAGCAAGGAGGAGCATCCCCCACACCCCACAGCCACGTGTCAGCCACCGCAGTGCACAACGACAGCCGAAAGGCAGACATCACGGTCCACAGCAATCGGTGTCAGTGGGTGTACAGCCACCCCCACGACCCACTACACCCCCCCACCCCCACAGACCTGCAACATGGAGCACCCCCCGCTTAGAGCCATGTGGCATCCAGTACAGTGCACGCACGAACAACTTGCAGGTGGGAAACTGGACAGGGCTGGATTACTGGAGGCATGAGGACCATAACACCACCAACACATGGGACATGTCACGTAGCAGACGAACACGCAGCACCGCCCACCGTCACGAACAAGTGAACAATGTGCACACGGACATGAACAACAGACTCACACCCCACATGACCCATCACAGACATAGCAACACCCAAGGAGCCACGTCTGCATGCACAAGCCACACTGAATATAGTCCCACACGGCAGCCACTGTGCAACTCATCACACACAACCGAAACACCATTGAAGTCCTGTCCATGTAGCCCCCACTGCCTGTCAACCCCACACCCCACAACTACGCCTATGTAAGACAAACAACACTAGACGCAACAGAGCGGAACAACAGAAATGCACACGAACACCACTGAACCCATCAAACTCACAGACACACCATGCACATACAACATACCATCCATCCCATCCGTCAGCCCCAGTCACATGAAAGGCATGTCATCCGCACAGCTGCCACACATACAGCAGTCACGCTAAGACACATGCCCATGACCAACCATGTGCCAGAAGTCAATTAAGCGCACGACACACTGTGAGCAACAACACACAACATGGGCCACACCCCCGAGCACTGCAGTGATGCACATGGCACAGGGCAGCACGCACACCAAGGAGATGGGACAACTGCAATACGTTGGCTGGCACACAACTATCACTCACTCATAACGATGCATCCAATGCCATGTCCAGTAACCACAACAGACAGCAAATATGCAGGGCATGTCAGGCATGCACACACCTCAGACCATGCACTGTCATGCTGCCACAACACATGTCACGTTCGGCACCCATGGCTCACAGCATGTACCCCAAAAGCATATCCCTCCCAAATGCGAATCTGGGGCATGGCCCCCATGTTGCCATATGCGTTCCTAAGCGTTCCATTTGAACCCCAAAAGCATATTCCATCCCAAATGCGAATCTGGGGCATGGCCCCCATGTTGCCATATGCGTTCCTAAGCGTTCCATTTGAACCCCAAAGCATATCCCCTCCCAAATGCGAATCTGGGGCATGGCCCCCATGTTGCCATATGCGTTCCTAAGCGTTCCATTTGAACCCCAAAAGCATATCCCCTCCCAAATGCGAATCTGGGGCATGGCCCCCATGTTGCCATATGCGTTCCTAAGCGTTCCATTTGAACCCCAAAAGCATATTCCATCCCAAATGCGAATCTGGGGCATGGCCCCCATGTTGCCATATGCGTTCCTAAGCGTTCCATTTGAACCCCAAAAGCATATCCCTCCCAAATGCGAATCTGGGGCATGGCCCCCATGTTGCCATATGCGTTCCTAAGCGTTCCATTTGAACCCCAAAAGCATATTCCATCCCAAATGCGAATCTGGGGCATGGCCCCCATGTTGCCATATGCGTTCCTAAGCGTTCCATATGAACTCCAAAAGCAAAGTACAAACCAGACCCAGGATGGGCCAGGAGCCCGCATACACCAGAGTCCCAATGAGTAGGGGCAAAGCAACACACCCATCGGCATGGCCAATCCGTCCCATGCCACATGTGCACAGCACACAGTCCCATTGCCTAGCACACACAACTACAGATGCCACAGCCACACACTCGCCTCCGGGAAACCCATGTACGAGATTGCACGAACTGCCAATGTCAGACGACTAATACATACTTCGCCAGGTGCAACACAATAACAAATCTCATTTTCTCCACAGGTGACGAACTGCTGGACGCTGGGGATGGAGACAGCAGCCAGCACAGCCAGCCTACAAGCCCCCAACGAGGACACACGGATCTGGAGGATCTGTCCACCTCTTCGGACACGGACCACCAAGCTGGCCCATCTGGCGTGGCAGGGCCCAGCCGCTCCCCAGGACCCCTCCTACCCACCAACCCATCATCCAGGGATGCTGAACAGTCCCAGTCCCCTGCTGCCACTGTCGTTGCGGCCACACCCACGGTCATTGCGGCCACTACCACTGCCGCAACCGCCACCATCGCCGCACCGACCACCACCGCCTCCACCACCACCACGTCTTCGCTGGCACCAGCCCCAGCGCAGGTGGTGGCCCGGCCGACTGGATCCACCCTGGGAGCCACAGCGAGGACCGTGGTGAGCAATGTGGCTAGTGGGCAGGCCGGTGGCAGCAGGACTGGTAGGAGGAGCAGGGTCAGGGAAACGCCAGCCTCCCCTGGGAGCCATGCCCTGCCTCAAATGGCCAGAGTCCTTGGGGCCTATGAAGAGGCCCAAGGACAATGGGCCAGGTCTGCTACTGACACGCGGGAGGTGCTGGGGGTGCTGAGGTCCATGGACGCCCATATGGGCCAATTCGTGTCCCGTATGGACCAACTCGTGGACCTCATGGGCCAGCTGGTGGTGGCGGTGGGGTCACAGGCAAGGCCAGCAACACCACCTCCGCCACCACCTGCTAGGGCGCAGGGTCGGCCAGCAGTGTCCACTTCCCCTGCGTCCACAGCCAGTGAGCACACCTCACCCACCACCAGCAGGTCGCCACCACACACCCCCTCCCAAACGTGGAAGGGGCCGTCCGAAGAGGAAACAGATCTCCCGGGAGGACTTCGCACGCTCCAGTCGCAAGTGAGGCAGCCAGCCAGCCTTCCGCCAGCCTTCCTTGACCAGCCACTGCATTGACTTGCTCTACGATCCCACTCCACACAGCCAGCTGGATGGCATGTGTGTGTTGGACTATGGACATAGAACCAGTGGGTACACCCTGATCATCACGCAGCCATGACCGACAGCTCATTGTCACTGCACGCACCACTTTTGTTATCACCTTACACACAATCACATGTCACAGTTCGTAATAAATGCACCTTATTCACTAACTGCTGTTTGTGCCCTGTGTTTTATTTGTACGGAATAGAACGGCCACCTTGGGCGGAAGGGCACCTGATGCGTGGCATGGCAATGGAATCCGGAGGGCCTGTAGGGACCTAGGGGTGGGAGACAGAACAGGAGCACATTCAATGAGTGTGTCACACACCCATCACACAGTACATGTCAACAACTACAAGCAATGTACACACATCGCACAGAGCAATAGGGCACAATGCCACAGTCACCAACAGTGGCATACTACCCTGGCCATGGAGCGTTGACACACTGCACGCAGTGAACATACGGCCACCCTGACACAGCACACACACACCTGCACAGATACAGACACATCATCCGTCGTACATGGACACTCACCGTCAAGTGAAGTAGCGGGCGATGAGCTGCTGGCGCACATTCCCAGCTTCCTCCTCTCCGCTGTCCACCTCACTCGAGCTGTCCTGGTCTGCGGGCTGGGGCCCTGGTTGATCTCCGTCATCCACAATGAGGGGGATCTGCTTCCGAATGGCCAGATTGTGCAGCATGCAGCACGCCACCACTATCTGGCACACCTTCTGTGGGGAGTACGCCAGTGCACCCTCGGTGCGGTCCAGGCACCTGAACCTGGACTTGAGGAGGCCAAAGGTACGCTCGACCACACGTCTGGTCCTCCCATGTGCCTCATTGTATCGATCGTCTGCTGGGGTGCGAGGATTCCTCAATGGACTGAGCAGCCATGCCCCATTTGGGTACGCAGAGTCACCTGGGTGTGAGGGACACAGAGAACCGTAGCTATTCCAACTGGACAGGGGACAGCATCGCACAACCAGCACGCTACACCACTCCACATACTCACCGACAATACAGGCACGATCCTGTTGCAGATTGGCCATCAGTCGTGGCAAGATGCTGTTGCGCATTATGTGTGCGTCATGGGCCGAGCCTGGAAACTTTGCACACACGTGGGTGATCACCATGTCCGCAAGGCACACCACTTGCACATTCAGGGAGTGCGTGTGCTTCCTGTTGCGGTACAGGTGCTCAGTGGCCTGTGGTGGAACAAGGCCAACATGAGTGCAGTCAATGGCTCCCACGACGTGTGGGATTCTGCCAAGGGCATAGAATGCACCCTTCACTGCCGCCAATTCACGAGCCCTGGGGAAGCGGATGTACCTGTTCCGGCACAGCATCATGGCTGCCAGTACATCCCTCAGCACCTTGCTGAACATGGGCTGGGACATCCCTCCTCCACTGCCCACTGTGTGCTGGAATGACCCAGTGGCGAAGAAATGCATGGCGGCCATCACCTTAGCCGTGGGGGTGACAGCAGTCGGATACACCCTGCGGGGACGGAGATGGGGCTCTAACATGGCACACAGTCGATGCAGAGTTGGCCTGTCCAGCCGAAACTTCCTGATTACCTCTGTATCGTCCATGTCCGCCAGCAATTGGTATGGGCGGTCAATGTTCGGTCTCCGCCTGGGTTAAATGGCAGAGGACACATGTCAAAGCAACACGGCACATAGCAATTTCGCATACACATCACTGACATGACTGAGCAAGCACATGAGCCACAGCCCAGCTGTCAAGCTGGGACGGCACGGCCACAATACACTTACACAGGTCTCCCAACAATGGCAATGGCAAGTGAGACATACCACTGCCATGTGCATGCACATGGGGATCTAGGCCCCAATGACTTGCGGGGCGTGCTGATGGGGACTGACTGCATATTCGTCAAGCGGCAACGCCACGGCAACATGAGTGTCTGCTGAGCATGGAACTGCTTCCGAGGCTGGATGAGTATGGCACACGACGACGACGATGTGGGCACGGGCTGAGCGGCCAATACAAGTGGGACCTGTGGCACGAGGGGATATGAGACAGTAGTAGGTGTCAGCACTGCACCCTATGTACAGCACTGTACGGATCACAGCTCCCGAAACATTGACTGGTGTCCACATTGACAGCCCCATGCCAAGACGGCTGTGTGCTTGCAGTCACACGTCACAGGTGAGAGGTTACATTGCACGTGCCAGGTGGCAGTCGTACATAGTGGGAGCTGGCATGTGTGTGCATGTGTCTCCTGTTCAGGATCCACCAGATGGGCGCTGACTCTGTACTGACCATTGGACACAGCATGTTCCGTGGAAGGCTTGTGTGTGTGGGATGGTGGCACTGGATGTGCCTCCGTTGGGTGGGGGCCATGCACAGGGCGGGTACGTCGATGATTGCGCATTGTTGGTCACGGTGGGTGCACCAGCTAAGATGTGTTGCCCTGTGTTCAATTCCTATGTCCGCATGATGATGGACTGTAGATGTGGGCAGACTACACATTGGTCGATGTGCTGTCTATATGCATGTGCCTTCACACCAGGCACAGCTGCCCCTGCACATGTGACCCCTGCTGGACTCGCTGCTGGGTCTGTGGAGCTGATGCACCTTCTGCGCGTGGGGCGGACAGCTCTCCTCACTTCCCTCATTGCGCATGTCATGACTTTGCCGCAGGTGACATGGATCATGGAGGGCCCACATGTACGCGTGGGTAGGCTACACATGATTGTACACTGGTCGCCACCCCCAGTCAGTGTTTCGAATGGGAAGGTTGTCGTGCTGGTGGTATGTTCGATGTGGCGGATGGGCGGGCCTAGGTGCGGGCTTACATTCCGGACATGGGGGGTAGTTGGATTGGCGACTAGTTGCAGTACACACGGGACACGTCTCTTCCTTTCCACATCTGGGTCATCCCTTGTACTAACTGACAGTGATACAGTCATCTTCGCCCCAGCCCTCATGTCCTCCCTCGCCCCCAATATGCATGCTCACCTGCGAGGCTAGCGCTTGCACAGGCAGCCCCAAGCTCGCACCAGAGAGGGCAAGGAGTGAATGTGTGGGTCCAGTTGCACGAGTGGGCTGTCTCAGGGTATGATGTGTGGCGGGACGCCGTCCACCTGCGTGGTGCCCCAAATGGAGACCCGGCCTGCATGGACTATGCATCACAGTCTTCGCCTTCCGGATCCGCCACCTGCGACACCCAGTGGCTGTGGCTGCCCTTGCGGCCAGGCCGCGTCCGTCTGTGGCTGTTGGCCCACACATTCACTCTTTGGCCTCTCTGGGGAGGGCTCGGGGGTGGTGGCGCACGCGCTTGCACTTAGTCGCAATGGCATGTGTCGTGGTTGGTATGATGGGCAATGGATGGGATGGTGCGAGCCACCTCCCGTGACGTCAGTGCTGCTCGTGCTGTGGTGCGTCCCCCTACACTTCCATGTGACTTGTGCCATGCTAGACGTTGAGGTTCTATTGCCTGCGTGATATGACCAGGAGGAGCGCGAGGAGACCTCTCACACACCATGCTCCACTGCCATCCCGTGCCCTGTATCGCCTGTGCGGATTGACTATGTTGGGGTTACACCTGGTCGACTGGGGCTGTGTGTGCCTTGTCAAGGGGCATGGCGGGCGCACAACAGGATCCAGCTTGTCCACAGAGGGTGGGCTGAGGTGCGCCTGGTACCGCCTTGTACGTGTGCCCGGCTGCTGTGCACACACGTGTTCACTCCCCCGACAGGTGTCCTCTCACAATGCCCAGGGAAGCGGTGGTGTACTGTTCATGAGCCCTCCCAACACGGCGTGCTCCAACTTGGCATGTGCGCATCTACCCGTCGCACCCACCCACCTGAGCACTGCGTCCATACGACTTCACACGACACATGTGTGTCTTCCACAGTAGTGCTACTCATTTGCGTTGACATCCAATACCAGTGGACTACATGGTCATGTCACGACTGCCGTGTACTTCACATACTCTCATCCTCTCTCATTCGTACTTGTGAAATGAGTCAGCGGAGACAGTTTTGGTTTCAAACATTATATTGAGTCTTCTGTCCTCTGTGATGCAGTATAGTGGACACTACTGGCAGCGGAATACATGTTGAGGATATACTGAGCATGATTACAAATGGGATAGGGTGTGGGGTTACATCTGCTTGGCCAAGGCTGTGCTAATGTACATTTATGTATAGCTGCGGAGCTGCGGACTTTGACACAGACGGTATACATGTAGCCTACCAGACCGCTCGGCATCATGGGCACAGTCCATCTCAGTTCCATGTGACAGGTTTGCTGCGGTTGTTCCTCATGCACGCGTGCATGTGAGATGACATCAGGGCATGTGCTTGCGTGCATGCAGCGGCGTGCCACTTGTTGTTGCACTGTGGTGGTTACTGGACATGTCACAGTCACTGGGGTCGTGTTGTTGTTGTATGCACTTGTCGTCCATGCAAAGGTCCTGGTATGGGATTCCCGGGGCGGGGTGGGAGGGGTGCAGCACCCACAGACTCCAGGCGACCTATTCATGTCCACTGAGCGGTGTGTGTGTCCATGTGCGCTGGATCCATGTCGTGTCCTGGTTGTTCGTGCAGTTCCGTCCATGTGGGTGTGATGCACAGAGCCCATGCCACTGCCTCCCACGATGCATGCGGTGTTCCTGGATGTGATGGGGAACAGTGTGCATGTCCCGGTCATATCCGATGTCATGGCGATGTCGTTGATGGTGTGGTTACAGTTGCCGGTCGTTTGGTATGGCTGTTGTGGTGGTGACTGGCCAGTCCGTGCGGAAGCTGAGCATGGGTGCGGGGTTGGACTTCATAGGTCACTCGGGGAACCTGCGTTGTGGTCCGACGTATTTACAGGTTGTCAGGTATGCGATGCCGTCCAGCAGGGCTTCCATGTCATTGGTGGTGTACATGTTTGCCAGCCAATGAAGCGGATGGTGGCTGTCAAGGTGTTGTTCGTAGGTTGTCCCTTGGAGGACCATGATGGGGCATGCTGGGTGACATTCGATGTAGCTGTTCTCGATGATCCGTCGTGTGGAGGCACAGTGGTTCCATTTCAGTGCGCGTGCGATGTTGGCCACATACGCCATGCCCCCATAGGCAGAGCAGGCCCTGTCGTGTGCGTCCAGAGGGAGGAGTAGTGGTAGCAGGTCCGCCT
This sequence comes from Calotriton arnoldi, assembly GCA_963921515.1. NCBI lineage: Eukaryota > Metazoa > Chordata > Amphibia > Caudata > Salamandridae > Calotriton > Calotriton arnoldi. The sequence continues at coordinate 682,439 of CAWUFW010001640.1, read as the reverse complement.
TCAGACATGCCGGGTTGGAGAGGCATATCTCGACGGGATGCTGGTAGGGACACCTCCGACAGTAGAAGACGGGCATGACGCAGCTGAACAATGTGATGCGGTAAGTCAGTCGGTAACTTACGTTCAGCAGGGACAGGAGATCGCATCCCAATGTATGTATCGTGTTGGTTTGGTACAGCTTGAGCTGTTCGGCGTAGTTGGGTAGGTGTGTTGCGGTTGCCATTTCGCAGCGGTTCGTAGAGGTGGCGTGCTCCGGCTGTGTGTGCAGTCTGCAATGTGCACGCTCCGGGGTTGCTGTGAGCTCTGTGTAGTCGTGGGGAGACAGGACTTGTGTTCTGTTGGCTTGTTTGGAGGACACGGGCCCTCTTCCCACATGCTTCTCAGACAGTTCAAGGTCAGTGCTGTGTGACTCCTTCCAATTAACTTGCATGTGGCCGACATGGGGGAGTGTTTTCTTCTTTCTTCCCCGTCCGTTGTGTGCTTCTGTGATATGCGCTATCTGCCCTGTGGTCGGTCTCCTCGGCATGCCTGTGTTGGTCTATTCTTGGACAATGGCTGTATTCACCGGCTTCTGTCGTAGGGCTGTGGTTTCGGTGTTGGAATGGAAGGTCATTCAGTGCTGTCTGCTCTCCCTTGTGTGGGCGGCAGGCTGCCTTTCCGCTCTGCGTTGGGCCTTGTGTGTGGATGTAATTCTTGGGCCACCTGTTGTCGGTCCCCGGGCTCTTTGGTGTTCCGTTTCATGTGTCTTGTTCATATGTGCAGGGTGGTATGGGTTTTTCAGTGTGGTACTGGCGTTCCTCTTCCCGAAGGGCCCTGCTTCTCCTAGTTGGTGTTGCCGCCGCTGTGTGCTTCGCCATGTTTGTTACACTGGGGTGTGTCCTGCTGTTGCGTGACTTCACTGGCATGTGTGCGTCGGTTGTGTGGCGTTGGGTGTTGTCCGTGAATTGGGCGTTGGAGACATGTCTGTGGCCGGCCTGTCACGTGTCATGTGCGTTCGGGGTGGGGCTGATGTGTGTGCTGCTTGGTTGTGTCCCTGTGTCTGTGTGCGACGCATGCATGGCGCTGCGGTTGGCCTCTGCGTTGTGCGCATGTGTGGCGGCGTCATCGGCGCTTTGGGGCCGTGACGGGGTGGTTGGTTCCTAGTCCCAGGTGGTGTGTACACATGTGGTCTGCGATGTTAGGATTTGGCCTGTGTGTCATATGTGGATGCAATGGTGGATGTGTAGTGTGCACGCGCTTGTGGGGGGTTGTCCTCTTTTTCCGCCCTTGCACTGTGTGCGCTGTTTGCGTGCACTTGTTGTGTGTGTGCCTACCTGCGTCTCCGCGGTACGTTGCGTCCTTGGTGGTGCATCAGCAGAAGCATGGGAAGGGCCTGCAGTGCTGGATTCATGCCCGGGTGCCGCTTCTTCGTTGTCCGTGTCTCTGCGTCCGTGTTTCCGCCTCTCTTTCACGTGCGGTGTCTCTTTGCCGTGGGAGCCGTTTGTTTGCGGCATCGTAATTTATGCGCCGGGCGGGACGTGTTTCGTCGGACGGTGTGTGTCAGTTGGGCTGCGCCGCTACGTGTGCGGGCGCACTTTGATGGCGGACGGTGTTGCTGGCTTGCCGGCGGTGTTTGGCCTGCTTTTCGCATCATAATTGGGCGGGCGTGTGGACTGCTGCGTGCCGGCGGTAACTGGTGGTTTTTGCATCCGCCAGCACGGCGGTTGTGCTTCCGCCCGCCATCGTAATGGGCCCCTTAATATGCTAATTGTGGAATAATCTTGATGTGTGAGTTGTGGGGTTTTTAGTTGTAAATGTTGGGAAGAAACATTTTTTTAAAATAATTAATGATTTGTTGATAATTGTTTAGCTATGGAAAATGTGTAAATATTTTATGTGTGTGTTTTGGTGAATTTTTTGGGAATAGGGTGGAAAGTAATGTACTTTAAATAAATTAATCATTAGTTGAGAATTAATATTCATTTATTAATTGATAAATATTTTTGGTAATTGTTTTATTTTTATTTTGTTTGGGGATTTAGGTTCAATAGCTGTAATCTTAAGTTTTATCCCCTCTGCTATCCAACACTTTCCCTACTGTTGCACTCTCTGGAGTGGGAATAGTAATTTTTACCCCTGCGCTATCCAACACTTTCCCTACTGTTGCACTTGCTGGAGTGGGAATAGTAAATTATTCACCTCCGCTATCCAACACTTTCTCTACTGTTGCACTCCCTGGAGTGGGAATAGTAATTTTTACCACTGCGCTATCTAACACTTTCCCTACTGTTGCATTTGCTGGAGTGGGAATAGTAAATGATTCCCCTCCGCTATCCAACGCTTTCCCAACTGTTGCAATCTCTGGAGTGGGAATAGTAATTTTTACCCCTGCGCTATACAACATTTTCCCTACTGTTGCACTCGCTGGAGTGGGAATAGTAATTTTTTCCTCTTTGCTATCCAACACTTTCCCTACTGCTGCAGTCATTGGAGTGGGAATAGTAAATTATTCCTTTCCGCTATTCAACACTTTCCCTACTGTTGCACTCATTGGAGTGGGAATAGTAAATTATTCCTCTACGCTATCCAACACTTTCCCTACTGTTGCACTCATTGGAGTGGGAATAGTAAATTATTCCCGTCCGCTATCCAACACTTTCCCTACTGTTGCACTCGCTGGAGTGGGAATAATAATTTTTTTCCCTTCGCTATCCAACACTTTCCCTACTGTTGCATTTGTTGAAGTGGGAATAGTAAATTAATTCCCGTCCGCTATCCAACACTTTCCCAACTGTTGCACTCTCTGGAGTGGGAATAGTAATTTTTACCCCTGCGCTATCCAACATTTTCCCTACTGTTGCACTCGCTGGAGTGGGAATAGTAATTTTTTCCTCTTCGCTATCCAACACTTTCCCTACTGTTGCACTCATTGGAGTGGGAATATTAAATTATTCCCGTCCGCTATCCAACACTTTCCCTACTGTTGCACTCGCTGGAGTGGGAATAGTAATTTTTTCCCCTTCGCTATCCAACACATTCCCTACTGTTGCATTTGTTGGAGTGGGAATAGTAAATTAATTCCCTCTACTATCCAACACTTTCCCTACTGTTGCATTCGTTGGAGTGGGAATAGTAAATAATTCACCTCCGCTATCCAACACTTTCACTACTGTTGCATTCGTTGGAGTGGGAATAGTAAATTATTCACCTCCGCTATCCAACACTTTCTCTACTGTTGCACTCCCTTGAGTGGGAATAGTAATTTTTACCACTGCGTTATCTAACACTTTCCCTACTGTTGCACTTGCTGGAGTGGGAATAGTCATTTTTACCCCTGCGCTATCCAACATTTTCCCTACTGTTGCACTCGCTGGAGTGGGAATAGTCATTTTTTCCTCTTCGCTATCCAACACTTTCCCTACTGTTGCAGTTATTGGAGTGGGAATAGTAAATTATTCCTCTCCGCTAGCCAACACTTTACCACTGTTGCACTCATTGGATTGGAAATAGTAAATTATTCCCGTCCGCTATCCAACACTTTCCCTACTGTTGCACTCGCTGGAGTGGGAATAGTAATTTTTTCCCCTTCGCTATCCAACACATTCCCTACTGTTGCATTTGTTGGAGTGGGAATAGTAAATTAATTCCCTCTACTATCCAACACTTTCCCTACTGTTGCATTCGTTGGAGTGGGAATAGTAAATTAATTCCCTCTACTATCCAACACTTTCCCTACTGTTGCATTCGTTGGAGTGGGAATAGTAAATTATTCACCTGCGCTATCCAACACTTTCTCTACTGTTGCACTCCCTTGAGTGGGAATAGTAATTTTTACCACTGCGTTATCTAACACTTTCCCTACTGTTGCACTTGCTGGAGTGGGAATAGTAAATGATTCCCCTCCGCTATCCAACACTTTCCCAACTGTTGCACTCTCTGGAGTGGGAATAGTCATTTTTACCCCTGCGCTATCCAACATTTTCCCTACTGTTGCACTCGCTGGAGTGGGAATAGTCATTTTTTCCTCTTCGCTATCCAACACTTTCCCTACTGTTGCAGTTATTGGAGTGGGAATAGTAAATTATTCCTCTCCGCTAGCCAACACTTTACCACTGTTGCACTCATTGGATTGGAAATAGTAAATTATTCCCGTCCGCTATCCAACACTTTCCCTACTGTTGCACTCGCTGGAGTGGGAATAGTAATTTTTTCCCTTCGCTATCCAACACTTTCCCTACTGTTGCATTTGTTGGAGTGGGAATAGTAAATTAATTCCTCCGCTATCCAACACTTTCCCTACTGTTGCACTCGCTGGAGTGGGAATAGTAACTTATTCCCCCGCTATCCAACACTTTCACTACTGTTGCACCTGATGGAGTGGGAATAGTAATTTATTCACCTCCGCTATCTAACACTTTCCTTACTGTTGCAATTAATGTAGTGTAAAATGTAGTTTTAAAAAATACATATTTTAATATTTTAATTTATAATATATATATATATATATATATATAATATATTTTATGTTACAGGTGTATGAATATATATATGTATTTATAATTTATACTATACTTATAATATTTTATAATTTATTAAAATAATTATTTATTAATTATTATTAAGTAAATATAAATATATATATATATATATATAATATTTTATATATGTATGTTTAATTTATTTTTACATTACATTTATTACTTATAATTGTTAACATTTTCTAATTATAAATATTTATTTTCAAGTTATATGTATTATTTAATTTATTTTATATTATTTTTTATAAATAACCAAAAATGATATTTTTTACATTGATATTTTTAACAACTACATTTTTGTTTCGATATTTTTGTACTTACCATGATGTAGATAGGATGCCGATATTCTTGACATTGATATTAAGGTCCCGATATTTTGGGACCTCGATATTGTGGTCGTCGATATTCTGTCAGTGATTCGGTCACACCATCACCTTTCCCTTGAACCACTTAAATTTTTGGTGTGTGGCTCTTTCATATTAAAGAGAGCGCGTTTTTGCAAGCATGGGGAATGATAATAGAATCTCTAGTGCAAAATTAAACACATCAAAAAGAAGCTGTTGGAGATTTATTGTAAAAGATATAATCAGTTTAATACAAATCAGTTTTTTTTTTTTTAAAAAGGCACTCTATCTCAGAATGTGTGGAAACATGCAGACAGATTCTAACTTTTCTATAATTACATAAGGAGTGCAAAAAATAAACATACTGCCATAAATATCTCATTTGGGCTTCTCACTGTACAGCTAAGAAAAGAGAGAGAAAAGGTAAGAAAAGTCAGGTTTATTTTCGTATTTTAAACTGCTGCTTTAATTATGCTTCATGACCTGACATGCCTTTATCTCCTTGTCTGCTGGCAGCAGGCATTGGGACATCAGAACTTAACTGTAACTAAATATTACAGTTGAGCGGCTACGTCATTTCTTTATAATAGGTGACTGGGTGCGTCACAAGTGTCTGTTATACAGGGATTGTAGAATCCCATGAATTATGTTCAGTATAAAAGAATAGGTGCTAAGACGCAGTTCTGCTATACATCACTAGTCAGTATGCAGGACTCTATGCATTAACCATTTTCAACATACCTTAATAGTGCAGAAAGTGTAATCATTTCAACAAGTTTAAAAGATCTTCAACTAAACCCAGTAGTGGAAGTATAGATCAAAGTTTTGTCCTGCTCACAAGGTCAAAGGCTGAAGTAAGGTCTAGGCCCAAGCTCCCACTTATCTTGGACTGGTCTTCCGACCAGTCTAAGGCCCTTCCGGACCTGGCCATCTTGCCCGAGGCTCCACCTCTCTGTGTTTTTCTGTTTGTGCCTGTCTGTCCCTGTGCTCTGTGCCCCGTGAGTGTCCTCTTTGCTGCCCAATCCTTTTGTGCCCATCTGTTGTACTCATTTTTGCCTCATTGTACCTCTGTGCCTGTTTTGCTTTTGCCTTTTGCATTCGATTTTTGCCTCTGTCTTTTGTACTCGTTTTGCCCATAATTTGCTCTGCCCAGTCTTTGTGCTCCCACTTTCCCCCCTCTCACAATCTTCCAGCCTCCCTGATCCCTCTCTCCTTACCTGCTTCCCTGCGTGCCTTCTCCTGTGTTCCTCTCTCACTGCCTTCTCTCATTGTTCTCCCACCTCTCCCTAGCCTTGCCCCTGGCGCTCCTATCCTTCTAGAACCTACTTAATGGAGGCCGCTAATTGAACGCTCCACCAGCATGCCAAAGACAAGCCCGTTTGCATCCGTCTATGCCTGGTCCGTGCCCAGTGCCATGGACCCTGGTCCCTCTGACCACCACTGCTACGGCCCTGCTGTCCTGCTAGCGCTAAACACCAAATGCCTCTGCCCCCACGCTGCATCACACGGTTGGTCCCTTCTCATGCACTCCCTGCCGCTTCTCCTGCAGCATCCCCCATGCTACCCTTCAGACACACCACACCCCATATTACCTGTATGCTTCTCAACACCAGATTCCCATGCCACCGAGGTCTGGGACCTCAGACACACACTCCCTGGACATCCTCTTCCTTACTGAGACCTGGCTCAGCCTGTCTTCAACCCTTGCCATCGCCATGGCCATTCCCCAAAGATACATGTTCATCCACCATAACAGACCCCACAAGCCAGGAGGAGGCTTTGCAATCATCCAAAAGGACCCCATCACTTGCACCACCTCTCCAGATGAAACTACTGTGCTCATGGAACACCTGCTCTTAAACCCGGCGGTTCCTGGCTGGCTGGGACGCATCGAAGCCAGACAGAATCCACTGTCCTAGATAGGATGAGTACGATACACTTGTCCAATAACCTGTGCTCACCCTTGGGTAGCTTGACACAGAGCAGCCAGGCCTATCCTTAGGGTTAAAGTGTAAACTATTGGCACACCACCCTCGTAACACACTGCGTACACTACAAAAAGACTCCACACCGTATGTATAAACACTGATCTTTGTATTACTGTTAGAAGGTGGTTCTGACACTATGGGCCGCCCGGATTTTTCGCTTTTTGAGCACCTAATTGTTGAGCTTTTACTGTGGGGGAGCCTCATAAGTTGGGACTCACCCACAGTGAACTCACAATGAAAGAGACTGCATAGGATTTTACTGGTGTCCCCTGGCTTGACCAGGCCGCTGCGCAGCCGCAGGGGTAAGGGGCACCGGGCTAGTTACGTGCAGACACATGTGTACATGCGTGTGCACACGTGTGCGAGCTGCGCAGAGGAGATTCCTGGCGTGCGCAGCCCCAGAGCAGATACAAAGTGAATGGTGTGGCAGGACTTATGCAGAATTGGGTGGTGACATGGAATCGGCTTTATACACTGGGAAGAAACATGCCAGGGAAAGTCAGTGTGTTTTACTGTGTTTTTCACTTCATTATTCCCCTATGGGGAAGTGGAGCCCATCGGCTAGTGTCACTTTCCTAAGGCCTACAAATTCCAGACACGCACTAAAGTCCACTGTAACGGGTGTGAGAAGAAGTATTCTGCAGAGTCCAGAGTCATATTTGTACTGCTTTTGGGTCATCCATAAATGTTATAGTTCTCTGAGTCAGCTCATAACCAGGGCCTGGCTGGGGTGCTGACCCCAGCAGGTTGGATTGATAACCTTCCCTCCGAAGAGAGAAGCTGGGTGGGGCTGCAGGCTAATCCATCAGCAGCTGTCACTGGGTGCCAGGCACCAAGCTGCACGAAGGGGAAGGCAGCTCTGGGGGGGAAGGGGCTTTCAGAGACCATGTGGCCGGAGACCCTGGGCGACGCCATCTTGAACCAACCCAGAGGCCTGGGCAGGAAGGAGGGAGCAGGGGCAGAGAAGTGATGTGTCGCTGTGTGATAGGGCAAACAGAGACTTCCTGCCAGTCCCCTCCCCAACTTCTTAAAAGAACTTGCACAGGAAGACGAGCTCTCTCTGGGGTGTGGTGTGCTGAGGCAGAAGGTGCTGGAGCCTGGCGCAATGGGCAGTTGGAAGGAGAAACCCCCTGATTGTCCCAGGAACCTGAACAGCGCCAGGAGAGGAGACCAGGACCAGTGCGCAGAAGCAGGGGCCTCTGCGCAGGGAGAAGAGAGGCCCAGGAGGAGAGCCAGGCGAAAGGCTGGTGCAGGGAGCCAGTGAAGACAGCTCCCTGCTGAATCCCCCCTCTCTTTTGCCAGGGCCCGGGTGGGACCGGGCCCCGAACACAGGCAAGAGCAGCCGGGGGTGGGCTCCCCGAGCTGCAGGACTCACCTCGGGGTCCTGGTGGGACCGGGCCCCCCACCGAAGCCGGGAGAAGAGGCACGAAGCACCAGCACGAAGGGCAGCTCGGCTCTCCCCGGAGTAGCGGGGGAGCCGCTGCTCTAATATGCAACAAATCCCATAATGCCTTGTGACCGGCCTTCAAGGGCAAAACAGCATTTTTCCCTGCTTGTGGTGGCCCCAGGAGAACGGGGTCACCACCACACGGGTGCAAAGGTGCGGGGGAGCTGCTGGAGAAGCGTAGTCTCCCCCAGCACGAAGAGGAAAGTCCCCCCCTAAGTTTCTAGGGGACCTAAAAGAATAACCCCTCAAGGGCTCTGCACAAGCATTAACACCTTCTGGGCTGGAACTTTCGTTCTACAGCTGGGTGTGTACTGAGAAGTGTCTCAAGGAGTGAAAGGCTGAGCTGGGGATGTCTGGAGATGGGCATCCCCTGGAGGAGAAGAGGTGTAATTGCACCAGAAATGCTTTTACTAACGTTATTTCTTTTAGAGGGACTGAAGGTCACATGTGTAATGTGAAGTACCTGTGTAAGGTGATGTCATAAGCAAAGTGGGGTTATGTTGCCAGACATTCGTGCTAGGGTGTCTGGCTGTATATGGGTAATCCTGTGATTGTATCTGTGATGCCTTCAGGGACTGTAATTGCAATGCATTCTAATGATCCACAAATGTGATGAGTACTGTCATTCTAAAGGGATGCTTTAACATGTATTCTTGCTGCTGCGCTTAGGTGAAGAACCCCGGCTGCTAGCCCTTAAGATGTAGAGGAGTATACTTCATGGTCAGTAGGAAATGCTCAGTCAGGGCTATGTGTCACCAAGACAGGGTTACCTATTTTAAATGCGTGTTGAGATAACGGGGTGGGTCGCCACTGGGATGGTGCCAGTGCGCAGGGCCCTCGCTCCAGGTTATGTTCAACTAACTGCATTGGGGGCAAGATGATGTGCATACATGGGAGTGGTGGTACTAGACCCCACCTCCCTTTGGGAGGGGTGGAAATGTTATGCAATGTCACAAAGTAATTCCAACAGCTTATGTATATTTGTAAATTGGTGCATAGTATTGAGTAGTGTGTGTGTTTAATAAATGTACTCTTACTTTTATAAAGCAAAGTACAGACTGGACAATCAATTATTGAGTGTTATTTCTGCGCACCTGCAAATGGCGATTACTAGCCCACACCACCTCCCTTGAGTAAGCCTCAGACTGCTCTGCAACGCTACCCTCTGAGAGTCAGGCGCTACAATTGGGTGTTTGGTTCCCAGTGAAGGACAAATGTAGTCATGTTATTTGTGCAGGCCTCACAGATACTGCCTCGTTTTCCAACATTGGTGTCTAGTGGCGGGAAACATAGTATCACATTCTGGTGCGCATTTATTGCATTTGATAAGTCCAGTTTTGCCACACATTACCTATGCAGTAATCAGCAAATGGAAGAGCACAAGGCTTTGAGAAGGGTTCAAAGTTTTGGTTATGTGAACTAAGAGTAGAGGAAAGGAAAGCCCCGCGCACATATGTGTCATGTGAAGATATTATGGTTTAAATGTAAACTGTATTGATATGACTGCGTTATGTTGATTATCATGTGCTAGCGGGATGGTGCTTTCCAGGAAATTATTGCATACAAATGTTCTAAGCCATATTGTACACCTTTGAACCCTAACACTACATACACTACACCTGCATGAGGAGGGTGTCTCCTCAAGAGATAGGGACAGCAACTGATACCTACATCACAGATGGGGGTGTAGGGGTGGATTGACCTTTGTGGGGGACAGGAGAGAGAGGGGGTCCTGGGAGATTCCCGCGCTTTTTAAGGGCAGGGAGGGTTTCCACAGAAGGGGCCCCAGGAATCCTTCCGCCGCTGAAAGTTTACTTGCCATTGGCGCAGGCCAAAACCACTGGAAGGGTGGGGCAGGAGGTTTCTTTACCCCGGGTAGTAACGCCCCAGGGGTTCCCATGGTGGGGGACCCCAAGGAACTTTTCCCGTGGGAGGAGGGTGTGGTAGAGTTGGGTGTCCGGCAGGCCCCCAGGTTAACTGGCGGGGAGGTGAGCAACCCAGGGGTGGCCCATGGTAGTGGGTGGCCCCAAAGGAGGGTAGTTCTTGAGTGAGGGTGTGTAGTGGTAGCCCCTAGGTACCCTAGGTGGGCTAGGTAACTGACCCAGTGGAGATCTGAGTGGGGGTGATGTACTCCCTAGATTCCAGGGGAAGGGTTAGTGGTGGACACTGAGGTGTCAGGGTCGGGTAGGTGGTTACCCAAGGAAGCAACAGGATGTCATCCTGGAGCTGGTGTTGTGAACCTGAAGTGGTGGCTGGGGCGATGCCTAGCCGGTGACCAGTCAGGTAGGTCCTGGGGGGCTTGGACCCCAGGACCAGGAGCATGGGGGTGTTCCCCTAGCTCGATGCAGGAGGTGGACTTCTGCAAGGTAGTACCACCCTGAACACAGGTGAGGCCTATCTTAAGTGAAGGGACCCTATGTTTCCCAAAGGGGTGGCGCAGGCCTAGCCAGGATCTTTAGGGTCCCTGGCTGATGGAGGTAGTACCGCCCTGAAGACAGGTGGGGCCTATCTTAAGTGAAGGGACCCTGTGCTTCAGAGGAGGGTGGTGCAGGCCTAGCCGGGATCTTTAGGGTCCCTGGCTGAGTGTGGTAGTACTACCCTGAAGGCAGGTGGGGCCTATCTTAAGTGAAGGGACCCTGCTCTTCAGAAGGGGTGGTGCAGGCCATCCAGGGATCAGGTGGGTCCCTGGACGGTCTCCCAAGGCGCTGCAGGGAGACCGGGGAGAGCCATGAGAGGTGGGCCTGGGTGTAGCTAACTCGGGGCCCACAGGTTCTCTAAGGGTACTCCAGGAGGAGAGCGCGCCTCTCGGAGGGAAGGGTGCATAGGCCCTGTTCTCGCAGCGTAGAACAAGGAAGGGGTCTAGGTTCCCGGGGTAGTTTCCGTGTGGAGCTACTGATGGGGGGAATGAGCTGTAGGAAGTCTGACGAGGCACCCTCAGTGTTCCTCCCTGGCACTGCCAGTATGGTAGTGAGGCCGGTCCGAGGTCCTATCAGGGAGCCAGGCCAGTGGCCAAAGGTGCTTTTCTGTGTGGGGAAAGCACGAGTGGCTGTGCTTTCTTTAGGGAAGACAGTCATCCCGAAAGGGTGGTGGAAGCAGAATGACCCCAGCGGCAGGCTGAGGGTGAGGGTCCGGAGAGGGTGCATCTTTGGGGTGCAAGGACCAAACGGAGAGAGGGTACTGGTTGGAACAAACTCCAGAAGGGAGACCAGCTAGTTACCCCGGGGATGGGATGTAGACCTATCCCAGATGACCGCATCGGTGCTGAGGCACTGTACCCTTGTCCAGAGAAGTGGTAGGCATAGTGTTGCATGCCCAAGGGCAAAGGTGGGCCTAGTTAGGCTGAGTCCATGTAGACCATGAGTGACCTAGAGGTATCTAACCTAGAGCCCGTAGGGTTCTTAGGGTAGTCTGGGATCCCCGTCATGGGTGGAGGTTTCATGGATGGGAGGAGTAGGTGGTCTGAGCGGATAACTGGTGAGTAAGGGGGGTCTGGTCAGAACCCCTTATAACTAGTTATCGCTGACTACGGGAAGTGTACCCATGTAGAGTGGCTACTTCTTCCCTGTAGGAATCAGCTGGGCGCGGCGTGTGTTAGAAGGTGGTCTTGACACTATGGGCCACCCGGATTTTTCGCTTTTTGAGCACCTAATTGTTGAGCTTTTACTGTGGGGGAGCCTCATAAGTTGGGACTCACCCACAGTGAACTCACAATGAAAGAGACTGCATGAGGATTTTACTGGTGTCCCCCTGGCTTGACCAGGCCGCTGCGCAGCCGCAGGGGTAAGGGGCACCGGGCTAGTTACGTGCAGACACATGTGTACATGCGTGTGCACACGTGTGCTGGCTGCGCAGAGGAGATTCCTGGCGTGCGCAGCCCCAGAGCAGATACAAAGTGAATGGTGTGGCAGGACTTATGCAGAATTGGGTGGTGACATGGAATAGGCTTTATACACTGGGAAGAAACATGCCAGGGAAAGTCAGTGTGTTTTACTGTGTTTTTCACTTCATTATTCCCTTATGGGGAAGTGGAGCCCATCGGCTAGTGTCCCTTTCCTAAGGCCTACAAATTCCAGACATGCACTAAAGTCCACTGTAACGGGTGTGAGAAGAAGTATTCTGCAGAGTCCAGAGTCATATTTGGACTGCTTTTGGGTCATCCATAAATGTTATTGTTCTCTGGATCAGCTCATAACCAGGGCCTGGCTGGGGGCTGACCCCAGCAGCCTGCATTGATAACCTTCCCTCCGAAGAGAGAAGCTGGGTGGAGCTGCAGGCTAATCCATCAGCAGCTGTCACTGGGTGCCAGGCACCAAGCTGCACGAAGGGGAAGGCAGCTCTGGGGGGAAGGGGCTTTCAGAGACCATGTGGCCGGAGACCCTGGACGACGCCATCTTGAGCCAACCCAGAGGCCTGGGCAGGAAGGAGGGAGCAGGGGCAGAGAAGTGATGCGTCGCTGTGTGATAGGGCAAACAGAGACTTCCTGCCAGCCCCCTGCCCAACTTCTTAAAAGAACTTGCACAGGAAGAGGAGCTCTCTCTGGGGTGTGGTCTGCTGAGGCAGAAGGTGCTGGAGCCTGGCGCAATGGGCAGTTGGAAGGAGGAACCCCCTGATTGTCCCAGGAACCTGAACAGCTCCAGGAGAGGAGACCAGGACCAGTGCGCAGAAGCAGGGGCCTCTGCGCAGGGAGAAGAGAGGCCCAGGAGGGGAGCCAGGCGAAAGGCTGGCGCAGGGAGCCAGTGAAGACAGCTCCCTGCTGAATCCCCCCTCTCAGAGACCCAGAGGGCAAAAGAGAGTGCTCCTAGTGGCTGGGGAGCGCCACCAGGCGCAAGAAGAGGCCAAGATCGTGAAGATCGGACCCCTGGGGGCCGAGATACGCCCCCCAGAAGGTAGGCGACCTTTGACCTCTAGAGGGACCGACGACGAAGCGCGTGGGGCTCCGCCGCCGGTCCATGATGTGCCCCCGGGGTGGGTCAGGTCTCGGGGGCTGCCCCCAACCAGAAGAGAAAGCCGGGGAGCGCCGTCGCGCTCCCCGTGAACTGATTCTCAAAGTGGGGGTACGAGGAGCCCACCCTGGCCCCCCGAAGCCACGGGCCGAGGGGGAGCGCTGTCGCGCATCCCCCTCGTGGGAGAAGACACAGCCGGGGAGCGCAGTCACGCTCCCCGTGAAGATGTGCCAATGGGGGACCAGGAGCCCACCCTGGCCCCCGAGGAAGAGATGAGGTCGGGGAGCGCCGTTCCCCGAAAAGGAGTGCCTGAGGGCCCGGGACCCCATCTCTGGGACCCGATGTGAAGAATAGTCGGGGAGCACCGTCGCGCTCCCCGTGAAGATGACCCCCCCGCGGGGCGCCAGGAGCCCACCCTCGCCGACGCTGGATGCAGGGGGAGCACCGTCGCGCCCCCCCCGAAGAGGTTCGGGGGCCCAGGATCCCATCCCCGGGCCCCGAGTGCAGGAAAGAGGAGGGGGGAGTGCCGTCGCACTCCCCCGCGGCCTCGCTGGGCCGGCAGCAGTTTCCGTGTCCACCCGCTGGAGCGGGCGGACCAGAAGAGAAGTGCCGCATCCCGCGGCAGCACACAAGGGTGCTGGCCGGGCAGGGAGCCGGCGGGGGCAGCCGGGGGTGGGCTCCCCAGGCTGCCCTCTAACGTGGAGGCATGTGGGGGTCCCGGGTGGGGCCGGGACCCCGAAAACCGAAGAGGAGGCGCCAGGGGCCCGGGTGGGACCGGGCCCCGAACACAGGCAAGAGCAGCCGGGGGTGGGCTTCCCGAGCTGCAGGACTCACCTGGGGGTCCGGGTGGGACCGGGCCCCCCACCGAAGCCGGGAGAAGAGGCACGAAGCACCAGCACGAAGGGCAGCTTGGCTCTCTCTGGAGCAGCGGGGGAGCCGCTGCTCTAATATGCAACAAATCCCATAATGCCTTGCAGGCCAGGACCGGCCTGCAAGGGCAAAACAGCATGTTTCCCTGCTTGTGGTGGCCCCAGGAGAACGGGGTCACCACCACACGGGTGCAAAGGTGCGGGGGAGCTTCTGGAGAAGCGCAGTCTCCCCCAGCACAAAGAGGAAAGTCCCCCCCTAAGTTTCTAGGGGACCTAAAAGAATAACCCCTCAAGGGCTCAGCACAAGCATTAACACCTCCTGGGCTGGAACTTTCGTTCTACAGCTGGGGGTGTACTCAGAAGTGTCTCAAGGAGTGAAAATCTGAGCTGGGGATGTCTGGAGAAGGGCATCCCCTGGAGGTGAAGAGGTGTGATTGCACCAGAAATGCTTTTACTAACGTTATTTCTTTTAGAGGGACTGAAGGTCACATGTGTAATGTGAAGTACCTGTGTAAGGTGATGTCATAAGCAAAGTGGGGTTATGTTGCCAGACTTTCCTGCTAGGGTGTCTGGCTGTATATGCGTAATCCTGTGATTGTATCTGTGATGCTTTCAGGGGCTGTAATTGCAATGCATTCAAATGATCCACAAATGTGATGAGTACTGTCATTCTAAAGGGATGCTTTAACATGTATTCTTGCTGCTGCGCTTAGGTGAAGAACCCCGACTGCTAGCCCTTAAGATGTAGAGGTGTATACTTCATGGTCAGTAGGAAATGCTCAGTCAGGGCTATGTGTCACCAAGGCAGGGTTACCTATTTTAAATGCGTGTAGAGATAATGGGGTGGGTCGCCACTGGGATGGTGCCATTGCGCAGGGCCCTCGCTCCAGGTTATGTTCAACTAACTGCATTGGGGGCAAGATGATGTGCATACATGGGAGTGGTGGTACTAGACCCCACCCCCCTTTGGGAGGGGTGGAAATGTTATGCAATGTCACAAAGTAATTTCAACAGTTTATGTATATTTGTAAATTGGTGCATAGTATTGAGTAGTGTGTGTGTTTAATAAATGTACTCTTACTTTTATAAAGCGAAGTACAGACTGGACAATCAATTAGTGAGTGTTATTTCTGCGCACCTGCAAATGGCGATTACTAGCTCACACCACCTCCCTTGAGTAAGCCTCAGACTGCTCTGCAACGCTACCCTCTGAGAGTCAGGCGCTACAATTGGGTGTTTGGTTCCCAGTGAAGGACAAATGTAGTCATGTTATTTGTGCAGGCCTCACAGATACTGCCTCATTTTCCAACAATTACACACACATTGAAATCAAAACATACACATTGGATATATACTTTACAGCAATATGCAGTTGTAGAACTCTCCCATTAGCAGCAGAATGGCATGAACATATATACATTATTCATGAAGCACAACATTCCCAATAACGCATACCCCATCCAATGGCAATGATCAAGAAATCACAGGTTTTGATTACGCCTCGCGACCCAGCCCCTCAGTCACTCAAACAGCACCAGCCAACGATACATGCTGCCCCTGCTGCCGACACTTTGATTAGATTATTGGGACCACCTAAAGATGAAGGAAACAGTTAATGGGTTTCGTCCATCCAGATTAGGCCTTCAGGCACCCATCAGCACCTTCACAAGTGCGGGATCACTATCCCCTCCATAGGCAAAAGACTGTGACACTGGAAGCTGCTGTGCTTCCCTAAAGGAGAAATGTTTCCCTATCTGGTGGAGGTGCGAGCTGCAGTTGTGCCAGGCAGCCAGCCATGGGTGGCTACAAGGCACAACAAGACCCCTCGGGTCCAGTCAAATAAATTCTCCACAACAGAGTACCTTGTGGCTTGGGTCCTGGGAGAGGGAGCTAGCAGCCTGGGACGGAGGCCGCGATGTCAGGCACTGCTGCCCTCCCGATCTGAAGGTCCCGCGGACTCTGCCAACCTCCCCAACACACCTCGGACTCTGCACGCTACAGAGTGCAAGCTAGCACATGTTTTCTGCTGAAAGCATGGGTCCCTCCGGCTCAGCAAACTTCCCTCACACTCCTTGAACTCCTCACGTTCCGGCACCCCAGATGGGCTGCTGATCTTTACAAGCACACTCCTCTGCACAGTGTGATTACAGCATACATCAGGACTGTCCTTGTCCCACCCGACGATCACTTCACCCGTTTCCGCCGCATACCCTGCGTGGTCCTTACGATCTTGTGGCAATGGGGAGATCCTTTCTCTCCCTGGGATCTCGTGGACAGGAGGCCAGCCAACCGGCCCTTGTAGAGTGCTTCGGCATGTGGGCCACGACAGTAAGCAATTAGCTGCAGGCCAGCAACTTCCAGGCAAAATCCCCCAAGTGATAGTCCCCTTCCTCGAGCACGACAAGCTCCAGGCCACCACAAGTCGGTAAATAATTCAGTTGTATCCCCTCCTGCCCCAGTAGTTCTTGTCAATGTCCCAGCGTCGAACCAGTGTAGTATGGTTCCAATTCCAAAAGCGACAGAGCTCCAGTAGTTATACCCATAATGGCCTTTGAGTAACAGATCAGTTAAAAAGTCCACCTTTTAAATGCACAGGCGCATGGGCCCTCTCTAAATTTTGTTCTGTTTGCCAACTTACCTGGGGAGGCTTGATCAATATCTTTAGTGGGGCCAAGAACCTGCCCCTTGGAATGCAGGTACCAATTCTACCCCCACATGTCCGTCCCAGGAAGGCCCCTCAGAGTCAGAGGTCTGCAGTTTCCCTTGAGCCCCTAGTTTATGGTCTTCTATCAGGAATGCACAGATGTAGCTGTCCCCCTAGCACCCAGATGTGGATTGGAGACAGGCTGACAGGCACACAAAGCTACGAGCACAGAAATGCCCACTTTCCCAAAGTGGTATTTCCACATTAGTAATGTTGAATCCACTCGCACCACCGGAGAGGGTTTGCCATTACTAACTCATCGATATATAACAGTATACTGCCACTCTTCTGCACGTAGGAAATACAGCTCAATAGCCTTTCCACAGATCTCTCATGTCAAGCCAATGTGAGAAGCAGGCCCTACTGTACTGAACACACCATCCGGTGCCATTCACTACCAGTGCATATAGCGCACCAGCACACATGCCCTACCTCTTCCCAACACCGCACCCTGCCCCCAGGGAGTACTTCGATATAGCAAAAGACATGCAGAACCTTGACAAGTAGCTTTTTAAATGCCAAGCTGAGTAACAGTAAACTGTACACACAGGCCCCGGCATGGCAAACCTGTTGCAAGTTTGAAGAGCTACCTCCGTGGGTGGCACAACCAGTGCTGCAGGCCCACGGAGGAGCATTTGAGTTGCATTCCCTAAGTATGTGTCTTACCCCTAGACAAGGGACTTACAGCTAACTCAAATCAGCCAATCATGTATACACCAATGACCATTATGTATATGACAAGCACAGCGCTTTGGTGCTGAATAGCAGTGTCAAAGCGCTCAAAGTCCTACGCCAGCAAAACAAGGTCCAAACAGGAGGTCGGAAGCTGCAAAGGTCAGGGGACACCACGCCAAAAGATGACAGGTCTAACACCTGCACTTCCAACTATAATCAGACACTCAGCGACCATCACAGGCACCCTCGCCTAGCAATCACCAGGTGGTCCCGCACCTTTTTCAGTAGCCTCCTCAAAGACTTCATCACCCCCATCACCATCAGATCCCATACCACCTGTATTTTCAGTCAAACACTAATTGCAGACTTGAATGCTATGAATCTTAATCTAATAAATTCCCTCTCCACGCATACAGCAGGCCATCTGCTGGATCCCATTTTTTCTAATATTAAAGGTCTCATCACAGGCCCACCTATTCCATTACTATGGTCTGACCATTTTGCAGTACCTCTCTCTCTATCCCTCCAATGTGTATTGCCGCTAATGGCAACGAAGCCCAAAATCTTGACCAGAAATTGGTCCAAATTTGATACTCTAGTCTTTAATGCTTGACTTCTGAGGTCTTTACCTCAATTAACACAGGGGTTTGAGCTAGACCAACCTGTAATTGACAATTGATTAAGAGACTCTCTAGAGACAACGCTACTAGCTAAGCCAAAATCCGTGCTTAGGCAACATCCTCCCTCCCCTTGGTTCAATGAGCCACTACAGACAGAAAAGAAAATGTGCAAGCACCTTGAAAGGGCATGGATGAAACTATATGATACTGACTCAAAGCGTAAATATAAATTGGCACTAAACCAGTACCATTCACACTGCAGGATGGCACGTGCTGTTTTATTCAGAAAAAAATTGCTCCAGCATAAAACTGCCCCAAAACACTTTTTAAAGTGGTTAAAGATCTATCAGATCCAACGACCATCTCTTCTGCTCCTTCACTGTCACAGGTGCAATGTCAGGAGCTCGCTGACTTCTTCCTTAACAAGGTAACAGATATTAGGTCCACCGTGGCCATAGCAAGGAATGACAGTCTTTCCTTGACCATACCCCCAATTAGGAGCGAAAACCCTATTGTGACACATAAGGCGCATGCCATACTACAGTGCCTACTCCCGCTGGGCCATTCTCAACTGATGGACTTATTGCAGTCAATTAAGTCAGGCTTCCCCCTAGACCCTCAACCTCCCGCCAAATTGAGCACCTTGAGTCCACAGATTATGCAGCTGGTGCTCAATCTTTTGAACTCCTCCCCACAGGAGGGGCATCTTCCTAAAGCCTGGAAACATGCAATGGTCCTTCCCTTATTAAACAAACCCCACCTGGACTAAAATAATTGCTCTAATTTTAGACCTATCTCTTTACTACCCATTTTTTCCAAGATATTGGAAAAACACGTAAATATCCAACTTACCTCATTGGTGGAAACACAATGTGCCCTATCCCCTCCCAGTCAGGCTTCAGAGCTGGGCACAGCACCAAAACTGCCCTGCTAGGAGTCACAGAGCACTTAAGGTGACTCTTAGACTCCCGCAGCACTGCTGTGCTAATCCTAATGGATCTCAGTGCGGCTTTCCACACTGTCACACAAAATCCTCATAGACAGACTGACCCAACTGGGCCTTCAAGGCATGGCACTGGCTTGGCTTTTTCCTTTCCTTACGGATCATACATTTCAGGTCTTCTCGTCAAATGCAGTGTCTGAACCTCTTCTTCTTACTTCTGAAGTTCCTCAGGGCTCCGTCCTCAGCCCTATGCTTTTCAACGTTTATGTACGTCCTTTGGCAGATCTGGTGGAAGGATGCGGGCTAACTCTGTATTCAAACGCAGATGACACCCAGATCATTTTCTCACTGTCGTCCGGGCGGGAGGTTAATTCAGAGGACCTCAACTCCTGCCTCGGCCTTGTCTCCACTTGGATGAATACCAACTCCCTGAAATTGAATGCTGACAAGAGGGAGGTGATGGTGTTAGGGAGAAATCCTCAACTATGGGTCCCTCAGCATTGGCCTGCCATGCTGGGAACGCCACTTATCCCCACCGATAAAGTGAAAGACCTTGCCTTATGGCTCAACTCCACCCTGTCTATGAAGCCACAAGTGGCCAGAGTAGCCTCCACGTGCCTTGCCATTATGAAATGGCTTACAAAAATGTTGTGGATACTTGCTACTTCTGCCCAGAAAACAGTCATCCTGGCCCTGATATCCTCCAGACTCGATTATGGCAACATCTTGTACTTAGGGGCTTATAAGGCAACACTAAGACGCCTACAGGTGGTCCAGAACTCGCCTGTTCAGGACCGCGATATTTGCAAAATCTGGCATCTCCATACCATCCTGCTTGCACTTTTTGCTCTAGCAATCAATCTCTCTTTGTAGTTCCAAGAGTTGAACTAATCCGAATGGGTGGACGATCCTTCCATGGTCCTAAACTATGGAACTCCCTTCCTGAATCCCTAAGATGCTGCACCTCCCTTCTCCACTTTCGCAAAGCAATAAAGACCTTGTTTTTTTAGCCTTTTAAACTGGCCTTACCATTCCGAAGCGCTGGGAAACCCTGTTGGATATCCATACGCTATACAAACACTCAATGATAATAATAATAATAATCGAATGACCTCCTCCTACTCGGCGACCTCAACATTCATCTCGATGACCCCACGGACCAAAGCGCCTTTGACCTCCTTGAAAGCCTCAACAACATTGGCCTCACGCAGCTTGCACAGGGCTTAACCCATGCCACTGAACACACACTTGACCTGATCTTCATGTCCAGCAACAAGATCACCTTCAGTTATACCTCCCCGCTCACATGGACAGACCACTCCATCAAACATTTCTAAACTAACGCTGTCCACCCCAACGAACCAAACCGACCATCAATCGCAGCCGCAACTGGAGCAACGTAACGTAATCAGGCTGGACCCACACCTTCAGATCTAACCTTCCAACCCTCACTGGCAACCTACAGAAAGACATACCCAAGTTTGACAACTGGATCTCAAATTGCGCCAACAAACTGGCCCCCTTGAAAAAAATCTGACACACTGGAACTCGTGCTCAAGCATGCTGGTACACCAAGGACCTCAGCAACTCCAAGCACCACTGCAAGCAGCTGAAAAGAAGATGGAGGACCAGCCAAGACAACATCTCCAGAGACACCTACAAATCGGCTCCCAGAAGGTACCATGCACAGATCAAAGAAGCCAGGAAAGTGGCCCCAGTGATTAGACTTGAATCCTGCTCCAACAAAGATAAAGAACTCTTCAACATTATCAATGAGTTCACAAACCCAATGGCTGCCATCATCACCATCACCCTGCCACAGATCCTCTGTGATAACCTGTCAGGCGTCTTCCACAACAAAATCCTCAAGATCTACTTCACCACACAATCTCCCTCTGCCACATGGAGCACCCACCTCCTAACAAGCTGGAGCCCACTCACTACAGAGAACACCACCAGAATCATGCAGACCCTTCACTCAGTATCACCCTCAGACCTCCGCCCTACCCACATGTACAACCCGGGAAGCATAGTGACCAGCACTAACCTCCCCACCATCATCATCTCCTCCATCCTCAGCAGATATTTCCTGGACAGATGGAAACCCTCGGCAAATCCAAAAGAGCTTAGAACTTATTACAGGCCCATCTCTCTCCTACTCTTCCCAGCCAAAGTCCAGGAGAATGAGATCAACAAGCAGCTCTCTGTCCATTTTGAGGAGCCCCACTTCCTGAACTCCACCCAATCAGGTTTCCGCAACAACCCCAGCATAGAAACTGCCCTTCTTGCAGCAACAGATGACATCCACCTAATCATGAGCAGAGGAGAAAGCACTGCACTCATCCTGTTCAGCCTCTTGGCAGAATTCAACACAGTCTCCCACGGCACCCTCATCGCCAGACTACAGGAATCAGGAGTCCAAGGACTCACCCTCAGTTGATCTCCCCCTTTCTCTCCAACAGGACACAATGGGTCAGACTCCACTTCCACTTCCGAACCCAAAAAGCTCATATGTGGAGTCCCCCAGGGATCCTCTTTCAGCCCGATACTGTTCAACATTTAAATGGCACCTCTCGCCCGCATCATTAGAACCCATGACATCAACTCCTATGCCGATGACACTCAGCTCATCCTCTCCCTCGCAGACAAGAACAACACCACCAGGAACAATTTTACCGCCTGCATGACCGACGTAGGTGCGAGAGAACTGCCTCAACCTCAACACTGATAAAACAGAGGTCCTGATTTTTGGAAATAAGAACTCCCACTGGGACCCCACCTTGTGGCCATCAGACTAGGGTCCCACGCCCACTCCTGTTGACCATGCCAGAGACCTCCGCATCATCCTTGATGACAAGCTCTCAATGAACAAACAAGTCAAAGCTGTGATATCATTCTGCTGCCACATCCTCAGAATGCTACGCAAAATCTTCAAATGGCTCCTCACACAAACCAGACACACGATGACCCAAGCCCTCATCACCAGTTGACTCGACTACGGCCACACATTATATGTCGGCATCTTATGCCACCTTACTCAAAGACTCCAAACCATCTGGAACATCGTGGCCAGACTCATCCTAGACATCCCCAGAAGGGCACACATCGCACCCTACCTCGTGGAACTGCACTGGCTACTCATCCAGAAATGCTGCAATTCGAACTCCTCACCCACAAAGCCCTCCACAACACAGGACCAGCCTACCTCAATGACTGACTCTAACTCTACCAACCCCCAGACACATACGCTCCACTTCTCTCTGTCAAGCACGATTCCCCCACATATGCAGAAGCAAGACAGAAGGTCACACTATCTCCTTCATCATGGCCAAAAGCTGGAACGAACTCCCTCTAAATATCTGTACCATCAACTCCACTCCTCAACTTCTGCAAAAAGCTGAAGACCTGGATGTTCAACTAGGAGCACCTCTAGACCTATGCTCCTGCTCTGGCACCTGGATACCTTCAAGGGTGATAAGTGCGCCCTACAAATCTCCATAACATAAATGCTACATGCAATACCCTCTGGATGACATCGGTATATTTGCTGATTAATAGAAATAAATTTAAACACTGTACAATTTGTTCATTGTAGATCAGGATCCCCCGAAGATCACTGCCCACCTCACATTCTAAAGACCATAGATGACAACATTGCCACGATCTATCAGGAGTGGTTTTCCATCTCGCTCCACTCAGGTGTTATACCTGATTCCTGGAAAAGGGTAAAGGTGGTACCCCTTTCTTAAGAAGGTTAATGCTGACCCAGAAGTACCTGCTAATTTTCAACCAGTCTCTATTGCCAGCACCAGCAAATATTCTGGAGAAAGTGGTGAATCGTCAGCTCGCTATCTTTTTGACAGACATCAATCTGTTTCATCCATCCCAATCCGGCTTCAGAGCCCGGCACAATATGGAAACAACACTCCTTGAGGTCTCTGACTCCATTAAAACTAGTCTGGATTCCGGTCTTAATGTAGCACTGGTGCTGTTAGACCTGTTGGCTGCTTTTGACACGGTGGACTACAGCATTCTATTACAAAGACTGGAACACCTAGGGGTTTTGGGGCCAGCCTTAGGCTGGCTGTGTTCCTTTTTGGAGAACTGAGAACAAGTGGTCTGGATGAACCCCTGCTATTACAGAGCCAAATCACTAAAACGGGGGGTCCCACAGCTCCTCGCTGAGCTCCCTGTTCAATTTATATATGACCCCACCGGCCTGCCTGGTCGAGTCCTTGCATTAAGATCTTGTCATATGATAATGATACACAGTTCCTGCTCTCTTACAAAGGGGACTCAATGAGCATCAAAGAAAATTTCGCCCTTTGCATGAAGGCACTGTTGTACTGGCTCCAGTCTAATAAACTACAATGCAACCGAGACAAAACCGAGATCCTTTTGTTTGGGTTGAACCCACTTTCAGAGTGGACAGGAGCTTGGCCCAGGCGTGGGTCCCTTGCTCACTTTGCCACTGGATTCAAGCTAGCCTGGCTGATGAGGGCTGTTAGCCCGAAACTGGTCCCAGGATGCTTGTTTCTGGTCCAGGGAAGACATGGCTTGGCAGTTCGGACTGGACTGTTCCCATGAGGCACAGGATCAAGACTGATTTGCATATAGCTGTGTCTGAACTGGGGTGGCGAAGTGAGCTAAAGAACGATGATGGATTCAACCCAGATCTGTGACTGGGGGTGAGTGTCTGAAAAGTTTCAGCGCTCCGTCCATCATCTCCTTGTGTTTACTTTGTTCACCCTAAGTTGGCAGGGTATGCCCAGACGTGGGTCCCTTGCTCACTTTGCCACTGGATTCAAGCTAGCCTGGCTGATGAGGGCTGTTAGCCCAAAACCGGTCCCAGGATCCCTGTTTCCGGTCCAGGGAAGACATGGCTTGGCAGTTCGGGCTGGACTGTTCCCATGAGACACAGGGTCAAGACTGATTTGCATATTGCTGTGTCTGAACTGGGGTGGCGAAGTGAGCTACAGAACGTTGATGGATTCAACCCAGATCTGTGACTGGGGGTGAGTGTCTGAAAAGTTTCAGTGCTCCGTCCATCATCTCCTTGTGTTTGCTTTGTTCGCCCTAAGTTGGCAGGGTATGCCCAGACGTGGGTACCTTGCTCACTTTGCCACTGGATTCAAGCTAGCCTGGCTGATGAGGGCTGTTAGCCCAAAACCGGTCCCAGGATGCTTGTTTCCGGTCCAGGGAAGACATGGCTTGGCAGTTCGGCTGGACTGTTCCCATGAGGCACAGGGTCAAGACTGATTTGCATATAGCTGTGTCTGAACTGGGGTGGCGAATTGAGCTAAAGAACGATGATGGATTCAACCCAGATCTGTGACTGGGGGTGAGTGTCTGAAAAGTTTCAGTGCTCCGTCCATCATCTCCTTGTGTTTGCTTTGTTCGCCCTAAGTTGGCAGGGTATGCCCAGACGTGGGTCCCTTGCTCACTTTGCCACTGGATTCAAGCTAGCCGGGCTGATGAGGGCTGTTAGCCCGAAACCGGTCCCAGGATGCTTGTTTCTGGTCCAGGGAAGACATGGCTTGGTAGTTCGGGCTGGACTGTTCCCATGAGGCACAGGGTCAAGACTGATTTGCATATAGCTGTGTCTGAACTGGGGTGGCGAAGTGAGCTAAAGAACGATGATGGACTCAACCCAGATCTGTGACTGGGGGTGAGTGTCTGAAAAGTGTCAGCGCTCCGTCCATCATCTCCTTGTGTTTGCTTTGTTGGCCCTAAGTTGGCAGGGTATGCCCAGACGTGGGTCCCTTGCTCACTTTGCCACTGGATTCAAGCTAGCCTGGCTGATGAGGGCTGTTAGTCCAAAACCGGTCCCAGGATGCTTGTTTCCGGTCCAGGGAAAACATGGCTTGGCAGTTCGGGCTGGACTGTTCCCATGAGGCACAGGGTCAAGACTGATTTGCATATAGCTGTGTCTGAACTGGGGTGGCGAAGGGAGCTAAAGAACGATTAAGGATTCAACCCAGATCTGTGACTGGGGTTGAGTGTCTGAAAAGTTTCAGCGCTCCGTCCATCATCTCCTTGTGTTTGCTTTGTTTGCCCTAAGTTGGCAGGGTATGCCCAGACGTGGGTCCCTTGCTCACTTTGCCACTGAATTCAAGCTAGCCTGGCTGATGAGGGCTGTTAGCCCGAAACCTGTCCCAGGATGCTTGTTTCTGGTCCAGGGAAGACATGGCTTGGCAGTTCGGGCTGGACTGTTCCCATGAGGCACAGGGTCAAGACTGATTTGCATATAGCTGTGTCTGAACTGGGGTGGCGAAGTGAGCTAAAGAACGATGATGGATTCAACCCAGATCTGTGACTGGGGGTGAGTGTCTGAAAAGTTTCAGTGCTCCGTCCTGTAGTGTAGCTCCTATTTCCCTAATAGGCTCTGCGCATTGGAATAATATCCCCTATAGGTTTGACATAGGACTAAGGTCAGTATGTCCCTATCGAGTATATTAAACTTAATTACTTGTGCCAGCTAGCTCAGAGGCCACTAGAAACTCCTTGTCAAACAAGAAGGGAGTAGTTTCTGGCAGCCGCAAAACATGACCACTTTGTTTCCCTTTAGAATCAGAACGTGTCCCAGAGTCGTGGAAACAATAGATAACTATTTCACTCAGCTCAATCGTGCATGCTTAGTTTTCTCCAAGTTACACAGAAAGAACAGATGGGCGTTGCAATAAAAGATTTATTGAACAGTCTTGTTTCTGGTGTAAGTAAAATGTGCTGTTACGATCACAAGACAGTATGCGAGATAAATAATGTACAGTGTGAGCAGTAGAAATAAATAGTACTGCGATCGCATTCTCTTTTAGTATATATGCATTTACATAAATGACACAGACTAAAAATGCGAGTACTCATACGATGCGTTTCTAATCTAGTTCTACCCCAATGTACCTAACCTAACCTAGGTGTAGGGAGAGGTATGAAGTAGGTGAAGTAGGTGAAGTATTCCTTACTATGGTATACTAAGAGTATGTTAAGCCTAGTATGCCTAGTATGCCAAGAGTCCCTCTAGGTTCTAGTCAGCTCCATACCTTAAGAATGAGAGAGGTAGGAATCTCTTGCCAGACTCGAACTCCAACACCCCGCATGGGAAGTCAGATCACTGGAAGCTGGACTCTCTGCGTGCAGGGATGACAGCGTCTTCTCAGTGCGTCGGGCCGGGAAACGGGCTCCTCTGAAGTCGAGGTCTCCTCTGATTTACAGGGGCTAGGGAAGGTATATTTATACCTGAGAAGTACCTAAGAATGTTAGCATTGACGTGAGTCAGACAGCGGAAGACGTCATGAATGAACCCCTAAGGAATAATGGTTCATGCATAATATATGAGTCCTTGAAGAAATCAATAGTCCTGGGCTAGGGAAACTCCCGCAGCCTAAGGGTCTGTTCTTCATGAACTCGTTGTGACGTTAGGGTGGACGGATGTCAGAGACCATGCCTGTATTTGGAGTGCACGGTTTAATGCCTAAATAAGGGCTGGGATTTTATGCCTATATAAGGGCAGGGCGAATTGTGCCTATATAAGGACATGATACTGGAAAGCCCGTTTATGGACACCCTAAGAGGAATACAACACCCACTCCACTTTCGTGTGTACGATAATACTAAAATGTTAAACATTTAAAATGCTAAACATTAAATGGAGTACCGCATATTTAAAAAATATTTCTTAAAAGCATTAAAAAACATAGTAAAAATGCAAAAAGGTACTGTACATATTTAAGCAATGCTTTTCATTTCAGGCATAAAGTTCGAAATTAAATGCAATTTGAATGAAATAAGCAGTAATATTTACATGTGACAAAAATGATCGATAAGTTGTTCAAAAATCAAAATCATTTCATGTCTTGAAAAGTAATGAACTGTTTTAGACACACAAGATGACTAAGTGTCCGTGGAAGTACCGCGAAGTCTGTACTATAAGGCTAGTTCTACTTTAAGCAGATTGAAGTGCCATTTTAGTTCGAAAAATGGGAAAAAGTTCAATTTTGGTAGAGTTCCAAGTTTTGTTTGAAAATGAAGGCAAAATTGTTACTGCATCTCTGGAACACTGTATGCTGAATCAGAGTCAGGTTACGGGTCTAGTGTAAACATGAGATCATCTATTTCTATAGACAAAACATCATCCACTGAAGTTGGTGTCAGTTGGAACACCTCGCGTAATAGATTAATTGCACAGAGATGTGAAGCATCGCTTCCAGCATAGGTTGCCGCAGCAATGTTCGCGTCCGTTGTTACCTGTGTGCCTGTAGATCTTTCTCGTACCTCAGCAGCAGCCGGAAGCGTCTGTGAGATCTCAATGAATGCTGACATCAGGATTGGTAGCCGCTGGGGACAACACAGAGCATGGGCCGTTATCGGGACCAGCAAAGTATCGACGTCCGTTGGCGTTGCTGATGGAAAAGTGTCCAACACGCATTCTTCACCGCATAGCAGGCATCGTAGAACAGGTAAGATGCAATCTTGCCAGATTGGTCTGAATGACAGGAACCACGTGGTATTCAGGTCCCGTAGACGAGTCATGCCCAATAGCTGTACTATTCGCTCACGGCACTTTCTTTCAAGGAGAGCTTTCTCCATTTCGCTCAGAGTGATGTCTGCGAATAGGCTGGCCATAGCGCAATAGCAGGAAGAGAAATAGAATTCCGGCAACAAGTGCTAGAATTAAGGGTATGCCACCAAACACCGAATGTGCAAAGTTCGGGATGATTCCGAGTATTGCCTGGAAAGGTGCTAACAGACCGGAGCAGATGCTCTTAAATACATGTACAATTCCGGTTGTATCAGACATATTGAAGATATCGTCCTATCATTTCTACGAAATGTATAGGGCAGTTTGTACGTATTAAAGTCTGTATCTCAGCCGAAGTCCTTGCTACTTGTAGATCATAGGTTTCTTTGGCCGAGGTCAAAGGCACTGTTTGCTGTAAAAGCATGGCTTTCATTCTGCTCAAAGTATCAAATCTTATAAAAGAGACGTTCAGCGAAGGCCATAGAGGCGACTCCCTTACTGTGTCTATTGGGGCAAACAATACTTGCATACAGCAAGTGACCCTGGAGTTGACCGTTACTAGATATGGGATGCCTGGCAACATGCCGCAGCAACCCTGATCATTCAACATGAGGTAACTCCCATTAGAAAGTTGTCCAAACGTTGGATTAATCACAGCAGCTGGTGTACCCTGCTGATGGCAAGACAAATTTGCCACAGAACCATTACAAGCCCCGTGTAAAGAAATGTCCTGACATATAAGTGAACCGCTCAGTGCACGTTTACAGTGTGTACCGCTCAAAAACACTTCACGATCCCCACTCCAACATCTATATGTATACGGTAAATCCCAAGATGTCTTAATGTATTCCTTACTCAACCTTTCATATTTGCCTGCTTGCATTTGTCTGAGGCAATACTGAAACTGAAAAGTAGTCACAGGTAATGTTATTTTGCCATGAATAAGCCATTCTGTAGCTGGTTTTTCTGCCACTGTGAATGGTAACTTTTCCAGTTTTTCAATGCTCAGCACTGTATACCTTGCTCCTCTTTGTGCCAATTCGATCTGTTTATCAGTCAGATTGTATTCTGCAAACAGAGCTGAAGTGTTGATAAAACGCCAAGGCACATAGCCCGCTCGCAAAGATTGCAGCGTCCAGCTTAATAACACAATAGAACGTAATTGAGACTGACCGTGTTGTAACATCGCCAAATCTTGTTCTAGTATGTCGATAGCAGAGGATACAATGCCATCCAATGAATATATTCTGGAGGACAAAGTTGTTAACCCATTGTCGACCACAGAGAGTGTTTCTCTAAATTAATACGATCAAGTTCACGTATTCGTTCTGCGGCCTCCATCTGTGATACTTTCCATGCTTCATTATAGGCAGCATAAATGCCGGCATATATGAAACGTTTTTGACGCGGTTTTCTTGGTCCAAGCAAGAATTCCCTAAGGTCTGCGTCCTCTTTAAGTAAGGATAAGTGTTGTTTCACATCCTGTAGTGTAGACATATGCAGCCAATCGAGGCATAATTTTCCTACACTGTATGTTGTTACTACCCACGGATGTCGTCTTTGGACGTATCTTGGGTCTGGCCTATGAATAGTAAAGCCCTGAGTTTTATTCAGGAATCTTTCCTGACAGTTATTCGTGTCTGTGGACCAGATCAACCATTTTTTCCAATCAGGATTAGATCTGTTGAGTTGTAGTATGTTGTCAACTGTCACCACTGCCTGTGTATCGTTATCACTTGCAGGTGTTGGTACAGAAGGTGTTTTCATCTCTTTGATCTTGGCTAATCCAAGACAAAATGTTATTTGGATGGTTTCATTCAAGAACATTATTTGTTCAGGGATGATACAGGCTCTAAATAAAGCTTCTATCCCCTGCACTTGCCAATCTTTAGTACCCCAGACAGTTTTTGTGTCTATTGTGTCTTTCCATAAGTCGAAACCCTGTCTAGACAGTTGGGCAATAAATGCTGCAGAGTAAATCTGTTTTGTATTAGTTAACATAATTTTCAGTCCTGTTTTGTTTACATTTCTAAAGTAAAATGATTCTGGGTCAGATGTATTGTAACCTGAAAAATATGGAAACTTGCTAGCAAATGTTTTTGAGCTACCTTTTGGTGGTGTAGGACAATGTTCCCATTGGTTAAACAAACACATTTCTTGGATATGCAGATTTATGCAAATAATGATGACCATAGTGGTTATAACAATACAGTTGTTCATAGTCTGATGAACCCTCTAAATATTCATTTTTAGAAAATGCAGCAGATTTTTCCAGGTCAAACATTATGTCATTAACAGTCTCAAAGTCCCAATCATCTAAATAGGTACTGGACGTAATTAGATCACTTAGTGAAATTTTAAACAAATGTGGAATGTTCAACTGTTCCGTCGGTCCGAAGATGTCAAAATCTGTTTTGTCCCACACTATACCATCCTGTACAGGAACGGCTGTGATGTTCACTGATGACAAGTCTCTTGCTTCACGATGGGAAGATTTATGAGGTTTCAAAAGTACGTTCACATCTTTTCCTTCAGTGTTCACATGGATGTATCTGCCACTTATAAGCACGCTCACAGTTGTAACCAAAGCTAGCCAGAGCAGGAAAACAAATAGTCCAGATATAATCCAGAGTTCAATCCATGGAGAAACCAAATAAGTCTTTTTCATAAAGTGAAGAATGTCTTGTACTTGCTGCTTGAGTTTGAATGATGCTGGCGTAGTTTCAGGTTCACTTGGATCGTCTGAGAACGTATCAAAGTTAATGAAATAGCCAGAAGCAGTTCTATCAATTGTTGGAATTGCATCAGGATTTGTAGAAATCACTGGAACCAGTTCATCACTTGCTACATTGGTGTAGACAGGCGTATTTGGACGAACTGTTACTTGGTGTTCAAGAGGGATGAGTTCCATAGCGTTGCTGCTTAGTCCTCCATCTGTTACAGCTGAATGCTCGATTGTTATCAGTCTTTCAGTCTGAACCTCTTGGATAGTAGCGAGAGAAGTGCGTCTGCTACTAGGTCGGAGTCCACGAGGCCTACTGTTTAGTATTGGTCACATACTGTGGTTTGATGAGGTCGATGGACACAAATCTTTTCTCCTTTCTTCCAGCAAGGGGCGGCAGAAGTACTGTTCTTGTTCCTTGAACTGCTAGGACAGGTACTGGTTGTCTGTAAGAAGGTCCAAATTCCTTCTTGTCTGCAATTTTTTCTCTGACTAGATCCCCAAATTTTGGAATCCAGACAGGCCTTGCTGGGACCGCCGATTTTTCCCCAGTGGTGGTTGGCTGTAGGAATACGTTGCTTTGTTTCGTTCTTAACTCATTCAGTTCCTGTAAAACAGCCAAACGATCTTTGATATCAAATGGTTTATTTTCCACCACTGTGCCTACGTGTTCAAGGTCTGGTACCCACATTCTTGTCCCAAATAGGACCTCATATGGAGTGACCCCCCCATGAGAACTTCTTGGCAGATTG
This sequence comes from Calotriton arnoldi, assembly GCA_963921515.1. Taxonomy (NCBI): domain Eukaryota; kingdom Metazoa; phylum Chordata; class Amphibia; order Caudata; family Salamandridae; genus Calotriton; species Calotriton arnoldi. Next base: position 651,397 of record CAWUFW010001640.1, on the reverse strand, counting down.
TTCAATGAGCGTTGGACCCCATTAAGGTGTTTGACCCACCCATCACCCGAACCTAATACCCTAGCTGTTATAGACTGCTTTATGTCCCGGTTTTTCCTTTCCACAACCGAATTTCCCTCAGGATGGAATGGAGAGGAGTACCGCAATGCAACGCCCAGACTGGCCATGGCTTCTTTGTAAGCCCGAGAGCTAAACGCAGGGCCCTGGTCAGACTGTAGCGTGCCTATTGCGTATGTGCCGATAAAGACTCGCAAATCTTTTATAACAGTTCGAGCGTCAGCCGAGCGCTGTGGCCATATCCATAGGAACCTAGAGTCAGTATTTGTGGGATTGCACTTGTCCAGTAGGACGCAGGCGCGTAGATAGTCTAATGCTGTCTAACAATGGTGTCTGTACTGGGTTGCCGCATTCGCAGCATGGTGTCTGGTGGCTCTCTCGCTGTAATTTACAGTCTAAACAGTTGTTGATAAATATGTGAATTTCTGTATTCATTCCAGGCCACCAGTACATCTCTTTTAACGTCAAAATTGTTTTAGAGATCCCTTGATGTGACAGACCCTCCCCCAAATGTGTTTCATAAATCAAGGCTGCTCTACGTTCCATGTTTGGAATTACCCTATCCCCCACTCCAGGGATTTGAGCAAAAGGAACGTTGTTCGCATCAATTACATAAGAGTACTTGAGTGGAAACTTTTTGGTAACGCTGCACTGCTGCCCTTGCTTGAAGCATTGACAGCCAACATTATCTCACCGTCTATTTTTGTTTTTGAACGAGTGATCGCAGCTACGGAAGCCGTCTGAACAGCCCCCTTTGCGGCTTCGTCAGCCAATGAATTCCCTGCAACGTGAACGCCATCACGTTGATGACTCAGTGTGTGGATCACGTGAGCCTTTGGTAGTTCGTTTTTCAACTGAACTACTTGTTCCCAAAGCATTTTATGCTTTATTGTGCCACCTTTCGCATCTTTGAAACCATTTTCAAGCCAGTTTTGTATATATTCATTATACGACTGAACACAGTAAAAGGAATCGCACACTATTAGTGTGGGAATTCTCGATCTGTACTTTCAAGTGCCAGTTTGAATGCTTGTAGTTCAGCTTGTTGAGCTGTACAATCTCCTAGAGATTGAGTTTTTGTGACCATAGGTCTGAAGATCCCATTTCGCATGCGACCTTTAACGATTGCACACGCTGCACTGTAAGCTTGCTTACTCCCTGTTGCGGGCTGTGCGGATCCGTCAGTGTAAATTATGAATTTGTACTGATCGAGAGGCAGAATCTCAGTGGGCAGAGGACATTCTTGTTCATATTGCAGGAATGCTTGTGTTTTTAAATCTGGATCAAAAACATATTCAACATCTGTTGCAGCAAGAGAATTAACCCACTGTATCCATCTTGGATGTAATGCTTTAGCATTTGGAATGCTAGCTTTTGTGACCGCTTCTAAAGCTGGTACCGGGGTTACGACAATAATACGTTTCCCTTGGGCTAAGGCTCTTTCTTTTGCTACAGTGGTTTGAACTGCTGTCAGAATTTTTTCAGTTGAACTGAAGCGCATTTCCGCTTGTGTGTACAAATGAGATTTGTATGCGATTGGTATTTTCTCACCCTCATTGAAGGTTAAGTAGGTGAATCCGCATTGACCCGAAATTATTCGGATTACCAAATTTCGTTGACTTACACGTGTTTGTAAGTGATTTGTTGCTAACATGTTAGCCTGGAGTGAACGCAAGATTTCTGTGTGTTCCTGTGTCCAGTTTGTGATCAAAAAATCAGGTTTGATTAATGCGTAGAGAGGTTTAACCCTTTCTGCGTAATTTAGAATGTATGTTCTTCCAAAATTTAGGAAACCCAGGATGGATTGTAAGTTTTTTACGTTTTTGGAGGTTGGAGCAGCGCACATTTCTCTAGAAAGTTAGCTGCCAAGCTCTTGCCTTCACTTGAAAGCTCATATCCTAAAAATAGGACTTTGAGATGGGCAATTCTGGACTTTTTAAAGTTGAACTTGAAGGCCTCAGAGGCGAAACCCAGTATAATGGTGCTCACCCTGTTCAAGTGTTTTTCCAGGTCATCGTCTGTCAGATAGATGTCATCGACATAGGACAATGCCTCATTGTCATAAATTTGTAGTAACTCCGTTACCCTCGCTGAGAATAACCCTGGGCTGTTCTTGATCCCTTGTGGGAGTCGACAAAAGTGACCCTGGGTCCCCATTATGGAGAATGCTGTTAAGTACCTGCTTTCAGGTGCTATGTTTTGACAAAAGAAACCATTTGAGATGTCTAATGTTGTTTTATATTTTTTACGCACAATGTTATTCATTAATGCTGTGCTATGTGCATTTTGCACTGCAAAAGTTTTAGAACAAGTGTTTAGGTGTCTGTAATCCAAAACTAGACGATATGTATTGTCTGGTTTGGAGACAGGAAACAAAGGATTGTTCATTGAGGAGGTGCATGTTTGAATCACCCCTTGATATTCAAGTTGATCTAAGATCTCCCTGACCTGTTTTTTAGCTTCTTGCTTTATTGGGTACTGCCGTTGTGCAGTTGGTTCATGTTTCAGATGTATTTTATGGTGAGGTGAGTCCTCATCCCACCCTACATGATTTTTATATAATGCTGGGGCCTGGGCCACTGCCCATTTCCTGGCATATGTATATCTTAGGTGCATTGGTATATGGTTGGAGAAGGCAGGCATAATAATGTCCTCACCATGTGGGCACTCCCTGACAAATTGTGGAGGCCAGTCCTTTTCTGCTAGAAGTATGTCATAGCCCTTTGATAGTCTTTCCCAAAAAGTGCTTTCACCTGTCTAGGTTGATCTCCCTCCATCCGGAGTGTTATTTCATATAACTTTTGTGGAGTACTAACCCTGGTGTCTACAGTCTCTACTTTAATGTACTCATTCAAGTCCACCATCTCCAGAAGTTCCTTCAGGTTCTGGCGAGCTATTGTGACTTCTGCTGCACTGTCCAGCATTGTCTGAGCCCATTCTCCGTTCTTGAGTTGTGTTCTCAGTATTCTCGGCATGTCTGATCTTTAGACCTGCTACTTTCTTTTTGGAGAATTGAGGTTTTGCTTTAGTTTTTGGAGCGTGTTTTTCGTCTTTCGATTTAACGCGTTCTTCTCTATGTTCCGATCGTCCTCTTCTTTCCGAAGTCTTCGATGAGATCTGAAAGGGACGAGAGGAACGTGTATCAGTATCTTGATACCTGTCAGGTTTTCTCAAATTATCCCTATTCCTGAGGTTATACCTCGGGATTGAGAACGTTTTTCTGAATTATTTTTATTAGTTTCCCACTTCTTTTTAGAAGATGTAGGAATTTGTTTAATAGAGTCCTTCTCAGGACTTTCAGATAGTTTTGGCTTCACTGGTCTTCCACCCAAACTATCTCTGCCTAATTCTGCATAAGATTGTTCTATTATTCTGGGTAGCTCAGTTTGATGTTCTGTAACATCAAATTCCCTTAATTTTTGGCGGATCACCACTGCTGCTGCCTCCCCTTTAATATTAGATAATATTATTGTTGAGACCTGGTCGAAATTTTTCAGTAATTTCATACCTAAATTTAGAGCAGGCTCTGCCCCGTATTCGTTTTGAATTTGTTTCAGGACATCTGGTATTACCGCAATTGACGGAATGCTATGTGTTTTAGTATAGATGGCAGCAAAGACTGAGCCCCAAGTGGTGCAGTCTTCCAGTTGTGGTGTGATCCCCATCGGTAAACTGATTGTTAGGATTCTGTGTTTCTCATACGGGCTAGTATTTGGAAATACTGCTTCGATTTGAGTAATTTTTTGAGCTATCCAAAATGGAATTTGCTCACGTTTTGTGGGCATTTTACCCATGACTGCGTATAGAGTCTGTGGTGTAATTTTTAGTGTATTCCCCTAGTGAGGAATTTGATTTGGAATTGTCAATGGTGGTTGGACAGTGAAAGTCCGCATGACATATTGGACCAATTGTCTGTAGATTTTTATTTAACTCTGAGTTGAGTAAGTAATTCCTCGTCTGACATTTCTTCAATGTCAGGATGAGGTGTGTAGCCGGCTAGAATCGGCCATGTTGCTCCTGGTCTACCTAGTGGACCGAGCCTGGTAATGTTTTTGTGATGTTTTAGGGCGCCTTTAAACCAGAGCTGATGCTCCTGGTATGTTAATGGAATTTCAATATCCTCGAAAGGAATGTATTCCTCTGGTGGATCATCTTCTTTGTAGAAGTGAAACATGTGTGTTACTGGATTGGATTCAGGAAATATTACCCATGAATAGAATACCTCTGTCTGAAAGGATTCGTGTGCCTCTATCACGAAAACTGCTCTACCTCCTCTTGGTGGTAGGCCATGTTTTATGAGTTTGAGTGATGGCTCTTCTTAAATTTGGAGTGATGTCTATAACACCCTCCTCGGTTTCAATAAAACCTGTAAAGTTAAAAACTGCTGCTTGGGCTGGGTCAGCCGCAGCTCCACCGTTTCCGGCGTCATTGTCGGAGTCAGGCATTTTTGTTTTTTGAAAAATGTAGAACAAGTTTCAAGGAGACAAAGATAAGGTGCACAATATTTTGGAACTCTGTATCCTTCAACATTGAGCAAACCAAACAGCTAATATATAGGGTGCTGCCCTATGTAGCCTTGGTGGATACTTAACCCTGCCCACTCCAGACGTCTTTTGGAGTATATGGGTAGGGGTCTCTGAGAGAAAAAAGCACGGCTGAGTTACTCAGTATCTAACGTTGAATTACCGCCTTACCAAACCGTTGGGCGCCATGTAGTGTAACTCCTATTTCCCTAATAGGCTCTGCGCATTGGAATAATATCCCCTATAGGTTTGACATAGGACTAAGGTCAGTATGTCCCTATCGAGTATATTAAACTTAATTACTTGTGCTAGCTAGCTCAGAGGCCACTAGAAACTCCTTGTCAAACAAGAAGGGAGTAGTTTCTGGCAGCCGCAAAACATGACCACTTTGTTTCCCTTTAGAATCAGAACGTGTCCCAGAGTCGTGGAAACAATAGATAACTATTTCACTCAGCTCAATCGTGCATGCTTAGTTTTCTCCAAGTTACACAGAAAGAACAGACGGGCGTTTCAATAAAAGATTTATTGAACAGTCTTGTTTCTGGTGTAAGTAAAATGTGCTGTTACGATCACAAGACAGTATGCGAGATAAATTATTTACAGTGTGAGCAGTAGAAATAAATAATACTGCGATCGCATTCTCTTTTAGTATATATGCATTTACATAAATGACACAGACTAAAAATGCGAGTACTCATACGATGCGTTTCTAATCTAGTTCTACCCCAATGTACCTAACCTAACCTAGGTGTAGGGAGAGGTATGAAGTAGGTGAAGTATTCCTTACTATGGTATACTAAGAGTATGTTAAGCCTAGTATGCCAAGAGTCCCTCTAGGTTCTAGTCAGCTCCATACCTTAAGAATGAGAGAGGTAGGAATCTCTTGCCAGACTCGAACTCCAACACCCCGCAAGGGAAGTCAGATCACTGGAAGCTGGACTCTCTGCGTGCAGGGATGACAGCGTCTTCTCAGTGCGTCGGGCCGGGAAACGGGCTCCTCTGAAGTCGAGGTCTCCTCTGATTTATAGGGGCTAGGGAAGGTATATTTATACCTGAGAAGTACCTAAGAATGTTAGCATTGACGTGAGTCGGACAGCGGAAGACATCATGAATGAACCCCTAAGGAATAATGGTTCATGCATAATATATAAGTCCTTGAAGAAATCAATAGTCCTGGGCTAGGGAAACTCCCGCAGCCTAAGGGTCTGTTCTTCATGAACTCGTTGTGACGTTAGGGTGGACGGATGTCAGAGACCATGCCTGTATTTGGAGTGCACAGTTTAATGCCTAAATAAGGGCTGGGATTTTATGCCTATATAAGGGCAGGGCGAATTGAGCCTATATAAGGACATGATACTGGAAAGCCCGTTTATGGACACCCTAAGAGGAATACAACAGTCAATCATCTCCTTGTGTTTGCTTTGTTCGCCCTAAGTTGGCAGGGTATGCCCAGACGTGGGTCCCTTGCTCACTTTGCCACTGGATTCAAGCTAGCCGGGCTGATGAGGGCTGTTAGCCCATAACCGGTCCCAGGATGCTCGTTTCTGGTCCAGGGAAGACATGGTTTGGTAGTTCGGGCTGGACTGTTCCCATGAGGCACAGGGTCAAGACTGATTTGCATACAGCTGTGTCTGAACTGGGGTGGCGAAGTGAGCTAAAGAATGATGATGGACTCAACCCAGATCTGTGACTGGGGGTGAGTGTCTGAAAAGTGTCAGCGCTCCGTCCATCATCTCCTTGTGTTTGCTTTGTTGGCCCTAAGTTGGCAGGGTATGCCCAGACGTGGGTCCCTTGCTCACTTTGCCACTGGATTCAAGCTAGCCTGGCTGATGAAGGCTGTTAGCCCGAAACCGGTCCCAGGATGCTTGTTTCCGGTCCAGGGAAGACATGGCTTGGCAGTTCGGCTGGACTGTTCCCATGAGGTACAGTGTCAAGACTGATTTGCATATAGCTCTGTCTGAACTGGGGTGGCGAAGTGAGCTAAAGAACGATGATGGATTCAACCCAGATCTGTGACTGGGGGTGAGTGTCTGAAAAGTGTCAGCGCTCCGTCCATCTCCTTGTGTTTGCTTTGGTCACCAGCGGGCATCTCTTGCGCATGGACAAATCCTGGAATTTATCAAACTTAAAAATGAGGATTTGGAGGCTTAGTTCCAGCACAACAATCTCCACATTACAGCGATCCCGGAGACCACAGCCATTGATAAAATGGAGGACTACGTGGAGACGATGATCTACACACTCTTTGGCGACGCTCTATCTGCAGTCTTCATTGTAGAGCAGGCCCATCACTCACTTGGGCCACATCTCCCTCCGGGGGCCCCTGCACATCCTATAGTTGCCAGACTCATTAACTATAGAGACCGGGACGCGGTCCTTCGCCCTTGCAGCGAACGTCAATCAATGCAGTACCAGGGCAATGCAGTCTACTTTGACCCTGAATTTATGCTGGCAGTGCAGGCTGCCCACTAGGAATTCCTCCCTGCTAAACGACTCCTTCAAAAAGCTGACATCCCGTACACGCTTCTATACCCCGCCAAGTTGCGCATCCCTCATGAGGGAAAAACCCGACTATTTTATAGATGCCAAGGCTGCCGTAAATTTGCCAAACACCTCACTGTGAAGGCGACAATACCCCGGGTGTCCCGCAACATCACGGAGAAAAGCACCTTAGCAACAATGACTAAACCTACCTGCTCTCACTGGTGCACCCTGGCACCATCTGAGGCGCTTTGCCTCCCTTGCTGTTTTGACGCTGTGCTTGCTCTTCTAGGTGGCCCTGCAGTCCTGGATGGCTCTCCTGCCTCTATGGATGGTTTGAACTGTTGTGATGACAATCTTCCATGGTAGCCTGCAGGCTTCATGCTGGGTGCTTCTGCACCCCATCACCCACTAAGTCGGTCCATGACTGGGGTGTTCATCTGGCTTGCTGCCGCCCTCCGGAATGATTCTCATGGTGTATGACTGTGTTTGGGGAAGCTGCTGGGGTGGGGGGTGGGATTGCAGTTTTCAACCTTGTTTGGGGGTTTGAGTGGGTGGTGGGTGGTTTGCGTTAAAGGGCTTCTGTTGGTTGACTTTGCTTTCCCCTAACACCTCCCATGCACGGCTTTGTATCATTTCCCTACGTTCTTCAGGCGCATACTGCACTCGGCTCCACCTCACACATCATGACCACTGCCTTTCCTTAGCGGAATGACCACCACTAAATGCCTAACCTAGAACATTTGCGGGCTAAATGACTGCAGAAAGGCCAGACTGGTACATGCCAATCTTAGACATGATTTAGATATTTGCTTTCTCCAGGAGCTCCACACTTAACCCCGTCCACTGCATCCCGACTGCGCATGGGCTAGTGCGCCAACACTTACACATTGCTCCACTCTAATTATGCCAGGGGAGTGGCAATATTATTGCGCATGGGCCTGCCTTGGCAGCTGCGGCGAGCCATACGTGATGACATGGGGAGATATGTCCTTCTTTCCGGCACACTACATTGACACCACGTCATACAGGCCTCCATATACGGCTCCAACACAGATAGCCCCGAATTATTTTTCCAAAATCTGGAGACTGATCACTAGCCTGGCCTGTTATGTGGGGAGGAAACTTTAACGTGGTATCTTGACATTGCGGTGGATCACTCGGGTGCTCCTAGGCATCCCACCCCAAATGCAGCAGCACAACTCCACACACTCATTTGAGATAACTACCTAAACGACCTCTGGTTCCTCACTCACATGACCAGTGTGGAGGGTACCTGTATTACCACTTCACACAATGCGTGGTTACGCATAGATTACTGGCTACTTTCCTGTGATGCACTAACCTGGTCCACCTCGGTGTCACATATGCCTCACACCCTCGCTTACTTTATCACGATCGACACTGCGGGCCTTTACCTGATGACTGCCCCCTGGTGTGCTCCGGGACACAATGTTTCAGGGCGAGATCTGATTTGCGATCACAGACTACTTTAGCAATAACGCTGGTTGAGGTCCTCCCCTGTCGACCCTTCGGGAGGCCTTTAAAGAGGTATTCTGCAGCGTCCATATTGCTAAACAATCTGGCATACTCTGGGCAATACGTGGGCAACTCACTACGCTGGAACGGGACCTCTATCACCAAACACGCCACCACCATGGAAGCTATCCGCGCAAAACTCTAAGACTACGAGGACTAGGCCCTATGTGAAGCCAAATATTTAAGCTGGGAGGTGACCACATGCCGATATGGAGAGGAGGACTGCCCTGGCGAGATGTATGTATGCATGTATGTATTTGGTATTTGTTAAGCGCATATATCACCATAAGGTCTCATAGCGCAAGCCTGTACTCGGAAATCAAAAGAATGAAGAGAAAGGGAAACCGTCGGGGGGGGAAGGCTCAGAATAGCCAGGTTTTGAGGGATTTAGGGAATTTCTTATGATCGTTTTCAATGCGAAGGTGCAGAGTCAAGGTGTTCCATATCGTGGGGGCAAGTTTGGAAAACGATCTGCCTCCGTTCTTAACGGTACGGATGTTCGGGACAGTTAGAAGTTGTTTACTGGCAGATCGAAGGGTTCTAGCTGGCTGATGTCTTTTCAGTTTGTTAGCTAGACAGTGGGGACCTTGTCTGTTGAGGGTTTTATGTACCAGACAGCAGATTTTAAAGTTGATCCGCTTCCTGACTGGGAGCCAGTGAAGGTCTTCAGGTTGGGAGCCGAGGGCGAGCGGGGGGGGGGTATTCTGTGCAAACCTTGGGCCTCGGCCTTCGTACTGGAGCTCCTAGGCAAAAAACAGGAGCAGCTGTCTGAGCCAAACCATGACCTCCTTTTACTCCAAGCTCCACCAGGCAGCGCTGGTGCTTGGCGCAGAGGAACTAGACTTGATCCAGCTGCTCTGGCTGGATGGGGCACATCGCTCATATCTGGACACAGCTTTTTATATGGAGGAGGTTACACAAGTAATTCGGTCTTTGCCTAGCGATAGGGCACCGGGCTAGATGGCCTTACCACCTCCATTTACAAGCAGTATGCAGACCTGCTGACTCCTCAGCTGTTGTCGATGTATGAGGTCTCCTTGATGTCCAGGATACTGCCACCGTCTCTGTGGGAGGCAGTCATAGTTACAATTCTGAAACCTGGCAAGCCGGCGCATCTCTGCAACTCTTACCAGCCACTATCTATGATAAATGTTGACAACAAAATGCTCACAAAACTTATCGCGAACCACCTCCTCCCCTTACTGTCTGAAATTGTACGCCCGGACCAATCTGGGTTTGTGTGGGGTGGATCTATTTCACACAACCTCCACACAATGTTGGCCCTTATGCATTCCATTGACTCACAGCTTGCCACCGCCACTATACTACTGGATGCCACAAAGGCATTCGACTCCCTAGAATGGCTGTATTTATTCCAGCTGCTATCGCGGCTCAGTATTGGTTTGCCTTTTATTTGTTTTATTCGCCTCCTTTACACCTCCCCTACGGCCGGTCTCCATCTCAATGGCATGTTGTCAGAGCCCTTCTCTATTACCCACTGGCTGGCAGCTCCCACTGAGTTAACCTATCCGTTGAGTGACATCTGTTCCTCAAATACTACATCTAACGTCTTAGCCCTGTGTTTTTTATTGTAATTGAGATATCTGCAGTACACATAGGGTTATAGATTTACCCATGCTGTTTTCAGGATATGGTCTGATCCTGCCATTAAAAAGTCAGTCCTGTCTTTATTCAGGCAAGCCAGTTTTTAGTCATCCATTACTGTATATTAGGAAACTGTCTTCGGGGGCACACAGCAGTTACTGGGCCCCAGTTGAGTCCTTTGGGGTCTTTTGCTACTAATGTTCTTGGGCATTGCCTATTGTTGGGCCAAAAACTGAATATCAAGTCACCCCTTTAGTACATGATCAGGGTAGTGAAGCAGAGCAGTCCAAGACTAATTCAGAAGGTGGTGTGGAGTTTAGAGACTACGAACTCAATGTAGTAGTAATAAAATGTAATACATTAATAATTAATGTCCAACCAGTGTCCGACGACATTTGGGATGGCCAGAAAATTGTGTTATATGATCTAAGTTTTGTCGCAGAAACGAGAGCAAAAATCTATCAGACATGTAGGCACTTGGCCATGGGCAGCTGTATGTGACAGAGTTAGGAACTCAACCCTCTCCCTCACAGGAGCTTGTACATGGCCCTCCGAGTCTGTGTAAAAGGTTCTCTGGGGGAGATATAGGCCACCACCATTATTACTACTTTTTGAACCGCCTTTACTTTGGTTTTTTTACGTATCCCAACCAGCTGGGTGTTACAGTAGACCAATTTCCCTCATGTGATAGGTATAACAACCTTACTTCTATGCTTCATAACTGGGAAATGGCAAATGCATCTCAACGGTTTGAAATGATAACTTGCTGTAGCTAATGCTAGGTTATCCTGCCTGCTGAGTAACAAATGTTCATCAAATATAACACCCACCGTTTTTATCGAGTTTATCATTAACTGGAATAGCCTTACAGATTTCCTGGCATTTTTCAGTTTTTAGTCTCATCCTACCAGTAAAATGTCAGTCCTATCTAATTCCAGGCCACCCCATTCTCAGTTATCCATTGTTGTATATTAGAAAACACTCTACTAATGTTCTTCTCCTGGTTTTTCCTGTTAATTGCCAGTGTGGCAATTAGTTCTGGGGTCATGGGGAACTCATGGTCTACTGGGCACCAAGGAGTTCAGTTGTTAAGGTATTCACCTTAATCTTATCTGTCAAATTGACAAATCTTATTTACCCACTTACAGTTCATGATTTGATGCCTGGAAAATATTTCAAGAACGAAGACGCTAAAATTGACTGGTGAAATCTTAGAATAAACAATCTTTTGCAAAATGTTTTTACCCATGTTGGTGATGAGAAATGAGTCAGTGCCCTACTTCTTATGCATATTCAGTACTGACAAGGAACCTGAACGGAGAGACACTTGCTTCTAAGCTGACTATTACCATTTTTCAGTGTTCACCAACCAATGGATTTAACATAGATTTTTGATGGTCTTTTCTTACGCTCTTTGGAGGTTTTCCTCAGTGCTGCTCGTCAGCTGATGGGTTTAAGAACTTTCACAAAATCTGGAATACCAGAATAACAACCTAACCGTGGGGAAGAACAGGGTTTTCACTGAACATGTATGAAAATCCTCTTTCCAGAAACAAAAATTATTTTCTAGAGTCCCCTCACCCACCAGGGTTTCCCCTAGGTGGCATGCTTCATCATTGGGGTCCTCTCAATCCGCTGCGCACACTATGTGTGCCAGGGCTGGTAATGCAAATGCTACTTGTGGGCCTGCAGCACAAATTGTGCCACCCACACAAGTAGCCTTAAAGAGGGAACTCAGGCCTGCCACTGCAGTGCCTGCGCGCAGTTTGTTAAACTGCCATGTTGTTCTGACAAGTGCACCCACTTGCCAGACCTTACCCTTCCCTTTCTATGCACATCAGACACCCCTATGGTAGGTCCAAGGTACCCCCTGGGCAGGGTGCAGTGCATGTGAAAGGTAGGACATGTACTAAGGTGTGTACCATGTCCTGACAGTGAAATTATCTCCATTTCGTTTTTCACTGTGGAAAGGCCATCTTGCCACTAGGATAACATGGGGAGGCTGTGTAATATGTTTTCCACCCTATCTCCCCAAAGGCTTAAGATGGAGAGGTGAAGTTTAGTGTGCCTGAACTCACAATGTAATAACACATCTTTTTATGAAGGTGGTTTTTGCATTGTGTGTGTAGAAGCCACTCTTTTAGAAGTGGCTGGGTTTTTGTGCTCTAACATTTCTGTGTGTCTCTACCTGGATGTGGATTGACTGTCTGGATTTGAAAGTGATAGGATCTGGGGAATGTCTTGACCCAGGGGAGGAGGTGAGACAGCCACAGGCTGACCTGCATCTGGGGTGTAGGGGGGAGAAGTAGCCCCTAGAGGTGAAGAGGCCTGGGCTGCAGCCATAAACCAATGGCTCCGGCCCCTGCTGAGTGATTGAGGATCCAGACCCCCACTATAAAAGGAATAAGGTGTCACTGGCAGGAAGGCACCCAGAACTGGTTTGAACAGGGGTCAGTGCCCCCCTGAACACAAAGACTTCAAAGACATTTAGGGGTATAACTATGAGAGCTGAAGCCCCTGAACTTTGGGGAAATGGCTTGATCAAGATTGAACAAGACTGAAGCTACTTGTGGTCAAGAGGAACCTTTGCCAAGGAAGAAACAGCTGAAGAGACTAAAGGACTGACCCTTGCTGTGTGTTCTGGGGCTGGCCTGCAGTTTGCTGCTTTAACCAAGGAGAGGCTGAAGGGACTTTGCTGTGTGCTGTGTCCGGAAGTAACTTATCCCCAAGGGCCTGAGGTGAGCTGGCTCCCTGTTGCGGAAACTCAGGAACACAAAAGTTTCCAGGAGAGTCTCAGCGACGCTGTGTGCGTGTGCTTTTTGCAGCCTGAGACCCTCGTAAGAAGTGCCCTGTGATCGTGGGCACCTGGAGTCCAAGCGAGTCTCAGCGACGCTGTGTGCGTGTGCTTTTTGCAGCCTGAGCCCTTCGTGAGGATTGTCCTGTTATCGTGTGCACCGGAGTCCAAGTGAGTCTCAGCGACGCTGTGTGCGTGTGCTTTGTGCAGCCTGAGACCTTCGTGAGGATTCCCTTGTTATCGTGCACCCGGAGTTCAAGTGAGTCTCAGCGACGCTGTGTGCGTGTGCTTCGTGCAGCCTGAGACCTTCGTGAGGAGTGCCCTGTGATCGTGCACCCGAAGCTCAAGTGAGTCTCAGCGACGCTGTGTGCATGTGCCCTGTTGCAGCCTGAGATCTTCGTAGCATCAGCGGCCCGGATCGGCAGCCCCGGAAGAGCCGAGCCGCCGGCCCGAGCCGACGTTGCCAGAGCGGGACTTCGAGCCAAACTCGTCGAGGGAGGGCCCGAGTCCCACTGCCCGGAATTGACAAAGATTGCATCGGAGGCCCAAGTCACGGGAAGAGGAGAGGAGAGTGAGGTCGCACCCCCCAGGTAACGTGTGTCGACGCCTGGGGCGGGGTGCGGGCTCGGAGGGAGACGCTCTCGGCCTCTCTCCTTCCTGCAGTGTGAGCGTCTGCTTCGGCTCGTATCGCGGCCTGTACTTGCCAGAGGTGTGGCAGTACCGGGGCCGGAGTGCGGAGTTGTACTCTTTGTTCACATCATACCTGTGGGGGGGGGGGCAACTGTTGACAGAGGCTGACGGAGAGTAATACGAGTGGCGGAGAGACCGCCTGAGGCACCGTGAATGGTGCTGGAGCGTATTACGCATTGCATTGTTTCTGCATAACGAACTACCTGATTAGCGTATTACGCATGGCATTGTTTCTGCATAATGAACTACCTGATTAGTGTATTACGCATTGCATTGTTTCTGCATAACGAACTACCTGATTAGCGTATTACGCATTGCATTGTTTCTAAATAACGAACTACCTGATTAGTGTATTACGCATTGCATTGTTTCTGCATAACAAACTACCGGATTAGCGTATTACGCCTTGCATTGTTTCTGCATAACGAACTACCTGATTAGCGTTTTACGCATTGCATTGATTCTAGTGTTACGTATTGCATTATTTTTACATTGCAAAGTGCCTGATTCTAGCATTACAAGTTGCATTATTGTTACATTGCAAAGTGCCTGATTCTAGCATTAAGAACTGCATAGCATTGTATTAGGACTGTAGTGGAACGTTTAGAAGTGCTCCTTAATATCGCCAGAACTTACAAGGGCTGGCTGGCCTAACAACCGGCCAGGAAGAATAGTACAAATACGCATATGTTGGATTTATATCGTGTGGTCTTATCGTATATCTTTTTACATAAATTTATACTCGTTTTTATAAAACTCATGTGGAGTCCATTTGTGGTGTCATCATTGGGTTGCTGTGAGCGTGATTGCAAATACTTTACACATTTACCTTGAAGATAAGCCTGGCTGCTCGTGCCAAGCTACCAAGGGGGTGAGCGGGGGCTATCTGCGAAGGTGTCCTTCCTTTCCCTGACGTGAGAACGAGGGTCCCTATTTGGCCTAAGGTACCTACCTCAGCCAACCAGGGATCCCGGGTCTAACAGTGGGCGTTATGATGGTCCCAAGTTCAGGTTCAAAAGTCATCCCTAGCATGTTTTAGGGGGTATCTGGATTTGTCCCCATATTTGTCTGGTTGTGCGAGGGCCTTGCGTTCTTGATTGCTGCGGTAGTGGTGTGATGAGTGGTCTCCTACCTTTTGATGAACTGTATGTGGAACCAAATACTCAATCCCATCGAAAAGAGATGAAGAGGCAGGTGGTGGTACAGTTGTAGTATCCTTTGCTTGGTCACTAACAGTGTTCAGGAAGCGTTCCAGTACCCCAATGTCAGTGCATTCTCGGGTGATGCCGTTCATTGTAATAATTATGGTCATTCGATCCAGCAGGCCTTTATGTATGCTTTGTTGTTTAATTGCTGGCCATAACGACAGATTTTTTTTTCCTAATAAGGTTTTTTTCTGATGAGTAGTCAACCATCTCAGTGATTTTGTGACCTTTATATTGGTAGGGTTCATGCAGCTGAAAGAGTTGGAGAAGAGTGCAGACTTGACCATGGCAAAGGAGACAAGCTATTAGTGATTGAACCAAAAGATTTGCAAACACTTCTGAAGTTACCTCCAGTTATAGGACACTACAAATGTGGACAATGTGTAGCCTGTAACTACACAAACGATTCCAAAGAGGTGATGATCAATGACATTAAATACACACAACGAAAATGTTCAAACTGTAACACCAAAAACGTTGTTTATTGTGTCTGGTGTCCTTGTTACAAACCATATTTAGGACAAACCATCCAACCAGTTAAAAATAGAATTCTACAACACCGATCATGTATACGTTGTAAAACATCAGGATGAAGAAAAAAAACGTTTTGAAAATGAGATTAAGTGGTCAGTTCTATTCATTGCAACCACAGACAGAATCCCTGTTAAAAACTGAAGCCAAATATATTGAAAAATTCCAGACACACACACACACACACACACACACACACACACACACACACACACACACACACACACACACACACACACACACACACACACACACACACACACACACACACACACACACACACACACACACACACACACACACACACACACACACACACACACACACACACACACACACACACACACACACACACACACACACACACACACACACACGGTCTAAATAAACATGATGAATTCTGGGCATTAATTAAAATCTAACATTGCTGTGTGTGGCATTTTTCAGCATTTCGTTTCTGAACTGTACCAAGTCTCTTTAATGCATTTCTCATGCCCTTTTTTTGCTGGATTTAATGTACAATTTGGGGGGGGTGTGTGTGTGTGTGTGTATATATATATATATATATTATCTACTGGCAGTCGCCAGTAGATAGTTATAGTTAGGACCTATTTTCCATAGGAAATTTGCAACATTCTATTTCCAATACCTTTGGCGCCGGTTGACGAATCTTCGCCAAATTCTCAAAACTTATGGCCCGCTCCGGCCCGCTCCTATCCTGAAAGTTTCGGGGTGATTCGTCAAGTGGGGGCCGAGAAAAAAGGGGGGTCCCAAAACGTGTTTTCCCCATGCAATTTTCCATAGGAACCTTTAGTCGCAGCTACAGCCTGAACTGCTGAACGGAATTACACCAAATTTGGCAAAAAGGTAGCCCTTGGTTCAGTGTCGTGCCTTTTGGTTAAATGGTGTAAATCCGTTCAGTAGTTGCTGAGAAATTCAAAAAATAAGAGTCAAAAAATCAATTTCCCATAGGAAACTTTGTGCAAGGCTACAGCGGAAACTACTGAACGGATTAACCCCAAATTTGGCATAAAGGTAGTGCTTGGCTCAGAAAGCGACCTTTTCAAAAATGGTGTAAATCCGTTCAGTAGTTTTTTTAATATTAAAGGAAAAAGAACTATATATAGCTGGGCGGAGCCTAACCACACATGTCATCGTGAGATCCGATTGGCTGTCAGCACTTCATCCAAGAAGTGTTGGCAGCCATCTTGGGACCAATATACATGATAGCACCCCAATGAAATGCATTGTAGTGAATAGAAGATTTTGAGGGTCACCAAAAGGAGAACTATAAAGGGTGATAACAGACTTTAGTTACATTAGAATTCATTTGTTGATGGTACCATACTAATTTTAGGAATTGTGGTGTGTTCTAGGGTGATTTTACCCTGTGAAAAACCTTCTGCTGGGATTTCATGAATCATGTTTGAGAGAAAACAATTTTCTCATGCTTGTCCCACAGAGGTTTGGAAGGTGCTCCAGAAGCTAAAATGAGAGCATATTTTCTGTAAATTCACATTATCTTTCTCAGTCATGTGAGAATGAAGTCTGACATTCTCAGTAAAAATGTAAATCCAACAAGGGCAGAGACTGTCAGTTGATTCCTTTGTGTTCTACTGCAGCTTCCCAGAGTGTTCTTAAGAACAACTAGAGCGCTAACAACCTTACCTATGACAAAAGTATGGCACACCTGAAGCCATCTTGATTGGAATAAACTGGTAACACTTAAAACATTTAATTTAAAAAGGAACAAAATGATGGGGTTCATTTTGTCTTAGAAATTATGGTTAGTGCTGTAGAAAGAAAAATTAGGACATGTTTTAAGTGAGATTACAAATATCTTCCTGTTATATTTCAATAGGAGCAGCCTGCCAGTTGATTCCTTTGTGTTCTACTGCAGCTTCCCAGAGTGTTCTAAAGAACAACTAGAGCGCTAACAGTCTTACTTATGACAAAATTATGGCACACCTGAAGCCATCTTTATTGGAATAAACCGGTAACACTTAAAACATTTAATTTAAAAAGGAAAAAAATTAGGGGGTTCATTTTGCCATAGAAATTATGGTTAGTTCTGCAGAAAGAAAAATTAGGGCATGTTTTAAGTGAGATCTCAAATCCTCTTCTATTTCATTAGAAAATTCTGACATGCAGACTGAAACAATCACTTTCAATACCAGCAGTAGACTTCCAGTTAACTCCCTGGTGAGCAGTAGCTTTACTACAGTGATCTAATGAGCAACTAGAGTGCTAACATTCTGAATTTATGGCAAATGTGTGACACATCTGAATGCCTTCTTGATGGAATCAAAGTAAAAAACTGAAAGCATTTCCTACTGAGGAGACTGCAGTAAATGAGGAAATTAGGAAACTTTATAACAAATAAGTATCCCAAGATGGCCACCAGAGAAAAAAGAGCCCAAATGTAGCACAAATATCACCCACATGTAGCCCACATATAGCCCAATGACAGAAGTGTGGAAAACACTTTTTATTTTTAGTTTTTTTGCAGTTTTATATAGTGCAGACTGGTCAGGTATTGGAGCGTTGCATCTTACTTGGACCCCTTATTGCGTATTTTGCACGAAGTACATGAGATTGATCTTGCGAAACATTGAACTTTACTATTCTGTTAACCTGAAGTTGCTCTGAACCGGGCTTTGTAACACCCGTTTTACCTACTGGTTTTAATTAATTCTCACTGTATTGTATTAAGAAAGAGGATTTACTGTTTTTATGTACACTTTTATGATCTATGTTTCTAAATCAGATCGAATAAAGTTTAATGAATGTAATTGAAGTCTCCCAAGATGGCCACCAGAGAAAAATGAGCCCAAATGTAGCACAAATATCACCCAGATGTAGCCCACGTATAGCCCAAGGACAGAAGTGTGGAAAACACTTTTTATCCTTTGTTTTTTTGCAGTTTTATATAGTGCAGGCTGGTCAGATGTTGGAGTGCTTTACATGAGCATTGGTTACATCATACAAGGACAAACTCATTTTGGTTGTAGGCATGGGGAGATTAAGTGATTTGACCAGAATCACAGAATGACGAGCTGAAGCAGAAACTCCAACTTGGTAACACCACATTTTCTCCCCTAAGCGTAACATTTAATCAAGTGGTCAACTGGATAAAAAAACAGAGATAACAAATAATTCAAAAGTGCTTTGTCGCTATTTGAGAACTGCTTGGCTCAGAAAGCGACCTTTTTAAAAACGGTGTAAATCCGTTCGGTAGTTGCTGAGAAATTGTAAAAAAACAAATATCGATATCTAGAGGTGCGGCGGATCCGCGAACCCTCCCGACCACGAGCTTCATTTTAATTGGCTGCCAGCACTCCAAACCAGGAAGTGTTGGCAGCCATCTTGTGACTCGGTAGAACCAAGTCACAAGAAAACAGGGAAACAAAGGTGAAAAAGAAGAAAAGGGGGCAGGGTAGAAACACCCTGACCCCCTAGGCCTGCTCAGGGGGTCCCACAAGGACCCCCAGGGACAAAAAAAGCATTTTTTTAAAAAACAACTGGCGAAATTCGCGCTGGGGTCGCGAATCCCGCCGAAATGTAAAAAGAAATGAAGCGCGGGATACCGCGCTTCATTTAATTGAGACCCCCGGGTGGGCCATGTCCCGGGGGCATTGCCAACAAATATATGCAGCCCCGGGGACCGCCACCTCCCGGGGCTTGTTTTTTTAAAGTTGGGGGGGCCTCCAAGGCCCCCCCAAGCCCCGGGGACCACCACCGCCAGGGCTTTTATCAAATAGGGACCCTCAGGATTCAAGGGGAATTAATCCTCCAACTTACCCTGAGCACTACTGATGCAGTCCAGCCATCGCCCTGTCACTACCCATGCACTCCTTCAATCAACCAGCGAGCACCATGTACTTATCCAATCACTCCGCCAAAACACAAGCACTTATAAATTCACCATCCACTCTCCTTGCAGTACTCTAATCATCCAGTCAGTACCCATGTACTCATCCAATGACCCAGGCACTAACTCATGGCAAATTCAGAGGAGGTCATGCTAATCACAGGGGTACCCCAACGCATAGTGTTCCCTAGTGTATGTAGGTGTTTTCACTGTATTCTAAGTGTCTTTTACCACCAGAGACAGAGTCAGTTACCACCAGTACCCATCAGCAAAACGTTGGGGGCACAGGA
Source organism: Calotriton arnoldi (assembly GCA_963921515.1). Taxonomy (NCBI): domain Eukaryota; kingdom Metazoa; phylum Chordata; class Amphibia; order Caudata; family Salamandridae; genus Calotriton; species Calotriton arnoldi. Next base: position 631,811 of record CAWUFW010001640.1, on the reverse strand, counting down.
GTACTTTCTACTCCTCTGTTGGTTCTTTCTGCACATCTCTTCCTTCTTCTTGCACTTTTCTTCGTCTTTCTGGACTTCTGTTGCCTCTTTCTGCATTTGTCTTCCTTCTTTCTGCGCTTTTCTTCTTCTTTCTTCACATGTCCTACCTCTGCAGGCATAGTTAGAAACTAGCATTTAAAAAACCTTTGAAATTCACTTAAAAAAAACATAGGTTTCAGGCATGTTATAGTTAGAAATTAGCATTTAAAAAACCTTTGAAATTCACTGAAAAAACCATAGGTTTCAGGCACGTTATAGTTAGAAATTAGCATTTAAAAAACCTTAGAAATTCACTGAAAAAACCATAGGTTTTAGGGAAAGTTATAGTTAGTTGGACATTTCACTCGTACAAAACCAGAGAAATTCCCCGTTATAGTTAGTTCAGATAACTATAACTCGCGCCCGCAATGCACTGCTGATGACGTCACATATGACATCACTCATTACATGGTCAGTGACATCACTGATGACATCTCAAATGACATCACTGATGACATCATCCATGTGATAATTTGATGCATCTTCTCACACCCTAATGTAACCTTTGATACACCAACTCTAAATAACAGACTGCCATTCTCAAAACCATAGACACTCCAGCAGCAATAACTACATACCCACTCACTGATTCTTAGGTCTAAACACATATCCACTCACTCACCCGTACAGTCACTCATACTTACAATCACTCAGTACAGGACTATCATATGCACTCATACGCCTATATAGATAGACACACACACACACACACACCACCACTCATCCATAGAGGTACTCACACACCTAGTCAGTCATGCAAATAATTAATCACACTCCCATTTACTCACCTATACAGTTATACACACACCAGCTCACTTACTCATACAAATACTAGGACATTCTTACGCTCTTATACAATCACTGATACAAGCACACACTCATCCATACAGTCACTCTCATAATCACACACTCTCACTTATAGCTATTTATATATTCCAACACACATATATACTGCCTTTCACATATGTAGTTACTCACACATGTACCACAGATATACATTCACTCACTAACACACCCATACACACACTCACACACCCATACAGTCCATCACAGATGCACTCTTGAAACCATGCACCCAGTGAATCACCCACTCACACATCTATGCACAGAGTCACACACACCCCACCCATACAAACACCCAGGCATCCATACAGATACTCAGACAACCAATCAATAACCCATATAGACACTCATGTAGCTATTCACAAACCCATGCAGCCGCTTATACACCAACAGACAGACGGATACAGACATTCACACAGTTTAGTCACTAACCCATGCATTCAGTAAGATACCTTTAATCACTCACTTATAGAGTCAGTCACACACCTACTAAATCATCCATTCAGACACTTATACACCCACTCATTCTTCAATACGCCTTTCCCTATATATATTAAACATATTTAATCTTTACAGAAACACACAGTCACTAGATGATGTCATCAGTGATGTCATCAGTGATGTCATCAGTGATGTCACTGACCATGTCATGAGTGATGTCATATGTGACGTCATCAGCAGTGCATTGCGGGGCGCGAGTTATAGTTAGCTGAACTAACTATAACGGGGAATTTCTCTGGTTTTGTACGAGTGAAATGTCCAACTAACTATAACTTTCCCTAAAACCTATGGTTTTTTCAGTGAATATATATATACACATATATATATATATATATATATATATATATAGGGCACGAGTCGGGTACACGCAGGTACACGGCGTCCACTCACTATTTTCACAGGGTGGACACCGTCCCCTGCTAAAAGTTGGGCCCCACAGATATATGTTGAACTTGACCCAGTGTAATTTTGAAACACCGGGACACGTTCATCAGTTACTGCACGTTGTCTGCTTTCGATTCCCAGCAGCAACGTGCAGGCAGCGAAGGGGCTTTGTTTTTTTCACCTCCAGCTGGGCAACGATAAAGACAGAAGTTAAGGGGCCAGCAGGCCTCCTTTTGATCGAGTATGGGACTGGAGGTGTCCTGGAACCTCACAAATGCAAATGCACTGGCGAAGAAACAACAGCACACAGCATCTGTTCACAGGTACTTAAGAGATGCATGCTTTTTACTTTGTTGTATATAAGTGCATGCACTGTAAGAATGTCAGATGGGTTGGTCTGTCTCAGTATTTACACAAAAACCAATTTAAATAGCACTATTTTGTTTCTTTTATAGGGCTTCTCATCCCAATGAAGAGTGTTAGAGCGCTTTACATAACAAACACATTATCCATTCCAAATAAATCATGTAAGTGTGTAAATTAATGTACAAGATGCGTTACATGAGACAGTAAGGGTTGCAAGGTGTAGGAGTCAAATGCCCTTCATAGCTCACTGTGGTCATCTAGAAGGATTACAATTTATGAACTGCAAGTAACCAAAGGATCTCTGTAATCCACTTACCTATCCACATAAAATAAGAATCTGTGATCTGAATGTTACATGATGTGCTTTGTAGGAGACAACTTTAAAAAAAAAAAAAAACATATTTTATTGCATTTTCAGTTGGTTAGATGTTATAACATACACATATCAGAGCATCACTTCCTGTGATGCCACGTGACGTCATGTGCTTTGATAGCACGCGTCATGATGTCACTTACATACTGCCTGACTTGGTCAGTCACCCCACTTCTTTTTTTAGGACTTGTGCCATAGATAAATATATATATATATATATATATATATATATATATATATATATATATATACACACCGCCCTTGTTTCCACACACCAGTATAAGCCGAGCCTTACGAGAGGTGCTCGAGCTACGCGAACGTAACTCTGACGGCACAGCCCTTGTGACCCCGGAACTCCTTTCCGGCCACCCAGGAGATTAGGAACCAGTTGGAAGCACTTCCAGTACGTGAGTTTACTCACTCATCGTTATTACATTACTCAAGTGTTTTTTGTTTTTTAAAATTTTGTTTCTCACTCCGATCATGTCCAGTTCCAGTGATAACGTTTGTCACAGAGGCCTGACCTCTCCATTCCAGTGAGAGCCCCTGCCTTGGTGGATGGTGTGGATGGAAGTAGGCAAGCACTAGGTAAACTTAACTCCAATCCTTGACACATTGGGAGTTCTGGTTGTCACTAATTATGCTCTTTCATCAACCCACTGGGCCCACACAGCCTGGCCCCCAGTTTGATTTTCTCATCAAAATACACCGTTTGCATAGATAAACAGCCCCCACACGAGCACCATATGCACGAGAGTCATGCACTGCATCACGGTTTTTAACGTTGCTATTTTCCCATGCATGCCACGGAACATTGTCTGCTATGCACGTGCACTGAATTTTTATTGATGCACCTTTTTATTGCTTATGGTTAGACAATGGCCGTTACGACCCTCTGACAATCTTATTTTAATATGTTCCGTTTAAGTGAATGAACATACCCTTGCTCAGTCCTGAAGAGGCTTCGAACAAATAGGCCGAAAAGCGTCGACCACATCACAAGGAGCCGGCCAGACAAGATCCAGAAGAGACACAATTTGATTGAGGACCGTTGCTCCAAATTATCAGAGACATTTGATACATAACTCTTTGGGCAGGTGCTATTTTTGGGCAGTCTACCTGCTGACAGAACAAAGCCTGAAAAAACGGAATTGACTGTCATTCTCAGAAACATTTTGCTTTGCACGGATTGTGCGACATTTAAGCAACATAATAATTTCTTGTGATAAATTGTGTCTATTCACACAAGTATTCTACTGAGGTGCTAAACATTACAAATAAAGATAAAAGACTTGAGCTCCGGTGAGCGATCTCTCTCCCGAGGTCTTTACCAACGAGAAGATCTTGGTCAAGAGTTCCATACAGTTGCAGGAGGGTTATCCTTGTCCCTACCAAGATGGGCGTTACAACGCGGTCAGGAACACATTGAACTGCAGCAAGCAAGACTAGTCCAGTCTCGTAAGTAACTCAGACACAGTAATCACGGGCATAGGTTATATCGAGGAAGAGGATGGAACACCCAGTATTTGAAGGACAACAAAATTAGTAAAAACCAAAAGCCTAGTTCTACCTGTATCCGAGTCCATGTAAACGCAGCTGACCATTTACTTCCTGTTATTTCTGCTGAAACTGGGCAAAAATCCTGTGCACCCAATGTCACGCTTCACACACATGTCGTTGACTCGCCTGTGCAGAACAAATTGACCGGTGCTGTGCCTGTATTACACTTCGTGACAAGGGGCTTGTCTCTTCACGCTGCCACACTGAAGACGATCCGACATTGAGTGCCAGATTAACTTTATTGTTTGAACAAGGGTTGGCAGGTTACCGGAGAACACTCTCAACTTCCATTAAACTATCGATGAAGAAAGCCTTGAATACGCCAACTCCAAGATGGCGGGACGCACAGGAGACGCATGCCGAGTGGCTCACGGCGCGCTCCTGCTGCTAAACGTCCAAATGCAGCAGCGAACACCAGAAACACCCAAGACGTCATGAAAACCTCCAGAGAAGCTCCGCGCGGCATCGTAGACTAGGTGAGTTGCGCGAGACAATTTTGATCTTTTAAACGAAGCGCAACTGTCATAGCAAACTGACCTCGCAACCAACTTCAAAACATTTATTAATCTCATAAAATCTCACTATGGTCACAGTGTAGATTACCTCTTCATCTTGCAGAGACTCTTGGAGCTGAGTTAATACCATCCTTTACAACCGTCAAAACGCCAGTAGACAAATTAAGCAGGCAGTGGCACAAGTGATTCTCACATAGGTCCAGCACTAGCACGAGGGAGCACACAAAATTAGTTAGAGATCCAACATCCGAAGTAGAGCAGAGTCAATAAACATCGCACTTGTTCCAAAACACAGGCAGTCTCCAATTACCTTGGTTTCAGAGGCACAGTCTACATTAGTAGTGGCAGCCTTGACGTTGCTTGTTGCACCGTGTACCTTTTATGAGAACTAGGTTCTTCTGCCAAACGTAGGCAGCTTTGATGTTGAATTTCCGGTTGTTGAAGACACTGAGATGACATGACAGCACGCCTGGGCTGGGCTGTCCTGTGTAATGGACACTGGTGGGGCTACCGTGCGTGCTTGTCGTGGTTCCTTTTTCTTGAGTTGCTTGTAGCTTGTTACATGTTTCAAATTCCTTGTTTCTTGGCCCATCAGCTTTAACTTAACTCCTGTTACTTTTCGCGTTGATTTGAATTAAAATCCCATGTAGATTGTCGCCAAAAATGTTCCTGATTTAAGAGCGGTTTTTTTTCTCGATCGAGTGAGGTGGAGACGTTTTAATTAACCCATTTCTCTGCTTAAACTGCCTCTCTCGCGCTGCTCATCTCGCGCTGGTCTACTCACCCGCCTCACGTCACTGTCTGCTTCCTCGCGGACCCATCCTGCTGCCATTGTTTCCTTGCGCGCTGCATTTCTACTCTGTGGCTTCTACACCGCATCATCGTCATCGCGTCATCACGTCACGAATAATCATGCAGGAGCGGCCATTTTAGTTGATTGGGACGGATTGTGAGGAGTGGGCAGTACAGACGTCCTGGCCTTCGCGTCACATCTTGTTTCGGCCATTTTAAAAGTTTGGGAAGTTTGCTCCTTGTAAACGCTGCACCGCGTTCAACGTTATTGAGGAAACCCAACCTCTCTTCATGGAATAAGGGATCAAATGGACACATGTTTGTGTCTCCTGCCTACATCGGTGATACACACACCTTTCACAGTGAATAAGTGCTGTTTCTGTTTAAAGTGTATTCACTACTGCACGATGATATACATACCTTTGAGGTTTCAAGTCAAGGCATTAGGAGTTGCATCTGTATGACTCTCCTTAAATCATTTTAAGCTGTGTTTCATGCTTACTATGTTCTGTGCCACATAATGTTTCCTTCAACATGTGCTTGTTTTCATTGTAGCTTACACTTTTAGTAACTTTCCATTTTTTTTCTTGCCTTTTAATTACACCGTTGCTTTTTCAAGCTTACCTACCTTAGTGGAGTTGTGTACTATGCAGTCTGTAAACCCTCCTCCTTTTCTGGATTCTCCAGGTGATCCTCCTGTTAGGTGGGAGATATGGCATGATGCTTTCCAAACTTATTTGGGTGCCATTGGGGCACAGCGTTTTTGTGTGGAGAGAAAGAAATGTCTTCTTCTCCATTCCTTAGGATTTGAAGGAAGGACAATTTTTAAACATTTACCACCTTTGTCTCAAGAACAACTTAACGGGATGGATGAGTATGACGAAACCATTTTGAAACTTAAAACAAGATTTGACAAGCAACCAGGTCTTAAGGCACAAATTTTTTAAAAGGAAGCAAGGGGAAGGAGAAGATGTTGACAATTACATTTCAGTGTTACGCAGACTGGCTGCTGACTGTAAATTCGAGAATTTTACGGATCAACTCATTAGAGACCAGTACGTGTGTCAGTGTAAGGACAAGAATATTCGACAAAAACCTTTGAGTTTGAGTGATCCATCTCTTGATGAGACGATCAAGATTGCCAAGAGCGTGGAAATGTCTGTAGTTTCTCTCAAAGAATTGGATGATAAACCTATTGATGGTGTGAATGCTGTAAATGTTAGCAGTTCACTTAAGAATCGTTCCAAAGTCAATCAATCTGTGAGTCAGTCTGGTAGGCCCAAATCCGCGGTAAATTCTCCTTACAGAGGTAATAACAGCATGTGCATAAAATGTGGTAATCCACAACACACCAAAGGTTCTCGTTGTCCTGCAAACAATGTCATGTGCAATTATTGCAAAAGGATCGGTCATTTTGCAAAAGTCTGTTTAAAGAAAAAAAATCCTAAGAAACCAGCCGTTTGTTCTGTTGAGTCTGATTCTGAGTCAGACCCTGAGGTTGTCTCTGTAGTCTATCAAAGATGATTTTAATGTACACAGTTTAGCCTCTGATAAAAGGGTTATTGTTGGGGATCCTTCCAATTGTGTTGATCCCATAGCAGACATTGGTATTGGTAACTACACTGTTAAGCTACTGGTTGATTCTGGGGCGAAAATCACTATGATTACGCAAAAATTGTTTGATGAAACATGGAATGGTTCACAAGTTCTCGCACCACCTGATCGTTCACCTGTCTCATATGAGGGGAGGAAAATAGATCTTTTAGGATTTTTTGAAGAAGAAATAACATTTAAAGACAGGAGAATCAAAGGGAAAATTTATGTTGCCGTGAAGGGACTTAACATCTTGGGGTGGTTTCACCAGGGCCTGTTTGGGATGATGCTCAAGCCTGGTGCTAAAGAGCAAGTCTTAGTCGTTGGGTCCGATGATGTTAGTCTTGCCTGGAAAAAAAAATTTCCTTAAGTATTCTCAGAAACTTTGGGAAAAATCAAAGGGTTCAGGCACAAGATTATAGTTAAGGAAGGTGCCCTTCCGATTAAACATAAACTAAGAGGTGTGCCGTTCAGCGTAAGAGAGGATTTGGAGAAGGAACTGAAGGGTCTTTGTGAAAAGTGAATCATTGAACCTACAGACTCTTCACTCTGGCTTTCTCCTTTGGTTGTAGCAAGAAAGAGGGGAGGGGATCTTCGTGTTTGTGTTGACTTAAGATCACTCAACAAAGAAATTTGGGTTGATTCCCATCCCCTGCCCAAGATTAATGATTTATTTTCTTCCACAAAAGGGGCGCGCATCTTTTCGAAGTTAGATTTGGCGTGTGCATACCACCAGGTGGAGCTTGATCCCGAGTCAAGACATCTCACTGCATTCGTATCGCCTTTAGGAACATTCCGCTACTGCCGCATGCCTTTTGGGCTGGCGTCAGCGGCGTCAGTGTTCCAAAGAATAATGAGCAATATTCTCAGAGATGTTGAGGGAGTTCTTGTGTTTCAAGATGATGTTCTTGTTTTTGGGAAGGATGTGGTTGCCCATGATCGTGTGCTGGAAAAAGTTCTGACCTTGTTCAAGAAGCGTGGAGTGGTATTAAAAGAAGGGAAATGTCAATTTCAATGTTCTGAGGTGGCATACCTAGGGCACATTATCTCACAAGACAGGGGCAGTCCTAGACCAGGTTTACTTCAGGCAATTGTTGACGCACCGGAACCGCAGGATAAGGCTGGTGTCAATTCGTTACTTGGCCTATGTGAGTATTACTCACGTTTCATTGCTAACTTTGCGTCTGTTGTGCGACCAATTAGCAATCTTCTCAAGAAAGGAGTCAAGTTTGTGTGGTGCAATGAGTGTGTTAATGCTCTCAAGGTTGTTAAGTCTGCATTAGTTACGAGTCCTGCTTTGAAACCTTTTGACCCTAGTTTGCCTTGTTGTGTCACTGTTGATGCGAGCCAAGTTGGTGTTGGTGCTACTTTGACACAAGTAGATAACGTGTGCGAGAACACTGTGTTTTGCATCAAGGGTGCTGAGGACTCCTGAACTTCAGTACTCCGTCATTGAAAGGGAGTTGCTAGCCTGTGCCTGGGCTATTGAGAAGTTCAGACCTTTTATCTGGGGAAAGAGGTTTTTGCTTTTGACTGACCATAAACCTCTAGTTAACATTCTGGGCGGGGGTTTGAGTAAGTGTTGCACACCAAGAATCATGCGCATGGTAACAAGGCTCCTTCAATACAACTTCGAAATTAAGCATATATCAGGTGGGAAGAATGGCAGGGCAGATTTTTTATCGCGTTTTCCTGTTTTGTTGAATGATCATGAGGATGTGAGTTTGGATGAGTTTGTTAATGAGGACTGTGATGACTGTCTTGTTGCTGCCATGGATGTGCCAGATTTGGATTTAGGTTCAGAGAGTGATTGGCTGCAAGCGATTGAGTTGGATAGTGCCTTGAGGGAAGTTTGTGATTTTGTCAGAAAAGGGTGGCCTAGAGAAAAGGCTCTTCCCATCTCTCTCCAACCTTTTTGGAAGGTTGAGGGTGAACTTTCCATTGAGGATGGTTTGTTACTCAGGGGTGACAAGTTTGTGCCTCCTTGTTTGTTCAGGAAAACCATCATTGGAAGAGCTCATGAAGGTCATCTTGGTTCTACCCTCACTAAACGGCGTATTCGGGACACCTATTGGTGGCCTGGGATGGATGCCGACATTGATTTAGTTGTTGCCAACTGCGTTGTTTGTTGTGCCGCAGACAAAAGGTTGAAGGTGTCAGTGCCTCCGTTAATGCCTATTGAGTATCCTAAGGGCCCTTGGTTGAAACTTGGCATTGATGTCATGGGACCTTTTGAAGTTCTGCCAGGTGGATGCCGATTCATTTTGGTTCTTATGGATTATACTTCAAGATGGCCTGAGATCAAGATGGTTAAGGAGGCCAACACCAAAACTGTGGTGGAGTTTCTGAAAAGCGTGTGGCTTAGAGAGGGTTTTCCGGAATCTTTGGTCTCAGACAATGGGAAACAGTTTGTCAGTTCTGAATTTGAATCTTTCCTGTTTGAGTCTGGTGTGAAACATCTTAAGAGCTCACTTTACCACCCACAAACCAATGGTTTAGTGGAAAGGATGAACCGGGTTGTGGGTGAGTGTATCAGATGGTCTAGAGCAGGTAGTCATGATATTTCCAAATCGCTTGATGCCATGATTTGGTTCTATAGGTCTACGCCACATTCCTCTACGAAGATTTCTCCTTTCGAACTCCTGAGGGGACGTAAGCCCAACTCTAGTTTTAGACCTGCATGGATGAGGAAGTGGGTCAAGTTTGAATCTGATGTTGCAAAATTGATGTCGGTAGCTTCTGAAAATATGTCTAATACTCAAATGAAGCAGAAACAGTGGTATGATTCAAAAAAAGGTGTGAAGGTTGCCCCACTTGAAGTGGGTGACTTCGTTAAGATCAAAACTGCTGTTCACTCTAGGAAAGGGGATTGTAAATTTAGTGAGCCGGTTGAAGTCATCAAGATTGTTGGAAATGCTGTGAAACTTGCAAATGGTTTTTGGTGGAACCTTAACAGGGTTGTGAAAGTTCGGATTAGAAGAGAATCTATTGTTAATAAGAACTTAGTTCCTTTCTCTGTCAACAATACTGTGACTGGTGTTCCTGAGGAGGTGGTTCCTCTGTCCACCAATCTAACTTTTCCTAGAAAAAGTTCAAGATGTATAGTTAAACCTGCTAGGTATAGGTCATAACATATTTTTTTTGTTGTGTTTTTTTTTTTGTTTTTTGGAAGAAAAGAGGATATGTTGTATCTTGTATATGTTGTTTCATTGTTATACCCTTTGTACTTTACCTTTAAGCATATTACTTCAGTGTGTTCTGGAATGTGAGTATCCTGGCAACTGTAAAGAGAGATTCTGCTTGGAGCTGTTGGTGGAGCCTAAAAGAGTCTTGTACAGCATACTCAGTAACCCCACCAGTGTCCTGGACAACTGACAGCCCCAACGTAAGCATGCTGTACTGTGTGTTGCCTGTGCCATCAATGAAAGATTGTCCTTTGTTAATGAGTTTAAACATGTTTAAACTGTGTTGGTATGCTGCACTTGTCATGATCTGTCCTGCGCAACGTCTGTCTGCTACTGGATGTGACTGCTACTTTGGAGGTGCCAGGAAAAGGACTTTAAGTGCTACTAGTATCTTCTATGTGCGTAGACATATATCTGCAGTTGTGCTCACACAACGATTTGGATTTGTTAAGGGGTGCTGGCTGTAATGGACATTATCAGCGTGGAGAATTCACATGAAGGAAAGGTGTGGAATTGACACGGTGCCTCACTGTCAAATTGTATCTCCACTGGAGCAGAGTTTTCTACACACTTGGTCGTGCACAAATATGGACCCATGTAAGCACAAAGTCAACTTCAAATGTTGCCGGTCTGGTGTGGAGACTGCTCAGTGAAGATAAATGTTAAGTTTTTTTCCATCAATAAGTGTTGTGTCTTACATGATAAAGAGAACGCAAAAAACGCGTTATCTAGGTTATATAAAATCTGTTGGAAGTATTTCAGCAGGATTATAATAATCCTGCCGATAACAATTTAAGTGTTAATACCGGCCGATTTATGCCTTTATGATTTATGCTGTATCTATCCTGCTACAGCTATTTGTGTTTTGTTTGCCTCTTGGACGTTGCAGAGTGGAGCATCTTACCATACAGGCTGGGTAGGTCCCACTGGCTGCGCTTTGTTCACTGGGGGGCATTTGTGAGGGACTAAGATGCCGGTAGAGGTGGGCGTGGCTTGACGCCAATAGAAAATGGCCGCTGGCTGACGGAGCTCCTCTGCGGCTCGGATGGAGTGACGGCTTTATCTGCGGACCCCCGTCGTTTTACCGCATGCTGATGGAGTGCTCCGTGGGATAAAGAACTCTGGCTGCTTTCCTCGCTATTTTCATGGTCTGGGTGCGCGTCTCACCCCTTCTACAGCGGCTGGAGCGTCTCCCTCAAGGGAGTCGCACCCGCCATTTTGTTTCCCCCAGGGAAACGGCCCGCGTTTCATTAATGAGCAGAATTGGGGGATTTTAATATGTTTTAACACTCGACCATAATTTCGCTGCTCCACACAAAAATTCAATTTATCGAATGGAAAACAAGTAGCATGAAAGTTTATGCCAATATTTCTGTGAATTTACCATTTGATCTTGGGCTCTTTTTAACTACACGCATAGCTGTGGTAAAGTACTCATGATGAAATAGCTGCCACAGTAAGTCTCTGGTGTTGTTTTGGTGAACAGTCAAATCTAGTGTTAATGGTTTGGACGGTTCCAGGTGCTGTAGATGTACCAATTCTTCTCAAGGCTTTTTGATTCTCCTCATATACTTTACTGCAGTCATTGGTCAAACAGAAATGGATTATAGTGGAGTTCAATTCTGTATGGTTCACAGATATTCTTTGTTTTGCTGGTCTTGAACTCTCTACTTTCCAGGAATTTTGCTGTCACTTCAACAGAGATCTTCTTTTTTGGCTGCTACAACTTACTATATTCCTTCATATTTTACATACTGTTCTGGTATTTCAATATCTGTACACCCTGCTCAACATTTTATGGGGAGAACAAAATCTACTCGTCGGCTCACTGGTTCTTCTTTACCGTTCTCATCTTTGGCGGATTACAATCCTTACTCTGTTCTTTCCGCAAATATGGAGAACTCAGAGAGCAATTCATCTCTTCCCAACAAAGAAACATTGGGAGCAACATCTAATATTCCGCTCTCCACCAACAAACTGACTCCTGAAGTAACTACTTCATCTATATTGACTTCTGGAAAGCGTATTAAAAAGGACCCTCCCTCTCCTACTACATCTCCTCCACCAAATACTATGGATGTACTTCTTGAGGCGATACGAGCTCTTCGGCCTTACATGGAAGAAACAAATAAAAGGCTCCAAGCTTTGGACGACAAATGGTCCACTATGGAGAGTAGGGTTACGCAGATTGAACAACAAGCACAATCTGTTCAGGTTGTGTTAAACCAAGTTCCTTCAATGAAATCCGAGATCTTACTTTTTAAAAAACATGTGGAAAATGTGGAAAATCGTAACATGCATAATAATTTGCGCCTTTATGGTCTGGCAGAGGGCTTGGAAGGCTCAAACACCATTTCATTTTTCCAATCTTTTCTTCCACAAGTGCTTGGTCTACCTAGTTCTCCTGCCCTAAACATCCAGAAAGTGCATTGTTTAGGCCGTATTCCAACCATGGCAGCCTCTTCAGCTAAACCTAGAGGAGTAATCATATATTTCTTGGAATATACCGATTTATTGAAAATTTTACAAGCAGCTAAGCTCAAAGGCCGTATTTCATGGCAAGGCTCAAATCTCTTTTTTGCTCAAGATTATGCTAAGGAAACGGCAGATCGAACGAAGAAGTTCCTGGATATGAGACCAGCACTCCGTAATCTCAATGCCAGATTTGGTCTCTTCCACCCATGTCTTTTTAAAGTGACATATAAAAACAAGACCACGAACTACGAAGATCCTGCATTGCTACAAAGGTTCTTGGAACAGTGTGGAGAAGAAGATATGGAACTGTCCCGACAAGCTAATGTTTGTTCTCATGATGTTATTCATTTGATATGCTCTGTTGTTCAAACAATGTTGTTGTGTTCTCATCTACTTAAGTTTCTTGGTTCCCCCTATGTTGTACTCACCTGTTATGTTTTCCTCTTTTATTAGGTGCAGTATTCCCTGTTTACATATTCTCTGTTATCCCTGGTCTGCTTGGATGATGTCCTCCCTCCCCGGTCCGTCCTGAGTTGCCCGGTTAGTTGTGCCACTTTCCTTATGTGGCTTCACCACCCTCATCTTGTTCATGTTTTGTATCGTTGGTCATTATGTTGACGGATTTTATGGTATATGTTTCTTATTTGTTGCATTTGTCTTCTTTTCCTCTTTCCAATCTCCCTGTCTTTTTTCAGAATATCTTTCTTACTCAATTGAAGGCTCCTCTTCTTTCTCTATACTATTTCCCTCTTTCCAGCTAATATATTTTTCTCTTATTTTCCTGATTTTCACAACTACTTATTTCTTCCTCTATACTTTTCACTGGTTAGTTGTACCATTCTCTTTATGTGACTTCATCACCCTCATCTTGTTCATATCTTTTGCAACTGGTTATTATATTTTTAAAAATTATTATGAATGTTTTTTATCTATTATATTTGTTTCTTCTCCCTTTCACTACTTCACCTATCCTTTTTCAGTCACCTCTTTTTCCTTGCTAATGTTTTTTCTATCCCACTCTTCTTTTCCTATATCTCCACCTCATTACCTACCCATATCTTTTTCTCTCACTCTTTCTTTTTTCATAACCACTCATTTCCTCCTTTATGCTACTCATTTTGGTTGGTGTGATATTGCAAATTTTATGCTGATCATTATCACATATAGCTTACTGTTAAGTTTTAGCTGTTTTATTATTAGTGCATTTATTTTATATCCCATTGATTATTGTAGATGGCTTTAAGAGTTGTTTCATGGAATGTTAAGGGTTTGGGTTCTCCTATAAAGCGTCAACGGATACTTTCTCATTTATCTAATTTAAAGTGTGAAATAGCTTTCTACAAGAAATTCATGTTTTAGAAAAAGAAATAGCTAAACTTAAACAACAATGGGTTGGCCATATTTTTGCCTCTCCAGGTACAGGTAATTGTAATGGTGTAGCCATTTTATGTCATAAACGTCTTGACTTAAAAATTCTCTCACAAGATTCTGACAATGCGGGTAGATGGGTTTCTCTTTCATTGTTATTAAATAATATTCCTTTGACTTTTCTTAATTTATGTGCACCTACTGCCCCGGATGCTGCTTTTTGGCCCACAATACTATCTAAATTGATGTCTTTTCATGATGATTATTTGTTGGTTGGTGGGGATTGTAATTTGGTTATGGACCCTATTATTGACCGCAATTCCCGTTCTAGATTCATCCCCTCCCCTATGCACTTTCAATTCACATCCACTATTCAACAAAGATCTCTAGTAGATGCCTGGCGGTTATGTAATTCTACACTCAGAGAATATTCTCTCTTTTCTCCAGTACACTCTTCCCAATCTCGTTTAGATTACTTATTCACCTCAACAGCACTCGCACAACATATCATTCATTCAAATACTGGTTCAATACTGATTTCCGACCATGCCCCTGTTTCTTTAGATCTCGATATTCTTCCTCCTATTCATGGTACTCGCAGATGGAGATTCAACAACTCCCTTCTATTAGATTCCAATTTTACCCAACAATTTGAATCTTTTATCACCACTTTTTTCCGTGAAAATGAAACTCCATGCATGTCTCCACAGATTATCTGGGATGCTTTTAAAGCAGCCTCCAGAGACTTTATTATCTCCTTTGTATCCCAATGAAAGAAATCCTCTTTGCTCACTTTACAATCACTTACGACACGTATTAAGCAATTAGAACACTCTTTTTTCCATACAAATTCTAAATCCTGCTTGGACGAGCTAATCAAAGCCAAGTTCGAATTCAACAAAATATCAACTGATAATGCTAACTCATTTTTGCTCAAATCCTCAGCCAAATATTATGGAGGACAAAACAAAGCGGGGAAACTTTTAGCCAATTATCTTAATGTTATAAAAAGAACACACCAAAATTAGTTCTATCCTGTCTTCTAACAATCATTTAGTTTACAGAAATGAAGATATCCTGTCACAATTTACTCAATTTTTCCAAACCCTTTATACCCCTGAAAATCCGGTGCCCCCGGACGTTATGCTTCAGTATTTATCCTCTATTAATCCTCCTTCTCCTGATTTAGTTTTCTCGGTGTTAGATGATGATATCCGGCAATCAGATATTCTTTTTGCTATTCGATCCATTAAACGAGGTAAAGCTCCAGGACCTAATGGTTTCACGATTGAATTTTATTCTTAATTTTCTCGTATTCTTATTCCGAAGTTACACCTATTATTTCACTTCTTTATTTCCTCCAAAAAGTCCAGTGGCTCCTTTCAAGAAGCCTTGATACTCCTTCTTCCCAAAGAAGGTAAAGATCATAATCTTTGTAAAAACTTTAGGCCTATTTCTCTAATTAATTTGGACTATAAAATCTTTGCAAAAATTCTAGCTTTGCGTTTAGAGAAATTTTTACCCCTATTAATTGGAAGAGAACAATGTGGTTTTATTAAAGGTAGGCACCTCTCTGATAATACTAGACTCTGCTTTAACGTCCTTACTAAAGCCAAACTATGTACAGACTCTTTAGCAGCTATATCTCTAGATGCTAAAAAAGCTTTCGATAGAGTCGGTTGGCCTTTTATTTTTTCCACTTTATCCTGGTTTGGTTTTGGTCACAAATTTATAAATTATGTTTCCTTACTTTACTCTTCTCCTGTTTCTTCCATTTTAGCTAACAGTCTTATATCTTCTTCTTTTCCTTTATATCGTGGGGTAAGACAGGGTTGTCCTCTTTCTCCTCTTCTTTTTATATTAGCTCTTGAACCCTTTATAATTAAGATCCGCTCAAATTCTAACATTACTGGTTTTAAATATGGCTCTAATCAATTAAAACTCCCTGTTCACGCTGATGATATTCTACTTTTTCTATCACAACCTCAGACCTCCTTACCAGCTTTCTTATCGGAAGTTCAGTCCTTTGCCTCTGTATCTGGTTATAAACTTAATACCGACAAATGTGAAATCCTCCCATTAAACAAATTATGTTTTTCCGTGGATTACATTTCTTCCGGTTTCCGTTGGAACTCAGATAAAATCAAATACTTGGGTCTATGGTTTAAATCTTCCATTAAAGAATCCATTGTAACAAATTTAAAGGAACTACAAGCACTATTGAAAAATGCCACATCCAGGTGGAACCCTTTATTTTTATCCTGGTGGGGCCATCTTGACACGATTAAAATGATGTTAGTTCCTATAATACTTTTTTATATCTCTAATCTTCCCATAAACATTCCTAAATCACATTTTAAAACAATTTATTCTACTCTATCGAAATTTCTATGGAATAATAAGAAACCTCATATGTCTTTACACAAACTTAAAAGACCAAAACAATCAGGAGGTGTCAATTTCCCAGATTTTCAAGCCTTTCATACTGCATTCTCTCTTAAACAAGCCTCTCTACTACTTCAAGAAGACAACGATGATTCGGTATTACCATTGTGGACTGTTATCGAGAAACAATTTCTTCATCCTTTCTCCCTCCAAGAATTGTTATCCTTTACTCATCGTCCTCTGGCTCTTTCTCTTCCCATTTTCAATAATAGTTGCAAAATCCTTCAACCTTTATTTACTAATCACCTCTCTCCTAGAGATCGTTTTCTACAATCTTCATTATGGTATAATAAACGTCTTAAAATCAATCATAGAATTATTTTTTGGAGAGATTGGCATGTTAGAGGACTTTACTGGGTACATCAACTTTTCCAGAATGATACATGTATATCATTTTCAGTCGCTCAAGCATGTTTTTCTTTGCCTAATTCATGTGCGTCTAAATATACTTCCCTAATTACGCTGATCCAGTCAACGTACAATAATTTATCATCCAATACTTCTTCCTCATATTCGCCTCCCACCATTCTCTCGGTCTTGTCTCTTTCCCCATCTGCATCCCAAGTCTGTAAACATGTATCCTCTTCTACAGTTACTCGAGATAAAACAGAGGTAGAACTTTTATGAGAGACTGATCTCCAATTGTCCCTATCTATTTCTACCTGGAACAAGATCTGGATTAAAATTAGGAAATCCTCTAGGGCTGCTAATACTATCCAAACCTTATTTTATACTTATAACAGACTATTACTAACTCCTGTTTCCTTGCATAAAACTCTCTCTCCATCTTGTTGGTCCTGTAATACATCCCCTGCCGATTTACACCACATGCTATTCACTTGCCCTCATGTTCATAACTTCTGGGAGCTAGTTCGGAAACAAATCAACAATATCTTTCATACACAGATACCCTTCACTTTTGTTAACATATTTTTAGGTAGTGTATCTTCTGAGTAGGAATCATATCCAAACACTTTTCACATTATAGATCTACTCCTTGCAGTTGCTTTTCAACAAATTACTAGGGCATGGAAAAACACCACTAATATCTCTTATTCAGCCTGGTGGTATGGGGTTTGTTATAATCACAGGTTAGATAGAGCATATGTCCATCCCATCTCCCTTGCTACAAAACGAGAATACTTATGGTCACCTATTACTCCTTTTCTAGATAAAACCGCAAATGTAACACAAATCCATAATCCCCGCATTGAAGAAGTTCCTAAACCTCCAGGAATTTGTTTCTACTGTTTATTTACTTTTCTGGCTCAATTTCCATTTTTCTTAAATATGTATTTTAGTAGTTATTACTATTTATATAAGTGGTTATGCTAAGAGTAATATTTTATAAATGTCATTTCCTCCCCCTTCCTTCCCCTCTTTTTCTCTTTCCCTCCCTTTTCATATTATCTAACAGATTATACAGTTAAGATTGTATCCCCTATTTCTGTATTTACTGTAATGTTTTATATTATTTCAATAAACCTTTTTCAACTAAAAAAAAAAAGATGCCGGTAGAGTGCCCTTGGTGCGGTGGGAGCAGGTGGGGGGCTTCCCGCGGCCAAGGAGGATCCCCGACAGTACCAGCACCCATTCACGCTCCCAGTACAAATATTGTCTCTAGACTCTGGCCCCACAAACAAGCAAGTACCAAGGGACGGTTTCCAAGGACGCTTTAGGCCTAGATCACAGGCCGCACTGACTAATAAACGGATATCACTACTAATTATTTTATTTAAATAACAACACTTGTGCGAACATTTTTATTATTATTACTTGTGAATCAGACAAGAATAACAAGGAAGCACTCAAATCACAGCGAACAAGTTCCAGTGTTACTTCATTACATAAACTTTACAAAATGCAAAAGAAATAATTGCCTACCTTCGCATCCGAAGTGCAGACTAAATAAATAGTCATTATATACAATTAATATAAAAAAAATAACTAAAAAACACATATTGAACAAACATTGTCACTGAAGAGTAAGGGACTACTTTTAGACAGATGTAAACAATGGGCACAGGCACTCAAAGTGACAACATACAGTGGATAAAGTTAGTTGACTTAAAATGTGAATGACAGTTGAACAGATCAATGGCTAGAGTTAGCTGAATCAAAGTACTTTTAATTATGCATAAATGAATGGTTTATTTTTATTTGTGATTTTTTCAATTGCATTCGAGTGGCAAGAAAGCTAAAGTGTTCTCTATGCAAGACATAAAAATAAATATTTCACCACGGTTGAACCTACTCCAAGATGGCTAAAACAGCAATTTACTTGGCGGTGCTCTAACACTATTCAGAATTACGACCTCTGAAACCATAATTAAGCTATTCAAATATTAAACAACGCTATCCTGCTTAATACATATTGCGTTTTTCAGTGCACTAGCTATTTAAGTGTAGATGGAGCCATCTGCATGTATCCACTTATTTTTCTATCCTTATTTCTTTTGCTTCATTTTGAAACCTAACTTTTCTCTGGTTTTATTGGTCCCTATTTAGGGCATATGAATTTGCCTAACAAACACTTGACTAGACGGTATATTAGGTCAGTGATTACTCCGCTGGAACAGACGGCCCCAATTCAATATCTCTCAGTACAAAAAAATACTGGACTAGATGCTATAATACACACTTCTCAAACAAGTTGCTTGTGACCTTCTAATAGTTGTTTGTACCTGTAAGTATGTGGTTCAGCCTAATAAATTAGAAGGTTTTGCTTGGCTGAATTAATATTATTATTATATGAATTATTATATAAATTATTATTATATAAATATTGGAAATGTTTGTATTCGAGACAAAAAAGTATGCATTTCCAGAACCCCTAAGCTGAAGATTAATGAAAGATGATTGAATTTTCCAAATATATTTAAAGCTGATATTTAAGTTATAACTCGTGGTGTTGGGGAGACCTGTACTAACACTATTACCATGGACCAGAAAAGGGGAAACGGCTTTAATTGTCAGACAGATCAGACCTCAAGAACTCTGTTGTACCTTCCCCTTTGCATTAACAAACCATGAAAGCATAGACAGACTATGTCCTAAGTCTGTAAATGAAATAATGATTACAAGACTATCTTCTATTAGTAATTAACATGGCACAGGACTGCTTGTTGCTTAATGAGTCTCAATCTCGTTCATTCTGGGACATATCTTAATGTGAGTAGATTATATTAACCACAGAAACAAGCATTGGCATAGCCAATAGGTCTCGCCTTTGGGACCTTATAAGTGTTAGCCATGCAACACTTGATGTTGTTGCACCAAGGATATTGTGCTGGATAACTAAACACTTATAAGGTCCCAAAGGCGAGACCTATTGGCTATGCCAATGCTTGTTTTTTAGGTGCTCCCAGTTTGGGTGTAACACTGTAATGGCTCAGTGGTTTACCCCCTCAGCTTTGTAATTTAGGGGTAGCTCTCTTGTTTCATTATAATGTAACATAGAACCCACCAATAGTTAAACTGCTAGGGTAGAATTCTATGTCGCTGATACAGGAGAGACCGAGAATCAGTACATTGGAGGAGCAATTAAACCACCAATCCAAATTAAATGGAGTCCACTCAAGGACAACAGATCACCAGCTCACTAGAGCTTCTGTTAACCCACTCAGTAACATTAAATTATGCCAATACACGAGTGACAAAGGACTGGCTTAAAGCTTGTACACAATTATTGTGTCTAAGGGTTTATACAGCTACCACTTTGAAATGCTTTTCATAGTGCACAGTGCTCTAAAATTCGCTTTACATTATTAACTGTAAAACTGTATTTGTGTGCAAATGGGATAGCTTGAATTGTTAATGTTAAAAGGGAGTATGAAATGCAAATTTACTTTTGCTGACTTTTCAAAGTAACAGTGTTCCATTTTAATGAAATATGGGCTATCCAAATGCGGAAATGTAACCTAGAACGAGGTTGCACTTCTAACCAGGAGACTTACAAAAACAATGTAGCGCTTGGTCAAGAGTTTTAAATGGCTCTTGAAAATCTAGCCCATTGGTCCTTACAAGATAAGAAAATCTCCATTACAAGAGATATGAAACTTTGTTATGGAGTGCAATTTAATGAAATTATAATACCTGAATGCTGGAAAACTAAGTGGCTACTCTGCATTGGCACAAAACGAGTCAATAGCATGTGTAGTGGGGTGGTTATTAATGAACCCCAAGCAAATAAACAGTGGGCAAGACTCTGCAAGGTGGGAAGAAGCTACTTATTTTCAGATCTAATGAAACGCCTTCTGATCAGGCAGAGTTGCCTCTTAATGACGTTGACAAGTTAAAGGACAGCTGCAAGGAATAGCAAGCAAACAATGGGCAAAAGTGTATGCATTTATTGTAAGTTAGCATCGCAAAAGGGAAGAAATGCACTATGCGAGTTGACATGCAGTCAATATATGCTTTTCTAGTGCATATGAAACGATCAATGATTCCGATTAGGTTGGGGGTGCCGAGCACAGTATTTGTGTAGTTTTCCTTGTTTCTTCACAAATTGTACCAACAAACTCGTACGAGATCATCAGCTTCATCTTCCCATAAAAATCAGTGTGCAGTCCTGCGAGAGAGAGCGAGAGAGAGAAAGAGAGAGCGGGAGAGACAGAGAGAGAGAAAGCGAGAGGAGAGAGAGAGAGAGAGAGAGAGAGAGAGAGCGAGAGCGAGAGCGAGAGAGAGAGAGAGAGAGCCCGGGAGAGCTGCGTGCGTGCGCGCGCAGTCTGCTCATTTTCAAGCACTGCACTCGTGCTTCTGGCGCGCCCCTGCTCGCTCCCGCAAGGTGGATGCCGCCACAAGCACGAGTGTGTGCTTGAAAATGACCAGAGCGACGGCTAAAACTCCTCGTAAGCAGCGCATGCGCGCTGCGTAGGCGAGACCTAAAAAAGGGGGCCAACACGTGTTTCGTGACAATGGGGTCGCTTCATCAGGGCCAATACATTCCCTTGGAACAATAAGAAATTAAGTATAAATATAGCCACAGTTCACAAACAGAAAGTGACTAGAGACTAGTAACAAATCGAGTCAAATTTTAAAATGAAAAAAAAAAAAACTTTGATGAACATACTATACAGATATTAACAGTCTCCTTTTTTTAGCGTTTCTTATTTGTCATTTCCTTTTATCTTTTCCTCTCTTCACTTTACATTTCTCATTGCATTTGCGTGTTTCACGTCGTGTGGATATGAACATTATCTGAGAGACATCTATCCTTATAGGGATAAAACTACAAAACGTATACTTGAGTAATTTTGAATAATAGGCAAATGGGAAGCTGAATAGAAAAGCAAATAAAGTGTGATTAAATCCAATTAGGGAAACCTCTAAGCGAGTTATAACCTGTTCACTTACATGTTCTTGATATCAGTTAAAGCTTACAAGTGGATTTTTGTTTCATTAAAGTAAGACTGGCTATTGTATATTACAAGAGCCAGAATTTAAAGTTTTCATATCCGGCTGTGTAACTATTTACAAAATCCTAGCAGGCTAGCAAGCAAAACATAAGCATTCAGCAAAAGACTTCTATTAGCGAAGCACAGCGTTTTAAATGTGCAGGTTTTGCCAATACCGGATACTCGTACTTAAATTTGAAAGGAAGAGGAGCAGCGCTTCTCAGCAGGGCGATAACACTTTTTAGCGGGAGACATTCAGCATTTCGTAGTACCAACAAAGTGTTCTAAAACTGGGGTGGCGAAGTGAGCTAAAGAATGATGATGGATTCAACCCAGATCTGTGACTGCGGGTGAGTATCTGAAAAGTTTCAGCACTCCGTCCATCATCTCCTTGTGTTTGCTTTGTTCGCCCTAAGTTGGCAGGGTATGCCGAGACATTGGTCCCTTGCTCACTTTGCCACTGGATTCAAGCTAGCCTGGCTGATGAGGGGGTGTTATCCCGAAACTGGTCCCAGGATGCTTCTTTCTGGTCCAGGGTGGACCTGGCCTGGCAGTTCGGGCTGGACTTTTCCCATGAGGCACAGGGTCAAGACTGATTTGCATATGGCTGGGTCCAAACTGAGGTGGCGAAGAGAGCTAAAGAATGATGATGGATTCAACCCAGATCTGTGACTGGGGGTGAGTGTCTGAAAAGTTTCAGCGCTCCGTCCAGCTTCTCCTTGTGTTTGCTTTGTTCACCCTAAATTGGCAGGGTATGCCCAGACGTGGGTTCCTTGCTCACTTTGCCATTGGATTCAAGCTAGCCTGGCTGATGAGGGGTGTTACCCTGAAACCCGTCCCAGGATGCTTGTTTCTGGTCCAGGGAGGAGCTGGCCTGGCAGTTCGGGCTGGAACGTTCCCATGAGGCACAGGGTCAAGACTGATTTGTATATGGCTGGGTCCAAACTGGGATGGCAAAGTGAGCTAAAGAATGATGATGGATTCAACCCAGATCTGTGACTGGGGGTGAGTGTCTGAAAAGTTTCAGCACTCCGTCCATCATCTCCTTGTGTTTGCTTAAATGGGCAACCAGCTTGCAGCAGAATATCTTGAGAAGTCCTCACTCAGATCCAGCACTGCTAAGGCAACTATATTATGATTAATTAAATGGGCTGGGCTGAGAAAATAGGTTGGAAGATTAAAGATTAACACAGCATTCACCAGTCTCCTCGAATTAATGGACTGAATTGAAGAAAGAATTACACACTTGGATTTTGCTAAAGTTATACCTAACTAGATATCAACAATTGGACTTTGTTTTTCATGACTTTTTGAAGTGGTCCCTTCTTTTGTTGCGTTTCAGGAGGCCTGTAGGCGGTGTTACCTCAGGGGTTTGAGCACCATATTTGTGGAACTGATTAGTGCAGGGAACTATCGCCACCGCTACTTATTTTCATTTTTGTGTATTTAGCAAGCGAAACAGCCTACGTTTTGCAATTTGTATTTCCTTAGCAGAGTCTCCACCTAACACACACGTAGCCTACTGGTTGATCTATTATAGTTTTTTTCCAGAATCTCAGCCAAAGGCAGAGTTTTCGACTAAGTGATTCCTCGTGTGTAAAGTGTGTCAGTGCCTGCAGCTTTCCTGCACTGTTTTATCTGGTTCTCAAAGTGAGCATGGGAGACCAGCTCAGGAATGTATCCAGTGTGTACTGTGCCCGTCAAAAATACTTACAGCTCTTTCAGGAAGCGCAGATTGTGAAAGGCGTTTACTGGAAGCTTAGTGATGTTGTTCATACTGAGATCCCTGCAAGAGAAACAAAGGGTATAACTATGGCATGAGATGTCAAACTGTTCATTCCTCACTTGTTGCAGAAGTTCATTAATTAATTTACTTTACAGTACTTTATCATTTTTTTTAGTTCAACTTATCGTTTGCAAAGCCGTGCATAGCTGTATAGATAAAGCCGTGTTTTTTTGGCAGTGATCTCATTATGGTATTCATTTCTTTTAAAATATTTTTAAGAATTTAATAAAGTGCTTTATTATAGTGTAGATTTCCTATCTGTGATAAACATAACCTTGGATGAGCCAATTGAAAGAACACAACAATATAATTTCTGAGGGAGCATCAAATCACCACTGTTTGTGGAAAACCCAGTGGTATTGATGTCACAAACTGACACAGGAAGCACATTCATTCGTTGCCATTCTGTTTCTATGGAATTGCATTTTGTTAATCTCGCCTTACGTCCCAATTAAAATTTGATGATAGATAGTGTAAGGACCGCCAGCACATCCTGTGTGTGCATTTGCAAGATCTATCCATCTATCCATCTATCTATCTATCTATCTATCTATCTATCTATCTATCTAGTTCAGGCTCAATCTAATTTTCTCTCTGTCTGCCTTTCTCTCTGCCCCCTCCAAGTACAGCCTCGTTCTGCCTCTCTAAATCGAAGTCCTTTTAAGTCACAATCTGTCACAGCATGTGCGTGAAAAACTGTCTCAGCCTTTTTTCAATACCAAATCCATTCAGTTAACTCACAATTTGGTTTAGTCTATATTCTAATATGTTTAAACAAATTTAAAGTTGAACAACTTGAACAAAAACAAATGACTGAAGACATTAAAACAGGGATAGATGCTCATTTTATGATCTGCTCACTAATTAAATCCCTATTAATAATTTATTGATGATTAGTTAAAATCATTACAAAACTAAGGCTCAACAGCCCTATGATGCATTCATGGCGTGGGGGGGCGTGGCTAACCGTCAAACATGGCGGACGCTGTTTAGCGGAGCTCCGAGCTTTAACATCCCGTCAATCCGCCGATAATTGAAGCCCATCAGAATTTACCTGCAGTCACAGCACAATGGCGTATTACCGTAAACCGGGTGAGCTGTTTACATCGATGCTACCGCCGGCATAGAGAGCGATCCCCGATGTGCGGCCTACTCACCAGCGGTGCAAGGCAAGTCGGAGGCAGCCGAAAACCCGGAGAGGCTGACGGCGGCCCGATACGGGCCTGGAAACTCCACTCGGAGAGAACTGAGGGCTGTATAATCCCAGACTCTGGCTCCTGTATATTTTCTCAAAAATACATCAGGGGGACCGCCCTGCTGCCAACTTCCTACGGGCCCAGCTGGAGTGTGCTCCGGGATCCGGCGGCGCAGCGAGGCACGCCAGGTGCCGCACATTCACCCGGCAGCACGGGCTGGGCGAGGCACCGTTGATCAACAAGAGGGGTGTGCCTGCCCAAGACCGGGAAAAACAGAGACGAGTGATCGATGGCCCAGGGACACCCGGGGGACCGCCCGCTCATCGGCTCCCCCGCGACGCCTGCAAACAAGTGGCCCCAGGTCGTACCGAGCAGAAAAGCGAGAGCGGAGCTGCTTCCCCGATGCCGCCGGCCCTGAGGTGCGGCGCGGGAGGGGTGGAGCGCAGCCAGCCTTGATGAGCGCGACCCAAGCAGTATAACAAAGACACGGGGCCAGACAAGCAGCCCATCGGGGCACGGGGCCAGACAAGCAGCCCATTGGGGCAAGGGGCCCGAGCTGCGGCTCAAAAAGCACGGCCAACAGGACAACACCTCCTGAATTTGCAGGTGAGGGGGTTCACGTGGGGGGGCCCCCACCAAATTGGCACCGGTGCGATCCGCGGTACTCTGCCTCACCCCCCCCTCCAGGGTGCGCCACAGCCCACAGGGTAGGGTAACGATCCATGCGGCTGCTGGGGGAAACACCCATGACTATCGCAGGCACATTGATGCTGTGCTAAATAGGGACAGGTTTTGGGAATCAATCACGCCGGTCTGCTGATAGCACCACCGGGGGACACCACCTAGTGAACTGCACGGAGGAAGTGGAAAGCTTGCTAACCCAGACTTGCCTCACCACGCAACAGGCACCCAGTGCACCCTCTTGCCAGTGAGCTGAACTACAAAACGATGAGCCCCACTTGACTGGAATCCATTTGAGAACCGACCCCCCCCAGGTTTTAATGGAGGGCTGGCTGTACGGGGGTGGGGTTTTGCTTATTCCCTCCTCTCTCCACTGTCTCCTCTCCACCTTTACTGACGAGACGTGGGTTGCGCTGTGAGCGCTACCCCAAATAACTTGAAAGACACCGGTGGCAACACTGCAGGTGATACAGTCCTTCGGACTAATTGAAGACGCAGTGCGCGCTCCCACGGAGTGATATCGCTCAATTATAGCTACGTGCACATGTAGGTGGATGCTGGCAAGGGAACACGGAAAAGTGTGCGCTGGGTAGGCTGCTAGACGAGGAAACGAGTCTCCCACTGGCCTCTCGGCCCCACTCACTCGACGCCAAGGGGTCACCCGCCTGCGGCGGCTCTTCTATATCGCTATAGGAGAAGGCCCAGGGACAGTTACACACAGAAACGGCATGGGGCACCCCAAAGGGAAGATACAAGAGGCAACCACAAATACCACGCAACCTGCGGAAGACCCAGAGCGCAAGACAATCCCGATGTCGCTTAATTGTGTACCGCCCACTAATGAGGGGATGTCCATGGACAAATTAGACTTGATATTACAAGAGGTCAGGGAATCAAGAAAAGCCATTGAACAGCAAGTCGGCGCTCTCACAACTGGGTTCACACTACTCAAAGCAGACCACACCAAACTGGCGGACATGGTGAAATCGCATAGCCTGGCTCTGGTTGAGGTGGTACCACAACACAAGGAGCACGGGTCGAAAATCCAACAATTGCAGAAACAAGTCACAGGCCTCCAAGACCAAATAGAAGATGCAGAAGGAAGGGCCAGACGTAATAATGTACGGGTCACAGGTCTGCCGGAGTGCAGCAAGGGACCTGACGCCGCTCGCTTTATGGAGCAATGGTTAAAAGACCACGTGGCCCCTGAGGGAGTCTCGGACTACTTTTGCGTGGAAAGAGCACATAGGATACCCACTGGGAGGCCCAAGGTGGGTGCTCCACCACGCCCGCTAATAGCCAGGATCCTGAATTACAGGGATCGCGATACCTTGATCCAGAAGGTACGAGAGCGATCCCAAATACGGTTCGAAAACTGTCGAATATCGCTGTATCCAGATTACACCCTCTTGGTCCAGCGACAAAGGTCCTCCTTCATGGCGGTCAAAAAGAAACTTAAAGGCATGCAATTGAAATATGCATTACTGTTCCTGGCCAGACTGAAAATAATACACGATCACAAGACATATTTCTTTGAGAGCCCCGAGGACGTGGAGGAATGGATAGAGGTAATGGACCCAGCCACGCTCACAGGAACCGCCTCCCAAAGCCTACCCAACAGCCCAAGGCGTACAAATGATAGGCGACTCCGCCGCACGGTGAAAACAGTCCACAAGCCGCAAACGCACAGTCCGACGCAGCAACAAGTACAACAGAGTAAGGAACAAGCACTCGAGGCAGCGTCCACGTTCAGAGACTGTGGTCTACTTATGGCCTCTGCTTCCTCAGAGGACAACACGAATAGATTGGACTCCGAGAGCAGCCTGACTCTGTTCCCCAGTGTGACGCCACAGACGGCAGATGCCTACTGGACTGAAAAGACTGCAGGATAACCCTACCCACATGGACAAACCCACATCTTATTGACTATGACGACAAAGTTGGTATCAAATCACGTATCCTTTTTCTATGTGACTTTTTAATATGGAGTTACTTAAAATGTACATTCGTCCCGGGCTCCACACTCTGAGCTTGATCACAGGTAGTTATAACACCATGGTGGGTGTTAGCGACGACCCCTTATCTGCAAATGCACCTTGTACATACTGTACAGTTACACAGGTTGTGTTTTGTTGTTTGGTCCGGTATAGTTCCCCAACCGGGCCTGGTATTGGGGGCATAAGGGGTGGTGGTAATTCCGGCATAAATTGTTTGTCTGATGGGAAATGTGGCCTCTCTTTTATACTTGCAATGTCACCCTACATCTTCACACTGCGACATACATGCTTAACACCTACAATTTAATCACATGGAATGTTTGGGGTCTAGGGTCCATACAGAAGCTCCATAGGGTGCATGCACAGCTACTCAGACGCAAAGCCCAGATAGTGCTCATGCAGGAATCTCATCTCACGGAGTCGGAAGCAGCGAAAATGCGCAAAAAATGGAAGAGACAAATTTTTACCACCAACTATTCTGCATTCGCCAGGGGCACAACGATTTGGATTAGACATGGGGTGCCATTCACAGAGTTAGAGCGGTGCACTGACACACAGGGTAGATACATATTACTAGGTGGGACACTGGACAGCATGCACATTATATTGGGTAATATTTACGCCCCAAACTTTGATCAAGATAAATGTTTTGCTGTACTCAACTAGGTCTTAGCGGGATGGGAAACGTACCCATGGATTATAGGAGGGGATTGTAATGCAGTTATGGACGTGGAGCTAGATCGCTTACTTCCTCCCCTACATGGAGCGGGATCAGCCAAACAGGCAAGGGCTTTAAGTGGGTGGTCAGATGGATGGGACTTGAGTGATGTGTGGAGACTGAGACATCCGACGCACAAAGAGTACTCATTTTACTCCCCAGTTCATTTTTTACACACAAGAATCGACAGGATCTTTTGCTCCAGAATGATAGCAGCGCACGTAATACACACCACATACCTAGCGAAGACTTTCTTGGACCATAATCCTTTAGAAATCACCTTCTCCTGGGGCAGGATCCCCACCCCAGTACCCACCTGGCAATTACAACCCCAGTTATTAGAAGATGCGGTGTTCCGCACTACCCTGGCTAATACCATCACATGTTATTTTATGGAGAACACTAACACGGCGTCCTCCATATCTGTTGAATGGGATGCGTTCAAAGCAGTTATCCGGGGTAATGCGATCAGTGCAACAGTGGGCGCCAGACAGGAACTACACAAAAAATTAATAGAGACAGAGAATAATATGGGCATACTAGAACAAGAGGCAGTGAGTGACATTAGAAGGCAGGCCCCGTTGCAAGAGGCACATATCCAGGAGGCAGAAATACTTGATTCACTTCGGGTCATAGACCACAGAGCATATACAGAACTAAAACACACACATGCAGATAAATCAGGGTAGTTGCTGGCGAAATTACTGAGGGATGACCCCCCGACTATCATAGTGAGCGAAATCACTATACCTAGGTGAGACACTGTCACTACCCAAAAAGAAATCAACGAAGCCTTTAGCCAGTACTATGCAGCACTGTACAACAAACCAGACACAGTAGACAACGCCCACATTGATTCCCGGATAATTTGCCTTACCCACAGCTCACAGCAGAGGCAAAGAAAGTATTGACGGGTCCCATCACCAAGACTGAAATAAAAGTGACTATGAACGGACTCCCGCGAAACAAAGCACCAGGACTGGACGGACTCCCGATCGAATTCTTTGACACTATTTCTGAGGCCTTGGTTCCCCATCTGGAGACACTATATAATAAGTCGCTAGAACTTGGTGGCTTACCGACATCCACAGCACAGGCGCTGGTAGTTTTGCTTCCGAAACCTGGGAGGGACAAATCAGATATGTCTGGATATCGCCCACTGTCCTTATTAGCGACAGAATATAAGATATTAAGTAAAATACTAGCGAATAGACTCCTCCCATACCTACAGAAACTTATACATATAGATCAGAGTGGATTCCTCAAGGCCCGTAGCACCTCTCTAAATATCAGGAGGTTGCATCACATTATGGCAACCACCCGGAACATTATCAAAATGCAGGTTGTATCGCGTTAGATCTGCGTCAAGCGTTCGACACGCTAACTTGGGCCTATATGTTTAAGGCGATAGGGAAATTCTGCCTACCCGCAGAGTATCTCAAATGGCTACAGTTATTATACGCAGCTCACACGGCCAGAGTCCGTACGGGTGGGCATATCTCCAGCGAATACTCGGTATTCAGGGGCACTCGACAGGGATGCCCACTGTCGCCACTGTTGTTTATACTAGCGCTCGAGCCCCTAGCACTTAGGTTACGACTAGAGGCCCAACACCTTGGAATCCAGATAAGCGATACACATCATTTGATTTCTGCCTATGCAGATGACATAATAATATATCTGCGAGACCTTATGGGACCCCTGGATCCCCTCCCTGATATTTTTAAAAGGTTTGAGCAGATATCGGGCCTTGCCATCAATGCAGAAAAATCCAACGCATTCTTCCTTCGGGAGGGTACACAACCAGAGGCCATCGATTTTGGGACCTGTCCCCTACAAGTGGCACAGTCCACTTTCAAATACCTCGGTATACAAATATATCGGTCACATGCGGATATGCTAGAGGGTAACCTTACCAGAGCGATCCGGTCCATACGCTCAAGTGTCACCTTTTGGATCACGCTACCACTCTCCGCAACGTGACGAGTGGCCATATCAAAAATGGTGGTCCTACCACGACTCTTGTACTATTTCTGTAACTTACCGTTGATAGTACCATCAGCCACATTCAAAACTATAGACACTATACTCTCAGACCTTATATGGGGGACCGTGAGGTGCAGGCTGAGTCTCAAGAAGCTACAATTGGGGACCAGTAGAGGAGGATTGGGTGTACCCGACCTCAAAGCATATTCTTATGCGAGTCAATTGCAGTGGCTGTCCTATTGGACAGCGGGCCACAATCTGCAAGAGATAGGGTATATGATGTGTGACACAGACCAGGGCACCTTCCATACCACAAAGTAAACTTCCCCCGAACGTACCACCCTTACTGCATACAGCACTTCCGTGCTGGAAAGCGGTGCTACAATACACATCCCGTTGTCACCCCTACGCCGGGAACATACCACTAGTGGGAATCCCACTAAATAGCGGAGGGCTCACACGATGCAGGATAGGAGCCTGGCTAGAGGAAGGAGTTAGTACAGTAGGTGACTTATTCAATAATGGACTACTGATGGATCACGAAAACTTTGTGAGAGAAACCGGGGTGCCAGATCACTTATACTTGATACATGCCGCATTAATACAATACATCAAAAAACACTTGGCCCCACAGAGACTCGAACCTCCGAATCACGAATTGGTTAAGACCCTATATTACATGGGTAGAGGGAGACATCTTATAAAACGTCTATACGTGGGGATACGGGCACATGCTGCGATAGATCTTACAGAACTACGCGAAACATGGGCGGGGGACATAGGGCGGGAGCTTTCAGACAAGGAATGGGGTGGTCTTCTAGAATACCCAAAACAAGTGTCCAGAAATGCAAAGTATAAATTTATGCAAACTATGCTACTCCATAGAGCCTATCTTACCCCACGAAGATTGCAACGGATATTCCCACAAACACAACGCTAATGCCCTCAATGCCATCTGGGTGAGGCCGACTTAGCTCACATGTTATGGGCATGCCCTCGCCTGAGACGATTTTGGGAGTCAGTAAGACTTCACATAGTGGCAGTCACGCAGCTAAATCTGGGCAACACAATTGAGGATTGTATCCTGGGTCTATATAAGCGCTTGAGAAAACAAAAAGGTACAGAAAAGATTTACGGACCTCGCCCTAATAATCACAAAAAGAGCCATCTCTATGCGATGGAAGTCAATGAAACCCCCCACCTTGCACATTTGGCATAGTGAAATGCTCCGCTGGGGTGGCGCTGAGAGCGCACGGATACGGCCGGAGGAAGCAAGGGGACTGCGGAAACATCCGATATCCCTGGAATGGGATGTAATGCTAGAAGCCCTTAAAGAAGCGGACTTGGAGCCGGTAGATAGCACCCCGAACGCACAATAACCCAATAGCATATTTGTAACAAGAGCGAGATACAGTTTCGGATGGAAACAGTTAATTGACTCACACTATTAAGTTGCAGAAGCACAGCTAGAGAGTAGGCCACAGGAACATGTATATAAATGATGGAACAAAAGTGGGAGGGGGGAAGTTGGGGTGAATTAATAAATAACCATGTTTATCCTTTCTGGTTTTGAATAATGTACGGTCAATTGTGAAAATATAATTATTGGCTGCTGAAGGACATTGTGCTGATACAGATAATGTAATGTACTGTGTAATGCGTTTTTATGCTGAACCACCATACTATGCAATACTACCTTATGTGCCGAACTCCTGTTATATGATGAGCCAATTCGGCTGTTTAATGGCAAATCAATAAAATTTGTTTAAAAAAAAAAACTGATGCATTCATGGTAATTAAACACCTTAATCTTTAAAAACCCCACTAACCAAGCAGAAGTACTGGTAGAGGCTAAGTGGCTGCTATGATACATTTTCACTTACTGTTGGAAATGACCATCGTTTACGTGTGTTCCCCCAGATTTTTGCCTTCTGTAGCTGAACCCATTAGCACTCTGTACACTTTGCCCCTACTAACCAGTGGTAAAGTGCTTTGTGCTCACTCTCCCAGACAGGTTCAAATTCGCATCCAGCTAATTGGCTCAATTAATTTACTTATATGTCCCTAGTATATGTTACTATATGTACTAAGGGCCTGTGCATTAAATGCTTCAAGTGGGTTGCAGGACTAACTGTATCAACCACTAAAGTAGCACTGAAAAACATGTCTCGGGCCTGCCATTGCAGCCTGTAGTGCAGACTTAAATTGCCATTTCAACCTGGAAAAGTAAACCTTTTACCAGGCCTAAACGTTCATTTTTAATACGTGTAAGTCACCCCTAGTGTAGGCCCAACAATCATTAGGGCAGGGTGCATGGTTTTTAATAAAGTAGGACATGTACTTAAATTTTACATGTCCTGGCAGTGAAAAACCTCCACTGTTGTGTTTCATTTTGGCAAGGCTAGCTCTCCATTGGAAAAGCACTGGGTTATATTAGAACTCCTTATAATGCATAACTTCAGTTTGGGACTAGCCAGAAAAATGATCCAAGGACTCATTGGAATAGGAATTTAAAATCCATTCTGATAGTTTAGATGGCATTTTTCTGCCTAAGTCAAATGTGCCTTTCTGCCTGTGTCCAGGGTCACCTGACTGTACATGGCTCTCCTGTGGTATGCTGTGTATTCCTCCCAGACAGTGGATAGAGGGCCTGGGTGTGGAAAGGTGAGGGTCTTCCTGACAGGATGGCTGGGAGCAGCTGTGCCCCTACCCTGACACACTTCAAAGGATAACTTGGGGCCTGTACCCAGCCCTTCCTGGCTTCAGAAGACTCATACACTGTCACTGGCAGATGCAGCTCACACCTGGGTCTGCCTGTTTGTTTCACTAGCCAGGCTGGAGCCAAATCCAGGGGGAAAGAAAGAACTGACCAGAAACAGTTTTAGAGTTAGACAAAAGTGTGCCCCTCTCCCCCCAAAAGGCTGGCACTGGGCATAAATGTGGCATCCCCTGAGCCTGAAATCAGAACACTCCTGGGCCTGTGAAGACTCAGAAGGACTGCCCTGCTGTCTGAAACCTGAAGGAAGATTGGGCCTGCTTGCCTTGAACTCAGGAACTCAGAAGTGACTGCAATGGTCAGTTGACTGACAGCCTGTGTGAACTACAGGGATACAACAAGTTCCAGAGGCCTTTCCTGCTTCCCAGCTGGACCAGATCCAACATTACCCGACCTGGCCCCCTCTGCTGGCTGCTGTTGGAGTGAGTCCTGATCCCCAAGTAATGTCCTCGAGGTCCTGGACCTTTGGCTGAAGTCAGAGTGTACTTCACCTTGCTTAATTAAAGATTTCACCGGATCAGACGCAGTGTGATGCAGAGCTGTGCAGTTTCTAATCAAAGGCTTCACTGGAAGCAACGTTGAATGATACAGAGCTGTGCAGCCCCCAACTAGAAGCCTCACTGGTTCCAATGCAGAGTGACACAGTGCCCTGCAAAGCCGCACAGCAAAGCTCCTCGTTGAAGGCTTCATTGAATCCAGTGCCGAGCAACGCAGAGCCCCGCAGCTCCAGACTGAAAGCCTCACCAGATCC
The DNA here is from genome assembly GCA_963921515.1 of Calotriton arnoldi. NCBI lineage: Eukaryota > Metazoa > Chordata > Amphibia > Caudata > Salamandridae > Calotriton > Calotriton arnoldi. Next base: position 598,046 of record CAWUFW010001640.1, on the reverse strand, counting down.
AACATGGAGCGATGCAGAGTCCTCGCATTGAAGTCAGAAGTTAAAACTTCCAACGGGCCGAACCTGGTACTGTATCTGGAATGTGCTCCTTTGCCGTGGGCCTGAACTTATCACTTTGTCCTGGTTCTGCACGGCCAGATACCCAGTTGGTCTTCACGCTTTTTGGTGCCATTTTTACCTAAATCTTTACACTTTTTTCATTTTTTGTAATCTAATTTATAAAAATGTACTCCATGTTTCTAAAGAGTTAAGGGATTTAATTGTATTTATGCAGCATTCAAACAGTAAAGTGAAATCATAACACTTTATACATTGCCTAAAAGTCAAGCCTGACTGGTTTTGTGCCAAGCTATCAGAGGGTTAAGCACAAGTTTATTTAGTGACTTTTGTGATTCACCCTGACAAGGACTGTGATTATTATTTTAAGTGAGTTTTCACAACTTTCAACCAATAATCCAATTTCTTACAATACCGATTATGATTTTTATCTGCTAACTGAGGTAATTAACTATAGTTTGAGCAACAAAGGGCCTATATATAAAAAATAAATCACTGCCCAACTCTGAACAAAAATGGTAAAAAAGTGTAGTAGATAAAAAAACAAAAATAGAAACGCTGCCCAGAGCACCTAGGGAAAGTGCAGACACACACATACACACAGGCATGCACACACAAACACACACAGGGCCTGATGTCCCACACAGTCAACATAGACAAGGTGAGCCTTCTTTTACAATACTAGGTAAGTCTCCTACGGAACACTGCATACATGCTAGGACCCTGCTACAAGGGACAACCCTGCTCCGTACAGATCAGAGTACTCAACACAATAAAGCAAGCTGCCTTCCAGAGGACCTATGACTTCAAACAGTTAAAACAGGTGGATCAAATGAACCCAGAAAAATGGCTAGAGGTCATCAATGATATCTTAAGATCATGATGATGCTATAGGGAGTCAATCCATCAAAATGAAAGAAGATAAAACATAAGACTAGAGCAACTAATAAGCAGTAAAGTGGCAAATTGGTCATCATGGAAAGGGATGAACAAAACTTGGAACATAAATATTGGCAATCCAATTAGGAGGCTAATGGAAGCGGATGAAAGACATACATATAATGTACAGAAGATCAGAACAGACAAAAAACACCACATCAATGCATTACTGAAGTAACAAAACAATCCCCATGAAATAGTGAATAACATCCATGAACCTCCATTCCTTTAGGCATATAAATGTTATGAGCACTTCTTTTTGTCCCATCTTATGTAACCTCTCTTTGACACATCATTTGATCCAGGCTTATTTAATAAGATGAAGATCTAAAGTCAACAAAGAGGGCGAAAGCTTCAATAAATATATAGATACATGCCAGGTACTCTGTTTCGAGGAATTCAGGCAGATGCTTTCACCAACCAAACATCACCAACCTTTTGGAGTCACTGCTTAATGGAAAATGTCCCAGCTTACTACTACCCATAACTTCTGAAGAACAAACCAGCTAACCCAGAAAGCTTGTTTAATTGCAGGACACTTTTGAATTTCCCCTATCCCAGCAAAGTCGTCGACAAGAAAATCAAGAGGCAACCACAAAGTATGCATATCTAAGCAATCTATTGAATGATTGTCAGTCATGATTTAGATGCATGAAAGAAAAAGAAGCAGCAAAATCATATACCAGAGAGCACTACTCACTGCACAGTATTAAAACCATCAGGTGGTGGTCACTGTACTCAGTCTATCAGCAACATATGATACAACTGAAAGCATCATCCTGATTGAGAAAGTAAGAAATAAGATAACCTTGCATCTGGAAACTCCTATGACTGAATGGGCCCTAAACAGATATTCTAGTGATTGGAGAAAAAGAAAATGGACTGATTTCTTTCCAGTGGTCCCATCCCTGAGCTAAGCCCATATCCCATCCTGCAGAACCAAAAGCTTGAGGGCCTATCTATGATGGGAGTATAAGCAAAACAATGCTCAAAGGGACAAACGTCCAAATATTTGCGGTGTGCAAAACTGCACCAGTGTTCCAAACAAACATCCGCAAGTGAACAGACCACTAGTAAAAGCATGGGTGGACAATATTTACTCTACACATGCCTGTTCAAACAGCTAATTGACACCATGTAAGTGAAGAATCAGGCAGCAAGGCTAATACTGAATTAGGTAAAAGAAGATCATGAGGGGCATGCTCACAGATGGCCATGTTTCCAGGTTCTGTGCCAGTAACCTGCTGGGTTGCTGCCACCCATGTGGCCCAGTATGAAGATCCGAAACCAAGCGGGCACCTGAGTGTCAGAAGCAATTAGTGATGTGGCAGAGGCACTATGAAAAACAGTGCTCTTCCCAGCTCACTGGGATCCAAGATTGTGTCAGCCATCTGGACGAGCAAACAAACAACAGACCATAATGGTGAGAAGCACTAGGAGTGGTCGGTGTCGGGTACCTGCCATAGGTATTGGTGTTTTGCGTCCGAAGTGGCAGCGGCAGACCGAATGCACTTAGAGGAGTCTAAGGGGGAAGTTTTCTTTTTACTCCTCCTCCTGCAAAGCCTTCTATGTAACTACCTGTAGCTCCCCTACAAGTTTTTCCCCTCTCATCTTTATTTGGTTTTTACCTCCCTCTTTTTTTACCGTTTGAATCATCTGACTCATTGCTTTTTTTTTTTTTATTTAGAACGGAGGAGTTGTACTAGGACTAATAGAAGTAAAAACCCCAAATTTCAATGGTTACTAAGTTATTGAGGACTGCACGTTGTGCTATATCCTACTCTAAGTTACATGTGCGTATTCAGTACAACAGCTATTGTAATGCTTTATACAATAAACGTATGTTTCATTTGGAGCTGGTCCTGCACTGTGCACTTTTCTTTCATTGTGTGGTTTAGAGAGTCAGAACAAATCTTAATAAAGTTTTGGTCACAAAAAGAAACAGGATCATATTATACCTTCTTTTGAAAAACTCGCTGATTACAAAGTACAAAGTATTTTATTTGCACAATTAATTAAAATCATTGCAATTCATACAAAACAAGGTTAAAAACACTGTCCATATTCCATTTAAAAAAAGGTGTTCATGAGAGCAAGGGGGGAGTCATAGCTGGTAGGGCAAAGATTCTTGGTGTTTGTCTTCTGGTAACAGGGAATTAATCTCAAACATGAATTTTACAAAACGGGCGGCCATCTGAGCTGAGTCGCCCCTCATACACTCCTCTAGAGCTTCTTGGCATGTCCGGACGTTCAGGATCCACCAAATTGGACGCAGCAAAAAAGTTCGTAAAGGAAGTAAGGTTCTGCAGATGCACAGGACGTGGATTAAGTTTTCTTCCCCGTTTTTACAAAAACGGCACTGTATGGGCACATCTTCCTTGAACCTCCGGCCATACTTATACGCCATCAACGGGATCAGGTCAAAACGTAATCTCATTAGGTGGTGTTTCACACGTAATTTCATGGATGATGACAAATAGTGTGGCAGGGTTTTAGGGGCATAGAGTTTTGACGCCCAACTGCCATGGGAGAGATTCTTCACGGTTAGTGTATCATGTTTGAGTGACAAGATCTTTGCTTGTTTGGTCAGGATTTTTATAATCGGCCCTATGGGCAGCGAGCTTGCCCATATATCTTGAGCCTCTAGTGCGTCCAGGCAGAATGTTAAGAATTGGCTCCAGGGAGTGCTAGGGTTATTTAACAAAGACCATATGCAACTCTTTAATGTAAAGTCACAAGCCTTTTTGGTTTTTAAACAATAGGCAATAAATCTTGCTTTCATTACCCAATGTTGAGATGACAAGGAAAACTCCATGCGGATTTGGGCATGAGAGGTCGAGTTGGGTAGGTGGAACACTCTGCGAAAACACATTGACTGTGCTCTGTCAAGCCAGGTGAACATTTTGACTTTAAAGGTTATGGCGCCAAAGGCTATTGTCGGCAAAAATTTGGCGCCTATCACCCTAATTAGCGGCGAAAAATCACTATCTCTATTGACTTCCCTTCAATGTACCAAGAGTGCTTTCTGGCTCGTGAACGCGAGACTATCATTACCTTAGTTTTGGAGATGTTGATCTCCAAAGCGTTTGTTTTGCAGTACAGGGCCAGAGAATCGAAGAGTCTTTGAAGGCCCACCTGGGTTTGATCGAGGAGAATCGTGTTGTCAGCATATTGCATCGATTGAATTTTAGTGGATTCGATTCGTGGTGGAAATGCTCGAGAGAGGGCCAGCCACTCGGGCAGGTCTGCTAAATACAGATTGAAGAGTAGAGGAGCCAATATGCATCCCTGCTTTAAGCCTCTGTTAGTCATGATTTTATTGGTGGTTGACCATCTCGAGGAAACTCTTATTTTTACCCAGGTGTCAGTATATAGGGCTATGAGAGCTTTCAGGAGGGGCTGTGGGATGCCCCATTTTGTTAATTTTTCCCAAAGTTTGGGGCGAGCGACGCTGTCAAAGGCTTTTCAGAAGTCGATGAAGCCCAGATATAGCGATTTTCCTTTGGTAGCGAGTGTACTCTCAATCATGTGAACCAGACAGATCAAATTATCTTCGATGTGGCAGCCCTTTTGGAATCCAGTTTGTGTGAAGTGTGTTAATTTACGATCTTCCACCCAGGTAGTCAGTTCTTGTAGTAGGACACTTGCATATGCCTCCCCTTCCACATCAAAGAGGGGAATCATCCGGTAATTGTCGGGGTTGGCCCCCGAGCCTTTTTTGTGGATGGGGATGAGAAGAGATCCTCGCCAGGAGTCCGGAATGGGCCCACCCATTCTGGTTGCCTCAAATAAGGTGGCCAGCAATGTGGCCTATTTATGAGTGGATGTTTTGCAGATCCTTCTCCCACCTCGCCTCCAAGACCTGGAACACCCTCCCCACCAACCTCCGACAGACCCAAGACCTACTGGCCTTCAGAAGACTCCTCAAGACCTGGCTCTTCGATCAGTAGCAGCACCACCCCCCTCTTCCCCCAGCGCCTTGAGACCCTCGCGGGTATGTAGTGCGCTTTATAAGTGACATGATTGATTGATTGATTGATTGATCTGTGTTGGTATGCCATTTGGGCCTTGTGCTCCTCCTGGGCGCATTTTCTTTATTATAAGTGCAACTTGGTTTGAAGTTATCTTAATAGTGGGTTCCAATCCAAGGTTAGAGTTAGTGTGGTTAAAACCAAGGAGGTTTGGCCAGTTGAGTCTGGCTTGTTCTACATAGAGTACTTCAATGTAGGCCTCCCATTCAGCAGGAGAGATGTTTGGTACTGTGGGAGGTTGGGCAGATCCAACACCTTTGTTTACCCAGCTCCAGAATCGTCTTTGATCCTTTGATTTTATAATTTCGTGGGCGGTTGCCCGATGATGTTCTTCTTTCATTCTCTGAGAGGTAAACCTTGCTTTCCTGTATTCCTTTTGAGTGATCGATATTTTATCTCGAAAGGATTTGTAGTCTCTGTCATTGTAGGCGCGCCTGCGCAGTAAGTTATTTAATTTGCACTTAATGCTCGTTGTAAATTGCTTATGCTCAGAGAGACAAGATGTGATTGGGGTGCAGTTGTTTGGCCTTTTGATTAACTTTGTGGCTAGGTTTTCTCTGAGGTCGACCACTGCTGTTTCCCACGACGATGCGGTTAATTGGTCACTGTGCTCCTGTTTCAATTTGACCAAAAAATCATCCACCTTCTCTTCAATTGTTTCCTGGTTATCCACTGTCCACCGTAGCTTTCTTACAATCTCTAGGTTGGATTCTTTCTCAATCGGATTGTATGTTGGGTGGTGACAGTGCCGGGATGAGACTTTGCACGTTAAAACGGCGTGATCACTTTCCGGTGAAGGAGTTACCACAAATTCCTGGACAAGGAAGAAGTGGGCAACTGAGATCCATATGTAGTACAGAGTGGCCATTCTGGAGGAGGATACATGGGTGTATGCAGCGGGCAAGTCTGAGTCGAGTCTTCCATTTAAGATGCGGAGACCTAGTTGGTTTAAGTACGCTGCCATCTTTGTCCCTTGACCTTCCTTCCGTTGGTACTGAGACCTTATCTCCGGGATGGCCCACATTTGGTTATCCAATGTGAATTGAAGGGAAAGATCCGGGCCTGCCTCCATTAGGTTGGCATTAAAATCTCCCATTATTAACCATATATCGTTTGGGTAGTGGGAGGAGAGGTCGCTCATGGCTGGCAGCATTTTACTCAATGTAGCCTCTCGCTTGGCTTTAGAGGGATGTAGATAGACACAGCCAAGGATCAATTTTCGTTGTTTCAATTTGTTCTTTTCCAAGCACTGTGTCTGAATTTTAACAAAGATATAGTCTCCCTGACCTTCGCAAAGTAGGGAGACTTTTGCGACCAGGTTGTTCTGCACGGCGATCAACACTCCTCCCGATGCGTGGCCACCTACTTGAGATGCTATTGCATGGGATTCGAACACGGTGAAGTCCTCGCAGGCAATTTTTTCCAAAGACCAGGTTTCTTGTAAGGCAATGATGATATGATTCTTCAGGAAACGAGTAGTTGATCGTTCTGTTTTTTCCTTTGTTAGCCCACGGATGTTCCAGGAGCAGATTCTAAGGTGATACGCGACATCCCGATTGGGCTTCTGTTCGATTGAGATGATCTGTGTTTTACCCTAAGGCCTGGGAGAGCCAGGACCAATCTTGGGAGTTCTGCCGTTTAAGAGCACATTGACGAGGGCCTCCCGCTCTGGATGTCGTTATTTGCAGCGGGTTCTCGTTCCAGGACGCTGTTTGGGTTCCTGCTAGGGAGCCACACAAAACTGAAATAGGTTGCTGGGTAATTATGTTGTTGTTAGGCACATTTTTATTGTTATGGGCCGTTGAGAGATTGGCTGCTGTGTCCTTTAAGAAAGCCGGGTACTTGGCCTTGGTGACAAAACTGATCTGGATGCCCCAGTCACTCAATCGATTTTTGTTATTCATTAGTACAGAAGCCATGTCTTTGTTATGAAAGGTTACTACCGTTGCCTCGTTCGTCTGGCCCTGGTCTGGGGCGACAAAAGCCACACTTTCGATATCTGTTGTTTTTATATTTTCTAGTCCCGGAAGGAGCTGACACAACTTTAGAATATTTCCTCTGTTGAGGGTGTCCCATTTCCCTTGGGATACGTACTCGGGGTACAGCAATAATTTGGAGCTTTCTTGGGGCAACTGAGTTAATTCTACGATGTTTAATGTGGTTTTATTCTGCTGTTGGTTAAGATTTACCACTAGGGTTTCGCTGGGCGTCTTTTCCTTGGGTGGTTGATTTAAGCCTTCTGGTCTATTTACTTTAGAGGCGTGTGGGTGAGCATTAAAAGAGAGATCTTCCCCTCTTACAATATCTTGAGAGGGCTGCAGCCTATATTCGACTATTTCAGGAGGGGTCAAAGCCTTCCCATTTTGCTTTTTTTCCAACTCGTCCCTTAAGTTAATTTGTGTTGCTTTCTCCTCTGTGAATGTTTTAGGTTTGATACCTTCCTCCTGGATTTCATGTGGTTGTGCTAGGTCGTGATTACTTATGACTTTGTTCGTGGGACCCTGGCCCATGGGCTTTTCTGCACCTTGTTTGAGCAAGGGACAATTGCTAGGTGGTTTTATTAATTTGCCCAGGGTCTTAAAAGATTTTCCACTGCATTTTTTGGTTTCTTTTTTTCCATTCGATTTCTCAAAGGTCTCCTCTTGGTCTTGCACAGTGCAACGGTCGGTATCGACCTTAATTTGGCCCACACCTTGTGTTTCAATGATATCTTCCAGAGAGTGAATAATTAAGATTCCTTTTCCATGAGTGTTGTTGCTGGGAGCCGCGGTTGAGTTGGCTGTTGATTCACTGTCTTCTGTTCTGAGCCAACGTAATAGTGCGCTGTCCTTTTTCCTAGCTTTGTTTAGTTTCTTTAACATCATCTTGTTTTTCCTGGACAGGGGTTGTCCTTCTATGGGGGGTAAATTAGCCATATTTGGTGGCTCAGTAGAGTTCAACTTGTTGCCTGTCTCTGTTGCAGGGTTAAATTGGGTGGTGTTATCTAGGTCTCTTATTGTTTGTGTTTTGTTAGAAGTAGGTATATGGTTACCAACGCCTTTCGAACTTCTGGCTAGGTGCTCTTGTGTAATGATGATCTGCTGCTCATGAGCATCAGAAGGATCACGATCTTGAGTCTGATAGCTAGTCCTGTTATCAGTCGTGTTGTCTCGTAGGTGCTCAGCACTATGAGAACGTTTTTTTCTTAAGGTGTGCCAATGTGGGGGCTGAGTTTGAAGTAGTGGGAGAGGGATGGTTTTCTGTGCCCGTCTATGTGCCTCGTTCTTCAAGTCGTCAATTAGAGAGGACATTACATCCGGGAGCGTTTCTAGTTTTTTTAATATCGGGTTGCAGCTATATCCACTATAGCTTTGGTTTTGATTTTGGTTTAGCCCTATGTTGTTTTGAGCTCTACGTATCAAGGAGTTTAGTTGGTCGAGCTTTGTATCAATTCTGGTTATTGAATCCGCTACCAAGTGTAAAATGTTTATCTGGGCATCTAGTTTATCTGCGTGCATGTGAGCAGCACTTGCCATTGAATTCATGGCTCGATTAGTAACTGAGAGCAGTACCTCAACCTTGTGCGTGGCTGAAGTGTCGAGTGGCTCCCTAGGCCAGAATTCTATTTTTGAGAGGTCGTTGTCCTGAGTTTGGGGATGCGATAGAGGTGGATTTATATCTGAATAGCTACTAATTGACGAGGGCCGTTTCTTTTGAAGACTTTTGTTTAGGCCTTTTTGTAAGTTGAGAGCTTTATTGCCGGCACAGCTATTGTTGGTATCCATCAAAGAGGCATTAAGTGCGCTGACCCTAGTCTCAAGCTGGTGTAGGTCCTTAGAGCAAGTATGACTAGAGTGCATATGAGGGGCAGGAAATGGGGTAGAGGCAAGCGAAGGAAAGTCAAACCTCAGCTTTTGAGTACGAGGCTCCAATACACCATTTGATTGATTTACTTCTATTTCAGTGGGCGAAGGGCTTCGTAGGTGCAATAGCTGGGATACTGGGGTCGCTGAGCTAGTGGACGAGATCCATATTTTTGATTCTAACAATTTATGGCCGGAGTGTTGGGGTGGGACAACGTCTGTCTTCTTTGAGATCCATAGCTTCCGACCATTGTGATGTCTCTTGGTGGGCCTCGCCGGGTTTCGCACTGCTGGAGCGTCTGATCGTGGCTGGGATAGGATTTTTATTTTGTAAAACATCTGTGCTACTGTCTGGTAGTAGCTCTTGGGAGGGAAGTGGGGCTAATTGTAGGGAAGCTGGTTCCAAGATGACAGGATCCCTTCCAAGGATGATTATCTCAGGGTAGAGAGGAGCCAGTTGAGGTGTGCTTGTTCGATTTTCCTCGATTTGGTTATGGGAGCTTGAGCTCTCGTAGCTTGTGGAGTGGGCTACTTGCTTGAGCATTTGAGTAGGCCGGTTGAGATAGTCTCTGATATCTCTAGTGTCGCGGCATTTCTGTTTGGCAGACGACAGGGTATAATCTGGTTGTGCTTCCTCGTGGGCTTCTTGCCTACTTTCGACCAGAGGTGTCCGGCAACTACTTTGACTGTCCAGTTTAATCCCCTTGTGCACATCCAGGGTTCCCTCAGGTCGAGTTCCCTCGATTCGGGGGGATACCTGGTTCCCCCGCCTTCCCAGCTGAGGGTACAGCATCTTGGCCTTCTGTCGTTTAGCGGTCTTGTGAGGGCGATGGGAGCTTTGCAGCTGCGTAGAGTTCCTTGTTCGCATTTTGTTCCCTTAGTTGTGAATGAGGGAGATTTTCTCTCTCTTTCACTAAGGTTGCTTTTTTTTTGTATTACAGGGGCGGGGCCAATCCTCCTAGTCCCCTTCGCTCCACTTTATTCCACTTTATTCCTCTTTCGCCCAAGTAAGGTGGCAGCTGAGCTCTGTTGGTTTCTTCTGGGTAGGAGCACGATGAGCAAGGCCTCTGATGATGCTACACGGGGGAGGGGGTGCGGAGGGGAGGAGGGAGAACTGAGCGTGAATGCACCAAAACGGCCACAAGCTCAATCCTAGTCGGGCCGCTTCTACTTCTGGGGGTCGAGTTCATACCGTGCAGCCGGCCACTGTGACCGCAACACCTCAGTCTCTATCACCACTGTCCCCACTGCCGACCTCAGGCTCGGCCTCTTTCCCCCCCCCCCCACACTTGCTTGCCACTTTTTGGTGTTGTTCGATAGTCTTTATGTCCCTGTGTCTCTACTTTGACACTTGTCGACACTTCTCCATCCGGTATTCCATTAGTTGGCAAGGGTTTGAAGCTATATCAATGTCAGGCGCAATCAGGAATTACCAGGGACTGGAGAGAGCGGGACAAGCGGGGCCCGGGGGCTGCAGCTGATCAATTGATGAGGCAGTAACTCCGTTGCACAGCCCAGCCTGTGCGCCCGCCCTGAGTCCGTGAGCCTGTGAGCCACAGGGGGGAGGGGGGTGGTCAGAGGCGGCGGCGTGGAGCCGTGCCCTGCCCAGCCGTGTCGAGCCGATCAGGGGCAGCCACTGAGGCACTCAAACGGCACTCAAACAGCTCGCAATCTCGCCTCCGAGCCTCGCTGGCGTGGCGTGCGTGCAGGTTCAGCACACCAGACTCCAAGTTACGTTTAGAATCAAATTTAAATTCCTATGCATCATGTATAAGCTTAAAGCAAAATGTCACCATACGATAAATCTTTCAGAAACCTTAGGCTGACAAGACACAAGATATTTGTCAGAAGAATTTCAAACAAGAGAGAATTGACAAAGAACCCTTGGAGCTCAAGGCCAAAAACCTGGAATTGACTTTGTGATAGGTGGTTCACCTGTAGCTCTTTAAGTGTAGCCAGATGGCCAGGCAACTGTGCACTATGTATGACAAACAAACCTGCTTGTCAGACCATGTATTTCCACTATTTTCCAAGGCCAGGGAAAAGCCCCATATCTATCCAGCCCCACGAACCCGGTGCCCAAAAAAGATCACTTGAGGATGTGATGCAGGCTAATTCCTTTAAAAGCATACAAATTTGGGATTTTAAAAGGCTCTTCCATTCATATTTGTCGACTATGCGACTTTAAGCAGGAATTACTGATGCATGTAATCTGCCTTTGTCCCGCTCTAAAAAGCTTAAGGTGCTATTGCCTAAAACCGATATTTCCACGCTTGGGCATCACTCAGTGCAACGACACTGTTATTGCATGTTTCAGAGATGCTGATGTACAGCTTTCAGCCAGGTGCATGAAATTCCTTAGTTAAGTGCTTATGCTACTGAATTCGAGTTCTACAGACAGTTGAAAGAGTTGGCTGTCGACTTGATTCCAAGTCAATACTTTCCATTAAACCCAGCCTAAAACACAATCAAACAAATTACTAAGTTGTCTACCTCCAGCCCCTGTCTTTTATGTCCAGTACTTTATGATTTCATTAGGAGTCCTTCGGGCCCTGGAATCTTATTGTATTAGATGCGGGTTCATGTCTCATAGGTCAAGTTGGGCCCTGTATAAGTTACCACTGTTAGGCCATAAGCCACTGTATATCGCACTTGACGAATTGGATTGCTTAGAAGCCCAATTAATTTGTACAGTGCCTGTCATCGAAGTGACTATTCTTCCCTAACATCTTTACCCGATAGGACAGTGTCCCCCCCTACCCACTGGCCTCTTTCTGGCAGCTGCACTTCTAGACTGAGTGGGGAATAGGCGGGGCAGCCGACATGCATCAGACGATTCGTGCTGTTGAGTGGAGTCACTATGCACAAAAGTCATTTATTCAAATTTTATGTTTTTCGGATGAACTGATTGAATGGCACAACACTCGAATGAATCAAATGTGATATTATTTGATTTTATCTTGCTTTTACTGCTCTTGAAGGGCGCTCATATGAATCGATGAATTGTGATTTTATTCGATGTTATCTTGTTTCTACTGCTTGGGATGTTTTAGGTTACATTGTAATGGTTTTAAATAACCTTAAACAATAACAAAAACGCACTTACTTGCTAATTTCCCAAAGAATAATCATACTTTACTGAAAAACAGGCTCAACCCTTCATGCTAGAAATAGTCTCAATTGCATTGGGGGATGTGCTCTTAGAAAACAATTACAATAATGATTATCTGTTTGGACTGTCTGCAGTCTATCTTTTTGCACTTGGAATAGTGTGGCTTCCGTATTTGAAAACAAAAAGTGGAAATCAGTGGAATGCACATCATTGGCACTGATCAAACAAGGGGATACTGCTCGCCAATACTGAGGAACAAACCAAAGCGATTTGGCCTGCATTAGTTTTATTAAATGTAACCTGTCAACGACCAAGCCTCTCATCGCAAGAACTCCATCAACAAATGGAACCTTTTTACCTGTCCAGAGGTCCTGGGCCCTCCACCACCACCTGCCAGATTTGCCTGCAATATAGTCATATATATTTCGCTGGAGCACCATGTAATGAAAGTTACAAGTGCAAGTTTCTGGCAAATTAAACTCCTGAAGAAGATTCTACCCTATATTGATGTCAAACATTGCATTCCTGCAGTCATTGGCTTAGTACAGTCTTGATCTTGGCTTGACTACAGCATTTCTGTCTACTGTCTGAGTCTTCTAGTCAAGCTCCTGCAAAGATAAACTAGTGCAGGTGCTGCAGCTAGGATTGTTACTGGTCCCGAATGCTGTGAACATCTCTCACCTATTCCTATATGGTATTTAGATAAAATATCAGAAACAAAAATATTGTGGGACAAAATATTGTGTCAAGAATATCGAGGCCACAAATATTGTGAAGGTAAGTTTCTATAGGTTAGCAACGTTTTACTATATTAACACCACATCCCATTCCTCAAAACCTGGATCTTCTAATTAGTGCCGAGAGGCCCTCTTGGGGGTGATTTCTTTGCGCTTTATAAATGTAAATAACATAACACTTATATGTACCTTGACAATATATATCTTCAAGGTGCATTGATGTGGAGTTAAGAATAGTAAATCTATACTCACCTATTTGCACGCACCTTCTCGATATTTTGGTCCTTGATATTTTTGACACGATATTCTGTCCATGCGATATTTTTGTTTCCAATATTCTGTCAGTGATCCTTTCTAGATCTTTTCATTGGCTCCCAATCAGGAAAATATTACTTTTTAAAACCTTGTTCGTATCACATGCAGGTCACAACACCTTTTATGTTAGTGAAATTCAAGCTATATGCATCTCAGCACACCATGCACTTCTAAGGCCAGTGTACTCTAAAGATGCCTAGGTGTCAACACCATATGCATAGGTATTAGCTCAATACCAGTCCACGTATCTAGGTATGACCATCACATGTGAAGTACACATGCAGCATATGTGCCATGCATGATGCCTCGTCACAAACCTCTGATTCATTTTGTGGGCTGCTTACGACCTCGATAGGGCAGATGAGGAACATGGGCCAAGGCAGGAGCTCTATTATGCAAATTAAATTGGAGGCATTGATTTCCCCTTTGCATCTCTATCTTTTCACTGCCTCAATCCTCCCCACACCATAGCAGCTGTGGCCTCATACTACTTATAGTCCGCTTCTCTGCCGAGCTGAGCTTTGTGACTCCTTTCACCTGAAACATCCAGCTCAGTATCTTTGTGTAATGGATGCTGAGCACTTCATTGGTTTGATTTGGAGGGTGGGGAGTGCGGTAGTTTGATAGTGACACTTTCATTAGTTCTGGGTGTTCAGCTGTCGAACAGGCCTATTGGCAACAATGTACATAAAATGTGGTTTGGGCCTCTCCCTTCCAAATATTTCCTTTCTTCGATCAGTCTCTTTCAGACAATGGCTTGAGACTTTGTCATTCATGCCTTGGCTCAGCCCAGTGACATAATCATCTCTCATCTCTTGCTATTGGCTGTTTGAATGTATCCTTCCACCTCCACTGGAGTGCTTACAGTGAACTGTATTTGGGAGTAATTCACAACTTTAGCTCACTCTGACCACTCCTGCTGGCTCTCTCTTGCGTGTCTCTCTCTCTAATGTGCTTAAGCTGCAATTGTTAGCACAGAACGTCAGACGTACTGAGTTTACCAATGCTTGCCTTACATCTACCTCCTCATCTCTCCCATCATGCTCATTCTAATTCTAGCATTACAATGGTTATTCAAAAGTCCTGGTTGCTCTTCAACCAAGCCTGCATCTGTTGCTGGAAATGCACGTTGCTCTCTGTATATCTTCTATGGTACAAATCACCCAAAATCATAGTGGACAGTTCTGAACTGCAGCAATGGTCATGGCCAGAAAATCTATGTTAACATCACTATCCTGATGAAGTCTTCTGCCTGTTGTTATGGCATGCTGAAATGTCGAAGGGGACTCTCACCAAAAGACACGCTTATGGCACCATGGAGAAGCGCAAGGAAAGATTCCATTCTAGAAATGTGTGTAGGGAAGTCTGACTGAGTGTTCTATATCTGGTAGGTGGTCTTTGGCAAGGCTGCTGCTGAGATGCTATACATACATCTTAGTTACATCTTAGCTTAGTACTTGAAGCTTGGTACAAGAACATTTATCGTTTTTAGACCAGTCAATGTTCTATATGTACACAAAGTCACATATATGTTACATTCATTTACCACTTATTGTACTGGGTTGAGACTGACTATTAGTGTTACCTGTCTCTCTGTCAGGTACTGGGTTGGTTTTGCTACAATAAAGGTGTGTTATCATTTTGCTAACATAAGAAATCTGTGAACTACTTACTATTTTAATGAATTTTTTATAATATGTTTTTCATGTTGGTATTTTGAATAATGTTTGTGTATTTGTATCCAATGCTATATTTACAACTGATTTGAATTCTCTATTTAAGCACAATGTCAGATTTTTAGTGGGGGAAATTGGTGTTTTACCCGCTAATAAAAATCTATAATAATTAACATCTTGATGCCAACTTTCCATGTAGTTTTGAAACTGCTCCAAATATAAGATCATGGAAAAGAAGGATTCTGATGACTCCTGGTACCTCAGTAAGTATGTTAATGTTTCCCTTGACAGGATCCTCAATACAACCGACAGGGCTGAGATTCAACTTGTAATTCCTATTCTTTGAATCTCAGCCCCAGGACATTCTATCCCATTGTCCCACAGCATTCCATGACCTAGACCCAACACATCTTTCCCCTGCAGCCCAAAAAATACAAAACAAACAGAAACTTCAACCTATCACACTGAGCAATTAGTTCTATAATGTAGTGTTACAAGATGACAAACACACCCGCACAAAACCTGAGCTACGATTTTGACATTGCCTTAGTTTGAAAGGCGGCCTTCTCTCCGTTGAAGTTCTCAGACATTTTGCGTATTGAGATACAGATGGTGATCCTGGAACCACTGTATTGTTTCTCGACAGTACTTCCATCTCTGCTTCGATAGACTCTCCTTGTTCCACCATTTACCATCCTCAAGCATTATCGCACGGTCTTTAAAGCTTTGTATTCTCTTGGTATCAGAAAACCTAGAATGCCCTTTAGATATTATGCCAGGCAACTTAACTCTGACCCTATCCACTTCTTTAAAATCAACTTGATGCCTTTCTTTGTGCATTCTCCCACTTGTCTGTCACTTGCGCACGGTTCTCTTCAGACACAGAGAAATCACACATCCAAGGGCAAACCAATTTAGTAGTTGCCAAATAACCCTTTAACAACAAAAAGGGTGATAAATCTGTGACAGTATTAGGAGCAGTACAAATCGCCCAAAACAAATCCTTAAGTTTCTTTTTCCAATCCAATCTATTTGCCACAGACAGCTGAATATTATCCTTGATGATTTGGTTACACCTTTCTATCAACCCTTTGCTCCTGGGATGATATAAGGATGTTGTCACATGTTCAAGGCCCCAATGGCCTAAAAACATTTGAAACTCTTTGTAAACAATTCGCTCCCCATTGTCTGCTACTAACTCAACAGGAGCTCCTTCCCTCAAGAACAATGCCTGCAAGAAATCAATGACCTCCTCAGTGCTAGCCCTTCTCACAAATTCCACCTCAGGTCACGTGCCCCATACTCAACCAATACAATACTATACCTGAAACGTTCTTCCAGCATATACCTTGGCCCAATGATCTATACCAAGGTTTCTCCGGTGCAGGTACAGCTTTGACCCGACTGGGAAAAGTCTTCTGGGTCTATCGATAATCGCACAAGCTACACACTTCCTTAACATTTGCTCCACATTCCTGTCCATGTCTGGCCACCAGAACATCTCTCTGATACTCCTCTTCATGGCTCTCATTCCCACATGTCCTTTGTGCGCCAGTCTCAATATTTGTTCATGCATAACATGGAGAACAACCAGCAAATCTGTACTCCTCAAAATGCCATCTTTAACATTTATTCTGAGAACACATGCTTGAAGGCCATAATGGATTCACTAATTATTTTCTCTGGCCATCCCTTACTTAACCAATTTATAACTACCTGCAACACCTCATTCTCCCTAACAGCTACCTTCTGTTCAGAAATGCATAGATACTCACAGACCGATATAAACGCAACAATGCAAAAATTCTCATCTGCACTTTCTGACACCACTTCCGCTATATTGAGGGGAAACCTGGATAAACATTCAGCATAGACATTCTTTGCTCCAGGTATGTATTCCAGACAAAACTGGAATTCCTGCAATCTGTAATGTCAGTTGGCAGTTCTAGGTGTAGCCTTACCTGCCCCCTTGGTTGTGAACAAATTGACCACTGGTTTGTGATCCATCCAAATGGTAAATTCAGTTCCCCAAAGATACTTCCTAAAGTGGTCAACACCCTATCAACAAGTTCATGCTTCCCATTTTGTGGCAGAATAAGTATACTCAGCTCTTCCCAGAGCCAGAGAAGCAAAAGCAACCATCTCATCTCATCCTTTCCTTCTCGCACTTGTAACAATACCACACCCAATCTGTACTGACTAGCATCTGTAACTACCACACATGGATCCCATGTATCAAATGGTTTAAGAGAACAGCGTTTGCCAACTCTCTTGATAGGATCAAATACCTCACTCAATTCTACACTCCATACAAAGATCACATTTTTCGTCAAGAGTGACCTTAACTGATGGGTTCTCTCATTACAATTAGGACTGAAACATGCATAAAACTCTAAAGTACCAAAAAATGATTGCAATTGATCCTTGCTTTCTGGCACCGGATATTCCACAATGGCTTTCACCATATTTCCCTTTGGCTCTAGCCCTTGGACCAACAATTTATAACCTATATAGTCCACACACTCCACAGAAACCTTGCACTTATTAGCTTTCAACGTAACACCTTTTCCCTTCAAGATCGTCAAAACAGATACCAATGTTTTGTCATAAGAGGCTACATCTTGTCAAAATACTAGAATGTCATCCTGAAAACATCTCACATTAGGAACATCTTTGAACATGGTCTCCATCATCCTCTGGAAAACAGATCAGGCAGAAGCCAGACCAAAAGGCATACACTTAAACTTTAGGCTCCTCCATGGGTAAAAAATTATATAAATGGGGACTTTCCTGATCCGATGTAATAGAATCTGGTGATAAGCAGATGACATATCTAATGAGGAAACAACTTTGGCTCCCTTGAGAGAACTCCACATCTCCGAAATGTTAGGCAGAGGATGCCTATCCACTGAGATTCTGTCGTTCAAACCTCTCAAATAAATACACATCCTCAAAGGCCCATTATGCTTTCTCGCCAACACCACCGGAGATAACCATTTCGAACTCTAGATGGGTTCAATGATGCCTTGTTGACATAAGGATTGCAATTCTGCTTCAAATTCTGTCCACATGGCAAGCGGTACATGTCTCGACTTATGTACAAATGGAAATGCACCCGATTTTAGTACAATCTGGTATGAAAAACCCTTAAACTTGCCAAGTTTACACTAAAAACTCCAGGTAAAGCCATTTCCCATACACCTCCGTCCACACACCACACAGACATGCACTCCTTTTTCAACATCACTTGTTCAGGGCTATTGGGATCTAAAATTATCCCTAAGTTCCTCTGTTCCAGCCAACCCAACAGACATGACTCGTCCTTGACGACATAAATTGTTTCCTTTGAAGCTTAAAGTGGCATTAAATTCTCCCAACACGTTAATGGGTTCACCCCCATAAGCAACAGATCTAATTTGTGATTCTTAAAGAGTGATGTTCAGAAATTTCTTCCAATCCTCTCATCCTATTAGAATAAAGAAAGGACCAGAATCTACCATCATAGAAATGGGAACATTCAAAATGTCAAGTTGACAATTAAGTCTCTTCGTGGAATACATATCCACTTGTAACACTCCATCCACACTTCCCTCACATTTATTGAACTGTCTGGTACCATCAAACACCATGACTACATTATCCTCATTGGACTTGGGCAGCACCACTTCCTCAGATTTGGCATCAACCATAAGAACATGTTTGGTTTGTGATTTAGGGGTATGCAACATTAGACTTACACACTTTGGCTAAATGCCCCTGATTCTTGCATTTCGCACACAACTTGCCCACAGCTGGGCAATACGAAGAATTGCCCAAGTGATTTCTGCTAACACACCTGTAGCACTCCAGATATATTTATTTTGCCTCATTTTTTTTCACTTCCTCTTAGACACATCATCTGTCTGATTAGCATGCACCTGTCTACTTGTGGACTTTATCCATATATGATGCAGTGGTCTCAACCCACCTAGCAATTTCAATAGCCTTATCTAATGCCAAGATTTCAGTTGTTCACAACTTTTTTTGATCCTTTCTACTGTTGATCCCTTATCATTTCATCCTTAAATGTTTTATAATCATATGTAATTAAATGAATTAAATGAAACAGGATTTATCCAGCACAAAGTTACTCCTAGAAGTATTCCGACACGCAGCTCATAGAAAAGACCACTCATTTTTAACAAAAAGCCATGTTTTCAACCTATTTTTAAAAATGGAGATTGATTCCACCTAGCGGAGATCTTGAGGGAGTTTATTCCGCGCTAACAGCCCCAGATAAGAAAAAGGGCACCCTCCTGTTCTGGCACGGCATATCTTAGTTACCTTTGCCAGAAGACTGTTAGCGGGAACGCATATTCCTAGTAGAAAGATAACATTTTATTCTGGAGCCCAAGTAGCCCGGCCCAGTGTGATGAAACGTTTTATAGACCAGCACCAGAGCTTCAGATAGAATCCACTTCCTCACTGGGAGCCAGTGAAAAGAGTGAAGGTAAGGGTACACATGCGTTCTCAATGGCAGGTTGAGGAGTAGATGGGCTGCAGCGTTCTGGACCTTCTGGAGTCTGTTGGGCAGGTAGTCTGGCAACCCCAAACACAGGGCATCCACATAGTTCAACCTAGATGTGATGAGTGCCCGAATAACTGATTTCCTGGCTGAGAAGGAGATTAAATGCAGATATTTTTCAAACTGTGCAGCAGGCCAAGCAGGAGCCAACTACAAAATTAATTTGTGGTTGGAAGGATAGAAGGTTATCAAATTTGACACCGAGATTTTTGACTACTCCAACTTGCGGGCCCTGTGGCAGGTCCCATTGGCCAAAGGGACAGCCAAGTTGCCAGGTATTTTGACAGAAGAACAACATTTTTGTTATATTCGCATTACATTTCAATTGATCGTGGGTCATCCAATAAAATACAGCCGTTAGGCAAGATTTAATCAACTCCCTGAAATCTCTTCTCCCTTCTTAGAGAAGAACAGCTGTGTGTCATCGGCACAGGAAACTATTTTTGACCCACAAGCTTCCGCCAGCTGTGCTAGTGGCATGAGATAGATGTTAAACAGAGTGGGGCTCAAGGCAGAGCCCTGAGGCACCCCCATTGTTAACTCCAAGGACCCTGAAGAAAATGGAGGGACCCTCCCATCCTGTCCTCTGCCCCTCAAAAAAGATGCTAGCTCGTTCATGGCCTGACCTTTCAATCCAATTGACTAGAGGCGCGCCAAGAGCCTGGAGTGGGGGACCATATCTAAGGCCGCTGACAGATTCAACAATATCAGCACAGCCTCCCTCCTGCATCTAGTGTGTCTCTGATGTACTGTTACCTCCAGCAATTCGGTCTCAGTACTAAAATTAGGTTTGAAGCCAGAATGGCTCGGGTGCAAGAGGCTGTTGGCCTTCAGGTACAAGGAGAGTTTCTGGTTAACAAATTTCTCCAAGAACTTTAGACGGAGCTGGCAGCAAAGATATTTGTCTGTAACCAGACAACCCTAGCTTATATCTAAGGATATGAACTCTCTTTTTCTTACTCACTTTCTTTGGCCTCACCAATGATTAGGTCTGGCTTGAGAGCGCAGCTGTCTACAAGACCTATTGCAGGGGCCTCCAACCTGTTCTATAACAAGAGCTACTTATGTTTGATAAGAATCTTGCCGAGCTACTAATATTATTAGCGTTGAATAGACAACATTACCTTAGTGGCCACTGTATGCAAGTGTGCCTGGGGTGATTTCCTCAGTGTATCAGCCAGTAGTAATGCAAGAAAGGTTTTATCAACTTGGAATGTAAATATAATTAGGAAATTTAATCCTCTTTCTCCAAACATCATGTTATGAGCTCGGAAAATACACACCTTTTCATTTTGAATACGCACACCCAAGCAATACCTCTAATTAAGTAGGCCAGGCTGCTCATAGGAGAGCTCCTTGCAAGTAGCTGGAGAGCTACCAACAGCTCGCGAGCTACTCTTTAGAGATGCCTGACCCATTGTCACCAACTCTTTCTCATGCCATTGGCTGTTTGCAGTTTCATTCTGCCTTATATGGAGTGCTGGTATTGATAGATTATAAATATATTAGCCACTCTGTAGTTATAGTTTGGATTCCCAGGTATAGGAATCCCTCAGAATTTTGGTTACTAATAACTTTGCCCCATTTTAATGAATCTCCCAAAAACTTTCCAGACCTGTAGCTTTTTCTACATTGGCAGTGAATGGAAAGTTTTCAAGTGATTGGTCAAGAGGGTGCAAAGATAAAAGAGGGGTCCCAAATAGTGATGACAAGGCATTATGTGATTGGCTAATGACTGCCTTTTCAAAAATTAAAGGCAGCTATGTTGTGTTTAGGTACACTTTGGCTGTGTTCTGCGTTTTGCCCCTAGATATAGGTAAGTGTTATGTTTGATATTTTTCCCCTGCCTATTACCATTTTATTAAAGTTTCTACATATTTTGAAAAAGAATGTACGAGTACCGCGGTACTGCCTCAGGAGTACCGTAGTAGTACAACAAATTAAAAAACATAAATATGTTAAAAAATTTAAAATACAATGTAATGTCCTATATTTTACAAATATAGTGCACTACAGTGTATTTTCTATTTTTAACATATTTAATTCTTCACAGAAAAGTTTACGGAGTACATCGGTAATACCTACAAATTACCACACTACTTAAAAATATATTTTTTTAAATGTGTAGTTCTCCTTAAACTGCTGTAAAAATATATAGAAAATTAGAAATAAATGTCTCTATCTATTAACACTTTAATAAAGTGGTAATAGGTAGGGAACAGCAATTAATCTACTACTTACCTAGATCTAAGACCCTAAACAACAATGCAGCGAAATGCAGAACGTAGCCAGACTGTGCTGAAAACCACATGGCTGACTGTTACTTTTGGTAAATACAGCCATTAAACAATCACATTTTGCCTTATGTGCATATACTGCAGTACACCACGAACATACTGCAGTATGCCATGCCACAATACATAACTAAGTATTTTAAAATGTATAACTCAACACAACGTACACTGTTCACACATACTACTAAAAATTACAATTTACACCTAATAAATATTCCTGCATTATTAGATCTAGATACTTTCACACTACGTCTGCTTCAATTACCAGACTCCACTCTACGCCACTACGCCCTATGCCACTCCACTTTACGCCACTACACTATATGCCTCTCCACTATAAGCCACTCCAATTTACCCCACTCCAGATCACTCCATTCTACACCCCTCCACTCTACGCTACTCCACTCTACGCTATTCTACTGTACACAACTCCACTCTATGACACTACACTGTACACCACTCCACTGTTTGCCACTTCACTCTACACTATTCCACTGTACGTCACTCCACAGTACGCTATTCCACTCTATGCCACTGCAGTGTACCTCACTTGACTCTACGCCAGTCCAATCCACAACAATCCACTGTCCACTACTTCATCTTTTCACTACATTCAAAATTGCACGCCACTCTACTCTACTCTATTCCATTGTATGCCACTTCACTCTATCAAACTCCAGTGTACACCATTCCACTGTACGCTATTCCACTGTATGCTGCTCAACTGTACAACACTCCAGTCTATGCCGCTCCACTGTATGCCACACCATGTATGCAAATCCACTCAACACTATTCCACTGTATGCCACTTCACTGTAGAGCACTCTAATATACGCCACTACACACGATTCTACATTACCCCACTCCACGCCACTGCATGAGACACCACTCCACTCTATACCACTACATTATCTTATTGTATGCCACTACACTGTACCTCACTCCACACTATGCCACTGCACTCTACCCAATTAGATTGTACGTTATTACATGGTGAAATTGGCTTATACCCAATTGGCATATTTAATTTCCTGATAAGTCCCTTGCAGAGTGGTATATCATATACCCAGGAGCTGTAAATTAATTGCTACCAGTAGGCCTGCAGCACCTATTGTGCCACCCACCTAAGTAGGACTGTAAAACATGTCCCAGGCCTACCATTGCAGCCTGGATGCAGTTCTAAACTTCCATGTCGACTTGGCATTTAAACCCCCTGCCAAGCCTCAAACTCCCCTTTCATTACAAATAAGCTACCCCTAAGGTAAGCCTGAGGTAGCCCGTAGGGCAGGGTGCTGTGCAATTAAAAGGTTGGACATGTACCTTTACGTTTTACATGTCCTGACAGTGAAAAAACCCTAAATTCGCTTTTCACTACTGTGAGGCCTACCCCTCCCATAGGATAAAAGCTGGACACAGGTGTTTGGAAACGCCACGCCCACTTTCATTGAATGCATTGAGTGTGACATGTAAAAACAATGCTGTTCATTTTGAGACAGATTAAGGTTTCTGTCATGAATTGAGTTTGGATATCAAGTGGTGACTACAGTGGATTACGGTTAACCCATTAGAGGAAGGTTTCCTCATAGGATTCCCAGATAACATTGAGTGGACATGAGGGTTTGTTTTTTGTTTAAGTGATCAACAGTTTGGAGTCCTGAGGAGAACCCGAAAAACGGTTACGGGTTCGAAACTCGTTGACAAGTTTGTAACCAACAGGTGCATAAAACAATAGGCGCTGGTAATCAGGGTGGAAGTGACCAAATGTGAAGAAAGTTATACCCCTGGCCTCAACTTGCGCAGCACTGATTGGTTGCCTTGGCCCATTAAGCAAGGAGCTCAAAGTTATTTGTACAGTGGGTAAAATCTAGTATCTCCTTTTGGGCAACTAAATTCAGAACTGACATATATGTTTGCTGTACTACATGTCATTTTTGTATGAAATGTCCTTGTTGTGATGTGGGGTTGGTGTAATGTAATGTATTGTAATGTATATCTTTGATATATTCATATTTTTCTTTTGTGTATGATAATTTTTATCCCAAAAAAGTATTAGGATTAATGACTAAAAATAATAAATGGAGATCACTGCTATTGAATACAGTGGTCATGAGGGACAGTAAGGGCAGGGCGGCTCATCCATTAGAGCGTGGGGGCGTTAACCCCCCTACTGCGAGCCACTACACCCGAGACAGATTCCTTACACCCTCCGTACAGACTTCGTTCCTTTAGGGTGGGGGCGGGACTGAGGAGTTCTCTACCTCCTGGCGATGATTGAATGGGAGGCTGTGTTGAGTGAACTGAGCATGTGAGATTGGCCTGTGTTTTTCATGTGACCAATCTCACTTGCGCAGTTCAGGCTTCCTTAATGAACACTACTGGAAGCTGGAAGAGCAGAGACACACCCCCATTGGTCTCTGAAAGAGTGTTTTGCCTCTCTGACCCAGCCAATCCTGGCACTGCTTTTATGCTGCTTGGTATTAAAAGTAGAATGACAGCGGTGCTTGGATTGGCTAGGATGCCATTTCCCAGCATGCACATCTTTTCCAGGCTGTGCGATGCGGGAGGATCACGTTTACTGAAGGTAAGAATATGTTTATTTACTTTACAGCAGTGTGCAATATTACATTTGTATTCCAGAGGTCATCGGGGCATATTCTATTTGAATAGAATGTACCTTTAAACAGAAAGTGCCCCGATCACATCTGCAATACAAATTTAAGCATACCGTTGTTCGTAAAATAGTATTATGTAGCCCCATCACTTTGGGAAGTTGCCAGCCTCCGCTGACTGACCGTAGGAGTAGCATCAGTACTGGCAGTTGTGAGATGTTTGAACTTTTAGAAAGTTGGCATTTTCTTGCCCTTAGCGCTTTTGTGCCTGCAGCCTGTCTTGGGTCACATGACTGGGTGTATCAGACAGTTAGACTTTGTGAATTCCTCTCAGACAGTCACAAAGTAGAGAGATCGGGTGTGCCTTCAACTGACAGGATGGGGGGTGGAGCTGAGCACAGTCCCACTTGTAACCGAATAGCCTGTGCTCTGCCTTCACACAAAGGGCCAAACAAACCCAGATTGTTAGCAGCCAGCATGGAGCCAGGGCAGGGGAGGCAGGAAACCCCATGCACTTCAAAGCCACTGTCAAGAAGCTTCTCCCACCTTCCAGAACAGGTCAACTGGATATAAAAAGGGGACCTCAGACACCAACTCTACAGTACACTTCTGGACCTGTGTATACTCTGCCAGGAAGAAGGACTGATGTGCTGCTGAAAGGTCTGCCACTCTGCTGGACTTCTGCTCTGAAGGAAATGCTGCCTGCTGCCCTCGGGCCTGGGGAAGACGAACTGGATCTGCAACTTAATCTTGAACCCAGGACCCCAGAGTGACTCCACAGACTGGACTTCTGTCCTCCTAATCAGAGCCTCAGGGACATAAAAGCCTCTCCAACATCCTGCACCAGCCCCTGGACCCAGCTGCAGCAAGTTCTTACCCGCCAGGTGGTGCCTCTCAGGTCCCGGACCATTGGTGTTGCTCAAGGGTGCTGAAATCAAGCTTTTTGGCTCTTCGTGATCGCAAACAGGGCCCTTCGCACAGAGATCTTGCAGCTCGCACTGCAAATCAGCGGGAAGCTGAGGCAGCCCAACTGTTCGCACTGAAGCATCCACTGCTCGCGGGGACTGCAAACGTGAAGCTCCAGCAACAACCACCCGCAATGCCAGCCGGCTCTTCGTGCTTAACCGACAGCCTCTCACTGCGCTCTTCCTGCAGATCTCTTCAATGCGAACAGGACTCTTGGCACAAACTTCAGAAGGGAAACCTCAGCGGGCCCAACCTAGTGACTGTATCCGTCCTGTGCTCCATTGCCATCGGCCAGAAAGTGTGACTTAAACCTGGTCCAGCGCAATCAGATATCCCAATATTGTGCTTTTTGGCTTTATTTTCATAAAGTGCTGCAGATTGGATTTTTGTTGTTTTGGTCTTGTTTTATTTATGAAATGTTCTGTTTCTCTAAATAGGAGTGTTATGATTTTTGTGTGGTGTTTTCACTGTTTTACTGTTTGGAGTGCTGCACAAATACTTTAGACATTGCCTCCCAGTTAAGCCTGACTCCTCTGTGTCAAGCTCCCAGAGGTTTGAGCACAGGTTAATTTAGGGTGAGTTGTGCCTCACCCTGATGAGGATTGTGGTTGTTACTTGACCAGGGATCAACCCCCAGTCAACCCAATTTCTCAAATTGGTGATCAGCGATGAGGATAGGACTTTTGTTTGTTCAGTGCCATACAGTGGTTTTAGTACACTACCCTCCTATATCTAATACCAATTTGAGTTTAAAATTCTCCTGATTGGCCTTTTTGCTTTTTCATTCCTACTCTACCTGACTGTTTGTATCTGTGGCCCAACCTGCAAAGATAGAGTTTGAGCTTGCCAACCTAGAGAGCTACACTGTGGCTGATCTCAAAGGAGTTTTGCTCAAGGAGCACCAGGAAGGCAGAACTCCAAAGAGCTTTAATGGCATGGGCAGATGCCCACCTGTTGAAAGTCACAACAGATGACCAGGATGGAGCGGATGATGGAGCAAAACATGGATGCCAGCCCTGAGATGCAGCATTCAGCTTGACCCTGAGTTGGAACTCCCTGCCAGGGCAGGGAGCAGTGTGCCTTCCAGGGGTCTGTCACCAGAGGAGTTGGAGGCCAGGAGCGAGGAAAGGAAGCTCAAGCTGGAGCTGGCCAAACTAAAACTGGAGAAGGCTGAGAGGGCCTTGGCAAAGGTGAAGGCTGAGAGGGCCTTAGCTGAGAAATCTGCTGTTGGAGCATGAGAAGAACATGAGGGAGCTGAAGTTAAAAGCAAGGCAACCTACAGGACCCAACAGTGATAGTGGCATCTCAAATGTGAGATGGTGACCACCAATAATGACAAACACCTTGTTGATGGATTAGCTCGGGAGCAAATTTTGTTTACACCTCATCCATCGCTGACTCTTGAGCAACTGACACACTTGAACATCAACATTTTCTTTCCCCACAGTGTGAGAATACTCAGGATTCTGGGGTTCTTATCCAGAACATCATTCATCCCACAGTGCTCTCTTCATGATGGCAACAATCATAGTTGTGGTGAATTTATTCTGATATTCGATCATTAACTTGATAGTAAACCTAGTTCCAAAACCAGGAGGAATGCATTTAGGCAATACCTCGCCAACATACTTGATCTGATTTCTGGTCCTTCAGCTGATTTCACATACTACATTTTAGAAATGGGGGTCTCTAGTTGGCAGAGGTAGGTACCTTTGTCCAAATAGGGACCCTTGCTTCTAGTCAGGGTAAGGGGGATACACACTTTAGATAACCCCTGCTCACCCCCTGGGTAGCTTGGCACGAGCAGACAGACTTACCCCAAAGGCAATGTGTAAAGTATTTGTACTCAAAACCCACAGTAATACAGTGATAACACCACAAATGGACACCACACCAGTTTAGAAAAAGAAAGTATCTTTATCTAAACTCCACAATACCAAAACGAAAAAAATCCAACATACATGTAAGTAATAAGAATATGACTTTAAAAAAGCTTTTAAAAACTTGGTCCATAGATAACTATGGATGTGTCATTTCTCACAAAGTATCTGTAGATGCGTCAAAATTCACAAGGCCAAACAGCCGCACAGAGGGGAAGTGTCGAGAAACAGATGCGTCAGTTCCTGAGACCTTGGGGAGGCGAAACAACAGTTATGCTGCACGCAGGAGAAGTGATGCGTTGAATCCGGTCTGTAGAGGGAATTGATGCGTCGACTCCAAGACCGTTCTGGTCTGTGGGTGATGCATCGGGAAGACTTGCCGCACGGTGCAATAAGTGGAAATTCGGGCTGCGTCGGCGATCAATGCGGCGGCGTTGAGTGGTGCTGCATCGGTTTCTTCAGCCACAATCCCTCGATGTGTCGGTTTTTGCAACCGCGACAGACACTGCGTCGGTCCAGCAGCGGCGTGGCGATGCATGGAGATTCTTCTCGCACAGCAGTCCTGCGTCGGAAAAACAGCCGCAAGAAGAGCGATGCATCGATTTCTTCTGTTCTTCTTTTCTTCCAGCTCCCAGCAGCAGGGACAAACTTCAGAGGCCCACAACTGGAATTGGCACCTCCTGGCAGGTCAGCACTCTCAGCAACACACTTCAGGGGAGCTGGTTTGAAGTATTTGTCTCTTGGAGACTTCAGAACAGGAGGCCAGCATACACAGGCCCTTGGAGATTCTTCTTCGAGCAGGTTCACATCAAAGTTCTACTCTTTGTCATTTCCTTGGCAGAAACAGCAACTGCAGGCCAAACATACACAGCACACAGCAAAGGGGCAGTACTCCCCCTTCTCCTCTCCTCTCCAGGTCTTCTCCTTGGCAAAGGTTCTGAGGTTTAAGGTCTACTACTTATACCCCATTTTATCTTTGCTCTTTGTGCAAGGGTCTCTGAACCCAGTCCAAACCAGTTCTGTCCTCACTGGTGCAGTATGACCACAGGGGGTGGAGACAGCCTTGTGCAAGGGAGACAGGCCCTATTTAGGTGCAAGGAAATCTCCTCCCACTACTCTAAATTCAGCCAAGGTCCATTCAGCTCAGCGTCATCCAGGAAGGGCCAGGCACACCTCAACCCCCCCCCCCACCCCCAAGTGGCTGTCTACAGTGAATGCACATCCCCAGCCCCTGTCACACCAAAACTAGACAGTCAATCCACAAACAGGCAGAGGCACACAGAACGGTTAAACAAGAAAATGCCTACCTTCTAAAAGTGGCATTTTCAAACACACAATTTAAAAACCATCTTTACTAAAAGATGTGTTATTAAATTCGGAGTTCAGAGAGCCTAAACTTTATTTCTCAATCTTGTCCCAATGGGAAGTTATACTTGTAAGATGTTACAAAGTATTTCCCATTTTACCCTATGGGACAGATAGCCTTTCAATAGTGAAAAACGAAATTGGCAGTATTTCACTATCAGTACATATCACACATACCAGTACATGTCCTACCTTTCGCATACACTGCATCCTGCCCAGGGGGGTAACTTGGGCCTACCATAGGGTTGCCTTACATGTAAGAAAAGGGAAGGTTAGGGCCTGGCAAGTGGGTGCACTTGCCAGGTCGACATGGCAGTTTCAAACTGCGCACAGACACTGCAGTGGCAGGTCTGAGATACCTTTTCAGGGCTACTCATGTGGGTGGCACAATCTGTGCTGCAGGCCCACTAGTAGCATTTGATTTACAGACCCTGGCACACTCAGTGCACTTTACTAGGGGCTTACCAGTAAATCAAATATGCCAATCATGGATAACCAACCGTGTTCACAATTTACACAGAGAGCATATGCACTTTAGCACTGATTAGCAGTGGTAAAGTGCCCAGAGTCCTAAAGCCAACAACAACAGGTCAGGAAACAATAGGAGGAAGTAGCAAAAAGTTTGGGGATAACCCTGCAAAAAGGGCCAAGTCCAACACTACACAAACCAGCAAAACAGTAATTTGAAGATAAGTATCTGTTTTGTTACACAATGAATGCAGAATCTCACCACAATCAAATACACAAAGTTTGCTATGCTCTTACAAAAATAAATTGTTAGAGAAAGGGTTGATTCAGACTGTTTTTGCTATCAATCATCATGCTTTTTTTGAAGCAGTTCCGGATCTCTGGCTGCTTTGAAGAAAAAAATCGTTTTTGCACTGCAGTCACAGAGATGGTGGTCCCTTGTAGGCCACTGCCAATGTAGCCAATCAGATGGGATGTAAATTGTGAACTGCCTAATGAATAATAATTAGGCAGATCATTCCGTGACTCTCTTTAATTGGTTATGTGAACTGACCTATTAGTATAGGGTTCTCTAAAGAGGGCCTTGCCAGATTTTTAAGATAACTACATTTATCAAAATGGGGATATAATAAAAATCTGGCATGGATCCGGCCCTCCAGAACCGACTTTGGAGAACCCTGTATTAGTACATAGGTCAGATTCCAAAATATAATACTGGTCCCAAAATGTCTGTACACAATTGGCAACCGCTTTTTGTGACCAGTATGTAAGTACAGCTGGCCCTAGATTCCTACAGTTGCTCCTTATATAAAGTGCTCTGACACCTATTTTTAGGAAGAGTGGCATTGTATAAAATGTGAAATAAATAAAATAATGTTCGCCTCAGTACAGTATGTCATATCTACTGCTAAATTTGTGGTTGAAATATTATTGAAATATTATCCTTCCATTTTCCCTGTACAGATTCTATGTAGGCAGTCTAGGAAAATATAGATTGTGGAACACAAGTGTAGAGGTCTGCTGTCATGGACAGGCCAATGGCTCTTCCTCAAAGTAGCTTTTGGGAGCCAATGAATTTTAAAGAGGTGGTAGCACTCACTGCTTTAATACAAAAAGCCATGGCATGGCTTTGAAATGGCTGTGCTACTCTTCTACTACCAGTATGGTCCTCCGGCTGCTGCATAACTCCATTGTATGCAGGAAATTTGCACTCTTACATTTGTCCATTACAAAAGTGAGAGCATATTTTATAATCTATCAGACATTTTTTCTCTCTTCAAATAGTTTGAGTGTGTACATTAATCCCTATGGGGCAGTTTTGGCTCCTCACACTTCCATCTGTTTAGACTTTACATATTGTTGAAATAAACTTAAATGTTTTAAATCGTCCTAGTGAGGGATACCAGTATTGACAAATGTGTAATTTCAGGTAGTGACAAGTAGTAATCCACATGTGGAAGGAAGAGAATTGAAGGACTTGCAAGCATCCCATAAGAGACAAGCCTTATTTTTATATGTCTGCAAATGAAACTACTTGCCAGAATAGACTGGGTGCAAGAAATGCCAGACTGCCACAAGTAGTACTCAAAGTGCACCATACACCCCTTTTTCAAGTGACTCGTGTCAACTAAATGCCCCTCTGCTGTGTATTTTCTTAGACATGGTCACTTCAAATTATGTTTGAAGGATGGCATCAGTTTAATAAAAAGAGGTCTGCATCAGAGAGCGTACTCTTTAGCTCAAGGGCAGCAGAAATGCAAAGGACCTCTCCTTTCTGACTGTCACCATTTCGACTTTCCACAATCACTGTGCGTACTTACTGATCGTGGTATTTATTGTGATTATGTTGAACTATGCCCAGAATTGTCCAGATACTGCCATTGATCTCCCTGAGAAATAATGAGTCAGGATGTTTGAGGTAGACTTATGGGTAGGAGTCCCTGATTTGGCATACTTCAGTTTTGAAAAGTGATACACCATTGAGGTTGGAGGGAATCTACTTTCTCCTCCTTTCCAACTCGTCTGAATAAAAGTTTACCTTATGCACCGTCAGTCTTCTCATGATAATGATGAAAGGGCTGGGACCACTAGTTCTAGCCCTTTTTCTAGAGACACACTCCAATGGTTATTTTTAGCAGCATGAAAGTGTAAAGGGGAGAAAAAAATTGTTAATGCACAGTCAATTAGACAATAACTCTCCTTGATACATAATAACCAACGGACACTCCAAGAAAGTTAGTTACATTTATTATAAAGCTAAAAATAACTGAACATATACGCCCCTCAACACGAGGGTTTAGAAATACAAAGGAAACAGCATAAAGCCAAATCCACGCACCCAATTCAAACGGTGCCGCATGAAAAAAACTAGAAGTTCAAGAAGTAAGATACAGGCAATCAAAAAGCAAGAGTCCAAATTTCCCTGCATCGAGGGCTGGTGGATAAAGAGCATTTAAATCCATCTCTACACTATCACTAAGATGACATCCCTGCGCTATTGAGCAAGCAATGCGTATAAGGAGGAAAGGTGTCAGTATGTGGAGTCTTCCTAAGAAGTCTCTCCACCATCAAAAGGGTGAAAGAGCATAAAGCCAACATCGCAAGAGAAAGAGCTTGTTATGATATGCTCTATCCATGAAGGCAAGAAAGATGTGGGCACTTTCCCTAATTCCAACAATCAGTTATCCACAAGTAGCTTTCCCATGATGCACAGCGTGCACATATTCCACAATGGGTACAGTCATGAGTGTACTTTTTCACAGTGTTCTCCATGCACATCCTTTGCAACAATTCACCCTTGCTTCCCATGCCTTCTCCCATGTGAATCCAACTTCGTTCTTATCACCTCCAAGCCATGTAACTGTAACTTATTCTCTCCTTGCCTAGCTGCTATGACAAAGATATTACTTTTGCCTAAAGAATGCTTCTCCACCTGCAATGCAAAACATGAGAAAGAACAGCTTCTACAGTGGATATGAAATACAGAACATTAATTCTAAAGTGAGAGTTTGTCAGGGGCTTTCAGGCATTTCAGGCCTACAACTTTAGCTAACATAAGAACGCAGGTTTGCACAACTCTGTTGCATTTCAACTAACACATCTACCAAATTATAGAAATATCATTGCTAAACACATTTAGTACATGAGTAGTGTCAGACTTCACAACACAAGTTCTTCATGTTAACGTTTCCTGCTAGTTACATTCATTTCCTACGTTAATTATTCATACTACTTGTCAGCAACCTAAAATATGTCTCAGAGTTACGTTAATACATTTCACAATTCTAACACCTCACATTTACATAATACAAGATTATATGCAGGTGCGCTCTACATGTGATTAAGATGCACCCCTACAAATGGAATGAGCCTTCCACTCCATCAATGATAAACACAACCCTCCCCTTTAAGAGCCTAACAGAGAGGGAGAGAGAGAGAGCGAGAGAGAGAGAGAGAGAGAGAGAAAGAGAGAAAAAGGGCCCAATCATATTATTAGTTTCCGTCATTTGTAAATTTAGTGAAAATCATTTTTAAAAAATTTACATTTCTTGACAGCATGATGGAAGAACTATTTTGAATTTATTGTGCAGAGTTGGAAAGGATATCATCTACAAGTATTTAACTGGGTGAAAATACATTATATATGACAATTTAAAACCCTTTTCAGTCAATGCCTCTAGGCAGACTGTTTACTCAAAATAACTTGGAAAAACTACATTAGTAATTGCTTTTCTACAGCAGACAGCCAGGGTTGGCCTGGGGCAAAAAATAGGCCTGGACACCAAAATAAAGGTGACCCCGTTAGTGAACCAGATAGCTAAGAAATAAAAGTTGCCCTCATTTGCAAATCAGGCCAGTTTTGAACTTGTAAAGACAGACTGTATGGGTATTTTGCAAGGTGAGTGAGACTGCGTTCATTTTTCGGTTTCGCCTGCACAAAGCTTGCGCTGTGCTTGTGAAATCTATTGTTTTTAACATATCTTACAAGGGCTTCTCTTATCAGTTCCCAAGGCCAAAGTTCTCATCCCAATCCGCTTTAATGGGTGGAACTTTTTTTTTCCTTACTTTAAGGCTGCACAGCATTTACTGTTTACAGATACTTTTCTTCCCCTGGCTGCATGCATTTACGATACTTATCTTCTACTAAAGCTGTTCACACTGTTTAAGCCCCATTCACTGGCGAGACTTGAGGGACTGTTAAACTATAAGATAAGATCTCTTCTAGGAAAAAGGCAGACAGCTTCTAACAGCATGCAGGAATGCTTGTTTTTTATTACTTTGTTGTGCAAAGCAGATGCTTTAGCCTTAAAACGTTTGTGGCATTTCCTATTCATGCATCAGTACCTTTCTTTGCACTTTGTAGGCATTATCGGATCGATTTTACTACTATACAGGCAGTCACAATTGCAGTTAAAAGGGGCTTGATTTAACTGGTGCAGCAGCTTCAGTGGCACCGGGCCCAAAAGTTGTCATAACTTCTCTAAACTTCTCTAAAACATATTTTACAACTAAACAGGTTGTCCCAATAGCAGTTACTTTTCAGTTAAAAGGGGCATAATTTGAATGTTGCAGCAGGTGCAGTGAAACTGGGGCCAAAAGCTCTAGGTACCCCACTAAACACAGATTATTGCTAAATTTTACTACTAAACAAGACAGTCACAAGAGCAGTTATCTTGCAGACAACAGTCATTATTTGAATGGTGCAGCAGGTGCAGTGACACCAGGACCAAAAGCTCTAGGCACCCCCCTAAACACCTAATATTGTTATATTTTACTACTAAATAGGCAGTCATATGTGCAGTTATCTAGCAGGCACTTGGGTGATGATTTAAATAGTGCAGCAAGTGCAGTAGCACTGGGACCAAAAGCTCTAGGCACCCCCACTAAACACCGATTGTTGCTATATTTTACAACAAAACAGGCAGTCACAAGTGCAGTTATCTTCCAGGCAACAGAGTCATTATTAGAATGGTGCAGAAAGTGCAGTGGCACTGGGCCCAAAAGTTGTCAGAACTCCTCTAAACGCCTAATATTGCTATATTTTCCAACTAAATGGACAGTCATAAGTGCAGTTATCTAACAAGCACTAGGGTCATGATTTCAATTGGGCAGCAGGTGCAGTGGCACCGGGATCAAAAGCTCCAGGCACTCCACTAAACACAGATTATTGCTATATTTTACAACTAAATAGGCAGTCACAAGTGCAGTTATCTTTCAGGCACTAGGGTCATGATTTGAATGGTGCAGCAGGTGCAGTGACACTGGGGCCACAAGCTCTAGAGACCCCACTAAACACAGATTATTGCTCTATTTTACTACTAAACAAGACAGCCACAAGTGCAGTTATTTAGCAGGCACTAGGGTCATAATTGCAATAGTGCAGCAGGTGCAGTGACACCAGGACCAAAAGCTCTAGGCACCCCACTAAAAAAACTAATATTTCTATATTTTGCTACTAAGTAGGCAGTCACAAGTGCAGTTACCTTGCAGACAACAGGGTCATGATTTGAATGGTGCAGCAGGTGCAGTGGCACTGGGGCCAAATGCTCTAGGGATCCCACTGAACGCAGATTAGTGCGAAAGTTTAGTACTAAACAAGACAGTCACAAATGCAGTTATCTAACAGGCACTAGGGTCATAATTGCAATGGTGCAGCAGGTGCAGTGACATTAAGCCCAAAAGCTCTAGGCACCCCACTAAACAACTAATATCGCAATATTTTACTACTATACCGGCAGTCACAATTGCAGTTACCTTTCAGTTAAAAGGGGCATAATTTGAATGCTGCATCAGGTGCAGTGGCACTGGGGGCGAAAGCTCTGGGGATCCCACTAAACGCAGAATATTGCTAAATTGTACTACTGAACAAGACACAGTTACTAGCAGGCACTAGGGTCATAATTTCAATGGTGCAGCAGGTGCAATGACACCAGGACCAAAAGCTCTAGGCACCCCTCTGAACACTGATTATTGCTATATGTTATGACTAAATAGGCAGGCACAAGTGCAGTTATCTTTCAGGCACTAGGGTCATGATTTGAATGGTGCAGCAGGTGCAGTGGCACCGAGCCCAAA
The DNA here is from genome assembly GCA_963921515.1 of Calotriton arnoldi. Lineage (NCBI taxonomy): Eukaryota > Metazoa > Chordata > Amphibia > Caudata > Salamandridae > Calotriton > Calotriton arnoldi. Next base: position 563,116 of record CAWUFW010001640.1, on the reverse strand, counting down.
AGCTTCAGAACTCCTCTAAACACCTAATGAACAAGTTACTTACCTTCGGTAATGATGCATCTGTAAGAGACATATGTTAGTTGTAGATTCCTTACCTTAGAATTTACCCCAGGCGTCAGTCTGGATCCGGAGATTTTTCTTTAGCAGTACCCCTGCGCGTCGGTAGGTGGCGTCGGTCAACTCCCCGTCCGTCGTCGGAGTCGTGGTCGCCGGAATGACGTTGCGGTGCCTACTTAGACGCCGCCCATTCGCGCTGACATCAGTTCTGACACGACTTTCCACGCCAGAAGCGCCGAGCCACGAAATAAACTGACCAATGGTGCACCATAACTAGGGCCCTGTAAGGGAGTCCCTAGCCTCAGAAATCAGTTTGTAGAGCGGGGAGGATGGGTGGTGCGGTAAGGAATCTACAACTAACATATGTCTCTTACAGATACATCGTTACCGAAGGTAAGTAACTTGTTCATCTGAAAGAGACAGTTAGTTGTAGATTCCTTAACTTAGAATAGATACTCCAGCAATACCATCCCCGGAGGATGGTCTGCGAACCAAGTTCAGACGAGAAAGTCCTGGAGGACCGAATGGGCAAAATAGCCCTCCCTCCAGACTTGGCTGTCCAGGCAGTAATGTCTAGTGAACGTGTGCAGAGATGCCCATGTTGCCGCCTGGCAGATATCAAGGAGTGGGACTCCACGTGCCAGTGCAGTGGTTGCTGCCTTAGCCCTAGTGCAATGAGCATGGAACCCCACTGGAGGATCCTTCTTCGCTAAAGCATAGCAGATCTTTATGCAAAGGACAACCCATTGAGAGATGGTACGTTTTTGAACAGCCCGGCCTTTCTTGGCACCTACATATCCAATAAAGAGTTGATCATCCACCCGAAAATCTTTGGTGCTGTCAAGGTAGAATGACAGCACACGTTTCAGGTCCAGAGGGTGGAGTCTCTCCTCCTCCTTCAAAGGATGCGGAGGTGGGAAAAAGGTGGGCAAAGTGATAGATTGTCCTACATGAAATGGTGTAACCACTTTAGGAAGAAACGAAGGCCTCGTTCTAAGCACCACTTTGTCCAGATGCCCAGAGAAGAAAGGGGGCTTGGAAGACAGAGCTTGAAGTTCACTCACCCTATGAGCAGAGGTTATGGCCACAAGGAAGGCAGTTTTGAGAGTAAGGAGCCAGAGAGGACAGTTATGAAGGGACTTGAAGGGAGCACACATAAGATATGTGAGAACAAGATTCAAGTCCCACTGGGGCATTATGAAGGGAGATGGAGGAAATAGATGAGTAATGCCCTTAAAGAATCTATTTACAATAGGAGCCTTGAATAAGGTTTGCTGATCTGGCAGCCGAAGAAAAGCATGGATAGCAGCAAGATAGCCCTTGAGAGTGCCCAGAGCAGAGCCCTGCTGGGCCAAAGAAAGTATATACAAAAGGACCTCTGAAAGAGGGGCAGAAAGAGGATCCACAGCCTTTGCTGTGCACCATGCCACAAACTTGCTCCATCTACAGTCATATGCCAATTTAGTGGAGGGACGCCTGGCTGCCAAAATGACATCACTGACTTTAGGCGGAAGGTCGAAAGCTGTCAACTGTCGCCGCTCAATCTCCATGCAAGGAGGTGGAGACTGGACAGGTTCGGGTGGAGAACTGTCCCCTGCTGCTGTGACAGAAGATCCTCCCGAAGTGGCAGTCTGATCGTAGGATCGATGACCATGCTCAGAAGCTCAGGGTACCAGACTCTTTGTGCCCAGTCTGGAGCCACAAGAATAATTTGAGCCCGGTTGTGCTTGATCTTCTTGAGCACTCGGGGCAGAAGTGGTACAGGCAGAAAGGCGTACAGGAGGCCACAGTTCCACTCGAGACGAAAAGCGTTGCAGAGCGAGTGCCACCTTGGAAACTCTAAAGCGTGATACTGATGACATTGTGCGTTCTCTTCGGTGGCGAACAGATCTAACCAAGGCTCTCCCCACCACTGAAAGAGACCTTGCACCATCTCCGAGTGAAGACGCCATTCGTGATCGACCAAGCACCAACGGCTGAGTTAGTCCGCCATGGCGTTCAGATAACCCGCCAGGTGTTGAACCACCAGGGTCATGCCCTGATGTTCCAGCCATGTCCAGAGGCAAAGAGCCTCCTGACAAAGGGTCCACGCCCCCACCCCACCCGGTTTGTTGCAGTACCACATGGTGGTGGTGTTGTCTGTAAACACCTGCACCACTTTTCCTTTGAGAGAGGGAAGGAATGCAATCAGTGCCAGTGGGATCGCCTGGAGCTCCAACAGGTTGATATGGAGCCCGGACTCCGCTGTAGACCAGACACCTCTGATCTCCACCTCTCCCAGATGGCCACCCCATCCCAGGAGTGACACATCCATCACCACCGTTAGATCTGGTTGGGGAAGGGAGAGGGATCTGCCTCTAACCCAATCCTGGTGTGTTAGCCACCACTGCAATTGTTGTGCAGTTCCCTCTGAGATCTGAACGTAGTCGGAAAGATTCCCCTGATGATGCGCCGACTGGAACTTCAGGTCCCACTGCAGAGCCCGCATATGCCATCTGGCATGATCCACTGGCAGGATGCAGGAGGCCATGAGGCCCAGCAGCCTCAGAGTCATTCTCACCGTAATCAAGGATAGAGGCTGAAACATTGGTATCATAGCCCAAATATCCCGGACTCCCTGCTCGGGAGGAAAGGCCCGAAACTGCACTGTGTCCAGAACAGCTCAGATGAAAGGGAGCGACTGAGAGGGAGTCAGGTGTGACTTCCGCACATTTATAGTGAACCCCAGTGAGTGCAGGAGGTCCGCCATAGTCTGGAGGTGGGAGACGACAGCCTGGGGTGAGCCCGCCTTCAACAGCCAGTCGTCGACATAGGGGAGGACTGAAACCCCTAATCTGTGCCATCACCTTTGTGAACACCCGTGGGGCACTGGTAAGGCCAAAGGGGAGCACGGTGAACTGAAAGTGCTCGTGGCCCACCGTGAACCGTAGATAGCGTCTGTGGGCTGGCAAGACGGGGATATGGAAATAAGCGTCCTGCAAGTCCAATGCCACCATCCAGTCTCCAGGGTCGAGGGCAGACAGGACCTGAGCCAATTTGAGCATCTTGAACTTCTCCTTCCGGTGGAAGCGATTGAGGGCCCTGAGGTCTAGAATAGGATGCAGGCCTTTGTCCTTCTTGGGCACCAGAAAGTAGCGGGAATAGCGACTACGACCTACTTCTGGCGCAAGGACCCTCTCTATAGCACCCTTGGCCAAGAGAGCGGAGACTTCCTGGCGGACAAGTGCCAAATAATCCTCCGATATGCGATCGTAAGATGGTGGTATGGTGGGAGTAGTCTCGAAGGGGAGAGAGTAGCCCCTTCGGACGATTTGCAAAATCCACCTGTCCGACGTGATGGATTGCCAGTGGAGGAGGTGTCATGTAATTCCTATAAACCTATATAGGATCTGCGCGTTTAGACAACAGACTGTGGGATTGGTGTCCAGACTGCTTCCGGACACCCCCTCCGGGTATGTTCACCTGTATACCAGCTAGCTCACAGTGCCACTGTAAACTCCTCTTACCAAGGAGAGAACAGTTCTTGGCAACTATCGAAAATGACAACTTTGTCCCATCAGGGATCGTGGAAACAGTACAGTGCTTTTCGCTCAGTCACTTGTGCTCACTTTGTCTTAGAGAGATACACAGAATAAACAATGGTGACATTTTCAATAGGTATTTATTGAGCCAGCGTCATTCTAGTGTAAAACAAGTGTGCTGAAACAACCATAAGACAGAAACAGATATAAACGATATTAAGCACCAATAGAGTAAATGGAAGGTAGATTTCTACCATAGTGCTAAAACAATGAATATATGCAAGCATATAAATACATGACAGTAATAATGCTTACTCCTACGATGCAACCCTAACTAGATGTACCTAAGTGTACCTAGCATGTATGTAGGTGTAGAGCCAAGAATCCCCCTAGGCTGAAGTCAACCATATTACCTGAAGTGAGAGACTGTGGGACCCAGTCTTGGTCTCGAGATGGATACCCCGCGAGGGATGTCAGACCACTGCGAGCTGGAGTGTCTGCGTGCAGCAACCTCATCGTCTCGCGTCAGTGTGTCAGCATGGAAGTCTTTCTCCTCTGCCTGCCCCGGCAAAGATATGGTGTATATATAACCAAAAGGTACCCTCAGGGGATTTTACCTTGCGGTGTCATGTAGGCCGAGGATGACGGAAGGGATGACCCTTATACATAGTTATTATGCAGAAGATGGTAATCCTGCTGTGATTCTGAGAATCCTCATGCATAATTAATGAGGCTAGTTTTCAGGTTGAAACCACACGACATTTATGCAGCGTTTAACTAGGTAAAAGGTCAATACCAAAAACTCGTTATGTAGTGTAATGGTACAGGAAATGTAGGTGAAGGGTTAGGGGACTACTCAAGACTATATTAGGGTACCCTATAAAACACAACAGAGGTGATGGCAAATCCTGCCTCCAACTGGATGTTGATGGGCCTGAAACGTCAGACTAGGAATGTTTAGAGGCTGCGGCGGGGGTGTACTGGCCCGCCCGCTGGCTGGCGTCCACTGCCACGCAGAGGCTGGGCAGCTTGTGTGAACTGGTGGCTAGACTGGGCCGGACGTGGTTGGGCACTCCTTCCGTAGCCACAAAAGGGACGAAAAGCAGACTGGGGTGGGCAAGAAGACGCAGTAAGGCCCAAAGATCTGGCCGTAGCTCTAGAATCTTTAAAGCACTCCAGTGCTGAGTCTGCTTTGTCGCCAAAAAGGCTACAGGCATCAAATGGCATGTCCATCAAAGTTGACTGGACATCCCCTGAAAAGCCAGATGTCCTCAACCAGGTGTAGCACCTAGGGGCTACCGACGTGACAATCGTTCTACCCAATGAGTCGGTGGTATCCAGTCCACATCTTATGGCGAATTTGGCTGCGTCCCTCCTATCCGCCACTGCCTGGGAGAGAACGGCCCGGGCCTCCTCCGGGAACTGGGGCAGCGGCTGTGCGATTGTATCCCAGATGGTATGGGAGTAGCGGCCCAAGAGGCATGCGGTATTCACAAACGGCAGTGCCAAGCTGGAGGAAGGGAACATACGCTTCTCAAGATGGTCCAGCTTCTTGGATTCCCTAACTCGGGGAGCAGAAGGGAATGCGCCTTTTGAAAAAGAGGCCTGGACCACCAAGCTCTCAGGGGAAGGGTGTTGGGTAAAGAACACTGGGTCACCCGGGGCCGGGAGATGGCGGCAAGCAATCATCCTCTCCACAGGAGCCCCTGTGCTGGGCTTGGACCAAGTGTCCAGTAGGACGTCAGTGAGGGCCTCATTGAACAGCAATAGGGGTTCAGAAGAGGAAGCTGCAGGCTGAAGCACCTCTGTCAGGAGGTTAGTCCTGACTGCAACCGGAGGGAGCTCAAGGCCCAAGTCCTCAGCCGCCCTTCTCACCACCACAGCATAGGACGCTCCCTCCTCCGTAGCCACTGTAGAGGGAGAAAGCAAACCAGTGTCTGGAGAAGTGTCCAGACCACTGACTTCATCCAGGTCCTCTTGCCAGTCCAGTTCTTCAAGCTAGTCTGTTAAAGGGTCCAGCGACCCCTCCCAGTCCTCATCACTACCCTCTGGTCGGTAGGAAACACCAGCGATGGACAAGGGAACAAAAGTACCCTCTGGCGTCGATTCCGACGTCGGTCCGGCTCTGTGTCCAACTCAGGAATGAGGATGGGGACGGCGTCAGCCGGGGGCATGACCAGCGCCAGGGGCATCGTCGTCTGGATCGGCACCGGGGTAGGTCGAGTGAGATTGACCGTGTCGATCCGGATCCAGGCCTGGATCCGCAGGGGCCCTCCGGCGCCAGGCCGGAGCCACCAACATTGAAGGCCCAGGACCTCCGGCCCGCGCCGCGGGGCTCGAAGGCACGCAAGTAGAGTCGAGCTGCCCAAAGACAAGGTGTAAGGCCTCTTAGAACTGCTGAAGTTGGGCAGGGGATGCTCCGGCTCCCGGAAACGGGGGGAGGCATGGAGTAATCCCTGAATCCGTCATCGGAGAAGGAGCCTTTGAGCGACGATGCTCCGAATTGTTGTATTCCGCTTTAGGTATCCGTATATAGGTTTTCCTGATACAGGTCCTTATATAGGCACAATTCGCATTGCCCTTATATAGGCATAAGATCCCAGTCCTTATTTAGGCATTAGCCATACTATCCAAATACAGGCATGGTCACCTACATCCGTCCACCCTAACGTCACAACGAGTTCTTAGAAACCAGACCCTTAAGCTCTTGGGAGTTCCCCTAGCACAGGATTATTGATTTCTCCAAGAACTCATTTATTATGCATGAACCGCTATTCCTTAAGGGTTCATTCCTGACGTCTTCCTCTGCCCGACTTTACGTCAATGCTAACATTCCAAGGCACCTACCGGGTATAAATATACCTTCCCTTGCCCAAGCAAGTGGGAAGAGACCTCGACTTTAGAGGAGCCCGTGTCCCGGCCTGACGCACTGACAAGAGACGCTGTCATCCCTGCTCGCAGAGAATCCAGCTTCCAGTGTTCTGACTCCCTTCGCGGGGTGTTAGAGTTCGAGACCCGGAAAGAGATTCCCACCTCTCTCATTCTCAAGGTATGGAGCGGACTAGAACCTAGAGGAACTCTTGGCATACCAGACTCTTGGCATACCAGACTCTTGGCGTACCAGACTATAGAATACATCCCCTACTTCTTACCTTGCACTACACTTAGGTTAGGTACACTGGGGTAGAACTAGTTAGAGAAACATCTTATGAGTACTCACATTTTTAGCTTATGTTATTTATGTATATGAATATATGTGTCATAGCTAAAAGATAATGCTAGCGCAGTATTATTTCTTTCTACTGCTTACGCTGTACATAATATATCTCGCATACTGTCTTGTGATCATAACAGCTCATATCTCTTACACGAGAAACAAGGACTGTTCAATAAATCCTTTTATTGAAACGCCCATCTATTCTTTCTGTGTAACTCTGAAGAAACTAAGCATGCAAGTATAGCTGAGTGAAACTGTTATCTGTTTCCACGATTCTGAGAGTGTTCCGATTCTAAAGGGAAACAAAGTTGTCATGTTTATGCGGTTGCCAGAAACTACTCCCTTCTTGTTTACAAGGAGTTTCTAGTGGCCTCTGAGTTAGCTGGCACAAAGTAATTAAGTTTAATATACTCGATAGGGACATACTGACCTCAGTCCTATGTCAAATCTATAGGGTATATTATTCCTATGCGCAGAGCTTATTAGGGAAATAGGAACTACACTACATGGCGCCCAACGTTTGGTAAGGCACTAATTTAACGCTAGATACTGAGTAACTCAGTCGTGCTTTTCTCAGAGACCCCTACTCACATACTCCATAAGACGTCTGGAGTGGGTAGGGTTAAGTATCCACCAAAGCTGAATAGGACAAACAGCCTATATATTAGCTGTTTGGTTTGTTCATCGTTGAAGGATACAGTGTTCCAAAATATTGTGCACCTTATCTTTGTTTCCTTGAAACTTGTTCTGCATTTTTTCAAAAAATGTCCCTGAACGGGGATACTAACACCGACAACGGTGTAGCTGCGGCTGACCCAGTCGTAACAGCTTTTAATTTTACAGGTTTAAATGAAACCGATGAGGGTGTTATACACATCCCTCCAAACTTAAGGAGAGCCATCACTCTAAAACTTATAAAACACGGCCTAACACCAAGAGGTGGTAGAGCAGTTTTCGTGATAGAGGCACACGAATCCTTTCAGACAGAGGTATTCTATTCCTGGATAGTATTCCCAGAATTAAATCCAGTAACAACAGTATTTCACTTCTTTAAAGAAGATCAACCACCAGAGGAATAGATTCCTTTCGAGGATATTGAAATTCCACTTACATACCAGGAGCATAATCTCTGGTTTAAAGGCGCCCTAAAACATCACAAAAACATTACTAGGCTCGGTCCACTAGGTAGACCAGGAGCAACATGGACGATTCTAGCCGGCTACACACCTCATCCTGACATCGATGAAATGTCAGACGAAGAATTACTTACTCAACTACAAGAGTCAATAAAAATGTACAGACAATTAGTCCAATATGTCATGCAGACTTTCACAGTCCAACCACCTATAACAATTCCAAATCAGACCCCTCAACAGGGGAATATACTAAAAATTACTCTACAGACTTTACACGCAGTCATGGGTAAAATGCCCACAAAACGTGAACAAATTCCATTCTGGATAGCTCAAAAAATTACTCAAATCGAAGCAGTATTTCCAAATACTAGCCCTTATGAGAAACACAGAATCCTAACAATCTGTTTACCAATGGGGATCACACCACAACTGGAAGACTGCACCACTTGGGGCGCAGTCTTTGCTGCCATCTATACTAAAACACATGGTGTTTCATCAATTGCAGTAATACCAGAAGTCCTGAAACAAATTCAAAACGAATACGGGGCAGAACCTGCTCTGAATTTAGGTATGAAATTACTGAAAAACTTCGACCAGGTCTCAACAATAATATTATCTAATATTAAAGGGAGGCAGCATCAGTGGCGATCCGCCAACGCTTAAGGGAATTTGATGTAACAGAACATCAACATGAACTACCCAGAATAATAGAAAAATCTTATGCAGAATTAGGCAGAGATAGTTTGGGTGGAAAACCTTTAAAGCCAAAACTATCTGAAGGTCCTGAGAAGGACTCTATTAAAAAAAATTCTACATCTTCTAAAAAGAAGTGGGAAACTAATAAACAAAATTCAAATGAGACACGTTCTCATTCCCGAGGTAGGTCTCCTCAAAAGGAGACCTCTGAAAGGAGGCATAACCTCAGGAATAGGGATAATTTAAGAATACCTGACAGGTATCAAGATACTGATACACGTTCCTCTCGTACCTTTCAGATATCATCACAGACATCAGAAAGAAGAGGACAGTCAGAACACAGAGAAGAACACGTGAAATCCAAAGACGATAAACACGTTCAGAAAAATAAATCAAAACCTCAATTCACAAAAAAGAAGGTAGCAGGTCTGAAGATCAGACATGCCGAGAATACTGAGAACACAGCTCAAGAACGGAGAATGGGCTCAGACAATGCTGGACAGTGCAGCAGAAGTAACAATAGCTCGCCAGAACCTGAAGGAACTTCTGGAGATAGTGGACTTGAATGAGTACATCACAGTGGAGACTGTAGACACCAGGGTTAGTACTCCACAAAAGTTATATGGAATAACACTCCGAATGGAGGGAGACATAACAAGAAAAGTGAAAACACTCTTTTGGGAGAAACTTTCAAGGGGTTATGATATACTTCTAGCAGAAAAGGACTGGCCACCACACTTTGTCAGGGAGTGCCCACATGGCGAGGACATCATTATGCCAGCCTTCTCCACCCATATTCCAATTCACCTAAAATATACTTATGCCAGGAAATGGGCAGTTGCCCAGGCCCCAGCATTATACAAAAATCATGTAGGATGGGATGAGGACTCACCTCACCACAAAATACAGCTAAAAAATGAACCTACTGCACAAAGACAGTAGCCAATAAAGCAAGAAGCTAAAAAACAGGTCAGGGAGATCTTAGATCAACTTGAATACCAAGGGGTGATTGAAACATGCACCTCCTCAATGAACAATCCTTTGTTTCCTGTATCCAAACCAGACAATACATATCGTCTAGTTTTGGATTACAGACACTTGAACACTTGTTCCAAACATTTGCAGTGCAAAATGCACATAGTACAGCATTAATGAGTAACATTGTGCGTAAAAAATATAAAACCACATTGGACATTTCAAATGGTTTCTTTTGTCAAAATATAGCACCTGAAAGCAGGTACTTAACAGCTTTCTCAATAATGGGGACCCAGCATCAATTTTGTAGACTTCCACAAGGGTTTAAGAACAGCCCGGGGTTATTTTCAGCAAGGGTAACAGAGTTACTACAAATTTATGATAATGAGGCATTGTCATATGTCGATGACATCTATCTGACAGACGATGACCTAGATAGGCACTTGAACAGGGTGAGTACCATTATATTGGGCTTCGCCTCTGAAGGCTATAAATTCAACTTTAAAAAAATCCAGAATTGCCCATCTCAATGTCCTTTTTCTAGGATATGAGCTTTCAAGTGAAGGCAAGAGCCTGGCAGCTAACTTTTTAGAAAAGTGCGCGCTGCTCCAACTTCCAAAAACGCTGAAACATTTACAATCAATCTTGGGTTTCCTAACTTTTGGAAGAACTTACATTGTAAATTACGCAGAAAGGGTTAAACCTCTCTACGAATTAATCAAACCTGATTTTTCGACAAAACATTGGACACAAGAACACACAGAAATCCTGCGTTCACTCCAAGCTAACATGTTAGCAACAAATCACTTACAAACACGCGTAAATAAACGCAATTTAGTGATCCGAATAATTTCGGGTCAATGTGGATTCACCTATTTAACATTTAATGAGGGTGAAAAAGTACCAATAGCATACAAACCACATTTGTATACACAAGCAGAAATGCGCTTCACTTCAACAGAAAAAATACTGACAGCAGTTCAAACCGCTGTAGCAAAAGAAAGAGGTCTAGCTCAAGGGAAACGCATTATTGTCGTAATTCCAGTACCAGCCTTAGAGGCGGTCACAAAAGCGAGCATTCCAAATGCAAAGGCTTTACATCCTAGATGGATACAATGGGTTAATTCTATTGCTGCAACAGATGTTGAATATGTTTTTGATCCTGATTTAAAAACACAAGCGTTCCTGCAATATGAACATGAATGTCCTCTGCCCACTGAAATTTTGCCTCTAGATCAGTACGAATTTATAATTTATACTGACGGATCAGCACAACCCACTACAGGGAGTAAGCAAGCTTACAGTGCAGCGTGCACAATCATTAAAGGTCACATGCGCGATGGTAACTTTAGACCAATGGTCACTAAAACTCAATCTCTAGGAGATTGTACAGCTCAGCGAGCTGAGCTACAAGCATTCAAACTGGCACTTGAAAATACAGATCGCGAATTCCCCACACTTAAAGTGTGCATTTCTTTTTACTGTGTTCAGTCCTATAATGAATATATACAGAGTTGGCTTCAAAACGGGTTCAAAGATGCAAAAGGTGGCACAATAAAGCATAAAACGCTTTGGGAACAAGTAGTTCAGTTGAGAAACAAACTACCAAAAGCTCACATGATACACACGCTGAGTCATCAACGTGATGGCGTTCACGTTGCAGGGAATTCATTGGCTGATGAAGCCGCAAAGGGGGGCTGTTCAGACGGCTTCCGTAGCTGCGATCACTCTTTCACAAACGAGAATAGACAGTGAGATATTGTTGGCTGTCAATGCTTCAAGCAAAGGCAGTGGTGCAGCATTACCAAAGAAATTTCCACTCAAGTACTCTTATGTAATTGATGCGAACAACGTTCCTTTTGCTCGAATCCCTGAAGTGGGGGATAGGGTAATTCCAAACAAGGAACGTAGAGCAGCTTTGATTTATGAAGCACATCTGGGGGAGGGTCTGTCACATCAAGGGATCTCTAAAACAATATTAACATTAAAAGAGATGTACTGGTGGCCTGGAATGAATACACAGATTCACATCTTCATCGATGACTGCAGAGACTGCAATAGACAGCGTGATGCAGAACGCCATCAGACACCAGACTACGAAGTAGCCTGCCCAGTACAGACACCAATGTTAGACAGCATTAGACTATCTACGCACAGGCGTCCTTTTGGACAAATGCAATCCCACACATACTAAGTCAAGGTTCCTATGGATGTGGCCTCAGCACTCGGCTGACGCTCGAACTGTTATAAAAGATTTGCGAGTCTTTATCGGCACATACGCAATTGGCACACTACATTGTGACCAGGGCCCTGCGTTTAGCTCTCGGGCTTACAAAGAAGCCATGGCCAGTTTGGGCGTAGCATTGCGGTACTCCTCTCCGTTTCATCCTGAGGGAAATTCTGTTGTGGAAAGGAAAAACCGGGACATAAAGCAGTCTATAACAGCTAGAGTATTAGGCTCGGGTGATGGGTGGGTCAAACATCTTTATGGGGTCCAACGCTCATTAAATAATTTGCCAAGAAGTTCTCTAGGGGGGTCACTCCATATGAGGTCCTATTTGGGACAAGAATGTGGGTTCCTGATCTCGAATGTAAAGGCACAGTGGTGGAAAATAAACCCTTTGATATCAAAGATCATTTGGCTGTTTTACAGGATCTAAATGAACTAAGATCGAAACAAAGCAACGTGTTCCTGAAGCCAACCACCACTGGGGAAAAACCGGCAGTCCCAGCAAGGCCTGTCTGGATCCCAAAAGTTGGGGATCTAGTCAGAGAGAAGATTGCGGACAAGAAGGAATTTGGACCTTCTTACAGACAACCAGTAACTGTCCTAGCCGTCCACGGAACAAGAACAGTACTTCTGCCGCCCCTTGCTGGAAAAAAGGAGAAAAGATTTGTGTCAATCGACCTCGTCAAACCACAGTATGTGGCCAATACTAAATAGTAGGCCTCGTGGACTCCGACCTTGTGGAAATAAAATCTATAATTATGCCCCTTCGCTGCCCTCTGCGCGATCTAATTATGCCCCTTTGCGCGATCCCCTTTGCGCGATTAATAATTGCCCACATTAAAAGCCGACACCATTTTGTTTTTAATTCACCCTTTGGTGTCCCAAGACCCCGAGCACGAGCACGACACCCCTGCACCTGGTTTTCCTCATTTTCACCATCTGTCTCTGTGGTTTCTGCCAAGTCCGGGAAACCAGTACATGAGTTCCTGCTCCCCCGCAGAGATGGTTCATGTTTCTGACATGAAGCACGAGCACAAACCCCCAAATGAGGAAGCCTTCCCCTTCCAACTGTCAGACTATTTCACATCGCAAGTCCCCTCACGAAGCCTCAAGACATGCCCCCATTTCTTCACACTCTGCTCCTCTTGCTGAATCTTTGTTCCTCTATCTGCCACGACCTGTTTGTTCCTCTATTTTGCCTCGTGACCAAGACTGTATAAATATTCTGCTGTTGAAAATAAAGACCCCCACTTAAAGAGAGGGACTTGAGAGATTGCTCCTGTGCCCGCTTGGTGCTGGAAGCGCTCCCTTTAACTCGAGTTATTGGTCTTCTCCTCCTTCATTTGAGCACCACGGACTCCTCGCTTTGCATTGACAAGAAATTATGATTTATTAAACATAGAAATTCAGAAATGAGGTAATAAGTAAATTTAATTTACCACAGTAATTGGCGCCCGAACAGGGACCTTCCCTTTCCCCACGCGCCGGCGATATTGGACCCGGTACTGTCCCCTCCTGACCGTTGACGGACTTCAAAAGTGCACAACGCGGGGAATTCCCGCTAACTCCTCGAGGCGAAGAGGGGGACCGACTGCGGCCCAGCATCCACACGAGGTGGTGAGGAAATAGCGGAACGTCCTGAACCAAAGCCCAACCTGCGAAGCAGACGAGTCCGAGGTTCTACAAATCCCACCTTGAAACTGCGCGCCGCGTTTTCCCAAAATCTTCAAGAGGCCTTCCAGTTACTTTTCGGTGAGTACTGCTGAAAAGTATAAAAACGAACCCACAGCTTTTGTGGGGGCGGTAAAGATACGCGTTTTTTGGTTTCTCACCTATCTTTGGTGAGGACTACTAAAACTAGTATAAAAGACGGACTCACTACCTTGTGGGCACGGTAAAGATACATGTTTTTTGTGGGTTTCTCACTTATTTTGTGAGGACTACTAAACTAGTATAAAAGACGGACTCACCTCTTTCGTGGGTACGGTAAAGATATTTGTTCTGTTTATGTTTTCTCACTTCTAAAATCTTTGAAAGTCTTGCCATCATGCCTATTTTCTCGAAAATACGTAAGATGGCAACCAAAGGAGTATTCTTGAGAAGGAAATTCCCCTTCCTCCTCGGGATACTCCAGGACACTTCATGTATGCAAAACATGGTGTTGGTGCACTTATTTATTGTGATCTATGGGTAGAATATACTAAAGACCTAGAACTCAGATATAGATGGCCTGAAAATGGTAGTTTTGATACGGAGTGTATTATGAAATTAGAGGAACAGTTATGGAAGAAAAAGAGAGTCCGCCAGTCACAGAGTGACTCAGTAGAATTATGGAGAAAAGAAGCCCATAGGAGGCAACAGAAGGAATTGCATAAAGTTGAAAAGGGTAAGAGAATGTCAGAGCAGGCCAAGAAAGAACAGTTACAAGAAATAGGGAAAGAAGTAGTTAGTGAAAGGAATAAAAGGGAACAATCAGCCATTTCTACTGGTTTTTATCCTGTATTGCCATCTGCACCTGAAAACCTTAACATTGCATCAGCACAGCCTACAGCCCCACCACCAGAGGATACTTTTACTAATTTTCTCTTAGATACTCCACCACCCTATGAAGTTCCAGTCATTCAACACCCTCTGCCTCCGCCACCCCTTTCACAACATAACGCACCACCTCTCACTCCAGAAGGGGGTGCCGTAGGTCCAGACCCAGGTAAAACAATTCCCGACTGCCCCTATGACCCGACTCCGAGCAACACAGGGAGGCGGGCCGAATAAGTAAAATACTTCATGACTCCTGGGAAGAAATAAGACATCTACCAGCAATTGACACGTTTCTTCAAGCGGCCTCTGAGTTTCTTCGTACTGGAGAGAACTCACGAGCCATTAACGCTATGACTACAAGAAGATCACACCCTGTAAAAATGCACATGTATAGGTTCCTCCTTTGCTGTTTCATAAAACACATACAAGCAGAGGAAAGAAATGTACCAGTTTCACTTTTTGACTTATTAGATTCCGCATCCGACCACACTAGTCTAGAACTTATAAATGATGCACTAGACAGGTTCACCCGTAATGTGACCCGTATTCTGCAAAACTTGCAAACAAATGAAGAGAATAAGAAACTTGAGGAGGAAATTACTGAACCTACTGAAAAAGTCCTACCCGTTCGTTCTTCCGCCCCTAATTCACGAACACCCCGCCTACATTCCTCCAAGGTCACTCTGAACGGTCATCTCCAGATGAGTTATTTGAAAATACATCCAATGCATTAGACTACTGGTTAGACCAGGAACCTCCGCTTACACCGGAGGAGGAGGAAATAGCCAGAACTGCGACCCTATGGGTCTCTCAATATA
The DNA here is from genome assembly GCA_963921515.1 of Calotriton arnoldi. Taxonomy (NCBI): domain Eukaryota; kingdom Metazoa; phylum Chordata; class Amphibia; order Caudata; family Salamandridae; genus Calotriton; species Calotriton arnoldi. The sequence continues at coordinate 547,928 of CAWUFW010001640.1, read as the reverse complement.
AGATATATGACAATGATCTCATAGCCCAGCTTTTTCTAGCATTACCACGCTCACATCAAAGATTAGCAAGTCTCTACATGGTACAACATCTCATCACACTCAATGACACTCATTTTAAACATGATCCAAGACTCGAAGATTTTCTGTCTGACTGCGCTGATAACATGTTCCTCCACAATAGTTCAGTTTTTCTTAACACATTTATAGATTTTAGACAGAAATACCAGAAAGTGACTGGATATAGATCTCCCCATAATACGTGTGGATCAACTAATAGACTTCCTCAAACACGCCAGTTCCCCATGAGAGAGGTCCACCCCAGAGCTGACACGAATGGCGCGCTACAACGCGTCTTCATTTATGTACCCTTGACAAAACTTGAGTTACTAAGGATGAAAGAGATGGTTCCCTCCCACTCAAAGGATCCTGCTGGATTCTTTAAGGAATTAGGAGATGTATTAATGATGGGAACATATACTCTTTCTGATATCACAGCAATTCTGAAATTATTGTTGCCATCAGGTATATATGACAAACTAAGAGAAAAAGATTGGGAAGTAGCAGGTGAACACATTAAATGGACTGAACTTCAGAATGACGAAAATACTAGAGTAGCAGGTCAAGGTATAGGAGACAAACTAAAAGCACTTCCTGGCACTATTTTAAAGGTGCTACCACAGTTACTAACAGTGAAAAAGGAGGACTGGGATGCCATTTCCTCCTGCAAACAGAAACATGGTGAAGACATAGGAGATTATTACACTAGACTTGAAAAGTGTTTTGCGGTAAATAGCGGCCTTACGCCAACAAGTGAAGCTTACCCGCATCTGTTTGTTTCCAAATTAGTAGATAACGCCTTGCCAGCCATTAAGGACAGAGTACTAAAAGTAGAAAGTACCTGGCAAGCACATACACCTCCACAGGTGTTACAAATGCTACAATATCACCAGAATCGCATTAGGGATGAAGAAGAAAATGATAAGAAACGCATGAAAGACACAAAGATGAAAGCATTAGTAGCCCAAACTGCACCCCAGCGTCAACAGACACCAAGTAGCCAGACAAATATAAAAAGCACTTGTAATTATTGCAAAAGATGGGACACTTCGTTAAAGATTGCCCTGTCTTAAAGCACAATTTGGCTACTGGTAAGACCCAGCCACGCCCATATCAGCCAAAACAGAATGATTCCCTAGACAGTTCAACACCTTCAGTTCCACTGACAACACAAATGGCCCAAATGAATATTATAGACAGCGCCTACACTGAATATTACCCAGATTTCTCATGATGTTGCCCAGAGAGAGAAGATGACAAACTGCCCCTAATCCCCATTCCAGTAGATCAGACAGGTCCATTTATAGAGGTCCGACTTCTTGGGGAGGATAGGAAGTTTCTACTAGACACTGGGGCCAGTAAAACAACAATAAGCCATCAAGAGGTCCCAGAGGCTCCTCTCTCGGGTTCAAAAAGTATTTCTCTGGGTTTCTCGGGACAACCTGTGACAAACGTCACGTCAAAGCCACTGCCCTTGCAGGTTGGTCCCCTCATGACAACTACAGATCTTATATTGACAAAATCATGTCCAGAAAACTTGCCTGGTATAAAAACATTGAAAGAATTAGGAGCTGTCATTGTTTGCTCACCTACAGATGTCAGACTATTTCTGCGAGATTTCAAGGGCCACTACACAAGTAGAGAATTAGATGAGCGTTTGAAAGATTTGCCACACACCCTGTGGGCCACTGATTCCACCACAGTAGGATGTATGGAAATAACACCTCACAAGGTTACACTGAAAGAGGGAGCCCAACTACCACGCATAAGGCAATACAAAATTCCACCTCAGGCTGAACAAGCATTAATGTTAATTATTCAGGACCTAATACAGTCAGGTGTGATTAAGGAAACAACTTCTAACATTTGCAATTCCCCTGTTTTACCAGTTCATAAAAAAGTGGAACCAGGAACACCACCTGTCTACAGACTAGTGGTGGATTTGAGAGAGCTCAATAAATGTGTCGTTCCACAACACCCTGTGGTTCCAGACATCTCCACCCTACTCACAGCCATAGATGCGGAAGCAACGCATTTTTCAGTCATTGACTTGAAAACGCATTCTTTAGCATACCTATTCACCCAGACAGTCAATACCTTTTGGCTTCTCCTTACAAGGACGAAGTTTCCAATTCACAAGAGCTCCTCAAGGTTTCACAGAGAGTCCAAGCGTATATAGCCAAGCATTAAAAAGACAACTAGATACTGTTCAAATGCCCACGGATACAGCCATACTACAATATGTTGATGATATCCTCATTACGGCCAGATCTGACGCAGCATGTGCTGAAGCATCACTACTAGTACTAGAATTCCTAGCTGCAAATGGCCATAAAGTTTCCCTGGTAAGCTCCAATTTTGTTTACAGCAAGTGGCATACTTAGGGCACTTGCTGTCAAAGGAGGGTAGGCAGCTTACACAGGAACGCATCCAACTCATACAACAAATACCACAACCAACAACACAGAAACAAGTTCGAGCCTTTGTTGGTCTCACCTCATATTGTAGACAGTGGATCCCACAATTTGCACTCATTTCCAAACCGTTAGTGCAGCTGACAACACTCGAAGCTGGCGCTACTCCACAATTACCCTGGACAGATGAACACACGCAAGCCTTTCAGTCTCTTAAAAAGCTATGTGTCAAGCCCCAGTGCTGGCAACACCTAATTACACCAAAGATTTTACATTATTTGTAACAGAAAACTCAGGTACAGCACTATCAGTTCTGACCCAACTTCAAGCAGACAAACATAAACCATGTGGTTATTTTTCAAGCACATTAGATCCAGTAGCACAAGCATTGCCTGCATGTCTAAAATCAGTAGCAGCTACTGCACAAGCTATTAGACAAAGCGATTCTATTGTATTGGGACATCATCTGATAGTTCAGGTCCCACACGCTGTAGAACTTCTGTTAAACAGAACACAAACACAGCATCTGACAATAGCCAGACTCACCGGATATGAGATGACACTTTTTCAGCCACACATTGAGATTAGACGCTGCAACATTTTAAACCCAGCAACACTGTTGCCACTGACCTCTCCTACTGAAGAAATTCACGATTGTATTGACATAATTGATTTAGTGACCAAACCAAGACCAGATTTACAAGATACTCCCCTTGCTAAGGCAGAAATGACACTCTTTGTTGATGGTTCATGTATGAGACTCCCCACAGGAGAATTAGCAGCAGCCTATGCCGTCACAAATGGTACAGACACTTTAGAAGCACACAAGATAGAGATACTGTCGGCACAGGCAGCAGAACTCATAGCCCTAACACAAGCATGTCACTTAGCAAAGGAAAGTCAGTTAACATCTACACTGATTCACAATATGCCTTTGGAGTTGTACACAACTTCGGTACATTATGGAAAGAGAGAGGATTTCTCACATCACATGGGTTCAGAATACAGCATGCTACACTCATCACTGCCCTCTTAGAGGCCAGTCAGTTACCAGAGAAAATCGCAGTGCTAAAATGTAAAGCGCACACAAAAGGAACAGATGAAATATCAAAAGGAAATGATTCTGCAGACAGTGCAGCCAAGTTAGCAGCAAACACAGAATTAAGTATACCACACCGCCAATATACAATACGAGACCCCTTTTCTGACATCCAGGATGTCCAAAGTCACGCCACACCACAGGAACTGCTAGAATGGAAGGAAAAAGGAGGGGTCCTTACAGATCAAGGCTGGATGACACCTGAAAGAGCAGTATGGTTTCTACCGGATGCCATGGTACAAGTTATGGTAAACACCATACATGGACCAGCACATCTGGGAGAAAAAGCAATGTTAGACAGCATACAGAATATATGGCACAACAAACATTTGAGAGCTGCAGCCAAACAAAAAGTTAAAACGTGCATGATTTGTAATCAGTTCAACCCAGGAAAAGGCACAAAGGTGGAACAGGGAGGATTCCAACCCCCTGACCATCCATTTGAAGTTCTCCAGATGGACTATATCCAGATGGAGAGATGTAGAGGTCACAAGTATGTGCTAGTTGTAGTGTGTGCTCTGACCAGATGGACAGAAGCCTATCCCGTCCCAGATTACACTGCAACGACAACTGCTAAACAATTAGTTAGAGAGTTTTTCCGAGGTATGGGTTGCCCCGTGTCATCTACTCAGATAACGGCCAACCTTTTTCCTCTGAACTCATGAAGCAAGTGTCTCTTCTGTTAGGGTACACTTGGAAGTTTCACTGTGTAAGACATCCTCATGCAGCAGGTCTAGTAGAAAGGCACAACCAAACTTTGAAGACAAAATTGGCCAAGATATGCACTGACAAAGGCGTGGACTGGATGGTAGCCTTACCGGTTGCCCTCTTCTACATGCGTATGGTAGCCCATTCCAGAACTGGCTTATCTCCATATGAAGTGGTCTTTGGCAGACCACCAAATATGTGGGGTACGCCAAGGCCTAAAAGAATAACTGATGTTGACAGTACTATGCTGACTGACTACCTGGCTTCCTTGATGTCTGCACTCCAATCTTGTCGTTCTCAGGTTGCTGCCACCTTCCCTGACAAAACCAACCCGGAAGAACACGCCATCCGACAGGGGGACTGGGTCCTCGTGAGGAACTTCGACCGGACCAGTCCCCTCCAGCCCAGGTGGAAGAAGCCAAGACTCGTACTACTAACAACACGGACAGCAGTGAAGGTCGAGGGCAGGAAGGGCTGGCTCCACGCAAGCCACTGCCGGAAACATTTTGGACAAAAAGACACTGTTGCTGATGGCCCTGCCAATCCCACTGACATTGTGACTGAACAATCTTTATTGCCTTTGGAACTAACCCCACAACAGGATTACAAATCAAAGTTAAGGTCTGCCATTCGGACTCTGGCTAATTAAGTCCATTGGGCGTCGGTCCAGTGGTGAAGCGGTTGGAGCATGGGAATGGATTTTAACACCTTGACTATGTGGGAGAGAAAAAAAAATGAACTCTAGAAAAAGACATAATGGTCCTATTATATGTTTGACAGTATTATTTTTCCTCATGGCAGTTATGACGTGTCTTGGTTGGATTCTCCACACTGTTTTTCCCCCAACACAACACACCTCTCATACACCCAACAGCACTCAGGAACACACCTATCACGACCTACCCCCTCATGAACAAGCCCATAGACTAGCCTTGCGAAACAATACCTTCATACAGATGCTACACCACACTCAGCAAGCCAGTAATAGCACCAATTGTTGGATATGTGGCCGCATCCCACCTCATCAGAAAAAGGGAGGGATGCCTCTTTTTTCTTTCCCATTCTCTTATAATGGAACTTGTGAAGCCTGGTTCGCCCTAATAACAGCTGACGCTACTACCCCCACCTCCTGCCCTGACGGAAATAATTCATGCAAGAATGGGTGGCCTTGGGGGATTTAAACAAGGTACTCAATACTGCCTGTTACCCTAATAAGGAGGGAGATCCTCAGGCGACCAGTACAGTCCTAGAAAGTGAAGAATACAAGCAAGGGAACATGACCATGTCCTACAAGATGTTAAATACCAAACCTAAAAAGAATGCTGGTTCCCCTTCCATCTCGGTCTCACCAGTAAAAGGACACCTGTGCATCCAGAAAAATGGCTCTGTTCCATTAGGACACAGTGACTGTCATACCACTATAAGTTTTGAAGACAGAGGAAAGTCCTCATTTCTAGCATCTCGCCATACTTATATCATCTGTGGCCAAACGGCCTATGTGCAGCTGCCCTTGAACTGGGGGAACTTGCTATATAGCATTCCTGTTACCCCGTCTTTGTGGCCCCATCCACTTACCACAGAGACCTCCTAGTGCCCCATGTCAGACATAAAAGAACGATCGATACCTCCTTGGTTGACCAAACGGAAACCTCATGGGAACAGTATACAGATTTTAACAAAGGGTTCTTCTTCTTTGTTGGCCCTGTACAGAACAGCAAGCTTATACGCAGGTTGACAAGGACCTTAGAGGCTGTAGTAAACCAGACGGCGTCTGCCCTGGGGAGCTTAACCCAGGAGCAGTCTGCCATACGATTGGTTACTCTCCAAAATCGCCTTGTCCTTGACATCATCTTGGCTGACAGAGGCGGAGCCTGTAAAATTATAGGCTCTAGCTGCTGTATATTTATTCCTGATAATTCCCCATCTGTATACACGGCCATAACAAAATTACACAAGATAGCCGTAAGTTTACATCAAGAACCTGGCACTTGGACGTGGTCTGACTGGTTCTGGAAGATAATATCGTCCTGGGGATGGCAACTGCTGTCAGCAGCAGGCATAATATTCCTGATAATAACTGGATGCTGCCTTTGCATCCAATGTGGTCCTGCCCTATGCGGTCTATGCGCTGCAAAATGCATTCCTAAACCACTTGTCCAGCAGAGAGAAAGGGAAAGAATCATGTTACAAGAATGTATAAATGATCTCATGCAAATTGAGATATAATGTAGGTACACTCTGGGGCAAGGAGGGAATGTGGAAATAAAATCTATAATTATGCCCCTTCGCTGCCCTCTGCGCGATCTAATTATGCCCCTTTGCGCGATCCCCTTTGCGCGATTAATAATTGCCCACATTAAAAGCCGACACCATTTTGTTTTTAATTCACCCTTTGGTGTCCCAAGACCCCGAGCACGAGCACGACACCCCTGCACCTGGTTTTCCTCATTTTCACCATCTGTCTCTGTGGTTTCTGCCAAGTCCGGGAAACCAGTACATGAGTTCCTGCTCCCCCGCAGAGATGGTTCATGTTTCTGACATGAAGCACGAGCACAAACCCCCAAATGAGGAAGCCTTCCCCTTCCAACTGTCAGACTATTTCACATCGCAAGTCCCCTCACGAAGCCTAAGACACGCCCCCATTTCTTCACACTCTGCTCCTCTTGCTGAATCTTTGTTCCTCTATCTGCCACGACCTGTTTGTTCCTCTATTTTGCCTCGTGACCAAGACTGTATAAATATTCTGCTGTTGAAAATAAAGACCCCCACTTAAAGAGAGGGACTTGAGAGATTGCTCCTGTGCCCGCTTGGTGCTGGAAGCGCTCCCTTTAACTCGAGTTATTGGTCTTCTCCTCCTTCATTTGAGCACCACGGACTCCTCGCTTTGCATTGACAAGAAATTATGATTTATTAAACATAGAAATTCAGAAATGAGGTAATAAGTAAATTTAATTTACCACAACCTAGTAGCAGACGCACTCCTCTTGCTACTATCCAAGAGGTTCAGACTGAAAGACTCATAACCATCGAGAATTCAGCAGTAAGAGATGAAGGACTAAGCAACAATGCCATGGAACTCATCCCTCTTGAAACTCAAGTAACAGTTCATCCAAATACACCTGTCTACACCAACGTAACACGTGATCAACTGGTTCCAGCGATTTCTATGAATCCTGATGCAATTTCAACAATTGACCGAACTGCTTCTGGCTATTTCATTAACTTTGATACGTTTTCTGAGGATCCAAGTGAGCCTGAAACGATGCCAGCCTTAAAAACTTTCAAACAACAACTACAAGACCTTTTTCATTTCCTGAAAGAGACTTATCTGGTTTCACCATGGATTGAAATATGGATTATTTCTGGAATATTTTTCTTTCTGTTTTGGCTAGCTTTGGTTATGACTCTTAGCATGCTTATAAATGGCAGATACATTTGTTTGGACACTGAAAGTAAAAATGTGAACTTACTTTTAAAACCACACAAATCTTCCCATCGTGAAGCAAGAGACTTGTCAGCAGTAAACATCACAGCCGTTCCTATACAGGATGGTATAGTTTGGGACAAAACCGATTTCGACATATTCGGCCCGATGGAACTTTTGAAGATTCCACATTTAAAATTTCATTAAGTGACTTTATTACCTCCAGTACCTATTCTGATGATTGGGACTTTGAAACTGTTAATATGATATGATGTCTGATCTAGAAAGGTCTGCTGCGTTCTCTAACAATGAATACTTAGAGGGTTCATCAGACTACGAACAGCTTTATTGTTACAACCACTATGGTCATCATTTCTTGCATACATCTGCAACACCTAGAAATGTGTTTATGTTTAACCAATGGGAACATTGTCCTACACCACCAAAGGGTAGTTCAAAAACGTTTGCAAATAAGTTTCCATATTTTTTAGGGTACAATACATCTGATCCCGAAACATTTTACTATAAGAATGTAAACAAAACAGGACAGAAAATTATGTTAACTAATACAAAACAGATTTATTCTGCAGCCTTTATTACCCAAATGTCTAGACAAGGATTTGACTTTTGGAAAGACACAATCGACACAAAATCTGTCTGGGGTTCTAAAGATTGGCAAGTGCAGGGGATAGAAGCTTTGTTTAGAGCCTGTATCATCCCACAGCAAATAATGTTGTTGAATGACACTGTGCAACAAACGTCTTGCCTTGGTTTAGCCAAGATCAAAGACATGAACACACCTTCTGTACCAACACCTGCAAGTAATAGCACTACACAGGGAGCGGTCACGGTAGACACAATACTACAAAACAGATCAGATCCTGATTGGGAAAAATGGTTGCTCTGGCCCACAGACACAAACATCTGTCAAGAAAGATTCCTGAATAGAATACAGGGCTTTACTATCCATAGGCCAGACCCACGTTATGTTCAACGACAACATCCGGGGGTAGTAACAACATACAGTTGTGCCTCGACTGGTTACAAAAATCTACACTCGAGGATGTGAAACAACACTTATCTTTACTTAAAGAAGACGCAGACCTTAGGGATTTCTTGCTAGGACCAAGAAAACCACGTCAAAAACATTTCATATATGCCGGCATTTATGCTGCTTATAATGAAATATGGAAGGTTTCACAGGCAGAGGCCGCAGAAAGAATACGCGAGTTTGATCGTATTAACTTAGAGAAATCTCTCACTGTGGTCGACAATGGGTTAACAACTTTGTCATCCAGAATTTATTCATTGGACAACATTGTATCCTCTGCTATTGACATACTGGAACAAGATTTAGCCATGTTACAACAAGGCCAATCTCAGTTACGTTCTATTATGTTATTAGGCTGGACGCTGCAATCCTTGCGTGCAGGCTATGTGCCTTGGCGTTTTATCAACACATCGTCTCTGTTTTCAGAATACAATCTAACGGATAAACAGATCGAACTGGCACAAAGGGGAGCAAAGTATACAGTGCTGCGCATTGAAAAACTGGAAAAATTACCATTTACAGTAGCAGAAAAACCAGCTACAGAATGGCTTATCCATGGCAAAATAACTCTGCCTGTCACTACTTTTCATTTTCAGTATTGCCTCAAACAAATGCAAGCAGGCAAATATGAAAGGTTGGGTAAAGAATACATTAAGACATCCTGGGATTTACCTTACGAATACAGATGTTGGAGTGGGGATCGTGAAGTGTTTCTAAGCGGTACACACTGTGATAATGCACTGAGCGGATCTCTCATATGTCAGGACATTTCTTTACACGGGGCTTGTAATGGTTCTGTGGCAAACTTGTCCTGCCACCTGCAGGGTACACCAGCTGCTGTGATTAATCCGACGTTTGGCCAACTTTCTAACGGGAGTTACCTCATGTTGAATGATCAGAGTTGCTGTGGCATGTTGCCAGGAATCCCATATCTGGTAACGGTTGGCTCCAGGGTTACTTGTTGTATGCAAGTATTGTTCCCCCAAATAGAGACAGTCAGGGAGTCGCCTCTATGGCCTTCATTGAATGTTTCTTTTATACGTTTTAATACTTTAAGCAGAATGAAAGCCATGCTTTTCAACAAACCGTGCCTTGACCTCGGCCAAAGAAATCTATGATCTACAAATTGCAAGGACTTCGGCTGAGATACAGGCTTTAATTTGTACAAACTGCCCTATACATTTCGTAGAAATGATGGGACGTATCTTAAACATGTCTGATACGAGCGGGATTGTACATGTATTTAAGACCATCTGTTCAGGACTGTTAACACCTTTTCAGGCAGTCCTTGGAATCATTCCAAACTTCGCACATTCAGTGTTTGGTGGTGTGCCATTAATTCTAGCACTCGTTGCAGGAATCCTGTTTTTATTCCTACTACTACGCTATGGCAAGCCTATCAACCGGCGTCACTCCCAGCAATTTGGAGAAAGCTCTCCTAGAACGGAAGTGCCGTGAGCGCATAGTGCAACTTTTGGGCATACCTCGTCTACGGGAACTTAATGCAACATGGTTTCTGTCATTTAGACCAATCTGGCAAGATTGCATCTTACCTGTTCTACGCTGCTGCTTTGCGGTGAAGAATGCGTGCTAGACATCTGTCTAACACTCCCTCAGTCATGCCAACGGATATCGATACTCTGCTGGACCCGATAACGGCCCATGCTCTGTGTTGTCCCCAGAGGCTACCAATCCTGATGACGGCATTCATTGAGATCTCACAGACGCTTCCTGCTGCTGCTGGGGTACGAGATGGATCAACAGGCACACAGGTAACAACGGACGCGACCATTGCTGCAGCATCCTATGCTGAAGGCGATGCTTCACATCTCTGTGCAGTTAACCTTCTAAACGAGGTGTTCCAACTGTCACCGACATCGGTAAACGATCTTTTGTCTACAGGAATAGATGATTTCATGTTTACACCAGACCCATACACTGACTTTGATTCGGCTCACAGTGTACCGGGGAAGCAATGAATTTGGTACTCAGTTTAATGTTTAGCATTTAATGTTTAGCATTTAGTACTATCGTTCATTCGAAAGTGGATTGGGTGTTGTATTCCGCTTTAGGTGTCCTTATATAGGTTTTCCTGATACATGTCCTTATATAGGCACAATTCGCATTCCCTTATATAGGCATAAGATCCCAGTCCTTATTTAGGCATTAGCCTGCTATCCAAATACAGGCATGGTCACCTACATCCGTCCACCCTAACGTCCCAACGAGTTCTTAGAAACCAGACCCTTAAGCTCTTGGGAGTTCCCCTAGCACAGGATTATTAATTTCTCCAAGAACTCATTTATTATGCATGAACCGCTATTCCTTAAGGGTTCATTCCTGACGTCTTCTTCTGCCCGACTTTACGTCAATGCTAACATTCCAAGGCACCTACCGGGTATAAATATACCTTCCCTTGCCCAAGCAAGTGGGAGGAGACCTCGACTTTAGAGGAGCCTGTGTCCCGCACTGACAAGAGACGCTGTCATCCCTGCTCGCAGAGAATCCAGCTTCCAGTGTTCTGACTCCCTTCGCGGGGTGTTAGAGTTCGAGACCCGGAAAGAGATTCCCACCTCTCTCATTCTCAAGGTATGGAGCTGACTAGAACCTAGAGGGACTCTTGGCATACCAGACTCTTGGCATACCAGACTCTTGGCATACCATACTATAGAATACATCACCTACTTCTTACCTTGCACTACACTTAGGTTAGGTACACTGGGGTAGAACTAGTTAGAGAAGCATCTTATGAGTACTCGCATTTTTAGCTTATGTTATTTATGTATATGAATATATGTGTCATAGCTAAAAGATAATGCTAGCACAGTATTATTTATTTCTACTGCTTACGCTGTACATAATATAGCTCGCATACTGTCTTGTGATCATAACAGCTCATATCTCTTACACGAGAAACAAGACTGTTCAATAAATCCTTTTATTGAAACGCCCGTCTATTCTTTCTGTGTAACTCTGAAGAAACTAAGTATGCACGATTAGCTGAGTGAAACTGTTATCTGTTGTTTCCACGATTCTGAGAGTGTTCCGATTCTAAAGGGAAACAAAGTTGTCATGTTTATGCGGTTGCCAGAAACTACTCCCTTCTTGGTTACAAGGAGTTTCTAGTGGCCTCTGAGTTAGCTGGCACAAAGTAATTAAGTTTAATATACTCGATAGGGACATACTGACCTCAGTCCTATGTCAAATCTATAGGGTATATTATTCCAATGCGCAGAGCCTATTAGGGAAATAGGAACTACACTACAGAATCATGCATCGCGTCAGCCAACTGACGGGGAGAAGGTGAAGAGCGCTTGTGCTTCTTTGCCTTTTTCTTGTGTTTGGACTTACCCGATGACCTCGACAACTTGGAGTGCGACAAAGAGTGGGGGCTCTACGGCCGGCCTCGAGACCTTCTTCTCAAACGAGACCGGGAGCGATGCGGAGCCAACCGCCGGGCCTCCAGCAGGACCACTCCCGCAAAGTCTTCGGGTTCATGGCCCGGCAGTCAGAGCACGACTTCGGGTTGTGGTCGCGCTCCAGACACCACAAGCACACGAGGTGCGGGTCCATCACAGACATTGTCTTGTGATAGGCGCCGCAGGGCTTGAAGCCGGTCCGACGTAGGGACATACATTGCGCACCAGGAGTCGAAGACTCGAAAAAAGATGGCGACAAAAAGTGACACCGGCGCCCAAAGCTCTAGGAACCCCTCTAAACACCAAATATTGCAATAATTAACTACTAAACAGGCAGTCACAAGTGCAGTTACCTTACAGGCAATAGGGCCATGATTTGAATGGTGCAGCAAGTGCAGTGGCACTTGGGCCAAATGTTGTCATAACTCCTGTAAGCGCCAAATATTGCTATATTTTACTACTAAACTGCCAGTCACAAATTGTTATCTTGCAGGCACTAGGGGCATGATTTGAATGGTACAGTAGGTGCAGCGGCACCGAGCCCAAAAGTTATCAGACCTTCTCTAAACACGTAATATTGCTATTACATCAATTCATTCTATTATTTCCCTCTTTCATTTTTCAAAATTTTGCTATTACTTACCCACACTATACCACTAGTAAAAGCACAATATATTGCCTTTTTGTACATACACAAGTCATATCACTTTAACATACTTTCTGTGGCTTCTATTGTACAACTACTCAGGAAGGTACAACTTACAACAAAAAACATCTTATTATTAATCATATAGGCAAAACCTGATGCATTTACCAATGCTTGTTGTTTGGTGGCACTGGTTGTGGTATTATCAGGGAAGTCAACAGTAAAAACCGTACCGCCAGCTATACAACCGGCCGACAAACTGCTAAAAAAAAGTCCCACTCACTAATTTGTGAGTCCAGCCCATGGGGCACTGCCTGATTGCCCTATAAGTCGGTTCGACCCTGCCGCCAGCACAATTGGTGTATCTCCCTAATGAAAGCAGACTAGGCTGATCATGACCAATTAGAATGAAACAGTAAAGTATCTCTGCCTGCTTTTCCACCCCTTTGCTTCGTGAAATAAACCTTGTGTCGGGTAAGAAAGTATTTACCACGGCGAGGCTGGACTTTGTTTGCAAAAGGCGATGCCTCTAGGACAATGGTTTTTACATAAGCACAAAGGTTCTTTAGTTCAGTCATTGTACTAAATATTGGTAAACCCCTTAAAAGAATTCGATGAAACATTTAGACTGGTGCATTTTCGTATTTATACTTCTTGTAATGTAACAGTCACTTAAACATGCCCTTCATTCGATTATCAAATCGGAAAAGTTTCAACCGATGCAAGGTGCTCTGTGATATATTTCAAAGAAGAATTTTAGGGTGCCTAGGAGTTTAATTAGAAGGAGTTAAGGCGGAGCCTCTGTAAACACAATCCTAACTTGTGAAAAAGTACGGGTTACCCTTTAAAGCCTCCAAAGACATATACATGTTACACAGACATGCGCGCGTGTCCACACACATATATATACACCATTAACCCAAATAATAATTATACAACTAATATGGATCTCCACAACTTTATGTTTACATTGATACACAAAGTCATGCTTCATGTTTTTATTCATGTACTGCATCTAAAATATGAAATCTCTATAAGTAAAAAACGAAATGCTTGCTGGCGCTTAGCATTTATAAGCAATTACTATAAATTAGCAGTAAACCTTACATTTAATTCCATTTAAGACCAATTCACAGCTGCCTATTTGAAAATAAAATGATTGCCTTCTTTCTCTTCAGTAGGCACGATACAGAACATCCATTGAATCTTTACTTTTTTGCAGCTGCCAGAGCCCAGCCAATTTATAGCAAACCAACCAAGCGGAATAACAATGCAGCTGCAACATTTTATGGCTTTTCTGTTACTTTCCTTTTTAAGTTGGAGGCGTTAATTAGGAATCAAAGCAAGCAACGTTGCCAGCTTTTCTTTCTCTTGCTCTGGCCACAGCAGTCTTCAGAAGAAAAATAAATCTAAGTGAAAGACAAAATGTTTGTCACACCAGTAACGTGTACTTAAGACCCTTTGAGTAGCAGCTTTTATGTAGTCCTGTCAAGCAGGCTGGAAAAAACTTTTCCACTCTCTCTTCTTTCAGGAGTTCTTGAAAGTGGATTCCAGGCTTCTGTTAAGAGTGAATGTCAAATGCTAACTAGAAGAATGCATTCAGTCAGGGAGCATTGCTGCATAAAATTGTCTGGATTTTTAACAAAATAACACATTTTACAGTCTCTTTTGTGTTCCACACTTTACAGAAACAGATCAGCAGTCTTGGCAATCAACTGTCTAAACACGTTTTTGTTTGAATAATTATAATGCATTACAACTTTCCATTGTATCCTGTACGAATTCGTGGATGCGTTTTTAAACTGAATTTCCAGCTACAATATGCTCAATGTTCCATTTCTTCCCTAGCTTTATTTTCTTTAATATTTCAGACTTAACTGGAACATTGAGACCACCAACTTACTTTTACATAAATAAAATAATCTGTACATAGTCAAATACGCAAATGCGAGCAGCTGTAAAATAATATTCACAAAGCAATACAAACAACCACTGAAAGCTGATTGCCAATATTTCATTAAAAGTTAGCCACTGGAGTTGATAGGTAGTGTTGGACTTGGCCCTTTTTGCAGGGTCATCCCTAAACTTTTTGCCTTCCTCCTATATTTTTTCTGACCTGTTGTTGGCTGTTTTATGACTCTGGGCACTTCACCACTGCTAATCAGTGCTAAAGTGCATATGCTCTCCCTATTGTAAATTGATGTATGTATTAGTGACTCCATGATTGGATGATTGGTTTACTTGTCAGTCCCTAGTACAGTGCTCTGAGTGCCCAGGGCGGATAAATCCAATGCTGCTGGTGGGCTTGCAGCACTGGTTGTGCCACCCACAGAAGCAGCTTGTAAAATGTGTCTCAGGCCTGCCATTGCAGAGCTGGTGTGCAGCCTAGGGCTGCCATGTCGACTTGGTGAGTGCACCCACTTACCAGTCCCTAAACCTTCCCTTTACTGCATGTTGGTCCCCCCTAAAGTAGGCCCTAGGGCAGGGTGCATTGTAAGTATAAGGTAGGACATGCCCTGGTGTGTGTGGCATGTCCTAATAGTGAATTACAGCCATTTTCGTTTTTCACTATTGCAAGGCTACCTGTTCTCCATAGGCCAGAATGGGCAGTTTGATTATTACAGTTTATAATCCTAATTGACCCAGGGAACATGGTAGAAAAACAAATTTAGTATGCCTGAACTCAGAAGGATAAAATACATCTTTTAGTGAAGTTGGTTTTAACATTCTGTGTTTGAAAATACCACTTTTAGAAAGTAGGTATTTTCTTGCCTAACTATCCAAGCCTGCCTCTGCTGGGTTGTGTATTCCTTGTCTGGGTTTGTGAGTGACAGGGGCTGGGTGGCTCCAGGAGACAGGGTGAGTCAGCACAGGGCTGAATAGAGAGATCTGCATCCAGAGTGGAGGGAGGAGTTGCACCTGGGTCTGAATAGGGCTGTGCCTGCCTTCCACAATGCTGGCTCCCCCTCCTGCTGGGCGGCTGAGCACTCTGCCCCACTTTCTGAAAGGAAAGAAGGAGTCCTGTAAACAAAGTGCTCCAGGACTGACCAGAACTGGTTTTGGACTAGGCAAAGGCCTCTCTGCCTTCAGAGAACAAAGAGAAAAGTTGTATAAAAAGGGGACCCAGACCCCTAGGAAATTAGATCACTTTTGGGAAACAAGAAGAAACCTTTGCTGAGGAGCGGAACCAAGAAGAAACTGAGGAGAAGACTATCCCTAAGTTAGAGGGATCTGCCTGCAGTGGTTGCCTGACTGCCAAAGAAAGGAGAAGGGAACTTTGTGTGTACTTTCATCAACTTGTGAAGGATCTCCAAGGGCTTGATTTCAGAGCTTGCCTCCTGCTGAAGTCTCAGGGACAACAGACTTCACCCACCAGCTCCCCTGTATTCCCTTGCTGGGAATTTAGACCTTCTGACACACTTGCGTGTCGCTGGGAGCTGGAAGCGCGACTCAAGACGAAGAAGAGTGTCGCCGCAGCCGCTGCTTCTCGCATCGCCGGAGAAGAGTGTCGACGTCGCAGCAGACGCCGGCGCATCCCCGAAGAAGCGCGCCGCTGACACCCTCGCATCCTTCGAAGCGCCTCACTGCACCGGAGAAAAGTGTCGCCGTCGCATCCCCGGGGCAGAGCATCGACCTCGCATCAGACGCCGACGCATCGCAACACAAGGCGCCCCGCATCCCAGGAGAAGATCGTCGACCTCGCATCAGATGCCGTCGCATCGCCAGGGAAGCGTGTCGCAGGGCCTGTCGCGGCTCCAAAGATTTATCGAAATCGCCGCACGGCCGTCGGGCGTGCACGCATCACCCCTTCGTTGTCGCAACCTCAAGAAGACGCCACTTTGTTTCTTTGCACCAGATCTTCGTCGCATCACGGCGCTGCTTGTCGCATCGCCACAGAAGCGTGTAAGGAACCTACGCATCACCTTCCCTGCACCACCTTTTGTTGTATCGCATTACGCATCTCAGGTACATTGAACGCAAAGTGTCGCATTTCCATTTTAAGAGACTCAAGCTAATTCTACCATCTTTAAAGTACAGTATTGTGGATTATTTTTGTCGTTTATGGTCTTGTGGTAAATCTATATAAAAGATACTTATTTTTATAATACAACCTGTGTGGTGTCCATTTGTAGTGTTGTCACTGGATTACTGTATGTGTTCACAAATGCTTTACACACTGCCTCTGAACTAAGCCTGTCTGCTCGTGCCAAGCTACCAAGGGGGTGAGCAGGGGTTATTTCAGGAGTGTACCCCCTTGCCCTGACTAGAAGCAAGGGTCCCTATTTGGACAAAGGTACCTACCTCTGCCAACTAGAGACCCCCAGTTCTAACAGGTAGTATTTTCAGAAACACCTAGAACCTAAATTTACTAAAAATTACTCATACAAAGTGCATAATTTCTAGATAAAGTCATGCATTTACACCTTGTAGGAAAATGCCCCTTTTTGCATTGTCACCCCCACTTTTTGCTAGATATTAATGGTCGAGTGCTTAGTGTATGTGCTCTGACCACTAAAAACATGTCAAATTGGTGTACACCTTAACTGGCATATTCAATTTACCTATAAATCCCTAGTGTATGGTACAACGTACACCCAGGGCCTGTATGTGAATTGTCACTAGTGGACTACAGCACTCTGTGCCACCACTAAAGTGACAATGGAAAACATAACTGCTGGCCTGCCACTACTAACCTGGCTGTGCAGGTTTAAACTGCAAATTTCATCTGTCAAAATAATCCCTGTTGACAGGATTAAACCCTCCCTTTAAATATTAATAAGCCACCGATAGCAGGCCTTAAATGCCCATAAGGCAGGGTGCATGATATTCAAAAGCAGGACATGTAAATGTTTATGTTACGTGACTTTGTCACCCGTGAGGATATCCAGGCGCTGAGTAGGGCAGGCCTGAGGGAGAGGAGGAGATCATGCCTGTTTTGTCTGGAAGAGCTGTGTCTTGAGGTTCCTTCAGAAGTCTATGAGAGAGGGGAAGGTTCTGAGGTGTTTTGGGAGGTCGTTCCAGGTCTAAGCTGCGAGGTATGAGAAGGAGCATCCTCCGCTTCTGGTCTTCTTGATGCTAGGGAGGTGTGCTCTTGCCTGGGGCACAGATCGAAGGTGTCTGGTGGGTTGGTAGATGGTTAGACGATGGTTGAGGTAAGCTGGACCGATGTGGAGAGCTTTGTAGGCATGGAGGAGTAGCTTGAACTTACATCTTTCATGGACTGGGAGCCAGTGGAGATTGTTGAGGTGTGGAAAGATGTGGTTATTTCGCAGGATGTTCAGGATGATTCTGATGGCAGCATTCCGGGTGGTTTGGAGTTGCCAAAGAACATGCTCTGGGATTCCGATGTAGAGGGCATTGCTGTAATCAAACCTACTTGTGATAAGAGCCTGTTCGTCTAGTGTTCAGTGCCATCCACTTTAAAACCTTGCGTCGCATTCGCAGGATGTGGAAGCATGATCAGGAGATGGCATTTATCTGTTTGCTCATAGAGAAGTTGGGGTCCAGGATAATCCAGAGGTTCTTGGCATGGTCGACCGGGGTGGGTGGGGGGCAAGTTTATAGGGCCACCAGGAGGCGTCCCAGTTGGATTAGTTGTTGCCAGAGTGTAGGACTTCAGTTTTGTCTGTGTTGAGCTGAAGGCAGTTGTTTTTCATCCAAGCAGCAACATTTCTCATGCAGTTTGTGAAGTTTGCTTTGGTGGTGCTAGTTAAGTCAGTAAAGGAAAGGATGAGCTGTGTGTCGTCGGCGTAGGATTCTATGCTGATGTTGTTGGCTCTGATGAAGTCCGCGAGGGGCGTCATGTAGACTTTGAAGAGTGGTGGGCTGAGCGACGATCCTTGAGGGACTTGGCAGATCACTTACTTGGGTTCTGAGGTGAACGGGGCGGTGTTGGAGGATGGGTCATTGGTAGGGGTAAGTATGCATCTACCACTAGCACTAAGACCACCCAATATAAGGACCAGCCAAGGTCAAAATACATTAGCCTCTGGCTCAACCCTTGGTAGATGGCTGTGAGCAGGCAGGCTTAACTCAGGAGACAGGTATGTAAAGAATTGAAATACACCAATATATTAAATAAGTAAGCCACAACACACAATAAAAATCCCACATAATTTATAAAAATAGGAACTATTTTTATCTTTAAAATGACACCAAAATGACAAACATATAATGTAGGGAACCGGAGATATGATTTTTTTAAAGCTTAACCACTTTATAGGGTTTAAAAGCATATAGCGCCAACTTGGGACATCTGGTTGCACTTGACCAGGACAAAGTCAAAGTTTGAGGCTGACCACGATGGAGACCTGGTCAGATACACTAAGCAGAAGGTCCTGGTCAAAATGTTATCTTCAGACTTAGAAACTTTTCTGGAGGATTTTCTCTCGCTGGTTTTCTCCAGCAGGTCTGCTGGAGGCGACCTGCTGCGGTCCCCTCCAGCAGGCCGATTTCAATGCAACGTTGTTGGATTGCTTTTCCACAAGGCCCCGGTCAAATCCTGGAAGTCTGGAGCTCTGGAACTTTCAGTGGAACAAACCTGAAATCCAGGTCAGGTCATGTTCGAAGGTAGTCAGTTAGACACTCAATGTCGTGCTGGTTCCCTTATGGAACATTTTCAAAAGTACCTCCAGTTTTCTGGAACTTCGTTTTGAAGTTCCCCTTGAGGGTTAAAAGTGTCCAAAACAGTAATCCAAGGGTCTAGAAGCTCTGAGGTAGTCTTTGGAAGTCTGGACTAAAGTTCCCACAATGCAACTGGCCAAATCCTTAAAAGTCCACTGGACACACTCCCGGTTGGGGTCTTCTAGAGGGAGATGGTGCAGGAAAGCTCTGTCAGCCTGTTGCTTTCAGGGAGTCCACTCCTTAATCCTTTTTGAAGCAAGGCAAAGTCCTCAGGGCTGTAGTTCCAAGTGTGCAACAGGAGAAGTTCTGTCCAATGAGATGCAGGGTGCCACCCAAAAGCATGACAGCTTCCCTCAAAGTGTGGCATATGTAAGGCTAGGAAACTAAAGACATGTAGTAATCCTACTAAGTCTTACCAAATAGAGGTACTCCTTCAGGATGACCTACAGAATCCTGAAAGGCAGGAGGACCTTGGTGAGGAAGTGATCCCTCAGAACTGGGGCAAGAGGTGCCTGGCACTTCTGACTCTGCCTCTGGACATGGCCATGAGGATTCTGAGGCGATCCACATGGACAACCCTGGGCCTGAAGAGGGAGGTACTGGTAATACAAAAGAGGAAACGCCTAGGGCACGCTATGGCCAGTCCGGCCCTGGTCACAGCAGTAGGCTCACTTTTTCTCCCTCTGCCTCTGGGTAGCTAAAAAGGGTTACAAGGATTAACAGTCCTCCCCATCTTCAACCTCACTGCATCTGCTGCTGGGTCCACCCAATCTAGTTCAGAGGAGGAAGCTTTAGATAGAGGGAACAGTTTTGTCAAACTTGAGAAGGCAAAGCTCACATTGATGAAGGAGCAGCTGGCTCTTGAAAGGGAATCCCTAAAGTTGCAGAGAGAAAGGACAAACTTTTAAGGTGGTCCATTTCCCTACAGAGGATGGACTTACCAGTGGAACATAGACTGGGGAGTAACCATGCCAACGTAGATGGACTTTCCAGACATTTCCACTTAGAAAATGAAGACTCAACTGGGCAAGGTTAGCCTTATCTTCTTTTGTAACTCTTCCTGCAACGCGTCTGTTGCATTTGCCAAGGCTTGTTGGTGGTCCTGCCAGTCACTGACACTCCTGCAATTCATTAACCATCATGGGATAGCTCAAGGATGGCTCCTGTGCTCATATATCATCTCCTAGTCTTCACAGCTGCAACTCCAAGACCTCCGTCCTACTATGCAGGACCCCCGGGGAAGGGCTGGCATTGTGCTCCTGCACCTCCTGGACGACTCCGGGTGGTTTGGACTCTGTCTCCTCTCTCCTCAGGTGCCTCTTGGTTACTCAGTCCTGATGAAGACCCCATCCTAAGGCCGGAATTACCTTGATCTCCCCAGGGGTCGAAACTTTGACTATTACTACTACACAAGCACCGACAACTGAGAATTTCTATCAGTGTCCTTCTAATGCTATGTGATATGATTGGAACATTAGACCTATGTTAGGCCAGGATTGGTCTTACTATGTAAATTCAATGTACACATGTCACACCACCTTTCCCTTGTCCACCGTCCTCACTTAACCACCTTGACCCTTCTAACCCTACCCTTTTCCCTGCACTAGAGCACCTTTTTCAAAAAGTTATCTAATTTATTTGAGAGGGAAGAGCAACTGTGTTGCCAAACCTAAAGCGAGCTTTTGCTTTATATTCTAAATTAAATTGCATTCAGTGCAGAACAACCTACAGTGGTAGTGTTAATGCTGTTCTCTATTTCTTTCTGTCTTCAAAAAATGTTGTTACTGTGACCATTTATTTATTGTACTGCTAGTTTAACCTGGGTCTGGTAGCATTTCGGGTATCCCCATTGACATATAACACTCAATAACTCTGAGGGCATATGCGCCCAGTCAAATGCATATTTTGAACCTGTCCCAGAGAATCGTAATTTCAGGCGCACCAGTATTGGCATGGAAAGTTATGTCAGTGGCTAGAGTTAGCAAATTGTGTACTGGCTTTTTTGGCATTGCCCGTCTCAAGTGCCAATGCTGAGAGGGCCTTTTCACAGATAAAAGTTTACATGGGAAGGAAACAGCGAGCGCGCATCACCAAAGACTCACTGAAGAAGTATTGTATGGTGTACTACAATAAGTTTGATTTGTAAAAATATATTTGGACCTTATATACACTGTATGTACACTGTCTATATGCCATGCTCTATCAGTGCAGAAAGCAAATCAATAATAAAGGCACAATGTTCCATAAACACCGGAAAAACACTGTTTCTGTTGTTTTAATGGGCAGAAAATGTGTAACCACTGATAACCACTGTTTTTTTAAGGTATTGAAATCACTTGAAAACACTGGAAAAAACCCACCAGAATTGACCAAAAATAGAAACTGAAAACAGGAAAGCCTAACTATAACTAAGGGTTGTCTGGACTCAGTGCAGGGTGTATCATCAATTGGTGTACACCATATACTGAGCCAGCCTCCTACAGTGAATGCCTCACGGTTGCTGGGACTCCCACTTCCTGGGGCAATCCCAATGTCTTGGTATGTGGGGAGGCTGAATTAGTCTTCGGAGCTGGATATTATCAAACATATGGTTCCACCTGAGGAACCGTACTATGACTCAACATGACCGCACAGACCGGGAATGGCTTTAGCCGCAGCTGAGCTATTCATCAACAAATTGATCCATCCTGCGCAAGCCGCTCAAGAAATCGTGTCTCAAAATGGCGTGTATTAGGGAGCTCAAGAATGGCTCCCGCCGAGAATTGGACAGATTCACATATTGGACACTATTGGCATCCCTCGGACTTGCTTTGGCTTTTCCCAATTAACCCGGTCTGGGCCCACCTTTTGAGGAGCCTGGACTTCACCTCTATGAATAATGCCTGCTGATGAGGGTCTGTGGGCCTCTCCAGCACTTTATGACATTGAAAAAAGCTGAATCTCTCTGTTGTGTCGGGAGTAGAAGGGGACCATGATACTTTCTCTAGACCCACTGATCGGACTGGATAGGCCAACCACCCATCCAAAGGTAGATGCAAGAGAAGGATGACTGG
Organism: Calotriton arnoldi; assembly: GCA_963921515.1. NCBI lineage: Eukaryota > Metazoa > Chordata > Amphibia > Caudata > Salamandridae > Calotriton > Calotriton arnoldi. The sequence goes on along the minus strand of CAWUFW010001640.1, from coordinate 525,433 downwards.
TTTACTGCCCCACATTGGAAAGTGATGGGGAGTGAAAGTTCAGCCCTGGTTGCTGCCTTTCGTGGAAGGTACAGGATATCCCCTTTTTTGTTGGAGTTTTGTGCTTTTTTACATACAAATGTAGTTTAATATTTGGGGGGTGGGCTCGCTCCACAGGACACAATAATTATGGCGCTCACTCACACCCTTTAGGCTTATTCTTTCCAAGGACCCCCTTCACCATAGCCACAATATACGCCCCTATTATGGCGCAGGTCACCCATCTCAACCCATTTTTGTTTGAGGCCAGAGGAATTGGCCTGGCATGAGATAGTGCTCACTGGGGACTTTAACCCAGTGTGGGAGCCTCTTACAGACAGGGAGGGATATCAAGAGGAGCAGGCGGGCACATTTTCTAAGCAATTGAAGAAATCCCTAATGGAGCTGGATCTACAAGACACATTGCATGAGTTGCACCCCACGGATGTGAATAAAATGTATAATCTGCATGTGCACCAGATGCAGTCCCGAACTGATTATGCTTTGTTCAGCAACGCACTTACGGTGGTGGCGCGGTAGGTGGACATCAGTGTGATTGCAGTCTCTGACCATGCCCCAGTGTTTTTAATGCTGGAACTGGGACAAAGGGAATACTCTTAGTGGTAGCGCCTCCATCTGTCCCTACTGTGAGACCTGGTCATGCATGAGGAAATAGACAGTCATATAGATGAGCACTTTATCTTCAATGACAGCGAGGAGCTCTCGATTGGCAAAGTCTGGGATGCACTTGAGGCAGTGGTTAGGGGCAGATTCATAGTAGCCGCAGCTCAGTGTCACGGTCAGCATTAACTTACGATACAGTATTTGGAACAGGACATCTGCGACCCTGAAAAGGAAAGGGCCAGGGCTCAGACAGTACAGCTTATGAGTAAAATCATAGTGACTAGAGGCCAACTTTGTCAACAACAAACAAGGCAAAGCTAGCTTTTCTTCACCTAAAAAAATGGATGTATGTGGGGGGAGATAAAGTGGGTACACAATTAGCCAGGCTGTTGTGAGGCAAGCGAGAAAGGGAATACATTGAAGTCCTAGATAACAAAGCATGTGTTCCTGTGTTAAACAACAAGAAGAAAATTAACGAACTTAGACGCTTCTATGCCAGTCTCTACTCCAGGTAACACTGATCATTGACAAGACAGACAGGTTTTATTGAAAAGATCCGACTCCCCAAACATACAGCATTACAGAGGAAGGGGTTGGGACAGCCCATCCAGCTTGAAGAGTTCCTACAGGCCATTAAATCGCTTAAGCTCAATAAAGCCCTAGGCCAGATGGCTATACAGCATAATTTTACAAATGATTTGCCACTAAACTGACCCTTAAGCTCATGTTGTTAGACCTCTCAGTCTTAGGGTGGTGTTCCCCAAAACGTTTTGCCTTACTCCTCCATATTTTTCTGATCATGTTTTTGTTGACCTTAGGTCTCTGCACACTTTACCACTGCTAGCCAGTGCTAAAATACGTGTGCCGTGTGCTCACTCCTTAAAACATGGTAACATTGGCTTATCCCCCAATTGGCGAATTTAATTTACTCATAAGACCCTAGTACACGGGTACTACATGTACAGAGGGCCGGTAACTTAAATGCCACTAGTGGGCCTGCAACAATTGTTGTGCCACCCACTTAAGTCGCCTTGCAAACCTGTTTCAGGCCTGCCAGTGCAGCCTGTGTGTGCAGTTCTAAACTGCCATTTTGACCTGGTAAAATAAGCCTTTTGACAGGCCCAAACCTTCCCTTTTAAAACATATGGGGCCTACCCTGGCGTGACTTAAACAGCCCACATGGCAGGGTGCAATGTATTTAAAAAGTAGGACATGGACTTTTAAGGTTTACGTGTCCTGATAATGAAAAACTCCTAAATTCGTTTATCACTACTGCAAGGCCTACCTCTACCATAGGACAGCATTCGAATTACCTTATTACACTTAAAAAGGATATCTTCCAAATGGGAGCAGGTAAACATTAAATGTTTGGTGCCATTGGAATTGTAATGAAAAATCCTCTTTCATGTTAAAGTCGGATTTTGAATTACAATTGTGAAAATGGCACTTTTAGAAAGTTGCCATTTTCTGACCGTAGCCATTTATTGCCTGTAGCTTGTCTCTGGGTCATATGACTGGGTGTAGTTGGCAGCTGTTCTTTGTCTATTTCGCCTAGACAGCCACACACAATAAAGAGCTTAGGTGTGTCTGGAGGGGCCATCACTGGCAGGATGGGAGGGCGGACCCGAGCACAGCCCTACTTACACCTGAATAGGCGGCGTCATGCCTTCACACAAAGGAATGCATACCCTCTGTAATTAGTCTGGAGCCAGGGCAGACGATGCAGGAAACCTGAGCACTTCAAAGGGAATGCTCTAGAAGTTTCTTCCACTTCAAAGAAGACACCAGGTATAAATATGGGACCTCTTTTACCAACTCTTCAGTATACTTCTGGACCTGTGACTACTCTGCCAGGATGTAGGACTGCTGCACTGCTGAAAGGGCTGCCACTCTGCTGGACAGCTGCCCTGAAGGACTGCTGCCTACTGTGCTGATCTGCTGGCCTCTTGTCTGGGTGAGAAGGACTCGACCTGCAACCTGTACCCAGGACCACCAGAGTGACTCAAAGGCTAGTTTCTTGTAACCAGCACCTGGACTCTGCAATTGTAAGTTCTACTCTGCTAGGTTGTGGTGCCACCTCAGTCCTGGACTGTGGGGCCTGAAGGTGCCCTGCCAGCCCATCTGTGGATCCAACAGAACTGACGCATCTTCTCTGCTGCGCAGTGCAACACTGAGAAGAACCGATGCGTCGCCTATGCTGCAAGGATTCTTCCAGTGCAAGGACTTCGCATCGACCTCGCAGCCTCATAAGAACTGCTGCTGTGCAACGCATTGCCAAAGCAGGCCCTCGCATCGCAAGCCCCTCGTCGAAGGCACCCTCGATGACAATGCAGGACTTCGCATTGCAAGTCCTCCACTTTCTACAGAACCAGCTAGTGCACAATGCATCTCCGACCTGGACCTCGCATTCCCTCAGTTGCGCGACTCATCCTCGATGCGGGGCATTGCAATACTCTGCAACCAGGATTTAAGGAACTCTTGTTCAGTGGGCCTAACTGAGCCCCTGTAGGCAGCCTGTGCTCCATCATGGTCGGCTTGAACTTGCGGCTTTGTCCTGTTCCGGTGAGAACAGATAACCACAGTTGGTGATTTTTTGGCGCTATTTTCGCTTAAATCTTTAAAACTTCTATGGATTTGATTTTTGTGGTTTTAGTCTGTTTTTGTTTATTGAAATTCACTCTGTTTTTCTAATCTAGTGTGGGATTCTTCTTGTGTGGTGTTTTTTATTTTATTACTGTTTGAAGTGTTGCACAAATACTTTATACATTGCCTCTAAGTTAAGTTTGACTGCTGTGTGCCAAGCTACCAAAGAGTTGAGCACAGGTTAATTTGGGGTTTACTTGTGACTGCACCCTGACAAGGATTGTGGTTGCTGCTTGAGTATGGTTTCACTCCCTCAATCAGTAATCCACCTTCTTACACATGCTCTTATTCAACTTTGTGCTAATGGCACTGAGACGATGTCCTTGGGTGATGCAATTATCTTGCTTCTGCCCAAGCAGAGAAGGACCACCGACTCTGTACATCTTACTGCCCAATAACCTTACTAAATGTTGATGTGAAGCTATTTACCAAGATCCTGGCCACTAGTCTTAATTAGGTTCTCCCCACCTTCGTCCATCCAGATCAGAGTTGATTCATTCTAGGACACCAGACACACAATAGTATCCGATCTACCATCCACCTGGTCAAAAAAGTCTCACTCAAGAAGTCCCCACAATACTTCTATCATTGGATGCAGAAAAGGCCTTCGACTGGGTGGATTGGTCTCTCCTACATCTCATCCTCCATAGGATGAGATTGGGCCCACATTTTGTGGACACTGTTTTTTCTAATTACACTCATCCAACCACTAGGGTCGTCTAAAATGGCCACATCTCCCAGATATTCGCATTTCATAGGGGTGCCCGTTTTTGCCTTTGCTTTTCACCCTGTTTATAAAGCCATTGGCCTACCTGATTGAGCAAGCAGAGTTGGTGAGTGGGATACATTTCGGAACCCAGGACTACAAGATCTCCCTGTATGCGGTTGGTTTCTTGCTTACATTGGGTTCTCCTCACTCCTCCCTTTCCGCAGTTGTGGCCCTCCTTCAGACGTTTGAATCTGAATCTAGCTATAAGATTAACTACTATAAGTTGGAGGCTCCAAATCTGATTCTTGGATAGGATGAAGTGGCCGATTTGGGGAGGACACTCCCTTTCTGATGGGCCAAAAGATCTATTAAATATTTGGGGGTTGCTCATCTGTAGAACTATATTCAATGCTAATTATCCTCCTTTATTAGTGACTACAGGGCGGGATCTGGAGTCATGGAACAAAATGCTTATGTCCTGGATGGGCACAATCGGTGCTATCAAGATGAATGATCTCCTGCATCTCCCATATTTGCTTCATGGCCTACCAGTGTGGCTTGATGCTCAGTACCTAAACCAAATTCAGCAAAGATGAATGCATTTCATAGGAAGAGGCAAGCCGCCCAGTATCCTTGAGACCTCCTCCTGGCAATGGAACAGCTTACTAGCAGTATGAATGGTATACAGTTGCATTTTGAGGATAAGTGGAAACCTGTCTATAGGCTGTTGTGTAGAGACCTGCCAGATACTGTATTTCCGCCCGGATGGAGGGCTCTGTGTATTTCCAGTGAGGTAGATGAATCCCTTTCATTACAGTGGGGGTGTAAATACATGTTAATATGAGGGTTGAGTGTATAATTATTCTACACGAGCAATAATTAGTGTCTATTGTGGTGAGGTTAGACATCAATTTTTTGTTGGGGCGGACAGTTGGGGTAACGGGGGGATTTAATTTCTACCCATGTTTCAGCCTATTTTTCCTTTGACTCCTGTCACTGTGGAGGCATAAGACTGTTGTATTATATTTTGAAAGTGCATTATTTAGCACTGCAAATGGCCCCTCAGGAAGGAGCGTGGTAATGACGGCCGTTGTTGTTTGTTAGTCCTTTTAATTTAAATATCAATAAAAAAAGATATAGAAAAATTAATACAGAATTGTCCCATTTCCACTTCCAGTCCCAATGAGTTTGCATCCTACCCTGGGCAAATATGGACCACTGACACAGATGTATAATGATTGATAGTAGTATGAGAGGACATCGATCTTGGAAAGAAAGGCTGGCTCCTTATGGCACGTTCTCTAAAAAGCCCTCATATGTTCTCCTAATCAGGTGCCCATATTGGAAGAGGCTTCAATATTTAAACACACCTTAATCCTTTCTAATAAAGAATGATGATCTCTATATACTCAATGAGGTATTCTGAATACGAGTTAATTATAATTTAGGTTACTGACTACTAAATAACTAATACTGAAATCTCAATTGCAGATTAGTGAAATTTCATTACTGATTAAAAAAAAAAAATCCTACGTAATGGATGCTGAATATTGAGCACATAGTACTAAATTCTGAAGCACATAATTCTAAATACTAAATCTGGTATACTGAATGCTGAATACTGATACCTACCAATACCACATTCTGAATTTTTGAATTCTGAAGGATGAATACTAAATTCTTAACAATGAATGCCGAATACGGGATACTGAATACTTGAAAATGAATTCTGAATGCTGTATACTCAATTCTAATGATCAAACATTGAATACAAATCTATTGGTCATCCCCACGCCCCATTCCAAGCCCACGTTCTGACACTGGTCAACATGTGCATTTCAAAATATATTGATACAACATTCCTATCATTCAAACCACTAAGGTTCAAATGCTGTCCATTAAAATCAACCATACTCTAAAAATCTAATCCAATTTATTTACACTAACTCGAAAATAAAGAATCCACTGTAAATGTATGCGAATGAATATGAAATTCATCCAATCTCACACACATGCAATAAGATACCTAATTTCATACTATCCTTCGATATATTATGCATGGCTGAAAAGGATTCTGCTCGGCAGCCGACATGTTTCACTATCCTAATCATGGACAACTACACCCTCATCTACAAAGATAGATCTCACAAAGCAGAGGTGGCATAGCCCTCATTCACATAAAAGTCTGGCCATTCACTACAGTAGATCGGAGCTAACCAAAACAAGACTATGCTTCGACACCATTTATGATCCCAAGGTAATAATGCTAAGTTTCTCGAACTCCTCAATGGCTTTACCACCACGGTATTAACGCAATACTCCAGCAACATTATTGTAAGTGAAAAAGACATTTCAATTACAGAAATAACGTTACACTGCAAATGTGGTGATGTATATTCTTTTAACTTGTATTAAAACACTATTCTTGTCTACAGCGTGCACACTTTTTTTTTTTTAGCTATGTACCCCTAATGGTAAGTATAGAATACAAGATGTACTTGGTGTTTCTAAACCAGTTAAAATTTATTTAAAACAAGAAGTATTTCTTTTCAAACATGTAGTTACTTTATTAAAGTGATTCATACATATGATTGAATATACATCATCTGTCTTAAATTTATAGGTCATCTCAGAGCATCTTATATCGAAAACGTGAGTATGTATACAGCACATTATTCACTCCAATAGATAAGTATTTAACTGAAAAGAGAGAAGAATGGTAACCCAATTAACAGAGGTAAATACAAGTAAGACGTCCCAAGGTGTGATCTGTACCAAATGAAGGAACTATTGGGCTGAATCGGGGTTTTTCGCCCTTTTGGGACCTTGCAAATTGGAAGCAGCAACTTTTGGCTCTAGGACCAGCCGTTCTGTCTCGTCATGTAAGCCCACTATACCAGCTACTTATAGCGCCATACTGGGCAACATGCATACAATATTACATTACAAAATTTCCTTAAAGGCTTGTTATGTAGAGAGCAGTGGAGTCACGAGCATTGGTGTTACTAAGCTTTGGTGTTATATAGTTTAGCCTTGTATTAATACAGCAGTCGATAGTTGATAAATAGATCAAAGGAATAAGGATGTTCAATAATTACCACTGTACGTATTTTCAAACGGTTCATAAAAGTTGAGAAAGATCCTTAAGTTCAAGTGTTATGAAGATTAGTTGTATCTGCTCAGTGTAGTACTGTCACACTAAATCAAGGAGCTGGATGGATGTAGCATCACTCACAAGGAAACAACTGAGTCAAGAGACCCAGAGATCAGTGTTTCTATCTAAATTCCATAGGTTCATCAGCGTTACCATCGTGGAGAGTGTCATAGAAATGCTGTGGTCATCAGGGGTGCTGGTGCTGCTGTGAGCGGTCTACATAAAAAGCAATTACGGAAAATGCGGGATAGCCTGTGCAGCTCTGCCTTTGCGTTAAGACAAAGCCGGTATAGCCTGTGCAGCTCTGCCTTGGCGTTAAGACAAAGCCGGTATAGCCTGTGCAGCTCTGCCTTGGCGTTAAGACAAAGCCGGGATAGCCTGTGCAGCTCTGCCATGATCTTAAAGCAGCCAAAGGAACTTCTACATTCGGGATTACGGAGTAATTTAGAGGAGTAGTGCACTGTACCATTTATTTAAGTCAGATAAAACATATCCTGGATATTTGAGACTGAAAACAGCACTTTATAAATGTCCATAAATAAATATGCAAATGAATGAATGAATATATTTTGCACTGCTCTGAAATGTACAAAGTCAATTCTTGTTTGTGAAATTATGGCTACAGCGTCATATTAGGAGTATTCATAAATTTGTAGTGAACAGCCGATCTGTGGTAAGAAGTCGGGAGGGAAACTGTAAAGTTGAATATGATAATAGCTGTTAGATTATCCAGACAATAATGATAGCACTCCAGGGGGAGACACTGGAAGAGTGGGAACAATATTGAATACAGGGCCCGATGTACTTTTACTAGTCGCAAAAATCTGGTCGCAAGTTTTGCGACCACTACAGAATTATGGTCAAGATATACAAGGTCATTTATCAGTTGCAAAGCCTGAGATGCACTAATTTACAGGGATTGCGACCGCAAAATGTTTTTTCCATAAAGGTGTGTACCGAATTGCAAAATGGGTTTAGAAATGCCTGCTGAATCACAGTTTGGAAGAGGTGTGTTCAGGTGTCCCTTCCAAATCATGATTCAGCGTGAATCAGTGGTTTGTGACTTTTGATTTTAGGCAGGAAAACAACAACTTCCTAACAGTATAATTCCCAAAAATAGTTGGATTTTAAATTACTATTACAATGAGTCCTTGAACCATTTTTCTAGCTATTCCAAAACTGAATTTAGCACCTATTAAAAGGTAAAAGTGCAAACCAGTGTTAACCTATGGGAGAGCCAGCTGTGCCACAGTGAAAAGTGACTGAAGGTTTTCACTGCCGGGACATGTGAAACATTAAATTTGCCTGTCCTACTTTTCAAATACCATGCACCCTGTCCTACAGGCATTTAAGGCCTACCTTAGCTTATGCACAAAAATAATGAGCAATGGCAGCTTTACACAAAACTCTTGGTGTATAATTCAATACAATTCAATTGAGCTAATAGGGGTTGTTTAGACAGGAGTATAGGTGCTATAGGCACATTCACGAGAAGGGTAGACCAGTAGAGTAAACAGTTGCTCTGGAGTTACTGATTGCAAGGCAACTGGGGACTGGATGCTATTTGTAGACGGAGCCCATATCAAACCCCCGGTGTACCAAACTTCAGGTGTCTGCTTTTAGGAATTGGTCAGCAATGAGAAGTATTCAGGCTGTTCTGGAATCACAGTTACCCCCCTTGTATCCAATGGGACATTACTGCAAGAGCTGAGGTGAGGAGGAATACCATCTGTGTCTCTCTGAGAAAGGCTTAAATTAGAAACTACTTGCATTAAATGGAAAGGTTGCAATGGAGACATTTCTAAGATAAAACAAATATGACCTTATAATGCACGATTATTATTGATCTAAAGTCAAAGCCAAGCTCATAAAGACAGGCAGGCCTTGAATTTGTATGAAATGGTAGTAGGATTCGTCAAGCCTATACATGGAGATCATACATCCCAAATGTGACAGTCAAGCTCAATCACACCCCAATGCTGAGTTACCAAGGCCGAAACAAGTCTGTGGGTTGCTTGTTTCCCCTATCAGAGTTACTGTAATGTCCCATTTGGGGCAGGGCTTAGTTTCATTTGTATACTGTTGATCATTTTTTGTGCACAGTGAGAAAAATATTGATGGAATGGAATGTGTCCCAGAATAATTGCAATTTGTTGAGATTAATTCCCGTAATTTTCGTGTTTTTCTCAGTGAGATGTCCTAAATGCAACAGGTATGCTAACACATTAATGGATGTTGAGCTTACTGAGGCATGGGACTCAAACTGCACCTCTTCGTCTTGGCAGTCCCTTGGTTCCAAAATAGCAGAGCATGTCTGAGGTTAGTGCATCTAACTAACAGCCCTTACCCTTAACAACGCTGAAACCTGTCTGAGTTATCTTGTTTTGGTATGTAGCTTAGCAGTTTTGGCTGGACTTTCCATTTGATACAGGTCTAAGGCTGATTTGCACATGAATGGTCAGCTGCATTTTCTTTTGTTTTAGTGCGGCCGTCCGCTGCCAGCCGCACTAAAACAATGTGAACAATAAAATGGCAATGAAATGATTTCATTGCGATTTTATTTTTCACAAGGTGCATCGCAGCCATCAGCGGAGCTGGATTAATGAGGAGCGTGTCCTCTGCTGCACGGAGGACTAAAGCAGTGGCTGGCCAGACACGTGCAAAGTCTGCAATTCAGTTTGGCCGACTGTCTTGCGCCGGCCAAACTGACATGCGCACTTTGAAACTCTCCACTCAGCTGCCTTAGATAGCCTGATGGAACACCTTCACTTCAAGATACTGGCCAGCCCTACCTCCACCCTCCGAGGAACCCTCATCTACCGACCCCCTGGACCCGCGGACTTTTCGCCAACTCCATCACGGACATCATCTCCCCGCATGCCATCGCGTCCGCCAACTACACCCTACTGGGAGACCTCAACTTCCACCTCGACAACCAACTGGACCCCAGCACCACATCCCTCCTGGACAACCTCCACAACATTGGACTCCGCCAGATCGTGACCGAACCCACACACTCAGCAGGACACACCCTCGACCCCCTCTTCACAACAGGAAACTCCATCACCTTCAGCCACACCACCGAACTCCCATGGACTGACCATCGATGTGTCCACTACACCTTCAGAACACCCACCATCCACAGACACCAGCACCTGCTCCCACGAAGAAACTGGACCAGAATCACCAACGACCAGCTAACCTCATCACTCCGCAACTCCACCCCAACCATCGCGGAAAACGACGACCCCAACACCGCAGCCCGAACCCTGCACAGATGGATCTCCGACAGCGCCAACACCATAGCCCCCCTCAAGAAAAACAACAACACCCACGCCAAGAAAGCTAGATGGTTTACCACCGAACTTCAAGAGTCCAGACGCACTTGCCGCCGCCTCGAAAAGGCCTGGAGGAACATCAAATCCACAGAAGCCAACAACAACTTCAGAGCCGCCACCAACTCATCAGAAAAACGAGGAAAAAAGCGATTGAAGACAGAATCTCCACTCATGCACACAACAGCAAAGAACTCTTCAACATCAAGGAGTTCGCCCAACCCACCAGCGAGTCCACCGACATCCCTCCCTCACAAGACCTCTGCGACAAACTCAGCACCTTTTTCCACCACAAAATCAAGAGCATCTACGACAACTTCAACGAAGACAACCAACACACTGAACCCTCACCAAACACCCCCGACACCCTGAAGCCAGCGATCGACAACTGGACAGCCCTCACCACCGAAGACAGTCTGAAGATGATAAAGTCAATCCACTCCGGGGCCCCCACGGACCCCTGCCCCCACCACATTTTTAACAGAGCCGCCGACACCATCGCACCCATGCTCTGCCACTCCATCAACCGCTCCCTGGCAACTGCCTCGTTCCCCGATGACTGGAAACACGCCGAGATCAACCCCCTCCTGAAGAAACCCTCGGCGGACCCCACCGACCTCAAAAACTACAGACCTATCTTCCTGCTCCGGTTCCCAGCGAAAGTCATTGAGAAAGCCATCCACAGCCAACTCGCCACATTCATCGAAGAGCACAACATCCTCGACTCTTCCCAATCCGGCTTCAGAAAAAACCACAGTACGGAAACCGCCCTCCTCGCCGCAACAGACGACATCCGCACCTTACTGGACAAAGGAGAAACAGCAGCCCTCATCCTGCTCGACCTCTCAGCGGCGTTCGACACAGTCTCTCACCGCACCCTAATACGCAGACTCCACGACGCAGGGATCCAAGACAAGGCCCTGGGAGCAGGTGCTGCCCAACTTTCTAAACTCCAATCAATTCAAAACGCGGCAGCGAGAGTATTGCTTAAACTTCCTAAACATCATCCTACATCCACTAGCATAAAGCAACTTCATTGGCTCCCAGTGAAACGACGGATTGATTTTAAGGCACTCTGCCTAGTACACAAAGCCTTATTTGGAGGAGGGGCTAAGGATGTGCAATCTTTGTTTGGTCGATATGTACCGTCGCGTCTTTTAAGATCCTCTTCTTCTGGATTGGTAGTCCTTCCAAAGATTAAAAAAGTAAGGTGTGGAGGTAAACGTTTCTCTTTCTTAGCGGCTAAACTGTGGAACTCCCTTCCGCCACATCTTAGACTTCAGCCCAGCAGGCTGGCGTTTAGGAAGGAACTAAAAACCTGGTTTTTCACCTATCCATGATCCCGGTTGGTTGCTGTCCCTGCACACCACTTACCGCCAAGACGCCTCGGCATTAGTGCGCTCTACAAATATGTCAGTCAGTCAGTCAGGCCCTCGACTGGATCTGGTCCTTCCTCTCCGGCAGAACGCAGCTGGTCAGACTCCTCCCTTTCCTCTCGGACTCTACACCAACCACCTGCGGAGTCCCCCAGGGGTCCTCCCTCAGCCCTACGCTCTTCAATGTCTACATGGCTCCGCTCGCCCCCATCGTCAGAACCTACGGACTCAACATTGTGTCATACGCAGACAACACCCAACTCATCCTCTCCCTATCCAACGAACCCAACACCGCCAGACACAACTTTCGAGAAGGCATGGAAGCAGTCGCCAAATGGATGAAAAACAGCTGCCTACAACTAAACACCAACAAAATGGAAGTACTCATCATGGGCCCAAACCCCGACACCTGGAACGACACCTGGTGGCCCCCCGCCCTCGGAAGCCCGCCCACCCACCCACACGGACCACGCACGCAACCTGGGAATCATCCTGGACTCAGAGCTCAAAATGGACCGCCAGATCAACTCCGTCTCGTCCTCCTGCTTCCACACCCTCCGCCTCCTACGTAAGACCTTCAAATGGATCCCCCTCAAACACAGAAAGACCGTCACTCACACCCTGGTCACCAGCAGACTCGACTACGGCAACGCACTCTATGCCGGAATAAACAAAAACCTCACCCGCAAGCTACAGAACATCCAAAACGCCGCCGCAAGACTGGTCCTCAACCTGCCAAGACACTGTCACATCTCCCAGCACCTGCGCACACTCCACTGGCTCCCCATCGAAGCTAGAGTCACCTTCAAGATGCTCACCCACACTCACAAGGCCCTCCATGACACCGGACCAGCATACCTGAACAGCCGACTCAAATTCCACGCACCCCAAAGGACCCTACGATCAGCCCACCTCTCCTACGCCGTGGTCCCCCGCACCAGAAAGACCAGATCGGGAGGCTGCTTCTTCTCCTTCCTCGCGGCCAGAGCCTGAAACGGCCTTCTGCTCCACCTCAGACAGACAACATCGCTCCCCATCTTCGCAAGAAACCTCAAAACCTGGCTCTTCGACAGACCCCCTCCTTGATGAACTGGAACCTGCGAACCCCCCCAGCGCCTTGAGACCCTTACGGGTGAGTAGTCGCGCTTAACAAACACCTGATTGATTGATTGATTGATCAGTGGAGACCAAGGACAGGCCTACAGGGCCTGAAGGAGCATCAAGCCAGCCCGCTCCATCCAATCCAGGTGCTGCTCTACTGCTGGTTAACAGCATGAGAGAAGCGTCTGAATTGCTTAGGGAAGTTACCTCTTCCACTCGTGCCCATCGGAGCCACAGATTGCGAAGGACAGAGAGAACGCAGCCTGGGTAAGTACATTTATTTTATTTTTAATGTCATTGTAATGCATGCAAGTGTTTTTATTTTGCATGCTTGTTTTATGTATATGTGTCTTGGGATGCGGTGGGGCTGTTCGCTCGCCCACCACTTTTATATGTTACCAGCCACCCCTATGAATGGTCCCTATCTGTTGTGAACGAATAATATAATTGACTGGAACACAGTCAGGAGTAATTAGTACTGGCTTTCATGAATCTAAGCATTCCATATATCACTTTTTAGTTTTTTTTCAGTGAGATGTTCAATCAATCAATCAGTCAGGGAATTGTGAAGCGCAGCTACTCACCCGTGAGGGTCTCAAGGCGCTGGGGAGGGGGGCAGCTCCATTGAGTGCTGGGGTGATCCGAAGAGCCAGGTCTTGAGGTCCTTCCTGAACTGGGGCAGTGTAGGCACTTGCCGGAGGTGGAAGGGGAGGTCATTCCAGGCCTTGGAGAAGGACTTTCCTCCCGTTCTAGTCTTGTAGATGCATGGGATGGTGGCCAGAGAGAGGTCAGCTGATCGAAGGTGTCTCTTGGGTGCGTGGAAGGAGAGGCGGTTATTTAGGTATGCTGGTCCGATGTTGTGGAGGGCCTCGTGTGCGTGGGTGAGGAGCTTGAAGGTTATTCTTCTTTCGATGGGGAGCCAGTGGAGATCGCGGAGGTGTTGGTTGATGTGGTTGTGACGGGGGATGTTAAGGATCAGTCTGGTGGCAGCGTTCTGGACGGTCTGGAGTTTGCAGAGGAGTTTCTTGTTGAGTCTGGCGTAGAGGGCGTTGCCGTAGTCTAATCTGCTACTGATGAGGGCATGTGTGACCGTTTTTCTGGATTTGGGTGGGATCCATCTGAACGTTTTTCAGAGTATGCAGAGGGTGTTGAAGCAGGCCGAGGATACGTCATTGATATGGTGGTTCATCATGAGCGATGAGTCAAGTATGATGCTGAGGTTCCGTGCATGGTCTGTCTGGGTGGGGGGGGGGGGTCCGAGGGCGGGGGCCACCAGGTATCGTCCCATGTGGAGTTGGTGGAGCCAAGGATGAGGACTTCTGTTTCTCGAAATTGAGTTTCAGGCAGCTCTTCTTCATCCAGGTGGCTATGGCTTTCATTCCTTCTTGGAAGTTGTGCCTGGTGATGTTGGGTTCTTAGTTGAGGGGGAGAATGAGCTGGGTTTCGTCAGCGTAGGAGACGATGTTGAGCCCATGGTTTCTGACGATGGTTGCGAGGAGGGCCACGTAGATGTTGAAGAGGATGGGACTGAGGGAGGATCCCTGGGGCACTCCACATCTGGTATCTGTAGGTTCTGAGAGGTAGTGCGGGAGTCTGACACGCTGAGTTCTGCCTGTGAGAAATGAGCATACCCAGTGGAGGGCTTTTCTACGGATTCTGATGTTGTGGAGTCTAGTGGCTAGTGTGCGGTGTGAGATGATGTCGAAGGCAGCTGAGAGGTCCAGGAGGATGAGGGCTGCCATTTGACCCCTAGTTGAGGAGGAAGCAGATGTCGTCGGTGGCGGCGAGTAGGGAGGTCTCGTGCTGTAGTTGCTGCGGAATCCGCATTGGGAGATGTCCAGGACGTTGTTGGCTTCAGTGAAGTTTGCTAGCTGGGTGTTGACTGCCTTTTTGATGACCTTGGCTGTGAATGAAAGCAGGGAGATGGGCCTGAAGTTCTATAGTTCCATCGGGTTCGCAGAGGGTTTCTTCAGTAGGGGGTTGACTTCGGCGTGTTTCCAGTCGTCGGGGAATGTGGCGGTTTTGAGGGAGCAGTTGATCGTCCGGCGTAGTTCGGGTGCGATGTCCATGGGGTGGGCATGGGTCTCGGGGTGCTCCAGAGTGGATGCTCTTCATGGTCTTTAGGGTGTCTTCTGTAGTGAGCGGGGTCCAGGTGAGCAGGGTCTGTTGGGTCGCGTCGCTGGTGGTGGGATCTGGAGTGGTGCGGAGGTCTTGGTTGTCGAAGTTGTCAGATCGTCTTAATCTTGAGGTGAAAAAGGTGCTGAGTCTGTTGCAGAGGTCTTGGGAGGGTGGGACGTCTGTTATTTCACTTTTGTGTTTGGCGAATTCCTTGATGATGGAGAAGAGTTCTTTGGTGTTGTGGGTGTTGGTGACGATTCTGTCTTGGAGGAACTTCTTTGTGGATTTGATGAGTTGGTGGTGTGCTGTGGTGGCTGCTCTGTAGGCGTGCGTGGTTCTGGTGTCCCTCCATGTTTTTTCAAGTCATCGGCAGGAGCGCTTGAATTCTTGGAGTGCAGGGGTGAACCAGCTTGCTTCCTTGATGTGTCATCCTGTGGCTTTCTTGAGTGTCGGTGCAGTTCGTGATCCAGCGGTGCCGTGGTGTTAGTGTCTGGCGCCGTTGGTGGTGGGGTGTTGCTGAGGGCGGTGGTGAGATGTTCCATGTCAGATACATCCAGAAGGGGCAGTAACATAGGTCTCACTCTACACCTCACTTATGAGCCTTTACAAGGCAGAAACGTGTTACTTGTGCTTCCTTGCAGAAGGAAAAACATGTTTGGATTTGACTGTGTTTTTCTTGATGAGGGGTGGTGACTTAGCAGTTGGGCATCAAAACTCACTCCTGTGATAGGACCAAGACTGATTTGCATTTTGGAAATGCTTTGGATCTTATTAAAAAAATAGTCCGCATGTTCATTACAGCGGCAGCCTAATACATCAGGTACTTCTGGAGGAAGGGGGGCTTTGAGTAGATTTTTTACAATACGAAAGGTTTCTCTTGGGGAGTTAGCAGCTAGGGAAATCCTTTCCTCATAATAAGAGGTTTGAGCTCTTTTGATTTCTGTCTTATAGGTTCTAATAGCTTCCCTATAGTCCAGTTACTTACGGGGGAGAAATCTTTTCTCCAGGCCCTTTCAATTTTTTTTGCACTTCTGTTTTAATTCCCGAAGTTGAGGGGAGAACCAACCCATCTTATTGGTCCCTCCCTTGTTTTGCATCAGTTTCTTCGGGAGGACCTGATCGAGTGATCGCTCTATCCAGTTGTTAAATCTCTCATTAGCAACAACTGGATTCGTATCAGGGGTTGGTTTGGTCTTTTCTAGTTCCTAGACCCATTTATCAACGGGGAGGTCCCTCCCTCTGTAGTGGCATGGTAAACAAAAAAACGATAGACTGGAATGAGGTCAGGAATAGTTAGTTACCAATGGCTGAGATCAATTTGCGTATTTCATCATTCACTTTTACTTTTCTTAAATACAAAGCATAAAAGTACTAAAGTCATGCGACAGTGCAGTTCTTCCAAAGGTCTTTAAATCAAACAGGTTCAGGCCCTAAAGTGTTTTGCTCTGAAACGCCATGATAAACACTCAGAGTGGGCCTTATTCACAAAGGTAAACTTACACTTCTGTGTAAGTTTACTACTTTGGGTATCCACAAATTAGGTGGGGAGTTTTACGACGCTGCACCCCCTATACTTATGTATGCACAGTACTCCACACCTGGAGACTCCGCAATTGAGGTGGAGAAAAATACAGGCAGTGCAGAGCGGTAAAACTCCGCATGTAGTTTGTGAATACCTAAAAGTAGTAAATTTATACAAAAGTGTAAGTTTAACTTTGTGAATCAGGCCCATAGTGTATGTATTTGTTTACAGATTTATGTAAAGCTGTGTGTGAGGGGATCACCTTTCAGTATTATTCATACTCTACCCTTTCGGTTAGTCTTAGATAAAGAACTGTCGGAAAGGCTCTGTGGTTTTCCAAATGTTAATGCTGAATCCACAAAGGGGAGCGGAGCGTTACAATGCTCCTTGATGCACTTAAAAATCCCAGGTGAATTTTATACCTGCTAACTCGTTTTAATCTAGCATTCTCCTCAGTATGCAATCTTTCATCTCACAAGCAGTTCCTAATGAACTTCACATGTATAACAAAGTAAACAAATATAACGTCTTTGGAAGAACTGGCTCGCTGCCAGTCCTGCTATCTTGGCTGCCTCCGGTAGATTTACTATCCGAAGAGGGGAAAGGTACAATGTAAGTATTATGACACTATCAGCAGGTGCTTCCGTTTCACCAGCTATGATAAAGAGAGCAGCTCAAGGTCGCTGACACCAGCGGAGGAAATGTTGGTGCCTACACACCCAGTCTTCTATTGTAAAGCCAGTGCAGTGATGCACTTGTACGCTGTATCTGGAACATTATAACACTACAGTAAATTATAGCTCATGAATGTAATCTAGTTTCACCAAGCTCTTAAGGCACAGTAAAAAAAAAAGGTGTTTTGTTCTGAAAACGTTAAAGAGAACATGCAGAAAAAACCTTAAACATTGAATTTCTGTATGCTTTACACGCAAGCAAGCTTTCGACAAAAAATGCTTTGAATACCTTTCATTGCATTTCTAGCTGGAGTACTAATGCTTCAGTTACTGACCGGTAAATACAATACTTCATCACATTAGACCATTGTGCCTCTACAGACCCAGTTCCCATTCACTGATGCAAATATAAGCCCCCCCCCCCCATGCACTATTCATGTTGATACCGAGCATAAAAGAGGCAACCTCATCCAGTAGGCCTGGAAAGGAAGCGGTGGGATGGAGGGAAGTAAGGAATTGAAGGGAGGGAGTAGGACTCAGAGTAATGCAATTACCGGCGAGCAACTGAAGCTTTAACTCTTTGTCCCTCCCTCACTTAAATTCCTTATATTATGAGATGTACCAACTCAAAAATCCAGGACAACCAAGGTTGCATGCTGAAAATTGTATTCCATATAATAAGCAATTCACTACCTCTATTTTACTCCATAGAGGAAAGCACCCTTGAACCAAACATGTCCTCCAGTCTAATTCCTGTACCACTCTGTAGTGGTCACAAAAGTAAAAGGTGAAGGCCAGATGGCGACTCTGCAAATTTCTGCAATTGGGGTCCCGGGAACCTTCACAAGAGAAGCTGACATCCCCTTGTAGACCTGCCCTGAACATCAAAGAACCTGATCACCCATTGACCTATAAGCTAAGAAAACCAGGGTTCTAACCCATCTACTAGAGAAGGATACTGAAGGTTTTTCCCCTCTTCGTGCTGGACCAAAACTAACAAACAGTTAATCAGCTACCTCAAAATAAGAGGCTCTCCAGAAGGACAAGAAGGGGTCATCCAATTTGTGTAGTATAATGTCTTCATCTGACTTAGGAAAAGAAATGAACTGTGGTAAGATCATTTCCTGCTTCTTATGAAAAGAGGATAAAAAAAAAAAAGAACCTAGCTGGAAAATGGTCCTATCCTCGAAAATCCTGTAAACAAGATGTCTACTGGATAGGAAGCCTAGCTAAAACAACTACTAGAAAAAAGTCTTTAACATGAGCAACCTAAAGTCTACTAGTTCCAGAAGCTCAAAGCAGGATCTTTTAGAGCCTCCAAGATCAATGATAAATTGCAAGATGGAAAACAGGAGGAGACATGGAGTGAAGATTGTTAAATTACAAGTTACTTACCTTCGGTCACGTAATATCTGGTAGAGACACAGTCTAGCAGCAGATTCCTTAACTTTTGAATTCTCACCAGGTGTCAGTCTGGATCCGGAAATTTTTTCAACAGTACCTCTGCGCGCCGGGGTCGGCGTCGTACGGGTCCGTGATGACGTTGTCTCCGAATATGATTTCAATGGAGCCATATATGTCCCCTCCTGCACGCGGACATGAATGAATGAATGAAACAACACTTTTATAGCGTATGGCTACCCAAAGGCATCCCAGCGCTGAAGCAGGTAAAAGAAGGCAAGTACAACACCTAAGGAAAGAGCCACGTCTTTAACTGTTTCCAAAAGGCTAGATGATTAGATTCCTTTCGTAGATACAGGGGTAGAGCGTTCCAGAGTCTGGCGGCATTATAAGAAAAAAGCCGGCTGCCACTTCTGGCCTTCTTAACCCTTGGAACGACTACCAAGTGTAATTCGTTTGAACGCAGCTGCCTGCTCGGCCGATAGTATTGAGCCATGGCAGCATTGATTGGTGGGCCATTTCCTTGCAGTGACTTATGGGTAATGCACAAGGCCTTAAAGTTGACTCTCTCCTGAACCGGGAGCCAGTGAAGAGAATGTAATGCAGGCCTCGCAGAATGTCGGTTCGGTAGCCCCATGAGCATCCTTGCTGCGCAATTTTGCACAATCTGAAGCTTCGCGATGACTGATTTTGGCGCGCCTAGGTATATGGCATTGCCATAATCTATCCTAGATAGGATAAGTGCCTGGATCATCAGTTTTTTTGCCTGGTAAGGGAGAAGGGGGAGCACTTTGCGAAGCATCCTGAGGATGCCATAGCACGCGGCAGCAACCTTCCTGGCTTGGATTTTAAAACTGAGATCCTGATCCAGCCAGATACCCAGGCTTTTTATCTCCTTCTTAGGAGCGGGGGCAGGGCCCATGCAGACTGGCCACATTGTAGCTGCTTTAAAACAGAGAGGATTATCATGAACCATGAGCTCAGTCTTGTCGCCATTCAGTTTAAGATGCGACAGATTCATCCACTTGGCGACTTTCTCAAGGCAGGGACAGAGGCCGTTGGGTCAGCGTGATTGAGTGATACGACCAACTGAATGTCATCCGCGTACAACACTATACGGATCCCAAACGGAGGCACAATATCTGCCAGTGGGGCCATATAAACATTAAAAAGGGTGGGGCTAAGGGATGAGCCCTGAGGAACTCCGCAGTGTAAGGGGACCAAGTTTGACGTTACGTCACCCTCAAAGACCTGGAAGAATCTCTCCTCCAGGAAGGATTGCAGCCATGATAAAGCTGTGCCGGTCACCCCCAGGCCTCTAAGACGATGAACCAAGATACGGTGATTGACCGTATCAAAGGCCACACTAAGGTCTATTAGAATTATGGCTGAGGACCCTCCTACATCAAGAATCTTTCTAGATTCTTCAAGAACCGCTAACAAAGCGGTTTCAGTCCCTTGACAAGGGCGAAAACCAGTTTGAGATGGATGAAGGAGGTCATGGGATTCCAAGAACGAAGAGCGAGTAGAATTAACTTGTTTCTCCGCGATCTTACTGATAACAGGAAGGAGGGAGATTGGGCGATAGTTGCCCAAAACGTCCGGGTCAAGGTTAGGTTTTTTCAGGAGGGATTTCACCATTGCTCTTTTCCACATGGGGGGAACCATGCCAATGGAGAGGGAGGCGTTGATCAGAGCAATGATGATAGGAGCCACTGTTTCAGCAGCCGAATTCAGAGCGTTGGGAGGGGCTGGGTCTTTCGGCGATCCACTCTTGACAAGTGTTAAGATGGCCTGAAGCGAGTCCTGGGACATCAGGGGGAAGGCCTCCAACGACTGCTCTCTTTTTGTTAAGCCAGATTCCTCAGCGTGGAATGTGATATCATTGTCAGCTGATGTAAAGGTTGAATAAATGCTTTGGATCTTATTAAAAAAATAGTCTGCATGTTCATTACAGCGGCAGCCTAATACATCAGGTACTTCTGGGGGAAGGGGGGCTTTGAGTAGATTTTTTACAATACGAAAGGTTTCTCTTGGGGAGTTAGCAGCTAGGGAAATCCTTTCCTCATAATAAGAGGCTTGAGCTCTTTTGATTTCTGTCTTATAGGTTCTAATAGCTTCCCTATAGTCCAGTTACTTACGGGGGAGAAATCTTTTCTCCAGGCCCTTTCAATTTTTTTTGCACTTCTGTTTTAATTCCCGAAGTTGAGGGGAGAACCAACCCATCTTATTGGTCCCTCCCTTGTTTTGCATCAGTTTCTTCGGGAGGACCTGATCGAGTGATCTCTATCCAGTTGTTAAATCTCTCATTAGCAACAACTGGATTCGTATCAGGGGTTGGTTTGGTCTTTTCTAGTTCCTAGACCCATTTATCAACGGGAAGTTTGGACCAGGGCGCGATAAAACACGTACCGGTCAGATGTGTGGGATAACTGTAGAAGGGGTCCAACAACAGGGAATCAGAAAATGGTCCGACCAAGGAAGAGGAATGGGTTCTTTCGCCGTAAGTTCCTCCAAGTTGGAAAAAATAGGATCTAGGAGATGCCCTTTCACATGGGTCGCAAGCATAACCTTCTGTGTTAGCTGACAAGCTGCTAGATCACGAGACAGTTCTGTTGCGGTCGAAACAGAAGGATCGTCAAAGTGCAAGTTAAAGTCTCCCAGAAGAGTAAGATTAGCAGCAGTGCTAGCAAGATTAATAGTTGTTTCTAGTAAGGATTTACAAAATTGGCCAATAGGCCCAGGCGGGCGATAGGCAAGAATGCCTGACAGCGAAAGAGTGGGGGAAAATCTTATAGAGAAGTGAGAGTTCTCACAATCTACTAACGAGCTGCCGAGTAAGCGGCAGCTCAGGTGGTCTTTATAGATAATAGCGATACCACCACCTTTACCCATCACTCTATCCACCCTCTGAATTAAGTAACCAAGGGGGAGTGATTGAACAATATCAGGCTCTGAGTAAGAATTGAGCCAGGTTTCAGTGAGAAATAGGACTTCTGGATCCAAATCTTGTAAAAGGACGGAGATCTCTGCTGAATGTTTAGATAACGACCTGCAATTTAGCAGGAACAATTTATATGATTTCCAAAGGAGTGAGGGGGTGGGTGGGGGTAAAAGAAGTTTAAACGAACAATGTGAGCAACCCTCTACAGTCTCACTAAGCGAGACCGAGTGGGCACATTTTGGCCCTAAAACTTTATTTAGCTGTTTGAGTTGCGACTCAGTATAACAATAATGATCTGGGGGAGGAGAGGCAGGGGTTCTGGCCCCTAGCCCCGGTCGGACGCGGACGGGCGCAGACGGGCCTGCCTTAGGCGCGCCCTTGGCACGGCAGCGGTGCGCGGGTCTGCTGCGCGGTCGCGTCATCTGGCGCATTTATAGCGGTGAGTTGAGCAGGGGTCCAGCCACTAGAGCGCTGACCCGGAAATAACTGCTCGATACAGTGCGAGTGCAAAGTACGATAAAACACCACTTCCCCCTGAGCTTAACACAGCCCCCCTGCCAGCAGCAGATTCAACAGTTTACAATTCAATTCCCAGTCTAAAAGAACGTAAAATTTCAGTTAAAACACGAGGATAGGGATTCAAACAGGTATTTTAAAAGCTTCTGATTACCGCTACGCGGTCGCGTCATCTGGCGCATTTATAGCGGTGAGTAAAGCTTCTTCTGTGAAAACATCTGCGCCAGAACACAGAGCCATTCTAGAAACTGGCTGTGGAAAAAGCGTGCCCAAAATCTTTTAAAACACCAATTATAAACAACATGAAATGGTATGCCAATACCATCCAAAGGGTTTAAGGTAAAAACCCCACATTAATTAACAATGCTTAGGCTACGTGAAACCCTGCACCCTGAAGCAGAACCATCCTTAAAAAGGGGAACAACCTTCACTCTACAGACCACTCACCAATGGAAGTGAGAGGCATGACCATTCTAATACAAGACCCATAAACAACAATAAAATATTTGTTGAGTCACCATTCCGTGAGATAGTGACTTCCAGTATACGAACCAGCATTGATACAGGGTATAACCCTTTGTCTCATTGGTCTTTCACAGAGCCGGGAGGATGGGCAGGGCGTTAAGGAATCTGAGCTAGACTGTGTCTCTATCAGATATTACGTTACCGAAGGTAAGTACCTTGTACATCTGATAGAGACATCTAGCCGCAGATTCCTTAACTTTTGAATTAAATACCATAGCTATACCCACTGGAGGAGGGTCTGCGAACTTATCCTATGACAGTTCTCAAAGTGAACCAGCCGATCAAAACCAGCAATCGACTAAATGTACGTAGGAACAGTAGGAAAAGAGCCTGGATCTTAGTAGTACCTATGATCACTATCACAGAATATGTAAATAATAAACCACTCTATAGGCCCGAAAAAAATTGAGTCCTGAGGGAAAAGGTGGAAAAGACCCCTAAATAACCACCTGAGAGTTATCAGATACTATCATCTTTCCTCAAAGGGGAAAGAGAAGTTGTGGACCAAAAGGGCCAAGAACAAGGCAGAAGTCTTGTAATCCGTATTCTTTTTTGAATTTTTTTATTGATTTCAGTATAAAACAAAATACATACAACTTAACGAAAGGATAATCACGACATGGTCATTTTGGTCACTCTAGCAGATCACAACAGCTTATGATTGCATTTATATTCGAGAACACAAGTCCAACATACGGTAAGTGTCTTATACACCGGTCTATCAACAGTTACAAAACAACTTTTCCTAAGGCAGCCTATCCAGTCTCTACGAGCCAGTACCTTGGTGAAGGGCTCGACTATGAAATAAGGGCACAATCAAGATGAGCTTTCCCCCACCGAACAGTGCCCATGATCGATTATGTTCCTGCCACTGGCAATAATGCTTCCTCAGGAGTAGTCTGCAGCTCCGGGATAGCCTCGCCTGTTCTACTTAACAGGTAAGTTTGGTATGGTCCCCAGCAACTCTTAGGACGGCTCCTGGGGGGTAACAGTTCACTATATGTATCAGCCTGGGTGTTACAGTACAACATGTCTGCATGCCATTCTGTGATTCGTGGAAGCGGACCCCTCATCCACCGCAGTGCCACCCACCGTTTAGCAAGCAGGAGTCCAATGGCTACCAGTGGACGTAGCGCTTTGCTCATTGTGAGGTCCCAGCCGAGTAACGCCACTTTAGGGTCAGGCTCCAGATCTGCACTAATATTAGTTCCCAGCTCTTGAAACACTTTTTCCCAGAAGGTATAAACCCCTGGACACTGCCAGGCCAAGTGCCAGAATCCCGCTCCCTCCGAACCACATCAATGACAACAGGAAGTCTCTGCCAGACCGTATCGAAACTGGCGTTCCGGAGTGCAATAAGACCTGTGCAAAAATTTATAGTGGATAAGCCTGTGCCTCCCATTTAGGGAGATCGACCTGGTGCGAGCGCAGCAATAATTCTATTCTTTGTCACTGATGGGAGTACCCAGGTCGCGCTGCCAGTCCAGTCGCACTCGTAGAACTTCGGATTTACGCGTGTTCTGCAAACTAGAATAGAATTTGGTGATTAACTTTAAAGGCTCCTCAACTTTGATTAGGGTGGAAAGTGCTCCCATTGTTTGTGATTCTAGCAAGTCGTCCAATAAGGGTGCGCCAGATCTGTTGGGCCCTACAGTAGTGGAATAGAGCCATCCCACACAGATGCCTTTCTGGTCGTTGCAGTGCCTCCCAATTGACCAATACCCCTTCTTTAAAAAAGTCTCCCATGGTAGTGATACCTATAGATTGTAGCGCCTCCCTTGCTCCTACATCTTGACCCAGTGGAAACCACATGCACCACTGAAGTGGCATTTCCGGTGCGTATATGAAGGCTCCCGCCTGCATGTGTAGAAGTGTTTGCCAGGCTTTTGCAGTAACCGCAATGAAATCAAAGACACGCAGCCTCCTAGAGGCAGGTTGGGTAAGCGTCTGAGGAAGGGTGAGATGTTTCACTGCATTCCTTTCCATATATAAAAAGGGTGTATCTTGTGGGCCATGTATCCAATAATGAGCAAATATACTATTCGCAGCCCTATAGTATTTTTCCAGATCAGGGGCCCCCAACCCGCCTAACTCATAGGGCAAAGTGAGTGAGATCCATCGTATGTGAGGTTGTTTACCCGCCCAGGCTAGCCAAATCAGCTGTGTGCGCTAGCAGTTGAATAAATGTTTTGGTAGCAGTATGGGTATGTTTTGAAATAAAAAAAGAAAACGCTGTAATATAACCATTTTCATGATCGAGATTCTCCCCAGCAGTGAGAGTGGGAGCCTGATCCACTTGTCCACATTATCTGTAAGCTTTTGCGTGGCTTTGCCATAATTCTCAAGCAGCACAATCGTGGGATCTGTGTGACATTGGATGCCCAGGTAACGGACCGCCTCCGTGGTCCAGCGTAACGGGTATTCCATGGCCGGTTCCTCAGTGTTTGGAGTGAGGGGAAATATGATGGACTTGTCCCAGTTAATTCGCAGTCCAGAGTGACTCCCGAACTGTACCACTTCTCGCAATATTGGGGAGAGGTTTACCTCCAGGTTATGTACATATAATAACGTGTCGTCGGCATATGCGGAAATGTTTAGTGTATATCCGGGAAATTTCAGTCCTCTATGCGCGTGATACTCCCGGATGGCACAGGCCAATGGTTCCGCCACTATCGCATACAACAGTGGGGACAAAGGACAGCCTTGATGCGTTCCCCGGGTGATGTGGAATGGCTGAGAGACCTAATTTCCTATCCTGACTCTGGCTGTAGGCGATGTGTGTACTACCGAAACCAGACGGAGAAATATATCTCCAACTCCGATTTTGCGTAGTACCGCGAACATGAAACTCCACTCCGCGGAGTCGAAGGCTTTTTCGGCATCCAGGAAGACTGCCGCCGCCTTGATTTCTGGATTTAGCCTCTGTACTGTACCAAACAGAGTTCTCAGATTTTGAGACAAATTACGACTAGGGACAAACCCTGCCTGTTCTGGGCGAATAATACCAGGGAGCAATAAAGCGAGTCTATTAGCTAAGATTTTAGCATAAAGCTTAGCATCTACATTTAGCAGAGATAAAGGCCGATACGAAGAGCAACTGGTGGGTGACTTTCCCTGTTTTAATAGGGTAACGATGACAGCTTCGCGTAAGGAGGGCGGCATGATGCCTGCTACCGCCATCTCCTCATAGAGCGTTTTGAGGTGTGGGATCAGTAAGTCTTGAAATTCTTTATAAAAGGTGACCGTGAGCCCATCTGCCCCCGGGGCTTTACCAGCTGCCATCCTCTTAAGTGCCTCTCTTATCTCATCGTTTGTTAGTGGTGCCATCAAGTGTTCCCTATGCTCTGTCACGAGCC
The DNA here is from genome assembly GCA_963921515.1 of Calotriton arnoldi. Taxonomy (NCBI): domain Eukaryota; kingdom Metazoa; phylum Chordata; class Amphibia; order Caudata; family Salamandridae; genus Calotriton; species Calotriton arnoldi. The sequence continues at coordinate 499,417 of CAWUFW010001640.1, read as the reverse complement.
ACGGCATTTTAATATACGAGAGATAGTCCTCTAGGGAATCACCAGTAGAATCGATTTGAGAGGTATATAGTGCCTCGTAATAAGTACGGAAATGGGCCGCTATGTCCTCTGGTGTATGTAATAAAACACCTGCGTCATCCTTCATGCCTGCCATAGTGTCTAATTCCCTCTTGGGTCTCAGTATTCCCGCTAGAGTAGCGCCAGGTCTCTCCCTCTCGCCATAGCATCGCGCCGATGCATATTTACCCATGTGTTTGATTTCGTCATTAGCTATATCTAGGTGCTCTGTCAATTTCTGTTGAAGGTCTACTGTGGTCTGGGCTGATCTCCCTTCGCTCAAATCCCTCTCCAGTTGTCCTATCTCTCGTTCTAGGGTCGCTAGTCTGCCTCGGATGGAGCGTAACACCCCTATATGAGTAGAAATCACCACACCTCTGACAAACACTTTAAATGTTTCCCACACCGTGGCGAATGAGTCCACCGACCCCATGTTGTCAGAAAAGAAATTCTCGATGGCTGTAGCTAACCCATCTTTAAATACAGTATCTAGTAAGGAATATGGTGGGAAACGCCATGTGAATGCGGGAAAGCGCGGCGCCCCATACCTCAATGCCAGCTGGACAGGAGAGTGATCGGAGTACGTCCGTGGTAGATGCACACATTTCTCAACTCTGGAACTCAGTCCCCCTGATAATAGCCAAACGTCAATTCGAGTGTGAGTGTCGTGCACAGAGGAATAATGGGTATAGCCCCTTGCATCCGGGGACCTGTGTCGCCAAATATCTATAAGGTCATCTGATTGCATTATGTCTCGAATGGCTACTGCTGCGGCTGCTGGACGCCTTGGCAGGCCTTGAGATCTGTCGATACTTGGATCCAATATGCAATTAAAAACTCCTCCCCATACCTGCGAAATCCCTTTCCACTGCACCAATTTGGCCGCTAGAGAAGTGAAGAAGTGTGGATTGTCGTAGTTGGGGCCATATACACCAACCAATAAGAATTTCAGGTCTCCCCGTTTGCATAGGGCCACCACAAATCTGCCTTGTGGGTCTTTTAGTAGGCCCGTCATCTCTACTCCTGCCTTCTTGTTGACCCAGATCAGGACTCCTCTTGCATGTGAGGTGTAATATGCAGAGTAACATGTCCCTTGTAGTGTGCGATGCACTGCCTCGCTACGCTCCTGAGTTAGATGCGTCTCCTGTAAAATGGCAATTGTTACAGAGTGTCGTTTCAAGTAGGCTCCCACCCTTCTAACCTTTCTACTATCATTTAGACCACGAACATTCCATGTCATGAGCTGCAAAACCTGTGCGCTTTCACTCACCATGACCAATCAGCTTTGTTAACCTTTGTCTTTGACCGTGTCTCTTGCCAGCTATATATGCCATTCGTGACCTCAGTTGCATCTTTAAAACAGTATATATACCCATCTGGATGAAACAACCATTCCCTCCCACGCCTCGAATATCCCCAACTGTCGTGGCTATCTGTTCTCCCTCCCCCCCACCTGCATTTTCAAAAACATACCCCAACCCCAAAACAAACAATGTTGAAGGTGTGATACACTTGGGGGCAGATGTTGCCATCTTATCGAGCTCGCTACACCACTTTGGTAGCAATTTTCACAATATTAAGTATAGAAATAACTATCTCAATGAGGAATAACAGTTTAGCAATCAACACGCTCTATAAGCCTACAAGTGGCCGAGTTTCAACCCCCTTAAGTCCCAAGAAGTCGTCTTTGGACAGATTCAGTCTTGGGCCTGGGATCCCCGTGAACCAGTTAATCTCTGTAAATCATACTTTGCGATATGAACAGCGCCCCCCCTGTGACACCTCTATTTTACCGTACATTGTCCGAACAGGGATCTCGTCAGGCGATCACTCTTCAGATTCTCGGTCTACCTGGAGACTCGAAGAGCCCTCCGATCACGCTGAAGATGAGTTCGGCGAACCTTGTCGTCTTAGACGCTGTTCTTTCTCTTTGATGAATCTCAGGACCGCCTTGGGATCAGTAAAAAAGTGCACCTTACCATCGATTTTGACCCTGAGTTTAGCGGGATACAGCATGCTGTACTCGAAGTTGAGATCCCGGAGTTTCTTTTTCGCAGGGAGGAAAAGCCGCCGAGCCTCCTGAACTTGCACCGTGAAGTCGGGGAACAAAGTTATCTCTGCACCTTCGTGACAAAGCATTCCTAGTTCCCGGGCCTTGCGTAGGGCTGCATCGCGATCCCTGTAATTGAGGAGTCGTGCTATAATGGGTCGGGGGGCTGCACCTGGTACCGCTCTAGGTGCTAGGGATCTATGTGCTCGTTCTACCACCAGTATTTCGGAAAAAGTGTCTCAACCCAATAAGCTGATGAGTTTTTCTACGTACTGTTCCATATTTCCAACATTGGTTGATTCTGCCACGCCCAAAATACGAACATTGTTCCGCCGGGATCTCGCTTCAAGATCCTCAGCTTTGGCCTGTAAGGCACGTAGGATCTTGTCTCTTTCCTTGTCGTTGTCCGCGTCAGCCCTGACAACATCTTCCATATCTGATATGCGCTGCTCCGCGGTGTCTAGTCTATCTCCATGTTTATCCAGCCGTTCAGACATCCTGTCCATTCGGGAACGATAATGCATCAATTTTGCTGTCGATCTTGGACAGGCTCTGCTGGATGGTGTGGAACGCTTGTTTCTTATCCACCTCCGACCTGGAGTCAGGGTCCGTGGTTGCGGGCTCTTTTGATCTTGGTGTTTTGCGTAGATCAAATTGCAATTTAGGCTGTAACTTGTCCGTCTTGCCCATGTTGCCGGAGTGGGGCACCGTGGATGCGCAGCCCGTGTGTGCTGACTCTGCTGAGTGGTATGTCATGACTGGGCCTGTTACCGTCTGTGTGACCGGGACCTGCGAGATTCAAAGCTCCTCCTTCTGTGCACTGCGATCGACTCCTGCTCTGGATGAGGGTAGGGTGAGTCTGACCTCAATGTCTGTCTGAGCAGCTTGTTTAACAGTAAACATCTACACAAGGTGTGTGCGCAGCGTGCCTGTTACCTGACCAGGGTCCGTGGGAACGTCTCACTAAGGTGTGGCCTCTGGGTTCCCCAATAGTCAAAGAGCGATCAGCGCCTGTTGTGTTCCTCCCCGTTTGTAGGCACCAGGAAGCAGTCTGGGTCCACGGTCCCACAATCCACCCACAGTTGTATGCCCAGTGCGTGTTCGCCCGATGTAAAACCCACGAGTGGCGCCACCTGTCTATCGTGGTGGTTCTGGTGCCTGCCAATTCTCCACGCCGCCTTAATGTTTGTCTCACCGCTACTCTGGCGCTCTCAGGGTCAGGGCTCTGGCCGGAGTGTAGAAGCCCGGGCGCTCACAACACGAATGTGCGCCTGAACGGACCTAGTCTTAGCTGCCTCCGGGCCGGTCGCTTACTTCCAGAGGGCTCTCCGACTCGCACTGGCAGTTATTGGAGTCCCGGCCGCGTCTCCTGCCCGCGACACCTCACCACGTCGGCGAGAGCTCTCCACTGCTCCCCGGCTCCGCTTTACGGGTCCGGATGGGCCACCTTCACAGCTCCCAGCGAGGCGCGCTGATCGCTCCCGTATTCAGTTGGGTCCGCAGGCCGCGCCGTCCATAGTGCGTCTCTGCAGTTTTCCGGCGTTCTGTAGCGCCGTGGAGGGTCGCGAGTGGCGATTCAGACAGCGCTCTGAGACCTGAACATATTCCACCCTCGTAAGATCGACTAGATCAGGATTTTTGCAAGGATTTTGGAGGATAGGTGGTGGCGATCGGGAGAGCTACCCTAGATCGCTGCCATCTTGTTGTCAGGCAAGCTCCGCCCCCTATAATCCGTATTCTTCACATCAATCAAGAAATATCAGAGAAGAACTGTTCTGATAAAATCCATAAAGAAGGACTCACAGGACTGATCCCTATTATGCTAAAATGAATAAGCCTAAATACAAAGCTGAAGACATAATCAGTACACCATGAAAGGAGAACAATAATACCTCCCAGGTATAAAGAACATTTGCTTGACCAAATGACCACCCGAAGGTAACATCATACATCAAAACAGCTTTGAATCTGTATAGGCTTCCATCAAGTATAATATCTTGCCACAAAGATGTATCTATATGGACCCATATATATATACACACATATATATATACACACATATATATATATATATATATATATATATATATATATATATATATATATATATATATAGACTTTGTCCCTTTCTATCTCGGCGTGGTTGGCACTGTGCTAATCCTATGCTTAAAGACTTTGATAGAAAAGCAGACATTTGAGGTGAGCAAATTCAGAGGGTCGCTGGTGTTGAGAGTGCTCTATACTGGAGCTGCTTTCCACCTAAACTAGAGAACTACCCAGAGTTCTCTGCTTCTTTCTTTGTATGTATATATATATATATATATATATATATATATATATATATATATATATATATATATATATATATATATATAAGCTCCAAGGTCGCCCCAGCTGGCGAGAATGCACTCCGGTCACAGCTAATCCCCACCAGGCTCTGCTGCTCACAAGTGTAGCCTGACGCGTTTCGGAACAACTTCCTTATTCATAGGCTTTGAATTATCTATGACAATAGGCTATATGTTTTATAGCTCATGAGGGATTTATTAATTGTATTCGGATATTCGGCTTTAATTGATTTAGCCCATTTAGGGCTTTATGATCCCCTATGAAGAGTAACCGAATGTTTAAAGGTTTACTAAATGTCGTATTTACAGCATTGTAGCTTCGCTTTGGTTATTCAATGATGGCGGAACTTTTATTAGTGTTGTTGCCATCTTTGCTGAATTGTCCTTTTTCAGTTTCTGTACCGGATACCAATGATATGTTTGTGTATAAAAAAGTAATGATGGCTGCGGTGTTTTGTGCAAATATTGACAAAGGCTATGTGCCGAAACGCGTCTTGTGTGCCCTGAGTCCAAGTTTATGAATAAACCTTTCGGAACTCTTCCCCGCGAGTGCTGTCATCTGTTACGGGTACGATTACCCGATGGAGTTGGGAGCGGAATGTTAAGGCAGGAACACCCCCGCTTGACGTGCACCCGTTCAAGAGTGCAACTGGCTGGTGTTTTGGAGCTGAAATTTACGTATTTCCAGTTGCACCGTGGTTGCAGATATCATTAGAGATTGGAGACTGGAGCATTTCTTACACCTTAACGTGCCGGGGAGTTGCTGCCTGAAACTGATGGTAGATGGTGTATGCAACGATAGAGGATCCCGGTAAGGTGCCAGTGGCACAGTGAACCGCATTATCACAGAACGAGGGGGATAAGGGGCACGAACATTTTAGCTGTGTTACACAGCTATTATTAATTTACATTATGTTTTGCGAATCGGAACGAAGAGAAGCAGCCCAGAACATCTTTAAAAAGCACGATGGTACCAACAAAGCTGCAAACAAAAACGGGGCTCTGGCGACTCCTAATTTGGCCTCTAAATTCTCCACTCTAGAACGTCTCTATGAGCGGGAGATTAGAAAATGGTGGGAGGCAACTTCTTTGCAAAATTATATAGAGGTGGGGAGAGTCCCGAGAGGCCTTCGGATATACTCGGTCCCGGCCTACGAGAATCCGGATCCCTTGTTGCTGGATGCGTGGGCGGAACACACAGCCCAGTCCTGCAAGGGAATGCTGGAAATACTCGTTAGGTTTGCGTGGAGTGATCGTGAGAAGGCTTTGGTGCTAATCAAGGAATTGGAAGAGGAATTACTTAAAGAAGATGACCAAACTAAACTGGAAGAAAAAAGGGAACAGATGAAAAAAAGATTGAAAGCTTATGAACATAAGATCAAGCAGCGTAAAGAAGAAAAGTTTGATCGGGACGAGAAAGACTATAGCCAAGGCAGAATACTGACTTTCGCTAGAAAATATGATAATCCCAGGAAAGAGCTAAGGCAAAAAACAACGCAACCATTGGCGGCCGCCCCAGACACCTCAGAATCGGAGGCAACGGGAGATGAGACTTCAAGTGAAGATGGTGGCAGTAGATTATTAACGAATGCACCTCCTTTTTACGAGGAATTCAGACTGATCAGGAAACAGCAATTGCAGGGAGGCAGAGGCAAGCCTCCGGAACAGACAGTAAGAGGAAGACGAGGCGGGGTGGCAGGGGCCAAAAAAACCGAAGGCTCGCCACCCGTAACCCGCAGCAAGAAGTTCTTCAACAAAAGGAATTGAAACAAGATGATCATTTGACAATAATCAATTTGACACCTAAAGTCCTGACTACAGAGGAGGAATCGATTTTAAAACTAGGTCTCTCATTCTGTCCACAAAAGAGCATGGAATTTACTCAAACAAGGATAGATTTGTTTAAGTTTACTCGTAAGTTGAAATTACACAAATATTTTAAGTTGAAACCATCTATAACTAAACTGAAACATTCAGGTCTTTTAAGAACTGAGACGGACAATCTAACTGGTAAAGATATTACGGCCTTGAAAACATTGGAAAGTTTGAGGACAGAGGCCACTGAAATTGAAGATCAGAGTATTGGCACCACACAACTATTGGCCCAATTAGAAATCCTACAAAGTGGAGGGATGAGTCCATTTAAACCTGCATCAGTATTTCTCCCACAAATGGCCACTGATGCTATTGACACTTTCTCAGAAGCCGTGATAAAAGATCTAACACGCTTACTGAATGACAACAAATACAATAAAAGATCAACTAATTTCTCTAAACCGCAACAACTGGCATTGAATGAACTGTGTCAAGATACCTCTATGATTTGCAAGCCTTCTGACAAAGGCGGCAACATTGTTTTGCTTACTAAAGATCAGTATGAAAAAGAGGCATATCGCCAACTGAATGATGCCTTTTGTTATGAAAGAACTAATGAACAGACGTACAATCAAAGCATCACTGAT